>OX276417.1:11656666-13013333 GCA_946251805.1 Cybosia mesomella | reverse complement strand
ATGCTTTCGAAAGAGATTGTATGACCTAGGCCTTGGCAGCGAGAGTGAATGTTTCTGTGGTATGGAAGACGAAGACCTACACCATGTGTTGTGGGTCTGCCCCTTGTACGCTGACATCCGCGCCACCATGTTAAGTGAGGTGGTTAGATCGGAGGTTGGGCCTATGTACTATTCGGACCTGGTAGGCACACCCCAAAACTTCGGCCGGCTACGGAGCTTTGCGCATGTTTGGCACGAAAGGCGCAAAGCCCAGGAGGTTCCCTAACGGCGAGCAATTTCCGTTAGTGTGGCGTGCTGCCCCAGAAAGGGGAGAGTGTACAAGTAGGAGGGCACCAAATAATTTGTAGGGAGTCAAGGTTATAACCAAGATGGTTGGTAGGGCCATGGGAAGGAGGTGGGAAAGAAGGTCCGATTCCGACACGCTCACCTCATTGTCGGCACTGATGTGGTGAATCCCGTGGAGGTTTCCACACGTAAACAAAAGGTTTTCCTCTCGGGGTTAGGTCAGAGGACAGTCACTCCCGCAAAAGCCGGATGCAACCGGATGTCATGTAATGTTATGTACTTAGTTTGTGGCCTCTTTGCACTAATTATTGTTGTTTTCTTTCTTTCTTTCTTTCTTTAACCGGGACTACCGCTGCGACGATGATGGTTAGAGAGTTAACCTTATAACCTGGCTTTGCTTAAGTTTTTTTATACATTTTGACATCAATTATTAGCCATTACTTGCATTAAATGAAGATAATCATAGACTTTCCAACGGCTATTTTAAGGTACAGTCACCCTTAGAAATGGTTCAACACTAATATTATTGCCAATTTATGGGAATAATATCTACACATGAAATAAAATTATTCTTAACGCATTCTATCGCGATTTATTTAGTGTTATTTGCTCAATTAATCAATTGCAACCAAAAATCCGGCAGATTTAAGTCTGACCAAGACCTTTCTAATACAAAAAACCGCATTAAAATCCGCTCAGTAGTTTCAGCGTCCCATTGTGAACAAACAGACAAACAGATAAATAGATAAGGATGCAAAAAAAAAATTTGTGTTCAGAATCGTCCAATCATTTTTTCTTAATTTATTCTTAATCAACAGACACAACTTATTTACAATCTTATAATAGATTTACATTGAACCCGACGTTTCGGTTTCTTTTCAGCAGCCATGGTCACGGGGAGACTAAAGATGGTGGTTGTCCCATAGTTTGAAGTGTAAGCTATCTCAAAGTACCCAAACTACGTTGAATTGTTGGTATTAAATACTATTTATGAAGAATGAGTTCACAGTGTCGCGAATTCTTGTTAAATTTTGCTTTTTCTGGGGTTTGAGAGTTGGGGTGGAGAATAATGGGATTCCAAGCTGGTTGTAAATTCCAACCATCTTCTCTAATATTAGGATGCTTTTTTGATTTCAATAGCCAATTTCTGAACACCAACAAATTTAAAAATGTTCTTTACATAAATCAATAAATAATAGTTTTTTTTTCTTTTTTAATATTTAGGACACGTCAATTTGACTTCACCTCGCCTGATGGTAAGCTGAAGGTAAAGTCTCAGGAAAGAGGGTCACCATTAGGGGCTTATTGTTGTTGTTATCATGCCTACTTAGTTGTGTGTTGTGTGTTTAATAAATGTATTTTCTTTCTTCTTTCTTTCATTACATACACGTACCATGTTAACAATGGTGGCCAATAGCAATGGTACCCACCCGGTCGAATTTTGTGACAAATTTGTGTCATCAAATTTCTACCACCAGTCTGGTTGGAAGGTAAGACGGCAGCGGCTCCCATAAAAGCCTTATAAGCCAAACCAAAAGAAGAAGAAGGAGTAATCAAACCCTGAGCTCTGAGGTGAAAAGCACAGATGATAAGATAAAATTGTATTTATATAAAAAATCTCTAGTTACCTGGCCATCCCTCGTCCTACGATCTGAGTCAAAGAGTTCAGTGACTCCGTAATCTCCCTGCCGACCTTGGAGGGCATCTGGTCTAGTGATCTGCCTGATGTCTTGATCTCAGCATCTGCTTCCTCTGTGGACAAGAGAATAACACGTATTACTTACATGTAGGTACTATTAAAGACCTATGTCCAGCAGTGGACTAGAATAGGTTGATGATGATGGTAACATAACACAACATAACATAAACTCACGCCTATATCCCCGAAGGGGTAGGCAGAGGTGCTAGCAACATTTCGCCAGTTTATGTTTAGGTCACAATGTAATAGGTGGCGAGCCTATTGCCATTAA
Source organism: Cybosia mesomella (assembly GCA_946251805.1). Lineage (NCBI taxonomy): Eukaryota > Metazoa > Arthropoda > Insecta > Lepidoptera > Erebidae > Cybosia > Cybosia mesomella. The sequence goes on along the minus strand of OX276417.1, from coordinate 13,011,078 downwards.
CCGGGCACTTATAAACCTGCGATAAATACACACATAACTTCAAAAAGCATCGAAAAGTCATTGGTGTGTGCCATGGTGAAACCTGGGATCGAACCCGAGACCTCGTCTCAGCAGTCCATTACCCATACCACTAGGCTACCGCGGTTATAAATATGATGATGATGACTATTATAAAACCGGCTAAGTGCGACTCGGACTCGCACACGAAAGGTTTATATCAGATATGTGTTCTTTGACGCGAGTGCCAATGCTTCGCTTGGTTTGACCAAACGTCGGGTTCAATGACGGCTTCTGTGGCGTAGCGGTAGTGCATTCGACTGCTACAACACGGGGCGCGGGTTCGATTCCCGCTCAGTGCAAATATTTGTATTCATGAATATGTATATTTGCATTGGTCTGGGTCTTTCTATGTATAATATGTATGTATTTACAAAAAAAAAAGTATATAAGTATGTTTATCCGCATTCTGGAACCCATAACACAAGCTAGTTAAACTATGCTTACTTTGGGTCTAGAAAGCGCTGTGTAGAATGTCGTAGAATATTTATTTATTATTATTTTAAATGTAAATAATAATATAACATCAAATAAATCGCAATAGAATTCGTTAAAAATAGTTTAATTTCAATTAAATGATAAAATTTGGTACCTTAATAGACTATCTTCTGAAATAGCACATAGATTCCTTCTTTCTCGAGAACAGGGACAAAAATAAAAGGACCTCCTGAATAAATCTGACGAAATACGACTTCACGAAATTACTTTACTGTCATTAAACCTATCATGCAAGCCCGTGAAGTGTGCAAGATCGCAGACGAGAGGGGATCACAGACCCCGGGAGGAAAAAGGCGGGAGTATAAGTCTTCCTTTTGCAAGACCGGCACTTGGATCCTGGGAACCAGATTCTCACCCCAACCCCCCAACCCCAAAAGTTAAGCCAGCGTGAGAGCCTCATGCGTTAATCAGCAGATGTACGGCTTGCTTGTGAGGTTGTCTTAGGCATCGATGACCTTGGTTCGGCCCTGTACATCGTATAGCATAAGGTGTGAGTACCTTTTTTTTCGTGCGGAATTCCCCTCGGATAACCCCCAGCCGGCCAGCGGGAGCGGTTATGTCGGGCTTGAACCGACTAAAACCGCACGCCGTCTCGGGTCTTAAGACGTCAGTGTGGAAGCTTGTCCATATAACATATCCCTCGCACCCCGTCTGACCTTGGGTCAACTCCGATTTCGAGATGAACCCCTCGGGTTTGGAAACCACGTTGTCCCCGTCTTGCCCTGGTTTGGGGGAGGGGCGCTAGTCGCCCCGCCGCCGCGCCGTCCCGGCCTGCTTTCGCTGTTTAAAAAACACATGCTTTCTTAAAAGCTCTCATACTTGTTCGCCACCAGAATAGTTAAAAATACCCAGTAATGTCTATTTTGAACCATTTAACATGTTCAACCCCATCCAGTGTAAAATTCGCACGTTATAATATGCGGAGAAAGTAATTGTTCGGAACAATAGTATCTCAGATGTTTCCCACGGAAACAACGGCCCTAGCTTTCAATAGATATTCGCTTTTCTATGCTCAATCAAAATAACTTGAACAATTTTTAGAAAGAATATCATTTAGGGTACCCAGGCCTAACTCCCGCTTACATCAACTATTCTCTGTTCCTTTCTATAAAACTATTTATACAAGTAATAACTTTTATCTACACTCAAATCGAAAAATTCGAATTACGAATTCAAAGACGATTCTATACATACGCACTTTATAAACGCATATAAATAAAATTAAAAATAAAACTTATTATAGTACCGCCAACTGTATCATAATAGTTATTTTACGGCGCGCCGCCGCTGTGGTAGTGCAATGCAACGCGCGTGAATGACAGTTCTTTTTTTGAAACTCATACAGATTCCACGCATCGGGTGGTAAGAATTTGGCTGTCTGATGAGTAACCCTTTGCGCGGAAGACATTGAAAAAGCGAAAGGAGTGTTATTATGAAATTTCATACAACATTATAACACCCGTTTGGATGATATTATGGTTATTAGGACATTGGATGTATTAATGTTGGCAATAAGCTAACTGTTTCAGAATCTTTTATAGAGGATTTAAAGCATGGGTGTAGATAAAACTCATTATAGCACCGCTATCTTTTTTATTCATTAAACTAGTCTAAGGTTTTAGGCTGAATATGAAACAAAAGGCGCACGCATGCGCAGTTCGAACTGTGAAAAAAATGGCGCACGCTAAATTACTTACTACTTACCTTGTAACCTACCTACTTTGTTTAATTTAAATTTTTCCTATGAGATAAAGTAGTGAAGATAAAGTAGTGTATGAAACTGCATATAACTTAGGTATTAAAACACTCGAGTCTACCTATTATATATAAACAGACTCTCGTGTTTTAATACCCCTTCTTATATGACAGTTGCATAAACTACTGTGGGACTCACGTACCACAGTGCATTATATCACCGCTCCGACGAACAACATTCCGGCGTCAGAACACTGTAAGCACTGAAAACGAAATACGCCGTACCACAGAATTACACGGTCCGCGCGGTGCGTGCGACGGAGACAGAGAGAGAAGATCACTCGGAATACAATGCTGTTCGTTAACGTCATCGCAACTTGCGAGAATAAATTTTGTATACACAAGAATGTAGTTCGCTAAGACCGTCACTACTTGCGGGAATTTATTTTCACATATAAACTGTACATTGTAAGAAAAATATAAGCAGTCAATCTTTATTGAATTATCAGTGCGTTTTATTTACAAGAACACCTACCTCCGCCACATTGGTGACCCCGACGTGATTTATATACCGACGTGATTTATATACCGACGTGATCTATATACCGACGTGCTCCATATAACATCAAGATGTCAGAAGAAAACTCCAGGGATCCGGTGAACCCAAGTACCAGTACTACTCCAGAGGCGAAGATTGTTCCAGAGTTAGCAGCAGTATCTATACAATCAAGACTGTTACCGTTTTGGCGAGAGATTCCACGAGCCTGGTTTATCCAATTTGAAGCCGTCGTGGATCCTCTGAAGACTTCAGACGACCAGAAGTTTCGATATGTTCTGCAACAGTTACAAGCCGCCGATTTGCAACATATTACGGATATACTGTACAACCCACCAGCTTCAAACAAATATGATGCAGTGAAGAATCGTCTGCTAACTGTATACGATAAATCTGAGGTCAAGAATTTCCAGAAGCTCATCAGTGGTCTCGAGTTGGGCGATCAAAAACCATCCCAATTGTTGCGGAAGATGCGAGAACTAGGCAGCGGCATGATCACCGATGAAGGACTTCGCATTGAGTGGCTGAATCATATTCCTACGCAAATCCGAGTCGTGCTGTCGGTAAACACCGAATCATCGCTAGATACACTAGCTGCTATGGCCGACAAAATGGTAGAATACTCGGAGCCCCCTACCGTCGCTGCAGTATCTACAACATCAACAGATGCAGTGATGTTAGCGCAGTTACAAGTCCTAACTAAGAAAATTGAAAAATTAGACCTAGAAGTAGCGGAGCTGCGCAGTCGCTCTACACACCGATACCAGCGAGGCCGCAAACCCTATCGCTCACGTTCACAATCCCGTGAGAATAGTAAATCTGCAGTCAGGCCCGGAGATCCAAAATGGGAATGCAGATTTCACTATCGCTTTGGTGACAAGGCGAGGCGATGTGAGTCACCGTGCTGTAGAAGAAAGAAGAACCAAGCGTCGCCATCGCCATCTTTAAACTAGCTGCAACATCGACTGTGGCGGACGTCGATGTTCCCGTAACAACTAACCGCCTGTGTGTCTTCGGTCGTAACACGAGAGAACGTTTTCTTGTGGATACCGGCGCCGACATCTCCGTGTTAGCTGCCACAACGCGAAGAAGTACCAAAACTGCAAGTGCCTACAGATTGTTTGCTGCTAATAACACGCCAATCAATACGTATGGTGAGAAAACTCTGAAACTCAACCTTGGACTTCGGCGTTGTTACACTTGGCGTTTCATCGTAGCAGACGTGAAAACATCTATCTTGGGAGCAGACTTCTTGCGCCACTATAAGTTGATGGTCGATCTCAGTCGAAAGAAACTTATCGACAATCTCACCGAGCTATTAGTCGACGCGTTAGAAGTCACTGCTGTTTTCGACTCAGTACACCTTATCAGCTCCGATCAAGTGTATCACGATATATTGAAACTATATCCGGAGGTGCTAAGACCTGTCAGCCTGAAGGAGCCAGCAAAACATGACGTCGTGCATCACATCGAAACATCTGGCCCACCACTTTATGCACGAGCTCGTCCTCTGCCACCAGAGAAGTACAAAGCAGCAAAGGCAGAGTTTGAACATCTGATGGAGTTGGGGATTTGCGAGCCCTCGAAAAGCCCATGGGCAAGCCCACTCCATGTGGTACAGAAGAAGGATGGAGGACTACGCATATGTGGAGACTACCGCAGACTGAATGCGGTCACTCTACCTGACAGATACCCTATACCTCGCATACAAGATTTCACATACCAGCTGCATAAAATGAAGCTGTTTTCGAAGTTAGACCTCAAGATGGCTTACTACTGGATCCCAATAGCTGAACAAGACGCACAGAAGACGGCCATTATAACTCCTTTTGGCCTATTCCAGTTCAGGTCAATGACATTTGGTTTACGGAACTCTAGTCAAACATTCCAACGATTTATGCATCAAGTACTACGAGGTATAGACAACTGCTTCTGTTTTGTTGACGACATCCTGTTATCGTCAGAGAGTGAAGAAAGCCACAAACTACTCTTACACCAAGTGCTACAACGGCTTAAGGAACACGGTGTTATGTTGAACATTGAGAAATGTCAATTCGGTCAGACGAAAATTAACTTCCTGGGCTACGAAGTCTCATCAAGTGGTATAAAACCGACACAGGAACGGACGGAAGCCATAGCAAATTATCCAAAACCAAAGACAGTAGCTGATCTACGTCGCTTCCTTGGCATGCTCAATTTTTATCGGAGCTGCTTACCTGGCCAAGCTGAAATGCAGGTGGAATTAAACAAGTTTCTTCATAACCGGAAGCGCAATGACAAAACTGCTATAGAGTGGACTCCAGACTCCGAATTAGCTTTTAAAAAGTGCCGTCAAAGCATTATAGAAGCTACGGAATTAGTACATCCCGTTCCTGGCAGTGAACTCGGCATTATGACTGATGCGTCAAATTTCAGTCTCGGCGCAGTGTTACAACAGAAGATCAACAACATGTGGACGCCTCTCGCGTACTTTTCAAAGGCGATGAGCAAGACTCAACAGCGCTACAGCGTATATGACCGCGAATTGTTAGCGATCTACGCTGCTGTTAAACATTTCCGGCGACTCATAGAAGGCTGTAAAGTTACTGTGTACACTGACCACAAGCCACTTGTCTACGCGTTAACACGTCAAGCGAATAGCAGTGACACACCCCGCCGAGAACGTCAGTTACATTTCATCAGTCAGTTCTGCACAAATATCAGATATGTGAATGGAGAAGACAACCCAGTTGCGGACGCGCTATCACGTATTGAAGATATTCGTTGTCCTACTACCATCGACTACGAGAAATTGGCTAGTGATCAAAGAAGTGACGCGGAACTCGAACAACTTCGTAAACAAACGAACTTACAGTTCACCGACGTCACCATACCCGGATTGAGTCAGCCAATCACATGCGAGAATTCCATGAAAAGCCCGAGACCGTATCTACCAAGTTCATATCGTTTTGCTGCATTCAAGGCGCAACATGATTTGAATCATCCTGGCATAAGGACAACGCGGAAGCAAGTGAACTCAAAATTCTTTTGGCCTAACATGAACAAGGACGTCGGAACCTGGGCCAAAGCGATATAGGCTGTCAGCGAGCAAAAGTTCATCGTCATGTTGTTACCCCATTAGGCGAGTTTCCACCATCAGAAAGATTCGAGCATACGCATATTGACATCGTCGGACCACTCTGTGTATCTAATAACTATAGATACTTGGTGACTATCATTGACCGTTGTACGAAGTGGATAGAAGCAATTCCTGTTATAGACATCACAGCTGAGAGCGTCGCCCGAGCATTTTACGACAGTTGGATAGCAAGATTTGGATGCCCATTACGAATAACTACAGATCAAGGTCGCCAGTTTGAAGCATCATTATTCAAGGCTTTGATGAAGAGATTAGGCATCACGCGCATTCGTACTACGGCTTTCCATGCTCAGAGTAACGGCCAGCTCGAGAGAATGCACCGTTTAATCAAAGCGTCTCTTATGGCCCGTTGTGTTACTACGCAGTGGTCGGAAGAACTTCCGACTGTACTATTGGGATTACGAACAACCCTACGTAGCAGTAACAATTTAAGCCCTGCTATGATGACCTACGGAACTACACTTCGTCTTCCATCGGATTTTATTGCACCCGCAGCAACGAGTATTGACGAGAGCGAGTATGTACGCCGCCTCGTAGACACTATGGCATCAATAAAGGAGAGTACCTGTTCAAATACCAGCGGTGCAAATACGTTCATCCATAAGGACCTCGCTACGTGTACACATGTCTTCGTACGAAACGATACAGTTCGTTCGCCGTTGACGCCACCGTACGATGGTCCATTCAAAGTTATTCAGCGGTGTGGCAAGTTCTACAAGATACAGCTACCTAATCGGACATCAGTCATATCGCTCGACCGACTCAAGCCAGCATACATCTATAACGATTTGACAGAAGATACTGATCGACGTGCCCCTATCGAAGCAGAGAAACAGAAGCCGCTATACGTCACCAAGTTCGGAAGAACTGTAAAACCTTCCGTGCGCTTCGCTTGAGGGGGAGTGATGTGGGACTCACGTACCACAGTGCATTATATCACCGCTCCGACGAACAACATTCCGGCGTCAGAACACTGTGAGCACTGAAAACGAAATACGCCGTACCACAGAATTACACGGTCCGCGCGGTGCGTGCGACGGAGACAGAGAGAGAAGATCACTCGGAATACAATGCTGTTCGTTAACGTCATCGCAACTTGCGAGAATAAATTTTGTATACACAAGAATGTAGTTCGCTAAGACCGTCACTACTTGCGGGAATTTATTTTCACATATAAACTGTACATTGTAAGAAAAATATAAGCAGTCAATCTTTATTGAATTATCAGTGCGTTTTATTTACAAGAACACCTACCTCCGCCACACTACTATTTTAGACGCAGTGTTTCAATGACTATAATAGCGAATGCAATCACTTGGACATGTTTAGCAGTAGTCTAAATGTATATAAGACAGAATTACGAGCAATGTTTTCATTAAAGTCAAATACTCAGTCCTTTTTTTACCTTTTTGTTTGTGTTTAGTTTGTGTTGTAGCAATATCTTATTGTCATCGTAATATTTTATGGAACTCTAAGTCATTAAGAATCTCATGTTATTTAGCTTTATAAGTGTATGACTGTTTGTTACCTAAATAAATAAAATAAATTTTGTAAGGTATGTACAGAGGTAATCCTTTCGAGGTCGTACCCTGGGTGCCCGGCAATGGGCGTTTGGGAAGGTCAGTTCGTTAGTCGGTTCGATTCCGACGTATTCACCTCATCGCTGGCCCCGGTGGGGTGAAGCCCGTGGGGGCTTCCACAAGTAAAAAAAAGGTTTGCACAGAGGTGGGGCTAAGAGGTAACCGAATATGTTAACACATTGCAAGGGGTTAAGCAATAGTAACCAGGTCAGTCTTAGGATGGGTGACCATGCTTAAAACATTGAGACACTTCCGCGACTTGCTTTTTCGTGCGGAAACCCCCCGGATACCCCCCCCCCCCCTCGCTGGCCAGCGGGAGTGGTTATGTCGGATTCTAACGGACTAAAACCGCACACCGTCTGGGGTCTTCAGACCAGATAAGGTGACTTATAAGGCGTTTCCCTCGCACCCCGGCTGACCCCGGAACATCTCTGGTTTCGAGATGGCCACCTCGGGCTTGGGAACCACTGTGTCCCCATCTTGCCCCGGAAAGGGGGATGGAGAACTTGTCGCCCCGCCGCTCCGGCCTGCTTCTGCTGGTGTGATAGGTGGCCTCTCCTGCCAACCCTAAGATGCTTCCGCCTCAAGCACGTTAAGGCATCTATTACCATACGAACATCTCTGATATTCGTTAGTCATAGATAGAGCCTTAAAAAACCGTCAACTGGTTTAGACCAGTTCTGTAGTTAGCTACAGAACTTCAATATCGCCAGTGGGTTGTGGACGTCCGATGGTAATCACTTCAGGGAAATTGCACTCAAAACCGGCGAACTTGCATGAAAGGTTTAATGACAGTAGAGGAAGCTCGTGAAGTGTGTGAAGACAGAAGCAGATATGGGGCTACATTCTTTCTTCCCTACGAAGGTTATGTCGAACTTGAACCGACTAAAACCACACGCCGTCTCGGGTTTTTAGACGCCGGGGTATAAGGTGGCCATAAGGAATTCCCTTCCACCAGGAGGAAAAAAGTATGTTAATTAGAAATCCGAAATCCAACGAATGCCTACGTAATAATGAAGTAAAAAAAGTGAAATTTTCAAAAACCGTTTCTAAGTAAAAGCAGATAAACTTGTAGTATATAATTATATCAAAAACCAGTTTTTCAAATTTGGCCGTGAAAGTAGAAATAAAGTGAGGTCATGTTCTGTGCCCAAATTTATAATAGTGCCATTTTTGTTCTGACTATAATTGGCAATATAACATAACATAACTTCACGCCTGTATCCCTGTAGGCAGAGATGTATTACACACCCACGTTTCGCCAGTCATGTTAAGGTCCCAATGTAATAAGGGCGAGCCTATTGCGATTTACCGGGCACATTAATAAGCGAGCGATAATTAACATTTATCAATGCACACATAACTACGAAAAGTCAGATGTGTGTGCCCGGAACGACTGGGGATCGAACTTCAGACCTCGTCTCAGCAGTCCGTTACGTATGTCACTGGGCTATCGCTTGGCAATATATCGACAAAGAAATGGATAGATAAATCGTAATCTTTCTCATTTTCTGTTTCTAGAATCTTTGTGACCGGTGAAATAAACAGAAAAATCTTTTATGTGACTGAAACAATGATTCTATATGTCAAAGAATATCGCTTCGGTGTTTTGGACTTCACTAAGGTCTTTAGAGGCAAAGCCAACATCAGCTGCAAGCCGATACACCTGCTGTTTAACTGACGAGGTTCTGGTGCAGGGTTTTCTCTTGGGATTATTGGGAATATATCTTGGGAAGTCTGACTGTAGTCGCACGCGTAAAAACCGAAGAAACCAGTAGAGTTGTAGGAGAGCGAACTCTGGGCTTTGGATGAGAACGGAATTGGCGGTCAGATGAAGTAGATGCAACCCCAGCATGAGGGGGGGGGGGGAGATATCTCGCAGTCCGAGGACCTCTTTCCTCCTCCATTAATTTTTATTTACATCATCTGTTGGTGGAGTGTATACACGGGTACAAACACGGGTATAAAAAAGGGGGTTTATTGGTAGTTGCTGATAAACGATCGATGGATAGGTATTGGGAGGTTCAATAGCATTCTGGCCAAACCTCTCTCTGAAGTTGCTATTCTAATTGACATAACATAACATAAACTCACGCCTATATCCCCGAAGGGGTAGGCAGAGGTGCTAGCACCCACATTTCGCCAGTTTATGTTTAGGTCCCAATGTAATAGGTGGCGAGCCTATTGCCATTAACCGGGCACTTATAAACCTGCGATAAATACACACATAACTTCAAAAAGCATCGAAAAGTCATTGGTGTGTGCCATGGTAATACCTGGGATCGAACCCGAGACCTCGTCTCAGCAGTCCTTTACCCATACCACTAGGCTACCGCGGTTATAATACTAGGAATTCAGTCCAGGGTGCGAATGAAATAAATTGGGCTGAGCGAGCAGGACTTTTACTTGAAAATAAGACATCTTACTACGGTCGTGCGCTTAGCTAAGGCCGCGCACGGTTGTGAAACTGTTTTTCGGTGATTATTCCTCAATGGTACATCGGACATGAAACATCTCGCTTCAAAGCACTCCTCAGTGTCCACACTATCACCGTGGTAAATTTGGTCAAGATCGCGCGAGTGGTTACGGAGGAGTTCAGCCACCAACAAACGGCTATGCCGGGTATAAGAGCTTCGCTCGCTTAGCTCAAAAATGACATATGAGATTTTGAAAGGTGATTATACACCCATGGAATGTTTTTGAACCCCTTGTATAATATGGAAAGACTTTAATGCATTTAACTTCAATTAATGTATGTACCTCCGAGAGAGCAGCGATTGCAAATACAACACAATATCATTAATTTACTTGTCACTGATAATTGATAATATTTATAAACCATCTAGTGTCACTGTTGTTACTACGTTCGTGTGTCAATAAGTACTATTTATGTGTCAATAAAATTTTATTCTCTACTCTTAAACGTGGCTAAGCTGTTTGGTCGAGACTGTACTCCTCCAGAACCACAATACCGATCTTGAACAAATTTGCCATGGTGATAGTGTAGACACCGCTGAGTGTTTAGAGGGGTCAACTGTTCAAATACAATGTACCATTGAGGAATAATCATCGAAAAACAGTTTCACGAGCGCGCGGCATTAGCTATGCGCGCGGCCGTAGTAAGATGCCTAATTTTTCAAGTAAGAGTCCTGCTCGCTCAGCTCAATTTATTTCAGTCGCACCCTGCACTGAATTCCTAGTTAGTATCTAAATTATTTTGATAATATGTAAAGGTATACCTGGAGGCAAAAATCTTTATCAAATTTAATGTCAAGACGTTCGCGCCCGTGCACTAACTGGCCAGCGAAAAAATAATTAAAAGTACTGATCAACCAACGACGCGAGCGCTTTAAAGCCCGTGATAAGTTTTCTATATCCACTAGTTGTTGAACGGGATCGAAATTGCACGCCCGCGTGCTATTTCGATCCCGTTCCCGGTTCCCATGAGATCCTATTCCAGGAATAAAAAAATATCCTATTTCAGATTATAATCTATCCCTGTACCAAATTTCAGCCTGATCCGTTTAGCTGTTCTGGCGTGATTGAGTAACAAACATCCATCCATGCATTCATCCTTACTTTCACATTTATGACATTAGTGGGATGAATATGACATTAGTGGGATGAATAGGTGATTGGCGCGCTTCTTTCGTTACGCCAGAACTCATCCTCAAAAACGACCTGTGAAGGAACGAGGTGTGATGCTCCACCGACACAAAGGGAGGATCCTTCGACCAGGCAAGGTGATCCCGCCTGGCGGGGCGAGGCCCTTAACTGTTAGTCAGGATTCTGTACATATACTACTCAGCACGAAAACTTCATTTTCGCGATGCAGGATTGTGCCGTAGGAATCACGTGGTAGTTGTGACATAGTAGACGGTTGTAGTTCCGCTTGTTGGTAACTAGATGGCGCTGATTGCTTACTGCTGCTAAATGTCGCCTGGGTATACGTGGTATCACCACAGATTTAAAAACTCGTTGTAGTACTAGACTCGCATCTAAAATACATGGTCAAGATTTTATTTTTGCCCCTAGTTATACCTCAATTATTAACAGTCATGGTATTCCATGCTTAAAATACTTATTCCAATAAATGTTAGACAGTTTTGAGGTATGTAGAAGAAAAGATTATAATATAATATAAAGTCTGATGTAGTCATAAACGAGATTAATTAATTAGTTATCTGTGGCTCATATTATTAAAAAAGTAGTGAACTGTCAAGTGCAACTTCTTGTTAGACTTTCATTCGGTTCCAATTCTAAAAAATAACAACTTTCTCAATTCCACAATTAATGTTATTCGAAGATTTATATTGATGTGTCATTGCGTTGTGTTGCAAAAAAATGCTTCAGAAAACATTTGAAAACGTTTGAAAATACTAGTCAAGTACCCGAATAATGTTTTGAAAATTATGTGTTTCTCAATATTTTTTTTTGTAAAAGTGCAAATCATTTAACATGTTAATGTTTTACAATTTTTTTTTGTTAGTATTTGAATAGATCTGATTGTAGTGTGTAAAGTAAATTTTTTCTCGTGTATTTTTCGTTAATAAAATTATGCCCAGGGCTGATAAGTAGTAACCGGAATTACTAGTACTTCCATTAACCCCCCCTCAGTTAAGCTAAATTGCATGTGTTAGGAGAGCTCACGGCGGTAGTGTAATGACCAGAATTTGAACCCGTGACCTCGCGATTGTACAGCTGACTCCTTAACCACTAAGCTCCACTAGTTGTTTGCTATTTCAGTAGTATAAAAAGCTGATTTGAAATTACGTTTCGGATGAGCGCTGCTTTTCACTCCAAGGAACTTGAGAAGCCTTACGGCCTGATATCTAAATAATATAAGATTACATCTGATTGTCTCGCTCAAATAGTCGTGACGAGAAAAAGATATGTTAGTTATAATAATATTCGCGTGGGAGCATAATATACAATAATATTAAAGATAAGATACCTAGTACGAAGTGCCTAAATATTCTACGACATTCTACACAACGCTATCTTTTTTTTTGTTTTTGTTTTTTATACCTCTAAGATGGCAGACAAGCACACGGCCCACCTGATGGGAAACGATTACCGCGGCCTATGGAAGTGTGCAACACCAGTGGCGTCACACTCGCGCTGCCGACCCTGTAAAGGAAAGGGGATGGGAAAGGAGTTTGGTAGGGGATGGGAAACGATTTTGGGAGTGGATGGGAAAGGAGTTTGGGCTCCGGCACTCTCACTCGCCACATGGAACGCAAATACTGTTACTTGGCGTCGATATTCTGTGAGAGAGTGGTGCTTCCCCGGTCAAGTCGGCCCATTCATGCAACGGCCAAAATGACTGTTGCTTGACTCTACCACTCTTACCACACTAGACCTAATATGTAAGTAAAGCTTAACTAGTTTCTGTTATGAGTTCTAGATTGCGGATATACATATCTAGATACATTTTCTTTTGTAAATACATACATATTATACATATAAACACCCATACCAATGCAAATTTTATGACGGTTTATGATGACCTCTGTGGCGTAGCGGTAGTGCATTCAACTGCTACGACAGGGCGCGCGGGTTCGATTCCCACTCAGTATAAACTATTTGTATGCATGAATATGTCTATGCATTGGTCTGGGTGTATTTACAAAAAAAAAATATAAGTATGTTTATCCGCATTCTGGAAGCCATAACACAAGCTAGTTAAACTATGCTTACTTTGGGTCTAGAAAGCGCTGTGTAGAATGTCGTAGAATATATATTAAATACACATATTCATGAAAGAAAATATTTGCGCTGAGCGGAAACCTCCGACTTAGCAGTGTAATCCCACTACTAAAGAGTCTTAAATATAGTGTATTGAAAATTTACACTGGGGTTGCAAAATACAGAAAACGCAATTTTTTTTTTGGATGTCTCGAGGGATTTAATGTAAACTTAAATCCAAGTTTGTAGGGCTGCAACCCTAGTCCCGCGGCCGCCATCTTGCAAAAAGCTGTTTTGTTGCAAAAAATTTCATGTAAGAGTAACAAACAAACCTCTATACATCTATCCTCATAATCCTTCACATTTATCATATTAGTATATTTTTTTTTAAGTATGATAGGCTCACGTTTGACCTCTATCTCCCCTGGTTGTAAGTGACGATGTGGTCTACGATGGATCACGTTTGCCTAGAAGGAACCTATTCACTCGAGACTTGAAGATTCCGAGGTTATAAATTTCCGGAAACACAGACTCAGGCAGGCAATTCCACTCCTTAGCTGTACGCATAATAAATGTGTCGCCGAAACGTTTCGTGCGTATGAGTGGAATATCCACCATGTAGCGGTGGCGTGTCGCTGTGCGTCTGGTCGTTCTTTGGTGGAAAGGGCTTGGAGGTATCAAATTGTGCAATTCCAGCGCACACTCTCCGAAATGCATCCGGTAAAAAACCGATAGGCCTGCAACTTTGCGTCGATGTTCTAGGCAATCTAGGCTATGAAGCCTTTTCTCGACGAGTGCATCGTTATTAATGATCCTCTTGGTCCGACTCTCTATTGTCTCAACGCTTCCAGGTGGTATTTAGCTGAGCCATCACACGGGGGGGGGGGGGGGGGGGCGGTATATCCGAAGGGATTTCCGCACGAAAAAAAAAAAAAAGGTACGAGCAGCACTCCATACAGGATGATAAAGTATGATTGGTATGGACTCATTTCATTGCCAGTAAACATTTCTAGATCCTAAGATTAAAGATTTTTAAAATGTCAGTTCCTTAATCAGCGGAGCGGACGACAATTATCATAATTATGTATTTATTAAGTATATGGTGAGCAGAAAAGTGTGAAGATGTACTAGATATGAATTATTTCCGTATTCATTAACTAATGTAATCAACATTTTGACTGTAATTTTGTTAAAATTAGACATTATGGCCGAAACTCAGTCGAATATTTGCTAGAACTGGTTACATGGAAAGAAATAAATAAAAATACATTTTCTTGCGAAGCCCCACGTACATGTAAATATAATTATAATATGATACTTTTAGATTTTTTTCAATTTATTTATTAAGAGAAGTGGCACCAAAAAAAGGAAATTACATTAAAAATAATAATGATAAAATTAAAATAATCAAAAAACGCGACTTGTTAAAATAAGACCGACAAACGCGGGGACAAACAGATAGCAGGCGGTATCTTTTTTACAGATATAAAATATAATTTACTTTTCGTCTAATGGTCGACGCGCCTGAGTTGATGACATTATTGACGTTTGTGACAGATTGTGACGTATTTATTAGTATTGCCGTGTCAAATTTTACGTGTCAAAGCGTAGCATGTGTTTTCTTTAAACGACTGCCTGAAGATTATTAATATAAACTTGCTATAAATCAATAAAACTAATATTATATCTATGCCATATGGACATTCTTGGTGACAGTTGAGGCCGCCCCCCCTGGTCAAGATGGGGCCATCGTGGTTCCCACACCCACAAATCGCCACGGTTACCCCCCCAACGGCCAGCGGGTGTAGTTGTGTTAGACTCGAACCGACCAAAACCTCACACCGTCTCGGGGCTTTAATGCCGAGGCGCAAGGAGACATTCACGAAATAAATTCAGCTGATAAGTTAACCAACATAACTTGGTTTTAAAGCGGAATGAAGTTTGTCCGGTCAGCTAGGAAAATATAGAAAACACTGTACACAGTATTAGAAGAGACAGCATTAAAAATAACAATTTTCTCGTGTAAAGTCGTATTAAAAAATTAGTATAGACATTTTACTTAGTTGTTAGTTAGCTTGTACGGGTTCGAACCCGGTTACCCTGTGGTCATAAGCGTGCGGTTAGATTACATGGGTACGTCTACCGTTCAACTTGATGGTTCTTGAGTTCAAGTGTAGGGTTGTCAGTAGATAAAAAAACGTCTTCAACGATTTTCATGAAACTTAGTATACAAGCGGTTTGGGGGGCGATAAATCGATCTAGCTAGGTTTCATTTACAGAAAACGTCGAAAAAAACCGATCAACGCTCGTTCACCCAGATATTACTTATTACTAACATAACTTCACGCCTGTACCCCCGAAGGGATAGGCAGAGGTGTATTACACACCCACGATTCGCCAGTTATGTTTAGGTCCCAATGTAATAGGGGTCGAGCCTATTGCCATCTACCGGGCACATTATTAAGCGAGCGACAATCAACATTTTTCAACAAAAGTTAGAGGTGTGTGCCCGGGGTGACTGGGGATGGAACTCGAGACCTCGTCTTGGCAGTCCGTTACGTACACTACAAAAAGGTGTAGGGACCCCATCAACACCGAGGCCCAAACCAACCTCACCTGCTTGTATGGTGCACCTGCTAAACAAAGGACGAGACTCTGGCGCAGGCGCACCTCTCGGCGTTGAAAGGTCAGACGGCAGTCGCTCACGGAAAAGTCGATATACCAATCAATAAGCGGAGCACGGGCTCCAAAGTGCTAGCTTTGAACGCATTGAACGCAACTGGGTCATCGCTAAGAGAATGATGATGATTTAAACTAAGGTGGTAATGGTTAAGCAATACTAGCCTGATCAGTGTCGCTGCCATTCGGATGGGTGACCATTGACATGGTGAGACCCCTTCGTGCCCGAGGGGGCCATCTCGAAACCGGAGATGGCCCAGGGTCACTCGGGGTGCAAGGAATATGCTCTATGGACTACCTTACACCCCGGCGTCTGGTTCAAGCCCGACATAACCACCCCCGCTGGCCGTAGGGGGCTGGCCAAAGGGATTACCGCACGAAAAAAAAAAGAAAAAAGAAGACCCCTTCGTGCCTCGGAGAGAACCTTAAGTTATTCGTTCCAGTTACGAATATACGAGTATACGAATATCTGCGGCATTTAAAGCAAATGAGGTTCTCAAAAGTCCGACAAACTGCTACAAAACTTTGGTATCGCCAGTGGGTTGTGGAGTCAGTTAGATGACAGTCTCTTCGCGGATATCAAACTTCAGCTGTTTCATAAACTGAAAATTCGACCCGAACGAAATTGAGAAAAGGCTCGGAAGATGACACCGGGTCTAAATATAATTAAACCCACACATACGCACGTAAGAAGTAGAGTGATAGTTCGGCATAGATCGGCTTACTTCGGTTTTGTATAATCTTACATAAGACTGACCTTTATAGAGTAGTTAAAACCGTTTGTGTTAACAAAACATTGGAACTAGAACTTCGACTTTACTAATCTAAAAAGTTATGAAGCTGTAGACTGTAGAGAGAACACTTTACTAAACTGAGGCAAGTTGATCTTCACCGGACCTTCACATCATAAGTTGGGTACCAGTACAGTACGGAAGATTTTTAAAGATATATTATGGGTATGAAAGACCAGATCAGGCCAGTGTACCCGCACTCAGCGAGCATGTACGAAACAAATCCTAAAGTAGAGAAGTGAAAGGTGTATACCAGGACAGTAGCAAGTGGTAACAAGTGGTCTCTACCTACCCCATTGGGAAAGGAGGCGTGACAGTATGTATGTAAATGTATGAATACAGTACCTAATGAATATTATTTTGCATTTGCTTAAAATTCTGTGAAAAACGGACACCCATATTATTATTCAAACAAAATAAGATATAGTCATGTAAGTATAATTGGTTAAATATTTATAAAATTATGACTAAGTCTGCACTTATAATGTTTTGTGAATCCACAAAAACTTTGGTATAAAGATGTTTTTGTACTTATGTATATTATAACTTATGTTTCTGTTTAAAAAAATTGATCGTTTTTACTCGTATAACTCGTTACAATCTCAAAAGACACTGATTCCTATCATCTAGTGATGTGTCGGATGATTTCATTAAAATGTCCTTGTATCCGCGGATACGGATCTGAATGCGGATATTTGTTGTCAAGATCCGCGAATACGGATCTTAACTTTTAAGGTTAATTCTCAAAATAGCAACTGAGTCGCAAAGGGATTAATTCTCAAACCGGTGGTCGCCTCTTGGTAACATTTTCCCGAATTTCCTGTCCTCACGACCCACAGGAACCTAATCTCGGGATAAAAAAACAGCTTATGTCGTAATCTATGGTTGACGGAAATGCCGTCGCGGATCTGCAGTGTTGGAACCCCAATATTATACAAAAAAGTAATTATTAATGGGCATACTGCGCGGATGAACGGTCGATCGGACGATAATATATTAAGACGTGGAAGATCCGTGACGGCATTTTCATTAACAGTTGCATAAGCCTTGCTGTGTGTAAAATTCCAGTCAAACAAACCAGCCTTTTTTGCATGATTCAGTTACAAACAAACTCATATTAGCACTTGTAGCATTAGTTAGCTTAGTGGCAACCCTAAGATCAGTAAAGCGCGTTGTCAACTAAGTGTGACAATCTCTGGCGTTAAATTATCGCGATATAGAGAAGAAGGTGAGAGAAACGACGAAATTGCATTTAATATCCAAAGTTCATAGACAAGTATTATTTACTCATACACACATCAAAAATAGTTTGCGATCACTTTGAAAAATCGAAATCCCTTTTGTTACGGTAGATTATATTATGATTTATTCTTCTTTTTAGATTATTTATTTAAAAATATAGAATTAGAATGTAAAACAATAAAACAGTTCAATTGTTTTTCCATATAAAAAGGGTTTCAGTTCTGGATTACGCTCATTCAGAAATCTGATTTAGACAATTTTAATGGATTTAATATAATCCTAAAGTATTATAACATAATATATGTTTCTATTAAAAAAAGTTCGTTTTACTCGTATAACTCAAGGTTACAATCTCAAAAGACGCTGATTCGTATCATCTAGTGCTGTGTCGGATGATGTCCTTATATCCTTGAATACGGATCCGAATGCGGATATTTGTTGTCAAGATCCGCGGATACGGATCTTAACTTTTAAGATTAATTCTCAAAATAACGATAGCATAGTGGCGTACGTAACGGACTGCTGAGACGAGGTCTCGAGTTCGATCCCCAGTCGCCCCGGGCACACACCTCTGACTTTTCGTAGTTATATGTGCATTAATAAATGTTAATTATCGCTCGCTTAATATTGTGCTCGGTAGATGGCAATAGGCTCGCCCCCTATTACATTGGGACCTAAACATAACTGGCGAATCGTGGGTATGTAATACACCTCTGCCTACCCCTTCGGGGATACAGGCGTGAAGTTATGTTATGTTATGTCTCAAAATAGCAACAGAGTCGCAAAAGTATTAATCCTCAAAATGAGAAATTCTCTAAAAGCTCAATTCTCTGAATGGCCAACTCTCTAAAAACCTAATTCTTTAAATTACCTATTCTCTAAAAGTCTAATTCTTAAAAAAATATATACCAGCTTATGCTAGTGATCACAAACTTTATTTGATGTGTGTACATCAGAGAGACTTGCTATGATCCTTCGATATCTTCTACTTAGTTCACCCTGTCACCTTATATAACTTTGAAGCGTTGTCGGTGGCTTAGTGATTGTGGTGTGGCATAGAGATGTCTCGGGTTCAAATCCTTTCCATTACACTACCAACATGAACCCACTCCTAACACACGCAATTCAGCTTACGATTCTACGATTTCTTTTTAAGAAATTGTACCAGTCATATCCCTTCATGTACCCTACAAACTATCTGCTGGGCGTACTGCGTTTTAACTCACTGGAGGTAAGAAGAGGCCTAGATCAGCTTACAGTTGCATGTAGGTCTCTTCGTGGTTTCATCAACTGTTCCGATCTGCAGAACCTGTTCTGCCGTTTATATGTCCCCAACAAATATTTAGCACACCGCTAGAACCATCGCCATAGACTTAATGCTCGGCCTCCCTGCCGAACAGTCGCCAGAGCTGAGTCCCCAGTGTGAGTGTGCCTACGCTGGATGTGCTCAACGATCTCCTCTCAGCTTACCCTGATTGCGATCTGTTTGCGGATGAATGGGAGGATGTAATGCGTGTATGTCTTATATTTTCCGAGAGTAAGTATGCAAGGAAATCTGCCATACAAATATGACATACCTGCCTAATATTATGATATGTTGTGTAATGTTATGTTAACTTAAGTTATTTAATGTTACCACTTTCCCTCGCGCAACCTATTCAGTTTAGAAAAAAAATGATATTAGAAACCTCAATATCAATTTAGAAGACCTATCCATAGATACACGTATGGGTTTTAAGAAAAAAAAAATTTTTGAGTTTCAGTTCTAAGTAAGATGATTAAGATTTTCACATAAAAATAGAAAAAAGTTATGTGAAAATCTTAATGCGGATCACAGAATACATCTACTAACCAAGTTTCAACAGCATAGTTCTTATAGTTTTGGAAAAAAGTGGCTGTGACATACGGACGGACAGACAGACAGACATGACGAATCTATAAGGGTAGAGATGGATGGCCCTTGCAACACAACTATGCCCAGACCTGGTGTTCAATGCTGATACTTATGCTACCCGCAGTTTTGAAGGGTGAGGTTTTGTACAACAACAACAACATAACTTCACGCCTGTATCCCCGATTAAGGGGTATTACATTTTACATTCTGATAATAAGGCAGACTCACGCAGCGGGTTGTGAAGGTCAGATGGCCGACATTTCACGGAAAGCCCTACCAGAGTTGGAAGAAGGCTCGGAGGTTGATAACTCACGCCTTTTTCCGCCTGGGGTAGGCAGAGACAACAGCTCATCATCTGC
The DNA here is from genome assembly GCA_946251805.1 of Cybosia mesomella. Taxonomy (NCBI): domain Eukaryota; kingdom Metazoa; phylum Arthropoda; class Insecta; order Lepidoptera; family Erebidae; genus Cybosia; species Cybosia mesomella. The sequence goes on along the minus strand of OX276417.1, from coordinate 12,990,900 downwards.
TTCTGTCCTTGCACTATTAACAAGCTTCTTCAACAGTCATTAAACTTTTCATGCTAGCCCGCTTTTGACCTGCTCATATGTCTATGTGTGTATGTATAAACTAGGGATGCGATGCATTTAGCCGATCGCAAAAAAATTGAGCTGAGCGAGCATTTATTTTTTAATTTTTAAATCTGAAAAATTCAATTTTTGCGCGCGCGAAATTTTTCCATTAGTTTCAATGGTAAATTTGTTTCTCAAAGTCAAAGTCTTTATTTTTCAAAATAGTGCAACTTAATTACATCTTTTTGACGTCAAAAACTGCTTAATACTAAGTTTACCACCGCTTCCTAGGCGCTAGTGGAGAAGAAACGGCGCAACAAACTCCACTGCAGCATTTTCGAGACGTCAGCTTATAATAGTGATTTCTTAAGACTAAATATGGACGAATGTACATTTTTGTCTCGTGTCAAGATAAATAAAGGTATATAAAAAAACGTTATAATAAACTTTAACCCAAGTTAATCGTTCAAGTAATTGAAAAAAGTTAAAATATGGTAAAAAGGTCGCGTGCCTACTACAATATTATGCTGTAGTTGAAACATTTTAGGAGGAGCCTGCACCATGCTCAAACCAGACATTTATGTCTTTAAGTACCAGTGATATCGGTGATAATTTCTCAATGGTATGTCCGATTTTTAATTTTATGGTCTCAAAACATGCCCCTAGATCAGATTTGTGGTTGCAAAGGAGTATCCGAGTTTGTAAGCGGCTATCCCGCATATAAGAGCTTCGCACGCCTTCGACTCGCTCAGCGCAATAAGGCAGAAATGCAGTACAAGGGCCCGATTCGACAAATATACGTTTTTAAATTACAATTTCAAAACATACGATAATTTAAAATTTAAAATCTAATTTAATACGAAACAAACATTCAGTGATTCTGAAGGGTTAATAACTTCACGAAACTGCAGGTAGATTTTTGCACAGATTACCAAAGTTTATTTTACGATTTTCTTTCTAATAGAAGGGAAATCACGTGTTTTGAAATACTGAATCGGTTCCCAGGTCCTGCTAATAGATGGTATTAAGTAAGAACCGCACCTCCCCGGACGAGGCCGCTCTTCATTGATAGTAGAAAGTTTGAACTTGGCAATGAATGTGACCGATATTTGAACAAGTTTCATATCCGGTCACATTCTCGTCTAATTTTTAATTTGCATTTGATCTTGCAGTGACCTAGAGGTGTAGTTGAAAGAGTGAGATAGCAAGTGGAATTTTGGGTATGTCAATGTGTTTTTTTTTAAAAACAAGTTAATTTTTGCTGACATTTTTTTAATTGCTCAGAATATCTAAGAGTTTTTTTTGTTTGTTTGATTGAACGCGCTAATCTCAGGAACTACTGTTTCGAATTAAAAAAATATTTTTGTGTTGGATAGCTTATTTATCGGGGAAGGTATAGGCTATATATCATCACGCTACTACCTAGGAGAGCGGAGCAGTAGTCATAAATGTCAACAAATCGGGCACATATCCATACATTTTTGTTGGGCACGGCCAGTATGTAAGTAAAAAAAAAGTTACAACCTTATAGTTGATACTTACAACAACGACATCTGTGGCGTAGCGGTAGTGCGTTTGACTGCTAAGTCACAGGTCGCGGGATCGATTCCTGCTCATTGCAAATATGTCTATTATCCAGACTCTAGTCTGGGTGTTTCTATGTATAATATGTATTTATTCACAAAGAAAAAAGTATTTAAGTATGTTTAGCAGCATTCTAGAACCCATATGACGAGCTCTTTTTTGTTTGGGTCTGGATGGCGTTGTGTAATTTGTCCTAAAATATTTATTATTTATTTAAAATCATTTTTTTAACTTTTGTACGTCTATCTGTCTTTCGGCTAACATCCGAAGAGGCTGGGCCAATATTAATTTGATTTTCACTAGCATATAATTATCTGATATTGTAAAGCGTAACCGACGCTACTTTCCTTTTGAATAATAATTAAAGTATCGGGTATAAAATACCCACGGCAAGTCGTTAGGTACTTTAATTGTGGGGTGTGTGTTGGGTAACCTCCTCGAGTGTCGCTCCGATTCCGATCCCGCTGCAGTCCGGGGGGAACGGAATCGGAGCGGCCGGTACACCCTGGGCGGCGGTCAATGGCATCCCCTTCACCCCTTCATAGGGTTGGCATTGATCGTCGGCCAATACCCAACGTGGCGGGAACACATCGCTCTCCGTACTCCTCTGTTTTCAGAGGAGACAGGATGAGCGATGCTGTTAGTGGTGAGATGGCCCAGGGTTAGCCGGGGTGCGAGGGATATGCTCTATGGGTAACCTTACACCCCGGCGTCTGAAGACCCGAGACGGCGTGCGGTTTTAGTCGGTGCAAGCCCGACATAACCGCCCCCGCTGGCCGGCGGGGGGGTATCCGAAGGGATTTCCGCACGACAACAAAAAAAAAAAAAAAAGGTACTTTAATTGTTCGATACTGTTTTTATAATGTTGCTAGGTCTCGCCCTGATCAAGTTTAGACGACATTTCTCCATTACTGCTAGTGACACATGATACTAGATACTTTCTGTCGCTGCGTAGACATTGTAAATGTAATACAGTTGGTACTAGAGAAGTGTCAATGTCTACGATTGGCCATATATTTGGTACTTAATACTCCAAACAGACATTCAGCTTCTTGTACATTGTTTTGTTGAAATAGAACTATTTTTAACGGATTCTATCGCGATAATAAAATAACACCGAATGGATAATAGAATCAGTTTACTGGTGGTAGAAATTTGATGACACAAATTTGTCCCGAAATTCGTCCGGGTAGGTACCACCGTGCACGGAGCGCGAGTGCGCGAGTGCGCGAAGGAGGTGGCGGAGCGGGCCCGGGAGAGATTTAGAACTCTCCCGGCCCGCCGAGCCCGCAACTTGCTCGCCGCGCGTCGCAGGCGACTCAGGCGCCGGAGGTCGCTTAACGACCTCCGTCCTCCATGAGCGCAGGCCTGGGGGTGGCACCCTCGGTGTGCGAGTCCGACTCGCACTTGGTCGGTTTTTTTTGTGTTTACCATCACTGAATAGTCATCATCCGCCGAGCTTTTTTCTTGCTCAGTTGGGATCGCCTTTCAGTCTAACTGCGACTGGGCGAACTTCAATATTTTCCGTGAACTATTATTTATTTTTGATATTTAATTTTTTCTAAAGCGGCGATAGCCAAGCGTTTACATAACAGTACATTACCACAAGAAATATATTAAAAGTGTTACATAAAGAGAATGTGTGCATAGAAATTAGCTTGTATGTGGTTATTATTGCAAGATATATACACTTTCTTTATGAGAACATACTCAGATTTTTTACTAGCTGTTTGTTCACTCCGCCAGAAATGTTGATTCAGAAACCAATGATATTGTCGGAACTTTACGCGAAAGTCGGTACTAGGTGCGCGGAACAGCGGATAAAACTATTTTTAACGGATTCTATCGCGATTTATTTGATGTTATTTTATATTTTACATTGATCCCGACATACAACAAAACTTCATGACATTCTCACAGCTCATTCTGCGTAAATAGTAACACCAACAATTCAACATAGTTCGGGTACTTCGAAATAAATTTCACTTCAAACAACAAGACAACAACCATCTTTAGTCTCCCCGTGACCATGGCTGCTTAAAAGCCACTGAAACGTCGGGATCAATGTAAAATATAAAATAACATCAAATAAATCGCGATAGAATCCGTTAAAAATTGTTTTATTAGGAAATAGGGTTCTGATTGAACCCTATTTCCGGGTTAAAAAATAGCATATGTAATTTTTCAAACTATATAATCTATCGCTATGGCGTAGGCTATCCTATAGGTCCTAGATAAGGTAGTCAGCAGGTGGGCTGGTTGGGACCCGAATATCTTGGTTGGGCTCCATTTGCACCTGATCCAGAAGGGCAATTCTCGTATAACCATCACAGAACGTAAACTGATTGATTTGAGTTTGAATTATCAATTGACTGAAAATAGGTGTTACTGAGTGTGTGTACTTATGAATAATAATAGGTCTTTACCTATGAAATTGCCGAAATTTTCTTACAAATTCATGAGTTCGTTATTCCTGGAATTTAATAGCTATTTCCATTATTTATATTTTGTTTGAAAGTCGATTTCAAGATTTTACAAGTCTGTAAGAAATTTTGTTTTTATTGGCCGCTTGATAAATTAATTCGATCTTCAAAAGCAGTACTTCCTAAATGCTATCCATTTTGATGATAAATGTCGTATTACTTAACAGCTATCACTTTTCAAAAATGTAATAAAACTTGCTGTTTGTTAGCTTAATGTTGTCTCATTCATACAGAAAAAAAATCATAAAATTTGGATTTGTCATTCCTAAACAAAATGCAAAAATGTTAGTACTGAAAATTGGGTTTCCTCCAATTTCTTCAAGAAAAACGGCAATTTCATATTATGTAACGACCTAATAACATAACATAAACTCACGCCTATATCCCCGAAGGGGTAGGCAGAGATGCTAGCATCCATATTTCGAAAGTTTATGTTTAGGTCCCAATGTAATAGGTGGCGAGCCTATTGCCATAAACCGGGCACTTATAAACCTGCGATAAATACACACATAACTTCGAAAAGCATCGAAAAGTCATTGGTGTGTGCCATGGTAAAACCTGGGATCGAACCCGAGACCTCGTCTCAGCAGTCCATTACCCATACCACTAGGCTACCGCAGTTAATACAATCTCATATTGGTATAGTTTTAGTGTAATCTCAGTTCAATCACGTGAAGATCGCATAAAAAATGTCAAACTTGATATTTATAGATAAAAGAGAACAAAGTTTAGCAGAGTATTAATATGATTCACAATCACTGTGGCCGTAGCGGTATTGCGTTCGACTGCTAAGTTAGAAGTCAAGGGTTCGATTCCCGCTCAATACAAATATTTATACTTGTATCGGTCTGGGTGTTTCTATGTATAAAGTATATTTATTTACAAAAAAAAAGAATCTAAGTATGTTTATCCGTATTCTAGAACCCACATGACAAGTTCTGCTTATTTTGGGCCTATTTTTTTTTTTTTTTTAACGTACGGAAATCCCTTCGGATACCCCCCCGCCGGCCAGCGGGGGTGGTTATGTCGTGTCTCGACTAAAACCGCACGGTGTCCTCCCCAAGTGTCCGTTGCCGGGCACCCCGGGTAAGCCCTCGAAAGGATAACCCCAGGGTGGCCTAAATGGCGTTGTGTAATAAATATGTCTTTGTCACTTTTTTCAACTTTCGATTACAATTCGACATTTTTTTTTTAAAAGAGTATTAGTAACCGAAATTACTGATATTCCCCCTAAACCCTCCAGCTAAGCTAATAATCACATTACAGTCTATATGAAGCATGTTGAAAAAAATTGTCACGAGAATATATTTTATGTCAGTTGTGAGATCAAGATTAGATCAGTCATTACACTAATTAACTTATTATTAATAATTACGATAGCCTAGTGGCGTACGTAACGGACTGCTGAGACGAGGTCTCGAGTTCGATCCCTAGTCGCCCCGGGCACACACCTCTGACTTTTCGTAGTTATGTGTGCATTAATAAATGTTAATTATCGGTCGCTTAATAATGTGCCCGGTAGACGGCAATAGGCTCGCCCCCTATTACATTGGGACCTTAACATAACTGGCTAATCGTGGGTATGTAATACACCTCTGCCTACCCCGTTGGGGATACAGGCGTGAAGTTAAAAAAAAAAAGACAATAAATACTAAACTCACAAATAGCCGCTACGCCACAAACAGTAAACTAAAGAGTACCCCTGATGATGTACCACGAGAATATCGAACCTGGGACAAAACGAAAGGCAGCGAACGTTTAGCCGTTCGACAGCTGTTATAGAAAAAGACGGCATGGTTTCATTTTGTCAGAGAAACCGCAAAGCAGCGTCAATCGGTATGCTGCGCACGAGTTTAACCGCAGGAATTCTTGTGCTATTATATACCCTCATACTTAGTACTAAAGTGGCAAATAAGAATACGCTGATTAAAGCTTAGAGATACTTGCTAGTAAACATACTAGGTTGAGGGGTTATCCTTTCGAGGGCTTACCCGGGGTGCCCGGCAACGGACACTTGGGGAGGACACCGTGCGGTTCATGCCCGACATAACCACTCCCGCTGGTCGGCGGGGGTATCCGAAGGGATTTCCGCACGTAAAAAAAAAGGTCCCTACTGACCCTAAAACATCCAGACTATAAATCATCGCGCTAAACCCAAAAGGTGATGAGCAGTAAAACATAAATTTACTACATTACAATCAAAATCCGTTTTTCTTTTCAGTTACCTATAGTTATATAATATACTAGCTTCGTTCAGTGGCTTCGCCCGTGGCACTCATTTTACCCACACATGACCGTATTTAATTAGATTTACCATAATGTATAGAAATTTGCCCGATTTGTTCACATTTATGATTACTGCTCTACTCTTCTGGGTAGTAGCGTAATGATATATGGCCTATAACCTTAATTGATAAATTGGCTATCCAAAATAAAAAATAATTACAAATTATTCAATTTGTAATTATTTTTCATTTTGTAGTTCCAGAGATAAGCTCTTCAGCTCTATATATTATATACTTATAGTATAGATTAATATAAAGAAACTAAATCTTTTTAAACATTATTATCGGTCCACACTATTGTGTGCAAAATTTCAAATCATACCGACGTTTTAAAATACTCCAAAATTGAGTTCAAGGATTCCGTCACATACACACCAAACTAATTAAAAACCTTGCCATATTCCAAACTTAACGCGGACGTAGTAGCAGGAAACAGTTATTTATAAAAATGAATGTTGAAAATTAGTCCACCCGTTTAGTATTTACGAGGAGACATAGAGACTGACATACATACTACATCACATCCATCTATCAATCAGCTTATCGCAGTCCTCTGTTGGATATAGGTCTCTCCCAATGTCCGCCATAGCACCCAATCGTCCGTCTTACGCATCCAGTCAATTCGACCACCCTTTTTCAGGTACCCTCCTTTTTTACTCAACGCAGTCGGTTAAAAATGCGGTTAATCAGGCTCTTTATCTATCTAAACATCACAGAGACGCGTACTAATGCTATCTCTTAGAAAATGCAGACAGTACGAGAAAGTAAGCAGTACTAACGGATTCAGTAAATCACGAGTATACGGCCAAAGGTCGCGAGTACAATCCGCTTGGTTATAAGATATTTTACCCATTTGCAGCACAAAATGCTAAATGAAAGTCTTCAGAAAGCTTTTTACTTTGTAATAAAAAATATAATGATTTTAAAAGAACTGCTGAGTAGTATGTGGTACTGTTTATAAGTATACTGTTGAGTAATCAATCAAATCAATTTTAATGAACTGTGAACTTAGATCGCCGGCGGCGGATAAAAAAGCTGGCGTACGTAACGGACTGCTGAGACGAGGTTTCGAGTTCGATCCCCAGTCGCCAAGGGCACACACCTCTGACTTTTTGTAGTTATGTGTGCATTAATAAATGTTAATTATCGCTCGCTTAATAATGTGTCCGGTAGATGGCAATAGGCTCGCCCCCTTTTACATTGGGACTTGGGACTGTTGAATCGTGGGTGTGTAATACACCTCTGCCTACCCCTTCGGGGATACAGGCGTGAAGTTATATTATGAACTTAGATCTGGTTTGCCCGAAAGCCTAACACTTTTTCTAAAATTAAAGTAGTCCAAGTTACGGCTAATAATATCAGCTATCTCCAGTAAAAATCCTCTGAAATCGGCCCATCCAATCCAAGACCAATGGCAATATACTATTTGCATTGAGTGGGAATCGAAGCTGCGACCTCGGACTTAGCAGTCGAACGCTCTACCGATAGCTTACAATTATATATTATGTATTTATTTAAAAAAAACTTTCTAAGTATATTTATCCACATTCTAGAACCCAAATGACAAGCTCTGCTTAGATTGGGTCTAGATATCGCCGGCTGGAGGGAGAAGAATGAAGATGGTTGTTGTCTTGTAGTTTGAAGTGTAAGTTATCTCAAAGTACCCGAACTATGTGAATTGTTGGTGTTACTATTTACGCAGAATGAGCTCACAGTGTCATGAAGTCTTGTTGGATTTTGACTTTTCTTGGAATTAAGCAATCCGTTAAAAATAGTTTTATTTCAATTCGCGTAAACTTCCGATAGTATCAAATGATTGAAACCTGAATTCGACAACCTAGCGAAAAATTCCCACTTAATACACGAGTACATAAAAAATCTATACTTAACATTGTAAAGCTGAAGAGTTTGTTTGGTTGAACGCGCTTATCTCAGGAACTACTAGTTCGAATTTAACAATTGTTTTTATGTTGTGTAGCCTATTTATCGAGAATGGCTATAGGCTATAAAATTCCGGAGGATATTGGGGTTTCGTCATCTAGACCTGACATATTTCTTTATTCGAAAACGTTAAAACATGTGGTCCTTGTGGAACTTACCGTACCGTGGGAAACAAATATACCAAAGGACCACACAATAAAGAAAAATAAATACTATGATCTCACAAACGAATTAAGTAAAAACGGTTACGTGGTTAATTCGTATGCAGTGGAAGTGGGAGCGAGAGGTATACCAGCAAAATCTCTCTATAACCTACTTAAAGATCTAGGCCTATCGAGAGCTACAATAAGCTCATTACTAGGACGAATGTCTAAAGCGGCACTAGTAGGTTCGCATTAAATTTGGTTAGGCAGGGAGGGGAACTTGGGTAGTGAAGGTGAGTGTTGATGTACATCAACAAAAGGGGCCCCTTCTAAACCTACACTTGGGTCGCAAGTCCCTAGCACTGTCCGAGTTCCCAACTCAGCAACGCGATGGACCCGGTACCGGCACGGAGAATCCATGGATTGCTAAGAATATCGGTTTATCACGCTACTATCTAGGGGAGCGGAGCAGTAATCATGTTTGTCAACAAATCGGGTAAATTTCCAAACATGATTCTAAAACGAATAAATTACAGGCATTTAGGTATGGGTTAAATAGAGGTGTGTGTTGGGTAACCTCCTCGAGTGTCGCTCCGATTCCGATCCCGCTGCAGTCCGGGGGGAACGGAATCGGAGCGGCCGGTACACCCTGGGCGGCGGTCAATGGCTTCCCCTTCACCCCTTCATAGGGTTGGCATTGATCGTCGGCCAATACCCAACGTGGCGGGAACACATCGCTCTCCGTACTCCTCTGCTTTCAGAGGAGACAGGATGAGCGATGCTGTTAGTGGTGAGATGGCCCAGGGTCAGTCGAGGTGCGAGGGATATGCTCTATGGGTAACCTTACACCCCGGCGTCTGAAGACCCGAGACGGCGTGCGGTTTTAGTCGGTGCAAGCTCGACATAACCGCCCCCGCTGGCCGGCGGGGGGGTATCCGAAGGGATTTCCGCACGATAAAAAAAAAAAACAATTATGGGTTAAATAGGTGCCACACTGGATCGAAGTATGTCACGGGCGAAACCGCGGGGACAGCTAATAGACGATAAAATGAGAAGCTCCATCTTTTTTTGAAAGTCGCTTAAGCATTCATAGATTCATAAGAATTTTTGTCTTGACAGGCATAAGCACAATTTACTGTTATCTTCATAAATATAAATTAAATTTATAATATATTGCTGAATACAAAAATTGAGAACGGCTCGGCCCAATTTGGATGATGTTTTTGTTAGGTTTTATGTACGAAAATTTAGGAAAATCTATAGGACGAGTTGGCATCAGGGTAACGTCGGGCACAAACTGCTAGTGCACTAGTTTTTGATCTATAAGTTCTACTTTTAACGTACAGAATTTTGAAATTAGTTTTCGAATAAATTAATTTATATTTCTTTGTGAAAATATTGTTCAACTACTTATTGGACTCTACATAAATTAATGCAAATATAATTAATTTTTTAGTTTGGAGTCTGTGCCAACATGCTCTACTTTTAACACTGACTGACTGTGTAATTAATTTAGTACATATAAAATATATGCAAAAGTTTCAAAAAATACCAGGACATCACAAAATATCAAATAACTAATTATTTTAAATCGCGAAATATTGATTGATATCTATAATAATTGTACTTACCCTCCCAATGTTTCCGTTCTTTATCTAACTCTTCGCCCCATCCATCCAGCATCTTCCCAGCTTTCGCCCTCGCACATCCCCACGGTTCTTCTTGCCCCACACATTCGAATATAGACAAAAAATTAGGGGCTAAACTTTTCCCCAAATTCATAACATAATTATATGAAGTTTCAAAAATACTCGCACTTTGCACACTAGTGCAAAACATTAAAAGGAAAACGAAACAAAATTTCGATTCCATGTTTAAAAAATATTTTTTTGAACTTTTACTTTTTACATGAATAATTTTTTTGTTCAACTTTTTATTATATTTATTTTATTTACTTTTTTTTGCATGGAATGTACTTTCACGCTCAAGGTTAGACTGAGCGCCGCGGGTGAACGAGATGCGTTATATAGACGCCTACTTTCTTTTGAACCGGTATGGGAGGGACGGGTTAAGTTTGAGTGTTTAAGGAGTGGAATTTGATGGGTGGGTTAGCAAATATTTTTTAATTGCACTGGGAGTTGTTTCGCTAAATGTTGAAATATAGCGTATGCTTGTTATAAGACTGAACGATTCGACTTATATATGTATTTGGCTCAAATGTGAAACTTGTAGATGGAGCTTGTTACCCAAATACCCTCGGCGTCAGGCTTTGGCCAATATAAGTTTCTTTTATGATAGAAATGTGTGTTTCTTTCGTCGTTTGGGTGTAGAGGACCCGACCTAAATCTTCCAGGGCCAAATCAATCTCACTGCAAGCCGGTATACGTGCTGATTGACGGACGATGCTGGCGTAGGCTTTTCTCTCGGGTCAGGTCAGATGGCGGTCGCTGCCGTAAAAGTCAACCTAACCAAATTATGGGGAAGCGGACCCCGGGCTGTAAAGTGCCAGATTTGGATATAACCGGCTTTATTGTTTAGTACAGTGAAGAGGTCTGTGGTCAGGTAAACCGGGGTCGACACCACAAATCAAAAAATTGAAAAAAAATAGCAGGTCAGAAACTCTTTTAACTTGCTGGCTGGCATGAAAGGGTTAATGAGGGCTCCTTAGTTGTAGGTTAGGACATTGCAAGGTTAAGTAATACTAGCGAGGTCACTCATAGGATGGGTGATCATTCTTACTCGTCGGTAGCTTAGTGGTTAAGGAGTCGACCCTACGATTCTCGGTCCCGGGTTCGAATCCTGGGTATTACATTACCGACGTGAACATACTCCTAACACAAGCAATTTAGCTTAGCTGGAGTGGTGAGGGGAATACTAGTAATTTCCAGTACTACTATATTCTTTAAAACACTCCGGTGAGCAAATTAAAACGTCGGTTCCAGTTATTTGCACTGGTGTGGGTGTTTCTATATATAATACTATCTGATGTCCGCGCAGGGGTTGTTTAACGATTTTTTGGATCATATCTCCGGTTCTACTTAACCAATTGCAATCAAACATACGAGTCTGACCAAGAATTTTCTGATAGAAAAAACCGCATCAAAATCCGTTCAGTAGTTTTTGCGTCCATCGCTAACAAACAGACAAACAGACAAGAATTAAAAAAAAAATTGTGTTCAGAATCGTTCATTTAAAGTTACACAAGTTATTTGTTTTAAATATCTCCAATGTATAGACACAATTAATTTACAATTTTATAATAATTAGATAGTTATTAGGTAAGATATTAGGTATGTATTTCAAAGAAATGTATCTAAGTATGTTTACCCGCATTCTAGAACCCATAACACAAGTTAGTTAAGCTATTTTTACTTTGGCCCTGTAACTTACTTACTTTAAAATAAGAGAATGATAAACTAAAAGAAATTTATGATGTAGGTACATTACCATATAAACTTCCAACGATAATTGGTTTTAACGAGATCTAGTAAGTAGTTTTTTTTTAATACGTCATAAATCGTAAAACGCAATTTACCTTTCACTCAATCAACTCAAATATAAAATTTAAAAAATGCATTATTACATTATTTACTGCTACGGAACCCTTCATGGGCGAGTCCGACTCGCACCACTTTTTTTATCTTGCTTTTTACGGGAGTGTCTGTGGTTAGAACTCCGCGAACCTGCGCGTAATTGCAGTTAATGTAAGTACTATTTGCTATTTGAAGCCCCCCCTCCCCCCCACTTCTTAAAATAAGAGAATGATAAAATTTAAAAAAAAATATAATGTAGGTACATTACCATATAAACTACCAACGATAATTGGTTTGAACGAGATCTAGTAAGTAGTTTTTTTTAATACGTCATAAATCGTAAACCGCAATTTACCTTTCATTCAATCAACTCAAATATAAAAATTAAAAATAAAAACATTATTATGTTACTTCCTGCTACGGAATCCTTAATGTGCGAGTCCGACTCGCACTTGGCCGCTTTTTTTAATAGATAGAGTGATTGAAGAGGAAGGTTTATATGTATAATAATATATCTATTGCACCCGTGCGAAGCCGGGGCGGGTCGCTAGTAAAGTATATTTCATTACATAAGTCAATAACACAACATAACATAACATAAACTCACGCCTATATCCCCGAAGGGGTAGGCAGAGGTGCTAGCACCCACATTTCGCCAGTTTATGTTTAGGTCCCAATGTAATAGGTGGCGAGCCTATTGCCATTAACCGGGCACTTATAAACCTGCGATAAATACACACATAACTTCGAAAAGCATCGAAAAGTCATTGGTGTGTGCCATGGTAAAACCTGGGATCGAACCCGAGACCTCGTCTCAGCAGTCCATTATCCATACCACTAGTCTACCGCGGTTGTCAATAAAATGAAATGTGGCAATGTTGAGCTGAGAGTGATACCTACAATTCTTACCTACAATTCACGCGCAATTTTTTTCAATTGAATACCATTGAATTGTTTTTTCGGTGATTATTGATGATTCTGTATTTTCTTTTTATGTCTTAAGCCAATAGTTAGGTTGCACATTTTGGCGCCAAAATTTTGGTCTCAACATTGATCATTTTGGAGAAATCAGATTTAGAAATGTTTGAAGGGTGATTATTCCTCCATGGTATGTTCGATTTTCAATTTTATCTTTTCTAAACCTTCTGGGTATCAAATTGTATTTGCATGATAAGTATGTTCAAAATTGGTCGATTAGTTTAGGAGGAGTAACGTCACAACCGAAATACACCGAGTGGAGTATAGACAGCTTTTTGCTCGACTTCGTCTCACTATCAGCTCAATGACATCATCATTTTTATTATCAGTTAAACAAACAATAAAAATAAAAATGACGTCAAAGGAAAATAAATATAATCTGGAATTGAGTCTATAAATTAAATAAATGCTTTTGTCAGTAAGATAATCATCTATCGAATGATAAGCTTTATTTAACAGTAATGTTTGTAGTTCTTTTTATACGCTTTTTATTAGCTTCACCTGTCTGTTTGTTTGTATGTTTGTTTGTAACCGACTCCTTTGGGCGCGATTTTGACCAACTTTAAACGGCCAGATTTCGTTCAAACTTTGTAGATTTATCGAGGACCGATGACAATACACTAATTTGATAAAAATATTCCATTTTTCAATTTGCAAAATAAAATATTTGTTATATAAATCTTAAGGCTTTCACGGCCGGCGTTGCATGTAGAATATACTGCTTCCGGGCTGTTTGGCCGTGGTCCATCGGAAACTTGTGTTCCAGACGTTTCGTCGATCACTGCGGTCGACATCTTCAGTGGTACACGTCGGGTCGCCGTCGAGTGCGGAGAACCTTCCTCGGCGGCGAACTCGGTGCGACTGATGTAAAGGCCCGAGTCACTGGCGTATTTATAGGTGCAATGGGAGGGGCTAACCAACGTGATCGCTCCTGATTGGTTGAGAGCGGCGCAACCGATGCGCTCGATACCGATTGGTTGAGGCTAAGCAAGGGGGATACCGGGGATGGTGGCGGCTTCGTCATGTTTGAATTGTGATGACGCGCGGCTCTCAGTGCTGGATACCAATCTTTTTGGAGATGAAAACCTTCATTTTTTCTATTGAAATTATTGGGATGCTTGAATATTTCGATGGCTTCTCGACATAGCCGTGGGAAGAATCGTGAAGTGGTGGCTAGAACCTTCGTGATCTGAAATTTGCCACCTAGGCTGTATGGGTTACCAAAGATCCATAAGCCTTCAGTACCGCTCCGGCCCATCGTGAGCGCTATTGGCTCACCCACTCATCCAGTCTCGAAGTATCTCACCGGACTGCTTCAACAACATGTTGGATCCTCCTCGTCATACATCAAGGACTCGCGCCACTTCGTGGAGAAACTTGAGAATCTCAAACTACACCCGTCGTCTGGTCAGTTTCGATGTCGTCTCTCTGTTCACGAAAGTTCCAGTCATGGAAGCTATGTCACGTATCCGACCGCTGTTCTCTAAGGACATTGCAGAGTTGTTCGAGTTCGTGTTGACGACTTCATACTTCCAGTGGAACAACACGTTCTATGAACAAGTGGAGGGTTTAGCCATGGGAAACCCCATCAGTCCTGTAGTTGCGAACTTCTATATGGAATTCTTCGAAGAAGCCGCTCTTGAACGAGCGCCCAAGAAGCCCAAGGTCTGGTTCCGCTACGTGGACGATACCTTTGTGGTTTGGAGTCATGGAGACACGGAGCTGACTAAGTTCCTGAATCACCTGAACAGTGTCCATCCGAACATCCAGTTCACCATGGAGGTAGAGAAGAACGGAGACCTGCCATTCCTCGATGTCCTGGTATCCAAAAAAGAGGATGGCAGGCTTGGTCATCGGGTCTATCGAAAGCCTTCACACACAGACCGTTACTTACACAAGGACTCCAACCACCATCCCAGACAGAAAATGTCAGTCATCAAGACCCTGGTCCACCGAGCTAAGAGCATCTGTGAGCCCCAACACCTTAAAAACGAGTTACGCTACCTGGACTCGGCCTTCCAAGCCAATGGATTCTCTGCCCGGGAGATACGAAGAGCTCTTCATCCGAGGAAATCTTCTCTTACGAACCAGGATGAGGAGAAACCTGCCCCTCTAGGGAAGGCCTTTTTGCCATACATTTATGGTACAACGGATCGTATCGGGAGACTGCTAGAAGCTTACAACATTAAGCCTATTTTCAAGCCCACGACGCAGTTACGTAATCTTCACCGTTCAGTCAAGGACCCTCGTGACCCACTATCTTCGGCTGGAGTTTACCGAATCCCCTGCTCGTGTGGCTCGGTATACGTGGGCACTACTCAAAGAAGCGTCAAGACCCGCCTTTCAGAACATGAACGAAATTGCCGCCTCGGCCACTTCGACAAGTCAGCGGTTGCGGAACACACCCAGGAGGATGGTAATCATACTATCAAATTTCAGAACACGAAGGTTCTAGCCACCACTTCACGATTCTTCCCACGGCTATGTCGAGAAGCCATCGAAATATTCAAGCATCCCAATAATTTCAATAGAAAAAATGAAGGTTTTCATCTCCAAAAAGATTGGTATCCAGCACTGAGAGCCGCGCGTCATCACAATTCAAACATGACGAAGCCGCCACCATCCCCGGTATCCCCCTTGCTTAGCCTCAACCAATCGGTATCGAGCGCATCGGTTGCGCCGCTCTCAACCAATCAGGAGCGATCACGTTGTTTAGCCCCTCCCATTGCACCTATAAATACGCCAGTGACTCGGGCCTTTACATCAGTCGCACCGAGTTCGCCGCCGAGGAAGGTTCTCCGCACTCGACGGCGACCCGACGTGTACCACTGAAGATGTCGACCGCAGTGATCGACGAAACGTCTGGAACACAAGTTTCCGATGGACCACGGCCAAACAGCCCGGAAGCAGTATATTCTACATACAAAATATTTGTTAATTTATATAATTTTCATCTATAGTCGATAAGGCAGAAATTTTAATTTCCAACATTTTCTTTAGCCGATTTATCTAATATTAGAACAATTTTTCGAACACCAAAGAGAATTTTTAACTCAACAGAGCATTTATTAGTTTAAAAAACTCAAAAAAAAAAACATTTTTATAAATAAACAAAACTAAAAAGTAGGAAATAAATAATAGTTTAAAAAAACTAATAAACACGCTTTTTATAGAAAACCGAACTAAAAAAATAGAAAATAAGTTTTAATAAATTTAAATTAAGAATAGTGTTAAAAATTTCAATAAACATAAATTATTAATAGTGTAATTTAAAAAAAATGTATTTTATTTTTAAAAAGCGTGGGGTGCTTTTTAAGACATTATCAAAATGATAATCACTCTACTCATGTCTGTTAATAAAATATTTATATCTATTGACTCAAGCACCCCACGCTTTTTTTAAAATAAAATATTTTTTTTTTATTTACACTATTATTAATTTATATTTATAGAAATTTTTAACACTATTCTTAATTTAAATTTATTAAAGCTTTTCTATTTTTCTATAAAAAGCGTAACTATTATTTTTAGGGTTCCGTTTTTTGCCATTTGGCTAATGGCAAAGAACGGCGACGACCTGTCATTTTGCCCTTTGTGGTATCTCTCACTAAATAGTGTAGAACGAAATATAGGTACCAGGCCTAGAAATTGCAACTCTTATTAGGCCCGCATAATACATACTTTTTTCTTTGCTTTTTACATACTCGTAAGTTCACAAGCATATCAAAAAAACCTTTTAATAGAACCTGTACGTTAGAAATAACTTACCTACGAATTATTTATTTATTATTATTTGCGTGGTAGCTAAATTCAGAAAATAGGTCGGTTCAAGCCCGACATAACCGCCCCCGCTGGCCGGCGGGGGGGTATCCGAGGGGATTTCCGCACGAAAAAAAAAAAAAAAAGGTACCATTAGTACTGGGGTGCTTGGTTGGGGACCTCCACGCGGTGCACCCTGGGCAACGGAGACGGCAGCGCCTCTCTCCTAGGGAGGGAGAGACGCTGCCGCCTACGGCCAACTCCGACCGAGGCGAGGACGGCCCTGTTGAGGGCTGTTCGGAAGCTTTCCACGTGTCCCTCTGACTAGTAGATGGCACAGTGGAGAGCAAGTAAGGAGGCCATCTCGAAACCGGAGATGGCCCAGGAACAGTCGGAGTGCGAGGGATATGCACTATGGGTAACCTTACATCCCGGCGTCTTAAGACCCGAGACGGCGTGCGGTTTTAGTCGGTGCAGGCCCGACATAACCACCCCCGCTGGGGTATCCGAAGGGATTTCCGCACGAAAAAAAAAAGGTAGGTACCATTAGTACGCCCATTTAGTCTTGTTTAAAAATCTGTTTACATTTTGTAGTCGGGTATCTAACTATCTACCTATAGGTATAAAAATGTACTCTGTGGTCGGGTAAGTACCCGTAAGTAGAGCGCATTGAGCGATTGTGCAATTTTATTTGCGGGGAAATCCCAATTAATATTTATCTGAAGTAATTACCTACTTAATAAAAAAAAATGGTACAAATCCTAAATAAGTTTTTTTAATTGTAGTGAAATAAGTACATACCTATACGGCCTATACATAAAAGGGCGCCAAAGGCATGACTCGCCCGGGGCGCCTAGATGGCTAAGGCCGGCCCTGTGTTGAAACTTGGTAAGTAGACGTATTCTGTGAACCGCATTAAGATTTTCATACAAAAATAGAAAAAAAACAATAAATTTTCGAAACTCAAATTTTTTTTTTCATCAAACCCATTCTTTAGGGTATCTATAGATAACTTCTAAAAAGTTACAGGGGTGGGGGGGGACACATTTTACCACTTTGGAAGTGTCTCTCGCGTAAACTATTCAGTTTAGAAAAAAATGATATTAGATACCTCAATATCATTTTTGAAGACCTATCTATAGATACCCTAAAGAATCGCATAACAACTAAAAAAAATATATGTTGTAGATTACCATGTAAACTTCCACCGAAAATTGGTTTGAACGAGATCTAGTAAGTAATTTTTTTTAATAAGTCATAAATCGTAAATCGCAATTTACCTTTCATTCAATCAACCTTGTGAGATCAACGATGAGAATTCCACGCGAGTAAAGCCGCGGGCAACCGATAATTATTTATAAAGATGTGCTTAAATATTATATTATTTGGTCTACAAGACAATGGTAATAACCATTATAATTCTTACACAGTTTTAATTTTTATTCACACAATTCTGTTATAATATATTCTCTAGTAACTAGTTTCAAAAACAGTTACGTTTTTTTTAGAACTAGCGGATTGTTGCAGCTTTCAAGGGATCATTTCGTAAAAAATCTCTTAACCCAATTTTAGCGAATACTATCAATCGTTATCATTACTGCGTGAGTCCTGGTTGTATCCAAACCGAGCCCAGGTTCTAGTCTTAGACTTGAATATAGGCTACATTTTATTTGTGAAAAGAATGTTTTTTTTATTATTAGAATATTAGTAACCGAAATTACTAATATTCCCCCTAACCTCTCCAGCTAAGCTAAATGCTTGTGTTAGGAGTGTGTTCACGTCGGTAGGGTAAAGGCCAGGATTGGAACCCGGGATCGTAAGGTCGACTCCTTAGCCACTAAGCTACCGACGCTTCTTTTAACTTGATTTTATGCCTGGATAGGTTCCCATGGGTTGCGGGACGACGTCAGATTAGACGTGGGCAGAGCTGAAGGCAACCGTTAGTATTTTATACGGAAAGGGACTGAAGGAGGTTTTTTTTAATAAAAATAAGGTCCACTCAAGTATCATGTACTAATTGCAGACTAGGTAGGTATCACTGCCGCTTAAAGACCTCCGTCCTCCATGAGCGCAGGCTTGGAGGTGGCAGGTGAGGCCGCCTGTCACCCCAGCAATAGCAGGCCGGGACGGCGGGGCGACTAGCGCCCCTCCCCCAAATCCGAGGGGGCCATCTCGAAACCGGAGATGGCCCAGGGTCAGTCGGAGTGCGAGGGATCTGCTTTATGGGCAACCTTACACCCCGGCGTTTGAAGACCCGAGACGGCGTGCGGTTTTAGTCGGTTCAAGCCCGACATAACCGCCCCCGCTGGCCGGTGGGGGGTACCCGAAGGGATTTCTGCACGAAAAAAAAAGGGTCAGTCGGGGTGCTAGGGATATGCTTGGCAACCTTACACCCCGGCGTTTGAAGACCCAAGACGGCGACCGGTTTTAGTCGGTTCAAGCCCGACATAACCGCCCCCGCTAGCTAGCGGGGGGGGGGGGATAACCAAGGGGATTTCCGCTCAAAAAAAAAGGTATCACTGCTGACATTATAACCGACTCACACATTGCGGATACATGACATCTCTACCTACATTATAAATAATGCAAGACTGCTTTTTACTCAAGTTCACCTTTGTATCTGTTCACCTTGTAGTAAGTAAGTAACAAGTTATTTTCTCAACAAACATGTGTAATTGTGTATGTAGAAACAGGTATTCGAAATAATACTAGCTATAAAACTGTCTGCGCTTTCCCTTGGTGAGTTAGCAATAGATAATAACCTATTTGACCTAGCCGTTTAAGTAGCTGTATGTTTAATACTACAGGCGTGGCTCCCGGCAAAGCTGAATTATTATATTTTGGAACATACTACACAATTTCCTACACAGTTCTAGGGGGGTACAGATCCCCCATCAATTCTTTAGGGGATCACATGCTTACCTTTTTTTTTCGTTCGGAAATCCCTTCGGATACCCCCCCGCCGGCCAGCGGAGGTAGGGAGGTAGGGTTAGGGATATGTTCTATTTTTCCGATCTAAATCTTTAGAAAAAGTATGCATACAAAATGCTTAAAAATTTAATTGAAATATTTTTTTATATTTGACGACCTCTGTGGCGTAGCGGTAGTGCGTTTGACTGCTAAGTCAGAGGTCGCGGGTTCGATTCCCGCTCTGTGCAAATATGTATTGGTCTGGGTGTTTCTATGTATAATATGTATTTATTTACAAAAAAAAGTATTTAAGTATGTTTATCCGCTTTCTGGAACCCATATGACAAGCTCTGCTTAGTTTGGGTCTAGATGGCGTTGTGTAAATTGTCCTAGAATATTTATTTAATAATATTCAACAGAGATCAAGGCTATAAGTTAATGTTAGTTAATAGCCAACCGGGTTATGAATAATGTTGAACGGCTTAACAGCATTTTGGCACGCTATAGATATCTGAGAGGAACTACCTCCCTGGAGTTATCCTTTCGAGGGCTTCCCCGGGGTGCCCGGCTCTGGACACTTGGGGAAGACACCGTGTGGTTTTAGCCCGGTCCGATTCCGACACGCCCACCCATCGTTGGCACCGATGCGGTGACCCCGTGGGAGTTTCCATAAGTTAAAAAAAAAAAGCACTGCCTTTTGATTTTAAATTCCACGATTAATATCATAGCAAACTACGAAATACTAGAGTAACATTACTCTAGTATTTCGTAGTTTGCTATGATATTAATCATGGAATTTACAATCCACCGTATTAACATGTGTTAATACGGTGGATTAGGAAATACTTCCACACAGATAAAGATTATACTAGCTGTGCCCGCGACTTCATCTGCGTGAACTTAGATGTGGGATTTAATTTTCTTGGGAGGAATCCTAATATTTTGTTCTATAATAAAAGAGGTGTATTACACACCCACGATTCGCCAGTTATGTTAAGGTCCCAATGTAATAGGGGGCGAGCCTATTGCCATCTACTGGGCACATTATTAAGCGAGCGATAATTAACATTTATTAATACACCTCTGCCTACCCCTTCGGGGATACAGGCGTGAAGTTAAGTTATGTTTATGTTATTTTAAAAGATTTTTTAGCCTACATCAAAGACAGATAAGGTCGCTAACATCCTGAAGAAGGTTTCCGTCAAAACTATCTTCACTCCTTTTAAAAAGATGTCACAATATCTACGCACACCCAAGGATAGTTTTCCACTGGACAGGCTGGGAGTGTACAAGATTGACTGTAGCTGGGGCAGTTCTTATATAGGACAAACCAAAAGAACGGTCACGTGCCGAATCAAAGAACACATCAGAGCAGTCAAAAACAATGAACCGCAAAAATCTGCAATCGCTGAACACCTATTGGAGTCCGGTACCGACCACTGGATCGAGTTACATAACCCTCAGATGCTCTCGACAGAACGCCACTACATACCAAGATTGGTTAGGGAAGCGATAGAAATTAAAAAGCACAGAAATTTCAATCTTTCAATTGCCGAACGTCTGGCATCCAGTGGTCTGTCTGTGCAAAAATAACCGGGAACAAGCCAAAACAAATTCGCGAGTAGACACGGTAAGCGTCGTGTGTCGCGATCGTGATCGAGTTCGAGTGTGTAGTGAGACCAGTGGTAGTGGTGTTGCGCGTCAGAGACGAGTACGAAAGAGGGTAGATCGATATATTTACTCTTAAACTCGTTCACCGTTAACCGCCATCTTCAGTTCCTCCGTGATCATGGCGTTTGCAACAGTGCTGAAATATCGGACATTCTTAAAAACAAATGGTAAATATCCCGTTAACTCTAATACTTATATTAAAAGAAGACTAAATTACGCCTTATAACATTAGCTATCCAGTTAAATGCCCGTTAAAATCAGTGCAACGGTTTCAGAGATTAGCCTAGTCAAATAGATACACGGATGGACCAGATCTCAAGAGGAAAGCCTGCGCCGGAGTGTCGTCCATCAATCAGCTGGTATGCCAGTTTGTCTTTTATGTTAACTTGATCCCCGAGAGTCTTGGTGGTGTCTAGCCTTCCGCCTTAACCTTCTGTTTTTTACGTAGGGAATGCTGTTACGCACGGCACCACGCCACGGGGTTTTTTTTTTATATTTAGGACACGTCAATTTGACTTCACCTCGCCTGATGGTAAGCTGAAGCTAAAGTCGCAGGAAAGAGGGTCACCATTACATACACGTACCATGTTAACAATGGTGGTACTCAGCTTGACGGCCTCATCAAAAGAGGATTGTCGTCGCAGCACCGCGTGACACCACGGACCCACGTCAGAGGTGGAGATCGTATGTAGTCGTGACTATCCCATCCGGTAACAGTTCAACAGCTTCTCCGTCTTACTACGAGACGACTGAACTTCGATATTTTTCCTGAAGCGACTGTCAGCTGACCTCGACAACTCCTGGGCAAACTCGAAGTTCTGCAGTTAGACCAGAGGGCCAATTCTCGTAATAAAAAGACGTTCAAAATTCAGTCTCAATCTAGTCTCGATCACACAAATGTCAAAAAGGTGTTCTAATAACAAAATTTTTAAAGATTTAGATCGGAAAAAGAGAACATCTAGGACGGGACTTGAACCCGCGACCAGTCCCTTACAGGGGGAATGCTCTGACCAACTGAGCCACCTAGACACGTCCTAGGTCCTTACGTTAGATGGCTCCAACGTCGCCTTAAAGACGTATATGATATATCGGAGAATTTCTTGTTGAAATGATTGAAATTTTTTGTTCCCAAACCCGAGGGGGCCATCTCGAAGCCGGAGATGGCTTAGGGTCAGTCGGGGTGCGAGGGAATTGCTTTATTGGCCACCTTACACCCCGGCGTCTTAGTCGGTTCAAGTCCGACATAACCTCCCCCGCTGGCAGGCGGGGGGTATCCGAGACGATTACGGCACGAAAAAAAAGGTAGCCCATATCTATTGAGGATAAGATAAAGTACCTTTCAAATGTTGAAAGTGTTTCCAATAATTGCAGTGTTTCCATTGGTTGAATTTTTCCAAAAAGATTACCTTAAAAATATAAACAACATAACAAAACATAACATAACTTCACGGCTGTATCCCCGAAGGGGTAGGCAGAGGTGTATTACACACCCACGATTCGCCAGTTATGTTAAAGTCCCAATGTAATAGGGGGCGAGCCTATTGCCATCTACCGGGTACATTATTAAGCGAGCGATAATTAACATTTATTAATGCACACATAACTATGAAAAGTCAGAGGTGTGTGCCCGGGGCAACTGGGGATCGAACTCGAGACCTCGTCTCAGCAGTCCGTTACGTACGCGACTGGGCCATAAAAAAACTCACAAAATTTAGCCTCTCTGTTCATAATATTAGTATTGATCATAAAACCACCTGTCTACGATAGGTGGTTTGCAGACTAACAGGTTTTCGATTGCAAACCAAACTGGTTTCGAATCGGCAAAATGCTTTGATTCGTTCTGCACATACACAAAAGGCACGTCTATTCTTGTACACTTATAGTTGAGGAGCTGGTGTTTCACTTCAATACATACATACATAAAGTCACGTCTCTTTCTCATTGAGGTATGCAGAGATAGCGCTTTTTCACTATTAGTTTTATAGGGTTCCGTTGTCAAATGGCAAAAAACGGAACCCTTGTAGATTCGTCATGTCTGTCTGTCTGTCCGTCCGTATGTCACAGCAACTTTTTTCCGAAACTATAAGAACTATGCATGTTGAAACTTGGTAAGTAGATGTATTCTGTGAACCGCATTAAGGTTTTCACACATAAATAGAAAAAAAAACAATAAATAGGCATTTTGACTATATTTAAAATATTGTACAAATTGTTGTCATCCTAATAAAATGTACCTTAAAAACATATTTTATTAATTTTCAATATAAAATGTTTCTTTTTTGTTCAAAAATCAAGATTAAAATCTCACTTTTTTGAGATTTGATCACGTGCTTATAAACGCTCTGTGACGTCACACATAAGTAAACAGAGTTTTTCAATACAGGCTGTCTGCATTTCCTAGTGTTAATCGACTAATTCAATTATTAATTACTAATAATGTTTCACTTTTATCTTATAATTCTTAAAATAAGCCATTATTTTTGCAACTAATATCAATAATTATATAAACGTGCTTTAGTCGCTTCCTAGTTATACGGGATCCGTTACCTACCTAAACATAAACCTACCTACTAAACATAAACCTCTGCCTACCCCTTCGGGGATATAGGCGTGAGTTTATGTTATGAGTTTATGTTATGTTATGGCGCGTACTTTTTTAAATTAAACTTTAATATCGATATTTTTCGTAAATAAAACAGTTCTCAAAAAAATATTGACGCAATCTGCATTTTTATGTTGTAATACATAATACAGAACTATTTTTTAGCAGTAGTCAAATACCCTATTTTGGGGGTTCCCCATACTTAGAACTGAAACACAATTTTTTTTTTCATCAAACCCTACATGTATACTATCATATCATTTTTTTATATACTGAATAGTTTGCGCTAGAGACAGTTCCAAAGTGGTGAAACTTTACATAAAATAATAAACAAAAATTTACAAATGTTAAATTTATCCTCTGTAGTTTAGAATAATAAGTATACATCTATTTATTTAATGATTTATTCAATGTAAAGGTCGTTTCTAACATGGTTAGTGTTCAGCTGTTTCTGAGTGCGACTGTACTAAGGTAGGTAGCAAACCAGCGCACCGTCCAACTGATTGTGATTAATGTGCGAGGCACATTACCATCTACAGAGTGAAAGGAGGTGGTGCATAGCCATCTACCGAGTGGACGGAGGGGGGAGGCCTCCGACAATGTAACTGTAGTCGTACAGTAAAGCATGCTGCTGGTAGATGCTGAGCGTTTGACTGCTGCGTCAGAGGTCGGGGGTTTAATATCTGTGCTGTGAAAATATTTATAGGCAAAAGTATGATATTTCTATCTATAAATAATCTGAAATATATGTATGTATTTACAAGGAAAATGTATCATATAAATGTAGCATAGCCGGGCAGGGGGATTGTGGTCGTAGCACTAGTGGGACCGGTGGGTGTCACGCGGTGCTGCGACGACAATCCTCTTCTGATGAGGCCGTCAAGCTGAGTGCCACCATTGTTAACATAGTACGTGTATGTAATGGTGACCCTCTTTCCTGAGACTTTACCTTCAGCTCACCATCAGGCGAGGTGAAGTCAAATTGCCATGTCCTAAATAAAATAAAAAATGTGGCTTATTTTTGAAACTAGATGGCGCGGTGTAATGTAAAAGGTCAGAATATTAATTATTCACTTATTTATAGGACCAACTAAATTCAATATTTAATATGTTTAGTAAAAATATCCACTACCTCCTCTACTATAACTGATTATAAAACCTTTCATATCGTGGGTATAATGGCAGAACTAAATAACTCAATATTTCAAGTTTCGAGATAATCGCGATTTACTGTCTTTTTGGCACTTTTTTGACATCATTAACAAATGGAGAACAATTTTATTGTCGGCAATTTTATATGTTATAAGCATGTTTGCTGTCGATTCAATGCTTAATCAAACTAGTTTCTTTCATGAACCAAAAAATAAATAAAAATCAAAAACCAAGTTATCCAATTTTGCCACAGCAAGATGTTGCAAACGTACCGTAGTTAGCTAATTCTTTATGGTAGTTATTCTGTTTTCTCACACATAAGATGGATGTGAATACATGAAATTGGGTCAACAAGTTCACTTGTCGAGTTCTGAACCTAATGAAATATTTAAACATGAAAGTTAGGCATTCTTAGTGAAAGTTAATTTGTTTAATTTTAGCACCTGATTATTGATCTCACATGAAATAAAAAGCCTGGGTTGGAAGAAGAAACATCGTTTATTTAAAAAAAAAATAAACGTAAAAGTACAAAAATCAAAATCAACATAATTAGGTTTGGCAATCTAATAAAATCAAATAAATTACTTATTATAAATCTTCTACTCGTAAAATCAACTAGAACAAAAAATAACTTTTCTTTACATTAAAACATAAATATTATAAATTTTTAAAACAAATTACGAACATGCTTTATCAAATCAACAATTCGTATAATAGGGTGTAAAAAAATTAATCGTCATCATCTGATGAATACTAAATAAATTACTATAATAAATTTTCATACCAACCATGGAGCTCCTTGGGTATTATATTTTTTTTACAAAGCTGTAATAGGTCCCTCTTTTTTTCTTTGGTAATAGGTAAAAATTGAGTATAAGCCCTAGGAATGTCGTCAGAACTCATAGCAGGCATTTCAGTATTTATCGCTTTTCTTGTTGATCTCCCGGGCTTAGAGAGAATATTTAATAAATTGTATACTCCATCATAGTCGTATCGGTACTTGATAAATCCTGGCAAGTCCTTTTCGAACCGTAAACATTTGATTTTCAACCAACTTACTGTGTCTCCGTTCTCTGCCACAGTCTTATTTTTTATGATGTTTGCAGCTAAGAGTTTTACATCTAGCAAATCTTTATATGATAATTATGTTACTTTAAATGGTGTAGCTTTCTTGTTTTGTCTTTTGGATCATGCTTTCTGCATGATATCCTTCCATTCAATTACAGAGTATACTTCTCTGTGTCTCTTTTCTTTTTCGATGGCACTATGCATCGAGTCTACCTCCATAAAACTGTGGCCACTTTCTAAGTACTTTTGCTCGACAATTTTGATTGTTCTGTGGTTGTGCACTAAATGTAATGAAAAGGCTGCAATGTACTGGTTACGATTTTGCCCTGAACATGTATCGGAATATATAATTACGTGTGTTATAGCCTCAGGGAGTATCATAATCCATAAGTAAATAGCAGAAGCTATTTCAATGCTGCCTCTTTTGCCGTTAATTTCAGTCCATATCATGCAGTGAGCGTTATTTTGTGGCGGTTTAAACTCATATATAGACAAATTATACAAGTTTAACTTTCTGGAATAGTACATTAAACTATCTGCAGTAGATGGAATCTGTAGAAGACTTTGTAAATCCATCGTGACACACATAAGTGACTCGTCCTCTTCTGACTTTTTTTATCAACTTCTTTAGGCCTGTATGATGCTTCTTTTCGCTCTATATGTTGACTGTACTCATTTTGAATAGTATCTTTTTCGTATGTGTTACACGTGGTGCATTGGTCTTTTTTCGGGTGGAAAAACGATAAATTGTATTGTGTACCGAACACTTTCCTGTAAACAGGTAATTTGACAGGTATCTTGTTGTCTTCTTTCATTTTCGATCGTGGAAGAACTAAACAACTCAATTTAGCTAATTCATTTCATACTCAAGTGATCAGAAGTCACAGTTGTTCATTTATTTATAGAGTTAGTCATTTTTTCTAATAATATTTAGTGTTCAATTAAACATATCTATTTCTTCAATTGAAACACGAAAATGGATTTATTTTTGGATTGGATTGAGATATAGGAATGTTTGTTAGACCAAAAGATGCGGCACATTTTAGGGTTCTCGAAAATGGTGAAAGGTCAATTTGGCCAAAATCGGAGTTATTTAATTCTGCCATTATACCGACGATATATCTATCGATGATTTCATGTGAATTCAATGTTTATTTGCATGATATTTAACTTTTATTGACCTAAATACTCACGCATTTTTTCGCATACATGGCGCCTGCGCTGCAAGTTTTTTTCGTGCAAACACATTATCATCCTCATACACACATTCACACACACATTTGTACTTTGAAGCCCGGGGTCTGCTCATTAGGGCACGCCGTAGTAGCATCGGTAAGACCCATCATGGAGGACTAGCTAGGGAGGCGACACAGGAGCCTCTCGTACCGGCTGACGCAGGTGATCTCTGGGAAGGGGTGCTTCCGAGACGACCTGTGTCAGATCATGAAGGAACCAACGTTTGAGTGCTAACGGGAGGCGCCGAGGTGGGCCCTCGGAGTGGAAGTCCTCTCGCTCGGCGTCTTGCTCACAGCGATGGTGCGGAACGCAAGCGCAAGCTGCCGCCGCTTCCTTCTGCGAGCAAGTAATACTCGAGAAGGAGGCGGCGGAGCGGGTGCGGGAGAGACCTAGGTCTTTCCCGATCCGAAGAGCCCACGAGGCGCGGAGGTGACTCAGATATGTCCTCCATGAGGGCAGGCCTGGGAGCGACAGGTGGAGCTGCCTGTCAGCTTAGCAGAAGCAGGTTGGGGAGGTGGCGCGTTGCGCGCCTCCCCTATTTCCGGGGGCAAGACGGGGACACCGTAGTTTCCAAACCCCAGGAGGCCATCTCGAAACCGGAGAAGGCCCTGGGTCAGTCGGGGTGCGAGGGAAAGGCCTTATGGGTGTGTTTGGCATCTGAAGACCCAAGAAGACGTGCGGTTTTAATCGGTATAAGCCCGACGTAACCAACGGCCCGGCGGGGGGTGAACCGAGGGGATTTCCGCATGAAAATAAAAGTCTTACGTCTGTTTTTATCTTTTCAATTAAATCTGTAATTTAGTTGTATGTTCCTTTATTCTACGTCTGTTTTTACTTATTTCCCCCTTTTTAGTCTACTTAATTCATATGGCACCACCCACACCCGAGAGCTAAACCAACATAACATAACATAAACTCACGCCTATATCCCCGAAGGGGTAGGCAGAGGTGCTAGCACCCACATTTCGCCAGTTTATGTTTAGGTCCCAATGTAACAGGTGGCGAGCCTATTGCCATTAACCGGGCACTTATAAACCTGCGATAAATACACACATAACTTCGAAAAGCATCGAAAAGTCATTGGTGTGTGCCATGGTAAAACCTGGGATCGAACCCGAGACCTCGTCTCAGCAGTCCATTACCCATACCACTAGGCTACCGCGGCTTAACTTAGCTAAACCAAACCCGATGTAAATTCGATTTATATACGACGGACATGTACATAGAACTTATATACTGAACTGCGAAACCATTTAGGAATAATAGGCGGGATATTATGTTATTTAAACATAACATAACATAACTTCACGCCTGTATCCCCTAAGGGGTAGGCAGAGGTGTATTACACACCCACGATTCGCCAGTAATTTTTTTTTTTTTTTATATATTTAGGACACGTCAATTTGACTTCACCTCGCCTGATGGTAAGCTGAAGGTAAAGTCCAAGAAAGAGGGTCACCATTACATACACATACCATGTTAACAATGGTGGCACTCAGCTTGACGGCCTCATCAGAAGAGGATTGTCGTCGCAGCACCGCGTGACACCCACCGGTCCCACTAGTGCTGCGACCACAACCCCCCTGCCCGGCTATGCACTTGCTGACCCCTGAACGCAATCAAACCGAAATTTGATTACTATGGAGGGTTTTTCACAATCTTGCACGGTGGTACCAACCCGGCCGAATTTTGTGACAAATTTGTGTCATCAAATTTCTACCACCAATGTTAAGGTCCCAATGTAGTAGGGGGCGAGCCTATTGCCATCTACCGGGCACGATGTTAAGCGAGCGATAATTACCATTTATTAATGCACACATAACTACGAAAAGTCAGAGGTGTGTGCCCGGGGCGACTGGGGATCGACCCCCTCGTCTCAGCAGTCCGTGACGTACGCCACTGGGCTATCGCCGCTTTGTATTTAATATTTATTTAATAACAAACAAT
Source organism: Cybosia mesomella (assembly GCA_946251805.1). NCBI lineage: Eukaryota > Metazoa > Arthropoda > Insecta > Lepidoptera > Erebidae > Cybosia > Cybosia mesomella. Next base: position 12,961,566 of record OX276417.1, on the reverse strand, counting down.
GTCTAGATATGCGATAACAGCATCACGATTGATTTGCCAGCATTTATTGAAGAGTTCCGATGTCTGTCTCCGAAATTTATCATTAGATCGTCATGAAATTTAAATGGGACCATGGAGAAGTTGGCTAGCCCCAGGAAACTAAATGGTTAAGGGGAATTCAAACGAAAATAAACAGGTTTTCCACTTGGAGGTACTCTCCAAGTCTGTTTAATAGATTAATTGATGTATAACAATAATGTGATTATAAACTAGTTGCAGAGACTCTCCACACCGTAATCTAGCAATGATCGACAACAATACAACGCCATCTGTGTTCAACTTACGGTACTAAATTAATACTGCTAGATCGTAACAGGTGGCGTCACATGTAACGTTATACAAACTTTAAATTAACCTATTGACAGAAGTATTGGGTATACTTCTGCCTATAGGCTAATTTAGAGTTTAATGCAAAAAAACCGGGCAAGTGCGAGTCGGACTCGCCCATGAAGAGTTCCGAGCAGCAAGTAAAATTTTTATATGTGAGTTGATTGAATGAAAGGTAAATTGCGGTTTACGATTTATGACGTACTAGCGACCCGCCCCGGCTTCGCACGGGTGCAATGGATATAAACCTTCCTCTTCAATCACTCTATCTATTAAAAAAACCGCATCAAAATCCGTTGCGTAGTTTTAAAGATTTAAGCATACATAGGGACATAGGGATATAGGGACAGAGAAAGCGACTTTGTTTTATACTATGTAGTGATTAAAAAAAAACTACTTACTAGATCTCGTTCAAACTAATTTTCGGTGGAACTTTATATGGTAATTTACATCATATATTTTTTTTAGTTTTATCATTCTCTTATTTTAGAAGTTACAGGGGGGGGGGAGGGGTATACATTTTACCACTTTGGAAGTGTCTCTCGCGCAAACTATTCAATTTAGAAAAAAATATATTAGAAACCTCAATATAATTTTTGAAGACCTATTCATAGCACACGTATGGGTTTGATGAAAAAATTGAGTTTCGGTTCTAAATATGGAGACCCCCAAAATTCATTGTATTTTTTCTATTTTTATGGAAAATCTTAATGCGGTTCACAGAATACATCTACTCTACATCTACAAGTTTGACGAATCTATAAGGGTTCCGTTTGTAGCCGTTTGGCTACGGAACCCTGAAAAAGATTTTCCATTGAAATAAAACAACTTTTAACGGATTCTATCGCGATTTATTTGATGTTATTTTATATTTTACATTGATCCCCGTCCCCGTCTCCCCGTGAGCATGGCTGCTGAAAAGCAACCGAAACGTCGGGATCAATATAAAAAAACATCAAATAAATCGCGAAAGAATCCGTTAAAAATAGTTTTATTTCAAGGATTTTACAAATCGGTTCATGCGTCTTCGAGTAATCGTATGAAATACATAAAAAAAAAACAAACAAAAAACTGGAAACTTTCCTCCTTTTTAGAAGTCGATTAAAAATATCTTTCAACAGTCAAAAGGTGTTATTAATTTTGGTTGACAGAACAAAAAATGTAATGGAAATTTCCTGATGCAAACAACTCAAAGTTCACGGTACAAGTACCTTTAACTCTTAAAAATATATAATTTACTTCATCGTGTTTTCCTTATGAGTACATAGTAATTGTTAATGGGGCATGGTTCTTTTAATGTACCCACTGACGTGTAGGGGACAATGGGAGAATTGGAGGCCATTTTTTTTTTACGTGCGGAAATCCCTTCGGATACCCCCCCCGCCGGCCAGCAAGGGCGGTTATGTCGTGCATCGACTAAAACCGCACGGTGTCCTGCCCAAGTGTCCATTGCTGGACACCCCGGGTAAGCCCTCGAAAGGAAAACCCCAGGGTTACCGGCGGACCTTGGCCCTTGGATTGGAGGCCCTTAAGATATTTTTTTTAAAGAACATTAGTTTAATGGAAATTTATAGTCCCCAAATCCCTAGAGGCTTCAAATAGCAAATAGTACTTACATTAACTGCAATTACCGCGCATGTACACAAACTGATTGATGGGTAGTACTCTGGCGCAGGCCAGTTCTCTCACACAGATCTCGCCTTTTAGGTGATGTAAAACTAGTTCTGAAACTATTTATTGTTATGCTTTACTGTGTGAGAGAAGAAATAAACATTATTATTATTATATTACAAAACATTATTATCTCTCGGAGTTCTAACCACGGACACTCCCGTAAAAACCAAGATAAAAAAAGCGACCAAGTGCGAGTCGGACTCGGCCATGAAGGGTTCCGTAGCAGTAAGTAACATAATAATAAAGTAGCATGTTTTTAAATTTTATATTTGAGTTGATTGAGTGAAAGGTAAATTGCGTTTTACGATTTATGACGTATTAACAAAATAGGAGGAGTTGAAGGCTTTACTAGGATTGCTATTCGCATGATTTTGCTTTTACGGGAGCTACTGCCGTCTAACCACTTCAACTCCGAAAGGAAAACCTCAGCCAGAGATTGATGGAGGATCAATTAGAAGGTGCACCGGCTTGCAGATGTGGTTCACTTGGGCCTGGAAGATCTTGGTGGAGTCTCCTACACCCCTAGGTCAGTTAGCAGAGTTAGCCTTCAAAGTAGCGAGTTCAAACCCCGTTCTGAATGCTGATATATTTACTATTTTAAATTTATAATGATGTATTCACGTAATTAAAATTTAGAATTTGTAATTTTATTTAGCAATGTGAATGTGTCATTGAGCTGTAGGTTACGAACTCGTTTTTATTCCGGTCAAGCGTGAGCGTCGAATGTAATGGGTTCTGCACACTAAGCGTCGGTAGCTAAGTGGTTAAGGAGTTGACCTTACGATCGAGATGTCACGGGTTTATTTCCTGGCAATCACGCTACCGTCGTGAATCCACTCCTAACACAAGCAATTAGTAACTTAGCAGTGGGTATACTGGTAATTTCAAATACGAGTAAAAAAAATACATTAAATTTTTATATCATGAGTATCATCATGTCCGCCGGTAACACTGGGGTTATCCTTTCGAGGGCTTACCCGTGGTGCCCGGCAATGGACACTTGGGCAGGACACCCGGTCCAGGAAAAGCGGACACCAGGAGGCCGGTGTCCGCTTTTCTGTTTTTTCTCTTGATTTCGGTTATTTTGACTTTTGCAGGACCGACTGCCGTCTGAACTTCCATATCTGAAATGAAAGCCTGCCCAGAGCCTCTTCCATTACTCAGTAGGTGTTCTGGTTAGCAGGCGAGGTTGGGTTGGGCTCCGAATATCTTTGGTAGGCCCCCCCCCATACATCTCAGTGGGGTTCAAGGCTTTATACGTTTAGCTCAAAAAATAACACTTATGAATGTTAACATTAAAACAATGCTTCTAAATTTACATCTACATAAGCGTCAGTAGTTTAGTGGTTAAGGGGTCGACCCTACGATCGAGAGGTCCCGGGTTCGAATCCTGGCCATTACACTACCGACGTGAACGCACTTCTAACACAAGCAATTAAGCTTAGCTGGAGGGATTAGGGGGAATATTAGTAATTTCGATAACTATTATTATTTAAAAAAAAACTATAGTGAACTAGCTGTTACCGGAGACACCGCCCGCGAGGATTTCGCTTTTCGCTCGTGAACATCCATACGAAGGAAAACACAAAGTTACAGGGCGATATCTTCGAAAATAACAAAATATCATACAAAACTTATCCGCTATTTTAACTCCTTCGAGCGTTTTTTGCGTGACCAAAGATAGCCTATGTCCTATTACGAGGTTTAATCCATTTCTGTACCGAATATCATCAAAATCGGTTTAGCAGTTTAGGCGTGAAAGCGTATCAGACAGACATACAGAGTTAATTTTAGTATGGATAATATGTACGGCGAGGGACTATTAAACAAAACAAGTTGAATTCCTGAGACGAGCTCAGCCGAATACAAGGGATTTTCGATTTTGCGACTTTTTTTTTTTTGCGATTTTTTGCGATTTTTCTTTATCTTGCAATGGTTCACCCCAGCACGAATCTATTACCGAAAACAGCAACTCGATAGCTCATCTCCTTCATACCCAAAACCGTGACAGAAAATTGGCAACGACGACGTCGACGTCGTCGACGACAACTCGATAGCAATAGGGCTTTTCTAAAGAAAATCCCTAAAAAAACATCATTAACCATTTAAACAAATAATTGGTCTACAAAAAAGGATCTCTAAAAACCATGCTATACTTATGAATACACCACAAAATACAGTGATCTTAAGCGATTCACACGCGCAGCTGAACATTTAATATATGTACACAATTCATTATTTAAATTAGGCAACATTATATTTAAAAAAATGACAGAAACAAAAATAGAAATTCCGAAAATTGTTGAACAGAAAAGTGTGTGTTGTAAAATAAGGATTTATTTAAGATTTATATTCCATTTTGTGTTTCTGATTATATTGTGGTTCACGTGTGGTGTTGGGCTATTCGTGTGGAAACGGATGTTCATGGAGGATGTTAATGACAAAGATCCGAGGATATGGCTTGTAAAATGGTTCTCGCCTGGCTATCTGACGAATTGGAATGTGGTGAGTAAATAATCTCTAATAATCTATATATTTATAAATATAAATGCCACTTTTCGTTGTAATTTTATAACTCAAGTACGGGCTCACCTATCCAAACCAAAATGTGTAGGCTTTGTTCGAACTATTTAGTAGATGGTTTATGTGAAGTTTGCACAAAATCGGTCGATTGGGGAGATGTAAAAAGTATTAATACTTTTTATTTGTTCTTTGAGTTTATATCAGGCTGTCACGGACTCTTTAGTCGTGCAGCTGTCGACAAGTGTCATTAGCGTATGTCACGTCAATCAAACTGTAATATGAAAAACGTTTATAGGACATGTAGTCCATTGAAATGTTACATTTTTTAGGCCTAACCTTGCGTTTTTTAGCGGACGCAATTTTATTCTTTTGATGTGTAGGGGGGGTCAGTGTAAAGCTAAAACCAAGTTTGTGGGGTCGCCACCCTTGTCGAACGGCCGCCATCTTGAAAATAGGAGTTGAAATGGTTTTTACGATATATCTCTTAAACTATTTATCTGATAAAAAAATTTCATTAACATTTTTTGTTGCTAATTAAATTCTCTACAACTTTAGTCCAGTAACTTTTGTTTTTTCTTTTTTATTTTGTTATTATAATTTTTTAAATTATTAATTTTGCAATATTATTAATAATTAATTATTGACTCTGTTCCACACCACACACGAGGAAGAGTCTGGAGGCGCGTTTTTTTTACGTGGTATCCCCAATAGACATAATCCACGGTGATTTTCTAAATTTGAACTACTCCGTCCTCGGTCTTTTCGATGGACCAGGCTGCGGCTCAGCATCTAATCGGCTTTCTGAATTAAATATCAGTGGGAGAACTGGAGAAGGAAGGGGTGTTTTTTTTAATATTTAGGACACGTCAATTTGACTTCACCTCGCCTGATGGTAAGCTGAACTTAAAGTCTCAGGCAAGAGGGTCACCATTACATACACGTATCATGTTAACAATGGTGGCACTCAGCTTGACGGCCTCATCAGAAGAGGATTGTCGTCGCAGCACCGCGTGACACCCACCGGTCCCACTAGTGCTGCGACCACAATCCCCCTGCCCGGCTATGCACTTGCTGGCCCCTGAACGCAATCAAACCGAAATTGGATTACTATGGAGGGTTTTTCGCAATCGTGCACGGTGGTACTGTGACGTCTGGGGTCTGGCGTCACAATTCCTCGTGTTAACGAAATTATAAACACAAGTATTTATATTTATAATGGCATTTATTTTTCCCATAAAACTTCCTATATCGAGTTTTAGGGGATTTTACACGAGTTTATTTATACTTTAAGCGAACTGTAGAGAGTCGCGGATTCTGCTCAAGGATTGACCCTACAATCACTTTACTTGGAACTCTCTTCGGACGGCGGGTCGAGGCCGAAGCCCCCGGTCACCCGCTGTCAGCCACTTGTCCGCCAAGGCAATTGTTTTTCTTCCCTATTCTACTTTTTATATTTTAAAACAATTTATTTTTAATTTCTGACACATGATGGCCAGGAAACTATCTGTAGTGCACGAACGAGGTCGGGCGCTACAGTACCTACCCGACCGAATTTTGTGACAAATTTGTGTCATCAAATTTCTACCACCAGTTAAATGTGTTATGTGGGTGTTAATGTCGGCGGTTCATCATCAAAGTCATTTTCATTTATTAATTCTGAGAGCCCCATTACGTTGCTGCAAGTCTCTCCAGAACAATGGAAGCATACTGCAGAACATTTCAGCCCTGCTTTTCGACATCCAAACATTGATCCACAGTTTCCTTTGCATTTGCAAAAGATCAATTTTGGAAGCTCAGGGGGTGCTGGAGGTTTAGAGCTCTGCACTGGCATCAATAATTTTCCACATGTTTTTCCAGCCCCAGTCTTCAAGATCATTATTATTACCAAGCCACGACTGGACCTGATGGTAGTCTCGGAGAGTATGAAAGCGACCTGTGTATTGTATTGGAGGAAGTGAAGATAAGTTAAATGTGCTTTTTGTCACTGCCTTGGCAAATTGTTTGTATCTTAGGCTGTCAAGAGAATTATCATCTTTATTACCACCGTATAAAGAGATAAAAAAAAATTCTGAACATTTTCGCTTATAAATTTTTTATTTATAGTTCTACGACAAAAAGTTACTGTATCAAAGTTGTAGAGAATTTAATTTGCAACAAAAAATGTTAACAATTTTTTTTTATCAGATAAATAGTTTAAGAGATATATCGTAAAAACCATTTCAACCCCTACTTTCAAGATGGCAGCCGTTCGACTAGGGTGGCGACCCCACAAACTTGGTTTTAGCTTTACACTGACCCCCCCTACACATAAAAAAAATAAAATTGCGTCCTCTAAAAAACGCAACCCCAAATGTAACTTTTCAATGGACTAATGGTTATGTTTGGTCGCCATAAACGACATCCACGCGGGCGGAGCCGCGGGCAACAGCTAGTAATATTATAAACCTAAAAGTTTGTTTGGTTGAACTCGCTGATCTCAGGATTTACTGCTTCGAATTGAAAAAAATGTTTTGTGTTGAATAGCCTATTTATCGAGTAAGGCTGTAGGCCATATATCATCACGCTACTATTTAGGAGAGTGTAGTAGTTATCATAATTGTCAACAAATCGTGCAAATTTCCATAAATTATTGTAAATCTAATAAATTACAGGTATGTAGGTTAAATAGTGAAATAGCTTCGGGCGAAGCCGAGGAGGGCTAGCTAGTAATGTTATAAATAGGAAAGATTTGTCTATTTGTAATCGACGAACTCTGAAACTACTGAACCGATTAAAAAAAAACTTTCACCATTGGAATGCTACATTATCTCTGTCTCTCCACTTATTATCCCGATATTCCAACAGGATCACAGGCGATGCTAGTAATATATAACAATAAAAAATATTCTAGAACATGCTACACAACGCTCAATTACGCTAATTATGGCAATAGGCTCGCCCCCTATGACATTGGGCCCTAACATAACCGGCGAATCGTGGGTGTGTAATACACCTCTGCCTACTCCTTCAGGGATACAGGCGTGAAGTTATGTTATGTTAAGCTACACAACGCTATGTACACCCAAACTCGGTAGAGTTAAAGAGGATTTTTTTTAGTCTAGTGGGACCGGTGGGTGTCACGCGGTGCTGCGACGACAATCCTCTTCTGATGAGGCCGTCAAGCTGAGTGCCACCATTGTTAACATGGTACGTGTATGCAATGGTGACCCTCTTTCCTGAGACTTCACCCTCAGCTTACCATCAGGCGAGGTGAAGTCAAATTGACGTGTCCTAAATATAAAAGTCTCGGGTTCGAATCTTGGTCACACACACAACTTGAACCTACTCCTAACACAATTTAGCTTAGCTGGAGGGGTTAGGGGGGGTACTATAAATAAGTTATCTCTAGTGTACACACATACAATGACCGCGGTAGCCTAGTGGTATGGGTAAAGGACTGCTGAGACGAGGTCTCGGGTTCGATCCCAGGATTACCATGGCACACACCAATGACCTTTCGATGCTTTTCGAAGTTATGTGTGTATTTATCGCAGGCTCGCCACCTATTACATTGGGACCTAAACATAAACTGGCGAAATGTGGGTACTAGCACCTCTGCCTACCCCTTCGGGGATATAGGCGTGAGTTTATGTTATGTTATGTTTAGTGTACACAGGACTAACAGATTGATAACTTTTTACGTTCATACGATATTAAAACTATAGATTCGGTAAATAAATTATTAACAAATAACCCTGATAAACCCGACTACCGCTGAAAATTTATTACTTCGGGCCACCAACCAGGTGGACACCGAAGACTTAATCACGCAAAAAAAATCAAAATCTTACACCCACTTTTTATCACTTTTCTCGACGTATCACATGATTCTGAGTAAAATTAAGCAAAAAAAAAATTTTTGTGTCGGTCTGTCTGTTGGTCTGGATGTCTGGATGTCTGGATGTCTGGATGTCTGGATGTCTGGATGTCTGGATGTCTGGATGTCTGTTTACGCAATAACTCAAGAACCACTTATCCGATTTAAAAAATTCTTTCGCCAATCATCTTGTTTGGTTAATGGGAAGAACTGATTAGATTTTGGGGTTTGTACGTTCCAGGTTTCGGGTACCTACCATACAAATTGTCCATAAAAAACTTTTACAAGTGAGTTTCTTTCGAGTTATCAGAGTAACGTGTATTTGACTTTGACATTTGAGTGACAATGACAATACGTATATTGTATATTTACATAAAACAACCAGACTCTGAAAGACACTGAAATATAAAATCATTTTTTTGTGTTTTTGACGTCGAAGACGTTTGATTTGATTTCATTTTCTTCATATTTATTGCTCAATATATAAAAACGCGTCGAATAATATGCATAAAGCCTAAGGTCTGTAATTGTGAATAAAAATACTGCAACAAAAATATCTAAGTTTGGCCCGAAGTTTGACAATCACTGTGTGATTTCCGCCCCACTAGATTTTATTTTATACTTTTTGGTTATGACATAAATATGACGGTCTCTGTAGTGTAGCGGTAGTGCATTTGACTGCTACAAAGGGGCGCGGGTTCGAAACCTGCTTAGTGCAAATATTTGTATGCATGAATATATCTATTTGGTTATTAGTCTGGGTGTTTCTATGTATAATATGTATGTATTTACAAAAAAAAAGTATTTAAGTATGCTTATCCGCATTCTGGATCCCATAACACAATGCTTACTTTAGGTCTAGAAAGCGCTGTGTAGAATGTCATAGAATATTTATTTATTTTTATTTATTTATGTAATTGAGTTATCTCCTTCTAATTTCCTTCATTTTGATAAACAATCTATTCAATAGATTTAAATGAAAAAAAATTTTTGCAACATATATTGGCTTCACATATCCACCCTATAGTTTTCCTTCCAATTTTATGTACCCTATAACACTCAGGTGCGTACAGAAATACCTTCGGATACCCCCCCCCCCCGCCGGCCAGCGGGGGCGGTTATGTCGGGCTTGAACCGACTAAAACCGCACGCCATCTCGGGTCTTCAGACGCCGGGGTGCCCATAGAGCATATCCCTCGCACCCCGACTGACCCTGGGCCATCTCCGGTTTCGAGATGGCCCCCTCGGGTTTTTTTTTTTAATATTTAGGACACGTCAATTTGACTTCACCTCGCCTGATGGTAAGCTGAAGGTAAAGTCTCAGAAAAGAGGGTCACCATTACATACACGTACCATGTTAACAATGGTGGCACTCAGCTTGACGGCCTCATCAGAAGAGGATTGTCGTCGCAGCACCGCGAGACACCCACCGGTCCCACTAGTGCTGCGACCACAATCCCCCTGCCCGGCTATGCACTTGCTGACCCCTGAACGCAATCAAACCGAAATTGGATTACTATGGAGGGTTTTTCGCAATCGTGCACGGTGGTACCTACCCGGCCGAATTTTGTGACAAATTTGTGTCATCAAATTTCTACCACCACCACCTTTCATTTGAGACCTCATTCATCGAAATCTGGCCAGCCATTAGGCCTATAGAGAGGAAAAAAGAAAAGTACACCCTACTAATATTATGAAAGCGAAAGTTTGTGAGTATGTATGTATGTATTTTTGTTGCTCTTTCACGCAAAAACGGCTAAACGGATCTGGCTGAAATTTGGCACAGGGATAGATTATAGTCCGGAATAACACATAGGCTACTTTTATTCCGGGAATAGGTTCTCACGCGGGAAGGGATCAGAATTCTACAGGGCTACAGCTAGTACATACATAAACGCTAGAAACATTACCCTCACTGGCGCAGTCGGGTAAAAAGACATTAAGCTACACATATGCTGTACCATAGAGACAATGCTCTACAAAAATTAAGCAAGACAATCTTGGCAGGACTCTCACTTTTCTTCCCGACGACGCGACGTACCAAAATTAATAGCCGGGTACTGTACTCGTAAGTTGAATACAGTGTACTTAAGTACAGTTCTCTCAATAGTATTAGAATTGCTTCTATGTTTAGCATTGTCCATGCCCAACAACTTTGTATAGACGCATACATACGATTTCTAAGCAACTTTTACCTAAAACCAAGCAAGTTTTAAATACCAGCAGACATATTGAACAAAAGACGGGAAATTCGTGCATAAAAGAAAAAGAAAGAAAGAAAATAAGTTTATTAGGGACATGCACAAATAGGTTACAACAAAAATATATATATACACATATAGACTATAGGTGTGCGAGCCTCAACAGGTCGCCATCTCAGCATAAATGCTGCCCGTCACAAGCAAACAAATGACGAGCAGCGCTGATATTCCGATGGCGCCTTTGCAGGGACGCGACGACACGCACGTGTGCACAAGAACACAAGAATTCACATTATTACTTATTTTTCTTACACACATACAGAACATAGACATATTTTAACATACGGAATATAAAAATAACAAAACGAAACACAATTAAAATTAACAGAAAATTAAAGAAAAAATTATAAGAAATTATAATTTATAAGAAACAATAATATAACATAATAATAAACATAATAGCCGCGGTAGCCTAGTGGTATGGGTAATGGACTGCTGCGACGAGGTCTCGGGTTCGATCCCAGGTTTTACCATGGCATACACCAATGACTTTTCGATGCTTTTCGAAGTTATGTGTGTATTTATCGCAGGTTTATAAGTGCCCGGTTAATGGCAATAGGCTCGCCACCTATTACATTGGGACCTAAACATAAACTGGCGAAATGTGGGTGCTAGCACCTCTGCCTACCCCTTCGGGGATATAGGCGTGAGTTTATGTTATGTTATGTATAATAATAATATCTTTCCTATATCCATGGCGTACTCCCGCGCCGCATAAGCGCCGCTATATCCAACTGCAACTGTCATCACTGTCAAGTCCTGACAGAACGTTAACAATACTCACAGTCACACGTGTTAATTTGGAATACCATGTAACACAGAACAACAGCGATACTAGGCCTATACCATGATGCCATAACTTAGTGTCTGTGCTTGTTCAACGTGTGACGCAATACGACGCTACAGCATCGTGACTTGGACCCAGACAGCGCATCGCTCCTACCTGAGTTCGCATAAACAACGACCGGCCATTGTATAATCCTTTGGACTATTATTTTAGTGGGCATACCCTTTTTTTTTTCATGCGGAAATCCCTTCGGATACCGCCCCCGCTGGAGAGCGGGGGTCTCCAGCGGGGGCGGTTATGTCGGGCTTGAACCGCACGCCGTCACGGGTCTTAAGACGCCGGGGTGTAAGGTTACCCATAGAGCATATCCCTCGCACCCCGACTGACCCAGGGCCATCTCCGGTTTCCGGTTTCGGTTCCTTACTTGCTCTCCACTGTGCCATCTGCTAATCAGAGGGACACGTGGAAAGCTTCCGAACAGCCCTCAACAGGGCCGTCCTCGCCTCGGTCGGAGTTGGCCAGGGTGCACCGCGTGGAGGTCCCAAACCAAGCACCCCTTAGTGGGCATACCCAGTGTAAGTTTAAGTTAAACTGTTTTTCTGTCTATTCAACAAAAATGCTTTGTATCTATATCTAAAGGCATTCTCAGATTTCAGAGCGTGAAATGGTAGTGGCAGATTGTTCCAGATGCGGCTCGCAGCAAATTTGAAACTACCCCGATATGCACTGGTTTTATAGCTTGGTGTTAGCATGAGGTAAGCTGAACCTCTAGTTACATAAGAAAGAGTCCTAAAAATGTGACTGTGTGTATGTGAATACGTTTCCTGACGGCTAATAGAGTACATTACAATAATGCGTTCAGAATGCTGATGGGCTTGCCAAGGTATTGTAGTGCATCAGGCATGTTTGCTGAAGCAAAGGCTTTGCCTCCCTGATTCGCAAGAGAAGTGACTCAATAATGAGACGACTGCGTACCAGCACCAACAGCATCCTGCACGTGTTTTCGAATCAAACGATGGATAGGACTGCATGTGGAGAAATAGACATTAAGATCAATGAAGACCCATGAACCATGAAGACCATGGCTGCTGAAAAGCAATCAAAACGTCGGGTTCATAACATAACATAACATAAACTCACGCCTATATCCCCGAAGGGGTAGGCAGAGGTGCTAGCACCCACGTTTCACCAGTTTATGTTTTAGGTCCCAATGTAATAGGTGGCGAGCCTATTGCCATTAACCGGGCACTTATAAAGCTGCGATAAATACACACATAACTTCGAAAAACATCGAAAAGTCATTGGTGTGTGCCATGGTAATACCTTTTTTTTTTTTTTTTATCGTGCGGAAATCCCTTCGGATACCCCCCCGCGTGCCAGCGGGGGCGGTTATGTCGGGCTTGAACCGACTAAAACCGCACGCCGTCTCGGGTCTACAGACGCCAGGGTGTAAGGTTGCCCATAGAGCATATCCCTCGCACCCCGACTGACCCTGGGCCATCTCCGGTTTCGAGATGGCCCCCTCGGGTTCGAGATGGCCCCCTCGGGTTGCCATGGTAATACCTGGGATCGAACCCGAGACCTCGTCTCAGCCGTCTTTACCCATACCACTAGGCTACCGCGGTCTACGTCGGGTTCAATGTAAAATATAAAATATCATCAAACAGAATCCGTTAAAAAATAGTTTTATTTCAAGACATTAAGATGTTTTTGTGTTTATCTTTATGTAAATTTTTTTTGTGAGTTTATAAATGTGTGATAAGTTACTAACATAGTCTGTAAGCTTTTATAATACTAACTAATATGGATCAAGTACTGGTGGTAGAAATTTGATGACACAAATTTGTCACAAAATTTGGCCGGGTATGTACCAGCGTGCACGATTGCGAAAAACCCTCAATAGTAATCCAATTTCGGTTTGATTGCGTTCAGGGGTCAGCAAGTGCATAGCCGGGCAGGGGGATTGTGGCGCAGCACTAGTGGGACCGGTGGGTGTCACGCGGTGCTGCGACGACAATCCTCTTCTGATGAGGCCGTCAAGCTGAGTGCCACCATTGTTAACATGGTACGTGTATGTAATGGTGACCCTCTTTCCTGAGACTTTACTTTCAGCTTACCATCAGGCGAGGTGAAGTCAATATTGACGTGTCCTAAATATAAATATAAAAATATATATATATAATACGTTGCAAATTACCTAGTTGGTTGGTGGAAAAGTGGTCCAAAATGGCCGCGCTTCCTTCCAACGCAGTTCTTACTTAGCGTAGCAAATTTTTTGTTCCTCTAGCTATCCATGTAATTGAATTTTGAATGGAGATGATAGATATGTAGCTGGAACACCAAATTGTATCCCTCGATTTTTCTATCATTCGTTTTTTAGGGTTCCGTAGCCAAATGGCAAAAAGCGGAACCCTTATAGATTCGTCATGTCTGTCTGTCAGCCCGTCCGTATGTCACAGCCACTATTTACCGAAACTATAAGAACTATGCTGCTGAAACTCGGTAATTAGATGTATTCAGTGAACCGCATTAAGATTTTCACACAAAAATAGAAAAAAAAAACAATGCATTTTGGGGGTCTCCATACTTAGAACAGAAATTCAAATATTTTTTTCATTAAACCCTTACGTATGGGGTTATTCATTGATAGGTCTTCAAAAATGATATTGAGGTTTCTAATATTATTTTTTAGGGATTTTCTTTAGAAAAGGCCTATTGCTATCGAGTTGTCGTCGTCGTCGACGTCGTCGTTGCCAATTTTCTGTCACGGTTTTGGGTATGAAGGAGATGAGCTATCGAGTTGCTGTTTGCGGTAATAGATTCGTGCTGGGGTGAACCATTGCAAGATAAAAAAAATCGCAAAAAATCGCAAAAAAAAAAAACTCAAAGTCGAAAAAATATATGATGTGTACATTACCATGTAAACTTCTACCGAAAATTTGTTTGAATGAGATCCAGTAAGTAGTTTTTTTTAATACGTCTTAAATCGGAAACCGCAATTTACTTTTCATTCAATCAACTCAAATATAAAATTAAAAATAAAAACATTATTATGTTTCTTGCTGCTACGGAACCCTTCATGGGCGAGTCCGACTCGCACTTGGCCGGTTTTATTTTTAATTGCCTAATTGCCTTAATTTTAAAGACGTATTCATGATAAAAATGCTAGTGTAGTCACTTCTGTGAAATTTTCACATCTTAACTTTGAATAAATACTTATATATTTAAAAATGTTAATTATCACTCGCTTAGTAATATGCTCGGTAGATGGCAATAGGGTCGCCCGCTATTACATTGGGACCTAAACATAACTGGCGAATCGTGGGTGTGTAATACACCTCTGCCTACCCCTTCGAGGATACAGGCGTGAAGTTATGTTATGTTATGTTATGTTACGTTACGTTACGTTACGTTACGTTACGTTACGTTACGTTACGTTACGTTACGTTATGTTAAAAAAACCGCTTTTTAGTTTGAAGATTGCGGAATATTTTGTTACAACACGCTTATATTTCAATCATGGATCTTAAACATTAATCTTTCAAACAAAAAAAACTTTAAAAAAAAAAAACTCAAAGTCGAAAAAATATATGATGTACATTACCATGTAAACTTCTACCGAAAATTTGTTTGAATGAGATCGAGTAAGTAGTTTTTTTTAATACGTCTTAAATCGGAAACCGCAATTTACTTTTCATTCAATCAACTCAAATATAAAATTAAAAATAAAAACATTATTATGTTTCTTGCTGCTACGGAACCCTTCATGGGCGAGTCCGACTCGCACTTAGCCGGTTTTATTTTTAATTGCCTAATTGCCTTAATTTTAAAGACATATTCATGATAAAAATGCTAGTGTACATTTTCAAGTATTTTGCCGGTCATTGTACCTATACTGGCGTCCTCAAGTTAAAAGACGGATTATAGTCACTTCTGTTAAATTTTCACATCTTAACTTTGAATAAATACTTATATATTTAAAAATGATAATTATCACTCGCTTAGTAAAGTGCTCGGTAGATGGCAATAGGGTCGCCCCCTATTACATTGGGACCTAAACATAACTGGCGAATCGTGGGTGTGTAATACACCTCTGCCTACCCCTTCGGGGATACAGGCGTGAAGTTATGTTATGTTATGTCATGTCATGTCATGTCATGTCATGTCATGTCATGTCATGTCATGTCATGTCATGTCATGTCATGTCATGTCATGTCATGTCATGTCATGTCATGTCATGTCATGTCATGTCATGTCATGTCATGTCATGTCATGTCATGTCATGTCATGTCATGTCATGTCATGTCATGTCATGTCATGTCATGTCATGTCATGTCATGTCATGTCATGTCATGTCATGTCATGTCATGTCATGTCATGTCATGTTATGTTAAAAAAACCGCTTTTTAGTTTGAAGATTGCGGAATATTTTGTTACAACACGCTTATATTTCAATCATGGATCTTAAACTTTAATCTTTCAAACAAAATACATGGCATACGATTTGCTTGTTCCCGGTTTCACCTCGGAGTCTGGGGTCCGCTTAACCCTTCAGCTTTTGATTTACCTTATACGGCTTTAAAGCAAGCGACTTTTTTTTTATATTTAGGACACGTCAATTTGACTTCACCTCGCCTGATGGTAAGCTGAAGGTAAAGCCTCAGGAAAGAGGGTCACCATTACATACACGTACCATGTTAACAATGGTGGCACTCAGCTTGTCTTCGGCCTCATCAAAAGAGGATTGTCGTCGCAGCACCGCGTGATTCCCACCGGTCCCACTAGTGCTGCGACCACAACCCCCCTGCCCGGCTATGCACTTGCTGACCCCTGAACGCAATCAAACCGAAATTGGTTTACTATGGAGAGTTTTTCGCAATCGTGCACGGTGGTACCCACCCGGCCGAATTCTGTGACACATTTGTGTCATCAAATTTCTACCACCAGTTCCTTTCCTTTCTTTGGTGTTCCGAGTGCCTTTTTTTCGGGCTTAAACCCACCGGAGTTAACGGTGAGATGGGTATATCGGGCTTGAAGCGACCATGTATGGTATGGGGAATCTGGTGTGCCCTAGAAAGGATATCCCAGAGACCTCGACCGGCTCCGGTTGCTAGCGGCGACTCCGACGCGTTTGGGGATTTAATCCCCTAAAGAGAGTCGCCTTCAAGTTTTTGATGAAAAACAAACAGATAAAAGTTGAATTTGATGATAAATTAAAAAGGAGAAAGTTATTTTTCAGGTGATCTCTTTGTTTGTGGACTAGTGCCTTATTAGTAGTTTGTAAACTAACCGCAGCCTATGCTGATGTATGGATATAAATAAATAAATACTCTAGGACAAATTAAACAACGCCATCTAGACCCAGACTAAGCAGTGCTTGTCATATGGGTTCGAGAATGCGGATAAACAAACTTAAATACTTTTAGTTTGAAGATGGCGGAATATTTTGTTACAACACGCTTATATTTCAATCATGGATCTTAAACTTTAATCTTTCAAACAAAATACATTGCATACGATTTGCTTGTTCCCGGTTTCACCTCGGAGTCTGGGGTCCGCTTAACCCTTCAGCTTTTGATTTTCCTTATACGGCTTTTAAGTAAGCGACTTTTTTTTTTTATATTTAGGACACGTCAATTTGACTTCACCTCGCCTGATGGTAAACGGAAGGTAAAGTCTCAGGAAAGAGGGTCACCATTACATACACGTACCATGTTAACAATGGTGGCACTCAGCTTGACGGCCTCATCAGAAGAGGATTGTCGTCGCAGCACCGCATGACACCCACCGGTCCCACTAGTGCTGCGACCACAATCTCCCTGCCCGGCTATGCACTTGCTGACCCCTGAACGCGATCAAACCGAAATTGGATTACTATGGAGGGCTTTTCGCAATCGTGCACGGTGGTACCCACCCGGCCGAATTTTGTGACAAATTTGTGTCATCAAGTTTCTACCACCAGACTGTTGTTTAACCTCTCAACACCGACAGGAAAGCTTGCGGCAGAGCCTCGTCCGTCAATCTGCTGATGTACCGGTTTGCAGATGTACCGGCTTGCAGTTGACTTGCTTGGTAGTATAGGTTTTAGTGTGTCCCCAAACCGCGGTAGCCTAGTGGTATGGGTAAAGGACTGCTGAGACGAGGTCTCGGGTTCGATCCCAGGTATTACCATGGCACACACCAATGACTTTTCGATGCTTTTCGAAGTTATGTGTGTATTTATCGCAGCTTTATAAGTGCCCGGTTAATGGCAATAGGCTCGCCACCTATTACAACATCAACAACATCATCAACCTATTCTAGTCCACTGCTGGACATAGATCTCCCCTAATGAGCGCCATAGCGCCCTGTCTTCAGCTTGCCGCATCCAGCATCTGCCCGCAGTCTTTCGCAGATCGTCATCCCACCTGGCCGGAGGGCGTCCTACACTACGTTTGCCGAGTCGCGGTCTCCACTCAAGAACACGTTTACCCCAGCGGTTGTCGGTTCTTCGCGAGATATGGCCGGCCCACTGCCACTTCAGCTTGCTTATTCTTTGAGCTATGTCGATAACCTTGGTTCTCTGTCGGATGTATTCGTTACGAATCCTATCCTTCAGAGAAACCCCGAGCATAGCTCTTTCCATAGCTCGCTGAGCGACTTTGAACTGGTGGACCAGCCCTACCGTGAGTGTCCACGTCTCAGCTCCGTAGGTCATTACGGGTAGGACGCACTGATTGAAAACTTTCGTTTTCAAACACTGCGGTATGGATGACGAGAAGACTCGACGTAGTTTCCCAAACGCTGCCCAGCCTAGCTGGATCCTCCTCTTGGCCTCCTTCTCAAAATTGTTTTTACCCAACTGCACAATCTGCCCGAGGTAAGTGTACTCAGAAACAATTTCAAGAAGGTGGCCATCCACGACGACCGGTCCTGGATCAATGTGGCCATTGATCAAGACTTTGGTTTTATCCAAATTCATGCCAAGACCGATGCGTCGCGAGGCTGAAGCTAGGCCGTCCAGCATCTGGGTTAGCTCCTCTAGCGACTCCGCCATTAAGACTATGTCATCAGCGAATCGCAGGTGTGAGATGTAGTCGCCGTTTATATTTATGCCCTTACCTTTCCAGTCCAACGTCTTAAACATATCTTCCAATGCGCTCGTGAACAGTTTAGGGGATATGACATCCCCCTGTCTCACTCCTCTGCGCAATTGGATGGGTTTAGACTGCTGACCCTGTACTTGGACACTCATAGTGGCGGCTTCGTAAAGGCATCTCAGCACCTCGACATAACGATAGTCTACTTGACATCGCTGTAAGGATTCCAGAACAGCCCAAGTTTCGACGGAGTCAAATGCCTTTTCATAGTCCACAAAAGCGAGACACAGGGGCTGATTATACTCTTCGGACTTCTGTATAATCTGCCTCACTGTGTGAATGTGGTCTATGGTGCTATATCCTCCGCGGAACCCAGCCTGTTCCGGTGGCTGGAACTCGTCGAGTCTCCTGGCGAGACGATTCGTGACCACTCGTGAAAATAGCTTATAGACGTGGCTCAGGAGTGTGATGGGTCTGTAGTTTTTAAGGAGGGTCTTATCACCCTTCTTAAAAAAGAGAACAACCAAACTCCCGCTCCACGCCTTAGGAGTTCTCCCACTGTGAAGGACGGCGTTAAAGAGCTTCTGTAACTCCTGTATGACAGGAGCTCCTCCTGCCTTCAGAAGCTCTGAAGTAATTCCATCCTCACCGGGGGTTTTTCCATTTTTAAGCTGCTTCAGAGCTAACACGATCTCGTCTTGACTGATATCAGGCAGTTCGTCGGTATAGTGGCGTGTCAGGGTGGCTCTGGAATCATGGTCGTCTCGTCGAGGACGGGGAGCATGTGCAGTATACCTCGGATCCTCTATCTCGGCGGAGATCTCCGGCTTCGACAAGACGGTCCTCCCGTCATGCGTTATGAGCTTCGTCAGATGGCTCCTTCCAAGCTGCTGAGTGAATACTTTGGACCCTCGGTTTCGCTCTATCGCCTCTTCAATGAGGCGTGTGTTGGAGCTCCGAAAGTCGCGCCGTACCATCTTCGCAATTTCCTTGTTTAGGTGTGACCTGTCTGACGAAGTCGCTTGGGTGGTTTCCTGTCTTCTTGCCATCAGCCCCAGAGTCTCATCCGAGAGCTTGGACTTCCTGCCAGTGCGCTGTTTTTTGCAGAACTTGATGCCCTCGTCTCTCAGCATTTCGACCAGATTGTGTAGGGTCTCGTCAGCGTCATCAGTGGGTTCCAAGGCAACAAATCTTTCCCCGAGAAGCTGCTGGAACTTCTCGGTGCCCGCCATGATTTGGGTTGGGTTAGGTCGGAGCGTGGACATCATCAAACGGTTTCTTTCAAGCTTTAGGTTGATATTCAGAGAGCCTCGGAGCAGTCGGTGATCAGATCCGGTATTAAACCTGTTGATCACTGAGACATCTCTGAATATGTGCTTGCTATCCGTCATGATGAAGTCGATCTCATTTTTTGTCACAGTGTCGGGGCTTTGCCATGTCCACTTCCTTTGAGGCTGTTTCTTAAAGAAGGAATTCATTAAGAATAGTCCCTCTTTCTCAAGGAAGTTGACAAGCATTTGTCCTCGTGATTCCTAACTCCATAACCATGCGGGCCTATACGGGATTCGTACCCAGACTGGGTACCCACCTTGCCGTTAAAGTCCCCCATAACAACGTTGAAGTGAGCCTTAGTGGTGTTGTGCAAGGCTTTGGATATGTCTTCATACATATCCTCCACTTCATCATCCGAGTGTGCCGAGGTCGGTGCGTAGACCTGAATAACCTTCATGCTATACCGCTTGGATAGCCGAAGGATCAGGTACGCTACCCTGTTCGACACGCTGGAGATTTCTTGAACGTTGTTAGAGAGGGCCCTATTGACGAGGAAACCTACGCCACCCTGGGATGTTTTATCACCCTCGCGAAAGTAGAGAAGATGGCCCGAGTCAAGGGTTACGGTGTCCTCTCCCTCTCTACGGACTTCGCATAACCCGAGAACATGCCATTTAATGTTCTCTAACTCCACTTCCAACTGCGCTAGATGATGGTCAAGCCTCAGAGTGCGTCCGTTATACGTAGCCAGGGTCAGTTTGTGAAGGGTTTGGTAGCCTATTGTAGCCCGGGGATTCTTAGCACCCCCTGCCCCGCCGTTACCATGGCCGCTACCATGACCAGGGATAGCGAGGCGGCCGGGAACTGGGGGCCATCTTTTGGCTGTTTCCTTCATTTGGGGGTAGTGCCCATAATCCCCACGCTGGGCAGGCGGGTTGGGGATCGCAGTTTGTTGGAGGGGTTGTTCTGCGGGGGTGCTGCTGCCCGCCCCCGGATATGTCCCTTAGTCGCCTCTTACGACACCCACGGGAAGACTTGGGTTGGTGCTATTCTCTTCTAGGCCGGCACCACACAGCCTTTTCGATGTTTTTCGAAGTTATGTGTGTATTTATCGCAGCTTTATAAGTGCCCGGTTAATGGCAATAGGCTCGCCACCTATTACATTGGGACCTAAAACATAAACTGGCGAAACGTGGGTGCTAGCACCTCTGCCTACCCCTTCGGGGATATAGGCGTGAGTTTATGTTATGTGTCCCCAAACGAAACAAAAAATAATCAAGTTAATCAAAATTCAGGTTTTTCCCAAACTTTGTTTTAGGAGTTTCAAGCTCAGTCGTCAAAAAAAATACGGTCAATTACGAGTCAGACTCGCTCAATAAGGGTTCCGTCCACGACTGGACAGAGACAAACTTGACGTTGCCGTTGGAAAACTCTTGTTCCTGCCTATATGACAACCTATGTGATGTAGCGGTAGTGCGTTCGACTGCTAAGTCAGAGGTCACAGGTTCGATTCCCGCTCAATGCAAATATGTAAATTTGCATTGGTCTGGGTGTTTCTATGTATAATATGTATTTATTTACAAAAAAGAAGTATCTAAGTATGTTTATCCGCATTCTCGAACCCATATGACAAGCACTGCTTAGTTTGGGTCTAGATGGCGTTGTGTAATTTGTCCTAGAGTATTTATTTATATCCATATAAATCACCATAGGCTGCGGTTAGTTTACAAACTACTAATAAGGCACTAGTCCACAAACAAAGAGATCACCTGAAAAATAACTTTCTCCTATTTAATTTATTATCAAATTCAACTTTCATCTGTTTGTTTTTTTTGTCAAAAACTTGAAGGCGACTCTCTTTAGGAAGTTAAATCCCCAACAACGCGTCGGAGTCGCCGCTAGCAACCGAAGCCGGTCGAGGTCTCTAGGATATCCTTTCTCACACCCAGTGGGCCTACCGCCCAAGTGTCGTCGATATCACAGCCGTCGAAATGTTGCGTTGGTCAAGGTCGACGGCCATTTTGTACCGCCCCATTGATAATCGATGCCGGCGCGGCGCGGCGGCGTAAGAACGAATGAAACGCTGTTTTTGATAGTTAAATAGCTGCCGCCTAAAAAAATTCAAATCGACGGCGTCGCTTTGAAGTGTCATTTCATTACGGCACCTGATGAGCTGTCGTTTTGAATGTTATTTTCTTTTCCGACGGTTGATTACGATGCCGATTGCACCTAACACTGGGCTACTATGGCTTTTATGGGTGCGACTGCCGACGAGTGGGTTCCGCCGTCCTATTGCAACTAACACTGGGCTACTATGGCTTTTATGGGGGCGACTGCCGACGAGTAGGTTCTGCCCTCCTATTGCACCTAA
The DNA here is from genome assembly GCA_946251805.1 of Cybosia mesomella. Taxonomy (NCBI): domain Eukaryota; kingdom Metazoa; phylum Arthropoda; class Insecta; order Lepidoptera; family Erebidae; genus Cybosia; species Cybosia mesomella. The sequence continues at coordinate 12,939,377 of OX276417.1, read as the reverse complement.
CACTGGGCTACTATGGCTTTTATGGGGGCGACTGGGTTCTGCCCTCCTATTGTAGGTACAATAGGAGGGCAGAACCCAGTCGCCCGCCCGCCGACGAGTGGGTTCTGCCCTCCTATTGTACCTAACACTGGGCTACTATGGCTTTTATGGGGGCGACTGGGTTCTGCCCTCCTATTGCACCTAACACTGGGCTACTATGGCTTTTAACCGTCAAAAACAGCGTTTCATTCATTCTTACGCCGCGCCGGCATCGATTATCAATTAGGGCGGTACAAAATGGCCGTCGACCTTGACCAACGCAACATTTCGACGGCTGTGATATCGACGACACTTGGGCAGTAGGCCCACAGCCAGATTCCCCATACCATACATGGTTGGTTCAAGCCCGATATACCCATCTCACCGTTAACTCCGGTGGGTTGCAGCCCGAAAAAAAGGCACTCGGAACACCAAAGAAAGAAAGGAAAGAAATTGAAGATAGACTAAAATGATGTAATTAATCCTTTACGGAAGCATCTGACCTCCCTGTGAGGAAAATCAGCTCGAGAGCCACGGCTCAGGTAGATTTCGTGCAGCAATTAATATGACCTATGCTTCTTCTATGACCCACGCCGAGCGCATTTTTAACATGTTTAATTATTTTTTTCTCGAAAACGGTAACTTTTAGCGAAAAACTTTTCAGACATTTATTTTAGACTTAAAAATGGCCTATCGATTAAAAATGTTTCCGACGACGGCAAGAATGTTCACCGGTTAGAAGTTATGATTTTTTTCCCGAAAAATTAATTCCCGACAAGTTGAAGGACAAGTCCTTTCATCAGAACCAACGAAATAAATAAATAAATAAATATTCTACGACATTCTACACAGCGCTTTCTAGACCCACAGTAAACATTGTGTTATGGGTTCTAGAATGCCGACAAACATACTTATAAACTTTTTTTTGTAAATACATACATAGGGTACACCTCATATAGTAGAACTTTTTGAGTAATAATTTTATATTGCATAACAGCATAACAACTAATAGCATAAACCTCTTTTCGCAGAATATCGTTTGGCATAAACTCATTTTGCATACATTGAAACCCATAATTTTGTAAGTCAGAATCATCTGTACGCATAATTTTTGTATCCATCATAATCATAATGTATAACCATCACATCGCAGAAAGTTCAAAACCAGATTCATCTTTTGGTATATATTTCTTATCCATAACTATTTAAAAGTATCATTTTTACTATTGCTATTAGTTGGAGGTAGTAATCACATGAATCAGTAGTTGTCGGGTACCCTTAGTTGTCATATCGATATTGTGTTATTGTGTTGATCAAAACAAGTTAAAGTATATTAAATATGGAAAATTCAGTAGAAAGTATTTTAAAAGTTTTTAAATCAAGCAAAGGTGGAATTAAATTAGATATCAATCAATCAATCAATTAGCCTATTGCAGTCCACTGCTGGACATAGGCCTCTCCCAATTAGATATGAATGGATTTATTTACGAAAGAAACAAAGTGCAAAATAATAAATACTATTGGTTATGTGAAATGAGCCGGAACAAAACATATAATTGCAATCAACGAATAAACACCATATGCAACAATGAAACTAATATACATACATTAATAAGTAAAAAAATGGTTAACCTTAATCATGACCCTGATGTGATAAGGTCCAAAGTCGCTGACATTATGAATTCGATTATGAAGTCGGGGTACTCTGTGTCGGGGTGTTAACAACTATCTATTCTGGCGCTTCGCCGGCCGCTACCGCGGCACGCTCGCTCCGCTCGCTCGGCTCGCGCTGTTGGGGTCACAGTTCTAACCTAACCTAACCTATACGAGTCGGGGTACTCTGTGTCGGGGTGTAAACAACTATCTATTCTGGGTCACACAGGTCACAGTTCTAACCTAACCTAACCTACCCATTTTTAAAGAAGAAAGTAACACAATCTATATTATTCTAATTGAAATTCTATGCTCTTTATAGTATGCCTAGTCAAATTATGCCAAATAATCTGTACTCTAAATGAACGTTATGCTAAATGAAGTTATACAAAATTTTAACTATGCCAAATAAAATTCTACTATCTTAAATGTATGCCATTCTAAATTCGGTCATAAGCACATTATGCCTAAAAATATTTATGTCAAATATTTTTAATGCCTAATAAATGATCGATTAAAGAAGTTTCTGCGAAGTGAGTTATCCCAAATAGGTTTCGGAGTATCAAGTTTCTACCAAATAGACGGCACCCACATACATATTATACAATACATAGAAACACCCAGACCAATGCAAATAGACATATTCATGCATACAAGTATTTGCACTGAGCGGGAATCGAACCCGCGCTCCATGTCGTAGCAGTCGCATGCACTACTGCTACGCCACACAGGCCGTCAAATAGTGGAAGAAAGGACTTGCAGAGCGGACCATGGGCTCCAGAGTAAAGGATTTGATTGTAACTGGGATTTCCAAGTGGCAAATAAAAACAACACCATAAATTTATAAAATAAAATATTACATTATGCACCGCACGTAAAAAAAAAATGCATACAATAGTGAGAATAATATGACTGTTCACATATTTAGTTTTCAACTAATTTCTGTATTTTTCTTATTATTCTGTGTTTGTACTTACATTTTCATTTTACAATTCAATTAGTTTCATCTTCGCGTTAGTGCCGGTCGCATCTCACCTTGGAGTCCAGGGTTCGATAAACGTTCAAGTGTAAATAAACAAAAGAATTATGTTTGATCAAATGTCTGCTGTATTCAAAATTGATATCAATATTATATTATTAACAAGACTTGTGTTTCATGGCGTGCAAAATCATGTATTTTATTTTGTCATCGGCTGGGGGATGGCTATGAAGTCTAGTTTGACCCCTGAACAGCAAAATGATTACCACTTAAGCGTAATTACGAAGTATTCCTTTTTCATGTTAACGAATTGGAACTTGGTGAGTGCGTTTATAGAATTTTCATGATTTTTAGGTAGATTTCGATGAAATCGATCTACCTATTGGTTTCTTGACTACTGTAGAATTTTAAAAAAATTTCTTCATAGGAGGTCTAGTTATGACCCCCTGAGTCCGAAATGACCACTGGTCAAAAAGTTTATATATGCGAAAATAAAAAAAAGTGTTCTATAGGTAAATATGTTTTTATTAAATCTTTTCAAAGTACTCTCCACCAGCCTCTATACAAAGTTTCATGCGTTTGAACCAGTTTTCAAAACACTTTTTCCAATCCGCCGCAGATACCTCGTTTACAGCCTGCTCAAACGTTGACAGCGCATCTTCCGGCGACGAAAATTGTATCCCGTTGAGCTGATTTTTTATTTTCGGGAATAAAAAGAAGTCACACGGTGCAAGGTCAGGGCTGTAAGGAGGGTGACCTAGGAGTTTAACCGGAGTGCTGTCCAGGAAGTCCCTCGTTTTAAGCGCGGTGTGTGCGGGCGCGGTGTCATGGTGGAGTAGTATCCCGCGGAGCCCTGTGTTTGGTCGCTTGTAGCTCACTACAGAGAAAACTTCTGCCAAGCATTTGGTAGTGTACCATTCAGCGTTGATGCTTCTTTGATTTCGTAAAGGGATTGATAACAAGTAGCCAGACAAATTGAAAAAACTCGCGATCAAAATCTTCCCTCCACTTCTAGATCGCTTCACTTTGGTAGGTGTTGATTCGTTTTGAAACACCCAAACCGTCGACTGGCGTTTTGTTTCTGGATCATACTGATAAATCCACGACTCATCACCTGTAATGATGTCATAAACACGCCGAGACGCGCCTGCTTCAAACTTGTTTATCATATCACGACACCATTCCACCCGGGCCTGCTTCTGAGCATCGGTGAGATTGTGCGGCACCCAGCGTGAAACTATCCTTCTCACACGAAGATGCACGTGTAGAATCTCGTGAAGGCTTCCCGATCCAATCTGAAGAATGTGCTGAATCTCTTGATATGTGACTCGTCTATTATCTTGGATTAAATTTTTCACTGCTAGCACGTTTTCTTCCGTAACAGCCGTCAAAGGGCGACCACTTCTTTCTTCATCCTCCAAAGTCAGTCGACCGCGCTTGAATTCGTTATACCAACGATACACGGTCGCCTTGGAAGGGCCTTCATCCATGAATGCCATTTGAAGTCTATCGTACGATTCGTCTGGTTTCAGGCGACACTTGAAATCGTAGAAAATCATAGCGCGAAAATGTTCCCGACGCAGATCCATTTTCCAATGAGACACAATAATTGAAATTATCTTGCAAAAAATGCAGAGAGAAATTTTGAAATTGGAACGTACTTATTTTTACTCATAAATAATCATATTTTAGAAATAGATTATAACTGACCAGTCTCTCATATATAAAAACTTTTTTTCGCAATACTTTCTGAGTGGCCTGGTATATATATATATATATATATACATATATATATATATATATATATATAATATATATATATATATATATATATGGTTCCACTTCCCAAAATTTTCGGCACTCTCACGGTCGCATTTTCGCCCCGATCGCTTTCAAACTGCGGTCAAAAATTGCTTGGGTGTAAACTTAGTTTAAGTTCGTAAACGGGTGGAATCCGGCCTAAGGGGACGGTAAGGCCTTACTTTTTGTGAAATCAGTTTTTCCTCAAAATTTCACGTTCCATGAAAGATATTCGAACCGTTCTAATTTTATCCCATAGTATACATGAATACCAACAACTTTTAATTATAAACCTATAAGATTAAAACTTTAACTAAAAGTGGAGGGGGGAAAAACCAAATTTTTTCGGGAAAAAAATCATAACTTCTAACCGGTGAACATTCTTGCAGTCGGAAACATTTTTAATTGATAGGCCATTTTTAAGTCTAAAATAAATGTCTGAAAAGTTTTTCACTAAAAGTTACCGTTTTCGAGAAAAAAAAAATTAAACATGTTAAAAATGCGCTCGGCGTGGGTCATAGAAGAAGCATAGGTCATATTAATTGCTTCACGAAATCTACCTGTGCGTTCCCCCTGCGGGAACGGATTTTTTACATTGAAACTTATGATATTTTATGGCAAGCATCTTGCACAACCCTGGGGTTATCCTTTCGAGGGCTTAACCGGGGTGCCCGGCAATGGACACTTGGGCAGGCCACCGCGCGGTTTTAGTCGCTGCACGACATAACCGCCCCCGCTGGCCGGCGGAGGGGTATCCGAAGGGATTTCCGCACGTAAAAAAAAATGCATCTAGCACATTAAACGGGTATATGGGACCAAGACCTCGGGCCAAGCCAAACTCACCTGGAAGCCGGTACACCGGCTGGTTGACGGAAGAGACTCTGGCGCAGGCTTCCTTTTTCCCTAAGAGTCGTTCTCCGAGAATGATTCTTATTAAGATTTATTTTTTTAATTCTTTTTCACACACAAGAAAATGATAATAACATAAATAACATTTAAAAAAGATGTACAAAGGCGAGCTTACCTCAATATGAGTTCTCTCCCAGCAAACCTTTGAGTAATACAGGAAGAATAGTTTAAGAAAGGGTGTGAAGTGTTTACAAGATAAAAAGAAAAGTGAAACATGCTAGTACTTTAATACTGATATTAAAAAATTAATACATATATACACACACGTACATACATACATACATACATACATACATAAATATATTCGTAGGTTAGATATATACACACTAAATTATGGAGAAAGGAAAAATTCTTTTTCATATTTTAGTGAAAATAACTTCACAACACTAAAGTTAACAATAATAAAAGTTAATTGGATTGTATTTAATCACAAATCTAGATTAGATGAGTCAATTTTAACACTTTTACAATCTTTTTTTTTTTTTCTTTTTTTTTTTCAAGAATTAGTAACCGAAATTACTAATTCCCCCTAACCCCTCCAGCTAAGCTAAATTGCTTGTGTTAGGAGTGGGTTCACGTCGGTAGTGTAATGGCCAGGATTCGAACCCGGGACCTCTCGATCGTAGGGTCGACTCCTTAACCACTAAGCTACCGACGAAGTTCTAATTATTGTTTATGAAATGAAATGGTAAATGTGTTGAACGAATTAATGTGACATCTTGTATTACCACATTTCTACAAATAAAGAATTAGATTTTTTGACAATACCTTTTATAAATAATTGATCTTTCAGTACACACAACTTGGTTTTGGCAATGAGGTTGCGTTCTGTACACATTCCATCTAGAAAGTTCACCTTCTTCATGGGCATATCAACTTCGCCAAACTGCGAAATATGTGGAGTGGCAGAAGATGATGTTGTACACATATTCTGATGGAATGTGTGCGGAACCTACAACTGCGAGAGGTTCTACTGAGAAGTAATATAACGCCAATTGGAAGATGCAATAGTATCCTGGCAAGTCCTCTGTCAGATACAGCACAGGATTTATTTTCCGTGCGTAAATCCCCTCGGATACCCCCCCGCCGGCCAGCGGGGGCTGTTATGTCGGGCTTGAACCGACTAAAATCGGGTCTTCAGACGCCGGGGTGTAAGGTTAAGGCATTTCCCTCGCACTCCGACTGAACGGGCCGCCATCTCCAGTTTCGAGATGGCCCCCTCGGGGGACCTATATTGGGAATACCTTAGATCTGTTTAGTAATATAATATACTGGCAATGATGGTGTACATAGTCATATTGTGGCTAAGTTCCTTAAATAAAGATTTAAAAAAAAGAATTCGAATTTGACCAAAACCTAAACTATATTTCGCTTCATAACTTTTGAGCAACGTAAGAAAAATGCAAATTTATATATTTCATGAATACTGTAACTGCTTACAAATATTTTGATATACAATACATAAGTATTCATCCAACCGTTGAAAAGTTATTCGCGTTTGTCTGAAGAAGGCTACGAAGTGATCCGCAAAGTATGTTGAAATTAACCCAGTTTTATGTATTTATAATTATTTTTGATTATTTCCTTATTTGGTTATATTATATTTTTTGATTACAAAAGAGCGGAAAACATATTATACTTACAGGCAGCGTAGAAAACTCTTAAACTTAGGAGAGATTTCACCTCTCTGTGCGTTTTCTACCGTCTTTATAATGGGGTGTGTTCAGAAGAATTGTTTTGTATGATGCCCACATTGCCCACGGCCACATTCTATCATCGCACCGCGCGCCACAGACAGGGAATTCATCCTCACACACACATACATTGACACACACCTACACCTCATACAGTTATACCTGACTTGGTTTTCCCGAGCGACTACAATTAGGGTTCTTCAATAAGGGCAGTAGAAGTTTTTACAGGGTCGGCAGTGCGAGTGTGACGCCCTGGTGTTGGTAACCATAGGCCGTGGTAACCGCTTCCTATCAGGTGGGCCCGTAAGCTTGTCTGCTGTCTGAGTGGTATAAAAAAAAACTTATGGTATTTATAAAATGTGAAAGTTTGTGAAGATGTTTGTAATTTGTTCCGGGATCCGAGTCGCTAGTAGTTTTACGAATTCCTATTGTCCCAATTGAATATAGTTGTCCAATATTCCTAACAAAAAGTCTAGTTATGGAGACTTCGAACGATTTCATTTGGTTGTACAGATGTTATCATCCATCATGTATTAAATAATGCTCAATAAACTATGCCAAGGAGTTTAATTTCAAACACAAATACCTAACAAATCAGCAGTGCTATTCTGCAATGCACGTACGAATTCAATGTCGAGAGTCACTCAGACGAGCTCACGGATATGTCTGAGAAGCTTGCTACCAGGGGCTTCTGGCTAAATGGTATCCAAGTTGGCAAGCACATTGCAAGGTTAACCAAAATTTTTCAGAAAGAAAGAAAGAAAGAAATGTGTTTTTATTGCGGATTAGGTACAAATACAAGACTCTCAAACGGCGTAAATACTCAAATTTAATTGGAGATTATGAATTTGTGCCGTTTGGCGTCGAAACGTTAGGGGCATGGGGTCCGAGTGCTCGCAGTCTCTTCAGGGAGATTGCAACACGTATGATCGACGCTTCTCGTGACCAGAAGGCTGGCTTCTTTTTAGCACAGAGAATAAGTATTGCATACAACGTGGCAATGCTGCCAGTCTTCTGGGCACGTTACCACAGGAGGCATGCGATGCGGAGGAATTCCACGATGCAATTTAGGTTTAAGTTTCTTTTAATTATTTATTTTATTTTAGTTTTATTTATTTTAGTTTAGTTAGCTAGTATTTAAATAATATTTTGAAATAAGTATTAAAAAAAACATAGCTACCAGGCGGCGAATGCTCAGGTCCGTCTTAGGATTGGTGACCATTCTTAACAAATTGAGACCCTTCCGTGTCTCAGAGAGTACGTCAAGTCGAAAGTCCCAGTCATCATACGAACATCTGTGACATTCCAGACGAGAATTTTCATACGTCAGTACCCTTTTTTTTTTCTCGTGCGAAAATACCTTCGGATACCCCCCCGCCGGCCAGCGGGGGCGGTTATGTCGGGCTTGAACCAACTAAAACCGCACGCCGTCTCGGGTCTTCAGACACCGGGGTGTAAGGTTGCCCATAGAGCATATCCCTCACACCCCAACTGATTCTGGGCCATCTCCGGTTTCGAGATGGCCCGGGTTTTTGAACCACGGTGTCCCCGGTTTAGGGGAGGGGCGCTAGCGCCCCACCGTCCCGGCTTGCTTCTGCTGGGGTGACAGGCGGCTATACGTAAGTACCCTAAAAATTCCGACAGCCTTATCTAACTGAAGTATGACTATTAATATATAATTATCGACTATCTTTTCACTCAAGAAACGTACAGTACACACAAATTGCGAGTGAATAAAAAAAATGCACAAGTATATGAATAAGTCAATAACATTTTTAAGCATTTTGACTGAGCCACCTAGACAGTCATTTTTGATAACTTTTTTTTTTTTTAAATGACTAAAGTTATTAATTGTTTCCGTAGTTCGCAAGAATTACGGTAGATGGCTCCAACGTCGCCTTAAGACGTATTAATGTATCGGAGAATTTTGAATATCTGGGACATGTGTAGGTGGCTCAGTTGGTCAGAGCATTCCCCCTGTAAGGGACTGGTCGCGGGTGTAAGTCCCGTCCTAGATGTTCTCTTTTTCCGATCTAAATCTTTAGAAAAAAGTATATGAATAGTTAATCACTGTGTGTTCACAATGCCGACAATATTGACTGTCTACTAGTTAGATAAGTATATATAAGTCGGAACGACAAGAGCTGTCAATGATAATGATCACTGAGTGATTCTCCTACCCGCTCAGCGAGTTTTCTGATCGCCAAGCAGGTGAGCTAGTATAATAGGAATGTATTGTCTCGGCCACCCCGAGCTACACACTCGCTACCTCTTTTATAGTTGCTAACTCGTTGCTCGTTTATCGCCGCCGGTGGGACAAATGCCGGGATTGTGGGCAGGAAACGCTTGCGTAAGTAAAGCATTCTAGTTTTTCTGGCGGAGTTATACTCGACACTGAAAGTCTACTTTACACAATAACCAATACCGTCCGTATCCTCAATATTGAAGCGATAATTACTTACCAATGATTCATAATACTTGTTCAGTTCACTTGTGTACACGAACGTAATATTAAGTGTTGTTCTTCTAGCAATGTATTTTATAAATAAAATGGATTACAATGTAAAAATAATATTATGTTTAAGATTAATGTTTCATAGCGTTCAGGGTTGTCTATTTTATTTCATTGTAGGAAGGGGGTTAACCCTATTAACCGACTCAAACGTAGTATTGGTTACGAAGTATTCGTTTTGTATGCTAACAAATTGGAATTTGGTGAGTTTTTTTAATAATATTCATCTATATACCGTGATTTGAGGGGTTCTTGGGTAAGTGGTTACCGAGTAAGGTTATCACATTGTAAGATTAAGTGATACCAGTCAGGTCACTCTTAGGTTGGTGAACATTCTTAATACATTAAGGCCCAACCATAAGTCGGGAGCACGTAATTCGTGTCTGTGGCTTTCGTTACGGGGTGGCAGGTGAGTCCACCTGTCACCCCAGCAGAAGCAGGCCGGGACGGTGGGGCGACTAGTGCCCCTCCCCCAAACCGGGGCAAGACGGGGACAAAGTGGTTTCCAAACCCGAGGGGGCCATCTCGAAACCGGAGATGGCCCAGGGCCAGTCGGGGTGCGAGGGATATGCTCTATGGGCAACCTCACACCGGCGTCTGAAGACACGAGACGGCGTGCGGTTTTAGTCGGTTCAAGCCCGACATAACCGCACGGCGGGGGGGTATCCGAAGGGATTTCCGCACAAAAATAAAAAAAGGGTATTTGGAGCTCTGAAAAGTCCAACAACCTTGTCTAACTACAAAATGGGTAGTAAAAGTAGGATGGGTAGTCGTTTCACGAAAAATTTGAAGTTTTTTTTTTTTTTTTTTTAATATTTAGTCCGTCCAATTGACTGTACCCCGCCTGATGGTAAGCTGAGGTAAAGTCCAAAAAGTAGTGGCCACCATTTCTAGAGTTTGCCCCTAGAATGGTGGCCCCTACCTAGACGGCCTCAACAGTTCCCCCGTTTCGTAGTTAAACTATAACGCATTAAAGTTTTCTGATGGAGTGATACTCGACATCGAAAGCCTAGTTTGCAGAATAACCACTACTTCCTCCTTGAATTTGAAGTAATAATTGTTTTAACCGATCATTTATTACACAGCTACACGAACGTATTGTTCTCCTAATAATATATTTTGTATATCAAATGGATTACAATGTTAAAATATGTTTACGATTTGTGTTTCATGGCGTTCAATGTTGTTTATTTTATTTCATTATTGGCTATGGCTTAACCCTGACATCTCAATTAACACCTCACGTAAATGCCGACGTAATACAGCTTAAAAAGTATTCATTTTGTTTTATCACTAATTGGAATGTGGTGAGTATTTTTGTTTATACCCATCTATAGCTACACCTTGACTTTATAGTGGTTTTACACACAAGCCAACTTCACCTGCTAGGTTCTGGCGCAATTTCCTCTCAAGGTTTGGAGATCAGACGGCATCGCTCCCGGAAAAATTGATATACTAATCAAAAGCAATAAACGGATCGCGGGCTGTAATGACTTTGAACGCAACTGAGAAGTCGCTATTAGGATTATGATTATTATCACCATCTTACGTTGGGGCTTGCTTACTTCTTAGACTGCCATCTGATCTCCCAACCCTTAGAGGACAGCCTGCGCCAGAGCTTCATCCATCAATCTAATCGATTTAACTCTAAACTTACATACATACATAAATCACGCCTGTTTCCCACAGGGGTAGGCAGAGATCACGGATCTCAATTTGCCACGATCCTGACACACTTCTCTCGCCTCATTCACTCTCATAACATTCTTCATGCATGCTCGTCGGTTTAGGGTACTCCTGACCTGCCCCTTTTCTAACACTTCCCTGATTTGGTCCAGGTATGTGCGTGTGTATATGTCTTCCCCTTCCGACGGTACCATCCACACTAGCCTCATCACTCTAAACTTATTGTAACCAATTCGGAAATAGTATAAAGAGACCGATATTCTTAGCAATCATGGATTCTCCGTGCGGGTGCCGGGGTCCATCGCGTTGCTGAGTTGGGAACTCGGGACAGTGCCTGGGACTTGCGACCCAAGTGTAGGTTTAGAAGGGGCCCCGTTTGTTGATGTACATCAACACTCACCTTCACTACCCAAGTTCCCTTCCTAACCAAATTTTATGCGAACCTACTAGTGCCGCTTTAGACATACGTCCTAGTAATGAGCTTATTGTAGCTCTCGATAGGCCTAGATCTTTAAGTAGGCTATAAAGAGGTTTTACTGGTATGCCTCTCGTTCCCACTTCCACTGCAAATTTTGTATGATATTGTAGGAAGTTTACTTGAATATTTATTTGATGTTATTTTATAAGTGCTGGGTTAAAGAAGGATTTGTAAATATGCGTTCTTAGCCAGACTTTCATTCCTCCTATTTCTTTTTATTTGACGTCGCGTCGGCCAGACCTTCGGCACACTTGACGGATCTTCCATAACGAATCCTCCGCGTCGGAATATACGTTTTTGCAAATTCATCGGTCTGCGATGGATTTTCCGCGTAGTGTGCCCGTTGTGCTCACAAGTCACATCTCCGATTCTACTTAACGAATTGCATTTAAACATACGGCAGATTTTAAGTTGGACCCAGACCTTTCTAACACTAGGTCTGCAAGGCGAATCGCTGCTTGCAATGTTGAGCTGAGTGAGACCATAGATTTGACAGCTATTGCGGAATCAGATTTTGAAAATTTTGAACAGTGATCATTCCTCCATGGCAAGTCCGATTATGAAAATTCTTTTTGAAAGTCACAACTCTGGACATGCTTTCTGAGCGTGTAAAGTTTGGCCACAGTGTCTCGAGCGGTTATTATGTAATTCCATCTGGATTTTTTTAACGGTGATCATTCCTCTGTGGTAGCAATATATTTTTCAAAATATATCCATAAACCTTCCTCTGATTGACCTCTTTAATCATGCCAAATTTGGTTCTGATTGGATTAGTAGTTTAGGAGGAGACTTGTGACAAAGAAAATCCTGAAGTCTTGTATGAGGAGCCTTCGCTCGACTTCGTCTCACTCAGCTCATTAAAAAACCGCACCACAATGCGTTCTGCAGTTTTTGCGTCCATCGTGAACAAATAGATAAAAATACAAGCATTCCAAAAAATATTTATGTGTTCAAAATCGTTCATTTAACATAACCAAAGTTTTTTTAATATCTCCAATGTACAGACACAACTAGTTTACAATTTTATAATAGTATAGATAGATAGATAACGTGTATTGTCGTTCTGAGATTCACGACGGAATTTCCGTCGAAGTGTAGCGTAGACTTAAGTACCAACTTGAGCAACCAAGGTGGGGAGAAGCCACCATTGCGACGGTGACGCCCGTCATGGAGGAGTGGTTGGAAAGGCACTGCGGTGAACTCTCCTACCGGATGTCACAGATGATTACCGGATACAGGTGCTTCGGTAACCGGTTGTGCTGTGGCGCATCCACCGGGAGACAACGCCGCAGTGCCAGCAATGCGAGGACCCGGCGAAGACACGGCGCACCACACATTGTTGGAGTGCCCTGCGTGGGCGAGCCAACGCCGGGATCTCGTTGCGGTTCTGGGTGTGGACGTTCTCTCGCTGGAGACCATGGTGAGAGCCGTGGTCTCCGATGGGAGCAAGTGGCACGCCGCCGCCTCTTTCTGCGAGTAGGTAATGCACGCGAAAGAGGCGGCGGAGAGGGAGCGGGAGAGAACTTTGCTCCCCGAGTTCCGCAGACTTGTCTACGCCCGGGACTACCGACCTCCATGATCGGGGCCTGAGGACGGCAGTCGGCTGACTCGCCGTCCTTACAGAAGCAGATCAAGACGGAGGCATACCCACCTCATCGTTGGCAACGGTACAAAAAGCACAATTTATTTATTTTCTAATAAATAACACTTTTTTGAGGAAAAGATAATTGTAAGAGGTATAAAATAAGGTTACGGATATTTTGAAATATCTTTCCAAAATTGTAAATAGCCATGGTACCTTTTTTTTTTTTTTTCGTGCGGAAATCCCTCCGGATACCCCCCCCCGCCGGCCAGCGGGGGCGGTTATGTCGGGCTTGAACCGATTATGTACCTTTCTTTTTTTTTTATCGTGCGGAAATCCCTTCGGATACCCCCCCGCGTGCCAGCGGGGGCGGTTATGTCGGGCTTGAACCGACTAAAACCGCACGCCGTCTCGGGTCTACAGACGCCGGGGTGTAAGGTTGTCCATAACCGATTATGTACCTTTTTTTTTTTATCGTGCGGAAATCCCTTCGGATACCCCCCCGCCGGCCAGCGGGGGCGGTTATGTCGGGCTTGCACCGACTAAAACCGCACGCCGTCTCGGGTCTTCAGACGCCGGGGTGTAAGGTTACCCATAGAGCATATCCCTCGCACCCCGGCTGACCCTGGGCCATCTCACCACTAACAGCATCGCTCATCCTGTCTCCTCTGAAAGCAGAGGAGTACGGAGAGCGATGTGTTCCCGCCACGTTGGGTATTGGCCGACGATCAATGCCAACCCTATGAAGGGGTGAAGGGGAAGCCATTGACCGCCGCCCAGGGTGTACCGGCCGCTCCGATTCCGTTCCCCCCGGACTGCAGCGGGATCGGAATCGGAGCGACACTCGAGGAGGTTACCCAACACACACCCCAATCGATTATGTACCTGTATCTTTTTATGTGTATGCATGTTTGCGCACGCGCTGTGTGCCTACACGGGGTGAATTATATGTTTCAATGTCCACTACTTATATGGAAATATATTCTACTTAAGTAGGTACCTACTAGTTTTCTACAAAACCCCTAGAAATAAATACTTGTATTAGCTAATATGTGGTAAATGTTGCTGGTAATTGTTATACCTCATAATTTAATATGTATTGTGTCACTGTTTATTTAATTATTTATTTTTATTTATTTTATACTTTATTGTACGCCAAATTACAATATTTTTATACAAAAATTAAGAAGACAGGATAAGTACAAAGGGCGGCCTTATTGCTTTACGCAATCTCTTCCAGGCAACCTTTGGATGGAAATGTACGTTGGTTGGGGTATTTGGTAGCTGTTGGCGTTTAATTAAATAGTTACATCACATACATACTTACATAAATACCCATATAAATACATATCTACTTGAATATATATCCATAACTAAAAATACACATACTTAAAATACTTAATTATACTTAAAAAATACATACATACACAGATACGATGAAGATATACTTATAATTTGATTATTCTATGCTACAAGTGACACATTGGACAAATAGTGTTCCTCGACCATTCCTTTAAACTTCACTAATGTCTGAGCTCGTCTCATTTCCACTGGCAGTTCATTCCACAGGCGTACAGCTGTAACTGAGAAAGATTTATCGAAGAAGCCCGCAGAATGCCTTGGCATTCTTAGGACTAATCTTGCCGATGATCTCAAACACTTTTCATGCGAATCGGAAAGGAACTGAAAGCGCTCTTTTAAGTAGAAGGGTGTTGAAGGGTTGAACAGGATGTTGTATAGCAGGGAGAGGATATGCAAGTTCCGACGCAACCTAATGGGTAACCACTGTAGCTGAGCACGGAACTGTGATACATGATCAAACTTGCGTAGACCATATATAAATCTAATACATAGGTTTTGAAAACGTTCAAGTTTGTTTTTTATTATTTATTTACCTCAGTAAAAAAAAAAAAAAACAGAACCAAGTTCCATTCCAACTTATATAATTACGCTATTGAACATTAGACGCACCTTGGATTAATTCTAGTGCAAAAAAAATTAAATACGTTTTAATACACGAAGCATCTAATTATTTTGTTAATTATGCGATTTAGTAATTAACATGCTATGCTATAAATTATCGCGTATGCAAAAAAACAAGTTGAATTCCTGAGACGAGCTCAGCCGAATACAAGGGATTTTCGATTTAGCGTTTTTTTTTTTTTTGCGATTTTTTGCGATTTATTTTTTATCTTGCAATGGTTCATCCCAGCACGAATTTATTACCGAAAACAGCAACACGATAGCTCATCTCCTTCATACCCAAAACCGTGACAGAAAATTGGCAACGACAACGTCGACGACGACGACAACTCGATAGCAATAGGGCTTTTCTAAAGAAAATCCCTAAAAAACTAAATTGGCGTTAATTTTCATTTTTAAATAGGTTCATTAGGCTTTGGGAAGAATACTGTACATCAACAGTCATAAATATAGACATGGAAAAATAAAATTTATATTCCAAAAATAAGTAAAGTGGGTTAGGTTAAATTAGCATACACTTTGCCCGGGATCTCACATAGGGCCGCTTATGACCGGGGTGCTTGGTTGGGGACCTCCACGCGGTGCACCCTGGGCAACGGAGACGGCAGCGCCTCTCTCCTAGGGCGGGAGAGACGCTGCCACCTACGTCCAACTCCGACCGAGGCGAGGACGGCCCTGTTGAGGGCTGTTCGGAAGCTTTCCAGCTTATGACCAACGATTAACCTTCTTTAAAATGAAGACACTTCATCTACGCCGCCAAGTCCAAGACGTGTTCCTGCACGGACTTCTTAGTGCCAGTATAGACTGTAGCCAGCTACTCTCTAGCATCGGACCCAATGTGCCCAGCCGAACACCAAGACACCCAAATATAAGAACTTTCCATATTCCGCTCTACAGAACCAATGTTGGCAGACAATCCCCTATGGTCCGAATCTGTTCCGAGTACAACTCATTACGTGGGAGCTCGGACAATCTTGATATCTTCGTTGATTCCATCAACAAGTTCAAAAGAAATCTCTTGAAAATGTTTGAAACCGTTGCGAGGGCTCTTCAGCATTGAGGGTCGCTAAAGGTTTCTCACTTAATTAAAATAATTGTGAGATATAAAAAAAGTACACGTAATTACAATTAATAAAATCTTTTGCAAAAAAAATTGAATCATTTAGAATTATTGTAAATATGTAAATTGTTTAATCTTTTCTAAAATTAATTGAAGGATAATGTAATTTATTTAAATTTAAATTTATCAAGTAGAATCAAATATTTATATTATTTTAATAGCTTCTTTTTAGGGTTTCGTTGCCTAATGGCAAAAAACGGAACCCTTATAGATTCGTCATGTCTGTCTGTCTGTCCGTCCGTATGTCACAGCCACTTTTTCCGAAACTATAAGAACTATGCTGTTGAAACTTGGTAAGTAGATGTATTCTGTGAACCGCATTAAGATTTTCACACAAAAATTTAAAAAAAAAAACAATAAATTTTGGGGGCTCCCCATACTTAGAACTGAAACTTAAATTGTTTTTTTCATCTAACCCATACGTGTGAGGTATCTATGGATAGGTCTTCAAAAATGATATTGAGGTTTCTAAAAGATTTTTTTTCTAAACTGAATAGTGTGCGCGAGAGATACTTCCAAAGTGGTAAAATGTGTCCCCCCCCCTGTAACTTCTAAAATAAGGGAATGATAAAACTGTACATTACCATGTAAACTTCCACCGAAAATTGGTTTGAACAAGATCTAGTATGTAAGTAGTTTTTTTAATACGTCATAAATCGTATACGCAATTTACCTTTCATTCAATCAACTCAAATATAAAATTTAAAAAAAAAGCATTATTATGTTACTTACTGCTACGGAACCCTTCATGGGCGCGTCCGACTCGCACTTGGCCGCTTTTTTAATGGCAAGTATTGTGTATATCTGTAATAGGTATGCATATAAGAATTGTGAAACGGATGCATGTCAGAAGAAGAAGTTATATATGTATACTGTTGATGAACCAAAATAAATAAATAAAGAACCGTGACCCCAACGGGGCGTAGCCGAGCGGGCGTAGCGAGCGTGCCGCGGAACCACTAGTTTTTTCCATGTTGAGATTTTAAACTTTGATCTTGTGAACTATTGACCTACTAAGCTGCTGACATTCTGAAGTGTTGAGATTTTGAATCGTTGCTCTTATGTGTTGATGTTTTAATTGTCGATATTTATGACTGTTGATATACAGTATCAAACCCTTTAGACAGATGGACTGCATTTCAACTGCACCGCAACTGCAAGTTGCTGTAATAAAACTGCAAACCAATCGTGCAGCTCGATTGCAGTTGGTGTGCTTGGCGTAGTGAAACACTTCGATTATTGCGTTTGAACTGCCGGTTGCACATCGACTGCAATTTGTTTACAGCTGATTTGTAGTCTTACTGCAGTCGTACTAATTGCATTCCAACTGCTTTGCTACCGGCAAGCAGTCTGTCTGTCTAGAGCCTTAAATAAAATTCAAGTATCCTTGTATAACACGTTTTAACGAGTTTAAAATGGCATAACCTTGTTTCTTGCGATAATTTGTATGCACATTTTTGTTGTTGCTTTTCGTTAGGTAACATTGAATTGTAATACAGTTTTGTATATACATAATTCTGGAAAAAATACTTATCACTGAAAATAAAGAGAACTTGGACGCTGAAGTTATTAAGATATTCAAATTTGTGATACATATAACTGACTGGGGCCCCACTAAAAGCTTCAGGGTTCAAATCCACCTCACCTGTTAGCCGGTACTCCTTCTGATAAACAGACGAGGTTCTGGCTTTCTTCTCGGGGATCAAATCAAGAAAAAGGGTAAATAAAAAAATATTCTACGACATTCTACACAGCGTTTTCTAGACCCAAAGTAAGCATAGCTTGTGTTATGGGTTCCAGAGTGCCGATAAACATACTTATATACTTTTTTGTAAATACATACATATTGTACATAAAATAGTAAACGTAGACAAGCGGACCCCGGTTTCTAGAGTACAGTCAACGACAAAAGTTGATATACACTAAAATATTTACAAACCTTTTTTCCATTGGAATACATGTACCTACCAATAATTGACTTATATTAAGATTTATAATCCCCAGAAGACAAAGTTGATATAATTCATGTTTTCTTTATTATTTTACTACCTACCCGCCCCGGCTTCGCACGGGTGCAATGGATGTTATTATACATATAAACCTTCCTCTTTAATCAGTCTATCTATTAAAAATACCGCATCAAAATCCGTTGCGTAAGTTTAAAGATTTAAGCATACATAGGGATATAGGGACAGAGAAAGCCATTTTGTTTTATACTATGTAGTGATGAAAGGTTTAAGAGCTTAGGTAATTAATAAATTAGAATTATCTACTTTTGTTGTTGACTGTAAAAGTCTAAAATATGTAAAAAGACGCCAAAAAACCTTCTGTTTACTTAATAAAATTCACAAAAAAATGTTTAAAATTTACAAATTTTAGTTGAAAGGACACATTGACCTCGCTGTGTTTAGGAAGTATTACAGCTAAACTAGTTGACCTTAAGAATACGTAAATATCTTCGTTTTATATAAGACTAAGGTTTGTCCCTGCGTGGAATACTGTGCTCACCTCTGGGATGGCTTGACGCTCAGTAGACTTGTTAGACGTTCTCGATAGATTACAGTAACGGGCAGTCCGAATCATTGATATTTTTTGGTGAATAAGACGTATTACTCGATTGTGGTTTTTATAAATGATAATAATATTAGTTGACATCTATATAATGTTGGTTGACATTTAATATTGATTAACATATTATATTGATTGACATATTATATTGATTGACATATTATATAGATTGCCAAATACTATTTTATTCTAATTTCCTTATATTAATTGTTTAAATGTGAAAATTGATATGTATATTCCGACATACTAGACTTGAAACTAATCGTTTAGTTGTTTTGTAGTTGATTGATTTTTATTTTATTTATACTTACTATTAATTGAATATTTCGACTGTGAAGCATGATTGTGAAATATATTTAAATTTGATGCATGTTATTTTGTACACCACACGTGTGGTATGACATAGCGCACATAACATAAATTATAAGACCTTTATAACTAAAACCTATGATCCACAAATTAACAATATTAGGATTATGATTATGATTATGATTATGATTATGATAGTTTCTCACTAATTCGCTAGAGTCTCTGCAGCTTCGTAGATATATAGCCTCCTTGGCAGTATTCTATCGCATATACCAAGATGAAAGTTCGGATGAGCTATTCCAATTGATTCCTCCTTCTCCCCTCTTGTCCCGAACAACACGTGCAGGACTTCGGTATCATCCTCATACAGTGCTATAGATATCACCGCGAACCAAGCGGTTTGGTGACTCTTGTCTCTGTCGAACGATAAAGAATTGGAAGGTGTTCCTTTACTATCTACAATCCTGGGTTCTTTAAGCGGGTCGTGAAAAACTGTCGAGGCCGTCTAGGTAGGGGCCACCATTTCAGGGACAATCTCTGAAAATGGTGGCCACTACTTTTTGGACTCTCAGCTCACCATCGCGCAGGGTGCAGTCAATTTGATGGACTTCATAAAAAAAACACTTCAAAGATTTCTTGTTAGGCATATTTACATATATATACTAACGCTTTTTTCCGCTAGGGACGGGCAGAGATAACAGCCCGCCATCTGTTTATGTCCTTTTTTTAGGGTTCCGTTGCCAAATGGCAAAAAACGGAACCCTTTAGATTCGTCATGTCTGTCTGTCTGTCCGTCCGTATGTCACAGCCCCTTTTTTCCGAAACTATAAGAACTATGCTGTTGAAACTTGGTTAGTAGATGTATTCTGTGAACCGCATTAAGATTTTCACACAAAATTAGAAAAAAAAACAATAAATTTTGGGGGTCCCCATACTTACAACTGAAACTCAAATATTTTTTTCATGAAACCCATACGTGTGTGTTATCTATGGATAGGTCTTCTAAATGATATTGAGGTTTCTAATATCATTTTTTTTTAAACTGAATAGTCAGCGCGAGAGACACCTCCAAAGTGGTAAAATGTGTGTCCCCCCCCCTGTAACTTCTAAAATAAGAGAATGATAAAACTAATATATGATGAGAAAAAAAAAATGATGTACATTACCATATAAACTTCCACCGAAATTTGGTTTAAACGAAATCTAGTAAGTAGTTTTTTTTTAATACGTCATAAATCGTAAACCGCCTTTTACCTTTCATTCAATCAACTCAAATATAAAAACTATAAAAAGAACATTATTATGTTACTTGCTGCTACGGAACCCTTAATGGGTGAGTCCGACTCGCACTTGGCCGCTTTTTTTTATACCACTTAGGTGGCAAACAAGCACACGGCCCACCTGATGGGAAGTGGTTACCACGGCCTATGAACGTAGCAAAACCTAACGCACTTTACGATCTTGTCTACTGTTAATAAACCTTTCATGCAAGCCCGCTTGCTGCCCTTTTTCAATACCTCATTAATTTGATCAGTGTATGTTTGCGGGGTCAACCTCGGCCTGCCTGCACACTTACACGTGCGTTATATACTTGGCGTGTCTATCACTCAGTACGTAATCATATATTGTTCAGCTGCGAATATACACGGGTCATTGTTTAGAACTTTTCTTTTTTTTTTTTATATATATTTAGGACACGTCAATTTGACTTCACCTCGCCTGATGGTAAGCTGAAGGTAAAGTCACAGGAAAGAGGGTCACCATTACATACACGTACCATGTTAACAATGGTGGCACTCAGCTTGACGGCCTCATCAGAAGAGGATTGTCGTCGCAGCACCGCGTGACACCCACCGGTCCCACTACTGCTGCGACCACAATCCCCCTGCCCGGCTATACACATGCTAACCCCTGAACGCAATCAAACCGAAATTGGATTACTATGGAGGGTTTTTCGCAATCGAAAGTCTCAGGAGGGTCACCATTACATACACGTACCATGTTAACAATGGTATGAGGATTGTCGTCGCAGCACCAGCACCACAATCCCCCTGCCCGGCTATGCACATGCTGACCCCTGAACGCAATCAAACCGAAATTAGATTACTATGGAGGGTTTTGTCGCAATCGTGCACGGTGGTACCCGGTTTTTCCCGTTGGTCAGATCGATGGTTAGACCTACCCGATCGAATTTTGTGACAAATTTGTGTCATCAAATTTCTACCACCAGTATACGAAATAAATTCAGCTGATAAGGTAAACAACATAACTTGATTCTGAGGCGGAACGGAGTTTGCCGGGTCAGCTAGTATTTATATAAATTTCCGCATTTCACTGTAATGTTGCATTTAAGTTAACAATTAAGTATTGCCATACAACGTGGCAATGCTGCCAGGCTTCTGGGTACGTTACCCCAGGAGGCATGCGATGCGGAGGAATTCCACGATGCAATTTAGGTTTAAGTTTCTTTTAATTATTTATTTTATTTTAGTTTTATCTAGTTTAGTTTAGTTATATTTCAATTAATGTTGTGTGTTTTCTATAGAAATAAATAATCTTTATATATAAAAGTAAAACGTGCAAATTTTCTGTGAAACTAATGTCTATAAAATAATTGTTGTCCTAGTTAACAATCTTCGAGTACTTTGAGGTTAACACTTCAAAATATTCGTATTTTATCAGTGAGAGGAACCCAAGCTAATTAAAACTAAACTAAAACCAGTTTAGTTGAACGGATTTCCACTAGTGAACTCCATAGATACATTCTGGCTCAACCACAAAAACTATTTAACCGAAATTACTAGTATCCCCCTAACCCCTCCAGCTAAGCTAAATTACTTGTGTTACGAGTGGGTTCACTCCGGTAGTGTAGGATTCGAAATTTAACCACTAAATAATAATAATAATAAATAAATAAATAAATATAAATAAATATTCTACGACATTCTACACAGTGCTTTCTAGACCCAAAGTAAGCATAGTTTAACTTGCCTGTGTTATATGGGTTCTAGAATACGGATAAACATACTTAAATACTTTTTTTTGTAAATACATACATATTATACATAGAAACGCCCAGACCAGTGCAAATAGACAAAATCATGCATACAAATATTTGCACTGAGCGGCCGGAATCGAACCCGCACCCCCTGTTGTAGCAGTCGTTTGCTCTACCGCTACGCCACAGAGGCCGTTAATACCGTTACCGTAATAAGTTACCGACGGTTTAGATTAACTAACTAGAACCTTTAAATTTAGATCGGAAAAAGAGAACATCTAGGACGGGACTTGAACTTTTACCCCCATTTATCCCACACATACCCGCACTTTATTAGTTCTACAATAATGGATGGAAATTTGCATGATTTGGTGACATTTATAGTTACTGCTCCGCTCTCCTGGGTAAAAGCGTGATGATGTTAGCCTTCCTCGATATATGGGCTATCTAACACAAAAAGAATTTAAACAAACTCTTCAGCTTTATAATATTAGTATAGATAACACAAAATTAACCATGCTGAAGTTATTATTCGAAAGCGGCGATAGCCCAGTGGCGTACGTAACGGACTGCCGATACGAGGTCTCGAGTTCGATCCCCAGTCGCCCCGGGCACAACCTCTGACTTTTCATAGTTATGTGTGTATTTAAAATGTTAATTATCGCTCGCTTAATAATGTACCCGGTAGATGGCAATAGGCTCGCCCCCTTTTACATTGGGACCTAAACATAACTGGCGAATCGTGGGTGTGTAATACACCTCTGCCTACCCCTTCGGGGATACAGGCGTGATGTTATGTTACGTTATGTTGTGTTATAAAATTAGAATTTCAGTATCTAATTGAAAACGAATCAAACTGTGAGTGATTTTGAAACTCACGAAAACGTATATAGCTTTTGTTTTGATCAGTTCATACGGCAGAGACCGATATTCTTAGCAATCCATGGATTCTCCGTGCGGGTGCCGGGTCCATCGCGTTGCTGAGTTGGGAACTCGGGACAGTGCCTGGGACTTGCGACCCAAGTGTAGGTTTAGAAGGGGCCCCTTTTGTTGATGTACATCAACACTCACCTTCACTACCCAAGTTCCCCTCCCTGCCTAACCAAATTTGATACGAACCTACTAGTGCCGCTTTAGACATTCGTCCTAGTAATGAGCTTATTGTAGCTCTCGATAGGCCTAGATCTTTAAGTAGGTTATAGAGAGATTTTGCTGGTATACCTCTCGCTCCCACTTCCACTGCATACAAATTAACCACGTAACCGTTTTTGATTAATTCGTTTGTGAGATCATAGTATTTATTTTTCAAGTTTTTCAAGTTTTATTCAAGTTTTTTTTACCGTTTTTCTTAATAATCGAGTTGAAATCACTTGTTTTAGAAGTGTTGCATTACAGGACCGAAAATTTAAATTTTCTGAAAATAGCACAGTGACTGGACGCAATTTCAATTCCCGTCCTGGATGTTTACTGCAGCCAATTTAAATAGAAAGCACAGTAACCGTTTTGAATTCATTTACTTTACATATGTATTAATCGGTTCACCTACTATTTGTTTCGGTCAAAGGTCACGGGTTCGGTCAATTTAGCTTGGTCTAACTGTAACTTTCTTTTTTTTCGTGCGGAAATCCCTTCGGATACCCCCCCACCGGCCAGCGGGGGTGGTTATGGCTGGCTTGAACCGACTAAAACCGAACGCCGTCTCAGGTCTTCAGATGCCGGGGTGTAAGGTTGCCCATAAAGCATTTCCCTCGCACCCCGACTGACCCTGGGCCATCTCCCGTATCGAGGTGACCCCCTCGGGATTGGGAATCACGGTGTCCTCGTCTTGCCCCGGTTTGGGGGAGGGTCACTAGTCGCCCCGCCGTCCCGGCCTGCTTCTGCTGGGGTGACAGGCGGCCTAACCTGCCACCCCTAGGTCTAAGTGTACCTATTGTGTATGGACTAGTTGCTACCATGACTTTGCCTAAGAGCAACCCCCAGGTCACTATTCCTGGGATAATCAGTAGCCTATGCATTATTCCAGATTTCATCATCATCATTTGTCCCAAATTTCATCCAGATCCGGTAAGCCGTTTTTGATTGAAAGAGTAACGAATTATGAGGCTTTACTCTTGGTGTTTGGGCGGTGGGTCAGACAGAAGTCGTTCCCGTTAAACCTATCCAAACCAAATTATGTATAGGAGGTGTATGAAAACGGCTCCGAGATCCAAAGTGCGAGCTGATGCAACCACAATTGGGACTCGGATAAAAAATGTGGTTAGTATACAAATCGATCACGAAGAGCATTCAGTAGGAACAAAGATACCTCATTATATTGTAATTATGATTATTAAATAATCATAAGTCATGCGAATAATTAAACATATGATAAAATATCTTTAGCAATGAATGTAGTTATTCATATCATCTGGTAACATTAATTATATTGAGATAACCAATGATTAAATAAATGCATTGACGGTATACTGTTGTAGTTACGGTCTAAATTTATCTTGACAATAATTATACGATACCGTCTTCACTAATAAATAAACAAAATTATCATTTCAGTCGCCTAATACCGTAACGGGAGTCGGGCGTCTGTAATTATTAGTTATAATTAATAATAATAATACTCTATTATTACTGTAAATTAAATTAACCCATTTAGCATTGTTGAAAAATTCAATTATTATTTTCAATTAATAGTGTTATATAGTAATTTATTTTAATTAATGGTTCTATTTAAAAATGGAAAATATTTTATTTAAAGATCATAATATTTTTTATAATGTTTTATGCTTATTAATTGCGGAAAATGAGAAGTTGTTTGATAGAAGTGATGCGAAGTTATACTGGAGAACTGTGTATAAATTGTTTGGCGTCCTCCATCATGCTTATGTTGCTATATTCTCAACTAGTTTAAACTTAAAAAGTAGCCTGCATGTTGACCTAGACAATTTGTACAGATTTAATGCCGGATATCTAACTGGCTGGAATTTTGTAAGTACCTTACTGGCTGAGATACTTTTTATATTAACTTATCCTGTGTGCATATATGTCTGAAACTTTTTGTTATGTCTTATTCGCTTACAGACCGAAGTATTTGTGGTGTTGTGTTGTAAGGAAATAATGAGGTTTACGCGAATTAAACTATTTTACATAACATAACATAACATACGGATTATATAGCAAGCTATTTGGTGTTTTACACTGATTCTAACTTTTCGGTTGCTTTTACGCCAGCCATGGTCACTGGCAAAAAATTAAAATTAGGAAAATGTATTAATACAAACTCAAAATGAAAATTTTTGTTCGTTACTTGGTATCTTTTATTCCGTTACTGCAAAATACTGATAACGTTGGAAAAAGTCAACATTCATGACATGATTTGAACCCGACGGGTTCAAACAGTCCCTTTCTAGGGGGAATATTCTATCCAACTGAACTGCCTGACGGAAGAAGCGCAGGGTTCCTCTAGGAGTTGGAAGGTTAGGTGACAGTCGCTCCTGTAAAAGTCAATAAAAAAAATTATGAAAAGTAGTTGAAGAGCGAACCCGGGACCCCTTTTTTTTTTTTTTTTCTTGCGGAAATCCCCTCGGATACCCCCCCGCCGGCCAGCGGGGGCGGTTATGTCGGGCTTGAACCGACTAAAACCGCACGCCGTTTCGGGTCTGCAGACGCCGGGATGTAAGGTTGCCCATAGAGCATATCCCTCGCACCCCGACTGACCCTGGGCCATCTCCGGTTTCGAGATGGCCCCCTCGGGTTTGGGAACCACGGTGTCCCCGCCTTGCCCCAGTTTGGGGGAGGGGCGCTAGTCGCCCCACCGTCCCGGCCTGCTTCTGCTGGGGTGACAGGCGGCCTTACCTGCCACCCCCAGGCCTGCGCTCATGGAGGACGGAGGTCGTTATGCGACCTAACCCGGGACCCCTAAGTGCAAGTTTGAACTCAAACGGAACTAATACTAACAATAATAAGCCTAATATCTGTGTTGTCACACTTTCTAACTGGAGCACGTGTCATTGACCCCTGACATGCTTGTTTATAATCAACAAAATAATAACAGCTGATAGACACTTGTTAGATGCATGATAACAACATGATCGACAGTAATTACATGCATAATTCATAATAATGATAACCAAGTATTAGGTGGCGTAGGACGGTCATAACTCGAACTTAATTTCTTTAATATGGTTTCACCTCGCCTGATGATAAGCCAGAGGGGCAGTCACAGGAATGAGGGTCACCTCCGCCTTCTGCCGTCAAGCGGCTGCCGTCTGACCTCCCAACATACATACATACATATACTCACGCCTTTTTCCCTCCGGGGTAGGCAGAGATAATAGCCCGCCATCTGCTTCTGTCCTTACATACTTCACGAGCTTCCTTTACGTTCATTAAACCTTTCATGCCCTTTTTTCAAGACATCATTAATTTAATCAGTGTATGTTCTGCGAGGTCGACCCCGGCTTGCCTGCCCACTTACATCTGCCTTATATACTTGGTGTGTCTTTCGCTCAGTACTCATTCGTTCCAAGTGCCCAAACCACCTTAGCATACCCTCTTCAATTCTCGTAATAACATTATCTTTCAGGGCACACCATTCTCGTATATCTGTATTTCTCTTCCTTTATTTAATGACATTTAATGATAAATTTGATGACACAAATTTGTCACAAAATTCGGCCGGGTGGGTACCACCGTGCACGATTGCGAAAAACCCTCCATAGTAATCCAATTTCGGTTTGATTGCGTTCAGGGGTCAGCAAGTGCATAGCCGGGCAGGGGGATTGTGGTCGCAGCACTAGTGGGACCGGTGGGTGTCACGCGGTGCTGCGTCGACAATTCTCTTCTGATGAGGCCGTCAAGCTGAGTGCCACCATTGTTAACATAGTACGTGTATGTAATGGTGACCCTCTTTCCTGAGACTTTACCTTCAGCTTACCATCAGGCGAGGTGAAGTCAAATTGACGTGTCCTAAATATAAAAAATAGGAAAATCTGAAGTTGACTTGCAGATGATCGGATCATCATATTTATCGAAAAATAGATGCCCATCCCGGGTTAACACGGTATTAAATGGTTAATTTGTTAAGTCCTCCACCCGTTCAGGACGAAAAAATATCGCATAAGACAATTGAAGCTCCGCCCACCGGAGCGAATAATTGTGAGTGACTACAGTTCAGGAACTCTGTATAATATAGTAGAATACACTATATTGCATGCGAACCCACCATACCAACCCATGTAGGTACTTAATTGCATAAATTTGACACTTTAAAATTAAGTCCACTATTGCAAATGAGTATATTAATTTAATCATAAATTTTAAAATTTATAAAACAATTACTTGCTGCAATCGGGTACTAGAAATTCCTAGAACCTGATAACACTCCTGTACCTACCACCGGCTTACAGGCGTGAGCATATGAAAAAATATATACCTTTTTTTTATTTTATTTTTACTTGCGGAAATCCCTTCGGATACCCCCCCGCTGGCCAGCGGGGGTGGTTATGTCGTGTCTCGACTAAAACCGCACGGTGTCCTCCCCAAGTGTCCGTTGCCGGGCACCCCGGGTAAGCCCTCGGAAGGATAACCCCAGGGTTGCCGGCGGACTTTGGCCGCCACCGCGGCCTCGCCTGGTGGGGTCGGGTTTTATCCCGCTTCGGTGAGTTGGCAGGCGTGTGAGGGCACACACGACACGCCTCCGCCACGGCCTGCTTCTGTAAGGATGGCGAGTCGGCCAACTGCCGTCCTCAGGCCCCGATCATGGAGGTCGGGAAAAAACTAAAATAAAAATAAAATATATATATATACCTGAGGTAAATTATCAAAGGAAAGATAAAGTATTTGAGGTATTCCATGCATCGTAATTCAGATAACCTTAGTCGTTATACGATTTCAACCTATGGTCGTCGCGTGATTATTTCATCAAGACCATTATTTTTATAAATAATAATATCCCCATTGTCTGTCGCTAGACATTATTATGACTAATTACATAATGGTGTATGGTAACAAGATCTTCTGGCCCGAACCATCCTCACCAGCAAGGCGGTACACATGCTGATGCTGACGGACGAGGCTCTGGTATAGGTTCTCTTTCTGGGTTAGAGAGTCAAACGGTAGTTGCTATCGTAAAAGCCTACCAAATCCAATCATGGGAAAGAGAAGTAAAACTACACATATATACTCATTCTTAGATAGGCAGAGCGGCGATAGCCCAGTGGCGTACGTAACGGACTGCTGAGACGAGGTCTCGAGTTCGATCCCCAGTCGCCCCGGTCACGTACCTCTGACTTTTCTTAGTTATGTGTGCATTAATAAATGTTAATTATCGCACGCTTAATAATGTGCCCAGTAGATGGCAATAGGCTCGCCCCCTATTACATTGTTACCTTAACATAACTGGCGAATCGTGGGTGTGTAATACACCTCTGCCTACCCCTTCGGGGATACAAGCGTGAAGTTATGTTATGTTATGTAAAAATGGTATGTAAGGACAGAAGCACATAGTAGAATTTTGTCTCTGCCTACATTATAATACAATTACTGCCTACATTAATGCACACATAACTACGAAAAGTCAGAGGTGTGTGTCCAGGGCGACTTGGGATCGAACTCGAGACCTCGTCTCAGTAGTCCGTTACGTATGCCACTGGACTATCGTCGCTTACTACTTCTACCATTTTTAATCCTCAAAAAAGCATTCCATCATTACAACGTTGCCTCTGGTTGCTTGGGGTCCGCTGAGTTTTTCTCTTTGTTTGGCTTATACAGCTTTTGGGAGTGACTGTCTTCTGATCTCCCAACCCTGAGAGGTGCGCCTGCGCCTGAACCTCGTCTGTCAATCAGCAGGTGTATCGGCTTGCAGTTAAAGTTATATAATATATTTTTTTATTATACATAACTCTGCCAAAAAGGCTATTATAAAATTCAAGACTATTTAGACGACAAACAAGCTTGGATATGAACTGTTTGCTCTCTCTCTATGCTACTCAAACGAAATATTGTAGTTAGGTTAAGTAAATAGACCAAAAAAAAAACAGCCCGCTGAGTTTCTTGCCGGAGTCTTCTCAGGACAGGGCCGCGTTTCGAACCGGTGGTGGTCCATTTGCCAAACATTAGATTAATTTTTTTTGACGTTTTGTAAGTGCGCTATTAATGGTCCATACAGAATAAATGGTTTTTGACTTTTGACTTTTGAGTTGACTTTTTCCCCAAGGATCTCTCAGAAAGATGCAACCACAGTAACTGTAACTACATACACATCACAGTAACTGTCGGTGATGGCCATAGGATGACTGGCGACGAGTGGAAGCCCCCCAATGAATAAAACTTTTACCCGACCAATGCGGACAACGAACTTTTCTTATCAAATGATACGGGAGTCTAAAGTACTCGCACACAACATGCGCGTGAGTCCAATTAGGAAGTATTTAGGGCATTACTTTATCTAACAATAAAGACGGATGAAAGGCAGCTGCATGCAGACGAGATGCGAATGCTGAGATGCATGTGTGGTATGACAAGAATAGATAAGATTAGGATTGAGTACATTAGAGGAAGTTTAAAAGTAGCGCCAATAACCGAAAAGTTGCGAGGAAATCGCTTGTCCTGGTTCGGACAATGTAATGCGTAGGGATGAAAGTAATATCGTAAGGAAGGCATTAGGGTATGGAAGTGGACGGTTACAAGGGAAAAGGAAGACCTAAGAGGAGATGGATGGATTGTGTGAAAGAGGATATGGTTAGGAAGGGAGTGGGCAACTTCACCAGCTAAGCTAAATTGGATAGATACAGAATAGGATCGCCCCCTATTACATTGGGACCTAAACATAACTGGCGAATCGTGGGTGTGTAAGACAAATCTGCCTACCCCTTCGGGGATACAGGCGTGAAGTTATGTTATGTTATATGTTATGATAAAGGGATGCCAACGGGGTGAAATATGGCATGAGCGAAGCTGCGGTGCACAGCTAGTGTTATTATAAACTAGCTGACCCTCAAAGCACAAAGCTCAAAAATCAAGTCTCGCTCAAAAAAAAATCAAAGCTCAGCTCAAAGCTGACCCTGGCAAACCTCATTCCTCCTTAGCATCAAGTTATGTTGGTTACCTTATCAGCTGAATTTAATTCGTGAATGTCTCCTTGCACCCTTGGTATTCAAAACCCGAGACGGTGTGAGGTTTTGTTCGGTTTGAGTACGCCATAACCACCCTCGCTGGCCGGCGGGTGAGTAACAGTGGAGATATCCGAAAAAAAACTACAAAAAGGCACAGTATGTATAGCCGGAGACAAATCCAAAAAACCGGCCAAGTGCGAGTCGGACTCGCCCTTGAAGGGTTCCGTAGCAGCAAGTCAATTTTTTATATTTGAGTTGATTTGAAAGGTAAAATGCAGTTTATGACTTATGACGTATTTAAAAAAAAACTACTTACTTGATCTCGTTGAAACCAATTTTCGGTGGAAGTTAACATGGTAATGTACATCATATATTTTTTTAGTTTTACCATTCTCTTATTTTAGAAGTTACAGACACACTCACACACACACACACATGTTACCACTTTGGAAGTGTCTCTTGCGAAAACTATTCAGTTTAGAAAAAAATTATATTAGAAATCTCAATATCATTTTTGAAAACCCTTTTTTTTTTTTTTTTTTCGTGCGGAAATCCCTTCGGATACCGCCCCCGCTGGAGAGCGGGGAGTCTCCAGCGGGGGCGGTTATGTCGGGCTTGAACCGACTAAAACCGCACGCCGTCTCGGGTCTTAAGACGCCGGGGTGTAAGGTTACCCATAGAGCATATCCCTCGCACCCCGATTGACCCTGGGCCATCTCCGGTTTCGAGATGGCCCCCTTCCTTGCTCTCCACTGTGCCATCTGCTAATCAGAGGGACACGTGGAAAGCTTCCGAACAGCCCTCAACAGGGCCGTCCTCGC
Source organism: Cybosia mesomella (assembly GCA_946251805.1). NCBI lineage: Eukaryota > Metazoa > Arthropoda > Insecta > Lepidoptera > Erebidae > Cybosia > Cybosia mesomella. The sequence goes on along the minus strand of OX276417.1, from coordinate 12,908,159 downwards.
CTCGGTCGGAGTTGGCCGTAGGCGGCAGCGTCTCTCCCGCCCTAGGAGAGAGGCGCTGCCGTCTCCGTTGCCCAGGGTGCACCGCGTGGAGGTCCCCAACCAAGCACCCCTCATTTTTGAATACCTATCCATAGATGCCCCAAGTATGGGTTTGATGAAAAAAAAAAAAAATTGAGTTTCAGTTCTAAGTATGGGGAACCCCCAAAATTTATTGTTTTCTTTTCTATTTTTGTGTGAAAATCTTAATGCAGTTCACAGAATACATCTACCTACCAAGTTTCAACAGCATAGTTCTTATAGTTTCGGAAAAAAGTGGCTGTGACATACAGACGGACAGACAGACAGACATGACGAATCTATAAGGGTTCCATTTTTTGCCATTTCGCAATGGAACCCTAAAAATCAAAGATCATGAAAATCGTTCCACCCGTTCATGAGTTTATCCCGTCATCACTAACACGACTTTCTTTTATAAATATTGATAGGTACTATGAGAAATAGGACCCCGCCAAGACCCTCGTACCCGAGGCAACCTCACCTGGAACCTGGTACACACCTGCTGATTGACGGACGAGGCTCTGGTGCTGGGTTTCCTCTCGGGGTTGGGAGATCAGACTGTAGTTCCTCCCATAAGCTTAATCTAAAGGAGTAGAAGGAGTTACTGGACCTCGGGCTCTGAGGTACTGTCAGGAACCATGTTGTAGGCGCCAAAAGCAAGCTACATCTGGATTACGGAATGCGGGGATGATAATGAAATATGCAGTAAAAGAAATTGAAAATTTTGAATTTAAACGGTAGGATTGAAGACAGGGTTTCTTGAACCACCCTGTACCCTGAACACAGTCACAAAATCTCAGTCTAACAACTAGGACTTACTTGTGCTTGTGGCGATCCAGTGCGTGCAGCAATCGGCAGACTCATTTTTGAGACGGACGGTTCGGTCGTCGTCACGACGCGTTTTCGAATCAGGGGGCCTAGACAAAGTGACATTCTACTAGTGGAATCGCTTCGAAGCGAACCTTCAAAAGTCCAAAATGTATTGGAGAGACATTATTGGTCGACATGTCACGTGTAACAAATAATGTCACTCCCATACATTTTGAACTTTTGAAGGTTCGCTTCGCAGCGATTCCACTAGTAGAATGTCACTTTGTCTACAGGCCCAGGAGGCGGAAAAGCATCGCATCCAGAGTGACAACAGCGTTCGTTTACACATTCACTGTCGACGCAGTTTGCGCGTCAAATTCAAATGCAAAAGGCGCGCGTCGCGTGATTAGTCCTTCGTTGAAAAACATCAACTTTGAAGCTGTGTGAAAGACACTAAAATGGCTCAAACACATGTTAAGAAAATGATGAATGATTCTCTCTATTGCGAGTTGGACTCGCGCACGTAGGGATCCGTACCATAAAACTACAAAAAAATACGTTTTTTGTATGAGATCCCTCAAATTAAATATTTATTCTGTATATATTTGAAGCTGTTTATAAATAAAACTAAATATTCTGCGTATATTTCGAGTGTTGCTGTTATCAATAGTAATAGCAAAGCAATATCGGGCAAAAACGAGAAAAATAAATCACGTTTGTTGTATGCGAGACTCACTTAAGCTTACTTACCATCAGGCGGGGTGCAGTCAATTTGACGGACAAAATATAAGAAAAATTATTTGTTTTATTTTAATTTTATTATATATTTTAAAGTGAATATATAACTCAATATTCTGTGAATATTTCGAAGGGTTGCCGTTATCAATATCGAGCAAAAACGAGCAAAAAATATCACCTTTGCTGTATGGGGGGAGACCCTCACATATTTATTTTGTTGTATTTTTAGTAGTTGTTGTTATAGCGGCAACATAAATGTATCATCTGTGAAAATTGTCTATCACGGTTCATGAGATACAGCCTGGTGACAGACGGACGGACAGTGAAGTCTTAGTAATAGGGTCCAGTTTTACGGAACCCTAATAAATCACATCTTTTTTTAAAATTAAATTTTTAAGCATTTTGTATGCTTACTTTTTCTAAAGATTTAGAATAAAAAAAAAAGACAAAAAAACAATGTTTAAAAATGACTAAAGTTATTCATTGTTTCCGTAGTTCGCAAGAATTACGCTAGATGGTTCCAGCGTCGCCTTAAGACGTACATAATATATCGGAGAATTTCGAAAATCTGGGACGTGTCTAGATAGCTCACCTGGTCAGAGCATTCCTCCTGTAAGGGACTGGTCGCGGGTTCAAGTCCCGTTCTAGACGTTCTCTTTTTCCGATCTAAATCTTTAGAAATCACATCTTTTCTTCTTTCACAGATGTTCCAGACGTGTTTCCTCACAATGTCACTGACGTACGACATTCTGGAATGGATGAACCGCCATGAAACGAAGATTGGTTTGCTGCTCAAATACTATAGGGACGTCTTCTTTACGGGGGTCGTAGTACCTATAACCATGGTGAGTATTTTTAAAGTGAAACTTTTATAACATCGTCTCAAACTTTTTCGTCTGTGTGTTGCATGTCGCGTGACGGTCGGCCGCGGAGTAGGGATAAAGCGAAAGGCGCTCGTCATGGCAGCCAAGCCAAGCCAATATGGCGGCGCCTATAGTTCGCAGCAGCTGACCGTGTAGTGTTTTGACTATTACTCATTTGTGCCAGTGCTCCACGCTGTTTTGTTTGTTTTTTGTCAGTGTTTAATGTAAATGTTGTTTGTCAGTGTTTAATGTAAGTGTTGTTATTTTTTAGTTAAATGTCTATAATGTGAAAAAATGTTTTACTTAGTTCGATTTTTCCGAAGCCAAAATTTTTTTGTTTTTCAAATGTGGGTAGACACACATTTACTACATTTTGCTACATTTGGCTACATTTAGCGGCTTGCAACGATAAAACCAATGTAGACATACATTGAACTTCTATTTAAAAGTATATAAGTATGTTTATCCGCATTCTGGAACCCATAACACAAGCTAGTTAAACTATACTTACTTTGGGACTAGAAAGCGCTGTGTAGAATATCGTAGAATATTTATTATTGTTACTTATATTTGCTCTTAAACTCATTTAGATTTATTATTTGCAAAATAGAATTTGGTAGCCGGTTATATATTCTAGGAGCCATGCAGAATATATTTTTGATAAGGTACGCTGTTGTATTAGCTGGAAAAGATATTTTCATATGATGTCTTTTGCTATCAAGTCTAAAAAGTTGCAGGTTTACCCTACAAATAACACTGTTTCCAGAATATATATGGCTGGCAAAGTTAAAATTTGTTGTGCATTAAAACTGGGTCTACAACTGTCAGAAATGGGGTAATTTATTTGACATGTCATACATATTTATGAATATGTATGATTATAATAATAATAAATATTGTAGGACAAAGTACACAACGCCATTTAGACCCAAACTAAGCAGAGCTTGTCATACGGGTTCTAGAATGCGGATAAACCTACTTAAATACTTTTTTTTTTCAATTAATTTTTTTTTGTATGCTTACTAGTTCTAAAGATTTAGATCGGATAGATGCTTACTTTTTTTTGTAAATAGATTTTATTTCCTGAAATGGTGTTTTTTAATTACAATAAGTAAATGTACAAATGTGGTTACAAATTTTATATCTAACTAAACTAAATAAAACTAAAATAAAATACATAATTAAAAGAAACTTAAACCTAAAATGCATCGTGGAATTCCTCCGCATCGCATGCCTCCTGTGGTAACGTGCAAATAAATACATAAATATACATAAAAACGTATTGTAAAGAAATATACTTGGATAGAAATATTTGCACTGTGCGGGAATCAAACCCACGTCCCTTAACGTCGTAGTCGAACTCACTACCGCTACTAGAGTCAAATATTTATTATCATTTTCTTTTCGCAGTTCATATCATCAATGTTCTGGACTATCTATTGGATTGACCGAGAGCTCGTCTTTCCACGAGTCTATGACCAGCTGGTGCCGTGGTGGTTCAATCACTGCGTCCACACAAACATTCTGATCGTAATTGGTTTGGAAACCGTACTGCAAGCCAGGAGACATCCTGTGAACCTGAAGATAGAACTCTGGCTGGTTGCAATAGTTGGCGTTGCTTACGCGATAGTGTAAGTTCAACATTTTCATTATTCTCCGAGTCTTTTCTAGGATCTGTCTTCCAGCCTGACTACGAACAGTCCAAACTCCGACATTTCCCGTGAAATTACTGCCATCTGACATTAACAACATAACATAAGATAACGCCCGTATCCCCGAAGGGGTAGGCAGAGGTGTATTACACACCCACGATTCACCAGTTATGTTTAGGTCCCAATGTAATAGGGGGCGAGCCTATTGCCATCTACGGGCACATTACTAAGCGAGCGATAATTAACATTTTTAATACACACATAACTAGTCAAAGGTGTGTGCCCGGGGCGACTGGGGAACGAACTCGCGACGTCGTCTCGGCAGTCCGTTACGTACGGCACTGGGCTATCGCTTCCTATGAACAACCCAATGGCGATATCCAAACTCTGTAGTTATAACAGTGGTTGAACTTTTAGGTCTCCAATTACCCATAACGTGTTTCATAGATGTCCGTATGGTAACGTGGACGGGCGGCTTAACATTCTCTCTGAAGCATCTGAGGTCGTAATGTGTTAAGAATGGTCACCCATCCTAAGATTGACCTAGCTAGTACTGCTTAACTTTGCAATGTGTTAACCTTCTCGGTCAACATTTAGCTACGAACACCTTTAGTAGTAAGACTTTAGGAACCAAACTCACTGATCCGCAATTTAAATAATATTTAAGCATAGGCACGTGACACCGATTACCGACGTTACTGTCTAAGACACTAAAATAAATATCACATACAAAAAAAAACAATTCTTAATTCTCAATCCTCAATACCTGTATTGCATTCCATAATAACGACGGCCTCTGTGTGCAGTCAATTACGTACACCACTGGGCCATCGCCGCTTAATGTCAATTAATAAACAATAACACTTGTAATAAATAAATTTAATATCAATCTTATTACCATTATATCGTAAGGTTCGTATTTAGTTATCACATTGTATTGCGTTCATTGGGGAGTTTATGTGACCCTACCAATAACTTTGAGGCCTAGCCAACCTCACTGGCAAGCCGGTACACCTTCTGATTGACGTACGAGACTCTGGTTCAGGACTTCCTCTTGGTTTTGGAAAGACAGAAAGCATTCGATCCCTTAAAAGCTGAAACAAACCAATAAGGGGGAGTTGGAGAATGGACCCTGAGCTTAGGAGTTCGAGCTTTTTGCGCAACTAGGAGTGACGGTCAGATGAAGAAGCGGCATTGAGTTTTCAACTATTCTTAAACACTCACAAAATACGTCACACCACATTTAATGATAGCCTGATCATAATAGTATACTTAACTCTTACTTTCTATATCCCTCCCCCTCCCCCCAATCGCATCCGCTTACTTCTATATATTATGGTTCTGCTGACTGATGACTGATTTTTGAAAGCAGGGAAAGTAGACTTGTACGAGAGAGTACAAGAAGGAAACATGCCTTCAATGATTGCACCCTCAATGATAGCTCTTTTACCACGTTTTTCTTAGTTTCACTTCGTGTCTGTTTCTGTGTTTCTTTCCCTCTGAAGCCAAAAATTTACACTTAATTTTCAACCACTTCTGATCACCCTAAAGCTCTGAATTTTTTTATGTAGGCTAATGCCACCTTACATTTTCATATTTAATCATCAGAAATAGTCAGTAGGTAGTTAATAAAAAAATAAAATAAAAAAGACTTTTTAAAAACCACGTTTCCCTTCCGAACTAACAAGATGAAAATAAATTTACCAACACTAAAAAACGTGGGGCGGGCGCTTTAATCCTTTAATGTATCGTTTTCCTTAGATATTCAATAATTAATTTAAAAATTTCAAGCGCCCGCCCCACGTTTTTTAGTGTTGGTACATCACTTTTAGTGTTAGTAAATTTATTTTCTTCTTATTAGTTCGGAAGGAAAACGTGGTTTTTAAAAAGTTGTTTTTTTTTTATAATGCAGTAATAGTAGATTGTTGCGCCGAGCACAAAGTAAGTAATTATTGCACGAGTGTTATGTTGGTTCTATTACTCGCTTTAGCAAGGTGCGTAATCTACTTTTCTTTCAACTACCAATCTACCTACCGTAATAAAATATACTTACCTACTCAAAATTAAAACTCAAGTTAATGAAAAAAAAGTTTAATTTATCATTTACTCAAACATTTAAAACTTACAATTATTAAATGTACATTATTAAAAGCGAAATTTTCACTTTTACTTGGAACATTTATCTTAGTAGTTGTTTGGTTTATTATGTTGGGATCCTAGAGTAGTGGACTGTATGAGTAGTAAATAAACACTTTCACGGGCACTATTATAATTATTTATTCGTATCACAATTTAGGTACAATTCACAATTTGGACGAGCCACAAGCGTATGCGTGTACTCAGCTCAGTCGTCGACAGGAGGAACCCGGATTTAGTGGCTAGTGTTTCCACAGCCATAATCTATATTTTATACCAAAAAGCTACTATACTTGTGTTGCCATAAACATACTGCCACTCCAGGCATTTGCAAGAAAGGCTAGATATAAATTTAAGTTTTTAACAAAAAAACAAGTTCCCTTCGTCGGGCAAATTAAAACAAACACATTAATGCACTTAAAAGCTAGTAATTCAAAGTAGGCAATTACATAGCAAGTACAATCTAGTGATTGTATCATTGTAGTCAATGCGGGCTTCTTTAATCATAATTGACGGGTAAATTAAACCATACATATTACACTTAAACAGTAAGTAATCTAAAGTAGGCAACTACATGGTAAGTCTAATGAATACAATGTATTTTCTTTAATCCTAGTAATCTTAACATAGCTGCATAGGTATGCACCTATGTTATACTGTTATACCTATCGAAAAACACAAGCATGTAGGTAGGTACATAGGTATGATGTATAGATTCAACATCAAGTTAATCTCAAGTAAATAAACACAAACTACTTGTGTACAAAACAAAAATAGGTATGACGTATAGGCTTAACATCAAGTAAATAAACACAAATTGTACTTGCATATAAAACATAAAAATAGGTATTTAGGTATACTAATTTTCAATAGGTAATACACTTATGCTTTGTAATGACCTAGTGTACAATTTACCGTTAGGCGTTTTGAGTTGCAAGGCTCTAACATTGCCATCCTTTCCAGGATATACATGTATAACGCGAGCCATGGGCCATGCTAATGGAGGGGCATTGGCCTCTCTAAGAAGTACAAGGGCACCTATTGTTACATTAGGCATAGATTGACACCACTTGTTCCTATTTTGTAAGGTATTTAAGTAATACTTATACCAAGCCTTCCAAAATCTTTGTTGCAACTGTACACTTTGTTGCCAAAACCCCAGCCTACTTGTATTAGTTTGGGAAACATCGTGCTCAGGGTACGCAGATAGGGCGGTACCAACAAGGAAGTGGCCCGGAGTCAGGTAACAATAATCATTAATATCCTGAGAAAGGTCCGGCTAACAGCTTACGAGCTGAAAGAGATATTCGTTAATCGCGTAATGCAAGTGAGTGGTAGTGGAACCCATCTCCCTTTACTCAATTCCAGGATTATGTTGGACATATCAAATGATAGAGTGTGTTTAGCGTCAAGCGTCAACGCATATCCCAATACCGATGATTTTAAGAACCCCTATCAATACAAGAATTCACGGCCCAACGCCGACCCCTTACGGTTAAGCGTTGGCACCACGCACTTAATTAATTACACCCCTGTGACTCATGGGAGGGTACAAGTTAGTAGCTCCTTCCTGAGTGCTATATGCCCGGGAGATACCCTAACTCCCATTGAAAAGAAAGAGCGTAAACGAGTTGCCGATAGAAATCCTAGTACGAGTACTCCGACCCCATCGCGCGCTTCAGTGCCGCCCTCAGGCGCCCCAAGGGGTAGACGGGAGCGCTCGCGAGCACCCGAAGCTTCTCCCTCTACATCAGCTGAGGTTAAATCTCTTCCACAATCGACCAGTTCGCTAACCCTAAACGCTACTGCGTTCCAGATGAGTGCGGGATCCGACGAAGATGACTATTTGGACGCCAAGAAGATAGCCATCAGGAAACTGATATCGATTTGCACGCAGAATAATATCACAAACATTAGTATGGGTTTATATATACTAAAACTATTAATAAAACTAAACAGGCGGCACCAACTCCCGGGCCGCTAGGACAGTCGTTTCTTGTCTACCGTCTCGAAGTGCGGCCCACTTATACCGGTTTGACCGGTTGGTGCCACCTGCGTAGGCGCGGCCTAACATCATCCGATATGACGTAGTGTGGCGTGATGTTATGCCTCGTTTGATGCACCGGTGCACTTGCATGTTTTCGCCGGTGCACTCGCCTACTCGCTACACCACTCCCCCACTGAGACCGTTACTACGGTCGATAGTAGTCCGGCAAACGTACTGTGCGTCCACATCTCGTCTTCTTTACTGTGTCCTGATGTTTGGGACCTTCGGGCAGTGCCGTCGTCTGTGGAGTTTCCCTGGTGATGAAGGCAGGTTTCAAACGGTCGATTGAAATACGTTGTGATCTTCCCTGGACATCGACGTCAAAGGTCTTTTCGCCACGCTGCAGTACCTTGTACGGGCCGAGGTAAGGTGCTTGTAGTGGCCTTCGTGCAGGACCTTGCCGGATGAAGACATGGGTGGACGTTTTGAGGTCTTTAGGGATGTAAAAAGTTCTGCTGGAACTTCCGTGCCAAGATGTTGGTTGAGGTGCTAATCTGCTGACATGAGCACGGAGTCTGCTGGCAATGGAGGTCATGTCAGTGTTTTCAGTGGCACTAGAGGAGAAGAACTGTCCAGGTAAGCGTAGTGGCTCGCCGTACACTAGTTTTGCTGCAGAGGTCTGGAGATCATCCTTCCATGCACTGCGGATACCAAGAAGGACCCATGGGAGTGCTTCTGTCCAGTTTGATGTGGCGTGGCAGGTGATGGCAGCTTTCAGTTGACGGTGCAGCCGTTCTACTAGTCCGTTGGCTGCTGGATGGTACGACGTAGTGGTATGGTGTGTGGCATTGACTAACGCGGCGAGCTCCTTGAAGTTGTGTGATAGGAACTGCCCACCGCGGTCAGTGGTGATGTGTTCTGGACAGCCAAACCGTGAGATCCATCCATTAACTAGTGCAGCAACACAGGTTTCTGTAGTCATGTCTGGGAGTGGATACGCCGCAGGCCAACGAGTAAAGCGGTCGACGATCGTGAGGCAATACCTGTTACCGGAACATAATGGTAATGGACCTATTAAGTCCAGGTTTATATGACGGAATCTGGCAGACGGTGGTTCAAATGTTTTCAGAGGCGCTGAGGTATGTTTTATGATTTGGATATAATAAGCAGAGAATATCGCAGTATAGGATTAAGGATAATAATCAGTTAAACAATGTGTTGAGCAGAAAACCATTCTATTCAATTTTTACAGACATGACACAATCAAAGTATAAACAACTTGGTGTCCTAGGTTACGTACAATGAGATTGCTAACGTACAAAGGAGTTCGCATATCAACACCCTCCCTTAACCTGGACATCTTACAGAACCCCAAGTCCCTTCGTAAAGAAGTCATGCTTCACACGCCCAAGTGGCTTCGTGAAAACATCTGCCAACATATTAGCAGTAGGCAGATACAAGAGATCAACATCAAGATTACCGACTATCTCTCTTACATAGTGGTACCTAACACTTATGTGTTTCGTACGTCTATGATGCACTGGATTCTCTACAAGTTTTAAAGCTGACTGATTGTCGCAATACAAAATTACCTTGCACCTAATATCCAGTTCACGCAGCAATGCCCTGAGGAATACCGCCTCTCTACAGGCTTCGCTAAGACTAATGTACTCCGCCTCAGTAGACGAAAGTGCAGTGCAAGACTGTTTATAACAACCCCATGAAATGGTATTACCGGCAAACTTAAAAACATAACCCGTATAAGACCTACGGTCTAAGTCCGCGGCCCAGTCTGCATCTGCATATCCTTCCAAGGTTGAGTTCACATTCGATTTCTTAAAAACTAAACCCTTGTCTTTAGTGCCTTTAAGATATCTCAATATGCGTTTCGCATGATTCCAGTGCTCGACAGTATAGCAACTATTAAATTGGCTTAAAAATGTCACAGCAAACGAAATATCAGGCCTAGTAGTTACACATAAATACATCAAACTGCCGATCAATTCCTGATATGGCAACTTATCTACGACATTATTCTTAGTAGTAGGACTACCTAAAGAATTGGCAATGTTGGTAACCATCGGGGAGGTTACAGACTTGCAATCGAGCATATCAAAACGATCAAGCAAATTATCAATCTTATGCTCTTGGCTAAGTTTAATGCAACCATTATCACGTTCTACTTTGATCCCTAGCATATCTCTAACTTGGCCTAAGTCCTTCACTTTGAAATGTTTCATCAAAGATTTCTTTAACGTCGTTGCTAAAAACTTGTCATTATAAAACACGAAGAAATCGTCAACATATAAAGCTATAATAACAACAGACTTACCAACTTTCCGAGTAAATATGCACTCATCTTGTTTACATTGGTAGTAGCCCAAGGAAATAAGAACATCCTTTACCTTTTGATACCAAGCACGCGAAGCTTGCTTCAATCCGTATACAGCTTTATGCAATCTGTAGACCTTATTCTCATTTCCAGGAGAGATGAAACCTTCCGGCTGATGTAAATAAATTTCTTCATTTAAATCACCATTCAGGAACGCGGTTTGCACATCCAAATGATCGATCTGCAGATCCTGTTCTACAGCTAATGACAACAAGAGCCTCATAGAACAATGACGGACGACAGGTGAAAAAGTCTCGGTATAATCTTCACCATACTTTTGAGTAAAGACCTTCGCGACTAACCTTGCCTTGTAGCGTGTAATGTTACCTTCCGAGTCTCTTTTCAATGTAAATATCCATTTATTTTTGACAATATTTTTACCTAGCGGCATATCAACCAGCTCCCAAGCTCCATGAGTGACAAAAGAATGTATTTCCTCCTCCATGGCCTTCTGCCAAAGCTCTTTGTCATCACAGCTTAAAGCTTCCTTTACATTACGTGGCTCTATGGGTACAACATTTTTCACGTTTGCAACATTGCAAGTTTCCTTTTGCTTTCTGGGACGTAAATCATATCGATGGCCGACAGTTTCAGTCTCAGTTGTGCTTTCAACTACCGAATCCCTGTCAGAGCCTTGTTCAAACTCCGCCTCAACATGAGTATCTGACGACTCCAAATGAACAGGTTGCTCCGCCTCAACCGGCGTTACTTCCACATTAACATCGTCAGCACCTCCTGAGAGAAAAATAGGTACATTTTCCGTTTTGGCTTTCGAGTGACGTCCAGGAAAAACAGATTCGTGAAATACTACATCACGTGATATAACAATCTTATTGTTTTTCGGATTGAACAAATTGATATCCCTTTGTATTATCCTCATACCCCAAGAAAATATATTTCATACTTTTGGGATCCAACTTTTTACGCTTGCAATCATCAACATGCGCACATGCTTCACAACCAAACACACGAAGATGTTTCAGACTAACACTCTTACTCGTCCACAATTCCTCCGGAATCTGGCCCGATATCCTAGAACTCGGTGAACGATTAATAAGGTACGCTGTAGTACACACAGCCTCAGCCCACATCTTGTCATCCAGTTGAGCATTAAAAAGTAAACACCTGACTTTTTCAAGTAAAGTACGATTCAGTCTCTCAGCTGCCCCGTTCTGTTGAGGGCTATACGGGACTGTCAGCTGATGAACTATACCTTTACATTTCAGAAAATTAGTTAAGTCTGCATTCACGTACTCAGTACCGTTGTCAGACCTCAGTACCTTAACTTTAGTACCGCACTGATTTTCTACAAGATTAATAAAATCTTTAGTGTACTTACATACATCACTCTTCTTCGCGATAGGGTAAGCAAACACTTTCCTGGTGTGGTCATCGAGGAACGTCAGAATATACCTCTTACCTCCCAGAGAAGTAATCGGCATCGGCCCGCAAACATCCGTATGGATCAGCTCCAGCCGCGCCTTAGCTACCTGCTTATCGGAATCACTCACAAATGGAGCACGGGTTTGTTTGCCCTCCAAACAAACATCACAAACTTGTTTTTGCGTATTAACTTGAAAATCAATATCATTAGCCAAACGCCTCAAACTTTTTAAACTTTCAAAGTTAAGATGGCCTAACCGCTGATGCCAGATTTTCATATCGTGCAAACCCGCCTTTACTATATTAGATTTACCGATGGTTGCAAGTCTGTAAACCTTCCCGATTTGCATAGCTTTTAACACTACTACATTATTTTTCATAATATTACATGCAGTTTTAGAAAACATAATATTATAGCCTTTTTGTGTCAAACAATGAACAGAAATCAAGTTAACAGAAAGTTCCGGTACAAACATTACATCAGTTAAAGTAATATTAACAGTTTTACCATTAAAATCCACCGAAAAATGTATGTTACTAATACCGTCCACTTTCAACTTATTGCCGTTTGCAACACGCACCTCCTTCGTCGTTGACGGTTTCAGGGTGTCAAACCACTCACGACATCCTGTCATATGATTCGTGGCCCCGCTGTCAATAAACCAAGAGTCGTTGTCATTACTCGTACTAAATGCCGATAAAACCGTATTACTCGAACTTTGCTGTTTCTGTTGAGTACAGTCTTTCTTCATATGGCCTTTCGATCGACACTTCCAGCACCACAACTTATCCTTCTTGTTCGACGAATTAGCGTTTTTAGATGTAGACGCGGCCGACTTTATAGTGTCGCATACACTATCTTTGTTTTGCACACGGTTCCGTGTAAACAAACAGTCATTGCCAATATCTCCGCTACCTTTCCATCGTTTATCTTGCAACAGCTTCTGTTTTACCATTTCTGTAGAGATCTCAATACCAGAGTGCTCCAATGCCATAATCATTGGCTCATATTCCTGCGGCAAACCTTGAAGCATTATGGCAGCTAGGAATTCATCATCAAGTGGCTTGTTCATACTTCGAAGTTGATTCGCCAACGATAATATCTCGTTCACGTACGATTCCATGCAACCGAAATCAACTAACTTAATTGTACACAAGCTACGAAGTAATCTCAACCTCATGTGCAATCCTCTGTCATCGTAGGCTTTTTGTAAAGACTCCCACACTTCTTTTGCAGTTTTCGCCTGAATAATATGAGAATAGCATGACTTGTCTACAGTCAAACAAAGTCTAGACCGAGCCTTCTCCTCTCTACGAGATGCCTGCTCTACGGTCTCTCCAGGTACAACCTCTCCGGTCACACTGCTCCACAAATTCTCGAAAATTAACAGATTTTTCACCTGAAAGCTCCAATCTCTATAGTTACAGGCTCCTTTTAGCTTCTCAGTCGAATTCATCGAACTGACAGAATCCATTTTCGAGTTAATTTGCAAACACAAACTAAACGTGAATCCCTCTATACACGTAAGGCCATAACCTTTTATAATTTGGATATAATAAGCAGAGAATATCGCAGTATAGGATTAAGGATAATAATCAGTTAAACAATGTGTTGAGCAGAAAACCATTCTATTCAATTTTTACAGACATGACACAATCAAAGTATAAACAACTTGGTGTCCTAGGTTACGTACAATGAGATTGCTAACGTACAAAGGAGTTCGCATATCAAAAGTATGTCTTGAGACTTTAGAGCGTTGACATTGCTGACATTCCTTAGCCCATTGGCGACAATCTCGTCTAATGCCTGCCCAGATGAACCTTTGCGTCACCAGCTTAACAGTTGCTTTTCCTCCTGGATGACTGAGGTTATGTAGGGCATGGAACACTTGCTTACGGAATGAAGGGGTAATGTACGGTCGTGCAATTGATGTGGAGATGTCACAGTATATGCGCAAGCCTGACTCTGGTGTTCGCAACTTCTCTAACTTCAGAGTGGAGCCGTTCTTCAACAGGTCTTGCAACTCTTCATCTGTCTCCTGTTCACTGGCTAGGGCTTGATAATCCAATGGCGTACAGATTTCATCAACCCGTGACAGGGCATCAGCAACCACATTCTCTGCTCCAGTGATGTATCTGATGTCTGTCGTGAACTGGCTGATGAAGTCCAGGTAACGGAACTGACGTGGTGTGCAGTTCTCTCGTCGTCCAGCGAAGGCATATGTCAGCGGTTTATGATCTGTTATGACCGCGAATGTTCGTGCTTCGACCATGAAACGAAAGTACTTTATAGCCTCGTAGATGGCCAGCAGCTCGCGATCATATGGACTGTACTTCCTTTGACTCGGACTGAGCTTTCTGGAGAAGAATGCCAGTGGCTTCCACTCTTGGTACCGGCGCTGTTGTAATACTGCTCCTATCGCTGAGTCTGACGCGTCTGTTTGTAGCTCCGCTTGCGGATCAGGATGTACTAGGAGTGTGGCTTCTGACAGACTGTTCTTGCAGGTGTTGAAGCTTTCCAAGAGTGCTGTCGTCATGACAATCGCTTGTGATCCCTTCGTTTTGGGACCAGCAAGTAACTCGTTTAGAGGAGCTTGGATAGTAGCTGCGCTCGGAATCAAACGACGATAGAAATTTAGCATTCCGAGAAATCGTCTTAGCTCCTTGATGGTCTTTGGTGCAGGATAGTCCTGTATTGCTTGTACCTTTAAGTCCAACGGTTGTATGCCTGCCGCTGAAACTTTGAAGCCAAGGAAGTTGACTTCAGGTTGACCAAAAACACACTTGTTTGTGTTTATTAGGACGCCATATTCAGCCAGTCTTTTGAATAGGGTTCTCAAATGTTGCTGGTGGCTAATGCTGTCAGGACTGGACACCAAAATGTCATCGATATATCCAAAACAGTAGTCCAACCCCCGAAGCACCTCGTCCATGAACCTTTGGAAGGTTTGGCTTGCATTTCGGAGACCAAAAGTCATGAACGGGAAATGGTACATCCCAAAGGGCGTTGTGATCGCTGTCTTGGGTATATCCTCTTCAAATACTGGAATCTGATTATAGGCTTTTACTAGATCAATTGTTGAGTAGATTGTGCTTCCTGTCAATTGATGTGTGAAGTCTTGCAAGTGCCTGACAGGGTATCTATCGGGGACTGTGCGGGCATTCAAGGCCCTATAATCTCCACAGGGACGCCAACCGTCGTTCTTTTTGCGGACCAGGTGAAGTAGTGAAGACCATGGACTGTCTGATCTTTGAGCCGTCCCGTTTTGAAGCATCTCCTCGAATTCCTTCTTTGCGATCTTCAAGCGTTCAGGGTCTAAGCGCCGAGGACGACTGCATACAGGTGGGCCAGGGGTAGTGCGTATATGGTGGAAAGTTGAATGCTTGGTCACAGTGGGTTTGCCAGCGGGGCGGGTAAGATCTGGATACTCTCGCAGTATACGGTGGTAAACCGAATCTTCTGTGGTAGTGCGTACAGATGAAATTGCCTCTGTAGATGTCTGGCGTGGCGCAGCTGCGGTAAGTGCTGTAACACCATCCACTAGACGCTGACTTCGACAATCGACTAGTAGGTTGTAGTGACCTAGGAAGTCGACGCCGATGATGGGTTTGGAGACATCTGCCACGACGAAACGCCAGGTGAAAGCACGCCGGAGTCCCAGGTCCAATGATAAAGGTAGATCGCCATATGTAGCTATGATCGTTCCATTCGCTGCGAATAGCTCATATTTTGTTTTAACGCGATGCTCTCGAATAGCGGATCGTGGAAAGACGCACAGGTCTGAACCCGTATCTATGAGATATTGCACCTTAGTTCTGCGATCCGTGATGAAAAGGCGGCTTGTAACTCCTAGGCAGTCTTGTGCCGCCACTAATGGCTGCCTGGTAAGTTTTCCGATTTCTTGAATGAGCAGGGTGGTATACATCTCCATGCTTGTTCACCAAATCGATAGTGAAACCGACAATATGGGTGATTAGGAGGTCGTGGATTTGAACGAGACCTCCTTCTGGGACTTCTTCCGCCTCTGTCGTATGTACGTGAACGCTCCCCCATGTGCATCCTCATGACATCCAGTCTTCTGCTGAGTTCTGCCACCGTTTTGGTCAATGCCTCAATTGCGCTATCTGGTGCTGGTCCAGGTGTTGATGTACTGGCCACTTGGGTAGGTACACTATCATAGTTGCCGGTACTGCGTCGTTGACACGATCTGCCAACTCTGCCAGGTCTTCAAGGGACATCTTTGTTTGCTGGGCAGCAATGCAAGTCTGCAGGTGGGTGGGAAGTCGACTGGCCCAGATAGTCCGGATAAACTCGGGAGGCACGCTTACTCCAGCTAGTTGTTGCAAGTGCCGGAGGAATTGGGTTGGTTTCCTGTCTCCTATTTCCTCATGGATCAACAGCTGTTTAATTTTTCGCTCTTGAGAAGCTGATAATCGGTGTATAAGTTCAGCCTTCAGGGTTGTGTACTTGTTCGTGGCTGGTGGGGTGACGATCAGATCTCGCACCTCTGCCGAATGTTGGGCTTCCAGCTGTGCCAGTACGTAATAGAATTTGGTGGCATCTGTAGTTATGTTCGATAATACAAACTGCCCCTCAATTTGAGCGAACCATAGCTCGGGGTCGCTGGGGTTGAAAGGCGGTGTCCTCACTCCAACTCGGCAGGTTTCTCCCAGCACGATATCCTTTGCACCTTCGGCAACTCTTGCACCTTCGGTATCCGACATCACGTTGGCTGATCAAGTATGAAGATCACGGTTCAGATCACGTCGGGGTCACCAGTGAAGCGGTCTAGGTATGTAGATGAGGGGGTGTGTGTTGGGTAACCTCCTCGAGTGTCGCTCCGATTCCGATCCCGCTGCAGTCCGGGGGGAACGGAATCGGAGCGGCCGGTACACCCTGGGCGGCGGTCAATGGCTTCCCCTTCACCCCTTCATAGGGTTGGCATTGATCGTCGGCCAATACCCAACGTGGCGGGAACACATCGCTCTCCGTACGCCTCTGCTTTCAGAGGAGACAGGATGAGCGATGCTGTTAGTGGTGAGATGGCCCAGGGTCAGCCGGGGTGCGAGGGATATGCTCTATGGGTAACCTTACACCCCGGCGTCTGAAGACCCGAGACGGCGTGCGGTTTTAGTCGGTGCAAGCCCGACATAACCGCCCCCGCTGGCCGGCGGGGGGGTATCCGAAGGGATTTCCGCACGATAAAAAAAAAAAAAAAAAAAAAAAAAAAAAAGGTATGTAGATGAGACCACTTACAATTTGCGTGCGAGTAGACGTGATGGAAACTAGCGTCGAGTAGAATAGGAGTGTATTATTCGGTAATTACAATAGTGAAGGCAGAAAGCAGAATAATATCACAAACATTAGTATGGCTTTATATATACTAAAACTATTAATAAAACTAAACAGGCGGCACCAAATCCCGGGCCGCTAGGACAGTCGTTTCTTGTCTACCGTCTCGAAGTGCGGCCCACTTATACCGGTTTGACCGGTTGGTGCCACCTGCGTAGGCGCGGCCTAACATCATCCGATATGACGTAGTGTGGCGTGATGTTATGCCTCGTTTGATGCACCGGTGCACTTGCATGTTTTCGCCGGTGCACTCGCCTACTCGCTACATAACTAGGCGTGAAATGAAACGCGATGCCTTCTTTTGCAGCATAAGCTTGCACAAACGCCTGGTGATCTGCAGAACTATTTAGTTTATACAAATCAGCTAGTTGGCTCCTTGCCCCGCGGAAACAACCACCATTATCGCAATATACATCGCTGGGCAAGCCTCGCCTACTTATGAACCTTTTGAAAGACGCTAGGAATGCGTCAGTGGACAGATCAGAGGTCAACTCTAAATGAATTGCCTTTGTGACAAAACATACATATATGCATACATAACCTTTACCAACAAGGGCCTTTCTTATGCGAGCATTTTTTACTTGGATTGGCCCAGCGAAGTCTATTCCTACTTTCTGAAATGGTCTGCATGACGTTACCCGCTGCTGAGGCAAGGATCCCATCAGCTGCTTTGCTGCACCAGCTTTTAGTCTAAAACAAACCAAACATTTATGAGTAATCTTTTTGACTTGTCGCATGCCATTAATTAGCCAGTATTTTTGATTAAGGTGAGCTAGAAGTGACTTAGGCCCAGCGTGTAAGAACCTTACATGCTCACTCTGAATGATAAGTTCAGTTAGCCGCGATTGACGAGGTAAGATTATAGGATGCTTTTGCGCTATTGGTATGTCTGAGTTGTGTAAACGACCTCCTACCCTAAGTATGTGATCTGTACCTATGAATGGATGCAGTGATTGTAGTGGCCCTTTTATGGATTCACCTTTGCTTAGTATGTGTATCTCACTGCAATAATGTACTGATTGTTCATATCTAATTAAGTTATGCAATGCAATTCGCAACTCATTTGGACTGAGTGTTCCTTTAATTATTGTTTTTTCTTTCAAGTTTTTACAAAACCTTAGAACATATGCAATCACTCTTGTCATCTTATCCATAGATGAATATTTATTATTAGCTAATTCAAATATATTATTATGTGTACCTGTTATCAATGTAACTTTAGTTATAGGAGAGGAGTGTGCTTTCATTTCAGGCAAGTTTTTAGGTAATACTAACTCGTTTGAATCAAAATTGTACCTGGACTGCAGAAACTTCGGTCCTTCCCACCAGAGGGCGCAGGTCGGAAGCTCCTGAGGGCTTATACCCCTGCTAATTAAGTCGGCTGGATTCTCCGCTGATGGTATATACAGCCAGCGCCATCTATTGGTTTTTTGCTGAATTACACCTACTCTGTTCGATACATAAGCTTGCAGTTTAGTGAGCTCAGTTTGAATCCATGCTAAAGTTATTTTTGAATCAGTGAAGAGGTATACATTATTTATTTCAATATTTTTATGTAATGTGTCATAAACTCGCTCCACTAAAATAGATAAAAGCAATGCAGCATTGAGCTCCAATCTGGGTATCGTTAATGCGCTACCGCGTGGGTTTACTCGCGACTTCGAACAGAGTAGGGTTAATCTAGCCATACCTGTATTGTCGACCGCACGCAAGTATAGGCAGCACCCGTAGCCCGTTGTGCTGGAGGCGTCCGCGAAGCCGATTAGCTGGATTGCCGTTGCCTCATTAGTTGAGATGTACCTGTTTAGGCTGATAGGCTGCATGGCAGCTAAGCTCCTAGCAAATTGAAGCCATTCGTTGACTAGTTCACTGGGAATACATTCATCCCAGCCGATATTATGCGACCATACCTTTTGAATAAAACTCTTGGCCTTAATTATAATCGGACTAGCAAATCCCATGGGATCATAAAATTTGGCTAAGTAACTAAGAACACCTCTTTTTGTTACTATATTTTCGTTAAATATGGCTCTGGACTGTCTATCTTAAAACAGTCCTTTTGAACATTAATTGCAAACCCCAAAGCTTTCATGTTATAGTTGCCCTTTTGAAGCTCCAGCTCACTGAACTGCTGTTCCTTCTCAGGAATGTCATAGAGAACAGAAGGTGTGTTAGAAGCCCACTTATGCAAATTAAAGCTCCCATAACCTTTTTTTTTTTTTTTTTTTTTTTTTCCGTGCGGAAATCCCTTCGGATACCCCCCCCGCGTGCCAGCGGGGGCGGTTATGTCGGGCTTGAACCGACTAAAACCGCACGCCGTCTCGGGTCTACAGACGCCGGGGTGTAAGGTTGCCCATAGAGCATATCCCTCGCACCCCGACTGACCCTGGGCCATCTCCGGTTTCGAGATGGCCCCCTCGGGTTTGGGAACCACGGTGTCCCCGTCTTGCCCCGGTTTGGGGGAGGGGCGCTAGTCGCCCCACCGTCCCGGCCTGCTTCTGCTGGGGTGACAGGTGGCCTCACCCGCCACCCCCAGGCCTGCGCTCATGGAGGACGGAGGTCGTTAAGCGACCTCCGGCGCCTGAGTTGCCTGCGACGCGCGGCGAGCAAGTTGCGGGCTCGGCGGACCGGGAGAGTTCTAAGTCTCTCCCGGGCGCGCTCCGCCCCCTCCTTCGCGAGCATTACATGCTCGCAGAAGGAGGCGGCGGCGGCCCACGCGCTCGCGCTCCGCACCATTGCCGCAATCATGCTGCCGAGCGAGAGGACTCCCACCCCGATGGCTGCCACGAGGTCACGCCTCGGCGCCTCCCACGCCGGGCAGTCCGCCAGCGTGTGCAGCCCTGAGTCCTCGCTCGCGTCGCAGTGATGACACTCAGGCGTTGGCTCCCTCCTGATCCGATGCAGGTGGTCCCCGAAGCACCCCTTCCCTGAGATCACCTGCGTCAGTCGGTAGGAGAGGCTTCCGTGTCGCCTCTCCAGCCAATCCTCCATGATGGGCCTTACCGCCGCTATTGCGGCGTGCCCTGCGCTTGGTTGCCCAAGTCGTTCCTTCCACTCCACCACGATGGCCTGGCGGAGCTGGGACTGCACGGCCTCGATTTCTCGAGGCTCGGGGTTCCATCCCTGCTCCCGCGCCTCCTTTCGCCACTGGTACAGTTGCGAAAGGGCTCTCGCTTCCAGGTCCCATGGCGGAGTTCCGGCAAGGAGACTCGCCGCCTCGAAGGAGATCGTGCGGTACCCTCGGATGACCCTGATGGCCAGAACTCGCTGCGGAGCGCGCAGCATCTGCACAGTTCTGGTCCTCAGGGCCTCCGCCCATATTGGGCACCCATACAGGGCCATGGACCGCACGATCCCCGCGTAGAGTCTCCTGCAGGAGTCATCGGGCCCCCTCATGTTGGGCAACAGCCGAGCCAGAGCAAGAGCTGTGCCCTTCAATTTGGGGGCCAGACTTCGGATGTGCTCTCCGAAGTCCCATCGGCCGTCGAGCACGAGCCCCAAATATTTCATTTGGGGCTTGAAACCTAATATTTCACATAACTGCCGTTTAGCTTCAAGCAATTGGTGCATATTAGAAGTTGAATAAAGCACATCGTCCACATACGTACAATTCTTAATAATAAAGGATGCTAGCGGCAGCTCATGCTCGTGCCTGTTTGCAAGTTCGAGTAAACAGCGAGTAGCTAAATAGCTGGATGACTTTACACCATAAGTTACAGTATCAAGACGCATGCATTTTATAATGTGACTAGGGTCATCCCGCCATAGAATATTCTGGAGCGATGTGTGCTCCGGGTTTATTAATATATTGCGGAACATTTTCTTAATGTCTGCACTCAAAGTGAATTCTCCGAGTCTAAATAATAAAACTATGTCAAATAATTCTTTTTGTACTGTAGGGCCATTCAATAAGATATCGTTCAATGAGATTTTGTTGCTAGTTCTCATTGAAGCATCGTACACCACTCTAGTACGAGTGCTTTTACTATGCTCGTTTATTACTGCATGGTGTGGCATAAAATAAATTGGATCTTTATTGAAATGGTAAGAACTAATATCTATAAAGTGCCCATGCCCGAGTTCAACATACTCGTCTATGAATTTTTGATAATCGTACTGATAAGTTAATGTTAGCTTGCAGCCTTCTTTCCAAGCTAATAAATCTATGAAAGGCTAGATCAAACGAATTTTACGACTCTCTTGGGTTGCACTTTTTGACTTTATGAATTCGTTTAATAGCGTCAGACAATGGAAGTACTTGTTTTCGGTATCTCCAACATTTTCGTTGTCTGACGAATCTAATGCTAAAATATCTATATTATAAGTTTCGTACTCTTTAAAAGTAGTTAGCAATCTATCCCTCTTAGTTATAAGAGCCTCGACTGAGCTTACATTTAAATCGTTTGGCTCGGACACAAAGGAAAATAGTCTTGTAATTGTACCTTTCGAATATCCTCTGCTCGCACGCAACCTTTTTAACACATCTTCCATTTTTGACGCTTAGATTAACAAACACTGTACTTATCGCTTGTAAAATACACAAGATTGCAATTATTTAAAATAATACAGCACAATGAAAATGTTCTATGCGGGTCTCGCAGAAGAAGTGGGCGGAAGACGCCGAGTTTTGAGTCTTGGTGACGCTACCGCTGGGGGGCGCGTAGATCGCTGCACCTTCCCAGTAGTGCCAACTTGATCGCACCTTTTGTGCCAATGAGAGTACCTCGTTCCTTTGCCTGCTTCGTCGCTATTGGCCAATTGTTGCGCCGAAATGTGATGTCACTGATGTCTGTGCGCTGCTGGAGCTCCCGGAAGTAGAGCGCTGGCGTGAGCGCACTGAGCACTGCTATATATCTGCTATCTCCTTCGCACGCACGTGGTAGTGCCCAGTGATCTTGCTTGTTACGAATATCCGTATCGTATGGACCAATGTTGGGATCGTAGAGTAGTGGACTGTATGAGTAGTAAATAAACACTTTCACGGGCACTATTATAATTATTTATTCGTATCACAATTTAGGTACAATTCACAATTTGGACGAGCCACAAGCGTATGCGTGTGCTCAGCTCAGTCGTCGACAGGAGGAACCCGGATTTAGTGGCTAGTGTTTCCACAGCCATAATCTATATTTTATACCAAAAAGCTACTATACTTGTGTTGCCATAAACATATTACTCGTAACATAACATAACATAAAATGACATAACATAACATAACATAACGTAACGTAACGTAACGTAACGTAACGTAACGTAACGTAACGTAACGTAACGTAACGTAACGTAACAAAACGAAACGAAACGAAACGAACCGTAACGTAACGTAACGTAACGTAAGGTAACGTAACGTAACATAACGCAACGTAACGTAACGTAACATTACATAACATAACATAACATAAACTCACGCCTATATCCCCGAAGGGGTAGGCAGAGGTGCTAGCACCCACATTTCGCCAGTTTACGTTTAGGTCCCAATGTAATAGGTGGCGAGCCTATTGCCCTTAACCGGGCACTTCGAAAAGCATCGAAAAGTCATTGGTGTGTGCCATGGTAAAACCTGGGATCGAACCCGAGACCTCGTCTCAGCAGTCCATTACCCATACCACTAGGCTACCGCGGCTTTTTTTGATGAGTTTGTTGATGTCATTGGTTTATTTGTGAACAATAATTATGATCATCAGAATCAGACGACACAGCCGAGACGGCGTGCGGTTTTAGTCGGTTCAAGCCCGACATAACCGCCCCCGCTGGCACGCGGGGGGGTATCCGAAGGGATTTCCGCACGATAAAAAAAAAAAATGATACACGCGGGCTCAATTTGGGAGACATTAAACCTCTGTGGTAAATTTATATCTAATTAAAAAATAAAAACAGTGCATTAAAGAAAAACCGTGCAACAAAGAAATTTCGTATGACTTTTCTGTACTGTTTTGGTTCTAACCAAAAAATACGTACTTAGTGATCGGTTTTGTAGTGATTAATGATAACATTACCGCGTAGTTGAAAGAAAAAATATTTAACAGTATTCCTTTAGATATAAGAAGCGCAGTTTACACGAAAGAGTTCGAGACACACTTAGGGCTTTTCTTGTTGAAGGGTGTTTCTACCGGAAAGGGAGCGGGAGAGAAACCTGCCCCTCGAGTTTCGCAGTCTGCGGCGCCCGCGCCGCAGACTGCGAATCTTCTATGCCCGGTACTACCGACCTCATTGATAGGGCCTGAGGACGGCAGTTGGCCGACTCGCCGTCCTTACAGAAGCAGGCCGTGGCTGAGGCATCACACGCCTGCCAACTCACCGACGCGGGATAAAACCCGACCCCACCAGGCGAGGCCGCGGTGGCGGCCAAAGTCCGCCGGTAACCCTGGGGTTATCCTTTCGAGGGCTTACCCGGGGTGCCGGGCAACGGACACTTGGGCAGGACACCGTGCGGTTTTAGTCGATACACGACATAACCACCCCCGCTGGCCGGCGGGGGGGTATCCGAAGGGATTTCCGCACGTAAAAAAAAGGGTGTTTCTACTCAATTGACGAATTTGGTTTACATATGCATGCATAGACGTCTTGTTCAATTTATTTCAATTTGGTATAACTTTTGACCTTATTTAATGTATGCCATCGGCGTAGCTATAGGGTGGCAGGGCTGGCAAAATGCCACGGGCCCCCGACCCAAGAGGGCCCCGGCCCAAGAGGCTACGAGCACAGAAATAACCTAACATTTTTAACAAAATTTTGTACCTAAGTACTTAAAAAATTAAAAAAATTAAGTACTTAAAATCAATCTAAGTGGGGCACAACTAAAGACCCTAATATGCAAATTCAAATTAATCATGAAAATTTTAACACAAACAAAACAAAAAGATATTGATTTTGAGAACGCATCCATTGGTTGCTTCATTTTTTGTCGCGGTACATTGGTGACGCGGGCGAGCTAGTGCCGATCGGGGAATTCCCTCATTTTGTTAACGAAATAGGCCAGAAGCCGGTAACACTAAAAGTCCTGTCATCGCGGATTTGAAAAATTTATATGTAAATCGATAATTAATAACTATACGAATAAAATGAATAAAATCAACTGGGTACGCGTTGACTTAGTAAACCGAAAATATGTTAAATAAAATGTATCTTATTGTTATCGCGGATTTTGATGATGATATCGAGGATTTTAGTTTATTTGATAGGAAATTTCGCGATTTAACCGAAAATTTTGCTGACAAACTTCATTTAGCACGTTATACGTGCCTATTTGAACGGTGTGATAGAGGGTAAATTTTTTTTTTCTTTTAAATCACGTAATTTTCTATTGAATGCACTAAAATTCATCAAAAACTGCGGTAAATTAAAAATTGCAGATTTCCTGAAATATGTACGGCATTAATGTTTGTTCTTACAATTCCTGTGACTGCAACTAGTGCTGAACGATCATTTTCGAAACTAAAATTATTAAATACCTATTTAAGAAACTCTATGGCATAAGACAGGCGACGTAACTTGGCTATTCTGACTATTGAAAATTCTATGGCCCGAACTTTGATGAAGTTATAGATACTATTGCGGAACAGAAAGCTCGGAGAAAATAATTTTATTAATAAGAAAATCTTACTGAAAGTTAATTATTCTTGAAAATAAAACTTATTAGATATTTAACTAAAATGCACATAACATTATTAATAGTTTTGGGTAACTACTTAAATCAGTGGTTTATTAAAATTAAATTCTAACGGGACCGGAGGGCCCAATCCAAAAAATTGCCACGGGCCTCAGATGGTATAGTTACGCCACTGATCATAGATTATTATATATATACTACAAACCACTGATGTATGCTTTGAAATTAGTTAATTCTTTTTTTTTAAATCAACGAAGTGCTAAAAGATGAATATAAAGAGTAATGTAGATACTATACTAAAATTAGATTAAGCACCATTATATTTAAAATACAATGTTATATTGTTCAGGAAATGAACAAATACAAATACAAACTTATGCATACACAAACATACACACAAATAATATACATTCCAAAAATCTCTCTTACTGTCTGATATTGTCAGAAGTTTACGCGAATGTCACACATTGAAATAAAACTATTTTTAACGGATTCTATCGCGATTTATTTGATGTTATTTTATATTTTACATTGATCCCGACGTTTCGGTTGCTTTTCAGCAGCCATGGTCACGGGGAGACTAAAGATGGTTTTAAAGATGTTGTCTTGTAGTTTGAAGTGTCAGTTATCTCAAAATACCCGAACTATGTTGAATTGTTGGTATTACCACTATTTACGCAGAATGAGCTCACAGTGTCATGAGTCTGATGCCTGCTGAAAAGCAACTGAAACGTCGGGATCAATGTAAAATATAAAATAAAATCAAACAAATCGCTATAGAATGCGTTAAAAATAGTTTTATTTCAATCTCTTACTGTCTGTTTGATCCGAGTAATTTCCAATGGCTGGACTGATTTTGCGGGAATTTTTCCGGCAGACAGCTGATATTATTTGGCGTAACTTACGCTGCTTTCATCTTAGAAGAAGTATTAGGGTTCCGCGTAAAAAAAACAGACAGATTAATATAAGATCATTGATTTGAGACAGTAAATATTGTTACATTTGTTTTTTCATTTCAGGTACTATTCAATATATTTCATCACAAACCGGTGGCTGTACGGTATCTTCAGCATCATGACTTGGTGGCAGGTTTGCTTGTACCAACTCTTGATATGGACATCCACTTTCGTCTTCTACGGTCTCCAGTTTCCCATCAATAGACTGTTTCACAGGGAAGAGGCATCACAAGTCGTGGTACAGAAGACTGACCATCAGAATAAAGTAAAGAAGTTTAAGGATAGCACTTTGGTCTCAGATTCTTGGAGTTTGAAGTTCAGGTCCAAGAGCAGTTGTGAAGATGTGCGCTTGTGATAATCATTGTGATATTTTGATTGGGTTCAGTTGATTGAAAGATGACTGAGGCCCTCCGCTGTCTCATACGTGTGAACGCATGATACTGAGCGAATTTCGCGCATTTTAACAAAATCGTGCAAAAAAAGCCATGTGATTTGCATTACGTTTTTAGCCCGTATACGTGACACGCATGACGCAGCGGATGGCCTAACGCAGCAAAGCAGTTTCTAAAAAAATGAAAGAATCTGGAGCTGTTTTTTAAATGTTGGTAGTTTTCTATAGTTATAAACAATTTATATGTGTACATATACTATATGTGCTATTTAGAACAAAAATTGCGTGACGGTTCCTGGGTGATGTGGAAATGAATTTCGAATTTAGAACGAGATGCAGAAACTAGATAAATAAGCTAATGAATTATGACACCTATCTGTAAAGACTTAACTGCTATAACTGCCTTTTTGTAATGTAATCTGTACGAAATTTACAAAAAGTTATTAGTCGGATTATGGTGTTTCACAATTTTTGAAGTGAAACTTCTTTAGAAGCTTTAAGCACTTTTTGGGTGAACAAAAATCATGGAACTCGCGTCATCGTCACTGTGACGTGCGATATTTTTTATAACAACGCCATCTTTGTTTTAGCTGTTTATAGAACGATTTTGTTCTGACCTTGATGAAGTATCAAACTGATTCATAATGAACTGTTATTTTTGTTCCGATAACTAGTCTTTTAGTTTATATAGAAGTCATTGGTTATAAATTATTAATTAAGAACTAAATGAAGTGAAGTATTTCTCAAGTAAAAGGATTGGAAGACATCTTCTATTTGTAGATAATATAATAATTTGATCGGATTATCGAAACCCAAAGAAGACTAGATTTCCATTAAGAGAAATAAGTAGTATCTATTGGAAAAAACGTTTTTAATACGCTTTCATTAACTTCGTATGTATGTAACGAAATCTTTCTTTATGTAACGAAATCTTTGGACTCGATTTTGGAACACTTGATGTTTTGCACACTTATTAAGAAGCGATGACAATACAATAATTGAAAAAAAGTTTTTTGTTAAATAATTCGAAAGAAGTTAAAAAACACGCTTTAATTTAATACCAAACTAAAAAGTGTATGGTGCTTATAGCAATCACCATTGGACTATGTATATATATTTATTTTTAGTTTAATTGGCAAGAACAGGAATTGCTATCAAATATCTCTAAGTGCCTTTTTCTTTCGTGCGGTTTTTCCCCGTAGGTTACACCATTCCCCTGCCGCCCAGCGGGGGTGGTTATGTCGGGCTCGAACCGAATTAAACCGCACGGCGTTTCGAGTCTACCAACTTACTTTCAATCACTGTACAAATTCTGTTTCTCCGTACTGCCTGATCATCTTTTCTAATGCCTTGTTCTTAATGTTTGATGGTTCCTGCAAGGATAAATTAAAAACGGACTTTTTATTGTATAAGTTTAAGAAATACAGATATACTGGTGGTAGAAATTTGATGACATAAATTTGTCACAAAATTCGGCCGGGTAGGTACCACCGTGCACGATTGCGAAAAACCCTCCATAGTAATCCAATTTCGGTTTGATTGCGTTCAGGGTTCAGCAAGTGCATAGCCGGGCAGGGGGATTGTGGTCGCAGCACTAGTGGGACCGGTGGGTGTCTCGCGGTGCTGCGACGACAATCCTCTTCTGATGAGGCCGTCAAGCTGAGTGCCACCATTGTTAACATGGTACGTGTATGTAATGGTGACCCTCTTTCCTGAGACTTTACCTTCAGCTTACCATCAGGCGAGGTGAAGTCAAATTGACGTGTCCTAAATATAAAAAAAAGCATGCTTTGTTCAGAAACCCTATTAAAACAAGTGCTGTGATTAAATAGTACCAAAAATATATTATAATAATAAAATTAAGAAAAAAGAAACTTATGTACTTAGATGCAAATACATGGGTATATATATACACTTAATACTTCATTTAATAAAAGATCTGTCTGAACTGGATAGCTAAATATCTGTGCTTCAAATGGCAATCCTTTTTAGGGTTCCGTAGCCAAAAGGCTAAAAACGGAACCCTTACAGATTCGTCATGTCTCTCTGTCTGTCAGTCCGTATGTAACATCCACTTTTTTCCGAAACTATAAGAACTATGCTGTTGAAACTTGGTAAGTAGATGTATTCTGTAAACCGGATTAAGATTTTCACACAAAAATAGGAAAAGACCAATACATTTTGGGGGCTGCCCATACTTAGAACCGAAACTCAATTTTTTTTTTCATCAAACCCATACGTTTGCGGTATCTGTAGATAGGTCTTCAAAAATGATATTGAGGTTTCTAATATAATTTATTTCTAAACTGAATAGTTTGCGCCAGAGACACTTCCAAAGTGGTAAAATGTGTCCCCCCCCCCCTGTAACTTCTAAAATAAGGGAATGATAAAACTAAAAATAATATATGATGTACATTTCCATATAAACTTCCACCGAAAATTGGTTTCAACGAGATCCAGCAAGTGGTTAATACGTCATAAATCGTGAACCGCTATTTACCTCTAATTCAATCAACTCATATATAAAAATTTTACTTGCTGCTACAGAACCTTTCATGGGCGAGTCCGACTCGCACTTGGCTGGTTTTTTTTAATATTCAGTGTTTTAATTGACAGTATTTTGTTGGATGGTCAGAAGTTCTAGATGCTGTCGATCCTAAACGTTGACTTTTTCACGCCCTGCTTAAACAACCCGGGTTTGTATGAAGGACACACGTGTGCAGGTAGAGTGTAGAAGAACTGGATTCGTTATCATGCGACAAGGGATGCGCTTGGTCAGACGGTATTGTTTGCACTGTATGAGGTGAAACTGCAGTTCATCACGTGTCCTTATGGATGAGAAAGGACAACGTCTGAATTGTTAGAGCTATTGTTTAAAGCACAGAGGTAAAGACATTTAGTTCACTCCACAAAATGATTTTAATGGACTCTCACGCTTCTTCCCGGAGTACCAAATTAAAAGGCGGTACTGTAGTCCCATTTCTTTACACGGTTGTTGTTATAGGGTATCTTTAAACAAATGCTGTCATTTTTAATTAAGTAAGGGTAATATTATTATTATTGTGTAATATAACTAATAAGATAAATAAATATAGATATTTTAATAGTTCGGTACTGTTTTATTTTTGACTAACAACACGCTCTGTTTATTTTTTCACGGACACTTGGGGAGGACACCGTGCGGTATTAGTCGATACACGACATAACCAACCCCGCTGGCCGGTGGGGGGGTATCCGAAGGGATTTCCGCTACAAATGCTACAAATAGCCTATGTCAATTGTAGATAATATGGCTTTCAAATTGTGAAAGTTTTTATTACAATATGTGCAGTGGTTCCGAATTTTACCCCAGACATATTGTTACGTGCGCGGGGTACAATTAAATGCCGTTTTACAGCGAAGAGGTTTATTCGCTCACCACAAATTAGACAACTAAATAACTAGCACACACAGTACTCTTCAACAGTTCAAGTCGCTCAGCAGTACACAGTAGTCCACAGTCGTTGCTTAGGTCGCAGATATAATCCTCTTAAATCGCTTCGGTAAGATATGTTCGCTTTCGCTTCCGAAAATCAACTGACTGCGTGTCGATATCCGGGCGCCTTTCATAGCTCTTAATTAGGAGGGTAGAATGTTCCAGAATCATCTAGAGATAAGGCACGTTAGGTACCTAAGTAGAGGGGTGTGTGTTGGGTAACCTCCTCGAGTGTCGCTCCGATTCCGATCCCGCTGCAGTCCGGGGGGAACGGAATCGGAGCGGCCCGTACACCCTGGGCGGCGGTCAATGGCTTCCCCTTCACCCCTTCATAGGGTTGGCATTGATCGTCGGCCAATACCCAACGTGGCGGGAACACATCGCTCTCCGTACTCCTCTGCTTTCAGAGGAGACAGGATGAGCGATGCTGTTAGTGGTGAGATGGCCCAGGGTCAGCCGGGGTGCGAGGGATAAGCTCTATGGGTAACCTTACACCCCAAAACCACAACTACCTCGAATACCTATACCTACTTTACCTACAAATCTTG
Source organism: Cybosia mesomella (assembly GCA_946251805.1). Lineage (NCBI taxonomy): Eukaryota > Metazoa > Arthropoda > Insecta > Lepidoptera > Erebidae > Cybosia > Cybosia mesomella. Next base: position 12,877,809 of record OX276417.1, on the reverse strand, counting down.
AATACAAGGTTATTCACCTTGAATGTTGACACCTCTGTACCTACTACTGTGTAGGGACCTTTCTCGAACGCTCTACTTAGGTACCTTTTTTTTTTTTTTTTTTTTTATCGTGCGGAAATCCCTTCGGATACCCCCCCGCCGGCCAGCGGGGGCGGTTATGTCTGGCTTGAGCCGACTAAAACCGCACGCCGTCTCGGATCTACAGACGCCGGGGTGTAAGGTTGCCCATAGAGCATATCCTTCGCACCCCGACTGACCCTGGGCCATCACCGATTTCGAGATGGCCCCCTCAGGTTTGGGAACCACGGTGTCCCCATCTTGCCCCGGTTTGGTGGAGGAGCGCTAGTCACCCCACCGTCCCGGCCTGCCTCTGCTGGGGTGACAGGCGGCCTCACCCGCCACCCCCAAAGACTATTGTACCTCTAAATGTGAAGGGAGTTTGTCAAGACAGCCCTTGCCTCGCTATTTTGACGTCTAAATGAGTATTCTCTAGTCAGCAATGGAACAATCAAACCGAATTGGTTAGGAAATAATCAGACTATCAACTAATTGAAATGGCGACCATTACACAGGTAGGCCTCTCCAAGATCTTCGGCGCCAAACCAACCTCACCTGGAAGCCGGTATACCTTCTGATTGAGTTGAGATTGATTGGAGCAACATTTCGTCTCGGGGTTGGGGGTCAGATGGCAATCGGTCCAATTAAAAGCTGTATAAGTCTAACCAGAATGAGTAAGCGGACCTTGGGCTCTGAGTTGGAAGCTTCAGATGCAACCGGCAACCACGCTAAAATCATCATCATCATCATCATTGTTCACGCCTAATATAACGTGAAGAGCAATCCACGTGAACGTGTTAATTTGCGTCATGACCTTCACGTCCTTCAAATGCATAAACTGTTATCTTTTTCAAAACCACTCATACCTCTGTAATCGTTGCAATTATAAGTGTCATTAATCCGTCAACGCATTTTAAATTTGACTATTTAACCCTTTTTTTAAGGATGATAGGCTCACGTTTGACCTCTATCTCACCTGATCGTAAGTGACGATGTGGTCTAAAATGGATCACGTTTGCCTAGAAGGAACCTTTTCACTCGAGACTTGAAGATTACGAGGTTATAGCTTTCCGGAAACACAGACTCAGGCAGGCAATTCCACTCCTTAGCTGTACGCATTATAAATGTGTCGCCGAAACGATTCCTGCGTATGAGTGGAATATCCACCATGTAGCGGTGGCGCGTCGCTGTGCGTCTGGTCATTCGTTGGTGGAAAGGGCTTGGAGGTATCAAGTTGTGCAATTCCAGCGCACACTCTCCGAAATGCATCCGGTAAAAAACCGATAGGCCGGCAACTTTGCGTCGATGTTCAAGGCTCTGAAGCCTTTTCTCGACGAGTGCATCTTTATTGATGAGCCTCTTGGCCCGTCTCTCTATTGTCTCAAGCGCTTCCAGGTGGTATTTAGCTGAGCCATCACACAGGTACGAGCAGTACTCCATACAGGATCGTACCTGCGCTTGGTACAAGTTGAGCAACTGTTCCGGTGTGAAGTACTGTCGCACCTTCGACAGAATACCCAGCTTTTTAGCAGCCACTTGAGCTTTAGCCTCAATGTAAGACCCAAAATTGAGGGTGGACGTCAGGGTAACGCCAAGAAGCTCGAGGCGGTCGGTTATCGGCACGGATGCATTTCGGAATGTGGGGTTTGGCTGAAATTGACTTCGCTTGGCAGAGAAGAGACACGCCTGGGTCTTGGTACCGTTGAACTTGACCAAGTTAGCATCACCCCAATCGGAGACCGCCTTCAAGGACAAATTCAAACGCTCAACCATAGCCTATCCTAACCGGGATTAAAAATAATCCAAGTCCATAACAATCATCATCACCATATCAGCCGTAGGAAGTCCACTGCTGAACATAGGCCTCACCCATTGACTTCCATTTCGACCGGTCTGTAGCGGCCTGCATCCAACGAGTCCCTGCGCTCTTTACTAGGTCATCTGTCCACCTTGCGGGAGGCCTTACTACGCTGCGCTTGCCGTCACGTGGTCTCCACTCAAAAACCTTTCTGGCCTTACCCACTGCCACTTCAGCTTGATGACTCGCTGTGCTATGTTTGTTTTGTTTTTGTTTTTAATTGTTTATTCATAAAAATAGATACATATGTTCTTAAAAGTTATCTTCGCCAAACTGCTGGGGTCTGTGTTTGTAACTCTAGTTCGTCTACGGAGCGTACGAGCTCGTAGAGAAACCCCAAGCATAGGCCGTTCCATACATAGTGAGTTTTAAATAAAGACAAAAATATTTTACACTTTTTATTACAGGAAAGGCTTCTTACATCTACTGTGTACAATAAAAAAAATATTGTTCGTATTTATAAAATGTACAATAATATTTTCAATGCTTAATACAATCGAGAAAAAAATTATCAACAGTCTAATTAAGTATCTAAATATTTTCGAAGGAAATATAAAATATAATGATATTTGATGGAGGTGTCGGAAAAAAATAAGCCGTGCTGGGAGCTTCCAACGAAGACGCTGCCTAAACCCTTTGAGATATAACAAAATGCTGTAGAGTGGAATTGTGATCTTATATAGGTTGTGGTGGTGGAATAGGGTCCCATGGGTAGCGGGAACGGGAAAAGAATCCCAACAGCTGAAATGTACAGTGATTAAAAAATTGGGTTTATTTCCATGACTGACTTATTTCAATTCACTCCATTTTACGATACATGTCCAATGAGGTCAGTGGTGGATCTTCCCAAATTGTTATGAGTACTATTCAATCTACTAGTGGAGCAGACGGTGGATTTTAAAACAGTTTCCAGTGTCACAGAATCCGTTAGACCACCGGTCGATCACAGTAAACCCCAGAGTGCTGTTTGATCCACTGGTTGGTCCTGGCTGAGGATCCAAGAGGACTCAGTGGTTTTTTCACTTCCGTCTTTATCATGAAATTTTTTTCTCGATCATAAATTTGCACGTAATTTTTCTTAAAAATACAGGTAACTAAGAGTATTATATATTTAATACATAGTTTTTTTTTATTAAATTAGAATTGGCAGTGGTTTCTCAAATTATTGCTTGTCGAAAATAAACATTTATTTTTTACAGATTATAATTTAAGACAATGACTTACAAATTAAAATGTACTTTTTGATACGAAAACTTGTAAGATATCGTTTTGTTTTTTTTTGTTTCGTACAAAATCCGATCACTTAATGCTTTTTGAGTATTTTATACGTTTTATTTCCAAATTTTAAAGTTTAAAATTAAGCGTAGGTACCTACATAATTTTTGTATTCTTCTTAGGTAGGTACTATCACAAAATTTTGATCTTTCTCATTAATTCAATTGATCCAGTCCCAAGATGGGACAGGTGGAATGATTATGTCTCATTAGTCATCATGAGATAACTGTTACTGTCTTTTATTAGATTTTAATTTTGTTCAATTAAAAATCTCGTGATTTTAATGGTTTTTTTTTACAAAATAGACTTAATTTTATAATTATATTATTGTCAAAGATATCATCTATTCACCTATAACCCACTTATCGTTGGACGTTGAATCGAGATACCTCTATATTTATAAAAATCATTCTAACAATCTTGTTTAAGTCTGATCTATTTATTTAAATTTGGCAACGATTCTATTTTTATACATCGGCATTATCGGAAAATATCCTCACAAGTTTTCATATAACTTATCAAATTTTAATAAAAGTCTACCGAAGGCCTATAGAATAGCTGTCTCGGGTACCTCTGGATGTTATCATCCTGATATACTAATCGCTGAGGATGTAAATAGTATGATGAAGGTGTTCTTATGCTAACACCGGATACCTGATGTCGTTTTCTCACTTGAAAATTTGAAATATCTGAAGCTGCAAACTGTGGGTCCGGTTGCAGGTTATTTCTAAATCTTGTGAAAGAGTAATCTCTATCTGAAGGTACAGCAAAACCTGTAGGGACCCTGCTGACAGGTACATTAGGACTTAAAGCTTCATTGAAACGAACGTCATAATCATTTTCAAGGCTGTCCGCTAAGTTATGTTTAATAGAAATATTCTCGGGGATTATCGGTTTTCCTGTTGCTGTGTACGGCTTGGATATTTCTGGTTTCGGTTTGATTTTATATTTATGTTCTGGTCTATATGGTGCTTCAGTAACTTGTGGTTTAGCTGTTGCTAAGTAAGGTTTGATATAATCGCCAGGAGATAATGTAGATTGTAATTTTTCTCTAATAGCCTCATATTGATCATTGTAAACTCTGTAGACTTTTGAAGCAAGGTGTTTTGCTTTTGCGTCTATAGTAATTGGTGGTTCTGTTGGAACTTCAGTTGTGGTTGTTGTTGGTTTCGTTACGAAACTTCTAAATGATATTCTTGCTGTTGTTGGTGGCGCAGTTGCAGGAATTGTGGTTGTTTCTTTTATTTTATCGTATTCAATATCATCTTCGTCATAATATTCATCTTCGTATTCATCTTTCAGGTCTGTGGTTAATCTCTCATATGGGATTGTAGTTGTCGGTTGTTGTGTGGTAGTTAATGCAGTAGTAGGTGGAGGCCTAGGTCTTGGAGTAGTAGTAGTAGAAGTAGTTGTCGTAGTGGAGCTAGTGGTTGTAGGTTTAGAGGTAGTGGTGGTAGTAGGTTTGGGGGTGGTATTTAAAGGCAATGTCACATCCCTCCCAGCAACTGGCTGTAAGCCGCGTGGGAGATATGGACTTCCACCCCTAGAGGGTAAAAAAGGACGTTTAACTACTTTAACGATAGGTTTAAGATTTATTTTACTCGGTATGTCCTCTTCTCTCGGTCTCTCTAGTTCTACTTCCTTTTTTGGCTCTTCATAGTCTTCATAGTATTCATATTCTGGAGGTCTTTTACTTCTTTCTTCTTTTGCCCTATCACTGTAAGTATATTTTTGTGATTTTGATGCGGGTTCATCATAAAATTCCTCATCATAGTCTATTGGTCTCTTCGTCTTCCTTTTGTTGTTATAATGAGGTCTGCTAGGTTTAAACTTTTCCTTTTCAACTGGTTCTAGTTTTGGTCTTTGCTGTATTGTACTAGTTTTCCCTGAGGACGAAGGTTTATTAGTATCTTCTTCTTCATAATCGTAGTACTCATCATCATTTACTTTTGGGGGTGCTTTTGTTGTGGTAACAGTCACGTATTCATATTTTTCTTTTTCGCTTAACGGAACTGGTCTTTTAATTTTCGGAGGCATTCGAGGTTGACTGAAAAGTCCATGGCCAGTAGGCTTTACTAAACCAACAGACTGTTCGGGTGCTGTTGGTATATCTAGTTTCTCCTCCTGTTCTTCAACGTAAGCATTTTCCTTATAGGGTCTTTCTTCCCTATTTCTGTATGGTCGTTCTTCTCTGTGTCTTCTACCTTCAGAGTACCTATCTTCTCGTGGTCTAGAAGGTCTACCTTTATCTCTGCTAGTTTCATCTCTCGGCTTAATTTCATCGCGTGGTTTAATTTCGTCTCGTAATTGTTCCTCATCTCTAGGGGAATCTTTAGGCCTTACTTCTTCTCTGGATCTGATTATATTTCTAGGACGAGTTTCATCTCGAGGTTTAATCTCATCCCTTGGGCGAATTTCATCTCGTGGTCTTATTTCATCTCTGGGGCGAATTTCATCTCTTGGTCGAATTTCATCTCTGGGACGAACTTCGTCTCGGGGTCTAATTTCATCACGGGATTTAACTTCATCCCTGGATCTCATTTCATCCCGGGGTCTAATTTCATCTCTGGATCTGGATTCTTCTCGCGGCCTGTACTCATCTCTAGGTCTTTTTGGTCTTTCTTTTTGTCCACCTCTAGGCCTTTCTTCTTCATATCTGTCTTCTTCTTCATCCCTTGGCCGAGCTCTCCTCCTGTATCCCGGTCTGCGGTCTGCATCATCTTCCTCATAAGGTCTTCTTTCTGGATATTGTGGTCTTTTGACAGGCCTTCTAGCAGCTGGTCTGCGTTCTTCATAATCTACTCCAGGTTCCTCATCCCTAGGTCTCTGACGGCGTTCATATCTGAAAATTAAGACATGATATTTAGTTGTTGGTTCTGAATTTTAAATGAGTAATGAAATAGTTCTGTCCGGTTAGAGATCACGGCTTGGATACTAACAAGTCTCTTCGAGTCTCTTTGCATTAATAAAAATATACTATGGCGTAATAACGAGCGCTCATCATCATTTTAGCGTCGCGCCCGGTTCTACCTTTCCAGTGCACATCTGGCTTTGGCTCTTACGGGTGCAACTGGCATCTGACGTCCCAACCTCGAGACGAAAGCCTGCGCCAGAGCCTCGTCCGGTGATCAGCAGGTATACCAATAAGTTTTTTTAAAGTAATAAATATTATACATAGAAACATCTAGACTAATACAAAAACTGACATAATCATGCATAAAATATTTACACTGAGCGGGAATCAAAGCCACAACAAAAATAGACAACGACACTTACCTATCATCTTCATAGTCATCAACTGGTCGCTTCTTCTTGCCCGGTCTACCGGCAGGGCGCGGGCGTGGTCTCCTTCTGAAACAGTCATTAAAAAAGCAGATGAGAAAGGTCAACTTGTTAGTGTGTTTTAACAACACATTATAAAATATTCAACGCCATCTAGTGAGAACAATCAGAAATATTTCACTATCACATACCCTGCATCGCGATATGGAAGTTAGCACGCTGACAACAGAATAATGTTCTAATATCAACCGTAGGGCTGCATTTTTTAATTTTTCAATTTTATGATGATTAACTAACCTATTCGTGAGAACCGTAATTATCATCACCTTCATAGCGATTACTCACTTGCATCCAAAATTTACACTTTGGAACCTGAGATCCGCTTATAGATTTTGAAATGAAATTTATTCGTTGGAGAAATGGTTATTTAAAATTATTAATTAAGAAATCAAATAACCCGACTGCCCTAAAAAGACCGAAACAAGTTTGATAGCAGGCGGGAGCCATTAATTTTCTTTTGGTTTATGATTTGCATCTGGGTCCCGCCTGCTATCAAACTTGTTTCGGTCTTTTTAGGGCAGTCGGGTTATTTGATTTTTTAATTAATAAGTTTATTGTATACTTTTTAGTTATGATATATATATTTTTGAAATCCCCTTTAATAGTTCTTCATTTTGATACCCTACTAGATAAGTTTGGGTGAAAATATTTTTTGAAAAACATACATTTTAGCGCCAAAAATCCAATTTCGGTTTTTTTATTATTTTGATATACCCAGTGTCACTCTCACAGTAAATACGAATCTAACGACACCTCTCAAGCTAAACATACATACTCTCGAAAAACATAACCCTCCTTCTGGCGCAGTCGGGTAAATAGTTAGCCTATGATTGGTATGTTGGCTTTTCAGGAAGCGACTGCCAGCTGATCTTTCAACCCTGAGAGGGAAGCCTCTACCAGATTCTCGTACGTTGTTTAGGAGGTGCGCAGACTACGACTCCGAAGATCTTGGTGGGGACGCCATATGCCCTTCCTATCATAAAATAAAAGGAAACTCACCTGTCTTCATAATCATAATCATCCCTTGCGTAATAATAATCATCATCATCATATTCGTATCGGTAGGCTGGTCTCCTGCGAGGTGGTCTTGGGGGGCGAGGAGTGGTAGTGGTAGTAGTAGTCGTAGTGGACGGTGGTGGTGGTGGGGTGGCTGCTGTGGTAGCTTTGTAGAGGGCGTCGTTCCTGGAAGGAAGTTTATTTTTAATTATATGTGTATTTTTTACCAGTTTTTAAGGGGGAAATCTTAGTGTGATTTCCGGTTGAATCCAGCTCGGAGCCCAGGAACCTACTTCATTTCGTCCTTTAGACTTGGTATATGCAGCTTTTATGGGAGTGACTGTCATCTGACCTCCCAAGCCTCTTGGAAGGAAAATCTGCTCTAGAGCCTCGTATGTCAATCAGGAGGTGACCCGGTTTGCAGATGAGGGAGTCGTGAATCTACTCAACTTTTGAAAACACGTTATAATGTTTCGACCTTGATGCCAAACAACTGGAGATTGTCTGTCTCGTGAAATGCCACGTCTCCAACTTTACATTTGATATAAATAATAGTTTAAAAAACTAAAATACTCGCTTTTTTAGTTTTTTATCTAAAAAAATAGAAAATAAGTTTTAATAAATTTAAATTAAGAATAGTGTTAAAAATTTCAATAAATATAAATTAATAATAGAGTAAATTCAAAAAAATGTATTTCATTTAAAAAAAAGCGTGAGTGCATGGGTCAATAGATTTAAATATTTTATTGACAGACATGAGTAGAGTGATTATCATTTTGATAATATCTTAAAAAGCACCCCACGCTTTTTTAAAACTAAAATACATTTTTTTTGGTACATAGTTTTTTAAACTATTATTTATTTCCTACTTTTTAGTTTTGTTTATTTATAAAAACGTCTTTTTTTGAGTTTTTTAAACTATTAATGCTTTGTTGAATTAAAAATTCTCTTTGGTGTTCGAAAATTTGTTAATATTAGATAAATCGGCTAAAGATAATGGTTGGAAATTAAAATTTCTACCTTTAAAAATCTTATTTTGCAAATTCAAAAATTGAATAATTTTATCAAATTAATCGAGGACCGATGACAATACCATCGGTCCTCGATAAATTTACAAAGTTTGGACGAAATCTGGCCGTTTAAAGTGGGTCAAAATCGCGCCCAAAGGAGTGGGTTACAAACAAACATACAGGTGAAGCTAATAAAAAGCGTATAAAAATAAAGCTTAATGTACTTTCACTAATAATAGAGGGTTGCTTCTGCTGGGGTGGCAGGTAGACTGCGCTCATGGAGCACGGAGGTCGCTCAACGACCTGGTGTCTGAGTCGGCTGCGCCGCGATTCACCTTATACCTTTTTATTTTTTTCGTGCGGAACTCGCCGGCCAGCGGGGGCGGTTATGTCGGGCTTGAACCGACTAAAAAACCCATACGCCGTCTAGGGTCTTCAGACGCCGGGGTGTAAGGTTGCCAGGCCTGCGCTCATGGAGGACGGAGTTTGTTGAGCGACCTCCGGCGTCGGAGTCGCTCCCCCCCCTCCCTGCGCCGCAACTCGCCTTTGTACCTTTTTTTTTTTCGTGCGGAAATCCCTTTGGATACCCCCCCGCCCGCCAGCGGAGGTGGTTATGTCGGGCTTGAACCGACTAAAACCGCACGCCGTCTCGGGTCTACAGACGCCGGGGTGTAAAGTTGCCCATATAGCATATCCCTCGCACCGCGACTGACCCTGGGCCATCCGGTTTCGAGATGGCCCCCTCGGGTCGCCTTTGTACCTTTTCTTTTTTATTTTATTTTTATCGTGCGGAAATCCCTTCGTATACCCCCCCGCGTGCCAGCGGGGGTGGTTATGTCGGGCTTGAACCGACTAACTTTTTGTTTATATGCCACAATTATTTTATGTTTTCAATAAAGAATGTGAATAAATATTTCTGTTACCTGTGCCAATAATTGGCAGAATTTTTGCAGTCTACTCCGGAGACGAACTGGCAGATGAAGGTCTTCTGGTCGAACGCCGTGTAGTTGGCGCACAGGAAGTCGTAACGGGTACCGTCCAGACAGTGATGGTATACCTGGAACGAGATGAACACAGTTTTGACTTAAAATATAGCTATAATCTGAAGATCTTTAAGTCACGAGTGAGTAAGTTGCTTCTAGGCAAGCATTTTAACATCAAGGACCATAATTATCACTTAAAGCCCAGTGGTGTACGTAACAGACTGCCGAGACGAGCTGTCGAGTTCGATCCCCAGTCGCCCCTGGCATACACCTCTGACTTTTCGTAGTTATGTGTGTATTGAAAATGTTGATTATCGCTCGCTTAGTAATGTGCCTGGTAGATGGCAATAGGCTCGCTCCCTATTACATTGGAACGAAAACATAACTGGCGAATCGTGGATGTGTACATCTCTGCTTACCCCTTCGGGGATACAGGCATGAAGTTATGTTATGTTATGAAATAATAGTAAAATTTCTTTAAAATTAATTCTAACCCATCCAATTTACTTTTGATTAATTTTGATAAGGAATCTAAAATATATATAGTAAAATAATAATAATAATAATAATATATATAATAAATATATATATATATAGTCTAACTTTTGAAATAAAACTATTTTTAACGGATTCTATCGCAATTTATTTGATGTTATTTTATATTTTACATTGATCCCAACGTTTCGGTTGCTTTTCAGCAGCCATGGTCACGGGGAGATCCATTCAATCCGTTAAAAATAGTTTTATTTCAATGTGTGACATTCGGTGCGGGAGAGAACCCTACCCCCCGAGTTCCGCCGTCTACGTCCGGGACTACCGACCTCCATGAACGGGGCCTGAGGACGGCAGTTGGCCGACTCGCCGTCCTTACAGAAGCAGGCCGTGGCGGAGGCGTGTCGTGTGTGCTACACACGCCTGCCTACGCACCGACGCGGGATAAAACCCGACCCCACCAGGTGAGGCCGCGCTGGCGGTCATGGTTCGCCGGTAGCCCTGGGGTTATCCTTTCGAGGGCTTACCTGGGGTGCCCGGCAATGGACACTTGGGCAGGAGACCATGTGGTTTTAGTCGGTTTTAGCCCGACATAGCCACCCCCGCTGGCCGGCGGGGTATCCGAAGGGATTTCCGCACGGAAAAAAATAAATCTTTCTTATATCTATGGAGTACGCACAGAAACGAATTTTAAGTGTGTTTTGTTTAGTTTTGTTATTTTTTAGGGATTTTCTTTAGAAAAGCCCTATTGCTATCGAGTTGTCGTCGTAGCCAGTTTTCTGTCACGGTTTTGGGTATGAAGATGAGCTATCGAGTTGCTGTTTTCGGTAATAGATTCGTGCTGGGGTGAACCATTGCAAGATAAAAAAAAATCGCTAAAAATCGCAAAAAATTTTTTTTCGCAAAATCGAAAATCCCTTGTATTCGGCTGAGCTCGTCTCAGGAATTCAACTTGTTTGTATTCTCCTGTTTGTTAAATGTGTTAAATTATTTGAATTTGTTTTCCTTTTTCTTTTTTAGTATCATGTGTGTTACAAATAATAGTAAATGTGTGTAATAACGAAGTAAATAATGTGAATTCTTGTGTTCTTGTGCACACGTGCGTGTCGTCGCGTCTCTGCAAAGGCGCCATCGGAATATCAGCGCTGCTCGTCATATGTTTGCATGCGGGCAGCATTTATGCTGAGATGGAGACCTGTTGAGGCTCGCACTCCTAATATCTATATGTGTATATATATATATATAGTGGCGATAGCTCAGTGGCGTATGTAATGGACTGCTGAGACGAGGGCTCGAGTTCGATCCCCAGTCGCCCCGGGCGCACACCTCTGACTTTTCGTAGTTGTGTGTGCATTAATAAATGATAATTATCGTTCGCTTAATAATGTGCCCGGTAGATGGCAGTAGGCTCGCCCCCTATTACATTTGGACCTCAACATAACTGGCGAATCGTGGGTGTGTAATACACCTCTGCCTACCCCTTCGGGGATACAGGCGTGAAGTTATGTTATGTGTTATATATTTTTATTGTAACCAATTCTGTGACAAATTTGTGTCATCAAATTTCTACCACCAGTTTATAAATATAAATAACCAAAACATCGGGTTCAATGTAAATGAGACCGTAATCTTAGCAATCCATGGATTCTCCGTGCGGGTGCCGGGTCCATCGCGTTGCTGAGTTGGGAACTCGGGACAGTGCCTGGGACTTGCGACCCAAGTGTAGGTTTAGAAGGGGCCCCTTTTGTTGATGTACATCAACACTCACCTTCACTACCCAAGTTCCCCTCCCTGCCTAACCAAATTTGATACGAACCTACTAGTGCCGCTTTAGACATTCGTCCTAGTAATGAGCTTATTGTAGCTCTCGATAGGCCTAGATCTTTAAGTAGGTTATAGAGAGATTTTGCTGGTATACCTCTCGCTCCCACTTCCACTGCATACAAATTAACCACGTAACCGTTTTTGATTAATTCGTTTGTGAGATCATAGTATTTATTTTTCTTTATTGTGTGGTCCTTCGGTATATTTGTTTCCCACGGTACAGTAAGTTCCACAAGAACCACATGTTTTAATCTCTTAGAATATAGGAATATGTCAGGTCTAGATGACGAAACCCCAACATCCTCCGGAATTTTGTAGTGCTTTTCATACGTGTCGATTAGGAGAGTCCAATCTGGGGCAGTATCTAAGATTGAATAAGGTTTGTTCCTGGGTGTTATGGATGAACCTTCAGACACAAAGTTGATATGACGTCTGTTAGTAGTCAATCCTTTTTGGGCTCTAGCTACTGCCAGACTCATTGCTTCACGTATGATGATAAGCACCTTATCGTGGCGGCGACATATAACATCAAATAAATCGTAATAGAATCCGTTAAAAATAATCTTATTTCAATGTGTGATTCGCGTAAACTTCTAACAATTTCAAGCAATAGTGCAGTTATGACACTTATTGGCAGTTCATTTCACCGTCATCTAACTAGTCACTGCATCCTTGTACCCCTGTACCCTCCTGGACCTCTTCTGCTAAGGCATAGGCCTGCCCGTACCCTCCACGTCACGTCCAAACTCACGCTAATGGGGGCCAGGGATCGTTTTGTGATCTCCAACGACCGGTGCACCTTCTTCGGCTGCATCGTGCACCATTGCATGATCTGCAGCATGTGGTTTAAGGGGCCGTGTCCACGGGTTCGCGCTTCAAAAAGTGTATAGAAATACTTGGCACGACGGTATATCGCCGCGGTTCTCTCGCTTGTGGACACGACTCCTTAGGGTTATAAAATACCATGAAAAACTCCTTACCTGGCACTTAAGCGCTACAGAAGCGTAGAAACCATCGTGAAGACCATCGCACTTGAAGTCGATCAGCTCTGGCTTAGGAACTGTCTCCAGGAACGGGTACTCTGATAGGTTGTACCCATTCAGTTCCCGAGGGAGGTTCGGGTCGTAGATATAGTCATGCTGAGGAACCCCAGTGTATTTTGTATTGTTTTGCGGTAAGTCACCACCTTCGGCCGTTACTTCTGCATTCTGGAATTAGAAGACTGGAATTAATATTGTAGGCTTTAAATTTATGGGTACAAAGTTGTTTTACCCCTTTTCACTAAACTAATGACGCTACCGAATTATTTCTTACTAGCAACAAGCCCTTTTTTTTTTATCGTGCGGAAATCCCTTCGGATACCCCCCCGCCGGCCAGCGGGGGCGGTTATGTCGGGCTTGCACCGACTAAAACCGCACGCCGTCTCGGGTCTTCAGACGCCGGGGTGTAAGGTTACCCATAGAGCATATCCCTCGCACCCCGGCTGACCCTGGGCCATCTCACCACTAACAGCATCGCTCATCCTGTCTCCTCTGAAAGCAGAGGAGTACGGAGAGCGATGTGTTCCCGCCACGTTGGGTATTGGCCGACGATCAATGCCAACCCTATGAAGGGGTGAAGGGGAAGCCATTGACCGCCGCCCAGGGTGTACCGGCCGCTCCGATTCCGTTCCCCCCGGACTGCAGCGGGATCGGAATCGGAGCGACACTCGAGGAGGTTACCCAACACACACCCCACTAGCAACAAGCCCTCGCTGCGGTTTGGTTTATATGAGTTTTGTTTTAACTTCGGGGTGCCCGGCAATGGACACTTGGGGAGTACACCGTGTGGTTTTAGTCGTTCCGATTCCGACACGCCCACCCCATCGTCGGCACCGATGGGGAGAAGCCCGTTGGGGCTTTCACAGGTATACGATACGGTATACTCGTAAATAAAAATAAAAGCCATTGGAATTTACAATAATATATCGCCTATCTCCATCAGGGATAATGCACCTTTCAAAAAATGGTGAAAGAATTTTGACGACCTCTGTGGCTTAGCGGTAGAGCATTCGACTGCTAAGTCAGAGGTCACGGGTTCGATTCCCGCTCATTGCAAATATGTATATTTGCATTGGTCTGGGTGTTTCTATGTATAATATAATAGTAATAATATATTTATTTACAAAAAAAGTATCTAAGTATGTTTATCCCCTCTCTAGAACCCACATGACATGCTCTGCTTAGTTTGAGTCTAGATGGCGCTGTGTAATATGTCCTAGAATATTTATTGAGCTGAGCGTGCGAAGCGAGCGAAGCTCTTATACCCGGCATGGCCGTTTGTTGGTGGCTGAACTCCTCCGTAACCACTCGCACGATCTTGACCAAATTTACCACGGTGATAGTGTGGACACTGAGGAGTGATTTGAAGCGAGATGGTTCATGTCCGATGTACCATTGAGGAATAATCACCGAAAAACAGTTTCACGAGCGCGCGGCCTTAGCTAAGCGCACGACCGTAGTAAGACGTCTTATTTTCAAGTAAGAGTCCTGCTCGCTCAGCTCAATTTATTTCAGTCGCACCCTGCACTGAATTCCTAGTTTATTTAAATTATTCCAATAAATGCTGTAGTTCCGAAGACTACCCGAAAATATAAACAAACTTACAAAATTCGGGCTCTCGGTTTATGATATTAGAAGATATATTAGCAGGTAGTGACGTGTTTCCTGTACTTAAGTAAGAACAAAGGATAAATAGTCAGCATATGTTATTTTGTGATCACAAGACATGCCTCACAAGGCGGATACGAATTATACCATTAGGTGGCGTGAAGGTACTTCCAAGGTTGGTAACTTTTACTCTAGCTGTGTCCGACGTCTTTGTCTTAAGTTTATACTTATTTTAATTCATTGAATATGTATTATGATCTATTTTTAGGGTTCCGTAGCCAAATGTCAAAAAAAGGAACCCTTATAGATTCGTCATGTCTGTCTGTCTTTCCGTCCATATGTCAGAGCCATTTTTTTTCCGAAACTATAAGAACTATGCTGTTGAAACTTGGTAAGTAGATGTATTCTGTGAACCGCATTAAGATTTTCACACAAAAATAGAAAAAAAAACAATGAATTTTGGGGGGTGAATGAAACTCAAAAATTTTTTTCATCAAACCCATACGTGTGGGTTATCTATTGATCGGCGTGCGGTTTTAGTCGGTTCAAGCCCGACATAACCGCCCCCGCTGGCCGGCGGGGGGTATCCGAAGGGATTTCCACACGAAAAAAAAAGACCCTGGGCCATCTCCGGTTTCGAGATGGCCCCCTCGGGTTTGGAAACCACGGTGTCCCCGTCTTGCCCTGGTTTGGGGGAGGGGCGCTAGTCGCCCCACCGTCCCGGCCTGCTTCTGCTGGGGTGACAGACGGCCTCACCTGCCACCCCCAGGCCTGCGCTCATGGAGGACGGAGGTCGTTAAGCGACCTCCGGCGCCAACCACAATGTACCTTTCATTCAATCAACTCAAATATAAAAAAAAAAAAAAACATTATTATGTTAATTGCTGCTACGGAACCTTTCATGGGCGACTCCGACTTGCACTTGGCTGGTTATTTTTAAACGTTAGAATCACGGAAGATAAAATCACGAACAACTTTAGTGCCTCCAACTTCGTTAACTTCGCCAGTCTCTCATATCACGTCATAGAAAACAGTGACGTAATTGTTAGCTTAGTAGCTTTGGTAACTTAATGGTTCTGGAGTCGGCCTTACGATCGAGTGGTCCCGGGTTCGAATCCTGGCCTTTACACTTCCAACGTGAACCCCCTCCTAATACAAGCAATTTAGCTTAGCTGGAAGGGTTAGGGGGAATATTAGTAAGTAGTATTAGTTCTCTTTTAATGAAAATAGACATGATTTCAGACTGTGGTTAAACCCGGGAAACTAAGAGGTTAAGGTGAATTCAAACAAAAATAAACAGGTTTCCCATTTGGAGGTACTCTCCAAGTCTGTTTAAGAGACAAATTGATTCATGACAAAATGTGCTTATAAACTAGTTGCAGAGACTCTTGACACCGCAATTTAGAAATGATCAACAACAATGAAACGCTATCTGTGTTCAACTAAATTAATTCTGCTAGATCATACCAGGTGGCGTCACATGTAACATTATACAAAATTTAACTTAGCCTATAGACAGATTGAAATTGTCTATTTATACTGTTGATTGATGGCACTTAGTGGAACTTGCTACACATAGCTATTGAAATAATTGTATCACTTGTACTTTTCCACTATTATATCTAATAAATTACACCTGACCGGTTTCGCCTCACGGCATTCCTAAAGGTTTTTTATACTTATTTCCATTTTACAGTTGCCAAGTATTGTCATTAACATTACTATTATCATAATTAACGGGATATTTACCATGTTTATTTGTTTTATCGAGTTGCTGATATTTCGGCACAGTTACAACCGCCATGATCACGGATGTACTGGAATTACTTGTTCGAGTGATCCGTTCACAAGGCCCAAACAAACTACAGCATCAAACTAGCTTAAAAGTTAAATAAATAAATATTCTACGACATCCTACACAGCGCTTTCTAGACCCAAAGTAAGCATGGTTTAACTGCCTTGTGTTATGGGTTCCTGAATGCGGATACACATACTTATATACTTTTTTTTAGTAAATACATACATATAAAACATACTCATGCATACTAATATTTGCACTGAGCGGGGATCGAACCCGCACCCCGTCGTAGCAGTCAAATGCACTACCGCTAAGCCACAAAGGGCGTCAAACAGTTAATGTCAATCAATAGTATTCAGCAGGCTAACCACATCACGCTAATAACAATTCAGGTTTGGGCGACGGAGCCAAAAGAAAGAGATGCAGCTATATACGGGGTATATCTCCATCTCTCTGCGTCAGCGGTGCTGAATTGAACTGAATTGCTATAGGAACGTCGTGGTAAGGCGCTAGGACGGGACTTCAACCCGTGGCCAGTCCCTAGGGATAATTCTCTGACCAGCGGAGCTCTTTCAACTGATCTTACCTCTGGTTTTTCCACTTCAGGAGCGCTGGGTTCCTCTGGAGCGGGTGTGGTAGTAGTTGTGGTTGATCTGGCGAAGATCAGCGATGTCGCCTTTACTGCTGATGTGGTAGGAAGCTCGATTGACAGGAAACTGATGGTTATACCTGCAAGACAAACAGGACTCCGGTGAGAAAACTGGTCCAGATTCATAAGTCATCATCATTATCCTCAATTACTGGGCAATTCCAATGACGTCCAAAGTTCTCCTCCAAAGACCTCGAAACCCTGGGAGGAAACCCTGCACCAGATCCTGGTCCGTTGTTTAGCAGGTGCACTGACCTGCAGTTGAGGTTGGCTTGGTCCTCAAGGATGTTTACAGGGTCCTGTAGACCCAGGTCTAGATTTAAAAGTAAATGAATGAATTTCATATTTGGTCCGTTAATTGACTGGATTTGTCTGGAAAATATTCCAGACGCTGTCCATGCTAAAATGGTGGGCCTACCTTGATGGCCTTGATGGAATCTTTCTCTAGCCTAGCTTAAAGAACCCTTCCCATCGCTCCTTATTAGCGGCGCTCTCGAACGGTGTAATAAAAATTGTTTTATTTATTTTTACAAAATTAACAGATTTGATTCCTGGCTTGGAATATTGATTTAGCAAAATCCAAATGATGCAGCTTTAGTTTTCATCAAAATCAGGCTCGCCAAGAATTAAATCCATTATATTAATTACTGGTGGTAGAAATTTGATGACACAAATTTGTTACAAAATTCGGCCGGGTGGGTACCACCGTGCACGATTGCGAAAAACCCTCCCTAGTAATACAATTTCGCTTTGAGGGGGATTGTGGTCGCAGCACTAGTGGGACCGGTGGGTGTCACGCCGTGCTGCGACGACAATCCTCTTCTGATGAGGCCGTCAAGCTGAGTGCCACCATTGTTAACATGGTACATGTGTGTAATGGTGACTCTCTTTCCTGAGACTTTACCTTCAGCTTACCATCATTGAAGTCAAAGTGACGTGTCCTTAAATATATTAAAAAAATATATATTTAAAAAAAACAACCACATTCTGTATTATTATACCATTCGATAGTACCGCTGATAAGGAACGAATTCTGGGAAGCAATAACCTACGGCAAACTTAAGGAAAGATCTAATTTCCAACAAAATACTTTTTGGGAGCTTCCAGGGTTCTGGAAAAAAAACTCAAGGTATCTTATTTTTTTCGTGCGGATTCGCCCTTCGGATACCCCCCCCCCCCCGGCCAGCGGGGGTGGTTATGTCGGGCTTGAACTGACTAACACCGCACGCCGTCTCGGGTCTACAGACGCCGGGGTGTAAGGTTGCCCATAGAGCATATCCCTCGCACTCCGACTGACCCTGGGCCATCTCCGGTTTCGAGATGGCCCCCTCGGGTTTGGGAACTACGGTGTCCCCGTCTTGCCCCGGTTTGGGGGAGGGGCGCTAGTCGCCCCACCGTTCCAGCCTGCTTCTGCTGGGGTGATAGGCGGCCTCACCTGCCACCCCCAACACTCAAGGTACCTACACTGCTTTAACCCATACATGTGAGTTCTGGCGACAATGAGATCTTACTCTATAAGGTGTTTTAATCAATGTTATGTATACTAATAATAATTGAGCTGAGCGAGCGAAGCTCTTACACGCGGCTTAGCCGTTTTTTGGAGGCTGAACTACTTCGTAACCACTCTCGCGATCTTGTCCAAATTTACCACGGTGATAGTGTGGACACTGAGGAGTGTTTTGAAGCGAGATGATTCATGTCCGATGGACCATTGAGGAATAGTCACCGAAACACAGTTTCACGAGTGCGCGGCCTCAGCTAAGCGCGCGACCGTAGTAAGATGTCATATTTTCAACTAAGAGTCCTGCTCGCTCAGCTCAATTTATTTCAGTGGCACCCTGCACTGAATATCTAGTTTTAAACTAGTTCAGTTTTTAGTTCTCCCTACTAATATTATAAATGTATGTTTGGATGTTTGGTACTTAACAGATCTTGTTGAAATTTGGTATAGGAATGGACCATAGTCCGAAGTTACACATAGCCTTTTTAGCCCCCGACGCATAAACGACGGGGTGTTATAATTTTGACGTGTCTGTGTGTGTGTCTGTCTATGGCATTGTAGCTACGGAACGGATTTCCCGATTTTGATGCAGATTTTTTTGTACGAAAGCTGGTATGATTAAGGGCTTTTTAATTTTCACGATCCTTGGAATAGGTTTTCCTGAGTTGAAAGAACATTGCGTTTGTTTGGTGGATGGATCCCGTGAATATCTGTTGATTTGTAAAAATCTATGAGTGGTAGAGTCAAACAACAGTCATTTTGGCCGTTGCATGAATGGGCCGACTCGACCGGGGAAGCACCACCCTCTCACAGAATATCGACGCCAAGTAACAGTATTTGAACTGTTGCGTTCCGTTTGGTGAGTGAGAGTGCCGGAGCCCAAATTCCTTTCCCATCCCCTCCCAAACTCCTTTCCCATCAAAAAAACTATTCGGATTTTATAGCCCAGTGTTTGGTGAGAGTTATAGTTCAACATCACGCAATGAAACTTAAGAGACGAGCAGTGAAAAGAAAAGTCAGAAAGCTGTAATAAAACCGAGGACCGCGTGTAAAACCGCGGGACACAACAAGCTGTGTGTAATCAACCAAACAGTTTTTGCTCATTTGGCAATTTTTGGATTTCAAAATGGTGTCTATAATTCGTTCAAATCTATTAAAAAAAAGCACGATTGATTTATCTGTTATAATATTAGTATTCATTTAAACATACGTTATTTCCAAATCAATATAATGTTTCTCATAAATATTGTATGCTAGTTATGCCCCGCGGCTTCGCCTGTGGTCCCCATTTAACCCACACATGCCTGTAATTAGTTTTACAATAATGTATCGAAATCTTCCCGATTTATTGACATTTATGATTACTGGTCCGCTCTCCTAGGTAGTGGGGGCGATATAATAGTAAAATTTGCCTCGATAAACAGGTTGTCCAACACAAAAATGTCAAAGTCAAAGTCAAAAACCATTTATTCTGTATAGACCATTAATACGGCACTTACAAAACGTCAAAAAAATTAATCTAATGTTTGGCAAATGGACCACCGGTTCGAAACGCGGCCCTGTCCTGAGAAGACTCCGGCAAGAAACTTCAGCGGGCTGTTTTTTTTTGTCTATTAACAAACATATTTACTTAACTTACGTACAATATTTCGTTTGAGTAGCATAGAGAGAGAGCAAACAGTTCATATCCAAGCTTGTTTGTCGTCTAAATAGTCTTGAATTTTATAGTAGCCTTTTTGGCAGAGTTTACTTTTAATGACGGCTTCTGTGGCGTAGCGGTAGTGCATTCGACTGCTACGACACGGGGCGCGGGTTCGATTCCCGCTCAGTGCAAATATTTGTATGCATGAATATGTATATTTGCATTGGACTGGGTGTTTCTATGTATAATATGTATGTATTTACAAAAAAAAAGTATATAAGTATGTTTATCCGCATTCTGGAACCCATAACACAAGCTAGTTAAACTATGCTTACGTTGGGTCTAGAAAGCGCTGTGTAGAATGTCGTAGAATATTTATTTATTTATTTATTTAATTTGGCTTTTCAATTTATGAAGAGGTAGATTCTTCATTTCACTAGGAAGCTTTTCAATTCGAATCAGTAGTTATTGAGATGAGTGCGTTCAACCAAACAAATACACAAACTCTTCAGCTTTACGAGATAATATGAAGTAGAAGATAGAAAATTTGATTCATATCAGTAATAGTATGTATGTGATAACACTTCATTTCTTATAAATGTTGTATAATTAAGTTCTTTACAACATTAATTGCCAAATATTTCTTGTGCGAATTATCCTCTAAGTGCCCGCGCTGAGTCGTGCGTGTCACGCGGGAGCCGGCACGTCGTGCAAATCGTATGGATTCTTTTGCACGACTTTGTGCAAATTTTCTGCACGAAATTAGCTTCGTAGTATTTGCGTGAAACAACACAGCACGGCTGCTAAACACTTCTCTGAATATGGGTTTTACTGCTAACTTTTGAGGTTTATAAAACCTAAGAATGAGAGGTTAAATTGTAACAACTCCGCCGGCTAGCTGGTCAGAGCGTTCCCCCTGTAAGGGACTGGTCGCGGGTTCAAGTCCCGTCCTAGATGTTCTCTTTTTCCGATCTAAATTTATAGGAAAATAAGCATACAAATTGCTTAAAAATTTAATTTGAGCTTTTAGCCTAAAAGGCCATGCCAGCTCCATCGTACCCTGAGCTAACAAATGACTTAAAATTATCTATCCTACATGTACACTACGCTTTCAAAATCTCATATGTCATTTTATAAATTAGAATAGCAGCTTCAGAGAGAGGTTGAGCCAGAATGCTATTGAACCTCCCAATATCCATCGGTCGCATATCAGTTACTTCCAATAAAGCCACTCTTAATACCCGTGTTCGGACACACTCCACC
The DNA here is from genome assembly GCA_946251805.1 of Cybosia mesomella. Taxonomy (NCBI): domain Eukaryota; kingdom Metazoa; phylum Arthropoda; class Insecta; order Lepidoptera; family Erebidae; genus Cybosia; species Cybosia mesomella. The sequence goes on along the minus strand of OX276417.1, from coordinate 12,856,471 downwards.
AACAGATGATGTACATCCTCAGAAGTGTTAAATTTTTTATAAAATTGCTTGTGTTAGGAGTGGGTTCACGACAGTAGTGTAATTGCCAGGATACGAACCCGGTACCTCTCAACGGTGTTCACTAAGCTATCGAAGCCATTTAAGTATAAATTTAAAATTGAAGCAACAATTTCTTCAAACTAATAAATAAATTCACCTACATCTCGCTTGCAGCATCACTCACAATCATCAATAGGATCACAGCCGTTTATTATGTAATGCAAATCTTGACATTTCGATGTGCAATGTTTCTTCATCAAATCCTTGACTTTTCCTGCAGAAATTTTATTACGACATTGCATTTATCAATGTATATTACTTTTAATAATTCAGTTTAGGTTGTTGCTTTAGAATTTTCTTTTAGAATATGATGTGGAAGTTTGGCAACTAGTATTTTGAGCCATCTCACACATCACAGCGACTTCCAAGTTGCGTCTAAAGCTTGCACTTTGAAGCCCGTGGTCCACTTGTCGTTTTTGATTGATATATCGGCCGGGAGAAACTGCCGTCTGACATCCCAACCCTGAAAGATAAACCTCCACATAAGCCTCGTGGGTTATTTAACTCGTACACCGACTTACAGGTTGGGTAGGCTTGGGCCTTACGTATAAATATTTTTTTTTAATATTTATTCCGTCAAATTGACTGCACCTCGCCTGATGGTAAGCTGAGGTGAAGTCCAAAAAGTAGTGGCCACCATTTCTAGAGATTGTCCCTAGAATGGTGGCCCCTACCTAGACGGCCTCAACAGATGCTTTTCACGCCCCGCTTAAAGAGCCCAGGACAATCCTCCAGGTAGAAGGGAACACGTGTGTGGGTAAAGCGTTCTAGTGCTTTATGGTCCGACAAAAAAAGGACTCACCAAACCGCTTGGTTCGCGATGGTATCGATTGCACTGTATGAGGATGACACCTAAGTCCTGCACGTGTCGTTCGGGACAGGAAGGGAGAAGGAGGAATCAATTGGAATAGCTCATCGGAACATTCACCATGGTATATGCGATAGAATACTGCCAAGGAGGCTATATTTCTACGCAGCTGCGTAACAAAGTACACAACGACATCTAGACCCAAACTAAACAGAGCTTGTCATATGGGTTCTAGAATACGGATAAACATACTTGAATACTTTTTTTTGTAAATAAATACATATTATACATATAAACACACAGTCGAATGCAAATATACATATTTGCACTGAGCGGGAATCGAACCCGCGACTTCTGGCTTAACAGTCGAACGCACTACCGCTACGCCACAGAGGTCGTCAGTTGGAGTTGGTAGGGCACGTACGCCACAACTAGTATGTTGAGTATCACACGTGATTCAATGCAGTCTTAACAGCAGTTTGCCATCCTCATCATTGTGAATCCTGAGGTCCTTGAACCGTCCCGAGTCCTCGTCCAAGAACTTTTACAGATGCATGAAGACATTACCTTTTAACAGTATTTTAGTGTGTCAGTGTCAGTCGCTCTCCTTTCCAATACAAATTAACATAAACAATTCCACCCAGAACCAAGCGGTACATCATCAGCATCATCATCATCAACCTCTATTAGTCCACTGCTGGACATAGGTCTCCAATGAGCGCTTGCCGCATCCAGCATCTGCCCGCGGTCTTTCGCAGATCGTCGCATATTTGCCGCACCATAAGGACTTGTGTCTCTTATTAGCACGCGTCTTTCCTTCTTCCTACAGTCCCGGGGCTTTTAAGTGGGGCGTGAAAAAGTATCTGATGGGCCGTCAAGCTGAAGGCCACCATTATAGCAATATTAATATCTTTAATGGCGGGCCTCATTCCTGACGAACTTACCAATGACGTGGTGACGTCAAATTGACGTGACCGTTATAAAAAAAAACCGGCCTGTGAGTTGATTGAATGAAAGGTAAATTGCGGTTTACGATTTATGACGTATTAAAAAAAACTACTTGATTTCGTTCAAACCAATGTTCGGTGGAAGTTTACATCATATATGTTCATTCATAAAATCCAGGAACATACCTTATTCAATCTTAGATACTGCCCCAGATTGGACTCTCCTATTCGACACGTATGAAAAGCACTATAAAATTCCGGAGGATGTTGGGGTTTCGTCATCCAGACCTGACATATTTCTTTACTCGAGAGCGATAAAATATGTGGTCCTTTTTTTTTAATAATATACCGAAGGACCACAGTCCACACAATAAAGAAAAAAAAATACTATGATCTCACAAACGAATTAACCAAAAAACGGTTACGTGGTTAATTTGTATGCAGTGGAAGTGGGAGCGAGAGGCATACCAGCAAAATCTCTCTATAACCTACTTAAAGACCCAGGCCTATCGAGAGCTACAATAAGCTCATTACTAGGACGAATGTCTAAAGCGGCACTAGTAGGTTCGCATCAAATTTGGTTAGGTAGAGAGGGGAACTTGGGTAGTGAAGGTCAGTGTTGATGTACATCAGCAAAAGGGGCCCCTTCTAAACCTACACTTGGGTCGCAAGTCCCAAGCACTGTCCGAGTTCCCAACTCAGCAACGCGATGTACCCGGCACCCGCACGGAGAATCCATGGATTGCTAAGAATATCGGTCTCATTTTAGTTTTATCATTCTCTTATTTTAGAAGTTACAGCCCCCCTTTAAGAGATTGGAAGAACTAGAAACTAGTTTAATTAAATTATTATTAGTATAAATTACATTGATTGAAACGCCTTAACGCGCTTCCCTGACTAAACGTCCTTGAGAGTACATAGTTTCCTCTTTACCACAAGACCAGTGTAGGTGTATTTATTGTATTACGAGATACGCTGAAGCACATGAACAAAGGCTACTTCAACATGTGAATGTCGAGACCATCCAGCTCCTTGACTCCACGGACCTAGTAAGAAGACTTCAAAGAACCAAGCCCTTTTAGTTAGTTTAGTGAAGTTAGTGTTACGTAGTGCAGTGAGTGCTACTCTTAAAGAACACGAAAACAAAGTGTCTTTCCATCATAATAGAGACAATAAGATAAGTGCCAATGGACACTTAGCAATTTAAGTTAAATTTAAATTACTTATTAGCCTCAAGGTCATGGGTAACCGTTTAATTACGAGTACATGATAACCGCAAAAAAAAACTTATAAGATTTATGTGATAAAAAAAATACAAATTTGAGAATAATATTAGTTTAAAATCAATTTTAATAACAATAATTTAAAAAAACCCTGTCACGAATGTATTTACAGCTAAGAACCATCCCGATCATATCAGCTTTCGAACAAAATAAGCCGCATCAAAATCGGTTCTATCTCTCGGGAGTTACGGTGCCACAGACAGACACACAAACAGACACGTCAAACTTATAAAAAATCTAGTGGGGCGGCAATCACACAGTGATTGTCAAACTTCGGGCCAAACTTAGATATTTTTGTTGCAGTATTTTTATTCAAAATTGTTCAAAACTTGTGAACAATCTTAGGCTTTATGCAAATTATTCGACGCGTCTTTATATATTGAGCAATAAATATGAAGAAAATGAAATCAAATCAAACGTCTTCGACGCCAAAAACACAAAAAAATGTTTTTTTAGGGACAATTTGTATGGTAGGTACCCGAAACCTTGAACGTACAAACCCCAAAATCTAATCATTCTTCCCATTAACCAAACAAGATGATTGGCGAAAGAATTTTTTAAATCGGATAAGTGGTTCTTGAGTTATTGCGTAAACAGACACCCAGACCAACAGACACACCGACACAAACATTTTTTTTGCTTACTTAGACTTAGAATCTTGTGAAACGTCGGGAAAAGTGATAAAAAGTAGGTGTAAGATTTCGATTCTTTTTGCGTGATTTTAAGACTTCGGTGTCCACCTGGTTGGTGGCCCGAAGTAACCTTCGTTTTTGCATAGAGCAAAAATTTAAATGAGCTAAATTATTATTTATTAGTATAAATTTGCTATATAACCTTCGCTGTGAGCATTCTGTGAAAAATACTCCTTATTAAAGTTTTAATTTACTGCGATAGCTCAGTGGTGTACGTAACGGACTACGGAGACGAAGTCTCGAGTTCGATCCCAGGTCGCCCCGGACCTCTGACTTTTCGTAGTTATGTGTATATTTAAAATGTTTATTATCGCTCGCTTTGTAATGTGCGCGGTAGATGGCAATATGCTCCCCCCTACATTGGGACCTAAACATAACTGGCGAATCGTGGGTGTGTAATTCACCTCTGCCTGTAATTTATCCCGAAGGGATTTCGGGGATACTGGCGTGAAGTTATATGTTGGATGGAATAGGCTTTCCTGAGGGGGTTGGGGGGTCAATAGCCAAGACAAACTAATCCATAAGGTAAGGAGGAGCAAGAGACCGGACTTTTATATTTATTTTAATCCCCCCGGATACTCCCCCTCCCGCTGGCCAGCGGGGTTGGTTATGTCGGATTCGAATCGACTAAAACCGCACGCCATCTCGGGTGTAAACTGACCCACCTATAAGCCATTTCCCTCACACCCCGGCTGACCCAGGGCCATCTTCGGTTTCGAGATGGCCCAGGGAAACTGGAGACTAGGCTCCAAAGTGCAAGCTTTGGATGCAACCAGGATTGGTGCTCAGGTGAAGAGAATCTGTCATCTCATCGTCCTCATACTGATTTCCCGGTTTGTCCAAACTTTGCACTTTGGAGTCCAGGGTTCGCTTATAGTTTTGGTTGGTTTGTCTGCTTTTCCGAGATCAATTGCCGTCTGACCTCACCTCACCTCGTCGAGCAACACGATCGGCCGGTAACCGGATGGCTGGTCCGCCGGCCGCCCCGCCTTCCGGATAAGGACCAGTTTCCCCGTCTTCCAAGCCTTTGGAAACTGGCCCCTTTCGAGGCATGCGCTAAAGAGCGCCACCAGTCGAGGCCCTAGTTCCTCCAGAGCCAGGACCCATGCTCGGCCTGGAATGCCGTCGGGTCCGGGGGCAGTGCATTTCCGGGCTTTAAGCCGGAGCACTGCTACCCCCAGTTCACTCTCCCTGACTTCGGGCACATCGTTCTCGCTATTATCAGCGTCAGGCGCCTGAGGTGGAGCCATACGCGGAGGGACATGTTCCTCCGCTCTCGCTGGGAACAAGGAGCCCAGTATCCCCTCCAGCCGCTCCGGCCGGAGGCTCTAGGTCAGGTAAAAATGTAAAAAGCACAGTACTAAATCTAAATTCTGTGAATGGGCTACTGTAGGCGTATATAAGAGTAGACGAACGCTATTCGATTTATACGCCCAAAAGCAGTACAATTTTGACGGTGGTTTCATTGACTATGTTAAAAACTACTCCAAGTTATACAAAAAAGTATGTAGACAAGCAAAAGCCATTCACATTAAAAGGAAAATACTTGAGGCTTCTAATAAAATGAAGGAAACTTGGAAAGTTATTCACAAAGAGTCTGGTAAATGTAAAATGAGGGATAGTATTACTAAAATTAAATTAGAAAACACGGATATAACCTCTCCAAAAGATATTGTAAATGCGTTTGAAGATTATTTTAGTAATATTCCATTGAAACTCACATCCTCTATTAATTCTAACGCTCAAAGTGCCGAGAGTGCCCTTCTTGAGAGTAATATCAGTTCTTCCAAATTTAACTTCAAACATATTGACCCCATTGACATATTAAAAGCATTTAAAAATCTCAAAATGAAAAAGTCTAAAGATTACTGGGGCATGTCAGTTACTTTAATTAGTCATGTCATTAATATCATTGCACCTGATTTAGCACTCATTTTTAATGAATGTATAGATGAAGGCACATTTCCTAATTTAATGAAACATAGTAAAATAATACCACTATTTAAGAAAGGATCTAAGTCAGAACTTGGAAACTACCGCCCTATCTCTATTTTGCCAGCTTTGAGTAAGGTGTTTGAAAGAGTGATGCTCAATCAAATGCAACTACATTTCAAAACCAACAATCTTTTCCACAGCCAACAGTATGGCTTTACTGGCGGGAAATCTACCACCGATGCGGGAGTTAGCCTAGTTAACTTAATTTACGACGCTTGGGAGGGATCGCAGGATGCTATTGGGGTATTCTGTGATCTTTCTAAGGCGTTTGATTGTGTTGACCATCAGACACTTTTGCTCAAGTTACGTCGGTACGGTTTTGACAAAAAATCCACAGAATTAGTAGAATCTTATTTAACAGATAGACTTGAGACTGTTGATGTGAATAACGTTAAGTCAAAAGGATCAAACTTAAAAATAGGTGTACCCCAGGGATCAATCCTAGGACCTTTTCTCTTCTTGGTTTACATCAATGACCTGCCTAATATAATTGAAGCACAAGCTGGCATAGTATTGTTTGCGGATTAACTAGCTTGTGTTATGGGTTCCATAATGCGGATAAACTTTTTTTTTTTTGTAAATGTATACATATCATACATTGAAATACTCAGACCAATGCAAATAGACATATTCATGCATACAAATATTTGCATTGAGCGGGAATCGAACCTGCGACCTCCGACTTAGCAGTCGAACGCACTACTGCTATTATTTGATCGAATGGTCACATGTATAAACTCCCATATCACTGACAGTACGTTTGTCGACGGGGCAAGACGGGGATACCGTGGTTCCCAAACCCGAGGGGGCCATCTCGAAACCGGAGATGGCCCAGGTGCAGTCGGGGTGCGAGGGATATGCTCTATGGGCAACCTTACACCCCGGCGTCTGCAGACCCGAGACGGCGTGCGGTTTCAGTCGGTTCAACCCCGACATAACCGCCCCCGCTGGCCGGCGGGGGGGTATCCGAAGGGATTTCCGCACGAAAAAAAAAACAAAAAAAAAAAAAAGGGATCCGCCAAGTGGGGTCCCTCCTTCCTGCGGTTTCTAAAGTTGTATAAAATGATGGGTATGGCGGAGGGCTTTGTTAGACTTTCATCTTCTTTCCCTTCCTTTGGCCCTGCTACTTCTGACTAATATCCTGCGGAATCGGGAGCGGCCCTTTCAAAGGTTACTTGGTTTCTTCATACCTCCCTGATTAGTAGAGGGTTCTGTGGAGAGACAGCAAGATAGCGGATGGATACTCAACTCATACCCCGATTGCCATGTCGACCTGTCGTGAATAGTTTCAGTAAGAAGTCTCAATAGGATTAATCGCTCGTTCGATATATTATGCATAAGTTGTATGTCCTTAGAGGATTACCTGTTCTATGAGACGTGCCATATTTGGCACATGACCTCGAATAAAGTTAAGTTATGCAACCAGTCCTGTCAAAAATGATAGGACATAACAATTATGACATAATTTTCTCTAATAGCTCGAATCTTTAACCGATAATTACACATTCTCATCATGTTAGCGTTGTAAGTTGTTCCCGGCTGCATCCGAGCCCGGGTCCGCTTATTCATTCTTCTCTCCTTTTGGTTTGACTTATACGCCTTTTATGGGACCGACTGCCATCTGATCACGAGAGGAAAGCCTGCGCCAGAGCCTGTATAAATCAGCAGGTTTTGCAGACCTGCTGGTTTTCGGACGAGGCTGACTGGGTCCCGAAGAATAATTAATAATTAAAAAAAAAATCGGTGGTGTATAAAATTTTAGTGGGCTGCCATATCTAAAGTTCAATTTTAAAAAAGTTTAAAAATGATTGTAAAGTCATTCATTGTTTCCGTAGTTCGCAAGAATTACGGTAGATGGCTCCAGCGTCGCCTTTTGACGTATATAATATATCGGAGAATTTCGAATATCTGGGACGTGTCTAGGTGGCTCAGTTGGTCAGAGCATTCCCCCTGTAAGGGACTGGTCGCGGGTTCAAGTCCCATCCTAGACGTTCTCTTTTTCCGATCTAAAATCTATAGTATCCAATACATATTACTTTTTAATATCAACCCTGTTTTTCAGTGTTTTATAGAACGATAATTAATTAACACATTATTCAACTTCTTTTGGCGTATCAGGAGAAACTTGTGAATATCGAGGGTACGCCAATATAATACAATCAATTTCTTTTTTGAACATCCCGTTCCTTGATTTAATTATTCGCTGTTGCATACGTTTTTTCATCATCATAATCTTCGCGTTAGTCCCGTTCACATCCGAGCGTCTTTGCTCTGAAGGGCTCCATCTTCCGGCTTCTACTCTTCGACTTCGCACGGTCTTGGGCATTTATAGTAGCGATCTCCATCTCCAATATTTAATTTCGGCTTTCCAGGAAATGTCCAGGTAGCTTAGTTGGTCAGAGTATTACCCCTAGAAAGGGCCTAGTCGGGGCATCAAGCCCCGTTATAAATGTTGTTTCGATTTAAATACTCCAATCTAGTAGGGGATTATGTTCTTGAGCCGTTTGGGGTTGAGACGTTGGGGTCATGGGGTCCAAGTGCCCGTTTTGTCTACAAAAATTTGGCAAAGCGGCTGATCGACGCTACACGTGACCTGGCTGGACTGTATCTTGCACAAAGAATTAGCATTGTCATTCAACAAATTCAGTCTTCTGGGAACATTACCAGTCGGTGATGATGCGGAGGAATTCTATGACGCATGTATGTAAATATTTTTCTATCTTTTAGGTTTAGTTTTCTTTACATTTATTTATAATTAGTGGTACATAATCATTTTAAGTTATTGTTGTAAATGTTTTGAACAATGAAATTGAAATATTAAAAACAAGCATAAATAAATATTCTACGACATTCTACACAGCGCTTTCTAGACCCAAAGTAAGCATAGTTTAACTAGCTTGTGTTATGACTTCCAGAATGAGGGTAAACATACTTATATACCTTTTTTTTTTCGTGCGGAAATCCCTTCGGATACCCCCCCGCCGGCCAGCGGGGGCGGTTATGTCGGGCTTGAACCGACTAAAACCGCACGCCGTCTCGGGTCTACAGGCGCCGGGGTGTAAGGTTGCCCATAGAGCATATCCCTCGCACCCCGACTGACCCTGGGCCATCTCCGGTTTCGAGATGTCCCCCTCGGGTTTGGGAACCACGGTGTCCCAGTCTTGCTCCGGTTTGGGGGAGGGGCGCTAGTCGCCCCACCGTCCCAGCCTGCTTCTGCTGGGGCGACAGGCGGCCTCACCTGCCACCCCCAGGCCTGCGCTCATGGAGGACGGTGGTCGTTAAGCGACCTCCGGCGCCTGAGTCGCCTGCGACGCGCGGCGAGCAAGTTGCGGGCTCGGCGGGCCGGGAGAGTTCTAAATCTCTCCCGGGCGCGCTCCGCCATCTCCTTCGCGAGCATTACATGCTCGCACTAATGTTTTTTTTTGTAAATATATTCATGTTATACATAGAAAACCCAGACCAATACAAATAGACATATTCATGCTTACAAATATTCGCACTGAGCGGGAATCGAACCCGATCGAATGTAAAAGTATATTTTTATGTATCGTTTTTTTTTAATGTAGGGTAGGTCAATATGACTTCAGCTCACCTGATGGTAAGCCAAAGGGGAAGTCTCAGGAATGAGGGTCACCACTGCATATCCCTACAAGTTATGCTTCAATGGTGACTGATCAGATGCTTTTTACTGCCCCACTTAAAGGACTAGAGGTTTTTTTTTCATATCACTTAGGTGGCAGACAAGCACACGACACACCTGATGGGAAGCGATTACCGTGGCCTATGGACATGTGCAACACAAGGGGCGTCACACTCGCGTTGCCGGTTTGTAGGAAGAAGAAGATACGTATGATGGTAGAGTTGTTCAAGTTGGGATTGTACCATCTCTCAATTGTGAAACCACTGTCTTTGAAAGTTATCACAAATATGAGAACATAACATAATATAACTTCACGTCTGTATCCCCGAAGGGGTAGGCAGAGGTGTATTAGAGGGGAGAGCCTACTGCCATCTAAAGGGCACTTTGTTAGGCGAGCCATAATAATTAACATTTATGAATGCACACATAACTACTAAAAGTTAGAGGTGTGTGCCCGGGGCGACTGGGGATCGAACTCAAGACCTCGTCTCAGCAGTCCGTTATGTACGCCACTGGGCTATCGCCGCTTGAAATATGAGAACAAGAAAAGGTATACTTACAAAATACGCTAAATCCGACCCATCTATGCCTGGACCGCTTCATATTGTCTGCACCAACTGTTGACAAAGAGAAGTAAACTTTAACAATATTGCCTTAGCATAACTTTTAGCTTGGACGCAATATCCTTGCAGATGACGATGATAATGCATGTCCATGTTAGTAGCACATTTATTAGAACTCTTTTTAGGGTTCCGTACCTCAAAAGGAAAAAACGGAACCCTTATAGGATCACTTCATTGTCCGTCCGTCTGTCAAGACCGTTTTTCTCAGGAGGTGGAGGTATCAAACTGAAATTTATATCTAATACTCAGGTCTACTGTCCCTTGGAGCTGTGAAAAAATCAAACTTCTAAGCCAAAGCAATCAAAAGATACAGCCGTTTATGCCGCAAATTTCCGCAAATTTTCGAAACTCGCACGGGAATCCTAACCTACAGGGTACTTCCCATGAACTTAGAATCTTGAAATTTGGTACGAAGTAACGTCTTATAGTACAGATAAAGGAAAAATTGCGAAAATCGTAAATATTTAGTTACATCATATAATAAAAAATATTTTTGAAAATTTTAATGTTTACTTATATACCTACACGTTTGTACGGAACCCTCGGTGTGCGAGTCCGACTCGCACTTGGCCGGTTTTTTTTGCAAGCGGTAAAATTGCCTCCCACAAAGACAACTATAACTTACTTAACCTTTCTATTATCATAAATACCTTCCACGACGCGTTGGTAACTTAGTGATTAAAAAGTCGAGCACCCCTAAAACAGGCACCTTTGGTGCCCCCCCCAGTGGTGGCCGTTCGGAACAAAATATATATTTTTTGGCTTATTCGCAACAATCGCAACGAGCACCCCTCACATGACCTGGGGTGGTCGATGGGACAAAAAAAAAATTTGTCCCCAACCGCCCCCAGTGGGGGTCTCTGAGACAACTTATAATAGCATTCCATCTACCACCACCAAATGGCACCCAGAGGTAGCAGTTAGAACTAAGTTTTAGATATTGGCCCAACGGCCCCCGTAGTTGCAGTTTCCCAATCGCCCCCAGTGGCGGTCGATGAGACAACTTGTTATAGCATTCCCATCCACCACCACCAAACAGCTAACAGAGGTGGCAGTTAGAAATAAGTTTTAAATAGTGTCCCAACAGTAGTGGCAGTAACAACTAAGTTTCCCAACCACCCCTAGCGGGAGTTGATGAGACAACTTGTAATACCATTCCCATCGAGCACTACCAAAGATGAGTTTTAGATATTATCCCAACGGCCCCCGTAGTAACAGTTTCCCAATTGTCCCTATTGGGGGTCGATGAGACAATTTGTTATAGCATTCCCATCGACCACCACCAAACGGCTCCCAGAGGGGGCAGTTAGAACTAAGTTTCCCAACCGCCCCTAGTAGGAGTTGATGAGACGACTTGTATTCCCATCGACCACCACCAAACGGCTCCCAGAGGTGGCAGTTAGAACTAAGTTGTAGATATTGTCCTAACGGCCCCCGTAGTCACAGTTTCCTAATTTCTTCTAGTGGGGTCGATGAGACAAGTTGTTATAGCATGCCCATCGACCACCACCAACTGGCTCCCAGAGGTGTCAGTTAGAACTAAGTTTTCCAACCGCCCCTAGTAGGAGTTGATGAGACAACTTGTATTCCCATCAACCACAACCAAACGGCTCCCAGAGGTGGCAGTTAAGGCCCCCGTAGTTGCAGTAAATAAAACAATCTTTAAAATCAGTACTTACTATAGGTATACTGTACTTCTACGCGGACGACACGCTCGTGACGGCGTGCGGGGCGACGTACCGCGAAGCGACCCGAAAGGCCACGACCGCGGTTGCCCAAGTCGTTAGGCGGATCCGGCGGCTGGGTCTCGAGGTGGCCCTGCACAAAACCGAGGCCCTGTTCTTCCATGGGCCTCGGAGCAAGCCACCCGAGGGATCCAGTCTCATCGTGGGAGGAAATCGCATCGGCATCAAGCCCCAAATGAAATATTTGGGGCTCGTGCTCGACGGCCGATGGGACTTCGGAGAGCACATCCGAAGTCTGGCCCCCAAATTGAAGGGCACAGCTCTTGCTCTGGCTCGGCTGTTGCCCAACATGAGGGGGCCCGATGACTCCTGCAGGAGACTCTACGCGGGGATCGTGCGGTCCATGGCCCTGTATGGGTGCCCAATATGGGCGGAGGCCCTGAGGACCAGAACTGTGCAGATGCTGCGCGCTCCGCAGCGAGTTCTGGCCATCAGGGTCATCCGAGGGTACCGCACGATCTCCTTCGAGGCGGCGAGTCTCCTTGCCGGAACTCCGCCATGGGACCTGGAAGCGAGAGCCCTTTCGCAACTGTACCAGTGGCGAAAGGAGGCGCGGGAGCAGGGATGGAACCCCGAGCCTCGAGAAATCGAGGCCGTGCAGTCCCAGCTCCGCCAGGCCATCGTGGTGGAGTGGAAGGAACGACTTGGGCAACCAAGCGCAGGGCACGCCGCAATAGCGGCGGTAAGGCCCATCATGGAGGATTGGCTGGAGAGGCGACACGGAAGCCTCTCCTACCGACTGACGCAGGTGATCTCAGGGAAGGGGTGCTTCGGGGACCACCTGCATCGGATCAGGAAGGAGCCAACGCCTGAGTGTCATCACTGCGACGCGAGCGAGGACTCAGGGCTGCACACGCTGGCGGACTGCCCGGCGTGGGAGGCGCCGAGGCGTGACCTCGTGGCAGCCATCGGGGTGGGAGTCCTCTCGCTCGGCAGCATGATTGCGGCAATGGTGCGGAGCGCGAGCGCGTGGGCCGCCGCCGCCTCCTTCTGCGAGCATGTAATGCTCGCGAAGGAGGTGGCGGAGCGCGCCCGGGAGAGACTTAGAACTCTCCCGGTCCGCCGAGCCCGCAACTTGCTCGCCGCGCGTCGCAGGCAACTCAGGCGCCGGAGGTCGCTTAACGACCTCCGTCCTCCATGAGCGCAGGCCTGGGGGTGGCGGGTGAGGCCACCTGTCACCCCAGCAGAAGCAGGCCGGGACGGTGGGGCGACTAGCGCCCCTCCCCCAAACCGGGGCAAGACGGGGACACCGTGGTTCCCAAACCCGAGGGGGCCATCTCGAAACCGGAGATGGCCCAGGGTCAGTCGGGGTGCGAGGGATATGCTCTATGGGCAACCTTACACCCCGGCGTCTGTAGACCCGAGACGGCGTGCGGTTTTAGTCGGTTCAAGCCCGACATAACCGCCCCCGCTGGCACGAGGGGGGGTATCCGAAGGGATTTCCGCACGAAAAAAAAAAAAAAAAAAAAAAAAAGGTATACTGTACTTAATTATATAGTTCTTTCGAAAATATGAAATTAATATCTACATTCATAGTGCTTTCATGCTACCAATGATTGACCTTATTATTCTCGGTTTTTTTAAATTCTTTATAATGTACAAAACCGTACACAATTTTTAAACATTACGGATAAAAACAATGTACAAGGCGAGCTTAACTCAGTAGGTATTGAGTTTTCTCCCAGCAAACCTTTGGGGGATTGTACAGAAGGACAACAAATGGGTAAACATGGGAGTACAACCATAGGATTATACATACTTACATAAGATAAAAACTATCAATCAATCAATCAATCAATCAATCAATCAGTCAATCAATCAATCAATCAATCATTTATTTCCGTCGAATATGGCCACAAAAGATCATAGAGCTAGAAGTTACAGCATAGACAATATGTTATGTTTGTTATTTAATTAATAGTCATTTTTACATTCATACTCGTACATTGCTTCGAGCAATACTTCTTTTTGAGATACATATTTAGGAGGACTTCTACTGTATGGGAGCTAAAGTCTGCCAACAAACTGTCCAACAGTATGGCAGAAAAAAATGTAAACATAACTGTGATGTTTAACAGAATAAATACTTTGTCTTATTTCTTTTTCTTCTTTCAAATACAGCAAAACACTTACTATGATTTTGATTAGTCTTTAACAAAATAAAGCGGCGATAGCCCAGTGGTGTACCTATCGGACTGCCAAGACGAGGTCTCGAGTTCGATCCCAGTCGCCAAGAGCACGCACCTCTGACATTTCGTAGTTATATGTGTATTAAAAATGATAATTATCGCTCGCTTAGTAATGTACCCGGTAGATGGCAATAGGCTCGCCCCGTATTACATTGGGACCTAAGCATAACTGGCGAATCGTGGGTGTGTAATACACTTCTGCCTACCCCTTCGGGGATACAGGCGTGAAGTTCTGTAATGTTATGATTTGAACAATATGTATTTCTTTTTTTTTTTATCGTGCGGAAATTTCTTCGGATACCCCCCCGCGTGATAGCGGGGGCGGTTAGGTCGGGCTTGAACCGACTAAAACCGCACGCCCAGTACCCTAAAATTCAGATGCATGAGCAGTTTAACTACTATTGCATTACATTATGTAATATGCTATTTCCGGAATAAAATCGAACATAACCTTTCGATCATCACTTAAAACCTCGTTCATTTACTGCGCGGGCGCAACTGTGTAACTATTGTCATATTCGTGATTATATAATTATAAACTGAGGATTATACGGTTATGTGTTTAGCTTTTAAATTATAAAGGGCGTTTGTGTCGGATTAATATCGAACCTTTTGATCATCACTTACAACCTCGTTCATTTACTGCGCGAGCGCAACTTTGTAGCTATTGTCTTATTCGTGATTATATAATGATAAAATGTATACTATACAGCTATGTGTTTAACTTTTAAATTCTAAACGGCGTACTATTATAAACTTCATCATACTCATTGCGATTCCCCAGTTGCGTTTAAAGCTGCATTTTGGAGCCCAAGATCCGTTTATTGCTTTTATTAGTATGTCAGCTTTACCGGGAGCAACTGCCATCTGAACTCTCAACCCCCAGAGAAAAGCCTGTCCATCTATCAGCAGGTGTACCGGCTAGCAGGAGAGGTTGGCTTAGGCCTCGAAAACGACTAAATTGTTTTATGGCTACAACATCTATCTTTAAAAGTAAAAGTCCGTAACCACTATTACTTATAAGATTTTAGTACCCTGACAAAGTTTTTTTTTTATATTTAGGACACGTCAATTTGACTTCACCTCGCCTGATGGTAAGCTGAAGGTAAAGTCTCAGGAAAGAGGGTCACCATTACATACACGTACCATGTTAACAATGGTGGCACTCAGCTTGACGGCCTCATCAAAAGTCGTCGCAGCACCGCGTGATACCCTTCGGTCCCACTAGTGCTGCGACCACAATCCCCCTGCCCGGCTATGCACTTGCTGACCCCTGAACGCAATCCAACCGAAATTGGATTACTATGGAGGGTTTTTCGCAATCGTGCACGGTGGTACCCACCCGGCCGAATTTTGTGAAAAATTTGTGACATCAAATTTCTACCACCAGTATAATGCGGAATATAGATTACATCTATATTCCGCAAATGCATACTGTTTGGCCATTAAAATCCATAGTAAACTACCAGTTGATATGAGAGCGTTACGTTTCAATAAATTTAAATTCAATATATTTAGTTTCCTGATAGATAAGTGTTTTTATTCTGTGGGGGAATTTATGGCAAGCAATTTTAATATTAAAGATATAATGATCGATGTTTAACTAGGTCTGCAAGGCGAATCGCTGCTTGCAATGTTGAGCTGAGTGAGACATCGTGAATCAGATTTTGAAAACTTTGAACAGTGATCATTCCTCCGTGGCAAGTCCGATTTTGAAAATTCTTTTTGAAAGTCACAACTCTGGACATGCTTTCTGAGCGTGTAAAGTTTGGTCACAGTGTCTCGAGCGGTTATTATGTAATTCCATCTGGATTTTTTTTAACGGTGATCATTCCTCTGTGGTATCATTAGTTTTTTCAAAATATATCCATAAACCTTCCTGATTGACCTCTTTAATCATGCCAAATTTGGTTCTGATTGGATTAGTAGTTTAGGAGGAGACCTGTGACAAAGAAAATCCTGAAGTCTGGTATGAGGAGCTTCCGCTCGACTTCGTCTCACTCAGCTCAATAATAATTTATTACAATGATATGACTAATTCAATAATTAATTGACTGCACGTGTGACTTTAGTTGTATTGACAATTATTGTTATTATTGTAAAACTTTAATATTTCAACATTTAATAACGCCTAATACGGCAGAATATGCATGAACACTACACTACATGATTACCTATAATTCCCGCGCAATTTTTTTTCAATTGAATACCATTGAATTGTTTTTTCGGTGATTATTCCTCCGTTGCTAGACCGATTTTCAATTTTCTTTTTGCCAAAATCGTGGTCTCAACATTGATCATTTTGGAGAAATCAGATTTTGAATTTTTTGAAGAGTGATGATTATTCCTCCATGGTATGTTCGATTTTGACCTCTGTGGCGTAGCGGTAGTGCGTTTGACTGCTAAGTCAGAGGTTGCGGGGTCGATTCCCGCTCAGTGCAAATATGTATATTTGTATTGGTCTGGGAGTCTTGGGTGGGTTTCTATGTATAATATATATTAATTTACAAAAAAAAAAGTATTTAGGTATGTTTATCCGCATTCTAGAACCCATATGACAAGCTCTGCTTAGTTTGGGTCTAGATGGCGTTGTGTAATTTGTCATAGAATATTTATTTATTATTATTTATTATTATTTTAAATTTCATTTTTTTAAACCTTCCGGGTATTAAGTTTTATATTTACACGCCAAGTTCGATCAAAATTGGTCAATTAGGTAGTTTAGGAGGAGTAGCGTCACAACGAAATACACCGAGTGGAGTACAGAGAGCTTTTCGCTCGACTTCGTCTCACTCTCAGTTCAAAGATCTCAATGTACTTACCATATTCATGGAAATAAATAAATAATTCATTCATTCATTTCTTCTATTCAATGGTGAAATGACTGCTTATTCTTGTGTATGATGGCGGAACCACACTTGGCTATGTATTATTCATTATTCATCTTATTAAAAACAAACCGCGGTAGCCTAGTGGTATGGGTAATGGACTGCTGAGACGAGATCTCGGGTTCAATCCCAGGTTTTACCATGGCACACACCAAGGACTTTTCGATGCTTTTCGAAGTTATGTGTGTATTTATCGCAGGCTTATAAGTGCCCGGTTAATGGCAATGGGCTCGCCACCTATTACATTGGGACCTAAACATAAACTGGCGAAATGTGGGTGCTAGCACCTCTGCCTACCCCTTCGGGGATATAGGCGTGAGTTTATGTTATGTTATGTTATGTCATCTTATTTGACCGCATACGACGAAGTGTGGGGGGCTCAATCGTCTACATTTAATCTATTCGCAGGCATAACACATAAGCGCGAATAGCAAATACGGGTGGACTTCCACTTTTCCACTAATTACTTGTTTTTGGATACACATCAATGGATACAAATACACCACTAGTACTAGAGCAACAGCAGTAACACATATATCTATATATACTAGGTCTGCAGCCGGGGTGCCTGGCAACGGACACTTGGGGAGGACACCGTGCGGTTTTAGTCGATACACGACATAACCACCCCCGCACGTAAAAAAAAAGGTCTGCAACTCATTCTGCTATTGCAAAAATTGAGCCAAGCAATTTCACCAGGACTTTTTCTAACGGTGATAATTCCTCAATGGCTAGTTCGATTTTCAATTTTCTTTTTTGTCTTGTGTATATGAATAAATTACTTAATTTAATACCAATCGCGTGAATATTTGTTCGGTTATTATTCCTCCGTGGTACACATGAATTTTTAATTACATAGCTTCTGTCCTTCTCATCAGTAACATATTTGCTTGTGTGAAATTTCATTAGAGTCAGTTCAGCCGTTTGGGAGGAGAAGATGGTCTAACGAAATATATGAGTCGTCTTAAAGAGAGCAAAGCTCTGACGAGCTTCGCTCAATAAAACAAAGCCTGCTTAGTGATGACCGCGATAAACTCGGCCAGAGTGGGGGTAGTTATGTCGGACTCGAACTGACCAAAACCGCACGCCATCTCGAGTATCTTATCGTGTGTGTAAGTAAGGGGGCCAAAAAGGCAATACCTCGCACTCTCGGCTGACCTTGGACCATCTACGGCTTTGAGATGGCCTCCTCGGGATACTGTGCCTAGGTACACAAAATATGAGATATTCACGACATAAATTCAGCTGATAAGGTAACCAAAATAACTGGATTCTAAGGCAGAACGAAGTTTGCCGGGCCAGCAATATTGTTTATAAAATGACAAATGACGATCACATGACAAATAATTGCTTGAATAATGCTTAGCCGCATTACAAATAACACATAGCAACATATGGTTCCGTCATAATATATTAAGTTTTATTTACCTAGCTATGTGTATTGAATACTGATGTTTGTGTATTTAATTAAATATATTTTTGTAATTTTATCTATGTGTGTGTGTTATATTTGTAATGGCACCCAAGATATACCACAAACTGCCAAAAGCTATTGAATCTTGTGAAATATTACTTATTTTTAAAAAAGAACTACAAACAATTGTGCTAAATAAAGCTTATTATTCGATAGATGATTATCTTACTGACAAAAGCATTTAATTTAATTTTAAGAACTCAATTCCAGATTTAATTTAATTTCCTTTGACTTAATTTTTATTGTTTGTTTAACTGACATTGCTATTTTAAATCTTAAGGCTTTCACGGCCGGCGTTGCATGTAGAATATACTGCTTCCGGGCTGTTTGGCCGTGGTCCATCGGTCCATCGGAAACTTGTATTCCAGACGTTTCGTCGGTCACTGCGGTCGACATCTTCAGTGGTACAGCTCGGGACGCCGTCGTTCGTGCGGAGAACCTTCCTCGGCGGCGAACTCGCTGCGACTGATGAGTCGCTGCTTTGAAACGTCTGAAATACAAGTTTCCGATGGACCACAGCCAAACAGCCCGGAAGCAGTATATTCTACATGATATTGCTATTTGTTATAATTCCATTTTATTGACTAGTGTAATAAAATATAATATATTTGTACATCACTCAATGTGGTAGGTATGGTATGGTTTCGCGAGCTGGTATCCGCAACTCCACGACAAGGCGCGGTTTTTGCGTGAATGTGGTAGGACGTAGAGTACATTATAACATAACGATAAGACCTAATAACCATAAGTAAATAACCTATGTTCCACGAATAAATGATTATGATTATAATTCAGACACACGTCTATACACTTTTGTTTTGTTCTCCTGTCGCCGGTCTACTGGAAGAAATTAATTGAAGATATTACTATTATTTCCACCTTCCATTGTATGTGATTTTATTATCGTGTGTGCATAAATTTAAAAAAATAAGCCTTAGTTTTAATTCTTACGAAATTGGGATACAAATTTAGTTCCAAAAGGCTTCGTCATAAATTGTAAGTATATATATATATATCTGCGTATATACAATTGCCATTTACGAAAATCACTTCAAGAGCATATAGATTAATCTAGAAGCTCTGTGGTTTAGAAGTCTGTTAGACAATGATACGGTCAGAAAATAAACTCTCTTAATAGTTAAAAATTGCTAAATTCAAAGGACACTTCGGTACCTACAAAGATTTATTTTTACAAGTTTTTATTTATTTTACTTGACTTGTTAGTATCCAATTTAGTAGGTATTGCAGTAGTAGTATTCCAATAGTTAGAGTCCAATTCTGGAAATAGATCAAACCTACTTCTAAATTGTCGTATCGATTTGAAACTTCCTGTATATGTGACTTAGTCGATACCAGAGATAATATAAATAGTAAACTTAGTAGTAGAGACAGTTGAGATAGTAGAAACAGTAAAGATAATGTTTCCGTCCTAGTAGGGAATTGATTCGTGCCGACTTCGCTCATGAAACTTCGTAAAAAGATCTCATTTCAACGCCAAAATTTAAACATGCCTTGAATTAACATCATAAGTTGTACGTTACGATGCAACGGCGTATAAAATATGAACCAACAAACACTTATTTTTATATGTATATTAAATAGATGAATATCTTCAAACTTGAAATGGGAGGATCACATTACTGGAATTGTGAAGAGGGCCAACTCCTTTATATATGTCATAAGAAAGGCCTTCCAGACCTTGACTCTGGATGTTTTCCTGAGAATTTACAAAACGTACATAAGACCTCTACTCGAGTATGGATTCCAAATTTGGAGCCCATACTTCCAAAAAGATATTGATCTGTTGGAGAATGTGCAAAGGAAAGCCACTAAACTACCTGCTTGCTTACGTCGTAAAGCATACACGGATAGATTAGCAGCATTACATCTTACTACCCTGCAAGAGAGACGCCTCCGAGGTGACCTAATTGAGACTTACAAGATCATAACCCACAAGTATAATTTACCTGATATGCACACGATTTACACTCCAAAAGTACCTGCTAAATCAGCCCGAGGACATAGTCTGAAGATGATCCGTGCACCATCAAACACGAATACGGCACACCATTTCCTCAGTAACCGGGTGGTCCGTAACTGGAATCTACTGCCTAATGAAGTTGTGACTGCTACCTCAGTAAATAAATTCAAAAATGGATTGGACCACTGGCTACGAACAAAAAAATTAAACTTAACCAACACTGTGACATAGGCACATCAGCTTTAAGCTGCTCGCCTATTAATTAATAATAATAATAATAATAATAGAATAATAATAGAATAACTGGCAACACTAGTATCAACCAGTCAGCTATTTTTGTGCTTTAAATCAAATTAAATTTAGATAAAATCTGTTAAATATATAATCAACTACAATAGTGCAATAAACCATCAAGGGAAAAAAGTATTATAAAATTGATCCATACAACAAATATGTAAGCAAGAATATTATATCTCACAACAATTATTGACATGACAGTTTCTGTCTGTCAAAAACAAATTCTGAAAATGCACAAAAATAAGTATCGATTATGATAACAAGAGCCAAGGCACGAGCAGCAGCACGCCCAACAACCCCGGACTCGTCGCTCAGCTCCGTCCCGCAGCCACCAGCCAGTTCTCTGGGTGTGACAGCGACGTCGAGCTCAAGTTCCAGCGACGAGTTTTTCTCCCCGCCGACGTCGCCAACACCTGTGCGTCGGCAGGGGAGAGGCCGGCCACCGACTGGCTTGGAGCCCCGACGCCCACCGGCTTCGAATAGGGCCCCCGCTACCGGTGGTGATGTGCACCGCATGCGATGGACTACTTCTATGAACGAAAACGTCATGCGGGCATATTTTGTGGCTACAGAGGGAGGAGTCAACCTCACTGCGTACCGCCCGGGTACCATACCCTCTCCGCAAACAGTGAGACAACCAGCCACGGAGACCATCTCACAGCACATCTGTAGCGAAGAAGTGATTGATACCAGGGCTATAGACGTAAGTACCGAGTACGACGAGCAATTAAGGAGTGCTTTGGAATGTGCTATGCGGGAATATCGTTCCATGCCTTTTGTTAATAGACCTCGCCTACCACGTTTGCCAACGCATAAAAAAAATGTAGCGCTAGTGTGTGCCCTGGATTCGTTATTATCAGATTATTTTGATAATAGCGAAGATCTCGGTGATACACATTCAATTCTTTATTGCGCGGCCGTCGCAGTATGTCGAGTAGCTAATGTTCAATTTCCAAAGTGCGACTTAGCTACTCGACCGAAATCTGCTGTGCCGGCTTGGCAATTTAGAATTGAGCAACGTATCACCGAGACTAGGGCACTCATTGGAAAGCTCATTTGTTTCAGGTCGGGCAATACCCGCCCAAGAGTGATGCGCTTTGTGAGTCGAGCGTTCTCGGGGTCTGATATTAGGCCTCAAGAATTTTTGGCACGAGTCACAGAGCGTATCGACTACCTAAAACAAAAAGTTTATGCGTGGGCAAACCGGATTCGGCGGTATAAAAAAAGAGTGGAGCGATATTCTCAGAGTCGCACGTTCCAAAGGGACCAAAGGTGGGTCTACAGAGATTGGGAGCGCCCTGATTCGACTGGGGCTGACGTGTGTCGACCAGATGATGATATTACTAATACATTCTGGCGTAATATCTGGTCGATGCCCGTCAGTCATACGGAGGGTGATTGGATGCAGGATGTTGAGCGATCGTGTGAGCCTATTAAGATCATGGATCCAGTTACTATACTGCAAGAGGATGTAACCGATGCAGTCCGTCTGTTGCCTAACTGGAAGTCAGCGGGACCAGACGGACTGCAAAATTTTTGGTTAAAATGGCTGAAAAGCTCACACGGTCGTTTGGCATCTCAATTCCAATCATGTATTGAATCAGGATTGATTCCCAATTTCATGACCACTGGTGTAACCCACCTTCTTTACAAGTCCGGTAGTGCTATGGACCCTAAAAATTATAGACCGATCACATGTCTTCCTACGGTCTATAAGCTTCTTACATCCATCCTGAGAGTAAAAATATCTTCACACTTAACCGACAATTCTATCATGTCTATCTCTCAGAATGGATGTAGAAGTGGGGCTCGTGGCACTAAAGAGCTCCTTATAATTGATATGGCCATTAGCCAACAGGCACGCCGTAATCGTAAGGACCTGGCGACATGTTGGATAGACTATAAAAAGGCCTATGACTCCGTGCCACATACGTGGCTCTTGAGGGTGCTTGAGTTGTATAAAATTGATACAACTCTATGTACCTTCTTGAAGGCATGTATGGGGCAATGGAGTACGGTCCTTTGCTATCCAGGGTGTCGACGGACCTGCGAGAATGGCGGGCTGATAAGGATAGAGCGGGGCATATTCCAGGGTGATAGTCTTAGTCCATTATGGTTTTGCCTGGCACTGAACCCTCTTAGTTATATGCTGGAGAGTTCAGGGTTAGGCTGTCGATTGCGGAGAGATGGTCAGGTTATATCCCACCTCCTTTACATGGATGATCTTAAATTATTTGCCCCCAACAATTCCCAACTGATAGCGTTACTAAAGATGACCGAAACCTTTAGTAAATCTATCAGGATGGAATTTGGTGTGGACAAATGTGCGGTCATGCATGTAAAAAGAGGGGAGATTGTGGAATCTGATGGGGTTGAGCTCTCAGATTCTACAAAACTCAGGTCTCTCTCTGCAATCGACACCTATAAATACCTGGGTATGTCGCAGGCGTTAGGCATTACAGAAGCTAGCATGAAGCAATCGTTACGGGAACGTTTCTTTGGCCGCTTGAAAAAAGTCCTCAAAAGTCTTTTGTCAGGCGGTAATAAGGTGCGCGCCTATAACGGTTGGGTCATGCCGGTTTTAATGTACTCCTTCGGCATACTCAGGTGGACTCAGACGGATTTAGACTCCCTGGATAGGAGAGTCCGTACGCTTCTTACTGCATACCGAATGCATCATCCGCGTTCATCTGTGATGAGGTTGTACATACCATGGAAATGCGGGGGACGTGGCTTTTTAAATGCCAAGTCCCTCCATAACCGTGAGGTGTGCAACCTCAGGGAATACTTCCTACACAATGAAGCTGATATGCATCGTGATGTAGTAAGGGTGGATAACGGATTTACCCCGCTAGCTTTGGCTAAAGAGAACTGGCGCAAACCTGTGGTATTAAGTATTAATGACCGCATGGATGTATGGAAGAGCAAGGAGTTGCATGGACGTTTCTATCGGGCTCTACATGGGTCTGATATAGACTTACCAGCATCTGTGTCTTGGCTACGCTTCGGTGACCTATTTGGGGAAACCGAAGGTTTTGTGTTTGCAATTATGGACGAAGTTGTGATGACGAATAACTATCGGAAGTATATTCTAAGGGATGGTACGGTTGACATATGTCGGGCGTGCCACCGTCCCGGAGAATCCCTTAGACATATAATCTCTGGTTGTTCTCGTCTTGCCAACGGCGAGTATTTGCATAGACATAACCAAGTAGCCAGGATTGTTCATCAACAGCTTGCTCTAAAGTACAACCTTGTGGAATCAGAGGTACCGTACTATAGGTATGTGCCCGACGCAGTTCTCGAAAATGGGCGTATCACGTTGTACTGGGATCGATCTATCATCACTGACAGGACTATTGTAGCCAATAAACCTGATATAGTGTTGATAGGATATCACCATTCCACATGACGAGAATCTTGTGAAAGCCGAAAAAGAAAAACAAATAAAATATTTGGATTTGGCTCACGAGGTTGTCGACATGTGGAGTGTGGATTCGGCGATTATTGTTCCGATAGTTGTATCGGTGCACGGACTGATTGCCAAGAGCCTCGAACAACATCTCCAGAGGCTCGCGTTAGGCAGTTGGGTCAAGGGCTTGATGCAGAAGGCAGTGCTCCTCGACACGGCACGTATTGTGAGGAGATTCCTCTCTCTGGAGCCCTAACCACCGGTAGCTTGGTCCCTGTTCCCGATGCCGGTGGGCCACTATTTTTTATATTTTTAAATATATTTGTTTTTTTTTTATATATATAGAATGTATTTAAAAATATAATTGATATGTATTTAAACTTAAATAAAGGAAATAATAATAATATAATTAAGACTAATTTATACACAATAGCGTTAATTTTCATTGCTGTCTGTACTTCATACGTAGAAGTGTTAAGAAATTGATTTTATAGCATATTGTTGTATGTTATTTCGTTGTATTTCTCAACGTCTGAGGCCGATCCAGTGGGGTTTTGAAAGAAACCATTATTGATACAATTGTGGGAATATAATTGAATTAATTTAGCAGTTTAAATGTTAATATACATCACTCGTTAGCAAGAAGAATGATATAACTTGACATATTGCAATAAACAAAGCGAAATTACAGACATTTTGCTGTGACTCATGAGTGTTGTGATGCAACTTGTTAACAGAGCCAGATGCTTATATTAATACATATAAGTGACAGGTGACAGGTGGAGCCGTCTGTCACCCTAGCAGAAGCAGGCCGGGGCAATACTAGGACACCGTGATTCCTAACCCCGAGGGGGCAATCTCGAAATCAGACATGGAAATGCATTAAAGGCCTACGTCTGAAGACCCGAGACAGCGTGCTGTTTTAGTCATAGCTTAGCTTTAATAAATAATAATAATAAATATATTATAATAAATATTCTACGACATTCTACACAGCGCTTTCTAGACCCAAGGTAAGCATAGTTTAACTAGCTTATGTTATGGGTTCCAGAATGCGGATAAACATACTTGTATACTTTTTTTTTGTATATACATACATATTATACATAGAAAAATAAAAAAAAAGGTCCGGTAGCCTAGTGGTATGGGTAATGGACTGCTGAGACGAGGTCTCGGGTTCGATCCCAGGTTTTACCATGGCACACATCAATGACTTTTCGATGCTTTTCGAAGTTATGTGTGTATTTATCGCAGGTTTATAAGTGCCCGGTTAATGGCAATAGGCTCGCCACCTATTACATTGGGACCTAAACATAATCTGGCGAAATGTGGGTGCTAGCACCTCTGCCTTCGGGGATATAGGCGTGAGTTTATGTTATGTTATACATAGAAACAACCAGACCAATGCAAATAGACATATTCATGCATACAAATATTTGCAATGAGCGGGAATCGAACCCGTGCTCTTGTCGTAGCAGTCAGACGGCAGTCACTCTCGGAATAGCCAACATACCAATCAAAATCAATAACCGGACCTCGGGCTTCAAAGTGTATACCTACTTTGGACGCAACTGAGAAATCTTTATGAGGATGATGGTGACATACTTACATACAGGGGACGGTAAGTGGTCATCGAGTAGGTAAGTACCTACATCGGAAGGTTAAGCAATCCTAGCCAGGGCAGATTCAGAATGGGTGACCATTCTTAACACATTAAGACCCCTCTATAACTTTTTGTTTTTCGTGCGGAAATCCCCTCGGATACCCCCCCTCCGGCTAGCGGGGGTGGTTATTTCGGGCTGGAACTGAATTAAACCGCATGCCGTCTCGGGTCTTCAGACGTCAGGGTGTAAGGTGGCATATAAGGCATTTCCCTCGCACCCCGACAGACCCCCCCCCCCCCGTACCTCGGAGAGCACGTTAAACTGTCAGTCCATCTGTGGCAATTGTTATTTGTAGTTGTAACCCTAAAAGGTCCGACAACCTAGTCTACTACCACAATCCCAGTTTTATTCAAAGCTAGCACTAAGAGAGTAATAATTCAACGGTGAGTTTACGGTCCACGCCTGGAGCTTACATCCCGTTCGCGGATGGCTCTAATTGGGAGGGCAAGCCCCGTCCATCACACCGATTCAGGGCGGTATGAGGCGCAGAAACTCGCGCCTTAGTTCCTCTACCTGTAGATCAGATAACTAACATCACTTATTTGAATTCTGATTGTGTAACACTTTTGTTAATCTTATTCAGCACATTAATGAAAGAATGCGTGTTGTTTACTATGAAAAAAAGTTACGAATAATATAAATGTTATATCTGTAACATCGCATAATATGATACCAATTAATTTACGTAATATTTAAAGTAGTCTTAATTGTGAGAACACTTTCATTTTTCTCATAGAATTCGTGTTTAAATGTTGTTGTGATGAACACTTGTGACTAACTGGACGAGCCAGCTACATAAAACTTGAGATGTTCAATTACTCGTATCATCATCGTCCGAATCTTTGCTCAAATTATTTGAGGTCGGCTGTGTCTAACTACGAAACGACCGAATTTCCATATTTCTTTTCCTTTCCTTTTGAGGGCCAGCAGACCCCATTGCACGAGGGGGTCGGAGTATGGCGGGCCTGCAAGGCCCGCGGGTGTTGTGGTCGCTCCAGGTACCCTCTGCTGTTATCAGAGGGGACACTGCGAATGGCCCAGGGTCAGTCGGAGTGCGAGGGATATGCTCTATGGGTAACCTTACACCCCGGAGTCTGTAGACCCGAGACGGCGTGCGGTTTTAGTCGGTTCAAGCCCGACATAACCGCCGCCGCCGGCCGGCGCGGGGGGGTATCCGAAGGGATTTCCAGACGGAAAAAAAAGATATGTCTACTGATAAATAAATAAATGTTTATTTGACTCAAGTACACATTTTAAACGGATGGTTACAACTCTAAAATCAAACAGAAAGGACACTGAACATACTGAAACTGCATTCCATACTAGGCTAATACCCCCCCGAATGCCAGCGGTTATTTCGGGCTTGAACCGACTAAAACCGCACGCCGTCTCGGGTCTACAGACGCCGGGGTGTAAGGTTACTCATAGAGCATATCCCTCGCACTCCGACTGACCCTGGGCCATCACCGGTTTCGAGATGGCCCCCTCGGGTTTGGTAACCACGGTGTCCCCGTCTTACCTGTATTATGGAAGACAGCAATAACATTTGAATTCATTCGCGAATGTGAACTCTCAAAGTGAAGGTTCAGAGCAAGCGGTACATTTGTACTTATAAGTAACAATGGAAGGAAGTGGACTATACATGCTTCCATATCAAACGTATATTACCTACATTAACAACATACACACGTATGCATAAGCGTTAAGTTCGGAATAGAACAAGGTATGTTCATTTCTACAGTCTCGATACTAACACGTAAGTATTAAGTTATTTTTGACCATGTCTGAGTTCTGCTGAACTACAAAATGTTGTCATCAATAAAAGTTAAGACAGATTTCGCTCTACTAATTCTATCATACCTATATAACCAGTATTTAAGAACGTAGAAGTATTTAAAGTAACACAGTTTATGACCATGCCCTAGAAGAATTTTCATGCAAAATTTCAGCCAAATCTGTTCAGCGGTTTTTAAGTAATGCTCAGACATCGATAATGAAAAAACAGACAAACCGACAAGCAGACAAAAATGCTAAAAATCACATTTTCGGCATCGGTATCGCTCCTTCTACGAGTTTTTCCCGGTCGAAGTGGTTTTGCAGCCCCACCAAAATCTTTGGGGTTCCAGTTAACCTCACCTGTAAGATGGCACACCTGCTAATTGAGATGCGATGCTCTGACGCACGCTTTCCTCTCAGGGTTGGGAGTTCAAATCCAACTAAAAGGATGAGAATTTGTAAGCGTATCCCAGGATCCAAGGCGATGGCCTAGGAGCCGCGAACAACGCTAAGATGATAATGAAGATACCATGACATACTATTGACATACTATTGACAATGCTATTGACATGCTATTGACATGCTATTGACATACTATTGACATACTATTAACATACTATTGACATTTTATGTATATCCATGTATTGACATTAGAATTTCATTGTAACATTATTGATAATTTTTGACCTTTTCTGACATAATATTGAAAACAATGTAATAATTTAATTAATTATTATAACATAACATAACATAATATAACATAACATAACATAAACTCACGCCTATATCCCCGAAGGGGTAGGCAGAGGTGCTAGCACCCACATTTCGCCAGTTTATGTTTAGGTCCCAATGTAATAGGTGGCGAGCCTATTGCCATTAACCGGGCACGTATAAACCTGCGATAAATACACACATAACTTCGAAAAGCATCGAAGTCATAGGTGTGTGCCATGGTAAAACCTGGGATCGAACCCGAGACCTCGTTTCAGCAGTCCATTACCCATACCACTAGGCTACCGCGGTTGCTTATTATCTTGATTAATTATTATCTTGACTCATATTATGTATTATTTGAATTGTTGTTTTTTCAATGGATATAAACACTAGGAATTCAGTGCAGGGTGCGACTGAAATAAATTGAACTGAGCGAGCAGGACTCTTACTTGAAAATAAGGCATCTTACTATGGCCGCGCGCATAGCTAAGGCCGCACTTACAAAATTAAAAGGGATATGGTTCTTTTCCGTCATAATCATAATCTCAGTGTTGTCTCCCAATGGCATCCGAGGCCTACACCTCGGAGTCGCACCTTCAATTCGTTCTTAAATGTTAAGTTATTATATTGAGGGTTGAGATTTAAAAATCAAAATTTAATCTATATGAGTATATACAGAGGGTTTCATCTCGAAACTGAGTTCGCTTACTCGTTCTTTTTCTTTCTGGTACGGCTTTTATTGGAGCGAACGCCATCTGACTTGACCGAGAGAGAATCCTGACAGAACCTCATGTGTCAATCAGCAGGTGTACCGGCTTGCAGATGATGTTGGTTCAGCTCCAAAGGTATTGATACCTACTTTATTACGTAGTTTGTGTGTACATATGTATAAATAATTTCGTTATATTTCAATTCTAATTCTTAAAGTATTTCTTCTACATATTTTCTTCTCTGCTCACCCTGTCTGTCAATAAAAGGCTTGACTATATCGCGAACTGTTCGATATTGTTACGATAAGTAAAAGTAAATGTGCAAGGACGTTGCAATCTTGAAAGGTGAACGCCCTCTGCTATACAGCCTTATGAGCACTATACACATATTCATAAGTATACACTAGCCACAGAACTATAAGAGGTATAGAAGTGTTATCGCTTGAGTTTTCTTATAGAACCGATGCCACTGCTTTTTTGTTCTTAACACAGATTACATACAGAACTTCAACTGCATACAATGCGCATTCAAGCAACGCATACATACATAGACCTCGCTCACGTATGCAAATCTCGGAATGCGCTGGAACCTGTACGGGGTCGAGTGCCACCCGTTATATTTATATTGTACTTTAAAAAAAATACAATCGTTTATTTTTTTTCAATTTAGGTATGTACTTTGCTGGTTCGTAATAACGTCATATGAAACAGAGTACGTATAGCTATGTGTATGAAGCTTAAGTTCTTTGTGTATAATGTGCTGCGGTCCTATGTGGCCGTACGGCAACACAGTCGATAAAGCGTTTATAGTTTTAATACATTGCGGTTTCTCAATGGTGACGTATGCCTTATGTATCGAAATTATCAATGTATATCGAAATTAATAGCCGCAAGGCCAGTAGTAGTCTTTATATACCAACAGTCACCTCGCATTTCTATCCCGCATGACATTTCAATACTTGTTATTCATTAGTTCTGTGTTCATGCTCTTGAATTGTGTTAGGACAGAAGCAGATGTCGGGTCTTCTTCTTCTGCCTATCCTAGAGGCGTGAATATATTATACAATGTGTTGATTTGCACTTGCGTATCATTCATAGGTAGGGTCGAGCTACTTATAGTAAAAATTTATCTTAAAAAACATGTTATACATTTTTTTTCTTGCTCTCAGCTTGACGGCCTCATCAAAAGAGGATTGTCGTCGCAGCACCGCGTGACACCCACCAGTCCCACTAGTGCTGCGACCACAATCCCCCTGCCTGACTATGCACTTGCTGACCCCTGAACGCAATCAAACCGAAATTGGATTACTATGGAGGGTTTTTCGCAATCGTGCACGGTGGTACCCACCAGGTCGAATTTTGTGACAAATTTGTGTCATCGAATTTCTACCAAAAATACGCGTGATTTATTACTTTTTCAAACTATCAATTCTGTGGCTTCAAAGACTGCAATCCCTTCGGCTTACAAGGACAACCCATAACCACATCGGCTTGCAATTCAACGGAGTCAATGTTAGCTCATATGTTTCCTCAATTCTTACGTAATATTGTTCAAAACAATGGTGGAATATCATTAAACTGTAGAGAAAGTGGGTGGGCAGCGATGCGTGGCGTATGTCCGTTGGATCGACCTTCAACAGCACGTGAGGAAACAAAGCACATTACATACTGTTGTTATGCAGAAATTGCTTTCATTATAACTATAAACAATGATTTTATAGGTTGTAAAATGCCTTTTTTTACGTGCGGATACCTCCACGGACTTTACTTTACCCCACCGGAGCTAACGGTAAGATGGGTGTCTCTTGCGTCAGCCATGTGGTACGGGGAATCTGGTGTGCCCTAGAAAGGATATCCCAGAGACCCTGACCGGCTCCGGTCGCCAGCGACCCCAACGCGTTTTTGGGGTTCTAATCCCCCCTTCCCTTAAGAGAAGCGCGCGCGGAAACACGACGCGCCGCCACCCTGGGCCTGCTTCTGCTAGGATGACGGCTAGGTTGTATAAGGCCTGATCAAAATGTTTAGTATCAAGCCTCCTGACTTACTCTCAGGGTTAGAGGTGAGACGGCCGTCACTCGTCACTCCCGAAAAAGCCATTTGGCTATTTAGGCCCTAGCTAGACTCACTTGCAAGCCGGTACATCTGCTGATTGTCGGACGAGGCTCTGATGCAAGCTATCTTCTCAGGGTTGGAACACTGCAGGAATTACACTTAAGAAATTTTAGAAAAAAAGAGAGAAGAGAGAGAATATCTCGACGACAAATACCTCATTTTTCATTAGACCTCTGTAGTGTAGCGGTAGTGCATTCGACTGCTAAGTCAGAGGTCGCGGGTTCGACTCCCGCTCAGTGCAAATATGTATATGTGCATTGGTCTGGGTGTTTCTATGTATAATATGTATTTATTTACAAAACAAAAAGTATTTAAGTATGTTACGACGAGGACTCAAGTTCGATCCCCAGTTGCCCGGGACACACCTCTGACTTTTCGTAGTTATGTGTGCATTAATAAATGATAATTATCACTCGCTTAATAATGTGCCCGGTAGATGGCAATAAGCTCGCCCCCAATTACATTGGGACCTCAACATAACTGGCGCATCGTGGGTGTGTAATACACCTCTGCCTACCCCTTCGGGGATACAGGCGTGAAGTTATGTTATGTTATATGTATCACAGTTGTTTAATCGTCCGAAAGTAGGTTATCGTTTTTCAGTCATATCTTCGGTTCCACTAAACCAATTTTAATTAAACATACGGCAGATTTATAGTCTGACATAACCGCATCAAAATCCGTTTATTGATATGTAAATTTGCATTGGTCTGGGTGTTTCTATGTATAATATGTATAAGGTCGTATGAAATTGCCGTTTTTCTTGAAGAAATTGGAGGAAACCCAATTTTCAGTACTAATATTTTTGCATTTTTTTTAGGAATGACAAATCCAAATTTTATGTTTTTTTTTGTGTATGAATGAGACAACATTAAGCTAACAAACAGCAACTTTTATTACATTTTTGAAAAGTGACAGCTGTTAAGCAATACGAAATTTATCATCAAAATGGATAGTATTTAGGAAGTACTTGACGTTTTTGAAGATAAAATTAATTTATCAAGCGGCCAATAAAACAAAATTTAATGCAGAGTTGCAAAATCTTGAAATCAACCTTCAAAAAAAATATAAATAATGGAAATAGCTATTAAATTACAGGAATAACGAACTCATGAATTTGTAAGAAAATTTCGGCAATTTCATAGGTAGAGCTATCATTTATTTACAAAGCATATTTATCCACATTCTAGAACCCATATGACAAGCTCTGCTTAGTTTGGGTCTAGATGGCGTTGTGTAATTTGTCCTAGAATATTTTATTTTAAATATTTCTCTTGCCTTCATTGTAAAGTTCTTGGCATTGCCGGTGAATATTCTACTAAGAATTTAATATTTTATTTGGGTTCCTCGGTTTTTCTACCAGTTTCTTCGACTGGGCAGTTTTTTCCAATTGACCTAATAAATCTACCCAACACGAGAATAGAACTCTCGACCTCAACCACAAACAGTCGCATTCCCTACCGCTGCGCCTGCGCTTATTTAGTTGTAAAAGAAATTAGGTCTTGAGCGTCACGTCTCCGTTGCGTCACGTCACCGTGTCGTTACGTGACAAACAAATCTAATTGTATTCAAATTGACATTTACATTATTTATATATATTTTGTAACAGTTACCAAGAATTACTTGTCAGTATACGAATATAATTATTGTTATACTAGCATACCTCTGTGGCG
Source organism: Cybosia mesomella (assembly GCA_946251805.1). Taxonomy (NCBI): domain Eukaryota; kingdom Metazoa; phylum Arthropoda; class Insecta; order Lepidoptera; family Erebidae; genus Cybosia; species Cybosia mesomella. Next base: position 12,823,749 of record OX276417.1, on the reverse strand, counting down.
TAGCGGTAGAGCATTCGACTGCTAAGACAGAGGCCGCGAGTTCGATTCCCGCTCATTGCAAATATGTATATTTGCATTGGTCTGGGTGTTTCTATGTATAATATGAATTCATTTACAAAAAAAAAGTATCTAAGTATGTTTATCCGCTTTCTAGAACCCATATGACAAGCTCTGCTTAGTTTGAGTCTAGATGGCGCTGTGTAGTATGTCCTAGAATATTTATTTATTATTTATACCACTCTACGCTTCAATTTATGAGTTTTTTTTTTAATCAAGCCTTTGTAATTTACACATAATATATACCCTATGTCCATCAGGGTTTGATTGCGTTCAGGGGTCAGCAAGTGCATAGCCGGGCAGGGGGATTGTGGTCGCAGCACTAGTGGGACCGGTTGGTGTCACGCGCTGCTGCGACGACAATCCTCTTCGGATGAGGTCGTCAAGCTGAGTGCCACCATTGTTAACATGGTACGTGTATGTAATGGTGACCCTCTTTCCTGAGACTTTACCTTCAGCTTACCATCAGGCGAGGTGAAGTCAAATTGACGTGTCCTATATAAAAAAAAAACATTATCATCATCATATCAGCCGTAGGAAGTCCACTGCTGAACATAGGCCCCATTGACTTCCAGACTAGGTTTACTAGTAACAAAAAATCGAAGTTTTGTTGTACTGACAACAAAACTTCGATATTGCCAATGGTTTTAGTCGGTTTAAGCCCGACATAACCGCCCCCGCTGGCCGGCGGGGGGGTATCCGAGGGGATTTCCGCACGAAAAAAAAAAAAAAAGCAAAAGATTCTGAAGGTCAGATGGCAGTTGCTGCATGAAAAATATCGAAGTTCAGCCGTTTTGTAGTTAGACTGAAAACCGATCCAAATTGACTTGACAGAAGGCTCATAGGATGATATAGAAATTGATGATTTGATTGAATTTGAGCACTTCACACTGTGACGCCAATATATTAACTCGGACGGCATACCTTTTTTTTTTTTTTTCGTGCGGAAATCCCTTCGGGGACCCCCCCGCCCGCCAGCGGGGGTGGTTATGTCGGGCTTGAACCGACTAAAACCGCACGCCGTCTCGGGTCTTAAGATGCCGGGGTGTAAGGTTACCCATAGAGCATATCCCTCGCACCCCGACTGACCCCGGGCCATCTCCGGTTTTGAGATGGCCCCCTTACTTGCTCTCCACTGTGCCATCTGCTTATCAGAGGGACACGTGGAAAGCTTCCGAACAGCCCTCAACAGGGCCGTCCTCGCCTCGGTCGGAGTTGGCCGTAGGCGGCAGCGTCTCTCCCGCCCTAGGAGAGAGGCGCTGCTGTCTCCGTTGCCCAGGGTGCACCGCGTGGAGGTCCCCAACTAAGCACCCCTCGCACGGCATACCTGAAACTTCGGCAGCTTAGTGGTTAAGGAGTCGACCTTACGATCGAGAGGTCCCGGGTTCGAATCCTGGCCATTACGCTACGGACGTGAACCCACTCCTAACACAAGCAATTTAGCTTAGATGGAGGGGTTAGGGGAAATACTAGTAATTTACCATTAGCTACATAATAGTTTGTGTGTGTGTTCATCATACATTAAAAGCATTAAAATTATCTTAAATGATTCAACGATCGTGGGTAAATCCCTTTTATAACTTTCCCAAGCTATGTCTCGGTTTTACAGACCGCGTCCAGCGCGTGATTTTTGTTCAAATTACTATAAGGTACAGTCAGCCTCAGAAGTTATTATATAAACGATCTTTACACCCAAAAATATCTTCTCCGAGCCTTTTAAAGTAAATAAATATGAATATTCTACGACATTCTACACAGCGCTGTCTAGACCTAAAATAAGTATAGTTTAATTAGCTTGTGTTATGGGTTCCAGAATGCGGACAAACATACATATATACATTTTTTTTTGTAAATACATATATATCATACATAGAAACACCCAGACCAATGCAAATAGACATATTCATGCATACAAATATTTGCACTGAGCGGGAATCGAACCCGCACTCCCTGTCGTAGCAGTTGAATGAACTACCGCTACGCCACAGAGGCCCTCATATGTAGGAGCAGTCATGTGGAAGTCGCGGGCACAGCTAGTGGTTTATAAATAAAACATAACATAACATAACATAACATAACTTCACGCCTGTATCCCCGAAGGGGTAGGCAGTGGTGTATTACACACCCACGATTCGCCAGTTATGTTAAGGTCCCAACTTAATAGGGGGCGAGCCTATTGCCATCTACCGGGCACATTATTAAGCGAGCGATAATTAACATTTATTAATGCACACATAACTACGAAAAGTCAGAGGTGTATGCCCGGGGCGACTGGGGATCGAACTCGAGACCTCGTCTCAGCAGTCCGTTACGTACGCCACTGGGCTATCGCCGCTCACAATAGAAATATATCTCTCATAATATGTAATTTAAACAAATATTGTCAACCTTTTATCATAAAGATACCAACAGCTCAAAAATATCATAGATAGAATTAGACATATATGGTTCCTATGAATGTGAAAATTATAATATAGTATAAGTTTAGTCTGTGGACCAGTAGGTCATAGGCCATACTTATTTGACCTGTCAGTACCATTTTTTTTTCGAGCGGAAATCCTTTCAGATACCCCCCCGACGGCCAACTAAAACCGCACGCCGTCTCGGGTCTTCAGACACCGGGGTGTGAGGTTGCCTATAAACCATATCCCTCGCACCCCGACTGACCCTGGATATCTTTTTTTTTTTATATTTATGACACATCAATTTGACTTCACCTCGCCTGACGGTAAGCTGAAGGTAAAATCTCAGGAAAGAGGGTCACCATTACATACACGTACCATGTAAACAATGGTGGCACTCAGCTTGACGGCCTCATCAGAAGAGGATTGTCGTCGCAGCACCGCGTGACACCCACCGGTCCCACTAGTGCTGCGACCACAATCCCCTTGCCCGGCTATGCACTTGCTGAGTTTCTCCTTTCTCCAGTTTCGAGATGGCTCCCTCGGGTTTGGGAACCACGGTGTCCCCGTCTTGCCTCAGTTTGGGGTAGGGGCGCTAGTCACCCCACCGTCCCGGCCTGTTTCTGCAGGGGTAACAAGCGACCTCGCCTGCCACCCCCAGACCTGCCCTCATGGACGACGGAGGTAGTTAAGCGACCACCGGCGCCTGAGTCGGCTGCGAACCTCTCAGTACCACAGAAATTAAGTTATATGACCTCAGTTTCATCACACAAAAAGCTTAAATACTACTTCCTATAATTACCAAAGGGCATCATATACAATGGTGTCAATCCGTCTGTTCCCACACGGCTACTAAATTGCTTGACAAGTGTTGTTAGTGTCAATCTATAGGTTGATTAGACACAGACACGGTGTTATCAGACATAATTAAAGTAATTACAGCGGTTATATGTTAATTTGTGACTACTGTTAGTACTTCCTGGTTTAATTAGTAGGTTCGATGCCTTGGTCGCGAAAGGTGTGGTTTTTTATCCATCTTGCTTATTATGGATACATTTTTTTATTAAATGATTTGTCGGACATCCCCGATGGATTGATGGATGGAGTCTCCAGGTGAACAAGGCTGCCGAAAAGCAACCGAAACGTCGGGATCAATGTAAAATATAAAATAACATCAAATAAATTACGATAGACTCCGTTACAAATAGTTTTATTTTAATGTGTGACATTCGCGTTAACTTCCGACAATATCTTGGACAATATTAATTGATAAATTAAAACAACCGCGGTAGCCTAGTGGTATGGAAAAACAACCGCGGTAGCCTAGTGGTATGGGTAATGGACTGCTGAGACGAGGTCTCGGGTTCGATCCCAGGTTTTACCATGGCACACACCAATGACTTTTCGATGCTTTTCGAAGTTATGTGTGTATTTATCGCAGGTTTATAAGTGCCCGGTTAATGGCAATAGGCTCGCCACCTATTACATTGGGACCTAAACATAAACTGGCGAAATGTGGGTGCTAGCACCTCTGCCTACCCCTTCGGGGATATAGGCGTGAGTTTTATGTTATGTTATGTTTATGTTATGTAAATTAAAACACCTTTGTCTACCAGATAGTGTCGTGCAAGACAAATGTGACTTAGTTTCACCCATGAAAGTTCGTTGAACTAAACAGAGTTCTCGCATTTACTAATAAAAAGTGATAAGGAAGTTTATTTCGCCTTGATCGCAGTTCTTAGATGGAAAACCGAACCGTTTGGTCCGAGATGGTATTGTTGGTATCATATGGACATCACACCTCAGTCCAGCACGTGTTGCTCTGGGTGGGACGGTAGAGTGTGTTTTTCTATTTAACTACTATGAGGTGAGATTTTCTGGATCGAGTAAAATAAAGGTAGAAGGTGCCAACTCGCGCGAATTCAGCGAGTTACATGCGCACCAGTGCTGGCAAATAAGAAAAAAATCCTAGTTTCATTCAAAGCTTGCACCTTGGACCGCTCACTAACCCCAAACCAGGGAGGAAAACCTGCGTCAGAGCCTTCTCCGTTAAGAAAGAAGAAAGAAAGAAAGAATTTAAAAAATCAATTATAAGGCCCCAAAGATCTGAGAGGGCCGGGGTGGCGGTGTGTTGCGCGGCCCCCTCTTTCCGGGGGCAAGACAGGGACACCGTGGTACCCAAAATCTCGAAACCGGAGATGGCCCTGGGTCAGCCGGGATGCGGGGGAAATACCTTATGGACCACCTTACACCCCGGTTTGAAGACCCGGTTGGAATCCGACATAACCACCCCCGCTGGCCGGCGGGGGGTATCCGGGAGAATTTCCCCGAAAAAAAAAGGCCCCAAAGGTCTCGGTGGAACTCCATATACCCAGCTCTAAGCTGCTTGTTTATTAGTATGCATATAGGAAGTCTTTGAGCGGTCCTTGTATTTTACTCCGCCATATTTATTTCTTTTTAAACGATTATGAAAATTGTTCTTGTATGAACAAAATTTAAATACTCACCGAAGCGGGATAAAACCCGGCCCCACCAGGCGAGGCCGCGGTGGCGGCCAAAGTTCACCGGCAACCCTGGGGTTATCCTTTCGAGGGCTTACCCGGGGTGCCCGGCAACGGACACTTGGGTAGGACACCGTGCGGTTTTAGTCGAGACACGACATAACCACCCCCGCTGCCCGGCGGGGGGGTATCCGAAGGGATTTCAAGGCTCTAACTATTTGTTTTATTTATTTCATACAGTGGAATGTCGCAAACCGCAAAGGTCACATGTAGAATAATATAGAGTTAATAAACTATTACACAAGACATGGACAGCACAGCATCGGATAGATTTAATGGTTTATTCTCATCCAGTTTAATCTCATCCAGTAACACCCAAACGAGTAACTGTGTTGCTGGATGGGGAAAAAATCCTACCGTCCTACTCACCGACGACGCGGAATAAAACCCGACCCCACCAGGCGAGGCCGCGCATAAAATTTTAATAAAATAATACATATTTGACGACCTCCGCGGCATAGCAGTAGTGCAGTCGACTGCTAAGTCGGAGGTCACAGTTTCGATTCCCACTCAGTGCAAATATTTGTATGTACGAATATGTCTTTTTGCATTGGTCTGGGTATTTCTATGTATATTAAGTATGTATTTATAAAGGAAAATGTATCCAAGTATATTTATCCGCATTCTAGAACCTAGTTAAGCTATGCTTACTTTGGGTTTAGATAGCGCTGTGTAGAATGTCGTCGAGTATTTATTTATTATTTTAGGATATTCCTCACAATGGTATCTAGACCCAAAGTAAACTAAGCTTAACTGGCTTGTATTATGGGTTCTAGAATGCGCGTAAACATGTATAGATACATGCAAACGCATATTAATAATAGATAGAACCACCCAGACCAATGCAAATAATGCATATGCATACAAATATTTGCATTGTGCGGGAACGCTACCGCCGACGCGACGTAGCAATCGAACGGCCTACATCCACGCCACGGAGGTCATCTTCACGTAGAAAATGTATTCCTGTCTATACCTTTCGTGTGTCTATGTATAAAAACAAGATGGCCTTCTCTATACGTATCGAAGTGGCCAAGGCTACACTTGCATACCGCACTAAATGGTCATTGGCAGTTGTCATATGAGAAAGGTATATTTACTTCTGCAGTTTCGAACTCAACATATATTAGTTTACCTATTTCATAGTTATATTTTTAATCATTTATCATGAAGAAATATATGTTATATATATATATATATTAATTATATTTTAGAAATCAACCTTTAAAGCTCTTCATTTTGATACCCTACTCGATAAGTTTGAGTGATTTTTTTTTTAACAACATACTTTTTAGCGGCAAAAATACGCTATTTCGTTTTTTTCTGAGTTTTTATACACCCAGTAGCGCTCTCACAGTAAATACGAATCTAACGACACCTCTCAAGCTAAAACCCATCGAGCCGTTTAGGCTGTAGAGCGTACCAATCAGTTACACATACATACATACTCTTTAAAAACATAACCCTCCTTCTGTCGCAGGCCGGTAAAAAAGTACTAATGACAGTGACCATGACAGTTATATAATCCAAGAGATGCTATAGGTATTTAAACTAAATAGTGAAGCCAACTTTAAGCCTCAATCAATTAGCCTATCAATATCAATCAATCAATTACCCTATCGCAGTTCACGGCTGGTCATAAGACTATTCCAATGTCCACCACAGTACCTTTTTTTTTTTTTTTTCGTGCGGAAATCCCTTCGGATACCCCCCCGCCGGCCAGCGGGGACGGTTATGTAGGGCTTGAACCGACTAAAACCGCACGCCGTCTCGGGCCTTAAGACGCCGGGGTGTAAGGTTACTCATAGAGCATATCGCTCGCACCCCGACTGACCCCGGGCCATCTCCGGTTTTGAGATGGCCCCCTTACTTGCTCTCCACTGTGCCATCTGCTAATCAGAGGGAAACGTGGAAAGCTTCCGAACAGCCCTCAACAGGGCCGTCCTCGCCTCGGTCGGAGTTGGCCGTAGGCGGCAGCGTCTCTCCCGCCCTAGGAGAGAGGCGCTGCTGTCTCCGTTGCCCAGGGTGCACCGCGTGGAGGTCCCCAACCAAGCACGCCTCCACCACAGTACCTGATCACCATGCGCATATAGTCTATACCAGCCACCTTTTTTAGGGAGTTTAGAGCGATTACTACCTTTTTTATAGAAACAAGTGAGCAGTATTGATTGTTTCATATTTCTTTATATTTTCCACTAAGCGCCTTAATCTAACAGCGAATTAACTTCAAAATACACTTGCTTACATACACGACAATACCGTTCCACGTGACGAGTTGCAGCGTGTTGTGTAACCGCAAAATGTCGGTCATGTAACAAAAACTTGTAATGCCGAATTACCGGTAATAATATGCCGTTATATGCCGCAATTGACGACATGTGGCGTATGAGAGTTAGTGTGTTTACATACTTCCGCTTACGTCTGAGGTTTAATGATTTTTTATACGTGTAATGTATGTATGCATGGGCGTAGTCACTACATATTATGTACACGATAAACGCAAAAACTACTGCCCCGATTCGCATGCTGTTTACACCAATGGATAGAGTGGTTCTCGAGGAAGGTTTTAGTATATAATTTGTCAAGTTTTTGGATACATTGGCTAAAATATAATGATATTTGTTGGGGGTGTCGGAAAAAATAAGCCGTCTGGGAGCTTTCAACGAAAATACTGCCTAAACTCTTTGAGATATAACAAATTCATGTATGGTGTAATTGTGTATCTTATATGGGTTATTATGGTGGAATAGAGTCCCATGGGTAGCGGGCATGGGATCAGAATTCCACGAAGGCTAAGGCAACAACTAGTGTTAACATAAATAATATTATTGAAAGTTTATGCGGATATCACAAATTGAAATAAAACTATTTTTAGTTAATTCTATCACGTTTTATATGATGTTAGTTCATTATTTACACTGATCCCGACTTTTCGGTTGCTTTTCAGCAACCATGGTCACGGGGCGACTGAAGATAGTGATTGTCTTATAGTTTGAAGTGTAAATTATCTCAATGTACCCGAACTATGTTGAATGTATTCTTAATACACCTTAATTCCATTAATTAGCTTTTCTTGATGTTCTTGTAATTAGGAATATTAATAATACCCATACAGATAGGTACTTAAACAGTGAATCTCACCACAATCCTAAACAGTTAGCTACCGTGGAGATGTCTTTGTTTCAGAGATCCCGTGGGATCTGTGACAAGAAACACCTGGGCGCTGAGCTACAACACGTCAAACAATTACTGTATGACAAAAAGCTTAAACAACAGCGCATCAGTCACAGCGCTAACCTGCCGTTCTACCATACGTATGAGGGGTCACTGACAAGATTGGCTACATCTTAAAGCCAGCGCGCTTCAATTAACATTATACTACAAGCCGCCAACGAAAGAGCCGCCACCTTTTAAATTATTTTGACTGTAGTAACTGAACTTACTAGTATTCTGTTTAATAAATTCGTGAACTTATAACCGCCTACATTGAAAGATCGGTTAGGTTGAAAGGATAGGTCTATAAAATCATCATCAGGCCTGTCCCTTTACTGGACTTACCCCCTCTGGACGGTTTCTGAATCTGCCTTACAGTAGTTTTATTGCAATCTCCACTTACCTGAAAATAAAAGGAAAAATAAATTAAAACATGACACTTAATACGATTTGCATTAGGTATCTACTGGCAACTCCCCGAGGAGGCCATTTCGAAACCTGAGATGGCCCAGGGTCAGTCGGGGTGCGAGGGATATGCTCTACGGGTCACGGGGACACCGTGGTTCCCAAAAACCACGGAAGCGCGCTAGTCGCCCCACCGTCCCGACCTGCTTCTGCTGGGGTGACAGGCGGCCTGGGGCCCAAGGGTGGCCTGCGCTCATGGAGGACGGAGGTCGTTAAGCGACCTCCGGCGCCTGAGTCGACTACGTCGCGTGGCGAGCATGTTGCTCGGCGGGCCGGGAGAGCTCTGAACCTCTCCCGGGCGCGCTCCCCCATCTCCTTCGCGAGCATTACATGCTCGCAGAAGGAGGTGTAGTTGGCAGGTGTAGACGATTTCTAATTAAAATTAAGTAAAAAGGTTTGCACAGAAAAAGCTTAAAATTTTCATTTAATGTGATATTGTACGATGGATAAGTTATTCTCTTTTAACAAGCTTTCATTTAACTTGCTCTGTTACTTTGTTGGTTAGTATGGGTCATTTATTGTCACGGGGACCATGACTGCTGAAAAGCAACTGAAACGTCGGGTTCAATGTAAATAATAAAGTAACATAAAATAAATCGCGATAGAATCCGTTTACACATAACATAACATAAACATAAACTCACGCCTATATCCCCGAAGGGGTAGGCAGAGGTGCTAGCACCCACATTTCGCCAGTTTATGTTTAGGTCCCAATGTAATAGGTGGCGAGCCTATTGCCATTAACCGGGCACTTATAAACCTGCGATAAATACACACATAACTTCGAAAAGCATCGAAAAGTCATTGGTGTGTGCCATGGTAAAACCTGGGATCGAACCGGAGACCTCGTCTCAGCAGTCCATTACCCATACCACTAGGCTACCGCGGCTTTCTTTTCCGTTTAAAATACCTTTATTTGAATGTGTGAAATTCACTTAAACTTCCGACAGTATCAAAAAAACCGTATAAAAATCCGTTCAGTAGTTTTTGCGTCCATAACGAATAAACAGACAAGAATTCCAAAAAATATAAATTAATGTAAAGGATTTAGATCGGAAAAAGAGAACATCTAGAAAGGGACCTTTTCCGATCTAAATCTTTAGAAAAAGTAAGCAACTATTAATTCCAACTATTAATTGTCAACTATTAATGATTATTGTATACTATTAATGATTGGGTGTATGATTGTTTCCGCTCTTTTACTATTATTCATCTTAAAAAATTAATTGAATAATAATAATAATATAATAATAAATATTCTATGACATTCTACACAGCGCTTTCTAGACCCAAAGTAAGCATAGTTTAACTAGCTTGTGTTATGGGTTCCAGAATGCGGATAAACATACTAAAAATAAATTTATGTGTTCAGAATCGTTCATTTAACATGACCCAAGTATTTTTTTTTATATCTCCAATGTACAGACACAGCTAGTTTACAATTTTATAATAGTATGGATAATCTGTCCGTTGATGTGCAAGTGCAACAGGACACAACAATAATACTAAAGTCGTGTTCACTCAATTACACAGTAGGTGTAAATTATTATCTCTGCTGACCCTCTAACCTTGTTACCTACATCTCATTGTTTACTCAAATTATAAGCACTATTGAGCAAAAATTGTTAACAAGGCCGGGGTTACCAGACAAGGTTTTCCGGAGGCTAATGGACGTTTGGCTTTCAGGCAATTACTCTTTTTTAGGGTTCAGTACTTTTTTTTTTTCGTGTGGAAATCCCTCAAAAGGAAAAAACGGAACCCTTATAGGATCACTTCGTTGTCCGTCCGTCCGTCCGTCCTTTTGTCAAGACCGTTTTTCTCAGGAACGCGTGGAGGTATCAAACTGAAATATATATCAGGTCAGGTCAGGCCAGGCTTAGGTCTACTGTACCTTGGAGCTGTGAAAAAATCAAACTTCTAAGCCAAAGCAATCAAAAGATACAGCCGTTTATGCCGCAAATTTCCGCAAATTTTCGAAACTCGCACGGGAATCAAAACCTAAAGGGTACTTCCCGTGAACTTAGAATCTTGAAATTTGGTACGAGTAACGTCTTATAGTACAGATAAAGGAAAAATTGCGAAAACCGTAAATTTTTAGTTACATCATATAATAAAAAATATTTTTGAAAATTTTAAAGTTACTACTTCTTATCTCATGAACGGGTAGAGGTATTAAATTGAAATTCATATCAAATACACCTACAGGTTTGTACGGAACCCCTTCACCTCGGAGTCCGACTCGCACTTGGCCGGTTTTTTTAACGTGTGGAAACCCCCACGGGCTTCACCCCTCCGGTGACAGCGATGAGGTGGGTATGTCGGAATCGAACCGACTAAAATCACACGGTGTCCTTCCCAAGCGCCCATTGCCCTGCCAATGCCTCGAAGGGATAACCCCAAGGTCCCAGGCGGAATTCAGTCATGGAGTCGGATTTGATTCCGCGTCGGTGGGTTGGCAGGCGTATGTAGGACAGGACACACAGGACAAAATAAAATTATTAAAAAAAAAATGTAAAGATTAAATCGGAAAAAGAGAACATTTAGGACAGGACTTGAACCCGCGACCAGTCCCTTACAGGGGGAATGCTCTGACCAACTGAGCCACCTAGACACGTCCCAGATATTCGAAATTCTCCGAAACATTAATACGTCTTAAGAAAAAAGTAAGCATACAAATTTAATTGCTTAAAAATTTAATTGAAAAAAAAAATGTAAATTAATAAATAAATGTAAATGATTAAAGTAAATTATTAAAGTAAATTATATATTTTTAAGTTTTATTATTCTCTTATTTTAGAAGTTACAGGGCCCCCCCTGTAACTTCTAAAATAAGAGAATACACATTTTACCACTTCGGAAGTGTCTCTCGCGCAAACTATTCAGTTTAGAAAAAAATGATATTAGAAACCTCAATATCATTTTTGAAGACCTATCCATAGATACCCTATACGTATGGGTCTGATGAAAAAAAATATTGAGTTTCAGTTCTAAGTATGGGGAACCCCCAAAATTTATTGTTTTTTTTCTATTTTTGTGTAAAAATCTTAATGCGGTTCACAGAATACATCTACTTACCAAGTTCCAACAGCATATTTCTTATAGCTTCGGAAAAAAGTGGCTGTGATATACGGACGGACAGACAGACAGACATGACGAATCTAGTAGGGTTCCGTTTTCTGCCATTTGGCTACAGAACCCTAAAATGAGACAGTAATATTTCTCGCAGTACCGGTCTAGACAGTGGTCAGCTATTTAACGAGAATATCTATTTGTGGCATGACCTTCGGTAATAGAAATAAAAGGTCTATAATAACAACTCAAAACAAGTTGAAAGAGAATGTGATTTTTGTTTGACATTTTAAATACATATGTACCTACATATAGTATCCAACTATTTGAGCGAATTATCATATGATGAAACTGAGTTATGAAATAAAACTAAGTATTGGTTATATATAAATTTATAATAACAACTATGAGCAAACAAACCATGTTACAGAAAAGTATCATATCTACACTATGTTACTCTCCTCTCACTCTATTAAGCACACATCTATACACACACACACACACCTATACACACACATAACATACACACACATATTATGCACACTCCCATACATACCATAAGGATATACACACAACTCACACATAACACACACAGGGAAAGGGACACGTTCATTATTTTACTTGGATTGTATTTTAGTTATAAATTTGTAATTACCGCTTTTTCACAATTCAGTTATATTTTTTAATCTTAAATATAATAATAATCTGAAATACAGGTCAAAAGCTCAGCAGCAAGTGCTATTACCAGACACAAATTGTAAAACCTAATTCTAACATTGTCAACCATTATGGTTGCGAAAAACCCTCCATAGTAATCCAATTTCGGTTTGATTGCGTTCAGGGTTCAGCAAGTGCATAGCCGGGCATTGGGGGGTTGTGGTCGCAGCACTAGTGGGACCGGTGGGTGTCACGCGGTGCTGCGACGACAATCCTCTTCTGATGAGGCCGTCAAGCTGAGTGCCACCATTGGTAACATGGTATCTGTATGTAATGGACTCTTTCCCGAGACTTTACCTTCAGCTTACTATCAGGCGAGGTGAAGTCAAATTGACGTGTCCTAAATAAAAAAAATTAAGGCACAGGCAAGCGCAGGGACTCGGTGGATGCAGGCCGCTACAGACCGGTCGAAATGGAAGTCAATGGGGGAGGCCTATGTTCAGCAGTGGACTTCCTACGGCTGATATGATGATGATATGTACACCATAATTTCCTTTTATAATTATTCCAGCGCTATCTGAATCAATGGAGCTGAACAACTTACTACAGTACTTTTATATCGCACAATTGAAGTTCACGCACTTGTAGGTGTCCGTTGCACCGCGACCCGCCAACCTAATGACTGGTTGGAACATTCTTCCTTTGTGTCTGAGGAATATCGCTTTTATACCTTCACAAGTTAATCTTAGCGTTGATTGGGCCCTATATGCCCAAAAACTTCGATAGCTTTAGATAAGAAAAAGAGAACATCTAGGACGAGACTTGAACCCGCGACCGGTCCGATACAGTGGGAACGTTCTGACCAACTGACCTACCTAGACACGTCTCAGATATTCGAAATTCTCCGATATATTATATACGTCTCAAGGCGACGCTGGAGTTATCTACCGTAATTCTTGCGAACTACGGAAACTAAAAGAGATATTGTGATAAAATATGTGTCCATTAAAATCTAAGATATTTGTTTATTATTGAAACCAAGTCGTTAGTTACACACATTGCTTAACCAATCAATTTAGGTCGCAAACAAGGATGCTAATTATTTGAAATAATGCCGTCACAAGAGATGTGTTTGCGAAATTTTTGACGCAACTAATGCGAGTATGGGCCGCCGACAGTTAGGTAACAGTATTAGATCGTGTTATGCCAACCTTAGGCTAAGTCTAGACTTATACTATCGGCGTGCCTCGGTCGGTAGCTTAGTGGTTAAGAAGACGGCCTTACGACCGAGGGGTTTCGGGCTCGAATCCTGGCTATTACACTAACAACGTGAACCCACTCCTAACACAAGCAATTTAGTTTAGCTTTAGAGAATAACGGAAATACGGGTGCTTCCGCTTGCTCCTGCTCGATGCTCCTACCGGTAGGAGCAGGAGGACCAATATGTCCTTATGCTCCTACCGGTAGGACCACAAGGATAAGCATATCCTCGTGCTCCTACTAACAAAGATTGACAGAACACTAGCTATCCTCGTGCTCTTACCAGTAGGAGAACTTAGTAGGAGCAAGCGGAAACGCCTGGAAATACTAGTAATTTCTGTTACTAAAAAAATACGTGTATGGAGCCAAGGTGACCTCACCTGCAACCTTTCTAGAGGGAATTCTCTGAGCAACTGAGCAACCTGAACCAATCCTGAGTAATGGAAACCCTTGTCTACACCATATCTTAGGACGTGGTTGTCTACCGTAAATCCTACACTCCCTTTAGAGAGGAAGGGAGGATTTCAGGGAGGGAGGAAGGTAGGGAAGAAAGTTGGGAGGAAGGTAGGAAGGAAGGTAGGGAAGAAAGTTGGGAGGAAGGTAGGAAGGAAGGTAGGGAGGTAGTTAGGGAGGTAGGTAGGGAGGAAGGTAGGTAACGAGGGAGGGAGGTATGAATAAGATTCAAAAATATACACGTAATTATTCAAGTTTTCACTTCTGTCGAGTCTCTCGGAGTGCTACACACTTTTTTTATGTTCATTAGCCTCCAGCTAAACCAAATTGCTTGTGTTAGGACTGGGTTCACGTCGCAAGCGTAATGGCCAGGATTTAAATCCGGGACCTCTAGATATACTATCTAGATCTACTAAACTACTGACGCTTCTCACACTCTCGGTAGGCGACAGTGGGTAGTTTTATCTGAGAGAATACGACTCTCCCATTATAAAAAAAATATTGTTTTATAACGGGAGTTTCTTTTTTAACTAAAACAAAGATATCACCGGATATTATTTAAAATAAATTACTTACATATATTCAAAATATAATTTAAATTTACTGATAACTTTCGAATTTATTTATTAATGATATTGTCGTGAGAAGCGACCAATTTCTCAGGTGATAAGGTGATGATTTCTGTTAAGACTAGATTAGAATTATGAACTAGTTTGGTTGTTTAATTTGCATCATTATTGGCTTATATTCGTTTAACATCCTACTATTATCGTAAATGTGAAAGTTTGTGAAGATGTTTGGATGTTTGTGTGGCTGGAATTAGTGTGATTGACTATAGTCTGGAATAAAATAATAGTATAATTAGGGTTCCGTTGCCAAATAGCGAAAAACGGAACCCTTATAGATTCGTCATGTCTGTCTGTCTGTCCGTCCGTATGTCACAGCCACTTTTTTCCGAAAGTGGTAAAATGTGTGTCCCCCCCTCCCCTATAACTTCTAAAATAAGAGAATGATAAAACTAAAAAAATATATGATATACATTACCATGTAAACTTCCAACGTAAATTGGTTTGAACGAGATCTAGTTAGTAGTTTTTTTATTACGTCATAAATCGTAAAACGCAATTTACCTTTCATTCAATCAACTCAAATATAAAATTTAAAAAAAACATTATGTTACTTGCTGCTACGGAACTCTTCATGGGCGAGTCCGACTCGCACTTGCCCGCTTATTTTTTGTACCACTCAGGTGGCAGACAAGCTCACGGCCCACCTGATGGGAAGTGGTTACCGCGGCCTATGGGCGTGTGCAACACCAGAGGCATCACAATTGAATAGGTGGGTAGGTTGGTAGGTAGTTGAATAGGTTCCCATGGGTGGCGGGAACGGGATCAGATAGCCTATGTCATTAACTAAAATAATACACACACAATTAAGTAGTTTCCTATAGAACCTATTTTAGATCGTGAAATCGATTCTCGCTCAGTAAGTACAAATATTTGTATATGTTACCGGAAATGTATGAAATCTAGGAAATCCTACAAATTTTCCTACAAATCGTAGGAAATTTATATAATTCCGAAGCTTTTTAGGAAATGTATAAAATATTGTTTCAAAAACTATTTAATATATAAATGTCCTAGGAAATGTGCACAATTCCTAGGAAATGTGCACAATTCCTAGGAATTGTATATAATTCCAATATCGTATTAGGAAATGTATAAAAATAATGATTTCTGTAATAAAACACGTTGTTAAGATTATCACGGTTATTGCGGAGGTCTACCCTAACCTAACCTATATCTATCCGTGTCGGGGCGCGCGGTGTCCACGAGCTCTCTTCGCTCGCTCCCGCGGCTTCATCTTAGTGTTTGTTAACGTTGTTAATGATGCTAAAGTACTATAAAATAGCTCTTAAATAAGCGCGATGCCTGATTCGGTAGCCATTTTGAACAACAACCCATTGATATCTCAAATATTTACATTTCCGATTGCTATTTAGGCAATGTATAGATTTCCTAGGAAATGTGTCTAATATAATTTATTTTATAAATTTCCGTGCGATTTTAGGAATTACATACATTTCCTAGACATTGTATACAATGACGGATTACATAAATTTCCGGTAACATATACATGAATATGTTCATTATGTAAATTGTATTAAAATCCTACCTTGTTACTACATTAAAAAATAAATAATTAAATAACAGGTAAATCAAAAAGTAAATGAAACATCCTGTACACATTTTCGTACCTATAGCAAGTCTGCTGCAAACTTGTTTGGCTATCGTTGTAAGCCAATGATGTATCGTACCAGTTTCACCAACCTACCTGCAAATTATTTACTTTGAACGTAAAATTTACTGCTACTTGTAATTTGTTTCACTATAAAATTATATACCTTAATAGTACACTGTTGTACTGCGGCTTGTACAATTTGTTATAGAGTAATTAGGTACCTAGTTCATAGATAATAGGTCTTTACCTATGAAATTGCCGAAATTTTCTTACAAATTCATGAGTTCGTTATTCCTGGAATTTAATAACTATTTCTTTATTTCGTTAAAGTACGACTGAGGGACGAAAGTAGTGTACGAGTAAATCTTTCTGGTTTTTATCACACTACTACTGTACTAAGATAAATGTATTTTTTTTTCTATAAATTTAGATCGGAAAAAGACAACATCTAGGACGGCACTTGAACCCGCGATCAGTCCCTTGCAGGGGGAATGCTCTGACCAACTGAGCTACCTAGTCACGTCCCAGATATTCGAAATGCTCCGATATATTATATACGTTTTGGGGCGACGCTATAGCCATCTACCGTAATTCTTGCGAACTACGGAAACAATGAATGACTTTACAATCATTTTTAAATATTGTTTTTGATTACTCCGCTACATGAATTTTTTAAGCAAATAGTATGCTTACTTTTCATGTAAATTTAGATCGGAAAAAGAGAACATCTAGGACGGGACTTGAAATGTTCTCTAATTGCTTAAAAAAATCATTGAATTATTTTTCTGTTGACTAAATTTAAAAAAATTAATTACATAGTCTGGATGTATTTATGTGTAGTCCGCCCCCACTGGCCGGCAGGGCGGAAATCCGAGGGGATTTCGGCAAGAAAAATAAAAAAAAAAGGTACATAGTACATAAATACTGTCACGCCTCTTTCCCTTTGGGGTAGGCAAAGAACACATCTTCCCACTTGTTCGAGTTTTTTGTCCTTTATGAGCAAGCTAGCTATTTCCCGCGGCCCCTCCCGCATGAAATACTGATCCCATTGCGACCCACGGGAATATATTCCCATTTTAATTTCACGTTTATAATATTAGTGTGATGATAAATTCTATTTTATTCTTTGATTCACCTGCCATTTTAAGATTTTAACAATCATTGTATTTTTTTTAAAAGAGTCGAGTTTATGAACCTATAAGTATGCAAAATCTGACGTACCGATACAGAATACAAATTGTATGTTTTATGTGGTATTGATTAAAATGCAAAAGACTGCATTTCAAGTGAACAGCATAATATTTATTCGTGTGGCGTCGCTTGCCACTGGCGACATAAACAAAGAAATTCTATAAAACAATTCTGAGATACATCGTTCAGTTTTCAACCTTCCATTTTTTATTGTAAAATTGAAATTTCAAAATGTAATTGACAATGATTCAAAGGATGTTTCCATTTCAACTATATGAAACTTAAAAGTAATGGTTATTTGACGGCCTCTGTGGCGTAGTGTTCAGGTTCGATTCCCGCTCAGAGAAAAAATATTTGAATGCATGAAAATGTCTATTTCATTGGGCTGGGTGTTTCTATGTATAATATGTATGTATTTACAAAAGAAAAGTGTATAAATATGTTTATCTGCATTGTGGAACCCATAACACAAGCTAGGTAAACTATGCTTACTTTGGGTCTAGTAAGCGCAGAGGGAGGCAGAGAGGGAGCGGGAGAGAACCCTGCCCCCCGAGTTTCGCAGTCTGCGGCGAGGACGCCTGCCAACTCACCGAAGCGGGATAAAACCCGACCCCGCCAGGCGAGGCTGCGGTGGCGGCCAAAGTTCGCCGGCAACCCTGGGGTTATCCTTTCGAGGGCTTACCCGGGATGCCCGGCAACGGACACTTGGGGAGGTCACCGTGCGGTTTTAGTCGAGACACGACATAACCACCCCCGCTGGCCGGCGGGGGGGTATCCGAAGGGATTTCCGCACGTTAAAAAAAAAAAAGCTTACTTTGGGTCTAGAAAGCGCTGTTTAGAATGTCGGAGAATATTTATATTTATTTCGTAGAATAGCTGCCAATTTTTTTTTTTTTAAATACTCAGTACCGACACCTCTCAAGCTAAAATCCATCGAGCCGTTAGGCTACAGAGCGTGCCAAACAATTATACATACATACTCTCGAAAAACATAACCCTTATTCTGGCTCAGTCGGGTAATTACAAGTACAAAATATTCATTTGTCGATACCAAGTCATCTCACCAAATTCAGAGACCTAATTTTGTGACACCTTATATATCTGCCTTAGAGCCCAGGATTGCTCTTCTACGAATCCATTCCATGATTGGTTTGATTGGCTTTTAGGTTACAATCCCATGAGGAAACCCTCAACCAAAGCCTCGTCCATCAACCAGAGTGTTTACCAACTTAAAAGTGAGGTTGTCTTGGGCCCTGATTATACTGTTCAGGTGCTCCACTTAAACTGCCCCTCAATAAAGAATACAGTACATTACATAGTACGCGGGATCAAACTTGGGACGCGCTTGTGAAGGACACCGTGTGGTTTTTAGTCGTTTCGATTCCGACATTACAATCTCATCGCTGACACCGGTGGGATGAAGCCCGTGGGGGTTTTCACAAATAAAAAAAAAAACATTACATAGTCAATACGTTTTCTGTTTTCCATTTTCCCCTGACTAATGCAACGTGTTGCAGTCAACAGAGCGTGGCAACACTTTCTTCGATCGCGTTGCCGCTGGCATTCACACGTACATTTAATTAATTATTCTGTATCTGTTGAAGCGTGATATTCAGCTAGGATGATTAATGATGATCATGATTTAAGATGATATATGTGAATGCCTATATCGGTGGTCCCGGGCAATAAACCGGTAATATCAAAAATCAAAATTTACAGGAGAAATTAAAGGAGTTAGAAGAAATAATTTGTTTACAGTTCAAGGTACAGTGTTCCAAAACTAGAGTTCAATATTTGAAATGAAGGCAAATTTTTGAAGTGAAACTTCTTTAGAATCGTTCTGATTTGAAACACGATGAAACGAAAGGGTAAAAAGGGGAATTGTGTAAAGGGTAAAAAGGGGAAAAGTGGCAAGGGTATTTTATTTTCAGCAATTTAATCTTTTAAAAATAATTGTAATTGCGTAGTTCGCAAGAATTACGGTAGATGGCTCCAGCGTCGCCCTAAGACATATATAATGTATCGGAGAAAATTCGAATATCTGGGACGTGTCTAGGTGGCTCAGTTGGTCAGAGCATTCCCCCTGTAAGGGACTGGTCGCGGGTTCAAGTCCCGTCCTAGATGGTCTCTTTTTCCGATCTAAAATCTATAATTGTAATGGTTAAACAGTTAATGAAATGATTGAAAAAATGTACTGTTTCAATTTTAACATCATTAACGATTTTATAAACACACTGACCACTCAGATTTTGAAAATTGTCAATTAGTTGTGTCTGTACATTGAATTTTTAATAAAAATACTCGGGTTATGTTAAATGAGCGATTCTAAACATAAAAAAATTTTTTTTGGAATTCATTTCTGTTCGTCTGTTTGTTCGCGAAGGACGCAAAAACTCATCATCATCATCATCAACCTATTCTAGTCCACTGCTGGACATGGGTCTCCCCTAATGAGCGCCATAGCGCCCTGTCTTCAGCTTGCCGCATCCAGCATCTGCCCGCAGTCTTTCGCAGATCGTCATCCCACCTGGCCGGAGGGCGTCCTACACTACGTTGGCCGAGTCGCGGTCTCCACTCAAGAACACGTTTACCCCAGCGGTTGTCGGTTCTTCGCGAGATATGGCCGGCCCATAAGTAAAAAGTGCCATATCATAGAATATTTATTTATTAGTTGTAACTGTCTCTGCTTGTGCTTGCAGCAGGTGGGCTGTTTCGTCTATAAAAACTGACAGACAATAGTATTATTTCATCAATAAACCGAACGGACGATTATTGGTACATTCACCCCAATATAAGTTTATCTGTAAATAAAATATATTGAGTCTATGGAATTATAATAAGCATTGAAGGTCAAAAAACTTTAGGAGACGGTACAGGAATAATAATAATTTCAAAAAACTATCTGTTGCCCGCGGCTCCGCCTGTGCGGAGGTTGGTTATCGCTTTTTGGTCATATCTCCGGTTCTACTTAACCAATTGCAATCAAACTACGGCAGATTTTAAGTCTGACCAGGACCTTTATAATAAAAAAAAACCTCTGTCTGCCTGTTCACGATAAACTCGAAAACTACTGTACCGATTTTCATGCTGTTTTCACTAATGGATAGAGTGGTTTTCGAGAAAAATTTTAGTATATAATTTGTCAAGTTTTTGAAAACATTGGCTAAAATATAAAGATATTAGTTGGAAGTGTCGGTAATAACAAATCATCTGGGAGCTTTCAACGAAAACACTGCCTAAACCTTTTGAGATATAACAAAATTGTATAGGGTTTCATGGGTAGCATAAACGGGATCAGAATTCCATGCGGGTGAAGCCGCGGGCAACAGCTAGTGCCATATAATTCCTATTGAAGTAACAGGCAGCAGATGAGTTCAATGATTTGTAGAAAGGAAAAAATAATACCTTGCTAGAGGTCATTCGAATATCAATAGACTATTTATAGCTATGAGAAATGGAGTATTGACCTTATGTAGCCATTTATATGCCATGGCGAATTATTTAAGTGGATGTAAGCCCCACCTAGATCGTCGCGGCCCGAACCCACCTTTTATTAAAGAAAGAAAGAAGGAAAGAAAGAAAGAAAGAAAGAAAGAAAGAAAGAAAGAAAGAAAGAAAGAAAGAAAGAAAGAAAGAAAGAAAGAAAGAAAGAAAGAAAATATGTTATTTTCGAAGAGAGATCCGATTCTCAGCACTCCATGGATTCACCGTGCGGTCGCCGGGTCCATAGCGTGGTACAGAGAGGAACACCATGACGGCGACTGGGACTTGCGACCCAGATGTAGGTTTAGGGTGGCCACCTTGTGATGCGTCAGCGCTCACCTCCACCGTCAGTAGTGTTCCCCCCCCTACCTATCCAAATTTGGTAAGATCCTAACAATGCCGCTTTTGATATACGTTTTAATAAAGAGCTTACTGAAGCTCTTGGCAATCCGAGGTCTTTAAGTAAGTTGTACAGGGATTTAGCTGGAATTCCCCTTGCTCCTACTTCTACGGCATAGAGTTTAACCACGTAGCCGTTTTTGGTTAACTCGTTAGTCAAATCAAAGTATTTGTTTGTCTTTATAGCGTGGTCTTTAGGTATATTAGTTTCCCACGGTACTGTGAGTTCTACAAGCACTGCACGCTTATGCGATCGTGAAAAAAGGAATATGTTGGGTCTGGATGATGAGGCACAGACATCCTCCGGTATCCTATAGTGCTTCTCATACGTGTCTACGAGTATTGTCCAGTCAACGGCAGCTATCAAAATTGAATAAGGCTTTTGAAGTGATTTCTTTGAGCAGCCTTCCTTTACAAACACAATGTCATTTCTTTGGTTTGTGGTTAATCCTTTTTTCGCTCTAGCTACCGCCAAACTTACAGCCTCACGTATGATTTCTAATACCTTATCATGACGGCGCGAGTAATGACCCCGGTCTAATAGCGTTTTACAACCCACTAGTAGGTGCCTAGCCGTACCAGTTGCTTCACCACATGAGTTACATGTTTTATCTGTGGCTTTTCCCCATCTGACCAGATTGCTTTGGTCGGGGAGGGTCAACTGGAATGCATTCAGGTAAAATTTAAGTAAGGCCGGTGACCAGTCGTATATTATGGTACGCCATTTTAAGGCTATGGGAATACAAAATTCACCTAGAGTCACGCCGGATAACGAGGATGGTTATGTCGGGCTTGAACCGACTTAAACCGTCTCGGGTCTTCAGACGCCCGGGTGTAAGGTTGCCCATAGAGCATATCCCTCGCACCCCGATTGACTCTGGGCAATCTCCTGTTTCGATATTCGAAACTATATATGTACGTGTCGATTCACGGACGAGACTAGCGCAGGCTTCCCTCTAGGGGTTGGGGGTTCAGACGGTAGTCGCTCGCGTAAATGCTAAGATAAACTAAATCATGAAAAGCAGAAGAGGGAGAGCGGATCCCGGGCTCCAAGGTCCAGGATTGGCGCTGATGACGATAAATCTTTATCAGAGCTACAATGTAGAATGATCAAATACGACAATGTGTAAACAATCAAATACTATACAATAATGACTTTTGCAATCCAATATTTTAGATCATCACCTTGGCCCAACATCATTCTCACGGCGATTTCCCGTTTTCGTCCAAAAATTGCACTTTGGAGCCCGGTGTATATCAGCTTTTACAGGAGCGGCTGCAGTCTGACCTCCTAACCCTGAGAGGCCTGCACCAGAGCCTCATCCGTTGTTTAGCAAGTGTATGGATTTGCAGATGAAGTTGGTTTAGGCCTCAAGGTAGAGACCTGGACGTCGCCTAACCGAGAGGGTCAAAGGTGTGATGCCCACATCAATGAGCACGCGGTAGTGGGGGTCACCATAGAAGTATTCTTTATACAAGAATACTTTCGTTTCAGGCCCCCCCGACAAGGCGCAGAGCACCGTGGGGTTTAGTGGGTATGCTCATCCAGCTGCTGGATGGGAGAGCCCCACACACGGTTTATAATTAAAAGTTGTTGGTATTCATGTATACTATGGGATAAAATTAGAACGGTTCGAATATCTTTCATGGAACGTGAAATTTTGAGGAAAAACTGATTTCACAAAAAGTGAGGCCCTACCTTCCCCTTAGGCCGGATTCCATCCGTTCACGAACTTAAACTAAGTTTACACCCAAGCAATTTTTGACCTCAGTTTGAAAGCGATCGGGGCAAAAATGCGACCGTGAGAGTGCCGCAAATTTTGGGAAGTAGAACCATACATACATATATAAATATATATAAACTTTTTGACCAGTGGTCATTTCGGACTCAGGGGGTCATAACTAGACCTCCTATGAAGAATTTTTTTTTAAATTCGACAGTAGTCAAGAAATCAATAGGTAGATCGATTTCATCGAAATCTCCCTAAAAAAAGGTCTTGAAGTTGAGCCGTGTATACCTTGGTCCAATGTGAACAGCTGCCTTAAGATCTGTTGAAACCAACTAGTTTTGATATGACGTAATGACGTTTGTACATAAAAAAGTGTCAACTTATAGTTCGGTGGTCGGGCCGGTTGTCTCGAACTAAGTTGACGGACAAAAAGACACTTTAAGATAAGATATATAGTGATTTGTAACAGGTTGCTATGGGAATAAGAAGTGTTAGATCGCGTTTAGTAATGTTACACGCGAAGAAAATACACGTAGGTACCATCTGGTACCTTACACCCCAGCGTCTGTAGACCCGAGACGGCGTGCGGCTTTAGTCGGTTCAAGCCCGACAGCGGGGGCGGGGGGGATCCGAAGGGATTTGCGCACGAAAAAAAAAAAAAAGGTACCATCTGGAAGGTTCTAAAATATGTTCTTTATATCACTTAGGCTGCAGACAAGTATAAAGTCGCACCTAATAATAAATACCACCGCCCCCGCTGGCACGCGGGGGGGTATCCGAAGGGATTTCCGCACGATAAAAAAAAAAAAAAAAAAAAAATGGGGCGTGACCCTTGTATTTATTATTAGGTGCTTATGTGCTTACTCTCATACCTTTTTCCTTTCTTTGATTCGTGCGGAAATCTCCTCGGATACCCCCCCCCCCCCCGGCGGCCAGCGGCGGAGTTTATGTCGGACTTTAACCGACTAAAACCGCACGCCGTTTCGGGTTTTCAGACGCCGGGGTGTAAGGTGGCCCAAAAGGCATTTCCCTCGCACCCTGGCTGACCCGGGGCCATCTCCGGTTTCGAGATAGCCCCCTTGGGTTTGGGAACCACACTGGAAAGGGGGGGGGGGGCTAATCACCCCGCCACCCCTACTTCTGCTGGGGTGACAGGCGGCCTCACCTGCCACCCCCAGTGATTAATCTCATAGCTCATAGGAAATCAGATAAGTACAATATCTGACTGACCTTTTCCTTCCAGCTATCCCAACTGGCGCGATAAACGTGGAAATTGAGCTAAGGGCCTCACAGTCGCATATGAACACAAGAAAATGTTTATTCAACCGAACCCTATAAAGGAAAATTTAAGTGAGGAAGTCGGTTGGGATCGACATCAAAAAACTGGCAAGCCTTCTCCAACCAAATTGGAAATTCGGAAAAAGAGTACGTCAGATGTATGTAGAACATCTTGCATGAAAGGTCAGTAATGACAGAAGAGGAAGCTCGTGAAGTGTGTGAGGACAGAAGTAGATGGTGGGCTGTTTTTCCGCCTACTAGGGGAGGATAATGGCATATAATAGGTCCGCAAGGCAGTAGCTCTTGCAATGTTGTGCTTAGAGTGCCGATGTCTGAGTGATTTGGAAAGGAGCCATAGAATATAGTAATTTTTGAGAAATCAGCATTAGAATTTTTTGTTCGGTGATAATTCCTCCGTGGTAATTCATATTTTAAATTTGTATAGCCTATGTCCGTCACACCACTATCATCTATGATTATGCTAAAAATCATTAAAATCGGTCGAAGGGTCTAGCCGCTAGAGGGACACAAACGAAATACATCGAGTGGAGTGAAAGGAGCTTTCGCTCGACTTTGTCTCACTCTCAGCTCAACTATATAGAGTATCTAGGCTTTTTTTTTTTTACGTGCGGAAATCCCTTCGGATACCCCCCCGCCGGCCAGCGGGGGTGGTTATGTCGTGTATCGACTAAAACCGCACGGTGTCCTCCCCAAGTGTCCGTTGCCGGGCACCCCGGGTAAGCCCTCGAAAGGATAACCCCAGGGTTGCCGATAGCTTAACTAGCTTTTATTATAGGTTCTACAATGCAGATTAGTTAGATAATTTTATTTTGTAATTATACATACATGCGATGTGGAGGAATTCCATAATGCATTTTAGGTTTTTTTACATAACTTCACGCCTGTATCCCTGAAGGGGTAGGCAGAGGTGTATTACACACCCACAATTCGCCAGTTATGTTTAGGTTCCAATGTAATAAGGGGCGAGCTTATTGCCATCTACCTGGCACATTACGAAGCGAGCGATAATTAACATTTTTAATACACACATAACTACTGTAGTATGTCTGTAGATATGAAAGGCACTTTATTCCGGGCACCCTTAGGCTATGGAATGATCTCCCTGCTGTGGTTTTCCCAAGCGACTACAATATGGGTTTCTTCAAGAAGGGTATTAGAAGGTTTTTACAGTGTGACGTCCCTGGTGTTGCACACGTCCATAGGCCGCGATAACCGCTTACCATCAGGTGGGCCGTGAGCTTGTCTGCCACCTGAGTGGTATAAAAAAAAAAAAGAAACTACGAAAAGTCAGAGGTGTGTGCCCGGGGCGACTGGGGATCGAACTCGTGACCTCGGCTCGGCAGTCCGTTACGTACGCCACTGGGCTATCGTCGTTTTTTAATTATTATTTTATCACTATATGTTATTAGCACTAGCTGTTGCCTGCGGCTTTGCCCACGTGGAATTCTGAACCCGTTCACGCTACCAAAGAGACCCTATTCCATAATCTATACAAGATATACAATTATACCATCCATCATTTTGTTATATTTCAAAGGGTCTAGGCAGCGTTTTCGTTGAAAGCTCTCAAACGGCTTATTTTCTTCCGACACCTCCAACCAATAGCATTATATTTTAACCAATGTAGGTATACAAAAACTTGAAAAATTATATACTAAATCCTTCCTCGGTAGAAAACAGCATGAAAATCAGTGTAGTAGTTTTTAAGTTTATCGCGAACAGACAGATAGACAGAGGACTACGTTTTCTAATATATAGTGATTTTAATATATATTTTATGTCATAAATGTATATATTATCTATACATAGAAACACCCAGACCAATGCATATATACATATTCATGAAAACGAATATTTGCACTGAATGGTAATCGAACCGAAATAAGCTCATAATCAGACATAGGATACTTTTTTTTTTGCAGTAAATTACAATTTTTTAAGATAAAGGGGTTTCCATACGACTAGAGCCGCCGGCAGTAGCTAAAAATATCATAAATGTGAAAGCTGGTAAGTTTGTTTGTTACTTAATCATGCAGAAACGGCTAGACGGTTTCGATTGAAAGTTGCCACGAAGAGACCGTGACCTCGACAAGGTCTAAAATTATTTGTACCTTTTATAGCCTACATTTGTGCGATTTTAGAAATAAACTCTTATTTAGTCTAATAAAATAAATATTACTAAAATCTATAGCTAACATCACTCGGCATTGTGTAAGGAATATCCAAAACAGTACAGGCAAAGAAAGATATGGTTAGTGAACTCACATACATACATGAACCTTGAAACCATTACACTCCTGTTTCGGGTAGTCGTAGAGAAATAAAACAAGTTTTAAACCAATGAAGTAGTTTTTGATTATTTGTAAAGAAAAGCGGCGATAGCCCAGTGGTGTACGTAACGGACTGCCGAGACAAGGTCTCGAGTTCGATCCCCAGTCGTCCGGGCAAACACCTCTGACTTTTCGTAGTTATGTGTGTATTAAAAATGTTGATTATCGCTCGCTTAGTAATGTTCCCGGTAGATGGCAATAGGCTCGCCCCCTGTTACATTGGGACCTTAACATAACTGGCGAATCGTGGGTGTATAATACAGCTCTGCCTACCCTTCGGGGATACAGGCGCGCGTGAAGTTATGTTATGTTGATGTTTGTAAAGATTGAACACGTTTAGCTTAGATAAGAAGTTAAACCTAAATCCTTTATAGGGCTTACCCGCGGAGCCCGGCAATGGACACTTGGGGAAGATACCGTGTGGTTTTAGTCGGTCCGATTCCGACACGCCCATCCCATCGTTGGCGCCGATGGGGTGAAGCCCGTGGGGGTTTCCACACGTAAAAAAGGAGAAGATGTTAAAAGCCACGTTTGTCAATCAGCAAGTGTCTACTGGCTTGCAGGTGAGGGATTTACCTGGCACCAGAGGTCTTGGTGGAACCTGAGACACCTCCAATAACACCAAACTACACCCCTGATTTTCTCTCCATCAGTTTGTATTGCCTACCACTATGGGCGCGTATAGCCAGTTCAGAAAAAATAGTTTTTTTGTTTGTTTAACTTAACATAACATCACGCCTGTATCCCCGAAGGGGTAGGCAGATGTGTATTACACACTCACGATTCGCCAGTTATGTTAAAGTCCCAATGTAATAGGGGACGAGCCTATTGCCATCTACCGGGCACATTGTTAAGCGAGCGATAATTAACCTTTATTAATGCACACATTACTACGAAAAGTCAGAGGTGTGTGCCCGGGGCGACTGGGAATCGAACTCAAGACCTCGTCTCAGCTGTCCGTTACGTACACCACTGGGCTATCGCTGCTTTTTGTTTCCTGTTTCGCTGTTTGTTTGCACTTTAATAATGCCACGTTTGCACATCAAAATTGTCAATATATATATTGACAGGATCGCGATTAACTGTCTACACGCGCCCTATGGAAGCAAAAAGGCCTACTCACCTCTAAATTCTTTTAACTATTGATGTCGTTTAAAACCTTTTGACATTCAACCGCCTACATATTTGAATTACAAAACAACTGGGTGTCAAACGATTACATAACAGTTCTAAGCGATTGTTACGATAACCGCAGTAGGAATCGAGAATCGATTGGACACACTGCCGTCGCTTTCAAAATGATTTATAACGATTCCACTGCGTAATCGATTCTGAGTGTTTGACTTTTAAGTAATAATTTTATGTGAAAGTTGTTAACTCTTTTTTTGTTATCTGTGGTCCTTGTTACTGGTGTGAGTATAGAGAATAATCAATAACACAGATACGTAAATGAATGGTCAAGTGTAATAGCGTCCAATTTCAATATGCGTATTTAATATTACGATTAATCAGCTTTTAGATGTATTTACCGATAGATGGCGTTATAATAGAAACGTTCGATCCCTAGTCGCCCCGGGCACACACCTCTGACTTTTCGTAGTTATGTGTGCATTAACAAATGATAATTATCGCTCGCTTAATAATGTGCGATAGTCCAGTGGCATACGTAACGGACTACTGAGACGAGGTCTCGAGTTCGATCCCAAGTCGCCCTGGACACACACCTCTGACTTTTCGTAGTTATGTGTGCATTAATAAATGTTAATTATCGCACGCTTAATAATTTGCCCGGTAGATGGCAATAGGCTCGCCCCCTATTACATTGGGACCTTAACATAACTGGCGAATCGTGGGTGTGTAATACACCTCCGCCTACCCCTTCAGGGATACAGACGTGAAGTTATGTTATAATAATAATAATAATTCAATATTTAATTTTAACAATTTGACACTTCATAAAAATGGTTGGATATTCATTATAATCATGTTAACACATTAGGACTTATTGACGTTTCCGGGTCGGCGCGCTACTGCCCTTCCACTTTTAGAGGGTTCTTGTGTGTCGCGCCAACCTTAGGAGAGCAGTCTCGTTTCGGCAGTGTTCAGCGGCTAATATCTGATCTTATGAAATATAATATTGTTGTAATGTCTATTAAAACCGTGTGTGTTTATCTTCTTTATATATAAAAATGAATTGCTGTTCGTTAGTCTCGCTAAAACTCGAGAACGGCTGGCCGGTTTGGCTAATTTTGGTCTTTAATTATTTGTGGAGGTCCAGAGAAGGTTTAAAAGGTGAATAAATATGGAAGTTGTTACCGATTGAGGCAGTACGAAGTATGCCAGGTCAGCTAGTTTACAATAAAATACAAGTCTTGAAATTACTAGTCTTTTATTGAAGACTTCCTATAAGAGCAACTCTGACTCAGGCCTGTCATTTTGCTAATTTTGATCATTTTTCTAATATCTGACAGTCTGCTAATCTGTCAATTCGCTTTCAAGGTATTCCACGCCTAAACCATTGAGGGTTCCATACAAAATTATACAAAAGGAAAACCTGTTGTACCGATTTATTGAGCTATTTATTTAGGTAGTTCAGTTGGTCAGAGCATTCCCCCTGTAAGGGACTGGTCGCGGGTTCAAGTCCCGTCCTAGATGTTCTCTTTTTCCTATCTAAATCTACAGACATGGTTTACAATCAGTTTTCAACTGCAAATAAGTTTCTATGACCAGTGCCTCTTACTTGCTATGATATAATATAAACATGGGTTTTGATGATGAGGTTAGCCCACAAATTAAAAGTCACACAGCGGGCTATGGGAGAAGTCAACAGCTAGAGAATTTTATCATCACTATCCTCGGACGCAACCGGGCACAACGCTAGTATGTTGATGATGTGTAATATATCCTAGAAAAATAACATAACATAACTTTCACGCCTGTATCCCCGAAGGGGTAATCAGAGGTGTGACACACTCACGATTCGCCAGTTATGTAAAGGTCCCAATGTAATAGGGGGCGAGCCTATTGCCATCTACGGGCACATTATTAAGCGAGCGATAATTAACATTTTTAATACACACATAACTACGGAAAGTCAGAGGTATGTGCCCGGGCGACTGGGGATCGAACTCGAGACCTCGTCTCTCAGTATATCCTAGAATATTTATTTATTTATTGTGCACTCTTGCTTTACGTCGGCAATGTACCTTTTTTTTTTTTTTTATCGTGCGGAAATCCCTTCGGATACCCCCCCGCCGGCCAGCGGGGGCGGTTATGTCGGGCTTGCACCGACTAAAACCGCACGCCGTCTCGGGTCTTCAGACGCCGGGGTGTAAGGTTACCCATAGAGCATATCCCTCGCACCCCGGCTGACCCTGGGCCATCTCACCACTAACAGCATCGCTCATCCTGTCTCCTCTGAAAGCAGAGGAGTACGGAGAGCGATGTGTTCCCGCCACGTTGGGTA
Organism: Cybosia mesomella; assembly: GCA_946251805.1. Classification (NCBI taxonomy): domain Eukaryota; kingdom Metazoa; phylum Arthropoda; class Insecta; order Lepidoptera; family Erebidae; genus Cybosia; species Cybosia mesomella. The sequence goes on along the minus strand of OX276417.1, from coordinate 12,793,473 downwards.
TTGGCCGACGATCAATGCCAACCCTATGAAGGGGTGAAGGGGACCGCCGCCCAGGGTGTACCGGCCGCTCCGATTCCGTTCCCCCCGGACTGCAGCGGGATCGGAATCGGAGCGACACTCGAGAAGGTTACCCAACACACACCCCACGTCGGCAATGTACCTTATTATTGAGATTCGAATCCAAAACCTCACAAACACAAGTTAAATGCCATAATCATTACATCACTTATGCTATAAGTGCAACCAAAACTAGCAATCGGGATTCAACCTTCACGATCCGTACATTCTAGAACTTTCTCCTAAATTAGCACAAACTAAACAGGTTACACATGTTCCAAGGTCAGGAGGCCTTTGCCACCATAAGACCCCTATAACTCAGCAGGTTACTGTGTAACCTACTTCACAAAAGGTAGGTAATGAGTTACACAATCCTTTTACAGTCTGACGACAAGTGTGTGACTTGAATGTATAATTTATTACCGTTACTTTGTTGGTTCACTGGTGATGTATAAGTTCACGCTTGTATATCTTTGAAGAGGTAAGCAGTGGCGTATTCTATAGTAATATTAAGGGAGTTTTGGTTTTTTGATACTTCTCTTCGAGCCGTTCGAGACTAAAAGATGAAAAATATAACTCATTTGGTAAAAGATGGAGAAATTGGGAACCAACTTTGGGGGTAAAAGATGAAGAATTTGGATACCCAATTTGGGGGTATAAGATGTAGAAATTAGGGACACACTTTGGTAGTAAAAGATTGAAAATTAGTAACCCACTTTGGGGGTAAACGATGCGTGCTTGCTTTTGGTGATAACGAATACATAGATGGCGAAATGAGGCTATTTATATACCTTTCGAGGATAAATATAACATAACATAACATAAACTCACGCCTATATCCCCGAAGGGGTAGGCAGAGGTGCTAGCACCCACATTTCGCCAGTTTATGTTTAGGTCCCAATGTAATAGGTGGCGAGCCTATTGCCATTAACCGGGCACTTATAAACCTGCGATAAATACACACATAACTTCGAAAAACATCGAAAAGTCATTGGTGTGTGCCATGGTAATACCTGGGATCGAACCCGAGACCTCGTCTCAGCAGTCCTTTACCCATACCACTAGGCTACCGCGGTTTTATATTAATTAGTTATATATTAATATACAGTATGTAACAAAATCATTGTCCGATTAATAAGATGCACATAGGTATTCTAAATATATAACCAAACGTGAAATAAAAAAATATATGGAAAATAAACATTTATTATTGATATTTAAACTGCCATTTTCTACTACCCAGCGCTTTCTAGATCCAAAGTAAGCATAGTTTAATTAGCTTGTGTTATTGGTTCCAGAATGCGGATAAACATCGTAGGGTAAGATACGATAGGAAGTAGGATTCCTTTTTTTCGGCTATGAAGAGATTTTCATCACAGTGAATCTTTTTTTTTTACGTGCGGAAATCCCTTCGGATGCCTCCCCGTCGGCCAGCGGGGGCAGTTATGTCGTGCATGAACCGACTAAAACCGAACGGTGTCTTGACCAAGGGTCCATTGCCGGGCACCCCGGGTAAGCCCTCGAAAGGATAACCCCAGGGCTACCGGCGGATCGCCTGGTGGGGTCGGGTTTTATCCCGCGTCGGTGAGTAGGCAGGCGTGTGTAGGACACACACGACAAGCCTCCGCCACAGTCTGCTTCTGTACGGACGGTGAGTCGGCCAACTGCCGTCCTCAGGCCCTGATCATGAAGGTCGGTAGTCCCGGGCGTAGACGAGTCTCACAGTGAATCGTTATATAGATATTTCGTGCTCAACGCTCTAATAGATCTTTCACCACATCAGATTTATGGGCTACAATGGATCTATCGGTGATAATAGATCGAGCCCAGTACAACGTGACACAACCATTGTCAAGAATTGGATCAGATATTATGTCTGTAATACGGGTAATAAATTCAAGGTTTTATTTAAGAGAATGTTGCTGAAATCCAGAGCATGGAACTCTACAATACGTAACGAAACCTGTGTACGATAAGTGAAGGTGTATTTAGGTATCAATATTAGGTTTTGATTAAGTAATCCTTTTGTAAAATAATTACCTCACTGAAACCTTAAAAAAATCACTCAGTGCAAATAGTTGTATGCATGAATATTTCTATTTGCATTGGTCTGGTCGTTCTATGTATAATATGATTGTATTCACAAAAAAAAAGTATCTAAGTACGTTTATCTGCATTCTAGAACCCATTACACTAGCTAGTTAAACTATGCTTACTTTGCTAGAAAGCGCTGTGTAGAATGTCGTAGAATTATGAATGTGAAGATTTGTGAAGAGGTTTCGATGTTTGTTACTCAATAACACGCCAACAGCTTAACGGATCTGGTTGAAATTTGGTACAGGGAGAGATTATAATCTTGAATAGGACATAGACTACTTTTTATCCCTGGAATAGGTTCCCATGGGAAGCGGGAACTGAATCGAAATTACACTCGGCCGGAGCTGCGGACAACAGCTAGCATTATGAATGTGAAAATTTGTGAAGAGGTTTCGATATTTGTTCCTCAAAGACGCGCCAATGGCTGAACGGATCTGGTTAAAATTTGGTACATGGATAGAATATAGTCTTGAATAGGACACTGGCTACTTACCTTGGAATAGGTTCCCATGGGTTGCAGAAACGGGATCAGAAGCCGTAGCTTTTTGGGAAAATATATTTAACTATTTAATTACTTTATTTTGCTCTATTTTTGTCTCCCGTTTTCGTAAGTTGGGAAGTGAATTTATTATATTTCTAACTATTTCAATTTACTCCTGATTAATTTCGTTAAGGGTTCCAAGACAGTTGAACTTTTCCTGGGACTTCCCGAATATTATTACTGTATGTGTTGATTTTGATGACCTCAAAAAGGTAGCTTGGATGCCGAAGGTGGAGAATAGGATGCTGTGGCGCAGATCCATGTCCAATAATAGACCGCAATAGGCTAAAAGTTTTTTACACTTTCATTGAAATAAGTTTTCAATCTCATTTTTTTGTGATGTGGGTAACTGATCATAAGGCCTTGTTTCCTGCTGAATATCATGATTCAAGCTCAACGATTCAATCCTATATGAGTCTATGCTACACAAACGTCTGTATCTTCTGATTGCGTTGACTTCGGAATTTGATATTTTCACAGTTATAAGAGTTTGATGATTGAGGTTGAGGTTGAGCTGGTGGTAGAAATTTGATGACACAAATTGGTGACAAAATTCGGCCGAGTGGGTACCACCGTGCACGATTGCGAAAAACCCTCCATAGTAATCCAATTTCGGTTTGATTGCGTTCAGGGGTCAGCAAGTGCATAGCCGGGCAGGGGGATTGTGGTCGCAGCACTAGTGGGACCGGAGGGTGTCACGCGGTGCTGCGGCGACAATCCTCTTTTGATTTGGCCGTCAAGCTGAGTGCCACCATTGTTAACATGGTACGTGTATGTAATGGTGACCCTATTTCCTGAGACTACCTTCAGCTTACCATCAGGCGAGGTGAAGTCAAATTGACGTGACCAAAATATAAAAAAAAAAGAAAAAAACTAGCGCCCCTCCGCCAAACCGGGGCAAGACGGGGACACCGTGGTTTCCAAACCCGAGGGGGCCATCTCGAAACCGGAGATGGCCCAGGGTCAGTCGGGGTGCGAGGGATATGCTCTATGGGCAACCTTACACCCCGGCGTCTGAAGAACCGAGACGGCATGCGGTTTTAGTCGGTTCAAGCCCGACATAACCGCCCCCGCTGGCCGGCGGGGGGGTATCCGAAGGGACTTCCGCACAAAAAAAGAAAAAAGGTACGGAATCCTTAAAAATAGAAGCCATAGCTACGGTGGACTTTCTCTTGATGTCATGTTGTTCAACTTGGCATCCAAAAAATCTTGTCCACGACCTTATTAACATCATCATCATTAAGTCATCTATTGCATCGAGCTGGTTTAATTGGGTTTATAAAAACATAACACATAACATAACTTCACGCCTGTATCCCCGAAGGGGTAGGCAGAGGTGTATTACACACCCACGATTCGCCAGTTATGTTAAGGTCCCAATGTAATAGGGGGCGAGCCTATTGCAATCTACTGGGCACATTATTAAGCGTGCGATAATTAACATTTATTAATGCACACATAACTACGAAAAGTTAGAGGTGTGTGTCCAGGGCAACTTGGGATCGAACTCGAGACGTCGTCTCAGTAGTCCGTTACGTATGATACTGGATTATCGCCGCTATAATATACGCTATAATTGGGTTTATTATTTATATAATTAATTATTGGGTTATTATATATAACAGATTCACTAAGCATGTCGAATCATCCCGAGTTTTTTGGCATATAACCTCGAATAAGTCAGAATCCTTCTAGAACACGAATTGAAGTTGAATAATTAATTTTTTTACACGGATATATTAACATATATAGGTACGGAAATTTACAAGAATTGGCCATAGTTTCCGCTTGCTGTTGCCCGCTGCTCCACTCGCGTGAAATACTGTCATGGTATTCTGTAAGAGTATTTATAAATCTCGATAGCTGAATTCAAGGTGAGATATCATAGTCGCTATAAGAAATTTGATACTCACCGCGGATTCTGATATCGAGATACATAAATATTATTACAGAATAGCATGGTTGATCGCGTTCCCGTGATCATTTCAGACTGGGGGTGGCAGGTAAGGCCGCCTGTCACCCCAGCAGAAGCAGGCCGGGACGGTGGGGCGACTAGCACCCCTCCCCCAAACCGGGGCAAGACGGGGACACCGTGGTTCCCAAACCCGAGGGGGCCATCTCGAAACCGGAGATGGCCCAGGGTCAGTCCGGGTGCGAGGGATATGCTCTATGGGCAACCTTACACCCCGGCGTATTAAGACCCGAGACGGCGTGCTCTTTGTGTTCTTTGTGTCAATCGGATTGATCCCAGAAATTTCTTTGTCACACAATAAAGAATTGGAATGCTCTAACCGCACACGTTTAAGCGGGGTGTAAAAAGTATCTGTCGAGGCCATTAGGGTATAGTCCACCATTTTAGGATCAACAGCACCTGGACCCTTATTTTCTGAACTTCGCCCTAGATCCTTACCCTCAAGTACAGTCAATTAGCGGACCGAATATAAAAAACATCCCATAATTTCTATGATAACTAGGTCTGCAAGGCGATTCGCTGCTTGCAATGTTGAGCTGAGTTAGACATCGTGATTCTTGTCCAATAGATTTGACCGCTATTGCGGAATCAGATTTTGAAATTTTTGAACAGTGATCATTCCTCCGTGGCGAGTCTGATTTTAAAAATTCTTTTTGAAAGTCACAACTCTGGACATGCTTTCTGAGCATGTAAAGTTTGGTCACAGTGTCTCGAGCGGTTATTATGTAATTCCATCTGGAATTTTTTTAACGGTGATCATTCCTCTATGGTAGCATTAATTTTTTCAAAATATATCCACAAACCTTCCTCTGATTGACCTCTTTAATCATGCCAAGTTTGGTTCTGATTGGATTAGTAGTTTATGAGGAGACCTGTGACAAAGAAAATCCTGAAGTCTGGTATGAGGAGCTTTCGCTCGACTTCGTCTCACTCAGCTCAACTAAGTGTATCGTACTTTAAAAAGATTCATTCTCTAACGTTTCCTGGTTAATACACATATCTAATCGATATAAATTTATGTCATAATTACTCCGCGTTAAATGTCGAATAATTGTTACCATACCATTAACTAAGTTCATTTAGATTGATTAATAGTCAGAGATGCAGTGGTCGGTTTATTTTCGATATTTTTTCGTAAAGAAGCATGAAATTAAATTGAATGCTGTGGAAATGAGGTCCGTAACTTAATTGCGAGAAACATATTATGTTAGATTATTGGAATATCGACTGAAAGATTGTGCGAATAGAGTTTATTGCGAAACAACTTTTTGTCGCCAAACGCTGCTTCGACTGAACGATTCTTCGGATATTTATCAATCGATGGACTGATGCTACGCACTTGTTGCCTCGCTCGGCTTATATTCCAAAAATAAGTAAAGTGGGCTAGGTTAGGTTAGAACTGTGACGAGAGCGAGTGTGCCGCGGCAGTGGCCGGCGAAGCGCCGGTACCACTAGTCCGGAAAGTTTATGGTAAGAAGTGCTATCTATGAAGAGAGATCTCTGTGTACAGTACTTCCTATGTACCGAGATGTCTACGAACAATGTTTTGAATTTAATATTCGAAACATAAATCTAACATAATATATGTCTCTCAAAATTAAGTTACGGACCTGTGGAAATGAGAGGTCTACGGAATACAGCTTTACTGACGTTGATGGACCAAGTGAGGAACAGTGTGATAACGATGTGGTATGGTAAAGGACGTAGTAATTGAGCTGAGTGAGACGAAGTCGAGCGAAAGCTCCTCATACCAGACTTCAGGACTTCTAAACTACTAATCCAATCAGAACTAATTTTGGCATGATTAAAGAGGTCAATCAGAGGAAGGTTTATGGATATATTTTGAAAAAATTATGGCTACCAAAGAGGAATGCTCACCGTTAAAAAAATTAATGCTACCACAGAGGAATGATCACCGTTAAAAAAATTAATGCTACCACAGAGGAATGATCACCGTTAAAAAAATTCCAGTTGGAATTACATAATAACCGCTCGAGACACTGTGACCAAACTTTACACACTTAGAAAGCATGTCCAGAGTTGTGACTTTCAAAAAGAATTTTCAAAATCGGACTTGCCACGGAGGAATGATCACTGTTCAAAATTTTTAAAATCTGATTCACGATGTCTCACTCAGCTCAACATTGCAAGCAGCGATTCGCCTTGCAGACCTAGTAAAATAAAGGAAGGAATGCTTAAATGGTTGGGTCAAGTGGAGAGGCTGGAGGAAAGAATCCCGCAAGGGTCAACCTAGATGGACGTATGTCAATCAGATACAGGACGTTTTGAAGAAAGGCTAGGACAAGAGTAACAATTTTTTTTTCGTTCGGAAATACCCTCGGATACCCCCTCGCCGGCCAGCGGGGGCGGTTATGTCGGGCTTGAACTGACTAAAACCGCACGCCGTCTCGGGTCTATAGACTGGGTGTAAGGTTGCCCATAAAGCATATCCTTCGCACCCCGACTGAACCTGGGTCAGCTCCGGTTTCGAGATGGCCCCCTTGGGTTTGGGAACCACGGTGTCCACGCTAGACGCCCCGCCGTCCCGACCTGCTTCTGCTGGGGTGACAGGCGGCCTCAAATGCCACCCCCAGGCCTGCGCTCATGGAGGACGGAGGTCGTTGAGCGACCTCCGGCGTCTGAGTCGCTTGCGATGTGCGGCGAGCATGTTGCGGGCTCGGCGGGCCGGAAGAGTTCTAAATCTCTCCCGGGCTCGCTCCGCCGTCTCCTTCTCGAGCATTACTTGCTTGCAGTAGGAGGCGGTGGCGGCCAGGTCAAGAGTAACTAGAGTCAATGCTAGGATTGTAGCAATAACAGTCTCCGCCTATCCCATTGATAATAAAGTGTGACTGTTCATGTATGTATAGGCCCGTGAGGTTCTCGACATGAGGAATGGTGACATCGACAATCAATTCTATTTTTATTTACGCTTATAAGACATGGGAAAGGAAGTTATTAACGATACCGACAGTTCCAATAATGTCAATCAGTTATGATACGTTGAAAAATTTGGTAAAATTCTACGTCATAATGGCACTTAAGGCTTCCACATGGTTGTTACGAAACGTTTAATTGCCGCAATTAAGAATGTATTAATGGCAAACAGATATCAGTTTCAAGGACACGTAATAAGTCCACAGTCCACTTGGTGGTGAGTGCGCTACGCTATAGGTGTCACGCAATCGCTCATTAAGCGTGACTTGAATCATTTATCAAGGCCAAACCTTTTTAGCACATTTTTATACCACTTCGGTGGCAGACAAGCACAGGGCTGCCTGGGGCATGAGGACGGCAGTCAGCCGACTCGCCGTCCTTACAGAAGCAGGCCAAGACGGAAGCGTGCCGTGTGTTTCTACACACGCCTGCCAACTCACCGACGCCGGATCAAACCCGACCCCAAAGGCGAAGCCGCAACGAATTTCTGTCTGCCTGGAACCCTGGGGTTATCCTTTCGAGGGCGTACCCGGGGAGCCCGGCAATGGACGCTTGGGAAGGACAGCGATACCCACCTCATTGCTGGTACCGGTGGGGTGAAGCCCGAGAGGGTTTCCACACGTAAAAACCAAATTAAAATAAACTTGCAATGTGCTAACCTTCACGGTTACCTTTTCGCCACGAGAACCTCGATGTATATACAAACGTTGGCTACGTTAGTACACTTCTACTTGTCCTTTTGAGGATACATAAGCGTAAATATATGAAGGTTTGCCTCTATAGGTCTTCCTATTATACAGATGTGAAGCGTGGTTGGTACAAGAGCTATACACGCAGGATCTGCGTGTCACTCTTACATCCGCGGCAGCCTCACTACGAGGGTTGTCGAAGAGCGGGCTTGTGGAGTAGAAAAGCGGACCCCGGGCTCCGAGGAGAAACAATAGGATGTAACGGGGACCATGGCTAGTTTGATAATGCTGAAATTTCCTAAAAAAATATATTTTAATATGGTAATAGTCTAATAGCCACTGGCTCTCCAACTATAACAGATAAAAAACAGATTATTGTTACATTGGCGAGACAATCAAACTACTGTACTTGTAGCCAGGGGCTATAACTGTCTGAAGTACTGCATTATACCGTCTCTTATAATACTGGCCTACATTTGATACGACTATTACATCAGTGTAGCTCGCGGCTCTGTTCAATTGGGCAAAAATCAACTTAATTTTATTGCAGTTTGTGGTGTTAATAGGATTCCCATGAGTTTGTGGAATTTTGGAATATTCCTGCAGACCCGTTTTTAATTATAAAAAAAAAGTTTTTGTAATCGATTTTGAGACAGCCCACACATGGACACACAGCGGAGTCTTAGTGATTAAGGAGCCAGCCTTATGATCGAGAGGTCCCGAGTTCGAATCCTAGCCATTACACTACCGACGTTAACTCACTCTAAAAAGAGTAATTTGGCTTCGCTGGAGGGTTCGGGGGTAGTAATTTGGGTTACTTGTATTTTTTCCAATAACAAGAGATTCCGCTAGCTCCCTAAAAAGTGACTAGTATTTGGTTTATGTAAAGTTTCTAAGTATGCTAAGTTTTCCTTTAAATTTAAATCGAAAAATAAATAAGCAGCGATAGCCCAGTGGCGTACGTAACGGACTGCTGAGACGAGGTCTCGGGTTCGATCCCCAGTCACCCCCGGCACACACCTCTGACTTTTCGTAGTTATGTGTGCATGAATAAATGTTAATTATCGCTCGCTTAATAATGTGCCCGGTAGATGGCAATATTAATTGGGACCTTAACATAACTGGCAAATCATGGGTGTATAATACAACTCTGCCTACCCCTTCGGGATAACAGGCGTTAAATTATGTTATGTTATGAAGGGTTTTTTTTGTTAAATCGAAAAAATACATACCGAATAGCTCAGTGGGCAGAGAGTTTCCATTAGAGAAGGACTGTAGCGGGTTACAGACCTGTGTGTCGATTTTTCCGATTTTAAATAAGCTATAGTTATGAATAAAAATAACTCAAATTAATAAAATATTGAAGTAATTAATACTCAATTTTTTCCTTTACATTTAAATCGAAAAAATTGGCTCCAGTGTAGCCCAGACGTATGTGTACGAAAATTTGGTATCTTCAGGACATGTCAGGTATCTTCTTCAGGAAAATAAATAATCACACAAATGATTCCGAACCATAACTTAAAATAAAGAAATACCTTTTTTTTTTCGTGCGGAAATCCCTTCGGATACCCCCTGCCGGCCAGCGGGGGTGGTTATGTCGGGCTTGAACCGACTAAAACCGCACGCCGTCTCGGGTTTACAGACGCCGGGGTGTAAGGTTGCCCATAGAGCATATCCCTCGCACCCCGACTGACCCTGGGCCATCTCCGGTTTCGAGATGGCCCCCTCGGGTTTGGGAACCACGGTGTCCGCGTCTTGCCCCGGTTTGGGGGAGGGGCGCTAGTCGCCCCACCGTCCCGGCCTGCTTCTGCTGGGGTGACGGGCGGCCTCACCTGTCACCCCCAGGCCTGCGCTCAAGAAATACCTTTGTGAGACCAACAACAATTTCCACATAATATTTTAACACAGAATATTTTAAAACTATCATGCGTTGTTCCTATTCAGCATGAAGTTCATATATATAAACTTATAAATCTAAATGTTTAAATTATCTAAACTTCAAACTGAGTATTTCTCCTATAATGGAACTGGTCTTGGATTCAAGTTCCATTCTGGATTTATAAAAACAACTTAATTCAACACATTATGGGTTATTCAATTTCATTATTATACTTAAGCGAGTTACTAAATAAGACTGTATATTTATGTTTACAAAATAAGTAAACTCAATTTTATTACTTAAAAACACAAACATTTTGACATACCTATTATAATATTTTAATCAAAAAAACGTTTTACCATATCGTAATCACACGAATAATGAAACAAGTTGAATTCCTGAGACGAGCTCAGCCGAATACAAGGGTTTTTTTTTTTTTATCTTGCAATGGTTCACCCCAGAACGAATCTATTACCGAAAACAGCAACTCGATAGCTCATCTCCTTCATACCCAAAACCGTGACAGAAAATTGGCGTCGACGACGACAACTCGATAGCAATAGGGCTTTTCTAAAGAAAATCCCTAAAAAATCTATATAAAAAATACAGCATTCGTATATGTTTATGGTCGTAACACTTGAAATTTGGCCAGTACGTTACATGACATCGGGAACTAAAACATAACTGGCGAATAGTGGGTGTGTAATACACCTCTGCCTACCCCTTCGGTTATACAGGCGTGAAGTTATGTTTCAAAAAAAAAAATTTCGGTACTCATTCGTTCTATCTGGCTAATCTGCATCTTGACGTTGTTCTTGGTTGACATCCGAGACTTTCACCTCGGAGCCCAGGGTCCACCTACTTCTGCTCCTCATTTTGATTTGATTTATGCAGTTTTTATGGAAGCGAGTGCCGTTTGGCCTCCAAATCCCGAGAGGAAAATACGCCAGGGCGTTGTTTGTCAATCCGACCTAGATTTTGAGCGGGAGTAATTAAGTTCCTCCACGTATCTCTTAGCCCAGTGGTGTACGTAACAGACTGTCGAGACGAGGCCTCGAGTTCGATCATCAGTCGCCCCGGGCACATACCTCTGACTTATCGTAGTTATGTGTACATTAATAAATGTTAGTTATCGTTCGCTTAGTAATGTGCCCGGTAGATGGCAATAGGCTCGCCCTCTATACATTGGGACCTAAACATAACTGGCGAATCGTGCGTGTGTAATACACGTGAAGTTATGATGATATGATATGATCTCTTTGATTAGCAGAGGGCACTGAGAAGAGACGGGCAGGAGGTAAGCAGGAAGCAGGCAGGTTTTATCGTCTCTGTATTAATATTGTAGCGCGCGACCTCGTTCGAGCACTACAGTTTGTTTACCTGGCCATCATGTGTCAGAGATTAAAAATAAATTGTTTTAAATTGAAATGAGTGAATAGGGAAGAAAACAATTGCCTTGGCGGACAAGTTGCTGACAGCGGGTGACCGAGGGCTCCGGCCTCGACCCGCCGTCCGAAGAGAGTTCCAAGTGAATTGATTGTAGGCTCAATCCTTGAGCAGAATCCGCGACTCTCTACAGTTCGTTTAAAGTATAAATAAACTCGTGTAAAATCCCCTAAAACTCGATATAGGAAGTTTTATGTGAAAATAAATGCCATTATAAATATAAATACTTGTGTTTATCAGTTCGTTAACACGAGGAATTGTGACGTCAGACCCCCGCTGTCACAATATGGAGCGATGAATATGATCTAGCACAGACCTCCGCCTGAACAAGCCTTAAACCTGACCAGCATTGGAAAGACTCTGCTCTTCGGAGTTACCCCTATTAAAGTGAATAGTAAACAAAGATTGATGAATTGTGGGTATTTATTTGCCTCTGCTTAATCCATCTCAGATAACAGGCGTAACTATACTGAAGGGTTTTTGAGGCTGCACCGAAACCTTCGGGACGAGGTTCTGACACAGGGTTTCCAAGTCGGGGGTCAGTCGGCAGTCGTTCCCGCAAAAGCAAAGATAAGTCAAATCAAGAACAGTAGATGAGCGAACCCGGGGCTCCGAAGTGCGAGCTTTGGATCCAACTCTCCCTAAAATATATGAAATAGAATTTGTGTGTCTGTGCGCAACTAATATAGCCGGCAGCTTAGCGGTTAAGAAGCTTTTCGATCGAGAGGTCCCGGGTTCGAATCCTTGCCATTACACTACCGACGTGAACCCACTCCTAACACAAGCAATTTACCTTAACACGAGGGGTTAGGGGGAATACTAGTAATTTCAGTAGTACTATTTTTAGAAGAAAAAAAATAAAGTTGCGCATACGCCGCCTGTATGCACCCCAACAGTATATACACATCAGGTTATATCACCGCTTCACGCTCTGTTTGTTTAACAAAAATATGTGGACATATGATTCAATAAATGTAATATAAAAAATTCAATGCTATTTTTTATAAAATCATTTTATTATACATCGCTATATATTTTTAGTCAGCACTCGAAACTAGTGAACCTGTATGAAAGATTAATGACATTAAATTAAGCTCGTGAACTGTGCAACTTGACAGGAGCAGATGGTGAGCTGTTGTCTCAGCCCACCTTGTGAGGAGAAAGGCGTGAGTATATGTGCAAATGTGGTGTCTAGCTATATCCATCAAATTTGTTACGTCCGTGAATAACAATTTGTTCATCATGTTAATGATGATTTCGGTTGCATCCAAGAACTTCACCTCGGAACCTTCGGTCCAATTACAATTACGTTTCACCTTCCAACCCTGAGTAAAAAGCCAAGGGCAGCCCTTTCAAATTAAAAAAAAAAACCATTTTCCAAATCGATTGATATCTGTGGTAATAAACATTAAAAATAAAGACAAGTAAATTGAAATATTTAAAACTCGGTTAAAAAGACGTATCTGTAATGGTGACTCTCATTCTTGAGACTTTATCTTTAGCTTACAGGCGAGATGAAGCCATCTTGGCGTGACAATTATAAAAAAACTACGTATTGAAGATCTTCGTCTTTTATGAAATAGTAAAAATAAAAATAGCAAAAAAATACATACCAATTTCTGTTGTTTTTAGTACAAATGTCACTGTAATGTCACTGTTTTATAACATTCAACACTTCACTTCACTATTCACATCTCAGCACATCTGCTGATCACCCAAAGTAATAGTCGTAATAATAAAATATTATGTAAATAAAAACTGCATATAAGGCAAATTTGAAATACAAATAAAATATATCTTTGATGTAAAATAGAATTCTCTGGGATATACCCTTTTTGTTTTCAACCACGTTATTCATTTACTGAAGCAATTCCTGTGAAAATTTTTAGTTATGATCGTGTACGTATGTGTGCTATACTTTTTCACAAAAACTGGTCAAGTGCGAGTTGAACTCGCTCACTGAGGGTTCCGTACTCAACTGGATCAAAGGAAATTTTGGAGTTACAAACTGAAGTGATTATCACTACCGCCATCTACCGAAGACTCTTTTTCGACCCCAATCGGCAAACAGAAGATGGAACTGCTGGGATTGACTGAGTGCAAAAGACAGAGGATCAGGTGCTTTGGTGCACATTGGAAGAGGTTTATGTTCAGCAGTGGGCTGCGATAGGTTATTTATTAAGTGATTAAAAAGTAGAGTAATTACAGATATATCATTTCTCGTCTTTTTATATTTAAAGAATATTAGTAACCGAGATTATACTACAACTAAGCTAAATTCTTTTGTTAGGAGTGGGTTCAGGTCAGTAGTCTAATGGCCAGGATTCGAACCTCTCGATCGTAAGGTCGACTTCTTAACCACTAAGCTACCGACGTTTCAAACCCAATAAAGTGAAATTTAAATATCTAATGCTCCGTCTCCGCCGAAAAACCGTAAAATAATCTTATTACCCGATTGCAGAGTCACCTACCGCGAACTATTCAACGATCTACCTTGAAGTCTGTTATTCTGGCAATACGTTTAATTTGCTTACTGCTAAGGAATGGACCTCTTGCTTGAGTCCGTGTTCCCAGTAGACTAAAACCTGGGAGTCTTCAAGTCTAGAGTAAGCATGTTGCTTCTAGACAAGCGTTTTCCATTTTCGATCACATAATCAGTCACCAACAGGTGAGATAGTGGTCAAACGTGGGCCTATCAATGATGGAAGAAAGGCTCAGAAAAGCCGAGGGCTGCTTCACCTGGAACGGGGATCCCTTTAGGATTAAGGAGCATAATGATGAGGAATTTATAACATTTTCTGTGAATATTTCAAGCGTCTACCTGTTACCGTTATTATTATCGAGCAAAAAAACGGCAAATTAAATCACATAATCATAACTTCGCGATCCCCGAAAGGGTAGGCAGAGGTGTATTTCACACCCACGATTCGCCTGTTATGTTAAGGTCCCAATGTAATAGGGAGCGAGCCTATTGACATCTACCGGGCACATTATTAAGCGATTTATATATATATTAATTTATTTGTGCCCTTTGAAATCCGAATGAGGGTGTTGTTTGAGGTCCTCGACGACGACGACAGATAGTTATTCATTCGTAATAAAAAGAGGACAGAGGATCTTAACTGGCTTGGTCATCAGCATCTCACCGAAGGTCTGGATGAGGACAACAGAGGTGAAGCGAAGTATGGCATCAACATTCTAATAGTCATTTTCCAGTTGAGTCCACAATTTACACTTTGAAGTCCAAGGTCCGCTTTTGTTTCTGATTAGTATGTCAGCTTTTCCGTGAGCGTCAGAGCCTCGTTCGTTGTTTAGCAGGTGCAATAACTTGCAGGTGAGGTTGGTGTGAGCCTCACGGATATTGGTAGAGCCTTGTACACCGCGAAGTGAAGTATAAGTATATATGTATAAGTATTATAAGACCAACAATGAAAATGAAACTAGTGAAATTAATCTCAAGTACCTACATAATTATCAGCATTACATAATATATATATAGCAATATCTATATATATAAACCCAGACAACCCACCATATTGTGTGAACTTCATTATTCACATTTAACCTACTTTTAAATATGAAGTGCTCAATTAGATGTGTTTCAATACGCTATTATTAGCTTCATCCTCAACTCAGTTTTGTAAAACTGTTTTTCACTGGTGAAATCCATTCTAAAGCTTTGTTTTGTTCTAAAATATGCTAACGTAGTTTAAATTGAATTAAACTAATAGGTAAAAGCCAGTCTTACAGTGGAATTTCACGAAAGACAAGTCGAACTAAAATGTGCTATCACATTTTAATCGAAGCGTCGGTAACTTAATGGTTAATAAATCGGCCTTAAGATCAATAGGTCCCGGGTCCGAATCCTGGCCATTACATAACCCACACCGAACAATAGTTATTTAGTTTAGCTGGAGGAATGGCGCTGCAAACAGGTTATAAGATTTTTATTACGAAAATTTAAAATTTCTTTGTCAAGAAAACATTGATATTCATCTACTTAAACGAAAGCTAACTACAATATTAACTCAGTTCTACGAAAAAAAGAATGACCAAATCAATATAAAAACAAATACTAAAACTCTCCTAAGTCCGTCACAACTAGACACACACATACACGAAACATAACAACATATTCACTACAACACAACAATTACAAATCAAACAAAACATATCAAAAATAAACTGAAAACACTATCAACTAAAGTAATTAAAAAAAAAGAATCGAAATAAATCAAAAAACGAACACAAATTTGATAAAATTTAAGATAACAAACGGAAAAGCGTACTACGATCGGCGCCCGCGCAGGCATACTGGCAAGTGTCGCCAGCCAACCATAGTGGGGGAGTAGAGTGCGCATGAGTTGGGTAATCCGTGGACAATATTCAAGGCTTTATGTGAAGTAAGTGTACGCGTAAGTATGTTAAGACACCAATATATACAATCTATTTGCGTCTATACTAGTATAAAATTGCAATAAAATTATAATACTATTATAAAATTGTAAATTACTCGTGTCTGTACATTGCAGATATAAAAAACAAGTTGAATTCCTGGGACGAGCTCAGCCGAATACAAGGGATTTTCGATTTTGCGTTATTTTTTTTTTGCGATTTTTTTGTTTATCTTGCAATGGTTCACCCCAGCACGAATCTATTACCGAAAACAGCAACTCGATAGCTCATCTCCTTCATACCCAAAACCGTGACAGAAAATTGGCAACGACGACGTCGACGACGACAACTCGATAGCAATAGGGCTTTTCTAAAGAAAATCCCTAAAAATACTTGGGTTATGTTAAAGGACTGATTCAGAAAACTAAAAATTTTTTTTTCCAATTCTCGTCTGTTTGTTCGCGATGATCGCAAAAACTACTGAACGGATTTGGATTCTTTGGACTTTTATTAAAAAGGCCTTGGTCAAACTCAAAATCTGCCGTATGTTTGATTGCAATTGGTTAAGTGCAACCCGAGATATGAGCAATCCATATATCACTAAATAAATATACAATATCACAAGTAACCTAACGATTAAGGTTTTAACCTAACCTATATCTATCCGTGTAGGGTATCTACCGCGTGGTATCTACGAACTAGCTTCACTCGCTCCCGCGGCGAATAAATATTTTGTGGAATGGAATTTATGTAGAATATACTGCTTCCGGGCTGTTTGGCCGTGGTCCATATGAAACTTGTATTCCAAACGTTGACACCACTGAAGATGTCGACACATGTTTCATATGGACCACAGCCAGTAAAGAATATACGGCCGGAAGCAGTATATTCTACATGCAACGCCGGCCATGAAAGCCTTTTTTTTTTCCGTGCGGAAATTCCTTAGGATACCCCCCCCTCTGCCGGCCAGCGGGGGTGTATATGTCGTGTATCTACTAAAACCGCACGGTGTCCTCCCCACGTGTCCGTTGCCGGGCACCCCGGGTAAGCCCTCGATAGGATAACCCCAGGGTTGCCGGCGGACTTTGGCCGCCACCGCGGTCTCACCTGGTGGGGGCCATGAAAGCCTAAAGATTTATATATGGAATGAAATTTGCTCATTACGTATTTTTTGATAAATGAGTCGGAATTACATATTTCGGAATTTTTGGGTGTTCCCATAAAATTCGTGGATAGTTCTTTTCCATTTCATGCTGCTGTTATACTTCACAAATATTAGGTCTTTACATATGAAATTGCCGTTTTTCTTGAAGAAATTAGAGGAAACCCAATTTTCAGTACTAACATTTTTGCATTTTATTTAGGAATAATGAATCCAAATTTTATGATTTTTTGTGTATCAATGAGACAACATTAAGCTAACAAACAGCAACTTTTATTACATTTTTGAAATGTGACAGCTGATAAGTAATACGAAATTTGTCATCAAAATGGATAGCATTTAGGAAGTACTGTTTTTGAAGATCGAATTAATTTATCAAGCGGCCAATAAAAACAAAATTTAATACAGAGTTGTAAAATGTTGAAATCAACTTTCAAACAAAATATAAATAATGGAAATAGCTATTAAATTACAGGAATAACGAACTCATGAATTTGTAAGAAAATTTCGGCAATTTCATAGGTAAAGACCTAATTATTATATTACATTGTTATATTATTATTAAAATGCAATAGCATTTTAATAATAATAGCGACCGGTACAAACGTTAAAATGTCTGAATACAGACATTTTAACGTTTGTACCGGTCGCTTGAACGAACCTTTGTAATGGCCGTGCATCCATTTTGATCAATAGAGAAACACCAAAAAAGGTACTTTACGAAAACAAATTTGCAAAAAATATATATCTATAAGGTAAATGGCATTTTAGACTTCATTAGTTTTAAATAAGGTTTCCTTTGAATCCCACACACTACTTAATATGACCCCAATGACGTAAGACCGTTCTAATAAACAGTTATGTATGTTTATAAAAAAATATAATAAATGTATAGGTACTACTAGACAGGCGCGGGAGCAGGGACGGAACCCCGAGTCTCGAGAAATCGAGGCCCTGCAGTCCCAGCTCCGCCAGGCCTTCGTGGTGGAGTGGAAGGAATGACTTGGGCGACCAAGCGCAGGGCACGCCGCAATAGCGGCGGTAAGGCCCATCATGGAGGATTGGCTCGAGAGGCGACACGGAAGCCTCTCGTACCGACTGACGCAGGTGATCTCCAGGAAGGGGTGCTTCGGGGACCACCTGCATCGGATCAGGAAGGAGCCAACGCCTGAGTGTCATCACTGCGACGCGAGCGAGGACTCAGGGCTGCACACGCTGGCGGACTGCCCGGCGTGGGAGGCGCCGAGGCGTGACCTCGTGGCAGCCATCGGGGTGGGAGTCCTCTCGCTCAGCAGCATGATTGCGGCAATGGTGCGGAGCGCGAGCGCGTGGGCCGCTGCCACCTCATTCAAAAACAAAATGGTACTACTAGACAGCGCGTCGTAGGTGACTTAGACGCCGGAAGTCACTCAATGACCTCCGTAATTCATAAGCGGAGGCCCAGGGGTGGCAGGTGAGACCGCCTGTTACCCCAGCATAAGCCGGCGTAGACTAAAGACTAAGCGTAGACTAGCGCCCCCCTCTTTCCGGGGCAAGATGGTGACACCATGGTTCCCAAGCCCGAGGGGGCTATCTCGAAACCGAAGATGGTCGTGAGTCAGTCGGGGTGCAAGGGAAATGCCTTACGGGCCACTTTACATTCCAGCGTCTGAAGACACGAGACGGCGTGCGGTTTTAGTCGGTTCAAGCCCGACATGACCACTCCCGCTGGCCGGCGGCAGGGTATCCGAGGGGATTTCTGCACGAAAAAAAGGTTTACTAAACCAGATGTCTAGAATAAAAATTGAGTCTCGATTCCTGGATGAGGTGAAAATGAAATTTGAACTTCGGTGTGAAACGGGGCGCAGAAACTAAATAATTTACTGCATATTGACACCTATCTGTATAGACATAGCACGCTTTTTTGTAACGCCATCTATAATAACGACAGCAACAAAAAGTGGCTACTTTTTATTGGTCAAGCAGTGATCTTAAATTCAATCTAGTTTTATACCTGGAAGACATTAAACCTGTTAATAAGATCTCTATGAACACTTACTGGTGAGCTATTGACAGCTTAAAATATAAGAGGCTGCAGTTTACCTGCAAAGAAAAACAACATTTTTATACATGGGAGTTAGATGTAATATAAAATTTTAATTGTTTAAAAAATAAAATAATATTACGAAGTAAAATACACCTATGTAGAATATACTGCTTCCGGGCTGTTTGGCCGTGGTCCATGAAACTTGTGTTCTAAACGTTTCGTCGATCACTGTCGACGTTCGGTCGACATCTTCAGTGGGTCAGGTCCGGGTGCCGACGAGTTATTACGAGCGGCGTATTTATAGGCGTGGTTGGAGGGAGGAAACGACGTGATCGATCCTGATTGGTCGAGAGCTGCGGAACCGACACGCTTGTTCCTGATTGGTCGAGGCTAAGCAGGGGGCGTGGCCTACCGATACCGGGGATGGTGTTGGCTCCGTCATGTTTGAACTGTGATGACGAGCGGCTCTCAGTGTAGACAAGTATCCTATGGTTTAGCGGGTGCACCGGCTGGCAGGTGAGGTTGGTTTAGGCCTCGAGGATGTTGGTAGTTCAGCATTGTCACGTTTAATATTTGTTACTAAATCGCGCCAGAATTCCTGAACAGATCTGGCATTGAGCACAGAGATGAATTATAGCCTTAAATACCATATTATAGGCTTTTTATCCCAAGATTCTATTTCTGTAGGTTACGAGATGGGATTAGTATTGCACGCGAGCGGCGCCACAGGCGTTAGCTAGTTTGGTAATGAAAACGAGCGATAAGAACGTAGTACCAGGTCCTTTAATAGGTTCCTTTAAAAAGTTTCTCATGAGGCCGTCAACCTGAGGGGTCTATACGTGGTGACTTTAACATATGTATAAATAAATATTATTTAAACAAGTAGAATTCCTGAGACGAGCTCAGCCGAATACAAGGGATTTTCGATTTTGCGATTTTTCTATTATTTGTGCGATTTTTTGCGATTTTTTCTTTATCTTGCAATGGTTCACCCCAGCACGAATTTATTACCGAAAACAGCAACTCGATAGCTCATCTCCTTCATACCCAAAACCGTGGCAGAAAATTGGTAACGACGACGTCGACGACAACTCGATAGCAATAGGGTTTTTCTAAAGAAAATCCCTAAAAACCTTTGAGAATGCCGTGAGGCGAAACCGGTCAGGTGTAGTTATTAAATAAAATTGTGGAAAAATACAAGTGATACATTGTTTTAATATGTGTAGCAAGTTCCACCAAGTACCATCAATCAACAGTATAAATAGTTTTATATTTGAGTTGATTGAATGAAAGGTAAATTGCGTTTTACGATTTACGTCGTATAATAAAAACTACTTACTAGATCTCGTTCAAACCAATTTGGTGGTGGAAGTTTACATGGTAATGTACATCATATATTTTTTTAGTGTTATCATTCTCTTATATTAGAAGTTACAGGGGGGGGGGGGGGGGGCATTTTACCACTTTGGAAGTTTCTCTCGCGCAAACTATTCAGTTTAGAGAAAAATGATATTAGAAACCTAAATATCATTTTTGAAGACCTATCAATAGATACACCACACGAATAGGTTTGATGAAAAAAAAATTGAGTTTCAGTGCCCCCAAAATATATTGTTTTTTTTTCTATTATTGTGTGCAAATCTTAATGCGGGTCATAGAATACATCTACTTACCAAGTTTCAACACCATAGTTCTTATAGTTTCGGAAAAAAGTGGCTGTGACATATGGACGGACAGACAGACAGACATGACGAATCTATAAGGGTTTCGTTTTTTGCCATTTGGCAACGGAACCCTAAAAAGCAAGTACCAGACCACTGAACAAAAACTTAAAATAAAATAACAGTAAAATATTTTTTGAGAACTAATGTAATGGTGTCACTACTCGGTTACGTGTAGATCAACTCTTGCGCAGACTTGGTTTGAAGTTGAAGTGTACCAATACAATACGATTACGCACTGTTGTCCAAGTGGTAAAATATTCTTCAACCGTTACGTATTCAAAAGAATGTTCTTGTCTATGATATGACAAAAAAAAAATGACCCAGTCGCAAAAAGTCCGTGCTCTCTGTCTAATAATAAAGAAATCAGCCTAGTCATGTATAAAAACTATAGCGAACATGGTGTCACTAGTCGCTTGCGTGTAGATCAACTCTTGCGCACAGGCGGCGTGAAATCGAAGCGTACCAACACAACGCCGTTGTGGGACTGTTGTTAAAATATTCTTAAGAGTCAGCACGCACTGGCGACTTTAAGTCAAAATTGAGGACCGAAGTTACTGACAATTCGTACAGGTCGGAGAAATAATAACAAATCGGTGTAGTGCGCTCATAATAAGACTGATCGAAAACTTGATCACGATCTACATTCAGCAGCGACTGAACTATCGTCCGAATTCAAGGTTAAAGACAAATAGACCATTAAATCAGAACTTACAAAACATCGAAAGAAAAAAATCACCAGATGAAACACCGGTCCGCAACGCGCCTCGTCCGGAGAAGACTTCGGCTAGAAACTCAGAGAAACAACTATGATTACAATGTTTTGTTTGAGGCGCTAGTTGGGCAAACCGTTCGTTCCAAACTTTTTAGGGATTTTCTTTAGAAAAGCCCTATTGGCTATCGAGTTGTCGTCGTTGCCAATTTTCTGTCACGGTTTTGGGTATGAAGGAGATGAGCTATCGAGTTGCTGTTTTCGGTAATAGATTCGTGCTGGGGTGAACCATTGCAAGATAAAAAAAAAATCGCAAAAAATGGCAAAATCGAAAATCCCTTGTATTCGGCTGAGCTCGTCTCAGGAATTCAACTTGTTTATTTGTCGTCTAATTATTCCTAATAATTTTTGGCAATATTTCGTTTTAATTACGCTTTTATTTAACGAATAGATACCACGCTAGTGCGCGCTAGCTCTTAAAAGTTACGTGGTCAAAAATGTCCACTAATGTCCTTGTTTTTTAACGAAATCGCATAAATATTGATCAGATATGTGTGGGTTTCATCAGCTCGAATCATCCTATAGATTCTTTAATGACGTAGTGTGGAATGTTTTTTTTATTAGTGCACTGTGGTTCCCAAACCTCGGGTTTGGGAACCACAGTGTCGCCATCTTCTTCTCAGTGTCTCATTCATCTTCTTCATCTGGGCCATCTCGAAACCGGAGACGGCCCAGGGTCAGTCGCGGTGCAAGGGATATGCTTTATGCTTTATACCCCGGCGTCTGAAGACCTGAGAAGGCGTGCGGTTTTAGTCGGTTCAAGCCCGACATAACCGCCCCCGCTGGCCGGCGGGGGGTATCCGAGAGGACATCCGTACGAAAAAAAGATTCATTTATTACAATATATAGATTATAGATAAATTTTAGAATCTGACATCCAATTATATGTGTACACAGCATTTAAATGTTAAATAGCTTCGCCAAGACGGGTAAATTGACACAGTAAAATAAAAATTGTATTAACATTAATTTAATGAGTAAATACTTCTAAATAAAACAATTTTTAACTGATTCTATAGCGATTTATTTAATTTTATTTTATAATTTACATTGAACCCGACGTTTCGGTTGCTTTTCGGCAGTCATGGTCACGGGGAGACTAAATACTTGACAAAAAAGAAAAAGATTTCACATAATTGGTTTTTTTGTTTTATAGACAATTGTTTTAAATAATTTCGTTTTACAGAAAATGTTTCGCATAATTTCGTTTCATAGAATAATCAATATACAGAATACTTACTTTAAAGATTTTTAAATCATTGATTTTTGTTTCACATAAAGTTTAGCATTAGAATAATTATATCATAGAATAACAAATCAAATATTCTTTATCATTATATTGCTTATTTAATATAAAACTTACCAAGAATAACATATTATCAAAGTGAGAGTTTCTAAACGTTTCAATTCATACCGTTCATTTCAGTCAAATAATTTACAGGTGAAGCTATACTTTTTTTAAATATAACGATAAGTTAATACAATAAACGATTCTGGGTGGTAATATTTCTGGAAGTTTAAAAAAAAATTACCCCGAAGGCTAAGGCGGGAGCTAAAGTCCACTTCGCTCCCGCCTCAGCCTTCTAACCTAACCTGTCCGAGTCGGAGTAATCTGAGTCGGGGTGTTAACTATAATGACGTTGTATTAACAATTTAATAACAAATTGATTTTATTTTATTTTACAGAAGAATTCAAGCAAACAAATTTGCAACAAAATATGCGAAAGATAAAAAAATCTATATTGATATGAAATTATTCAGAAATTAAATTACTACAAGCAATCGAAAAAAAAAATTGTAAATGTTACATCTAAAAATAAATGTTATTTGGAAAATTATAAAGGTGGTTTAATATTCTTTTAAAAATAATTCTACAGTTTGATAAGTTTGTTAAACAAAAAAATGTGATTAAAAATTCATTTAATTGTGTTTCTGTGAAATATGATTCATTGTAGTAAATTGTTTTTGAAACAATAATATTCGAAATAAAAATATAAGGACCAAATATTATATGAAACATTTTCTGTGGAACGAAATTCTATGATATTTCTTTCTGCGAAATAAGGGGCTCCCGTTTGTGTATATATTTGTTTTTATGGTCGATCCCTTGGTATACATTGAGCTTAAGTTTAGGTGTGCCAACATCATCTGAAAGTCGATGTATCGACTAAACAACGGACGATGCTCTGGCGCAGCATCTCTTCTCAGGCTCAGAGGGCAGTCGCAATACGCGCATAAAGCTGCTGCACCAGCGAAGCTAACTGGTTAAGGAGTTGCCCTTACGTTAAGAGGTCCTGGGTTCGAATACTGGCTACTACACCACCGACATGAACAAACTCCTAACACAAGCAATTTTTTGAAATAAAACTATTTTTAACCGAATCTATCGCGATTTATTTGATGTTATTTTATTATTTACATTGATCCCGACGTTTCGGTTGCTTTTCAGCAGCCATGGTCATGGGGAGACGTTCTCGTAAATAAATCGCGATAGAATCCGTTAAGAATAGTTTTATTTTAATGTGTGACATTAGCGTAAACCTAAGCAATTAAGCTTAGCTTTAGGGGATTAACGGGAATACCTTTAATATAGTTTAACTAACCAGTGAAAAATGTATTAGTTGAAGTTGAATTGTGTTACTAAAAACAATTCAACATCTACGAATACATTGTTCATCGATGTTGTCAGAACTAGATCGTGTATAAAACCAATAATGTGTTTCCTACGGAAATTGAATGAAAAAAGCAATCGTGGGTAAAGGAAATTCATTGTAAGGAAGGAAGTGTTATTGTTTGCATAAATAACCGTTGAAGTTTACCTATATATCACGCAATTGGACTATATTGTGTTGTGCTATTTGTGATGGATCGTAATAGCTTTTTTAGGGTTCCGTTACCAAATGGCAAAAAACGGAACCCTTATAGATTCGTCATGTCAGTCTGTCTGTCCGTCCGTATGTCACAGCCACTTTTTTTCCGAAACTATAAGAACTATGCTGTTGAAATTTGGTAAGTAGATAGATTCTGTGAGACGCATTAAGATTTTCACACTAAAATAGAAAAAAAAACATTAAATTTTGGGGATTCCCCATACTTAGAACTGAAAGTCAACCATTTTTCTTTTGCATCAAACCCATACGTATCTATGGATAGGTCTTCAAAAATTATATTGAGGTTTCTAATATAATTTTTTATTAGTTTGCGCGAGAGACACTTTCAAAGTGGTAAAATGTGTCCCCCCCACCTGTAACTTCTAAAATAAGAGAATGATAAAACTAAAAAAAATATATGATGTATATCACCATGTAAACGTCCACCGAAAATTAGTTTGAACGACATCTAGTAAGTAGTTTTTTTAATAGGTCATAAATCGTAAACCGCGATTTACCTTTCATTTAATCAACTCAAATATAAAAATATTACCTGCTGCTACGGAACCCTTCATGGGCGAGTCCGACTCGCACTTGGCCGGTTTTTCCATTGTGTAATTTGTTTGTCGTATCGTTAAGTGCAGGAAAATTGTGTAGGGACTGAATCTCATGGCTAAGCGTTTGTTTGCTGGCACCTCTGCCTACCCCTTCGGGGATATAGGCGTGAGTTTATGTTTATGTATGTGACAATCATACTTTTTGCCTTGAGTTTGGTGTGACTCCCGCGAGGTGATACACCTCCACAGCTCCATAAAATAAGTAAATATGAAATTAATTGAAAACTCAAAAAACTTGACTGCCCATCACTGACAATAGAGCCAAGAGGCTCATTAACAACGATGTACTCGTCGAGAAAAGGCTTCAGAGCCTTGAACATCGACGCAAAGTTGCAGGCCTATCGGTCTTTTATCGGATACATATCGGAGAGTGTGCGCTGGAATTGCACAACTTGATACCTCCAAGCCCTTTCCACACGCCACCGCTACATGGTGGATATTCCACTCATACGCACGAAACGTTTCGGCGACACATTTATTATGCGTACAGCTAAGGAGTGGAATTGCCTGCCTGAGTCTGTGTTTCCGGAAAGCTATAACCTCGGAATCTTCTAATCTCGAGTGAATAGGTTCCTTCTAAGCAAACTTGATCCATCGTAGACCACATCGTCACTTACGACCCTGGTGAGATAGAGGTCAAACGTGAGCCTAGCATTCATTAAAAAAAAAGCGGCCAAGTGCTAGTCGGACTCGCCCATTAAGGGTTCCGTAGCAGCAAGTAAATAATAATGTTTTTTTTTAATTTTTATGTAATGGCTTGTATTTGAATTTGATGTCTACCACTATTGCATTAGGTAATAACCTGTAATGATAATGGTATGCGGAATGAATAAATAAATAAATAAATAAATAAATAAATAAATAAATAAATGTTTGAGTTGATTGAATGAAAGGTAATTTGCGGTTTACGATTTATGACGTATTAAAAAAAACTACTTACTAGATCTCGTTCAAACCAATTTTTGGTGGAAGTTTACATGGTAATGTACATCACAATTTTTTTTTAGTTTTATCATTCTCTTATTTTAGAAGTTACAGGGAGGGGGAGGGGACACATTTTATCATTCTGGAAGTGTCTCTTGCGCAAACTATTCAGTTTAGAAAAAAATGATATTAGAAACCTCAATATCATTTTTGAAGACCTATCCATAAATACCACACACGTATGGGTTTGATGAAAAAAAAATTTAGAGTTTCAGTTCTAAGTATGGAGAACCCCCAAATTTATTGTTTTTTTTCTATTTTTGTATGAAAATCTTAATGCGGTTCACAAAATACATCTACTTACCAAGTTTCAACAGCATACTTCTTATAGTTTCGGAAAAAAGTGGCTGTGACATACGGATGGACAGACAGACAGACATGACGAATCTATAAGGGTTCCGTGTTTTGCCATTTGGCAACGGAACCCTAAAAAGACTGAAACAGGGCGGTTTTAATTCTTGCTCAGTGTGAATATTTGTATACATGAATATATATAATTGCATTGGTCTGGGTATTTCAATTTTTTAAACCCTCCAAGCTAAATTGTTTGTGTTAGGAGAGGGTTCAGGAGTGTAATGGCCAGGATTCTAACCCAGGACCTGTCAATCCTAATTCCGCCGCCTTAACCATTGAGCTACCAACACTTGTTCATATATAAGTTTGTTTATCCGCTTTCTGAAACCTATATCACAAACTATGGTTAGTCTAGATCATCATTATGCTGCGTAAAATGTTATAGAATATTTTATTATTACTTCTTGGGTATACCCCTCCTCCCAAGGGGGCTATCTCGAAACCGAAGACGACCCTGGGTCAGCCGGGGTGTGAGGGAAATACCTTACGGGCCACCTTACACCCGGCATCTGAAGATCCTAGACGGTGTGCGGTTTTAGTTGCTTCTAGTCCGAATTAATCACTCCCGCTGGCCGGCAGTGGAGTAGCCTAGGCCTGGGGGTGGCGGGTGAGGCCACCTGTCACCCCAGCAGAAGCAGGCCGGGACGGTGGGGCGACTAGCGCCCCTCCCCCAAACCGGGGCAAGACGGGGACACCGTGGTTCCCAAACCCGAGGGGGCCATCTCGAAACCGGAGATGGCCCAGGGTCAGTCGGGGTGCGAGGGATATGCTCTATGGGCAACCTTACACCCCGGCGTCTGTAGACCCGAGACGGCGTGCGGTTTTAGTCGGTTCAAGCCCGACATAACCGCCCCCGCTGGCACGCGGGGGGGTATCCGAAGGGATTTCCGCACGATAAAAAAATAAAAATAAAAAAGGGGACGTACGTACGGAAAATAAAGTCTACCGCTCCTACTGGAACCCAATGGAATAAAACACAGTAATATGTATTCGAAAGTATCGCACTTTCTAGCTAGAATATCCTAATAACATAATTAATACTTCAAAAAATAGTTTATGCTTCTGCGGCGTCATCGCCGCAGACTCTCATCTACGCCTTTGACTACCGACCTCCATGATCGGGGTCTGAGGACGGCAGTTGGCCGACTCGCCGTCCTTACAGAAGCAGGCCGTGGCGGAGGCGTGTCGTGTGTGCCCTACACACGCCTGCCAACTCACCGAAGCGGGATAAAACCCGACCCCACCAAGCGAGGCCGCGGTGGCGGCCAAAGTCCGCCGGCAACCCTGGGGTTATCCTTTCGAAGGCTTACCCGGGTTGCCCGGCAACGGACACTTGGGGAGGACACCGTGCGGTTTTAGTCGATACACGACATAACCACCACCGCTGGCCGGTGGGGGGGTATCCGAAGGGATTTCCGCACGTAAAAAAAAAGGAAAAAAAATGCTAGTAATATCCGTTAATTTCTTGCACACGGAAAACTGGACGTTTATATATATGCGAGTTGCAATGTCGGAGGCCTAGCTAATTAGTGGTGCGTTAAATTGGTTGGATATACGAACCTGGTAGTGCAAAGAACACGAAACCACAGCTTAATAAATAGTTACTAACGTAAACGAAACACAGTTTTAACAACAATTGAAGAGGTATTATAGTCAGAGACAAAAGTAGGTGAACATTAGCCGATTTTAAATTTAGTATTTAAGCTTAGTCATTTATGTTTCCTAACGAATTTTGGTTTAAAAATAAGTACCAATTTACATAAGATAACTTCACACCTGTAACCTGAAGGGGTAGACAGAGGTGTATTACACACCCACGATTCGCCAGTTATGTTTAGGTCCCTATGTAATAGGGGGCGAGCCTATTGCCATCTACCGGGAACATTACTAAGCGAACGATAATGAACATTTAGTAATATATACATAACTACGAAAAGTCAGAGGTGTGTGCCCGGGGTGACTGGGGATTGAACTCAAGACCTCGTCTCGGCAGTCCCATAAGTACGCCACTGGGCTATCGCCGTGTCCATATTACCAATTAAATTTTTTTTAATCTGAAAATGATCATGTCTTTTTTATTACTAAATATTCTACGACATTCTACACAGCGCTTTCTAGACCCAAAGTAAGCATAGTTTAACTAGCTTGTGTTATGGGTTCCAGAATACGGATAAAAATACTTATACACTTTTTTTTGTACATACATACATACATAGACACACCCAGACTAATGCCAATAGATATATTCATGCATACAAATTTTTGCATTGAGTGGGAATCGAACCCGCGCCCCCTGTCGTAGCAGTCGAATGCACTACCGCTACGCCACAGAGGACAAGACTACTACTTTTGAGTCTTGGGACTGACTGTAAGAAAACTATTTTTCCGTCAAATGACCTACATGCCAATTTATCTTCTATCACATCACCGTGGGTATCATAGCAGCCGTAGGAAGTCCACTGCTGACACAGTCCATTTCGTAGCGGCCTGCATCCACCGAGTCCCTGCGCTCTTTACCAGCTCGTCTTTCCACCATGCGGAAGGCCTTCCTAGGCTGCGCTTGCCATCACGTGGTCTCCACTCAAGAACCTTTCTGCCCCTTATACCGTGGGTATATGACGAAGTGATTATAGGTATCGAAGAGTCGGAGTTGATTTCATCAAACCCATACATTTGTTTGATATGATGCCCACGGCCACATTCTATCATGACACCGCTCGCCACAGACAGGGAATTCATCCTTACACGTTGCGACCAGAAACAGTGCGTACAGTGAGGTATGAGAGGTACTTCATTCCGCGCACTCTTTTTTTTTTTTTTTTTTTACGTACGGACATCCCTTCGGATAACCCCACCGGTGAAACCGCACGGTGTACTCCCCAAGTGTCCGTTGCCGGGCACCCCGGGTAAGCCCTCGAAAGGATAACCCCAGGGTTGCCGGCGGACTTTGGCCGCCACCGCGGCCTCGCCTGGTGGGGTCGGGTTTTATCCCGCTTCGGTGAGTTGGCAGGCGTGTGTAGGGCACACACGACACGCCTCCGCCACGGCCTGCTTCTGTAAGGACGGCGAGTCGGCCAACTGCCGTCCTCAGGCCCCGATCATGGAGGTCGGTAGTCCCGGGCGTAGATGAGTCTGCGGCGTCCTCGCCGCAGACTGCGAAACTCGGGGGACAGGATTCTCTCCCGCTCCCTCTCCGCCGTCTCTTTCGCGCGCATTACCTGCTCGCAGAAAGAGGCGGCGGCGTGCCACTTGCTCCCGTCGGAGACCACGGCCCTCACCATGGTCTCCAACGAGAGAACGTCCACGCCTAGGACCGCAACGAGATCCCGGCGTTGATTCGTCCACGCAGGGCACTCCACCATCGTGTGGAGCGCCGTGTCTTCGCCAGGATCCTCGCAGTGCTGGCACTGCGGCGTTGTCTCCCGGTGGATGCGCCACAGATACTTACCGAAACACCCGTGTCCGGTAACCATCTGGCACATCCGGTAGGAGAGGTCCCCATGGTCCCTCTCCAACCACTCCTTCATGATCGGTCTCACCGCCGCAATGGTGGATTCCCCCCACCTTGGGTGCTCAAGTTGCACCCTCCATGTCTCCATGAGTTCCCGGTGGAGCTGGGACCGCTGAGCCCTGATTTCTCGGGGCTCCGGCCTATGGCCCCGTTCCAGCGCCTCTTTGCGCCACTGGTACAGCAGCGTAAGGGCTCTCGCTTCCAGGTCCCATGGAGGGGTCCCGGCTAGGAGACATGCCGCCTCAACGGAGATCGTGCGATACCCCCTGATGACTCTGACGGCCATCGCTTTTAACGGGCTGTTTGATACAGCCACGTTGCGGGCCGCCAGAGTCTCCGCCCATACGGGGGCCCCGTATAGGGCCATGCTTCGCACGATCTCCAGGTACAGTCTCCTAGTGGGGGCGTTGGGTCCCTTAACGTTGGGCATCAGCCGCGATAGCGCGGCCGCAGCCCCCCTCAGTTTCGGGACCAGACTTCGGAGATGAGGTCCGAAGTCCCATCGGCTATCGAGTACGAGCCCAAGGTACTTCATCGTGGGCTCGATGCCGATGCTCACGCCCCCTACGGTTATGCTGGTTCCCGCAGGTGGCCCCCTCCGAGGCCCGTGAAAACACATAGCCTCGGATTTGTGGAGAGCCACCTCGAGTCCCAGCCGCCATATTCGACCCACGACTGAAGCAAACCCTGCCGTGGCCTTCAGTGCCGCGCTTCGGTACGTTGCTCCCCGCGCCATAACGAGGGTGTTGTCAGCATAGCAGACTATGCTGACACCCTCGAGCAACGTACCGCGCAGCACCCAGTCGTATCCGGTGTTCCACAGGAGTGGCCCTAGGACCGACCCCTGCGGAACACCGCACGACACTTCTCGCCGCCCTGGCCCTAGTCAGCTCGGGTAACCTGTGGCCCTCTCGGATAGGTATGCCTCGACAATGCGGCGGAGGTAAGGAGGCACTCCGTGATACGCGAGTGCCTCCCTAACGCAGCTCCAGGGTAGGGTGTTGAAGGCGTTGGCGATGTCGAGAGACACCGCCACCACCACCCCACCCCGCGAGACTACTTCCTCCGCCAGGCGCTTAACGCGCATGATCGCTTCCACGGTGGAGCGCCCCCGGCCGAAACCGAACTGGTTGTCCGCCAGATCTGGCCCCACGTTCGCGAGATGCTCGACGAGGCGCTCTGCAATAATCCGCTCAAAGAGCTTGCACACCTCGTCGAGCAACACGATTGGCCGGTAACCGGATGGCTGATCCGCCGGCCGCCCCGCCTTCCGGATAAGGACCAGTTTCCCCGTCCTCCACGCCTTTGGAAACTGGCCCCTTTCGAGGCATGCGCTAAAGAGCGCCATCAGTCGAGGCCCTAGTTCCTCAAGAGCCAGGACCCATGCTCGGCCTGGAATGCCGTCGGGTCCGGGGGCAGTGCATTTCCGGGCTTTAAGCCGGAGCACTGCTACCCCCAGTTCACTCTCCCTGACTTCGGGCACATTGCTCTCGCTATTATCAGCGTCACGCGCCTGAGGCGGAGCCATACGCGGAGGAACATGCTCCTCCGCGTACGGCTCCGCGTTTACAGTAATTTTTAAACATTGTTTTTTGATGACTCCGCCTAATTAATTCAATTAAATTTTTAAGCATTTTGTATGCTTACTTTTTTCTAAAGATTTAGATCGGAAAAAGAGAACATCTAGGACGGGACTTGAACCCGCGACCAGTCGCTTACAGGGGGAATGGCTCTGACCAACTGAGCCACCTAGACACGTCCCAGATATTCGAAAATCCGATCCGATCTAAATCTTTAGAAAAAAGTAAGCATACAAAATGCTTAAAAATTTAATTGAATCTATAGAGACCGTCAAGGTGGGGACCACTAAACTAGGGACAGCATCTCTGAAGGTGGCCACTACTTTTTGGATTTCACCTCAGCTTACAGCCAGAAAAGTCGATTTGACGGACTAAACTTAAAAAAACGGTCTACGCCTTTAACATCTATACATCTTACATATATGTAAATTAGTTGTGTCTGCACATTAAAGATAATTTAAAAGAAAATACTTGGGTTATGTTAAGTGAAAGATTCTGAACACAAAATATTATTTTTTGGAATTCTTTTCTTTCTATATGTTTGTCTGTTTATTCGCGATAGACCCAAAAACTACTGAACGGATTTTGATGCGGTTTTTTCTATTAAAAAGGTCTTGGTCAGACTTAAAATCTGCCGTATGTCGCAGCAGTAGTGGGACCGGTGGGTGTCACGCGGTGCTGCGACGACAATCCTCTTCTAATGAGGCCGTCAAGCTGAGTGCCACCATTGTTAACATGATACGTGTATGTAATGGTGACCCTCTTTCCTGAGACTTTACCTTCAGCTTACCATCAGGCGAGGGGAAGTCAAATTGACGTGTTCTAAATATAAAAAAAATTTTTGAATGCGATTGTTTAAGTAGAACCGGAGATATGACCAAAAACCGATAGCTGACTTCTTCGTGGGCGGACCGGGGGCATCAGCTAGTAAACAAGCTATAATTGTATAGATTTGTATTCGATAGCCGTAAAAAGAACTTCAAACGGTCTAGAAAGTCATCTGTGCATATAATTAGTTCAAGTTAAGGAGACAGAATCAACATAATGATGTAACAGACGTTGAAAGAGTTATTACGAGCTACTGCGGCACTAAGTGGTAGTTAGTTCGATACCCGGTTGTTATAATTGTAAATAACTAATGGGTTACCAAGTATGTTTTTAGATATTAAGTTAGCGAAATTAATTGGAGAGATTCGCTATCGTCGCAATAGTTTGTAGCTAGAATAACTGCATTGAAATGTTACAATTTAAGCACCTTATATTGCATTTTTATTTCATTTTTGGGATAAATTAATAAATTTTTAATAGAAATTTTCTCATTTTTTTTGCTTATAACTTCTTTAATTTAAATTTAGGGCAATAAGTTTTTGCGATTTGGGCGATTTGCTACAAATTTTTTGTAGGACGCATAGTTTCCGAGGTATCGCGAAAAAGGTGTTTGCATCCCTTTTTCCAAGATGGCGGCCGGAGGACAAGGGCGGCAACCCCACAAACTTGGGGTTAAGCTTCTATTGAAACCCCACGAATGTCCCAAAAATAAAATTGCTTCCTATAAAAAATGTAAAGCTCATTTGACATTTCATTTTATTCAGAACTAGCATCGCCACGCGGTTTCAACCGCGTAAGTCTTGATCCCGTGAGAATATCGGGATAAAAAGTAGCCTATGTTCCTCAGGGATAATGTAGCATACTAATGGTGAAAGAATTTTTGAAATCGCTCCAGTACTTTTTGAACCAATTCGTTACAAACATACTAACATACAAATCTTTCCTCTTTATAATATTAGTATAGATATGCATAATAAAAGTACAGTTACTAGCTAAGTAGTTAAGGAATTGAGGGCTTGAAATACGTAAAGGGCGAAGCCGGGAAGAGACCGTTATTTGACTTTAGGCTTTTCTTACGTTACGTCTTACACTCTAGATATTTTGACGGCCTCTGTGGCGTAGCGGTAGTGCATTTGACTGCTACGACAGGGAGCGCGGGTTCGATTCCCGCTCAGTGCAAATATTTGTATGCATGAACATGTCTATTTGCATTGGTCTGGGCGTTTCTATGTATAAGTAAGTACAAAAATATATGTATGTATTTACGAAAAAAAAGAGTATATAAGTATGTTTATCCGCATTCTGGAAGCCATAACACAAGCTAGTTAAGCTATGCTTACTTTAGGTTCAGAAAGCGCTGTGTAGAATGTCGTAGAATATATACTAGGTCTGCAAGGCGAATCGCTGCTTGCAATGTTGAGCTGAGTGAGACATCGTGAATCAGATTTTGAAAATTTTGAACAGTGATCATTCCTCCTTGGCAAGTCCGATTTTGAAAATTCTTTTTGAAAGTCACAACTCTGGACATGCTGTCTGAGCGTGTAAAGTTTGGTCACAGTGTCTCGGGCGGTTATTATGTAATTCCATCTGGAATTTTTTTAACGGTGATCATTCCTCTGTGGTAGAATTAATTTTTTCAAAATATATCCATAAACCTTCCTCTGATTGACCTCTTTAATCATGCCAAATTTGGTTCTGATTGGATTAGTAGTTTAGGAGGAGACCTGTGACAAAGAAAATCCTGAAGTCTGGTATGAGGAGCTTTCGCTCGACTTCGTCTCACTCAGCTCAACTAATTCTTGACTGAGCTCTTAAGGCTTCAGATGCAAATAGTTTTGAAATCTACTATGTAAAAAATACATACGTACTTTATTGATATCTTTGTTAATCTTCCTTAAATAAATTAATACGTTTTGGAATCGGAATTGTGTTGCGATTTTATTTATTAAACAAGGTCTTTATAGCATTTAGTTATAGTCATATACTACACAGTACCTACCAGTCATAATCTACAGTAACTATGTGAGAAGTGATCGCAAAGATATACTGTCTATTGTATTGTATTATATTCCCAAGCGTAGTGCACGGTCTTGTATGAGAATAAAACCCTGGATACTTTTAGATATTCATCTATATATGTGTTTGTATGTATGTATGTATGTTACTGTAAAAGCCCGAACTACGGTAAATCCTAACATTTTCCGGCAACACGAGTTCTTAAATGTTATATTGTTATTATACAAATCATTTCCTACGCTTCGCCGGCCGCTGCCGCAGCACGCTCGCTACGCTCGCTCGGCTCGCACTATGTTGAGGTCACAGTTCTAACCTAACCTAACCCAATTTACTTATTTTTAGAATATAATTTAAAAAAAAATAAAGCATTTGATTAGTGTAAAAATAAGTAAAGTGGGTTAGGTTAGGTTAGAACTGTGACCCCAACAGAGCGCGAGCCAAGCTAGCGAAGCGAGCGTGCCGTATATGCCATATACATATATTACACAGCCCTTTCTAGACCCAAAGTAAGCATAGTTTAACTGGCTTGTGTTATGGGTTTCAGACTGCGGATAAACATACTTATATACTTATTTTTTGTAAATAAATACATATTATACATAAAAACACCCAGACCAATGCAAATAGACATATTCATGCATACAAATATTTGCACTGAGCGGGAATCGAAAACGCGCCCCCTGTCGTAGCAGTCGAATGCACTACTACTACGCTAGAGAGGCCGTCAACTTAAATATAACATTTATATTTTTATATTATAATATTTATATGCTGCTAGATCGGTTGTACCATGAGAAGTACTTAGATGATAGCGGCTCCAACAAAATCTTCGCGTCCCAAGCATGGCTTCTGATAGTCGGTACACCAGCTGATTGACAGACGAGACTCTGGTGCAGGTTTTCCTCTCAGGGTCAGGAGGTCAGACAACAGTCACTCAAAAAGCTGAAAGAATGTTTTACAGGTTATAAGTTATACCTATCTATGCCAAATTTAAACAAAATTAGAATAGCAGTCTAGGCGTGAAAAGGTTGCAGACAGACAAAATAAGTTCCATTTGCATTTATAATACTTATTAAGTATAGATATGGAATTTTGTCCATGCAATGTCTACTTCAGTACATTATCAAGAAATAACTTAATGAATATCATCGCACCATGTTGCAAAACGGCAATCAGCAGGACAATTAAATCACCTACACTCAGGATTCCACAATACATCGGTTTAACCAATCCATTGTCATTTAATTGCAGCAATTATTCACCACACAGGCATTGAACCCAGACTCAGTGAACAGAACGGCTTTCTCGCACGTAATTTTTATCAATAGAAAGTGTAATGCCTTCATATGTAAGATGGGAGATAATCGTTATGTAATTTTAGAGTTTAACACTGGAATCATATTAATTTGTTGGATTGAACCGTCGCGCGTCACGGTTTTGGAATTATTCCATCTAGGACACACGAATATGTCTGATTCCCGGACCATACAAACAGATGTGATGAAACAACGTAAAGTATTGCATGATTACAGTCCGGCATACCCACCTCCATGTGCGCATGCTCACTTTTTATAGTCTACCTCCTATTCTAGTTAATTTTTGATTGCTTGTGTTTCTTAACCTACTTTTTAGGGTTCCTTTGCCAAATGGCAAAAAACGGAACCCTTATAGATTTGTCATGTCTGTCTATCAGTCCGTCCGTATGTCACAGCCACTTTTTTTCAAAACTATAAGAACTATGCTGTTGAAACTTGGTAAGTAGATGTATTCTGTGAACCGCATTAAGATTTTCACACAAAATTAGAAAAATCACCAAATTTTGGGGATCCCCATACTTTCATCAAACCATACGTTTGGTTAGGTCTTCTAAAATGATATTGAGGTTTCTAATATCACTTTTTGCTAAACTGAATAGTTTGCGCGAGAGACACTTCCAAAGTGGTAAAATGTGTCCCCCCCCCCCTGTAACTTTTAAAATAACAGAATGATAAAACTAAAAAAAATATATGTTGTACATTACCATGTAAACTTCCACCGAAAATTGGTTTGAGCGAGGTCTAGTAAGTAGTTTTTAGTTAGTAGTTAGTAAATCGCAATTTACCTTTCATTCAATCAACTCAAATATAAAAATTTTACTTGCTGCTACGGAACCGCACTTCTGAGTTATAAATTTGTTGTGTTCAGCAACTTCTGTGGGAGACTGTATGTGTCATGGTAACCCCCTCCCCTTCACCAGGTCAGGGTCAGGGCCAAAAGAGTCAGGGCTTCTATACGTAAAATTAGGTTTCAAAAATGTTCAATAATCTAGTCTACCTAGATTATTCAACATTTTGTAACATTTAATCGTTTATTCACATTTGTAACGTATATATTAATTTTGATGTATATCGGAGACTTTCGAATATCTGGGACGTGTCTAGGTAGCTCAGTTGGTCAGAGCATTCCCCCTGTAAGGGACTGGTCGCGGGTTCAAGTCCCGTCCTAGATGTTCTCTTTTTCCAATCTAGATCTATAGGATAAGTAAGCATACTAATTGCTTACAAATGTCATTGAATTAATGTCGCAGAGTAATAAAAAAAATGTTTAAGAATGATTGTAAAGTCATTCATTGTTACCGTAGTTCGCAAGAATTACGGTAGATGAGTCCAGCGTCGCGCTGAGACGTATATAATATAGTTATCGGAGAATTTCGAATATCTGGGACGTGTCTAGGTAGCTCAGTTGGTCAGAGCATTCCCCCTGTAAGGGACTGGTCGCAGGTTCAAGTACTGACCTAGATGTTCTCTTTTTCTGATCTCAATTTAATGAACATTATTTTTTATAGAAATAAATAAATATTCAGGGACAAGTTATACAGCGCTATCTAGACTGAAACTTAGCATAGCTTGTAATTTGGATTCTAGATTGCGGATAAATATCTTCTGTGATTTAAGGGGTGGGGTACCGTGGGGATTTCAAATAAAAAAAAAGAGGGTCTTTATAGGGCTCTAAACACTCACAACAAATGCCACAGATGGTCGTATGGCAACTGTGACCAATGGTTTTATGTGCTCTCTGAAGCACGGTGGGTCTCACTGTCTTAAGAATGGTCAGCCATCCTAAAATTGAATTGGCTATATTCTAACCTGCTAGGTTATTACTGTGGAGGAACAGGGTGTGATGTTCGCCTAACATAAAGGGAGGATCCTCCGACCAGGTAAGGTGATCATGCCTGGTGGGCCGCGGCCCAACGGTTGCCGTTGGGATGTTGTATATAAGTTATACCAGCGCGCGAACTTCAATTACGCGATTCAGGATAGGTAGTGACGTAGTAGTATCGAAGTAGTTCAAATTGTTGTCACTAGATGGCGCTGGGTATATGTGGAATCGCCACACATTAAGCAGCACTTCTCAAATGATGATCACAGACTTCCTCTAATGTACAAAGTAACTGTACAAATATGGAAATAAGTTCACACCTTTATCAAGCAAGGAACTGCGCAGAATATTTTTTATATACCATTGTGTAGCAGAACAAAGAAAGTGAAAAGACTAAAATGGATACGTATTTCACGACACACAACGTTAAATAATAGTGATTGTTTGTTATAAGTAGTTATTTAGGTTCCTTCTAGGCAAACGTGATCCATCGTAGACCACATCGTCACTTACGATCAGGTGAGATAGAGGTCAAACGTGAGCCTATCATCCATAAAAACGAGTTTCGTGTGTAGGTAATAACATTTATTACATTATAATTTTGTTAGCACCATTTATTACCGCCGCCTCTTTCTGCGAGCAGGTAATGCGCGCGAAAGAGACGGTGGAGAGGGAGCGGGAGAGAACCCTGCCCCTCGAGTTTCGTAGTCTGCGGCGAGGACGCCGCAGCCTCATCTACGCCCGGGACTACCGACCTCCATGATCGGGGCCTGAGGACGGCAGTTGGCCGACTCGCCGTCCTTACAGAAGCAGGCCGTGACGGAGGCGTGTCGTGTGTGCCCTACACACGCCTGCCAACTCACCGAAGCGATATAAAACCCGACCCCACCAGGCGAGGCCGCGGTGGCAGCCAAAGTCCGCCGGTAAGCTTGGGGTTATCCTTTCGAGGGCTTACCTGGGGTTCCCGCAACGGACACTTGGGGAGGACATCGTTCGGTTTTAGTCGATACACGACATAACCACCCCCGCTGGGCGGCGGGGAGGGGGGGGGTATCCGAAGGGATTGCCACACGTAAAGCATCACACCAGCACCATATATTATTATAATGGTGACCCGTGGTATTTCGATGAACGGTTTCGTGAAGTTATGTGGAACCTCTGCAGCTGCGTAGAGACATTGCCTCTCTGGCTGTATTTTACCACCTCTACCACGGCGAGTGTTCTGAAGAGCTCTTTCAACAAATCCCACCTTCTCCATTTCGATCCAGAACAACACGTGCTG
Organism: Cybosia mesomella; assembly: GCA_946251805.1. Taxonomy (NCBI): domain Eukaryota; kingdom Metazoa; phylum Arthropoda; class Insecta; order Lepidoptera; family Erebidae; genus Cybosia; species Cybosia mesomella. Next base: position 12,754,599 of record OX276417.1, on the reverse strand, counting down.
CACGTTGGAAAATATACAATCCCAAAATTAGCGGTTCGATGCTTCCTTTCTTTGTCGCACGATAAAGAGCTGGAATGCTCTGCCCGCGCACGTGTTCCCTTCTTCTTACGAGTACAATCCCGGGTTCTTCAAGCGGGGCGTGAAAAAGCATCTTTTGCGGCCGTCAAGGTAGGGGCTACCATTTTAGGATCGTCAGCATCTGGGATGGTGGTCCATGTCGCCTGGACTTCACCCTAGCCATCCATCCATCTCACCATCCAGCAGGGTGCAGTCAATTCACGGAAAGAATAAAAAAAAAATATATGGGATAATTTTGTGGGACTATAAAGTGCTCTATTCCTACCAATATCTTCGGAGCCTAAACCAATCTCACTTGCAAGCCGGTCCACTTGCTGATTAGTGGACGAGGCTCTGGAGCTGGCGTTTGCCTCGGAGTCGGGAGGTAAGACAACAGTCACTCCCACAAAAGTCAAGATAAACCAAATTAATAGAAAGAATAGGAGAAATGACCCATAGCTTCAAAATGCAACCTTTGGATTAATCGGGACTAACGCTACGATGATGGATCGGCAGCGCGAGTGTGAGCCCACCTTTTTTTCATTTAGAAATCCCCCCGGGTAACCCTCGCCGGCAGTGTTACGCCCCTGGTGTTGCACACGGCCATAGGCCACGGTAATCGCTTACCATCAGGTGGGCCGTATGCATGTTTGCACTGGGCGGGATTCGAATGGCTCCCCAGACATTTAGTATTTTGATGTGCCATTCAAAAGTGCAGTTCAATGCCTGCATAATGTGACATTATTCAACTCTTGCGCACATAAAAACACGAAAATCACAAAAAAATGTCAGATATTTGTGATTTATTACAGTAATAAATTACATCATAATTTATAAGTATTTGTGTAGTGTGTGTAAAAAGTCAAATATTTCATAATAGTGTAAACGTCGCGTCGGTAGCTCAGTGGTTAAGGAGTCGGCCTTACAATCGAGAGGTCCCGGGTTCGAATCTACCGACGTGAACCCACTCCTAACACAAGCAATTTAACTTAGCCGGAGGGGTTAGGGGAAATACTAGTAACTTCGGTTACAAATATTATATATATGTCTATCTCTCTGTCTGTCTGTTCGTGATAAACTCAAAAACTACTGCATCGATTTTCATGCTGTTTTCACCAATGGATAGAGTGGTTCTCGAGGAAGGTTTTATTATATATATTGTGTCAAGTTTTTGTATACATTGGCTATTGGCATTTGTTGGAGGTGCCGGAAAAAAAAAATCTGTTTATGGTGGAAATGTGTATCCTATATACGAGTAGGTTGTGGTGGTGGAATAGGGTCCCGTGGGTAGTGGGAGCGGGATCATAATTCCACGCGGGTGAAACCGCGGGCAACAGCTGGTTTTTGAAAAAGAAAGTTGTTTTTAAACATTCTAGAATATAGAAATAAAACTATTTTTAACGGATTCTATCGCGATTTATTTGATGTTATAGACACACAGTGACATCTAGACCCAAACTAAGTAGACTTCTTCATATGGTTTCTATAATGCCAATCCGTCAATTGGACGGACTAAATATGAAAAAAAAAGCAATTAAATATTTAAGCGATTTTATTACTACGTACTTTTCCTATAGCTTTAAAAATGATTGTAAAGTCATTCATTGTTTCCGTAGTTCGCAAGAATTACAGTAGATGGCTCCAGCGTCGCCTTAATACGTATATAATATATCGGAGAATTTCGAATATCTGGGACGTGTCTAGGTGGCTCAGTTGGTCAGAGCATTCCCACTGTAAGGGACTGATCGCGGGTTCAAATCCCGTCCTAGACGTTCTCTTTTACCGATCTAAATGTTTAATTAATTGTTAATGTCCATTGCCCACCCTGGGGTTATCCTTTCGAGGGCTTACCCGGGGTGCCCGGCAACGGACACTTGGGGAGGACACCGTGCGGTTTTAGTCGAGACACGACATAACCACCCCGTTGGCCGGCGGGGGGGTATCCGAAGGGATTTCCGTAGGTTAAAAAAAAAAAAAACCATTGCCCTAAAGCTTGGTTAGTTGCAAACTGAGATTATGAGTGTATCTTCTTTTCTCACAGATTTAATTGTACTGCACTATTGACTTGCCAATCTGGCAGTAAATATAAATGTAAGAATTAATGATTGTGACATTGATAAGTGTTACTTTCTATACAAATTTGTTTTATTTGCTTTGTAAACTTAATTTACAATTTATTAGCATATTCTTGTGACTCAATAAATGATTTGATTTGATTATTCCGTTGAACATTATATTATATTATCGTGCGGAAATCCCTTCGGATACCCCCCCGCCGGCCAGCGGGGGCGGTTATGTCGGGCTTGCACCGACTAAAACCGCACGCCGTCTCGGGTCTTCAGACGCCGGGGTGTAAGGTTACCCATAGAGCATATCCCTCGCACCCCGGCTGACCCTGGGCCATCTCACCACTAACAGCATCGCTCATCCAGTCTCCTCTGAAAGCAGAGGAGTACGGAGAGCGATGTGTTCCCGCCACGTTGGGTATTGGCCGACGATCAATGCCAACCCTATGAAGGGGTGAAGGGGAAGGCATTGACCGCCGCCCAGGGTGTACCGGCCGCTCCGATTCCGTTCCCCCCGGACTGCAGCGGGATCAGAATCGGAGCGACACTCGAGGAGGTTACCCAACACACACCCCAATTAAATATGTACCTGGTACACTTTTTTTACTTTTTTTTACGTGCGGAAATCCCTTCGGATACCCCCCCGCTGGCCAGCGGGGGTGGTTATGTCGTGTCTCGACTAAAACCGCACGGTGTCCTCCCCAAGTGTCCGTTGCCGGACACCCCGGGTAAGCCCTCGAAAGGATAACCCCAGGGTTGCCGGCGGACTTTGGCCGCCACCGCGGCCTCGCCTGGTGGGGTCGGGTTTTATCCCGCTTCGGTGAGTTGGCAGGCGTATGTAGGGCACACAAGACACGCCTCCACCACGGCCTGCTTCTGTAAGGACGGCGAGTCGGCCAACTGCCGTCCTCAGGCCCCGATCATGGAGGTCGGTAGTCCTGAGCGTACACGAGTCTGCGGCGTCCTCGCCGCAGACTGCGAAACTCGGGGGGCAGGGTTCTTTCCCGCTCCCTCTCCGCCGTCTCTTTCGCGCGCATTACCTGCTCGCAGAAAGAGGCGGCGGCGTGCCACTTGCTCCCGTCGGAGACCACGGCCCTCACCATGGTCTCCAACGAGAGAACGTCCACGCCCAGGACCGCAACGAGATCCCGGCGTTGACTCGCCCACGCAGCACGCACGTGTGGAGCCTGGTGTGGTACCTGATGGTACCCTAAACACAAGTTTAATCTTATCTTGGGTGCCAGACTTCATCAAACAAAATAGTCAACTGTATACACTGTACTGTAATTGTGTTCATAAGAATGTAACTTTTGAAATAAATAAATATTATTATTATTATTAAAATTAATCACTATATAGTATAAAACAAAGTCGGTCCCGCTGTCTGTCTGTCCCTATGTTTGCTTAGATCTTTAAAACTCCGCAACGGATTTGGATGTGGTTTTTTTAAATAGATAGAGTGATTCAAGAGAAGGGTTAATATGTAAAACACATGTATAATATAGTAGAAAAACACTGATAATTTTAGAGGTTTCTAATGTGTTGGCAACGACGACGACGTCGACGACAACTCGATAGCAATAGGGCCTATCTAAAGAAAATCCCTAAAAAAAAAAGGAAGTGGTTGAATTGCAACTAAATTAATAAACATATTCGATATGTTTTATCCTCCAACTCAAGTACAGGGTGTAGGCGGCCTTACCAACATCATTGAGGCCTCACCAACCTCACCTGCAAGTCGGTACACCTGCTGATTGACGGACCAGGCTCTGGCGCAGGCGCACCTCTCAGGGTTGGAAGATCAGACGGTAGTCGCTCCCGAAAAAGCCAACATACCAATCAAAATCGATAAGCACACCTCGGGCTTCAAAGTACAAACTTTGGACGCACCGGTGAAATTGCTATGATTTCTATATATATAATAGGCCTCTCCCATTTTACGCCATAGCACCCGATCCTCCCCCTTGCGCATCCAGTCTATACCATCTACCTTTTCAGGTCGTCCGTCCATCTTGGTGAGAGAGGCCTATGTCCACCAGTGGCCTGCAATAGACTAATTGATTGATTGATATATCACTACATAGTCTATAAAACAAAGTCGCTTTCTCTGTCCCTATATCCCTTTTTTTTTTTTTTTTTTCGTGCGGAAATCCCTTCGGATACCCCCCGCCGGCCAGCGGGGGCGGTTATGTTGGGCTTGCACCGACTAAAACCGCACGCCGTCTCGGGTCTTCAGACGCCGGGGTGTAAGGTTACCCATAGAGCATATCCCTCGCACCCCGACTGACCCTGGGCCATCTCACCACTAACAGCATCGCTCATCCTGTCTCCTCTGAAAGCAGAGGAGTACGGAGAACGATGTGTTCCCGCCACGTTGGGTATTGGCCGACGATCAATGCCAACCCTATGAAGGGGAAGCCATTGACCGCCGCCCAGGGTGTACCGGCCGCTCCGATTCCGTTCCCCCCGGACTGCAGCGGGATCGGAATCGGAGCGACACTCGAGGAGGTTACCCAACACACACCCCTGTCCCTATATCCCTATGTCCCTATGTATGCTTAAATCTTTAAAACTACGCAACAGATTTTGATGCGGTTTTTTTTAATAGGTAGAGTGATTGAAGAGGAAGGTTTATATGTATAATAACATCCATTGCACCCGTGCGAAGCCGGGGCGGGTCGCTAGTATAATATAATTTAGGTAATATTCATGTGTATTATGTAGGTACCTTTTTTTTTCCGTGCGGAAATCCCTTCGGATACCCCCCCGCCGGCCAGTGGCCAGCGGGAGTGGTTATGTCGGAATCGAACCGACTAAAACCGCACGCCGTCTCGGGTCTTCAGACGCCGGAGTGTAAGGTTGCCCATAGAGCATATCCCTCGCACTCCGACTGACCCTGGGCCATCTCCGGTTTCGAGATTTGGGTTTGGGAACTTCTGTACCTATTATATTTAACTACAATGTCACAGCCACTTTTCTCCGAAACTATAAGAACTATGTTGTTGAAACTTGGTATGTAGATGTATTGTGTGAACCGCACTAAGATTTTCACACAAAAATAGAAAAAATACAATAAATTTTGGGGATTCCCCATACTTACAACTGAAACTCAAAAATTTTTTTTCATCGAACCTATATCTATGGATAGGTCTCCAAAAATGACATTGAGCTTTCTAATTTAATTTTTTTCTGAACTGAAAAGTTTGCGCGGGAGACACTTCCAAAGTGGTAAAATGAGTGCCCCCCCCCCTCCCCCTGTAACTTCTAAAATAAAAGAATGATAAAACAAAAAATATATATGATGGACATTACCATGTAAACTTCCACCGAAACTTGGTTTGAAAGAGATCTAGTAAGCAGTTTTTTTTAATACGTCATAAATCGTAAACCGCAATTTAACTTTCATTCAGTCAACTCAAATATAAAAATTTTACTTGCTGCTACGGAACCCTTCATGGGCGAGTCCGACTCGCACTTGGCCGGTTTTTTTTATTCTCCAACTCAAGTATAGATTATGCATATAAAAATATAGTTTCAATCGAAACGTTTATTAATGAATTGCAAAACAAGCAATCGTGTCAGTATGCTACATGCAACGAACTGTCAACTTGTCCTATGTATATTGCAATCTTTCGAGAAACTTTTTGTGTCTCGATGTCAATTAAGCTGACGATATTCACGTGATATTAACTAGATCAATATTTCTGCAACAAATCTGAATAAAGCGGCGACAGCCCAGTAGCGTACGTAACGGACTGCTAAGACAATGTCTCGAGTTCGATCCCCATTCGCCCCGGGTACACACCTCTGACTTTTAATAGTTATGTGTGCATTAATAAATGTTAACTATCGCTCGCTTAATAATGTACCCGGTAGATGGCAATAGGCTCGCCTCTTATTACATTGGGACTTTAACATAACTGGCGAATCGGGGGTGTTTAATAGACCTCTGCCTACCGGCGTGTTATTATGCATGTTATTATGTAAACCTGAATATTTCTAGTAGCCGCGGTAGCCTAGTGGTATGGGTAATGGACTGCTGAGACGAGGACTCGGGTTCGATCCCAGGTTTTACCATGGCACACACCAATGACTTTTCGATGCTTTTCGAAGTTATGTGTGTATTTATCGCAGGTTTATAAGTGCCCGGTTAATGGCAATAGGCTCGCCACCTATTACATTGGGACGTAAACATAAACTGTCGAAATGTGGGTGCTAGCACCTCTGCCTACCCCTTTGGGGATATAGGCGTGAGTTTATGTTATGTGTTATGTTATGTTGAATATTTCTAAAATGAATAAATCGGTACTCTGTCGAACACATAAATTGTGTCCTCACTTAGTGATAAGCTACTTCGCCTAGTAAATCTAACTGTAACACTAGTTTAATTTCCTTGGTTTTCACTAGACAAGCACTACACGATACCATTTAGTACCACCGCGATCTAATTCCACTTCGTATGCAGTCTGCGAAACGCTTGTAATGCCAGGAGCGAACCGCGCATGCTATAGTTTTGCGTAACTTCAGTGAAAGTCTGTCCGCGACTCACTAACTAACAGATTTTTGGTATAGGCATTATATGTTGAAGTTAGTTAGAATTTAACTATGATCGGATATTTTAAATAGGTCTGTTCTAAAATGGGAAACATATTGAAATTTCTACGTGCTTCGGAGAGCACTTTGAGCCATACAAATGATTCAACGTGCGGTATGTGACAACGAGCGGTAGTGCATTTGAATGCTACGACAGGGGGCGCGGGTTCGATTCCCGCTCAGTGCTAATATTTGTATCCACGAATATGTCTATTTGCATTGGTCTGGGTATTTCTATGTACAATATCTATGTATTTACAAAAAAAAGTATAAAAGTTTATTATATTTAGATATATTTATTATTGGTATATAAGTTTATACAAGTATATAAGTGGAACCCATAACACAAGCTAGTTAAACTATGCTTACTTTGGGTCTAGAAAGCGCTGTGTAGAATGTCGTAGAATATTTATTCATTTATACCGCCGCCACGATAAGGTGCTCATCATCATACGTGAAGCAATGAGTCTGGCAGTAGCTAGAGCCCAAAAAGGATTGACTACTAACAGACGTCATATCAACTTTGTGTCTGAAGGTTCATCCATAACATCCAGGAACAAACCTTATTCAATCTTTGATACTGCCCCAGATTGGACTCTCCTAATCGACACGTATGAAAAGCACTATAAAATTCCGGAGGATGTTGGGGTTTCGTCATCTAGACCTGACATATTCCTTTATTCTAAGAGGTTAAAACATGTGGTTCTTGTGGAACTTACTGTACCGTGGGAAACAAATATACCGAAGGACCACACAATAAAGAAAAATAAATACTATGATCTCACAAACGAATTAATCAAAAACGGTTACGTGGTTAATTTGTATGCAGTGGAAGTGGGAGCGAGAGGTATACCAGCAAAATCTCTTTATAACCTACTTAAAGATCTAGGCCTATCGAGAGCTACAATAAGCTCATTTCTAGGACGAATGTCTAAAGCGGCACTAGTAGGTTCGTATCAAATTTGGTTAGGCAGGGAGGTGAACTTGGGTAGTGAAGGTAAGTAATGATGTACATCAACAAAAGGGGCCCCTTCTAAACCTACACTTGGGTCGCAAGTCCCAAGCACTGTCCGAGTTCCCAACTCAGCATCGCGATGGACCCGGCATCCGCATGGAGAATCCATGGATTGTTAAGAATATCGGTCTCTTACTTGTGCTTTTTTTTTTTTTTTACGTGCGGAAATCCCTTCGGATACCCCCCCGCTGGCCAGCGGGGGTTGTTATGTCGTGTCTCGACTAAAACCGCACGGTGTCCTCCCCAAGTGTCCGTTGCCGGGGCACCCCGGGTAAGCCCTCGAAAGGATAACCCCAGGGTTGCCGGCGGACTTTGGCCGCCACCGCCTGGCCTAGCCTGGTGGGGTCGGGTTTTATCCCGCTTCGGTGAGTTGGCAGGCGTGTGTAGGGCACACACGACACGCCTCCGCCACGGCCTGCTTCTGTAAGGACGGCGAGTCGGCCAACTGCCGTCCTCAAGCCCCGATCATGGAGGTCGGTGCAGAGGGAGCGGGAGAGAATCCTGCCCCCCGAGTTTCGCAGTCTGTGGCGAGGACGCCGCATACTCATCTACGCCCGGGACTCTTACTTGTGCTTATCTAATTATTGCACAACAAGTGGATGCTGACCGCTGATTACCAAGTGGGCTACGATTGTTACCCCTGGAGCTACCAAATCTCTAGTGCTGGTACTGGAATATATAACAAAATATATAAATCAATAGACCGGTCAAAATGGAAGTCGATGGGGGAGGCCTATGTTCAGCAGTGGACTTCCTACGGCTGATATGATGATGATGATGATATAAATCAACTTCAAAAAATCTCAGGTCTCAATCTAAGGTCATCAGACACTATTGTGGCATTATAGTGTACCTTTTTTTTTTGTTATCGTGCGGAAATCCCTTCGGATACCCCCCCGCCTGCCAGCGGGGGCGGTTATGTCGGGCTTGCACCGACTAAAACCGCACGCCGTCTCGGGACTTCAGACGCCGGGGTGTAAGGTTACCCATAGAGCATATCCCTCGCACCCCGGCTGACCCTGGGCCATCTCACCACTAACAGCATCGCTCATCCTGTCTCCTCTGAAAGCAGAGGAGTACGGAGAGCGATGTGTTCCCGCCACGTTGGGTATTGGCCGACGATAAATGCCAACCCTATGAAGGGGTGAAGGGGAAGCCATTGACCGCCGCCCAGGGTGTACTGGCCGCTCCGATTCCGTTCCCCCCGGACTGCAGCGGGATCGGAATCGGAGCGACACTCGAGGAGGTTACCCAACACACACCCCCATTATAGTGTACCTTAAAATCCTACTAATAATATTATAAACGCGAAAGTTTGCAAGTATGGATGGATGGATGGATGTTTGTTACTCTTTCACGCCAAAACGGCTGAACGGATCTGGCTGAAATTTGGTACAGGGATAGACTATAGTCCGGAATAACACATAGGCTACTTTTCATTCCGGGAATAGGTTCCCATGGGTAGCGGGAACGGGATCAGAATTACACGCGGGTGAAGCCACGGGCAACAGCTTGTTTTAAATAAACGTCAAAAAGTTCACGCGTTTGCTCTCCCTACCTCGCTTCCTCTATTCCTACCCTCTCTCTCTCTCTCTTACCGTCCCTCCATCCATTTTTCAACATGGAAAGTGCTCAACGTGTCATATTTACGATGACGCGTGTTTCATGATATTTGTTCACCTAAAAAGTGCTCAACGCGCATTAAGAAGCTCTCGCTTCAAAAATGTATCTAAGTATATTTAAGCGCATTCTAGAACCCATAACACAAGCTAGTTAAGGTATGCTTACTTTAGGTCTAGATAGTGCTATGTAGGGGTGCTTGGTTGGGGACCTCCTCGCGGTGCACCCTGGGCAACGGAGACGGCAGCGCCTCTCTCCTAGGGCGGGAGAGACGCTGCCGCCTACGGCCAACTCCGACCGAGGCGAGGACGGCCCTGTTGAGGGCTGTTCGGTAGCTTTCTACGTGTCTCTCTGATTAGCAGAGGGCACAGTGGAGAGCAAGGAAGGGGGCCATCTCGAAACCGGAGATGGCCCAGGGTCAGTCGGGGTGCGAGGGATATGCTCTATGGGTAATCTTACACCCCGGCGTCTTAAGACCCGAGACGGCGTGCGGTTTTAGTCGGTGCAAGCCCGACATAACCGCCCCCGCTGGAGACCCCCCGCTCTCCAGCGGGGGCGGTATCCGAAGGGATTTCCGCACGAAAAAAAAAAAAAAAAAAAAAGATAGTGCTATGTAGAATGTTCTGAAATTTTAAAATTTATTTAATAATATTATATCTCCACAGTAGTATTGCAAAATTAAAACTAAGTTTTGTATAACTAAAGTAATTTTGAAATATTAAATCTGAATGCTAAATGACCTGTTAAAAGATAAAAATGCACCATTGCGAAAGAACCGCTCTTTTAATCTCACAACTACGATATCAGAGGTCATAATAAAATAGCTATTTTCATTAGCCCAGTGACCATTTAAACAAGACCTCCATTCCCTAATAATTAATATGAACATAGAGGTTAAAGTAAAATGGATATTATCTGTAACAGCCAGTGTAATGAGCGCTCTTATTGTACCGTAATGCAATTGAATTTAGAATCAGATTATGTTGGACACTTGCACTGTTTACTTTCACTTGTATTAAGTAACTTAGTTTTTGCGTTGGTTTTGCCCGTGTTTGGTAATAAATAGATTCATGTTCCCATTAAGAAAACGGTTCAACGGTTGACAGTTTTTTTTAGATTATGCTTTCGAAACTTTTGTTTTACATATCTCGTTGATCCTGTGGTCAGATTGCGATTATGTTTGGAAACGATCTGAGATCGTGAGTTCGATCCCCCCAGGCCTGCGCTCCTGGAGGACGGAGGTCGTTAAGCGACCTCCGGCGCCTGAGTCGCCTGCGACGCGCGGCGAGCATGTTGCGGGCTCGGCGGGCCGGGAGAGTTCTGAACCTCTCTCGGGCGCGCTCCGCCATCTCCTTCGCGAGCATCACATGCTCGCAGAAGGAGGTGGCGGCGGCCCACGCGCTCGCGCTCCGCAGAAAATCCGTACCTACACAGTCTTATTATTGTAAATTAATGTTAAGTTTAAGGCTTTCCATAGCAAAAAGATCCAGAATTGATTACTGCGCAATGATTTCAATAACTGCGTTTATCTAATAATTACTCGTAGGTCATTGCCCAAAACTAGGCATGTTATTATAAAATGTGTTTATTGTAAAGTCATTGCCTAATTCTCATTACAAATTAATTAAAACGCTGTCTACATTCAGAGGTATTATAGTTCGAGATGAATAGAAAACTTCAAGGTCACTTAAGCATTTCATTCATTTATTTACATGTACCCTAACATCATCCTTCAGGTTTAGGTCAATCACAACTGCAAGTCGACGCAACTACTGAACAACGGATGAGGCTCTGGCGCGGCTTCCCTCATGCCGCTCTGAGCGTGGCTGCGGGTATGAAGGACGGGATTAGCCCTCCACCCGCTGGTCTAGCCTCCCGCGAAGGGGACGACGTATATGTGTGCATGGACGTCGCCCAATTGAGAGTTTTTAAGGTGTGGTGCCCGCGTTAGTGGGCACGAGCTAGGGGGGGTTGCCATAGCAATATTCTTGCTTTGTGTCAGGCTCCTGACAAGGTTCAGAGTATGGCACACCGTGGGGTTTAGTGGGTATACTGATCCGGTTACTGGATGGGAGAGTCCCACACATGATCTCCGGCTATCAGCCGGCAGTGCCGTGCGTGACAGCAAGTAAGAAAAATGGGAGTTTAGATGGCTGTCGCTCCCGCAAAAGCCATATTAAGAGAAAATGTAGAAAAGCGGAGCCCAGGCTAGAAACAACAAGCTTTGAATGCAACCGGGACTATCAAGTAATGATGATGATGGTAATGATGATGACTTAAAAATTACATTTATTTCAATATTTACATAGGTTGCGGATTTTTCGATTTGGTCATTCGGATTTTTTTCAAGTTAAATAAGTTGAATACGCACCTGAAATTTATCGATGCTGACCGTCGAATAGGCGAGGTACGTTTGCGCAACCGAGCATGTGTGGTGCGATGTATTTCTGTGGATGAAAGGAAATAAATTGTAAGTATTTTTACCCGACTGCGCCAGAAGGATGGTTATGTGTTTCGAGAGTATGTATGTAAATATTATGTATAATTTTTTGGAACGTTCTGCAGCCTGAACGGCTTGATAGATTTTAGCTTGAGAGGTGCTTTTACTATGAGAGTGATGCTGGGTATATCAAAATACAAAATGGCAATATTTGGCGCTTAATGTATATTTCTAAAAAAATATTTTCATTCAAACTTATCGGTATTTACAAAAAAAAGTATATAAGTATGTTTATCCGCATTCTGGAAGCCATAACACAAGCTAGTTATAAACTATGCTTACTTTGGGTCTAAGTATAAGTGGCGATAGCCCGGTGGCGTACGTAACGGACTGCTGAGACGAGGTCTCGACTTCGATCCCCACTCGTCCCGGGCACACACCTCTGACTTTTCGTAGTTTTGTGTGCATTAATAAATGTTAATTATCGCTCGCTTAATAATGTGCCCGGTAGATGGCAATAAGCTCGCCCCCTATTACATTGGGACCTCAACATAACTGGCGAATCGTGGGTGTGTAATACACCTCTGCCTATCCCTTCGGGGATACGGGCGTGAAGTTATGTTATGTGTTATGTTATGTTACTTTGGGTCTAGAAAGCGCTGTGTAGAAGTCGTAGAACAATCACTTTTTCACATTTATATTTGTGGAACATAGGTTGATTTGGATCGGAACAGGATCATAATTCCACGCGGAGCCGCAGGCAACAACTAGTTAATAAGCAACTGATCATATGATCATCCAACAGAAATTTCTCTTCTTAAAGAATACAGTTCGATACACAAACTCTATCAAGAAATGACGTAATAATTTGAATAAGTTATACATTTCACAAATGCATCTGAAGTGGTTCTATCTAATATGCAGTTGGCTGATTGAATAATAAATCTTGAATGTTATTATTATAGAAATCTATCATTACAACATTTTATGAAAAGAATAAAATGATAATGTGAAGACATGCTTAAGATAAGGTGCCCGGAAATGGACCCTTGGGGGGTGGCCCGATTCCGACTCGCCCATCTCATCGTTGGCACCGATGGGGTGAAGCTCGTGGGGGATTCCACACGTAAAAAAAGGGATATTTAAAAGAAGAAAAAGCAGACAATTGGACCTCGAGCTCCGAGGTGTAGGCATGGATGCAATGTTTGTCCCCGGTTACCAGCTTCGCAATCAACCCAAATTTAAGCGTAGCGAGATTTGCCTATCCAACAATAGGTCGACGTGACCGGTCGACTTTTTCCATTGATTTGGTTTTTCGGTGATTATTCCTCGATGGTAAGACCGATCTGGACATTCGACATCGATCCCCTTACGACACTCAGTAATGTCTACTTGATCACCGTGGCAAATTTGGTCGAGATCGGTCAAACGGTCTCGGAGGAGTATCATTTGTTTGAAATGCAACTTTGAAAACAAAGACGCTTCGCTCGCCTTCGGCTCGCTACGCTTAATAAATGAGCATTAAGAGTCGAAGTTTGAATCCAGGCCATTACACTATCGATGTGAACCTACTCCTAACCTAAGCAATTTAGCTTAACTGGAGGTGTTAAAGGGCATACTAGTAATTGCGATTGCTAATAAATATAAATAAATAAATATTCTAGGACATGTTACACAGCGCCATCTAGACCCAAACTGAGCAGTGCTTGTCATATGGGTTTTAGAATGCGGATAAACATACTTAGATACTTTTTTGTAAAGAAATACATATTATACATAGAAACACTAACACTAATGCAAATATACATATTTGCAATGAGCGGGAATCGAACCCGCGACCTCTGACTTAGCAGTTAAATGCACTAACGAACGCCAAAGAGGTCGTTTAAAAAGAATAATTAAATGTGCATAGATATACTTAAGCATTAATCAATGAAAGGATACAATCTGCTATGAGACTGCCTGCTTATGATAGGCAGCCAATGCCTGGCGAGGATCTTTCTGAACTCTTTCCTAGGGTATACCCAGTGTCTCCCCGTAATAGGTATCCGTAATGGCACACCTTATGGTTTTAGTCGGTTCGATTCCGATATGGACAGTACACCGCTAGTCCTGGCGAGGTGGTACCCGTGGGGGGTTTCCACACGTAAGAAAAAAGGTTAGGTTAGGTGAGCTTCGGCCTCGAACATCTTTCTTTTTTCTATTACACCTACTTTCGCATTTGTAATATTAGTTGTAATTAAAAAAAAAACAATAATTTCATTAAAAACTTTCTCCATAAAGCATTATTAATCTACATTACCATCAAAGCGTGTAGAACTCGATAATATTACAAATCGATTAGCCCATCACTAAACAATCGATAAACCGTGTCACAACACTAGCAAGGACCGTTACACAAGGATTACGTAACACTGTTAGCGATACTGTTTTTGTCTGTCTTATGATTATAATTATTTTCTTTTGTTTATATAGGTGAGTTATTTACCCGATGAAGGGGTAGAGGGTAGAAATTTGATGACATACTGGTGGTAGAAATTTGATGACACAAATTTGTCACAAAATTCGGCCGGGTGGGTACCACCGTATACGATTGCGAAAATCCCTCCATAGTAATGCAATTTCGGTTTGATTGCGTTCAGGGGTCAGCCAGTGCATAGCCGGGCAGGGGGATTGTGGTCTCAGCACTAGTGGAACCGGTGGGTGTCACGCGGTGCTGCGACGACAAGCCTCTTCTGATGAGCCCGTCAAGCTAGCTAAGTGCCACCATTGTTAACATGGTACGTGTATGTAATGGTGACCCTCTTTCCTGAGACTTTACCTTCAGCTTACCATCAGGGGAGGTGAAGTGAAATTGATGTGTCCTAAATATAAAAAAAAAAATTGGTAATAATAAATATTCTAATAGTTGGTATATTGGTTGTATAGGTGGAAATAGGTGTACATACCCTACCAACATCTTCGCGGCTTATGCCAACCTCCCCTGCAAGCCGGTACACCTGCTGATTGACGGACGAGTCTATGGTACAGGCTTTCCTCTCGGGGTTACGTGTTCAGATGGCAGTCACCCCCGTAAAAGTTAAAATACACTCGAACGGCTCGAAAGTGTAAGCTTTGAATGCAATCAGGACTGGCGCTGAGGAGTGAACCGGCTTACATGTGAGATGGGCTTAGCCTTGAAGATCTTTCTGGGACGTATATATAATAATCAACTATCTAGGATGGGTCCATATAGCTTAGTTGGCAGAGCATTCCCCCTAAAAAGAAACTCCTGTAGGTTTTTTTTATAATTTAAATATAAAATCAAACGTATTTCTGCTTTTTTGTTACCATATACAAAATATAGAATGAAACCGAGTGCGTTGAACTCTTTTGTATGGAAGCAAACTTACATTGTATTTCTCCACAAATATTGAATGGCTTTATTTCATAATAATAGGAAGTACTATCATACAAATGTTTCATAAGTTAGTAACTAGTTATTATTAGCTTTTAAACTATTATTGTTGTATTATAAGAAAAGTAGTTAAAGGTTTAGAAAGTCTGCTTACCTCTTTTGTGATAGCTAGCTTTATTGTATAAGGTAAAGGTAGGGTTTTTCGCTGAATATGATATTCTCAAAATGTTATGTCTCAAAACTTTATTAAAATGAGCATTATACAAAAAGAGAACTTCTTAAAATGAGCATTTCTCATAATGAATACTACTCAAAATGAACTTTACTCAAAATGAGTAAGTGCATCTTTAAATGAGCATTTCGTATAATTAGATGAGTCAATTAAACTGCATGAAATGAAAAAAAAAACCAGTCAAGTGCTAGTCGGTACATATAGGGTTCCGTACTATCGTAGAAGATATAGGTACTAAGTACTTTTATTTCTTTTTCTTTTTAAGTTTTAACATCTAAAATAAAAAAGTTTATATTTGTATGGATGGATGTATGTTACAGCATTACGTCAGAACAGCTAAAAGGTATGGAATGAAATTGAACACGCAACACAAGCTTAGTGGTTAAGGAGTCGACGTTACGATCGAGAGGTCTAGGGTTCGAATCCTGGCTATTATACTACCGACGTGAACCCACTCCCAACACCAGCAATTTAGCTTCGCTGGAGGGGTTAGCGGGAATACGGCCCTCTGGGTCACGGGATCCATATTTGCCACGGTTGGTGCCGCGCGCAACAGCTAGTTGTGAATACGTATCGGTGTCGTCACGGCTCCGTGCAGTTGCAACATTGAACTGTACAACAAGTTCTAGACATTCTTGTAGTCTTTACGTAATTTTAATGTCAGTATTAACCTTTTAAAATTGATTTCTACATTTATTTTATCACTACCTAATGCCCGCAGCTCCGCTCTTGTGGTATTCTAGTCCAGTTCCCGCAGTCTATGTGAACTAATTCCAGAAATAAAACGTAGCCTGTATATTATTCCAGATTATAATCTATCTCTGTACTGTGTAATTTCAGCCAGTTTCGTTCAGCGATTTTAGCGTGATTAAGTAGCAAACATTCAAACATATTCATAAACTTTCGCAGTAATAATATATATACCTAAAGCGACGATAAAAGCGGCGATAGCCCAGTGGCGTACGTAACGGACTGCTGAGACGAGGTCTCGAGTTCGATCCCCAGTCGCCCCTGGCACACACCTCTGACTTTTCGTAGTTATGTGTGCATTAATTAATGTTAATTATCGCTCGCTTAATAATGTGCCCGGTAGATGGCAATAGGCTCGCCCTCTATTACATTGGGACCTAAACATAACTGGCGAATCGTGGGTGTGTAATACACCTCTGCCTACCCCTTCGGGGATACAGGCGTGAAGTAATGTTATGTCTTTAAATTTACTGATACGAACAAGAGGGTCGCGAAATCTGCTCAGTGATTGAGTCTAATACACTTTTCACTTCTTGATATTTAACATTACTAAGCGAGTGATAATTAACATTTTTAATACACACATAACTACGAAAAGTCAGAGGTGTGTGCCCGGGGCGACTGGGGATCGAACTCGAGACCTCGTCTCGGCAGTCCGTTACGTAGGTCACTGGGCTATCGACGCTTTAAAATAAATTTAAAGAACCTCGCGTAAATCCCATAAAAACACGTTCAGTAGAATTATAATTAGGAATAAATATATTGATCATATAAAATCCTTGTCTTATAATTTAAATATCACAAGTCATCGACAAGAAGCTGTGAAGTCAAACCCCAGACTCCACAGTACCGTCCTGCAGGTGAGGTTTACTTGGGCCCCAAAAGATCTTAGTGAGGCCCTAAAAAGTTAACTAAATTCGATAACTAACATTTGATTATATACCTACATAGTTAGATACAGGTAAAGTTAAAAAAGCATGTTAATGATACGTATTATGTTGTAAAGATCAGCTGGCTCGGAACGAATGTTGGGCAGGGCTTGAAGGTCAAGACGAATTGCTATGTATTAATTAGGTATACCTTACAGAGCAAGCGATGCAGCGAGGCATCAGACTCCATAATAATATAATTTGTCTATCAGTTATCTTTTCACACCTAAATTGCTGCCACGATTTCAATAATATTGATATTCTACTCAGCGCTCTCTAGACCCAAAGTAAGCTTAGCTTAACTGGCTTGTGTTATGTGTTCTAGAATGTGGATAAACAGGCTTAGATGCATATTTTTTATACCTGGAATAGGTTCCTATGTTTCGGAACGGGATCTGAATGTGACACGTGAAAACCTTTGATTTAGCCTTTAAACACATGATAAAGGTTACATAACATAACACATAATATAATTTCACGCCTGTATCCTCGAAGGGGTAGGCAGAGGTGTATTATACACCCACGATTCGCCAGTTTGTCATTGGATTTGGTCCCAATGTAATAGAGGGCGAGCCTATTGCCATCTACCGGGCGCATTACTAAGCGAGCGACAATAAACATTTTTAATACACACATAACTACAAAAAGTCAGAGGTGTGTGCCCGGGGCGACTGGGGATCGAACTCGAGACCTTGTCAAAGCAGTCCGTTTCGTACAACACTCGGCATCACCGCTTTTAGTTTTAAAGGTTACTAACTGAATTATGGTTATATTGCTTTAAATAATTCAAATTTAATATTCATTGCGATCATTTTCAATTGTAACATTTGAATTTCAATAATTTAAATAAAAATTTGACCTTAAGTAAGTCGCCAACCTTCTAACTTATCTATTTGTATTTTTAATAAAATTAATTTATATATACATAGTTCCATGTAAGGATGGACATCATTCTGATACGGGCTTTGATATCTTCATACAAGAATTTCTAGATCTTGTATGTGCATAGGTGGAGTGGGTACATACTGGTTTTACGTCTCTTAGTATTAGACTAAGATGAATTGGACCTTGGTATACAACCTTGACATGAATAATGAAAGGTGTTGGAGAGATTGTTTATAGGAAAAAACAAGTTAAATTCCTGAGACGAGCTCAGCCGAAAACAAGGGATTTTCGATTTTGCGTTTTTTTTTTTTTTTTTGCGATTTTTTGCGTTTTTTTTTATCTTGCAATGGTTCACCCCAGCACGAATCTGTTACCGAAAACAGCAACTCGATCTCCTTCATACCCAAAACCGTGACAGAAAATTGGCAACGACGACGACGTCGACGACGACGACGTCGAAGACAATAACGTCGACGACGACGACGTCGACGACAATTCCTTAGCAATAGGGCTTTTCTAAAGAAAATCCCTAAAAACTTGTGGGCAGGTCAAAAGCACTCGAAATCGCAGGCTTGCATAAAAGGTTTAATGATACTAGAGGAAGCTCGCGAAGTGTGTAAGGACAGAAGCAGGTGGCGGACTTTTGTTGTGTTTTCAATCTTGTGGTTTATGACAGTCGACTTCACAAGATCAGTAATTCCTTCCAGGGTAACTGTATACGCTTCTAAAACAAGCTCCTTAATGAAATGAAAGATTTGCCTATTCATAAATTAAAGTCAAATTAAAACTAAGCTTTACCAAAAAGGCTATTATAAAATTCAAGAATATTTAGACGACAAACAAGGTTGGATATGAGCTGCTTGCTCTGTTACTATGCTACTCAAATGAAATATTGTAATTAGATTAAGTAAACGTGTTTGTAAATAGGTCAAACCAAAAAAACAGCCCGCTGAGTTTCTTGCCGGAGTCTTTTCAGGACAGGTTTCAAACCGGTGGTGGTCCAATTGTTAAACATTAATCTATTTTATTCTGACATTTTGTTAGTGTCTTTATAATGGTCTATATTACAGAATAAATTTTTGACTTTAACATTGACTTTGTATATGTCTACCTCGGAGGGGAAAAGGCGTGAGTATGTAAGTCTTTTTTGTGTACAAATATACGAGAGTGGGATGTATAGGGCCTTACCGAAAGCCGGGCTAAGCCAACTTCACGTGTAAGCCGGTACACCAGCTGATTGCGTAGGTTTTTCTCTGGGGCTTAGGTGGTCAGACGGCAGTAGCTCCCATAAAACCAAAACATAAGCCAAATCAAGTGAAAGAGTCGATTAGCGGACCCTTTTTTTTTCATGCGGAAATCCCTTCGGATACCCCACCGCCAGCCAGCGGGGGCGGCTATGTCGGTTTGAACCGACTAAAACCGCACGCCGTCTCGAGTCTTAAAACGCTGGGGTGTAAGGTTGCCCATAGAGCATATCCCTCGCACCCCGACTGACCCTGGGCCATCTCCGGTTTCGAGATGGCTGGATCTCTCGAGTTTGGGAACCACGGTGTCCACGTCTTGCCCCGGTTTGGGGGAGGAGAACTAGTCGCCCCACCGTCCCGGCCTGCTTCTGCTGGGGTGAAAGGCGGTCTCTACTGCCACCTCCAGGCTTGAGGCTAGCGGACCCTGCGCTGCAAAGTGCAAACTTTGGATTCAACCGATCTGATGACGATTATGTCCAGCTTAATCTTATTATCTGATGCTTACCATCAAGAATCAGCTAGCGAGGTAGAATTTTTTTTTGAATTGGCAGACATTATAAATCTTTGAGAGCATTCTGAAGAACTCTAGAGACTATGGGAGGCTGTATTTGGTGTACAGTCCAACCCAACCTGACTACGGACCAGGCTCTGGCACATTCTTTACAGGGATGGGAGTTCAGATGGCAAAAGAAAGCGGGAGTGCGTTTGACTACTAAGTCAGAGGTAGCGGGTTTGTTTCCCGCCCAGTGCAAATATTTGTCGGTACTATATATGAACTGGTATATTTGCATTGATCTGGGTGTTACTATGTAACTATGTATATACTCCTAAAAAAATGTACTTATCTAAGCATGTTAGAACCCATAACACGAGCTAGTTAAGCTATGCTTAATTTTGGTCTAGATAGCACCGTGTAGAATGTCGTAGAATGCCTTTCACTATCAGAGCAAATTTTGAATAATTTTGTAAAATTCTAGAAACAGGTTTTTTTATAATGTCCTTCACTGTTATAGCAAATGATAATTTATTTCTAAAACGAACTTCGGACTTGTTAAACCAGAACATTACAATATGTCTCAGAATACTATTCCTTTCTATTATAAATATTTCGTATTGCCAAGTATAAAAACTAGTTTGCCGGTACATTAGCCGTCCATCTTGTTTTAGTTCGGTAGCTCAGTGGTTAAGGAGCCGAACCTACGATCGAAAGGTCCCGGGTTCGAATCCTGACCATTACACTACCGACGTGAACCCACTCCTAACACAAGTAATTAAGCGTATGTGGAGGGGTTAAAAAAATAAAAATAAAATCATGCATTTAGAAACGTTGGGAGCTTAGTGGTTAAGAAGTCGGTCTTATGACCGAGGGCTCTCGGATTCGAATCCTGGCCATAAAACTACTTTTTTTTTTCGTGCGGAAATCCCTTCGGGAATCCCCCCGCCGGCCATTGGGGGCGGTTATGTCGGGCTTGAACCGACTAAAACCGCACGCCGTCTCTGGTCTAAAAACGCCGAGGTGTAAGGTCCCCCTGGTTTCCCCCTTCCAAGCTCGAAGGGCCATCTCGAAACCGGAGATGACCCTGTGTCAGCAGGTGTGCGAAAAAATGCCTTATGGGCCGGCCACCTTACACTCCGGCGAATATATACTCCAGACGGCCTGTGGTTTTATTCGGTTGGAGTCCGACATAGCCACACCCGCTGGCCGGCTAGGGGGGTATCTGAGGGCATGTCCGCACGAAAAAAAAAATGATACGTGGGAACAAAAACAGAAAAAATATAGTGAATAAGTTACTGCTAGGCAAACATAATTCATTATCGATCACGTCAACATCATCGCTTCAGATTGCATTCGAACTTCAAGTCGTAGTTACTTCTTCTCCCCCTTTTGTTTAGGCTTATAGGGCTCTTATGGAAGTGACATCATCATTTACCATCAGTTAAGACAGTGGTCCAACGCGAGTCTATAATATATGCCTGTCGATACATCTATCCTCCCAGGAATATTATAGGCGGGAATACTGCCTAACAGTAATTAAATAAATAACGACTTTCGCAACAAACATGCAATAAATAGCGCGAGCTCTCAGAAATCGAGCGGAATATTAATATTTGCCGTGCGCAAACGCAATCTAATGTATATCGTATCACCACTAACTAGATCTTCTTTTGATTTGTTGTCTATTAAAATCTAATTATCGATACATTGATATCAACTTGAGAGTTTGCAAATGAGATCAACACAGTATCTATTGCGAGTTTTTAATTTAAAAGTGAAAAATGTAACTGTAAAAGTTAAGTTCCAAGGTATATGGGCACCCCATTAAGAACCTCAAGTTGATTGATGCTGTTTGATGAATGAGGCTTAAACACCTCAATTATTATAATACTAGAAATTCAGTGCAGGGTGCGACTGAATTAAATTGAGCTGAGCGAGCAGGACTCTTACTTGAAAATAAGACATCTTACTACGGTTGCGCGCTTAGCTGAGGCCGCGCTCTCGTGAAACTGTTTTTCGGTGATTATACCTCAATGGTACATTGTATTTGAACAGTTGACCCTTCTAAATACTCAGCGGTGTCTACACTATCACCATGGCAAATTTGGTCAAGATCGGTATTGTGGTTCCGGAGGAGTACAGTCTCGACCAAACGGTATAGCCGCGTATAAGAGCTGCGCTTTGCTCAGCTATTAAATATAATATCTAGGCTTTTACGAGAGCGACAGCCATCTAACCCCTCAACCTCAAGAGAAAATCCTGCCGGAGCCTGGTCTATCAATCAGCAGGTGTAACTGCCTGCAGATGAATTTGGCTTGGGCCGTTAATATTTTGATGAGATTCCTTTCACGTAGATGAGATAAAACTCATAAAAACAAACTCTATTGCAAGAGGATCAAGTCCTAGCTCGATGGTATTATGCAATAAATTTTTCCTCTATTAGATTTACAAAAACAAACAGAGCATCAGACCATTCTAAACATATTGAGACTATATACTAGGACGGTTACCAGCTTCGCAATCAACCCAAACTTAAGCGTAGCGAGATTATGCCTATCCAACAATAGGTCAACGTGACCGGTCGACTTTTTCCATTGATTTGGTTTTTCGGTGATTATTCCTCGATGGTAAGACCGATCTGGATATTCGACTTGATCACCGTGGCAAATTTGGTCGAGATCGGTCAAACGGTCTCGGAGGAGTATCATTTGTTTGAAATGCAACTTTGAAGACGCTTCGCTCGCCTTCGACTCGCTACGCTTAATTAGACTATATATTAGATTTTGGATTGACATGGTCATATACATTAAAATTATAATTATTACCAGGATATATACCATGTTTATTATGTACATCGAGTAAAATAAGATAAATATCCCGTAAATAATTATAATTTTAACATTGAGACTAATCTCAGAAAGTACTTTAAGCTTCCCCCAGTTGCCATACATAACATAACATAACTTCACGCCTGTATCCCCGAAGGGGTAGCCAGAAGTGTATTACACACTCACGATTCGCCAGTTATGTTTAGGTACCAATGTAATAAGGGGCGAGCCTGTTGCTAACTACTGGGCACATTACTAAGCGAGCGATAATCAACATTTTAATACACACATAACTACGAAAATTCAACATCTATAGTCCGTCAAATCTAAGAAGTACCGTTTGACAGTTCTGACAATTGAATGATAGGGATGGGATGAAAAAATCGATTACTATAATATCCGAACTTTAAGAGATCGATTACTATAATATACGAATTTTAAGAAATCAATTGTTATAATTAAATAAAAGAAATGTTTAGGATATTTTTTTATTCACTACTAGTACTAGTATCGTCGTCTTCGTCATCATCGTCATTTAAATTAATGACCAGTTGATTGTCCATTACATTATCAAAGTGTACGTCTCTTTCGAAGTCGTCCATTATTATTTTCTTTGTTTTTTGTACTACTTTACTCCAATCTTCCTGTGTAACTTGGGCACATGCTTCCTTTAATAAACCTTCCATTTTCTTGACACTGAAGGGTGGTTTTGTGTTGTGTCTTGCTGCATAACCTGTAAAACAATAATGTAACTATTTGATAGCAGACGAAAACCATTGTTTAAATTATAAATGTTAGAAGTACTCGTGTTATTATTATAATATTATAAAATATTACCTTTAACTTGGGCCCAAATCAGTTCAATGGCATTATATTGGCAATGGTACGGAGGAAGTCGTATGACTTTGTGCCCGTGCTCTTCGGCCAATTGGTCAATTACATATGTCGGTTTTGGTGGTTTATGCAATTTCACTAACTGTAATAATTCAGCTTTTAATAGTGACATGTCGGCATCCACTCCTTTTCTTTGCAGCCATGCCACCAAATCTGCTTTCTTATTGGCTGACGTAGGTGCTTTATCAATTTGCACAGAGTGGTATGGGGCATTATCCATTATAATTGTGCTGTTAGGAGGGATATTCTGTAATAAATTTAAGAACCACTCTCGGAACCTTACTGCGTCCATTTCTTCATGATACTCTTTAGTGCTTTTGGATTGGAAAGCTAATAAAGAGTTTTCCACGAAGCCTGTAGACGCTGACCCAGCATGGCATATTATGAGGCGTCCACCTTTTCCTATCGGCACCTTCGAGCACGAAGCTTCAGAATCATCAGTCCATGTTTTCGGCACAGAATGGTTGGAATTTAGCCAAGTTTCGTCCAAAAATATTACATTATCCCAGTTTATAATTTGTTTAACTTCGCGCAGGAATGTTAGTCGCTGCATAATTATGTCATGTCGCTCCATAACAATTTTTCGTTTGTCAACTTTTTTGTATCTGAAGCCAATTCCTGTTATTACCGTTCTCAACGACTCTATGCTTCCCTTATACAGCCCGGCATCTTTTAAAGTTGCACATAACTTTGCCAATGTTGGAAATTCGCCTCTTGTAAAATACCCGTATATATGGTTTCTAATAGCATGACTATCGAATTCATCGATGCCTGTCACAGGTTTATTTCTTTTTCGTTTTTTCGGTGTGTGAAGTACGTTACTGTCACTCCCCGAAGGCCCATATTTTTCACTTAATATTTTGCCAACGGTGCGGCTACCAATACCGAGAGCTTCACCGACGCGATCCCGAACTTGTGTAACTGGCAGTAGAAGTCCACCATTTTGAGATTCACGCTCAAAATACTCGTGTAATTTCACCACCAATTCACGAGCCTGGCTGTTCAAAGTACGTCCTCTTTTCGACATTATTAATAAACACTTGCTTAGTTCGGAGTCCAGTATAAATATTGCCAAGGTAAACGGATAAAGAATGATCAGTCCAGAAAAGTAATAGCCAAGTCACAAATTGTAAAACACAAACGAGAAAGCAAGTACGCGCACAGTCAGCTTCCAAGATGGCGAGAGACTGCTGACGCCGAACCGACCGAGCGGACCGCGTGCGCTTGTAGTTGGCAGTGTTGCCAGAAAAAAAAAATTGTAGAGACTTGGACACCTGCGATTTTGCCTATTGACCTAAAAATAATTAAATTAATTTATTTTAGGGTATCTGTGTATTCAGTGCATTATGCGGTCGCGCAGTAACGTCGTTAATTTATAACATCAGGCAACAACATTTTTGTGAATGGGTTCTACATACCTTATTTTTATTAGTTTTAGACGTAGAAATAAGACTTAGAAGAAAAAATTGTAATTGTAAAATCAATGGATGTGCTTGTTAAAAATTTGTTTATTTCTCTGTAATATGCAAACCCATACTATCATACACAAAAATAAATGTAAAAAACACTATCCCTGACTCCATTTACTATTTCGACAGCGTTAGCGCGAGAAACCCCGACTTATTTGGGCGCGAAAATCAAAAATCGACAAATCGCTTTCGACAACTTTTTAAAGAAGCAAATATATTTGATTTATAAATACGTATTTTTGGTGAATGGGTTTTATCTCATATTTTACGATTACATAACTATTTAGTTATGTAATCGTAATATGTGAGATAAATTCCATTCACATGAAAAAATATTTGTTTGGTTGTCAAGTGTAATTTGTAAATAATACATTCGATTTTTCGTATATGTAAACGATTTTTTTGCATACAAGTGTATCCGAAGAGTCGCAACACTACGTGCAGTGACCTAACTACGTAACTTTGTAATGAGGTCAAGAATATAACTATTAGAAATGATTTACTGTGTAAATATGTGTTATTTTGCTTTGTTTGAAAGTTTTCAATTACATTTAGATATTAAGAATTGTACAGTACAGATACAATAATGAAATCTTTCTAAATTCATGGTTTTATGAAAAAGGTTATCGAAACTGAATAATGTACGTATGAACAAAGTTGTTTCGGTTTGAAAAATATGAAACGTCAAACGGTACCTCTTAGATTTGATGGACTGTAACATCTGTAATATTCGTTACGGGTAATTGGAGCACTAAAAAGTCCGACAACCTGGTCTAACTACAGAACTTTGATATCGCCAGTGTGTTGTGAAGGTCAGATGGCAGTGGGTTCCTGAAATATATCGAAATATGGCTGCTTTATAATTAGACTGAAATACTTAACAAAACTGAATAACTTTATTTTTAATTTTTTTATTTAGGAACCGTCAATTTGACTTCACCTCGCCTGATGGTAAGCTGTAGGTAAAGTCTCAAGAAAGAGGGTCACCATTACATACACGTACCATGTTAACAATGGTGGGACTGAGCTTTACGGCCTCATCAGAAGAGGATTGTCGTCGCAGCATCGCGTGACACCCACCGGTCCCACTAGTGCTGCGACCACAATCCCCCTGCCCGGCTATGCATACTTGCTGACCCCTGAACGCAATCAAACCGAAATTGGATTACTATGGAGGGTTTTTCGCAATCGTGGTACCCACCCGGCCGAATTTTGTGACAAATTTGTGTCATCAAATTTCTACCACCAGTACTAACTAAAACAAACAAAGTTGTCAGTTAAACACAAACTTGGAGGGAACTAATAAAACTTGGCAGTCGAAGGTAATTTAACGATTCAATCTGATATCGGCAGTCTAGGTGCATAGAAGTGATTTAGAATTAATGCAATATTCATTAAAACGTGAACAAATCGTACGCGTGTACTTTGACAAAACCTTCACTGAGGATTGAAGTATTGAATTTAGTAGAATCCTGTTTTACACTTGGCATTGGTTTTGTTGAAGTTTACGCGAATGTCACACATTGAAATAAAACTATTTTTAACGGATTCTATCGCGATTTATTTGATGTTCTTTTAAATTTTACATTGATCCCGACGTTTCGGTTGCTTTTCAGCAGCCATGGTCACGAGGATCAATGTAAAATATAAAATATCATCGACTGATCATCACTGACTGATCAATTCTTTTATTGGTTTTTTGGTTGGCCACCCGTTTTTGGTTTACCCGTAACCGGCGTGCATGTATGAAAACAATTATGAAAGTGGAAGAAGCGAAAGGCGTATGCCAAGATCGTAGCAAGTGGAAAGATGTTGTCTCTGCCTACCCCTACGGGAAAAAGGCGTGACTATATGTATGTATGTATGTATGGTTGGCCAGTTAGTGCACATGCGCAACTTTTTGTCGTTTGTTCATGATTTTTGCCCATAACTATACCATTTGTTAATAACTAATAATTATTTTAAACATAAACATTTCATAAATAAATAATAATATTATCTAACTAGTTGATGCCCGCGGCTTCACCCGCGTGTAAGTCGGTTATCGTTTTTTTCGTCATAACCCCGGATCTACTGAACAAATTGCAATCAGACATACGGCAGATTTTAAGTCTGACCAACACCTTTCTAATATAAAAAAACTGCATCAAAATCCGTTCAGTAGTTTTTGCGTCCATCGCGAAAAAACAGACAAGAATTCCAAAATTCCGTTCATATAACATAACCCAAGTTTTTTTTTAACATCTGCAATGTACAGACACAACTACTAATTATACAATGTAACAATACTACCTTTTTTTTGTACCGAACGGGAATCTAACCCGCGATCTCTGACTTATTTTGATGTTTAATATTTTATTATAGATAGGTACTTACAACGAAACTGTTGCAACCTTTAGGCAATGAAGCAACATTTAGGAACTAATTAAGTTCTTGCTAAAGTACTAAATTGTTACTAAATTGTAAATCTACAATGAGACAATTGTTAATTGTTTATTTCTACGTTTTGAGAAGTGAAATTTACTGAGACTATTACAGAATGCTGCGTAAGATAATACAAAAGGTAATTTTTTTATACCAATTAGGTGGCAGCCGAGCACTCGGCCCACTTGATAGGAAGTGGTTACCGCGGCCTATGGACGTGTGGAATACCAGGGGCGTTATACCCCATACACGATTTTATTGTGTAGGTAAGAGTCCTTTTAATATCTTCGTAGCCCAAGCCAGACGGTACCCCTGCAAGCCGGTACACCTACAACCAGGAACAATGCTGAGATGATGAGTTGAAAAGGCACAATCTCGGGTTCTCAAAGCGGGGCGTTAAAAAGCATCTTGCGAGGCCCTCAATTATTACCAAGGAATAGGGACCACCATTCAAGGGTCAGTCGGGGTGCGAGGGAAAAGCTTTATGGGCAACCTTAGACCCCGTCATCTGAAGACCCGAGAACGCGTGCGGTTTTAGTCGATTTAAGCCTGACATAACCGCCCCCGCTGGCCGGCGGGGAGGTATCCGAGGGGATTTCCGCACGAGAAAAATAGAAAAAAGGGACTGCATCTGGAAATTTTGGCCACTAGTTTTTGGACTTCTGCTTGGCTTACCAACAGGCAGGGCGTAAAATTGACGGACTAAGAGTAAACACAAAAACATAAAAGCTAGTGGCAAACGTATACGGGTACAAGAGGGTTAGGAATTGATAGCATCTGAAACTGTGGGTTTTTTTTTAAATTCTTATACGCAGTCTTATAATCTATTTACGAGTGCATTTATTTTAATAGACATTGCACTTGTTTAATAAAGTAATAATTTTATAATATGCCTGAGAGGCAAAGTTTATTTATAATTTCTTTTATTTGGTTTTGTAGTTACCAACGGTTTGGGGTCTGGTAACGTACCACATTTGATCTGGTCAGTTATGTTTACAGTTATCAGGTGAGGTGCAGCGAAATTTATGGACGACGGCGATCAATTTCTGCAATTTTTTTACTTCCCCGAGACTACAATCAGTTAAGGTGCAGTGAAATATATGGACGACGGCGACCAATTTCTGCAATTTTTTAACTTCACCCGAGAATACAATCAATTCAGGTGCAGTGAAATTTATGGATGACTGCGACCAATTTCTGCAATTTTGTAACTACCTACATCCGAGACTACAATCATTTCAGGTGCAGTGAAATCATGGACGTTAGCGACCAATTTCTGCAATTTTTTAACTTCATCCGAGACTACAATCAGTTGAGGTGCAGTGAAATTTATGGACGACGGCGACCAATTTCTGCAATTTTGTAACTACACCCGAGACTACAATCAGTTGAAATGCAGTGAAATTTATGGAGCATAATTACTTAAAAATAAGAAAAAAAAACTGAGAACAATTCTCTCATTATTCTCTAAATATAATTATAATTGTTTCTATTAATATGTTGTAAAGTTAGTTCCCAGAGGTGCAACCATACTTTAAAGAATTGCATGTATACCTACTCCAAAATCTTCCAAAGTTTGATTCCCAGACATGAAATAAACAGAAAAATTTCATATACTTTCTTTCTTTACCTGTCATCATCCTCAAAGCGATTGCTCAGTTCCATCCACAGTTTACACTTTGGAACTCAGGGTCCGGCTGTCTGCCGGTTGGCGTCTGAAGACCTGAGAGCGTCTAAAGACCCGAGAGCGTCTAAAGACCCGAGAGCGTCTGAAGACTCGAGACGGCATGCGGTTTTAGTCGGTTCAAGACTGACATGTGGTTATGTCGGGCTTGAACCGACTAAAACCGCATGCCGTCTCCAGTCTTCAGACGCCGGGGTGTAAGGTTGCCCATAGAGCATATCCCTCGCACCCCGACTGACCCTGGGCCATCGGGGGGAGGGGCAAACGGGGGGAGGAGAGTATCCGAAGGGATTTCCGCACGCAAATAAAAAGGAAAGGTTCCGGCTGCAGCTTTTGATTAGTGCAACGACAAGCGAGTTCCATCATCCACCACGTCTTAGCTATGCTGCCAGTTGCATCCGAGGTTCAGTTCGGAGCCTGGAATCCATTTTCACCTTCTTCTCCTTTTATTTTGGTTTATACTTTTATGGGGACGACTGGCGTCTGACCTCTTAACCTGAACGGAAAGCCTGCGCTGTGCCTCGTATGTTGTTTAGCAGGTACATCGACAAACGGTTCCTTCTGCGAGCATATAATGCTCGCGAAGGAGATGGCGGAGCGCGCCCGGAAGAGATTTAGAGCTCTCCCGGACCGCCGAGCCCGCAACTTGCTCGCCGCGCGTCGCAAGCTACTCAGGCGCCGGAGGTCGCTTAACGACCTCCGTCCTCCATGAGCGCAGGCCTGGGGGTGGCGGGTGAGGCCACCTGTCACCCCAGCAGAAGCAGGCCGGGACGGTGGGGCGACTAGCGCCCCTCCCCCAAACCGGGGCAAGACGGGGACACCGTGGTTCCCAAACCCGAGGGGGCCATCTCGAAACCGGAGATGGCCCAAGGTCAGTCGGGGTGCGAGGGATATGCGCTATGGGCAACCTTACACCCCGGCGTCTGTAGACCCAAGACGGCATGCGGTTTTAGTCGGTTCAAGCCCGACATAACCGCCCCCGCTGGAACGCGGGGCGGTATCCGAAGGGATTTCCGCACGAAAAAAAAAAAATTAAAAAAAAAAAGGTACATCGACAAAGTTGACTTGGGCCCGAAGATGTTGCTACCAACATCTTCTGCAGTGCAAAATAACCGGCCAAGTGAGAGTCGGACTCGCCCATGAAGGGTTCCGTAGCAGCAAGTAAAATCTTTATATATGAGTTGATTGAATGAAAGGTAAATTGCGATTAAAAGAACTACTTACTAGATCTCGTTCAAACCAATTTTCGGTGGAAGTTTACATGGTAATGTACATCATATATTTTTTTTAGTTTTATCATTCTCTTATTTTAGAAGTTACAGGCGGGGACACTTTTTACCACTTTGGAAGTGTCTCTCGCATAAACTATTCAGTTTAGAAAAAAATTATATTACAAACCTCAATATCATTTTAGAAGACCTATCCATAGATATGAGTTTGATGAATACATTTTTAAGTACTGGAACCCCCAAATTTCTTTAATATTTTTTATCATTTTTGTAAAAAAACCCAAGTACCAAGTTTCAACAACATAGTTCTTATAGTTTCGGAAAAAACTGACTGTGACATACGGATGGACAAACAGACAGACATGACGAATCTATAAGGGTTCCGTTTTTTGCCATTTGGCAACGGAACCCTAAAAATTACAAAAAAAAATGTACATACGTATGTTTAATAATAAGTATGGGAGTCGCCTTGAGACGTATAATATAATATATCGGAGAATTTTGAATATCTGGTACGTGTCTAGGTAGCTCAGTTTGTCAGAGCATTCCGGGTTCAAGTCCCGTCCTAGGTGTTCTCTTTTTCAGATCTTATATATATATTAAATCTATAAGTCTATTCATCCGCTTTCTAGAACCCATAATCAAGCTAGTTAAGGCATGCTTACTTTTGGTCTAGGTAGTGCTATGTAGTATTTTAATTTACTACATTGGTTAAATTTATTAAAAGTAAAAGTCATAAATACTTCGACAAGGAACCAAACTGATGACCTTGCGAACAATATAATGACTCAGTGATGCCGATGAAGGTTTTCAGCATTTATGATTTCTAAATTCAATCTAACCCTTGTTTTGCTAATATTATAAACGCGAAATTTTATATGTAGGTATATTCATTATTGGCCCAGGGTCAGTCGGGGTGCGAGGGATATGCTCTATGGGCAACCTTACACCCCGGCGTCTGTAGACCCGAGACGGCGTGCGGTTTTAGTCGGTTCAAGCCCGACATAACCGCCCCCGCTGGCACGCGGGGGGGTATCCGAAGGGATTTCCGCACGAAAAAAAAAAAAAAAAAAAAAAAAAGGTATATTCATTATTGCCGGGACAGTGGGGCGACTAGCGCCCCTCCCCCAAACCGGGGCAAGACGGGGACACCGTGGTTCCCAAACCCGAGGGGGCCATCTCGAAACCGGAGATGGCCCAGGGTCAGTCGGGGTGCGAGGGATATGCTCTATGAGCAACCTTACACCCCGGCGTCTGTAGACCCGAGACGGCGTGCGGTTTTAGTCGGTTCAAGCCCGACATAACCGCCCCCGCTGGCTGGCGGTGGGGTATGCGAAGGGATTTCCGCACGAAAAAAAAAAAAAAAGGTATGTTCATTATTACCCGAGGGGGCCATCTCGAATCCGGGGATGGCCCAAGGTCAGTCGGAGTGCGAGGGAAATGCTTTACCTTACACCCCGGCGTCTGAAGACCCGAGACGGCGTGCGGATTTAGTCGGTTCAAGCCCGACATAACCACCCCCGCTGGTCGGCGGGGGGGTATCCGAGGGGATTTCCACACGACGAAAAAAAAACCGGCCAAGTGCGAGTCGGACTCGCCCATGAAGGGTTCCGTATCAGCAAGTAAGATGTTTATATTTGTAATTGAATGAAAGGTAAATTGAGGTTTACGATTTATGACGTATTAAAAAAACTTCTTACTAGATCTCGTTCAAACCAAATTTCGGTGGAAGTTTACATGGTAATGATTTTTTTTAGTTTTATCATTCTCTTATTTTAGAAGTTACAGAAGGGACACACACTTTTATCACTTTGGAAATGTCTCTCGCGCAAATTTTATTGAGTTTCAGTTTTAAGTATGGGGAACCCCCAAAATTTATTGTTTTTTTTTTCTATTTTAGTGTGAAAATCATAATGTGGTTCACAGAATACATCTACTTACCAAGCTTCAATAGCATAGTTCTTATAGTTTAATAGTTTTTCTTTAGTTTAAATAGTGGCTGTGAAATACGGACGGACAGACAGACAGACATGACGATATAAGGGTTCCGTTTTTTGCCATTTGGCAACGGAACCCTAAAAAAAGGTATGTTCGTTATTAGACTTGATTAAATTTGCACAGACCAATGAATCAGCACATGCAAAATGTTAAAACAAGTTGAATTCCTGAGACGAGCTCAGCCGAATACAAGGGATTTTCGATTTTGCGATTTTTTTATTTTTGCGATTTTTTGCGATTTTTTTTATCTTGCAATGGTTCACCCCAGCACGAATCTATTACCGAAAACAGCAACTCGATAGCTCATCTCCTTCATACCCAAAACCGTGACAGAAAATTGGCAACGACGACGTCGACGACAACTCGATAGCAATAGGGCTTTTCTAAAGAAAATCCCTAAAAATTACAATATTTTGTGTATTGCGATCCAAGCTTGTTTTTCGTCTAAATATTCTTGAATTTTATAATATATTTTTTTAACAAAGTTTAGTTTTAATTTGACTTTTAAATTTATGAACAGGTCTATTTAATAAGAGTAACTTGATGTAGTAACATTATTTAGATGGCCTCTGTGGCGTAGCCGTAGTGCATTCGACTGCTACGACAAGTGGCGCGGGTTCGATTCCCGCTTAGTACAAATAAATGTATGCATAAATATGTCTATTTACATTGGTCTGGATGTTTCTATGTATAGTATGTATGTATTTACAAAAAAAGGTATATATGTATGTTTATCTGCATTCTAGAACCCATAACACAAGTTAGTTAAACTATGCTTACTTTGGGTCTAGAAAGCGCTGTGTAGAATGTCGTAGAATATTTATATTTATTTATTTATTTAGATAGATTTAAGTAGGACTTTGGTTTTAAAAATCATTTTAGTGACTAAACTGCTAAATCAATCGTGATAAAATTCGACAAAGAAGTAGTCCGGAACCTGGACAAGAACTTAAACTACTTAAAATCCGAGACTTTGTTCGCCTTCACATCTTGACACATGAGCGAAGTCACAGACATTCCATTACATACTAGATACATAACATAGTATTTCTTGTAAAGTGTTTGGAAATATGAGGCTTACATATGAAATTGCCGTTTTTCTTGAAGAAATTGAAGGAAACCCAATTTTCAGTACTAACATTTTTGCATTTTTTTAGGAATGACAAATCCAAATTTTATGATTTTTTTGTGCATGAAAAGTTACAGCTGTTAAGTAATACGAAATTTATCATCAAAATGTATAGCATTTAGGAAGAACTGTTTTTGAAGATCGAATTAATTTATCAGGCAGCTAATAAAAACAAAATTTAATACAGAGTTGTAAAGTCAGTTGAAATAGCTATTAAATTACAGGAATAACGAACTTGTAAAATTGTGAATTTGTAAGAAAATTTCGGCAATTTCTTAGGTAAAGACCTATTAAATTTGTCTGATCAGTGCATCGTACCTAAAGCTTCATACACAGCAGCCACTCCGCCACCGAGGCAGATTTCTATTTCGATAATAGGCGTATAATTTTTATCAATGTATCTCCATATTTATCCATAAAAAACACGAGATTTACAAACGAAAATATTTAAAACGCGACCCGATTACCGAACGAGTTTCGTACGTAATATTACCGAAAAAAGTCAATACATTACGTAATATGTATATACAAACTCAAAAATTATAAATAATTACCATATATCCCTGCTGTGGGGTACTTTTTGCTACTTTTCAGTGGCACTAACACTACACTATTAATAATTTGTGGCACTAAATTTTTTTGACAGTTTTATTTTTTTATTCGCGGGCCACGTCTGCTCGTGGCACTGGTATACCGCGGACTGCCTTGTAGCCCCTCCATAGCGGTAAAGTGACAGTCCTAAAGGCTTGTTCATAACGTTGGTATCATATCGTCTTTCTATAAAAGGTTGGTTATATAAGTGTCTAGCTGGGACCCACAGAAATCTCCAGGGTTCAACCTCACCTATAAGCCATTAAACCTGCATATTGACAGACGAGGCTTTGATTTGATTGATCGATCAGAGCGTCTCGCAATAATTGTTGATATAATGACAAGCTCTTGAAAGCCGAAAAAGACAAACAAATAAAATATTTGGCCTTGGGGCACGAGATTGTCGACATGTGGGATGTGGATTTAGCAATTATTGTTCCGGTAGTCGTATCGGTTCATGGACTAATTGCCAAGAGCCTCGACCAACATCTAAAGAGGCGCGCGTTAAGCAGGTGGATCAAGGGCTTGGTGCAGAAGGCGGTACTTCTCGACACGGCACGTCTTGTGAGGAGGTTTCTCTCTTTGGAACCCTAACCACGGGTATCTTGGTCCCTGTACCCGATGCCCTTCGGGGATACAGGCGTGATGTTATGTTTATGTTTATGAGACTCCGGGAAAAGCCCTTTTTCTCAGAGTTATGAGGTCAGACGGCAGTTACACCGTTTTTTTTTTGTGCGGAAATCCCTTCTGATACCCCCCCGCCGGCCAGCGGGGGTGGTTATGTCGGGCTTGAACCGACTAAAACCGCACGCCTTCTCGGGTCTACAGACGCCGGGGTGTAACGTTACCCATAGAGCATATCCCTCCCTCGTGCAATGGGGTCAGCTGGCCCTGAAAAGGGCCGGTTGGTCAGACTCTTGGCCGTTGGCGTTGACGCCAGCTACTCCAGAGGAGCAATCAATGATGCGTCATCGCCCACGTTGACCAGGGTGCACCAAACTTGGAGGTGATCCAACCAGTCGCACCCCACGGCAGTTGCACCCATAAAAGCTGCATAAGTCAAACTAAAAGGAGGAGAGGGGATGAAAGTTTCGGAGGCAAACATCTTAGCATTGTCCCTGATTGCCTTCAAGTCTTTTTGCTCGGAGTCCGGGGTCCGCTTACAACTTCTCCTTTTTTAGATATGGCTTATTGGCTTTTATAATAATAATAACTAGGGATGCGATGTAGTTAGCCGATCGCAAGAAAATTGAGCTGAGCGAGCATTTATTTTTTTATTTCAAAATATGAAAAATTCTATTTTGGCGCGCGCGATCTTTTTTCATTAGTTTCAACGGTAAATTTGTTTTTCGGTGATAATTCCTCAATGGTATGTCCGATTTTTGATAGGCTACACGAGAAAGTTCACCCTGTATGATCCTATACAATAATTATGCTTTATCAAAATATATGTAGTTTTTTAATTTTTTTTTTTTTATACCACTCAGGTGGCAGGCAAGCTCACGGCCCACCTGATGGGAAGTGGTCACCGTGGCCTATGGACGTGTGCAACACCAGGGGTGTCACACTCGCGCTGCCGACCCTAAAAAAAAAATGCAAAGCAGGAATAGCCTTTAGTCTTCCGGGAAGACCAAAGGCTACTCCCGCCTCTCCCTTCTTTTTTAGTTTTTGTGCTGTCAGAAGGAAGACTCTTCCCTCTGTCAGCACAAAAAGTCTCAGTGAGCTCTGGCTACCCTACTCACCGCCGGCAACACAACACGAGGTTATTATGGCCGCGGTATTCTGTAGGGCGGAGGTACTTCCCCAGTCGGACTGCTCAGTTGGACGGGAATACCGTCACGTCCTACCTCTCAAAAAATTCTCATCTGAGGGGGCTATCTCGAAACCGGAGATGGCCCAGGGTCAGTCAGGGTGCGAGGGAAATGCCTTATGGGCAACCTTACACCCCGGCGTCTGAAGACCTACAACGTGGTACACCTAGAATTGGGAGCAATGGTGAGATGATGAGTTGAAAAGGCACAATCTCGGGTTTTCAAAGCGGGGCGTAAAAAAGCATCTATTGAGGCCCTCAAGGTGATTAGGGACCCCCCTTGAATGGTGGTTAGGGACCACCATTCAAGGGTCAGTCGGGGTGCGAGAGGAATGCCTTATGGGCAAACTTACACCCGGTGTCTGAAGACCCGAGACGGCGTGCGGTTTTTCAAGTTCAAGTCCGACATAACCACCCCCGCTGGCCAGCGGGGGATATCCGAGGTGACTTCCACACGAAAAAAAAGGGTACTAATTCTCAGTAATATGAAATCAGAAAAACTCAATTTCGTAAGAATTTCAGTAGATGACACCAGCGTCGCCCCAAGACGTATGTATAGGAGAATTAGGATTATCCAGGATGGGTCCAGGTAGGTCAGTTGGTCAGAGTACTGCTCCTAAAAGGGGGAAATTTCATCCTAGAAATATAACATTTCCGATTTAAATTTATAGGAAAGTTATAATAAATTAATTGCCCAGTAATTATGCGTTTTATGTATTTTAAATATCACTCTGTACACACCTTTATATTACCAATAAACACGCACACATTGAAACAATGCAGCTTTTTTGTGACCGTGTGCGCGTGAGTGAATTGAATGCAACATAAATATTTAATAGCTGGCCTCTCTCTGTATATCCTTTGAGGGACAGGGATTGATGATATATGCACATATTTCGTAAGTTTATGTATATGAATCTACTCTACTATTTTATAGAGGAAATATTTCTATTTTTGTATTTTTGTAAAAACTACTAAACCGATTTCAATAGTGTTTTCACCATTAGAATGCTACGTTATCCCTGAATGACATAAGCTAATTTTAATCCCGATATTCTCATGGGATCAGGACTTACGTGAGTAAAACTGATGGCATTTAAATTAATAAAATTCTCTGAATTTTTGTGACCTAGCGTTTGTAGTGTTTTAGTGGCTCACCTTGTTAAAAGTGATAGTTGAGGTGTATGAGACTCCACTAAGACCTTCGTGGCTAAGCGAACCTCACCTGCAAGCCGGTAGACCTGCTGATTGACGGACGAGGCTCTGGTGCAGGCACACCTCTCGGGGTTGGGAGATCAGACAGTAGTTAAGATAAAAGATAAAAGCTAAAATATTCTTTATTGTACACCATAAAAGTAGTTCTAAATAGATAATATTAGACTTAAGTTTAATGTACCATGGGCGGCCTTATCTCTAACAATCTCTTCCAGGCAACCTTTGGATGGATAGATACCATGAGATGATAAGGGCAGTGTCCAATGAACAATAAAAAGAAGAAAAACTGATAAATATGTTAGAAAAATGAACAAAATTTAATATAGATCAGTTGTATTTCAAAGATATATACACAATATATTACATTATAAATCTATTCAAAATACCTATATATAATACAAAATATTTACATATACCTATACTACCCATATATATATATAAGGTAGTCACCTTTTTTTTTTCGTGCGGAAATCCCTTCGGAAACCACCCCCCCCCGCGCTGGCCATACCACACATACCTTTGGATTGCCAGTCAGCCTGTGACCACGGCCAGTGGCACTTTTTTTTTTCGTGCGGAAATCCCTTCGGATGTGTACTTGGGCCCCCCCACTGGCCCCGCCGGCCAGCGGGGGCGGTTATGTCGGGCTTGAACCGACTGAAACCGCACGCCGTCTCGGGTCTACAGACGCCGGGGTGTAAGGTTGCCCATAGAGCATATCCCTCGCACCCCGACTGACCCTGGGCCATCTCCGGTTTCGAGATGGCACCCACGGGTTTGGGAACCACGGTGTCCCCGTCTTGCCCCGGTTTGGGGGAGGGGCGCTAGTCGCCCCACCATCCCGGCCTGCTTCTGCTGGGGTGACAGGCGACCTCACCTGCCACCCCCAGGCCTGCGCTCATGGAGGACGGAGGTCGTTAAGCGACCTCCGGCGCCTGGGTCGCCTGCGACGCGCGGCGAGCATGTTGCGGGCTCGGCGGGCCGGGAGAGTTCTAAATCTCTCCCGGGCGCGCTCCGCCATCTCCTTCTCGAGCATTACTTGCTTATTATATTATTACTTGCTTATTAGTCACCTAACGGGAGATGGACAGATAGTGATCCTTTAACAAATTTTTAAAAGACACAAATGACTGTGCTCTCTTTATACGAGTATGTAGTGGCAGTGCATTCCACAGGCGAACTGCCTGAATAGTGAATAGTGAGTTAATTCCATAAAAGTCGTATAATATAGTAGGAGACGGATTAAACGGACCCCGGGCTCCGTGATGGAAGCCTCAGATACGACCAGGAACCCCGCTAAGATGATGATGATAAAACTATTTTTAACGGATTCTATCGCGGTTTATTTGATGTTATTTTATATTTTAAAAACTGCGATAGAATCCGTTAAAAATAGTTTTATTTCAATGTGTAACATTCGCGTAAACTTCCGACAATATCATGATGATGATAACCTTATCACCGAATAAAATTTAGAGAATCTTGCTGTAGGCTACAAAGGCTCACAAAATTTTATTCAGAGGATTTGTTGAGCTGAGGGAGAGTTATATGCTGCGTATAGCTACCTCTCTCTCCCTCAGCTGTGCAGCCCAAAACTGAATGGGTTTTAACGCGCCGTGGTATGGCCCCTTAGGCCGATTG
This sequence comes from Cybosia mesomella, assembly GCA_946251805.1. Classification (NCBI taxonomy): domain Eukaryota; kingdom Metazoa; phylum Arthropoda; class Insecta; order Lepidoptera; family Erebidae; genus Cybosia; species Cybosia mesomella. The sequence continues at coordinate 12,715,966 of OX276417.1, read as the reverse complement.
AATTACGCTACGTTTAATTCGGTAAGAAAGAATAATGGAAAGAAAACTTTGGTATTGCGTATGATCTGTCAAAATAAAACCTATGTTTTCGTTAGTTTATCAAACGTTCTGAATAAATAATTTTTCAATTAGATTGTGAAATCTGAATGTCATAAGTTTTCCTAAGTTTTGAAATGACACGTTTTAAAACATAATTATACTGAATTCCTCTGGGAGTTTAACCTCTTTCTGTTGGAAGAAACTTTATTACAAGAAAAAGTTTCCCAAAGAGGTAGGAAGTCGGATTATTTTGAATGCTGAAGAAAAAGAAAACAAAAAAATTGTTATTTACTAATTTATTAATACAAAAAATACAAATCATTTCTTTTTTATTTACAAATAAAAAATATTTAATTTACTTCTTATGGCAAATTTAAAATATTTATCAATTCTTCGCGTTAGACCTTACTTTTTAATTAAATTTATATACATACCTTTCAGTTTAGTTTTGGTTTATCTCGGTAACGGATAGGACTTGGCCCGTTAAGTGGTAACAGATAGGACTTTGTCCGTTAAATGGTAACCATCACACAGGGACATATAGGCTAACAAGAAACTAGTGGTTCTACGGTGTGCAGTACCCGGTTTTTAAAATGACACTTCTTTAAGAAGAATAATGAGACTTCGGCTGAGATCGACTTAATTCGGTTTTATAGAGTGTTCTTTCTATAGTGTAGTCGCCATCGGTATGAGCTTAATACACCCCAAACTAGCGACCACCTTAGCTATGAAATTTTACATAAAAAACATGCTATATTTCTCCTCTGAAGATTACAAAAATAATTTTAGGTCAATTATTTATTGATTAATTTTAATAAAAAATCATTTGTAATTTTTTTAGTGTTCAGCAACTTCTGAGGCTGACTGTACTGTACTGTTATAAAATATTATAACAGAACTATACATTTTAACTACTCTTACAAGATGGCAAGATGTAGATAATATTATGCACTGTGTGACAGAGTGAACGCTCTACAAAGTCGAAGCAAGCCGAACTTAGCCGAACTCTCACTCGTCTTCCCGATGTGCCTAATTAAAAGCTGTATACTGTAATAGAGTTTATAAAATTCATTACTCGCTCATATTCAAGTCCTCTGATCCTTTTATCACATTATTATTTTACATAATAATATATTGTAATTAAAGGAAGAAAGAAAAAATAATTTTATTTTAGTGCAACACAAAATAAAGCATGCAGAAGTTAAAATGGCTAAAATTCTAATATTACATCTAAGTAGGAACATACTTCATATGTATGTTGCACTAAGAAAGGAGTGTATGACAACGCTAGCTCGCGAAAACTGACCACAGTCAAAGCAATATAGATTCTCGTAAGAAATAATTGGACACATAATTGAATGCACGTATTAACTGTAGAAAATCATTTTTTGAAAAAATATTAATGTACATGTTAGTTTGAACCTTATTTTGAGGCAACGAGAATCACTACTACAACAGCAGTGTAAAATTATAACGCATAGCTGCATAAAAATTAAGTAGACATATTTTTTTATAAATATAAAAAATTAATCATAATATAATATTACGTACTAAACATAAAACTAGATTCTGACATTCATAAGTGTTACATATTTTTTTATTTAATAATATTTTAATATGTATAAAATATTACTATCTATAATATGCTGTCAACTAATTTGATTGTCACATGACAGTAAATGTAACTGATGTGTAACACATATGACTGTCAATTCCTATCAACTTATTATAACATTAAATTAAATTGCTCGTCTGTGTTGGTATAGTCAAGTCAAATATCAAGTAAATAATTTTCTTTCAAAATTGGTTTTTCCTATTCAAAACATTGAATGGTATAAATAACTGAAAACTAGTAATTCTTTAAATATCTCTAAACTAAAATAATATAAATCATAATTAACATGCACAGTCGTGCTGACAATAATTGCATTTAGGCTCAATTACCGTTTTATAACATAATAACTAACTTAATTTTCAATAGAATTTCTTTTGTATACAATATCACGGTAAAGGTATATAATTATGTCGTAGGGTATGATTTAATAACACAAATTTTCGTGAAAACCCTACTTTTCAAATCGAGAAAACAAAATTTACACTTAATTTAATATTAGATCGTAGAACAGTCAGCGTCAAAGTCACTTTAAGATTTTAAAATTAGTTTTTGAGAAAATTTATTAACATTTCTTATTGAAAATATTGTTTCACTACATAGTAGGCTCAATTAAAATAATTTTAAATGTTTATTAAAATATAATTAATGATTTTCATACAGATTTTTAAGTTTTAAATCTGTTAAATCATCTACTTTTGACGCTGACTGTACGAATGAATTACGTCAATAAGAGTCTTTCTGCGTTTCATACCGCGGTATGAGTCACCCCAGTCAAAAAGCTTAGTGGGCGATTAATACCATGGTTCGAAACACCCTGTCACATAAATAAATTTCACAAAGAACCAAAGTCTTATTTATATCTGTCATTTAATATTTATATATTAATTCGATAACGGTAACACTCTAAGACGTCTGTCATTACTGTCAATTGTCATGTCATATCTTCTGTCATAGTTGCGCTTTCTGTTTCTGTTCGTATTTTGTTGTCGTTTTTGCCTGGCTGTCAGTCTTTGTTCGTCATGTACACGGTCATATGAGTATATCCTGAAAAAATATAGTATTTTAAATAATTTAGTTATATTCTTTATTATTTGTAAATGAAATGTGCAGCACAGTAGCACAAATGAGCAAAATGTCCGCCATAATTAAATGATTAATATACTACAGACACTATAGATATGAAATAATTGTTTGTACCATGTCTTTTCGTAGGCTTATTTTCTATTAAACGTAAATAGTATAGATAATTAAAAAGAAAATTAGAAGATGATAACTACGACCTTAGGCAAATGTGTCATCCTATGCCTGTTCGTCCCAATGGGACGAAACACATATTTTTATTTTTATTAATAAAGGTATACACATTAAAGTTTGGCATGAATTTCTTAATATATTAACTTGGATAGTAATTTTATTACTATACCTACATCGCTAGTTTTTTTTGCTGATAGTACATTATGTCATTATAGGTTAATAAATGAGGAAAACTTATTATTGGAACGAATCAATGAATAAGAAAATGTTTTCATCAAAATTGTATGATTCGTTACATTGGGACGAACGTAGGATGAAATACTGAAACACTCTTTGACGGTATACTTTCGTATTTCGTGTACAATATAATAAAAAACGAAACGAATTTTAGTATAGTTCTTGAAGTAAAAATTGTAAACAGAGGAATGGTTTTAAAAACACATCAATGTATCCAGTACATATAACTAAGGAAATATTAGCTACGTTAGAATATAGAAAAAAAATTGGTGGTCAATGTTATGTAACTTGTCACTAGATGGCGCTAATAATTAAAATGTAGTGCTAGATAATAGATGGCGACACTAGTATCTTGATTTAAAAAATAAGTTTTCAAACCTTTTATTATCAACAAAAATAAATAACTCTTCAAATGGGTAGTTACCTGTTTAATAGTTAAAATAAAATATTAAACTGAGCTTATAAAATAAAGAATATTAAAAGAGCGGTAAAAGTTACATCCGTTCTGATTTTATCGTTTTTATTTATTTTAATGTCTTTGTGGATTTATCACGGTGGACAGATCACCGATAGTTATAAATAACTTTATTTGAAACTACTGAAATAAACGTCATACTTCTCGATAGATAGTTAAATAGATAATCTTTATTGCACACCAATTAGAGGATACAAATGACTAAGATACATTAGAATACTTATACAATGGGCGGTCTGATCACAATTTGCGATCTCTTCCAGACAACCTTTAGATGGACTAGATTGATAGAATTGGGTAGTTAATAAATATTCTATGACATTCTACACAGCGCTTTCTAGACCCAAAGTAAGCATAGTTTAACTAGCTTGTGTTATGGGTTCCAGAATGCGGATAAACATACTTATATACTTTTTTTTTGTAAATACATACATATTATACATAGAAACACCCAAACCAATGCAAATAGACATATTCATGCATACAAATATTTGCACTGAGCGGGAATCGAACCCCCCCTGTCGTAGCAGTCGAATGCACTACCACTACGCCACAGAGGCCGTCTAGTTGTAGTAGTGTATCGCTTAATTTATCTAACTCTAAAAGAAGCGAAATACAATTTTATTCCAATAATATTGCAATATATATAGGTATATATGATAAAAATAATATATTATATGATTTCATATAAATTTTCATATAATAAGTTTTATGGAAACTTATATAAAGTAGGAAAAAAAACGAGAGAGAGAGACGAAGATAAATTTGACATGTAAGCTACTAAAAAACTTAGTGTGAAGAAACTGATTTGTCTTGACAGTCAAGTACCCAAATGTCATAAGTGTTACAAATTTTGAACCAACCACCCCATCTAGCATAAATAATAGGCATTAACAAGTATAATGCAGCGCCATCTAGTATTTAAAGTTAAAACTATTTGTTAATATTTTGACGGTACAAATTACAAAAAAAATCGATACATCTGTAAAAAGAACTCTACTTTTTGCCATTAATATAATTGCCCTCTGCGTCCTTGTACAGATCTTCATTAATCCCGTAGTAAGATGCTGAGTTGGGACAGTCAACCTGCAAAAAAAGCATAAGTAGCCATTAAAAACATTAGGTAGGTATCTCATTTGTACGGGGTGCGAGGGATATGCTCGGGGTGCGAGGGATATGCTTGGGGTACGAGGGATATGCTCTATGGGCAACCTTACGCCCCGGCGTCTTTAGACCCGAGACGGCGTGCGGTTTTAGTCGGTTCAAACCCGACATAACCACCTCCGCTGGCCGGTAGGGTATCCGAATGGATTTCCGCAAGAAAAAAAAAGGTATATCATTTGTAGTCAACGGCAGTTATCTACACAGATGCAGAATCTACGCCACGCCCGTCTGCATACACATTTGAAGGTCCTACGACGTGGTCCTAGCTGATTCAACGTGGTACCAGTTACAGTGGGTACCAGGAAGTCACATTAAATCTATGTATGTATAACGAAACCTATCTTGCAACATGGTGATACCAAGATATTTGGGGAATACTTTGCTCTACTACAGTTTCTACTCCTTTCTATCATCTATTTGGTTTATCTTGACTTTCAAGGGAGCGTCTATCGTGTGACCCCCAATCCTCATAAGAAAACCACCACTCTGTTCAGCAATCAGCAAATGTACCGGTTTGCAGGTGAGGTTGGCTTGTACACTAAATTATTGACATGTAAATATTTATATCGCGATGTAGGTTCAATGGTTGAGATGGTTGCGACGTAGTTCAGTTACTTTTCGCCAGATGGCGCTAGATATATGTTGGTGTGTGCTGTTATAGCTTATATAGTTACAACTCATGTACAATACAGAGGTGTATAAGGACACTTTTTTTTTCTTGGGGAATACCTTCGGATTACCCCTTCCCCTCCCCGCCGTCCAGCGGGGGTGGTTAAGTCGGGCTTGAACTGACTAAAAACGCACGCCGTCTCGGGTCTTAAGACGCCGGGGAGTAAGGTTGCCCATATAGCATATCCCTCGCACCCCGACTGACCTTGGGCCATCTCCGGTTTCGAGATGCCCCCCTCGGGTTTGGGAACCACGGAGAACCACAGTTTGGGGGAGGGGCGCTAGTCGCCCCGCCGTCCCGACCTGCTTCTGCTGGAGTGACAGGTGGCCTCACGTGCCACCCCCAGGCCTGCGCTCATGGAGGCCGGAGGTCGTTAAGCGGGTGTATAGGACCCTGCAAACCCTTCTGGGCTCAAGTCAACCTCACCTGCTAAACAACTGTTGGAATGTCAGACGGCAATCGCTCCCGGAAAAGTTGACATACTAATCACAACCAATAAGCGGACCACAGGTTCGAAAGTAAAAACTTTCGATGCTATCAAGGAATCGCTATGAGGATTACGAGTAATGTAGAATAAAATTAAAATTACCTGAAAGAACCAGTCACACACCCTGTTCTTCTGGTTGAAGACGGTGCCTGGTGCGCAGATGAAGGAGTACATCGTGTTACCGCCTAGGGAAGGAACACACCAATGCCATACCTGTAATGATGACAATACAGTTGAAGCCCTGCATAGTTTTTTACACAAAACATTATACAAAACTATTGCTCTTTTGATTTTATCAGGCGCGTACTGCAATATTCTTTTATTTTGTGATACCTCTATTTGTGCTTAATAGTACTTGGGGGGAGGGGCTCGTAGCTAAATGGTAACTGGGTATCTTAATATGTTGCAGGGAGAAGGTTCGGAGGGTGATATTGATTATTAGTACAAACATAAAAATACTCAAACCTGTCCATAAAAGGCTTCGTCCGCGTGGACTTAGATCTGGATTTTAATTCATTTTGCGCGGAACCCTAATTCTTTTTCTAAAATCACATATATATAAGTAGTACAATTGTATCCGTTACCTGGCACATAGTCTCGGGGTCTGCGTAGTACCCGGGTATTTTGTCGTCACAGGTGAAAGACAACCCCTGGGGTACTTCTGTGTACACGGGGTAGTCTTCGCCAGGGATATAGCCGTCTAATGACTGTAAAAAACACAACATTAAAAAATAAAATTTAACCAATAATAATAATATTATAGGTCAGGTACTAACGGCCCGTGGCAGGTGAGGCCGCCTGTCACCCCAGCAGATGTAAGCCAGGGCGGCGGGGCGACTAGCACCCCCCCCCCCCCAAACCGGGGCAAGACGGGGACACCGTGGTTCCCAAACCCGAGGGGGGCCATCTCGAAACCGGAGATGGCCCAGGGTCAGTCGGGGTGGGGTGTGTGTTGGGTAACCTCCTCGAGTGTCGCTCCGATTCCGATCCCGCTGCAGTCCGGGGGGATCGGAATCGGAGCGGCCGGTACACCCTGGGCATCGGTCAATGGCTTCCCCTTCACCCCTTCATAGGGTTGGCATTGATCGTCGGCCAATACCCAACGTGGCGGGAACACATCGCTCTCCAGCGCTGACCAGCGGGGGGTATGCGAGGGGATTTCCGCACGAAAAAGAAAAAAAAGAGGTACTAACGGCCCAGGAGGCTAACCACGACTTATAGAGATGCAGTTCAATTCACAGACGTCGAGGAAGAGAGATGAAGCTATAGACCGTGTAAAGCCCCATCTCTCTCCCTCAACTACGTTGCCCAAAACTGAATTGTTGTTAGCGCATCGTGGTCAGCCCACAGGTCCTGGCTGCGCCGGAAAATAAATTCGTAAAAAAATTCTAACAATAACACGCTATCGAAAAAAGATAAAAACCGTCTTTAAAGAGGGTTATACAGGGCGTGCCACGGCAATGCCACATGGAGGAAAAGTACCTTAATTATTGTAGATGGGACATTTTACTGAAAGAAGACTTTATTTAAATTTTAAAAACTATTTGAACTGCATTCATACATTTTTAATAATTGCCTCGTTGAACCGGGAATCGAACCCGGTTCACGAGAAAAAAAAATCGGTCTGTAGTTTTATGATACCGATCGGAAGGCATCATCGTAAGCGTTATTTTTTGCTAAATAAATTAGTATCAGAGATAAAGGGAAGACCATGAATTTTAACAATTGATGTGAAATTTTGTTCAGAAAAATGAAAAGCTGACATTGCCGAAAGGACGTACAACTGTCATAATCATAATACCTTTTTTTTTCTTTTATCGTGCGAAAATCCCTATAAATTTACCTACCCACTTGAGAAGTACGCAGTTGAGTAATAACCAGGTCCTCTTAGTACATTTTTATGAAGGGCATTTGAATACGGAAAGGTATTTAGAAATACTTGAGATATTAAGAAATGAGATAAATAAACTTCCGGTCGCAGAACGACAAAACCTTACTTTTCATGATGATGGGGCTCCGGCTCATAACAGTCACAGAACAAGGGATTATCTCAATGAACACTTTGGTCCCTGGATCGGGACAAATGGACAAATAAGATGGCCGCCGAGATCCCCAGATTTAACCCCGTTAGATTTTTTTTTATGGGGTTATGTAAAAAAAATAGTTTACCAGCATGAAAGTGTCAACGAGCTACAAAGAGAAATTAGACGTATTATTCTAAATATCCACCACTACAAGATAAAAGAATCGACAGGGAGAGAAATAATCCAAAGAGTGCGACTTTGTATTCAACAGGATGGGGCTCATTTCGAGAATTTGATACATTGATTAATTTTGTATTAAAATTTTTAAAATTCATGGTCTTCCCTTATTTCTGATACTAATTTATTAAGCAAAAAATAACCCTTACGATGATGCCTTCCGATCGGTATCATAAAACTACAGACCGAATTTTTTTTCCGGACCGGGTTCGATTCCCGGTTCAACGAGTCAATTATCAAAAATGTATGAATGCAGTTCAAATGGTTTTTAAAATTAAAATAAAGTCTTCTTTCAGTAAAATCTCCCGTCTTCAATAATTAAGGTACTTTCCCTCCATGTGGCATTGCCGTGGGACGCCCTGTATATCGTGTCAAAATTTGAGCTCACGGGATTAGACTTCACACGGCATTCACTCCCGTAAAAACCAACATAAGGCAAATCAAGGAAAAAAAATAAGAGAGCAGACTCGGGCGAAGCTTTTCTTGATTGTAACTAACGCTTTGATGTTGATCGTTAAAATAGTTACATTTAACTTCCAAAGTTATTTTAAAGAATATTAGCTACAAATTGCTTATGAGTGGGCTCACATCGGTAATGTAATGCCCAGGATTCGAACCCGAGACTTGTAGATCGTATGGCCGACTCGTTAACCACTTAACTACCGACACTTACATAAGCCAAGCAAATAATAAAAACGTGAGAAAAAGTAAAAAAAAAACACAAATAGCGGATTATAATTCCATTAATTGTTTATCTGACTTTAATCGAAATAATGACTACAATTATATTCAATAGGTACCTATTTTAATTCCCTGAAGTTAATCTTCTTGTAATCATTCTATAATTATGATTACCCATCAATTAGATCAAGTAGATGTAGCCGCGGTAGCCTAGTGGTATGGGTAATGGACTGCTGAGACGAGGTCTCAGGTTCGATCCCAGGTTTTACCATAGCACACACCAATGACTTTTCGATGCTTTTCGAAGTTATGTGTGTATTTATCGCAGGTTTATAAGTGCCCGGTTAATGGCAATAGGCTCGCCACCTATTACATTGGGACCTAAACATAAACTGGCGAAATGTGGGTGCTAGCACCTCTGCCTACTTCGGGGATATAGGCGTGAGTTTATGTTATGTTAGATCAAGTATTATATATAATTACTTGCTAAGAAATGAACAGCTATTGAACTACTCATTCAAATATCGTAATTAAGTAAAAACATTGTAATTCTAAACATACATAACTTCACGCCTGTATCCCCGAAGGGGTAGGCAGAGGTGTATTACACACCCACGACTCGCCAGTTATGTTAAGCTCCCAGGGGCCGAGCCTATTTATTGCCATCGACCGGGCACGTTATTAAGCGAGCGTTAATTATCATTTATTAATGCACATATAAATACGAAAAGTCAGATGTGTGTGCCCGGGGCGACTGGGGATCGAACTCGAGACCTCGTCTCAGCAGCACGTTACGTACGCCACTGGTATACCGCCGCTTATTTAACTTTTAAAACGACCATAAAAAAGTATAGCCGATTAATTTAATGGCGGTCATCCTACGAGCCTTCTGCTAACTCAGTTGGGTTCGGCTTTTCAGTCTAACTACGAAACAGCTGAATTTCGATGTTTTAAATAACATCGAAATGTGTGTCCATGTTTTAAACAGACAGAAATCTGCGTAATAAAAATAAACTGATCCTTCCATGTTATCGGCTTAGCAAAGTTAGTGATTCTTTTAGGGGGGAAGGTATACGCTTTTATAACAAATTGCCTGAATCGGTCCTTGGTATGCCTGACAATAAATTTAAAACCTTTGTTAAGACCACCTTATGTAAAAAAGCATATTGAAGGACAGATGATTGCCTTAAAGACAAAAATGTCTGGTTTGAGCATGGTGCAGGCTCCTCCTAAAATGCTAAAATGTTACAACTACAGAGATCCGATTCTCAGCACTCCATGGATTCACCGTGCGGTCGCCGGGTCCATAGCGTGGTACAGAGAGGAACATCATGACGGCGACTGGGACTTGCGACCCAGATGTAGGTTTAGGGTGGCCACCTTGTGATGCATCAGCGCTCACCTCCACCGTCAGTAGTGTTCCCCCCCCTACCTATCCAAATTTGGTACGATCCTAACAATGCCGCTTTTGATATACGTTTTAATAAAGAGCTTACTGAAGCTCTTGGCAATCCGAGGTCTTTAAGTAAGTTGTACAGGGATTTAGCTGGAATTCCCCTGGCTCCTACTTCTACGGCATAGAGTTTAACCACGTAGCCGTTTTTGGTTAACTCGTTAGTCAAATCAAAGTATTTGTTTGTCTTTATAGCGTGGTCTTTAGGTATATTAGTTTCCCACGGTACTGTGAGTTCTACAAGCACTGCACGCTTATGCGATCGTGAAAAAAGGAATATATCAGGTCTGGATGATGAGGCACAGACATCCTCCGGTATCCTATAGTGCTTCTCATACGTGTCTACGAGTATTGTCCAGTCAACGGCAGCTATCAAAATTGAATATGGCTTTTGAGGTGATTTCTTTGAGCAGCCTTCCTTTACAAACGCAATGTCATTTCTTTGGTTTGTGGTTAATCCTTTTTTCGCTCTAGCTACCGCCAAACTTACAGCCTCACGTATTATTTCTAATACCTTATCATGACGGCGCGAATAATGACCCCGGTCTAATAGCGTTTTACAACCCACTAGTAGGTGCCTAGCCGTACCAGTTGCTTCACCACATGAGTTACATGTTTTATCTGTGGCTTTTCCCCATCTGACCAGATTGCTTTGGTCGGGAAGGGTCAACTGGAATGCATTTAGGTAAAATTTAAGTAAGGCCGGTGACCAGTCGTATATTATGGTACGCCATTTTAAGGCTATGGGAATACAAAATTCACCTAGGGTCAACCATTCGTTTTGCATTTCTAGGTTCATTGCGTGCACCTTGTAGGTGTTGTTTTCGTCTGCTTGAAGAAAAGATTTTGCTATTTCTTTATCTGTTTGTCTCTGAATATTACCTAGACCTACTCTACCAGTCTGCGAGCCTATCATGAATCTTTTATGGAACTGGAGGCGTGATTAATATTGTAGTAGGCACGCGACATTTTTACCATATTTTAACTTTTTTCAATTATTTGAACGAACTTGGGTTAAATTTTATTATAACGTTTTTTTTTATCTACCTTTATTTATCTTGACACGAGACAAAAATGTACATTCGTCCATATTTAGTCTTAAGAGTCAGCTTATAATAGTGATTCTATTATAAGCTGACGTCTCGAAAATGCCGCAGTGGAGTTTGTTGCGCCGTTTCTTCTCCACTAGCGCCTAGGAAGCGGTGGTAAACTTAGTATTAAGCAATTATTGACGTCAAAAAGATGTAATTACGTTGCACTATTTTGAAAAATAAAGACTTTGACTTTGACTTTGACTTTGACTTTGACTTTGACTTTGACTTTGACTTTGACTTTTTCCGTGAAGCGGCTGCCATGTGACCTCCACAACGCATTGGCGATATCAAAATTCTTTAATCAGACCATTTGTCGGACTTTTTAGGGCTCCAAAGGCTTACGGGTAGCGTAATGGCTGCAATCAAGCGTCGGTAGCTTAGTGGTTAAGAGTTGACCCTACGATCGAGAGGTCCGGGGTTCGAATCCTGGCCATTACACTACCGACGTGAACCCACTCCTGACACAAGCAATTAAGCTTAGCTGGAGGGGTTAAGGGGAATATTAGTAATTTCGGTTACTAATATTGTTTAAAAAAAAAAAATTGATCTTTGTGTCATATTTTTCTCCTCTTTACTACTAGGAATTCAGTGCAGGGTGCGACTGAAATAAATTGAGCTGAGCGAGCAGGACTCTTACTTGAAAATAAGACATCTTACTACGGTCGCGCGCTTAGCTAAGGCCGCGCGCTCGTGAAACTGTTTTTCGGTTACTATTCCTCAATAGTACATCGGACATGAACCATCTCGCTTCAAAATACTCCTCAGTGTCCACACTATCAATGTGGTAAATTTGGTCAAGATCGCGCGAGTGGTTTACGGAGGAGTTCAGCCACCAACAAACGGCTATGCCGGGTATAAGAGCTTTGTCCGCTCAGCTCAATAATGGTTGGTGTTCAGAAGAATTGATCGACATGATGCTCACGGCCACATTCTTAAGAAACTGTCGTCTGACAGAGAGAGAACTCAGAGAAAAATAGTCTACACTTGAACCTCATTCATTAATCTGAGCAGGTGAGGTTGGTTTAGGCCCTGAATATATTGGTGATTATCATAACGGTTTTCCAGTTATGTCCAAGTTTGCACTTTGAAGCCCGGGCTCCGTTTATTGTTTTTGAATGGTATGTCGACTTTTAACGGAGCGCCTGACTGAAGTCTGACTACCCAACCCTGAGAGAAGACCTGGCATCAGAGCTTCGTCCGTTGTTTAGCAAGTGCACCAACTTGCAGGTCAGGCTGGCTTGAGCCGTGAACAAACGCCCACGTAAGATACCTTTTTTTTTTTTTTTTTTTCGTGCGGAAATCCCTTCGGATACCCCCCCGTCGGCCAGCGGGGGCGGTTATGTCGGGCTTGAACCGACTAAAACCGCACGCCGTCTCGGGTCTTAAGACGCCGGGGTGTAAGGTTACTCATAGAGCATATCCCTCGCACCCCGACTGACCCCGGGCCATCTCCGGTTTTGAGATGGCCCCCTTACTTGCTCTCCACTGTGCCATCTGCTAATCAGAGGGACAAGTGGAAAGCTTCCGAACAGCCCTCAACAGGGCCGGAGTTGGCCGTAGGTGGCAGCGTCTCTCCCGCCCTAGGAGAGAGGCGCTGCTGTCTCCGTTGCCCAGGGTGCACCGCGTGGAGGTCTCCAACCAAGCACCCCACCCACGTATATAGGATACCTATCATCCAGATGAAATTAACTGTCCCTTATAGATAAATAGATAGAATACTCTTTACTGTACACCACATATTATTATATACAATATCTTAAGTCTAAGCCCGACATAACCGCCCCCGCTGCCGGGGGGGGGGGTATCCGAAGGGTTTCCACACGAAAAAAAACAAAAAAAAAAGATACAATGGGCGGTCTTATCGCTAAGAGCGATCTCTACCAGACAATATAATATACAATCTTCTTTGTTCACGTATATTTTTTCCTGTAGAATAAAAAACAACAGTGTCACTCCGGTAGTGTTGCCAGAAGTAAAAACTAGAATTAGGTACGTATCTATTTTTAAATCGTAATTAAATATGTTAATACACCTCTGCTTACTGTATCAGGGATAAACATACAAGCATCAGTATATCTGATAATCATAAAAATCGTCCCAATCAGCAATATTACTGAAACTTTGAACAGTGCCATCTAGCGGATTTATTTTCAAAATGTTAAGTTAACACGCTGCTGTTGCCACCTATTTCAGAATTTATAAAGTGACGTTGCCTGTTACTACGTGATACAATGTTGACGGGCTAGATGGCGCTGTTATCAAATATTTACAGAGGTGTCGGAGCGTTCGGTGACGATGACGACAGTTACATGACTTTTTTTTACCCAAAAAGTGCTCACTGCGCCTAAAGAAGTTATCACTTCAAAAGTACAAAATTCTACAAGGATTCTGGTTTTACTTACGGCTAATGATTGGTCGATGAAGTAGAAAATTACTGCTAATAACCCGAGGGAGCCGAGTTTGAACCCGCATAACTGCTTCTGATGAGACATTTTGACCCTATTTGGTGTTCACTGATAATCTGAAACAAGCAAAGTACACTATATAAGCTTAGTGTTTAAGGAGCACCCTTACGTTCGAGAGGCCCTGGGTTCAAATTTTGACCAATACACTGCTGACGTGAACCCACTCCTAACACAAGCAATTTAGCTTAGCTGGAGGGGTTAGGGGGAATATTAGTAATTTCGTTTACTAATATTCTTTATATAAAACAAAAATATAAAAGAAGCGGCGATAGCCCAGTGGCGTACGTAACGGACTGCTGAGACGAGGTCTCGAGTTCGATCCCCAGTCACCCCGGGCACACACCTCTAACTTTTCGTAGTTATGTGTGCATTAATAAATGTTAATTATCGCTCGCTTAATAATGTGCCCGGTAGATGGCAATAGGCTATATTACATTGGGACCTGGCGAATCGTGGGTGTGTAATACACCTCTGCCAACCCTTCGGGGATACAGGCGTGAATTTATGTTATGTAAAACATATTTATTTATTCTAAACTGACTAATGTCCGTGAGATTCTGTTCCCATTCCCACTTCCCGTGGGAACTTATTCCAGGGATAAACAGTAGCCTATGTGTTATTCCAGACCATAATCTATCTGTGCACATAAATTTTAGCTGGATCCGTTCAGCCGTTATAGCGTGATTGAGCAACAAACATCCAAACATCTTCACAAACTTTCCAACTTATAGCGGAGAACTTCAAATATCTGGGACGTTTCTAGGTAGCTCAGTTGGTCAGAGCATTCCCCCTGTAAGGGACTGGTCGCGGGTTCAGGTCCCGTCCTAGATGTTCTCTTTTTCCGACCCAAATATATAGGAAAAGTTTACATACTAATTGCTTAAAAATTTCATTGAAAAAATGTTAAAGAGGATATTTAAAACTATTCTCATAAATAAAATAAAAATTAGGAATGTGTCTATATAAAGGTAATGAGTTTCTAAACTTTTCCATCGCCATTTCCGATTTAATGCGGTGTAATTTCAAAAGGCAAAGGTCAAAAAAAATTGATCATTTCCACACAGGCTAATTCTTTTTTTTTTCAATTAAGCTTGAGATGAAAAAACTATAATTACTCGAATCTTGATCATCACGGTATGCGCAAAGACTGCTAAGGTTAGGTACTGTGGTTAAGTGGTAACCGAATGAGTTAATAGATTGCAAAGTAAGTTAAAAAAATGCAAAGTTAAGCTTTCCTAGCTAGGTCAGTCGTAGGATGGGCGAAGAACCCTCAACGGCTACTTTTGTTAGACAAAGTAGGTACACAACGCCATCTAGACCCAAACTAAGCAGAGCTTCTTATTGAGTTCTAGAATGCGGATAAACATACTTAAATACTTTTTTTTGTAAATTAATACATAATAAATATAGAAACACCCAGACCAATGCAAATATGCATATTTGCACCGAGCGGGAATCGAATGGCTTAGTAGTCGAATGCGCTACCGCTACGCCGCAGAGGTACTAGTTAGCAGCGCAGCGCGAGTGCGTGGTCCGCCGCCACCTCCTTCTGCGAGCATGTAATACTCGCAAAGGAGATGTCGGAGCGCACCCGGGAGAGATTCAGAACTCTACTGGCCCGCCGAGCCCGCAACATGCTCGCCGCGCGTTGCAGGCGACTCAGGCGCCGAAGGTCGCTTTACGACCTCCGTCCTCCATGAGCGCAGGCAGAAGCAGGCCTGGACGGTGGGGCGACTAGCACCCCTCCCCCAAACCGGGGCAAGACGGGGGACACCGTGATTCCCAAACCCGAGGGGGCTTCTCGAAACCAGGGATGGCCCAGGTGCGAGTGATATGCTCTATGGGCAACCTTACACCTCACAACGTCTGTAGACCCGAGACGGCGTGCGGTTTTAGTCGGTTCAAGCCCGACATAACCACCCTCGCTGGCCGGCGGGGCGTTATCCGAAGGGATTTACGCACAAAAAAAAATAAGGTACTAGTTAACAAACAGATTAAAAAGGGTAGGCAGAGGTGTATTAGCGGGGCTCGTGGGTAAGTGGTAACCGAGGAGGTAAACACATCGCAAAATTAACCAATATAAGCCAGGTCACTCTTTGGGTGACCATTCTTAGCACATAACATAACACAACATAATATTCTTAACATAACAATTCATTGAGTCTGTGTTTCCGGAAAGCTATAACCTCGGAATCTTCAAGTCTTTGGGAATGCCTAGACGGAACCTATGTTCCGTCTAGGCAAACGTGATCCATCGTAGACCACATCGTCACTTACGACCAGGTGAGATAGAGGTCAAACGAGAGCCTATCATTCATAAAATAAAAATAAAAAATTGACACGATTACATTATACTTAATTGTCATTTATTAACATATTAAATTCTCCCCGTGACCATGGCTGCTTAAAAGCAACCGAAACGTCGGGTTCAATGTAAATAATAAATAAACATCAAATAAATCGTGATAGAATCCGTTAAAAATACTTTTATTTCAATGTGTAACATTCGCGTAAATTTCTGACAATCCTTACTAATATTATAAATGTGAAAGTAACTCTGTATGTCTGTTACGCTTTCACGCCTAAACCAATGAACCGATTTTGCTGAAATTTGGTACAGGGGTAGATTAGACCTTGGGAAAGGACATAGGCTATGTTTTGTCGCGATAACCGACATCTACGCGGGCGGAGCCGCGGGCAAAAGCTAGTATCATATAAAATTATTACCTATAAATATACCTAATTAACGCATTGTGACAAATTAATTAACGACTATTTTCTAATATTTTTTATGACTCGTGTAATTTATGCTTTTTCATTGTGGCTATGTGGAGTAAGCGAATTAACCTATTTAAACAAACAGATTTAAACCTTGAACTCGTTCAATAATTGTGCATACAGTGGTTGCCTTAACAGGTTAAACAATCAAAAAGCATAATTATATGTGTTATTACTATAAAGTATTGTTGTATTTAACGCTTATTTAAGCTAGTAGCGATATGCCAGTAGTGTACGTAACGGACTGCAAGACGAGGTGTCGAGTTCGATCCCCAGTCGCCCCGGGCACACACCTCTGACTTCGTAGTTACGTGTGTAATACAAATGTTTATTATCGCTCGCTCAGTAATGTGCCCTATAGATGACAATAGGCTCGCCCCGTATTACATTGGGAACTAAACATAACTGGCGAATTGTGCCTTGACAGGTTAAACAATCAAAAAATATAATTGTATATGTCATTGAGCTGAGCGAAGCGAAGCTCTTTTACGTGGCTAAGCCGTTTGGTCGAGACTGTACTCCTCCGGAACCACACTACCGATCTTGACCAAATTTGCCATGGTGATAGTGTAGACACCGCTGAGTGTTTAGAGGGGTCAACTGTTCAAATACAATGTACCATTGAGGAATAATCATCGAAAAACAGTTTCACGATCGCGCGGCCTTAGCTATGCGCGCGACCGTAGTAAGATGCCTTATTTTTCAAGTCCTGCTCGCTCAGCTCAATTTATTTCAGTCGCACCCTGCACTGAATGAAATATTGTTGTATTTAACCAATGGCTATCTTATTAAATAAAATAAAAATTGAGACCCCTCCGTGCCTCGCAGAGCACGTTAAGCCGTCGGTCCCGGTTGCCCTACAAACATCTATCGCAGTCGTTATCGATAGTTGGAGCCCTAAAAAGTCCGACTACTGATCTTACTACAGAACTCCAATATCGCCATTGGTTTGTAGAGATCAGAAAGCAGTTGCTTCACAGAAAATATCAAAATTCGGCCGTTTCGGACTTAGACTGACATCAACTGACTTGGTAAAAGGCTCGGAAAATGATGACATTTTCCACCTTTGGGAAAGGAACAGAATCAAAAACAAAGTTTTATACTTTGTTTTTTTTTTCTTTACATTTAGGACACGTCAATTTGACTTCGCCTCGCCTGACGGTAAGCTGAAGGTAAAGTCTCAGGAAAGAGGGTCACCGTTACATACATGTTAACAATGGTGGCACTCAGCTTGACGGCCTCATCAGAAGAGGATTGTCGTCGCAGCACCGCATGACACCCACCGGTCCCACTAGTGCCGCGACCACAACCCCCCTGCCCGGCTATGCACTTGCTGACCCCTGAACGCAATCAAACCGAAATTGAATTACTATGGAGGGTTTTTCGCAATCGTGCACAGTGGCACCCACCCGGCCGAATTTTATGAAAAATTTGTGTCATCAAATTTCTACCACCAGTAAAAGGTAGAAGTGGTAAAAGGCTCGGAAAATTATGACATTTTCCACCTGCTGGGGAAGTAACAGAATCAATCAAACTTGACAATATGGGAAAAGATCACATTACAACAGAGCTATAAAACATTTGAATACAAATTGTAATTACATCGGAATTGCATCGGAATGAAATAAAGTTGATTATGCGTAATGACATGCGAACTTGTCACTGTCAGTTTTTTATAGGTGGTTGAGCCATGAGACCTCTGTGACGTGTCGGTAGAGCGACGCGACTATCACGGAGGTAGCCATTCCCGATTAGTACAAATTTAACCTTTCCATGGCGGCCAAAAAAGCGCTAAAAAAAAGTTGAATTCCTGAGACGAGCTCAGCCGAATACAAGGGATTTTCGATTTTGCGTTTTCTTTTTTTTTTTGCGATTTTTTGCGATTTTTTTTTATCTTGCAATGGTTCAACCCAGCACGAATCTATTACTGAAAACAGCAACTCGATAGCTCATCTTCTTCATACCCAAAACCGTGACAGAAAATTGGCAACGACGACGACGTCGACGACAACTCCATAGCAATAGGGCTTTTCTAAAGAAAATCCCTAAAAAAGCCTACTATGGAATATTATAAATATGAAAGTAGGGAAAATGTTTCGATCTTTGTTACTCAATCTACAACTTTTTTTTGTTTGAAATAGGTTCCCATGTGTTAAGAACAGGATCAGAATTCGACGCAGGCACAGCCCGTGCTAGGGAATATTTTTTACTAGCTCGTAGCTCCGCCCGCATATAATTCTGATTATGTTCCTGCAACCAATGGGAACCCATTCCAGGAAATAAAGAGTAATCTAGCTGTTATTCCAGACTGTAATCTATCCCTGTACCAAATTTAAGCCAGATTCCTTCAGCTGTTTATGCGTGATTGAGTAAAAAACATCTTCATATACTTGATTTTGTCGGAAGTTTACGCGAATGTCACACATTGAAATAAAACTATTTTTAACGGATTCTATCGCGATTTATTAGATGTTATTTTATTTACATTGACCCCGACGTTTCGTTTGATTTTCAGCAGTCATGGTCACGGGAGCAATTAAATCTTAATATATAAAATCAATTGCTGTTCGTTAGTCTCGCTAAAACTCGAGAACGGCTGGACCGATTTGGCTAATTTTGGTCTTGAATTATTTCTGAAGTCCAGAGAAGGTTTAAAAGGTGAATAAATATGGAAGTTGTTATCGATTGAGGCAGTACGAAGTCTGCCGGGTCAGCTAGTATGTAAATAAATGTCAATTAATAATAAAAATAAATATTCTACGACATTTTTACACAGCGCTATCTAGACCCAAAGTAAGCATAGTTTAACTAGCTTGTGTTGTGGGTTCCAGAATGCGGATAAACATACTTATATACTTTTTTTTGTAAATACATATATATTATACATAGAGACACCCAGGCGAATGCAAATAGATAAATTCATGCATACAAATATTTGCACTGAGCGGGAATCGCCATGGTCACGGGGAGACTAAAGATGGTTGTTGTCTTGTAGTTTGAAGTGTAAGTATCTCAAAGTACCCGAACTATGTTGAATTGTTGGGTTACTATTTACGCAGAATGAGCTCACAGTGTCATGAAGTCTTGTTGTATTTTGATTTTTCTTGGAATTAATTAAGTGAATGACTGGGTCCCAAGCTGATGGTACATTCCAATCATCTTCTCTATTAAAATTAGGATGTTTCTTAATTTCAATAGCTTCGCTGAGCATCCTAGGTAGGAATCGATTTTCTTTAGCGAGTATCTCTGGTTTATCAAATCTTAAGTGATGTTTGGTCCCCTGTTGCACTCGTTCACAAACAGCGTCTTCATATACTTTCATAACATAACATAACTTCACACCTGTATCCCTGAAGGGGTAGGTAGAGGTGTATTACACACCCACGATTCACCAGTTATGTTAAGGTCCCAATGTTATAGGGGGCGAGTGTATTGCCATCTACCGGGCACATTATTAAGCGAGCGATAATTAACATTTAACTTACACATAACTACGAAAAGTCAGAGGTAGGTGTGTGCCCGGGGCGACTGGGGATCGAACTCGAGACCTCGTCGCCAATGGGCTATCGCCGCTTCATAAACTTTCACATCATAATATTAGTACGACAGGATAGGCGCCGTAGAATTACACCCATCAAATCCGCGCGTTTTAGTTAAAACCTTGAGAAATTTACCACAAATATTGTAAAAATAAAAATTAACCACTTTCTATGTTCTAAACTTGAGTAATAATTCATAAAGAATTAAAAGTAAAAGCCGTTTATCTCATACATGAGAAAATTATTACAATTTAAGTTTACCTTCAAGAGAAATAGTCGAAACAGCATCCATTGTTAACGTACAGTTGATTACTTCTCTGAGAAGCAATTGGCAAGCTTCATTTGTAAAATTACGACAGTGAAGATATGATACTCATGTTGAAATTCGTTACTGTAACTACTCGTGGTAGAAATTAGATGATACAAATTTGTCACAAAATTCGGCCGGGCGGGTACCACCGTGCACGATTGCGAAAAACCCTCCATAGTAATCCAATTTCGGTTTGATTGCGTTCAAGGGTCAGCAAGTGCATAGCCGGGCAGGGGGATTGTGGTCGCAGCACTAGTGGGACCAGTGGGTGTCACGCGGTGCTGCGACGACAATACTTTTCTGATGAGGCCGTCAAGCTGAGTGCCACCATTGTTAACATGGTACGTGTATGTAATGGTGACCCTCTTTCCTGAGACTTTACCTTCAGCTTAGCATGAGGCGAGATGAAGTCAAATTGACGTGTCCTAAATATAAAGAAAAAACAGATTCTTCCGGATTTAAGAGAGTACTTTGAGAGAACATTACAGATCTTGATCTCGGTGTAGTGGAGGAAATTTCATGCATGTGCACAATACGGACTAACTAAAAAACCAAGAAAAAGGATTGATCAACCAATGGCGCAAGTCCTTTGAGCACGTGATTGGTTTTATGTAAACTTTGATTGGATAATTAGCGCGCCTCCGCCGTCGCACCAGCAGAGACCTAAAAAACCGGCCAAGTGCGAGTCGGATTCGCCCATGAAGAGTTCCGTACAACTTTTATATTTGAGTTGATTGAATGAAAGGTAAATTGGGGTTTACAATTTATGACGTGTTAAAGACAAAAACACTTACTAGATCTCGTTCAAACCAATTTACGGTGGAAGTTTACATGGTTAAATACATTTTTTTTTTAACTATCATATATTTTTTTATTGTATCATTCTCTTATTTTAGAAGTTACAGGAGGGGGCAACGTTTTACCACTTTGGAAGTGTCTCTCGCGCAAACTATTCAGTTTAGAAAAAAATATATTAGAAACCTCAATATTACGTATGGGTCTGATGAAAAAAAAAATTGAGTTTCAGTTCTAAGTATGGGGAACCCCCAAATTTATTGTTTCTTTTTTCTATTTCTTCTTATCTATCTATTTTACAGAATACATCTACTTCCTATGTTTCCAACAGCATAGTGTCATACGGACGGACAGACAGATAGACATGACGAATCTATAAGGGTTCCGTTTTTGCCATTTGGCTACGGAACCCTAAAAACGCTTTCTGCGCAGCTAGAGTACATTGCCAAGATCATTGCCGGTCACTATATCATTCGTCCGCTATGCTCCCAGTTCATTTAGAAGTTGTTATATTTTAAATGATTTTATTAACCATAAGTTAAATGTTCCTGAAAAAGAGCGGGAGAGAACCCTGCCCCTCGAGTTTCGCAGTCTGCGGCGAGGGCGCCGCAGACTCGTCTACGCCCGGGACTTGGGGAGGACACCGTGTGGTTTTAGTCGGTCCGATTCCGATACGCCCACCCCATCATCGGCACCGATGGGGTGAAGTACGTGGGGGTTACCACAAGCTAAAAAAAAAAAAGATTGTTTGGCCATCAGTTATCGAACTTTCAAGGGCTCCAACAACCCCTAACCAATACCACAGATGTTCATATGGAACCGAGACGTGCACTTAACGTGCTCTCCGAGGCACAGAGGGGTCTTAATGTGTTAAGAACGGTCACCAATCCTATGACTGACCTGACTAGTATTGTTTAACCTCGAAATGTGCTAACCTACTGTGTATTCGTATCTCCTTGGCCGTGTTTACATTTTCAGTCTAGTATTATAATACATGCATGGATTATATTCATTGCAAGGGTCATCCGGTTCAGTGATTTAGGTCACAAGGTATCACTTACGAAGGGCAAAAGTGACGTCTAACTGACAGGGTCATATTTGTAATGTGATAAGGGGGGTGAACGCAAGAGAAATAGGGTGGAAAACCACAAGGTTACTCAATCAAATTTTTAAGCATTTTGTGTTTACTTTTTCTAAAGATTTAGAACGGAAAAAGAGAACATCTAGAACGGGACTTGAACCCGCGATCAGTCCCTTACAGGAGGAATGCTCTGACCAGCTGAGCTATCTAGACACGTCCCAGATATTCGACATTCTCCGAGTCTTAAGGCGATGCTGGACGCTCGTCTAAATATCTAGAATATTTAAACGACAAACAAGCTTGGAAAGAAACTGTTTCCTGTACCACGCTACTCAAAGAAAATATTGTAGCAGTAGTAGTAATATCTCTTTATTGTACACCAAGACTAAGATAAAAATTAAATACAAATATTACATTATAATCTCGATCTCACAAATGATATAAAAGAAGCAGGCCGGGACGGTGGGGCGACTAGCACCCCTCCCCCAAACCGAGGCAAGACGGGGACACCGTGGTTCCCAAACCCGAGGGGGCCATCTCGAAACCGGAGATGGCCCAGGGTCAGTCGGGGTGCGAGAGATATGCTCTATGGGCAACCTTACACCCCGGCATCTGCAGACCCGAGACGGCGTGCGGTTTTAGTCGGTTCAAGCCCGATATAACCGCCCCCGCTCGCCGGCGGGGGGTATCCGAAGCGATTTACGCACGAAAAAAAAAATGGTATTCTCGTAACAAAGTTTTCAACATTTACTGTAATGTGATTTATCGAATTGTAACCTAAAATTGAATAAATGTACAAATCGGTATACTGCTAGTAAATATTTTAATGCGGTATAAACATAACTCGTATTGTCTTACCTCTTTATATATCAAGTTTGATGTTATTATGCGATCGTCACGTGACTTAATTGAGATTATATTGAGATTAGACTACAAAAATACCAATACCAATCCGGTATTGGTATTTTTAAGTATATAATTTAAACATTTAAAAATAGTAGTTAATTAATTTGTTACAATGCGTCAATTAGGTATAATTATTTAGTCGGTTCAAGCCCGACATAACCGCCCCCGCTTGCCGGCGGGGGGGTATCCGAGGGGATTTCCGCACGAAAAAAAAAAAAAAAAGGTAGAGTTGCGACTGGTTGGATCATCTCCAAGTTTGGTGCACCCTGGGCAACGTGGGCGATGACGCATCATTGATTGCTCCTCTGGAGTAGCTGGCGTCAACGTCAACGGCCATAAGTCTGACCAACCGGCCCTTTTCAGGGCCAGCTGACCCCATTGCACGAGGGGGTCGGGGTATGGCGGGCCTGCAAGGCCCGCGGGGGTGGGGCCGCTCCAGATACCCCTCTGCTGTTATCAGAGGGGAAACTGCGAATGGCCCAGGGTCAGGGAGTGCGAGGGATATGCTCTATGGGTAACCTTACACCCCGGCGTCTGTAGACCCGAGACGGTGTGCGGTTTTAGTCGGTTCAAGCCCGACATAACCGCCCCCGCTGACTGGCGGGGGGGTATCCGAAGAGATATCCGCACAAAAAAAAAAGGTATAATTATAGGTAATCATTTTATATGATATTGTCAGAAGTTTACGAATATACCACATTGAACCCGACGTTTCAGCAGTCATGGTCACGGGGGGAATTAAATACGTTAATAAATGTCAATTAATTAAGTATTTTTATGAGGAGAAATATTTACGTTCACTCAATTCATAATTCTATCACTTTTCGTTCTGTGATGGTTTAAGATTACGAGAATTGGCCTTCTGATTTGCGTCCGTCCACAGAATCAGGGTCCATGAAAAGGTGCCTTTACGGGCAACCATTGGTTGAAGAGAATAATTGCTTTTAAAATAAAGCCAGCTACGAAACACACAACACTAACTATACACTTTATAATTTAATTTAAATTCTTACTCAAAGCATTCTTAAGATTACTTCAATAATTAAATAATGTTTCACTGCTCGCAGCGGTTGAGAATTACAAACGTCTTTAATTCAAATTACACAATTTTAAAATGTAGTTGTCCTTGCTTCATAAAGTTCTATTTCGCATATTTAGTGACATAAACGTAATAACGTTCCCACCAACTTTTTCGTGAAAGGACTAAGCGAAGATACAAATTGCTATAAACGTTTAATTATTGAAAAAAAATAGTCTTTAAAAATATAGAAATTTGTGTACTATAAATTGGCATATACATGCAAAAGTGGTGAAATTTATCATTCGTGATGGAATTTCAAAAGAAAGGGGGAGGGTCACGTTTTATTATTACTCACTAACTGTGCCCGCTTTATTTTTTGTACCACTCGCACTCTGGTGGCAGACAAGCCAACAACACCGACAACCGAGGCCTATGGACGTGTGCAAACTCGCGCTGCCGACCCTAAAAAAAAGAAGGGAAGACCAAAGGCTACTCCCGCCTCTCCCTTCTTTTTTAGTTTTTGTGCTGTCAGAAGGAAGACTCTTCCCTCTGACAGCACAAAAACTCTCAGTGAGCTCTGGCTACCCTACTTACCACCGGGAACACAACACGAGGTTATTATGGCCGCGGTATTCTGTACGGTGGAGGTACTTCCCCAGTCGGACTGCTCAGTTGGACGGGAATACCGTCATGTCCTACCTCTCTTAAAACGGTTACACTCGTCGTAGGGTGGAAGACTTAAATACCAGCCAGGCCAATTTTTTTTAAATTACTAGTTAAAAAAGTTAGTTATTAGTTATTTCACTATATTAGTTTGCCTATCTATCTCAAAAGAACCCTCAAGAGGTTTATATTAACTATCGTAATTAATTCTAATATCACGCATTCATTCCGAGTCTCCATTGTCATACCAGTTCTCGCTTGTATTCCTCTAGTACTTTCATTCCATACCTTTCATACTTGTGGGATAGGGGGGTATCTAAACTTCTAATTTATTAATTTCCTAATTCTATTTATATATTGTCTTATCTAAATCCTCCAGCTCCTGGGCAAAAACCAGCGCTGCGTATACTGATGATGTACGCAGCATTCATGCTGAGATGGGGCCCTATTTGGGTCTGCGCGATGATTTGTGCAGATAACTTAAATAAAACTTTTTTCTTCTTTCTTTCTTTCTTTCAAAGCGGAAGCGAAACGCTTCAATGTCTACTCGATAGGCAGCACTAATTGCGTCTTCAGTGGAACCATACATTCAAAGAAAGAAAGAAGAAAAAAGTTTTATTTGAAAACTTTTTTCTTCTTTCTTTCTTTCTTTCAAAGCGGAAGCGAAACGCTTCAATGTCTACTCGATAGGCAGCACTAATTGCGTCCTGAGGGTATTATCCGAGAGGTGGGACCTTCCATTCCTACAAAGGTGGATGCGACTACATGCTAGCGCATCCCCGCGATTCATTCTGTGATTTTTAGGTAGATTTCGATGAAATCGATCTACCTATTGGTTTCTTGACTACTGTCGAATTTAAAAAAAAAATCTTCATAGGAGGTCTAGTTATGACCCCCTGAGTCCGAAATGACCACTGGTCAAAAAGTTTATATATACATATATGTAGACGAGAGGTGCGGGGTTCTAATGAACTATGAAGTAAGCAGCAAAACAGCAGACACACTTTTATCAATATATTTGAATTGCACACAAACTAGAGCTATGATATAATACAAACTAGGAACATGAGTACAATGGTTACACAATTACCATGTGCTGTTAAGACTGCCTATGTGTGGCAACTGCGTAACCTACTTGGTCAAGAGTTTGTGCAGGACTGCCGAGGAGCGGGTCACACGCCAACACCAGCACAACCCCCCGCCGCACCGCGCGCGGGCCCTTCCTTCATTACGGTGCGCTGGCGCTGACCACATCTGTTAATACAATGGACCCATCCCTCGGCCACTAACAATAGGAACTTACCTAGGCCCGAGGAGCGGGTCTCCAGCCAACACTAAAACGGCCCCGACGCACAGCGTTTACGACCTTTTCCTTAATTACGGTGCGTTTGCGTTGGCCACATCTGGTAGTACAATGGAGACCCATCCCTCGGTTACAACAATGGAATCTTACCTACTTAACTTACTATTACACAAAATATTCTTAAATACTGCGTAGGTGCATTTCTTAAAATACCACGATTAGTCGTGCTCCTTAACAATATATATATATATATGTATGTATGGTTCCACTTCCCAAAATTTGCGGCACTCTCACGGTCGCATTTTTGCCCCGATTGCTTTCAAACTGCGGTCAAAAATTGCTTGGGTGTAAACTTAGTTTAAGTTCGTGAACGGGTGGAATCCGGCCTAAGGGGACGATAGGGCCTCACTTTTTGTGAAATCAGTTTTTCCTCAAAATTTCACGTTCCATGAAAGATATTCGAACCGTTCTAATTTTATCCCATAGTATACATGAATACTAACAACTTTTAATTAGAAACTTATAAGATTAAAACTTTAACTAAAAGTGGAGGGGGGAAAAACCAAAATTTTTCGGGAAAAAAATCATAACTTCTAACCGGTGAACATTCTTGGCGTCGGAAACATTTTTAATCGATAGGCCATTTTTACCGTCACATATAAACACTATATCACCCACTTTCACTGAGTTGCTTGCCGTAGTCCACTGCTTGCGTCTGCATGCACTGATAAAGAGAAGGACGCGCGCAGTAACACGCAAAACTCGCGTCCACGTAGAATAGCGCGTCACGTCGATCAGGGGTTGGGTGTTGTCACCCATTGCCAGTACTCTCTCGATGCGCTCTGTATCATCAGCGGGTAACTCCTCACAGCTGTAGCTCGGCCACGGTACCTGGGGATCACAGAGAAACGGAGGACCCGAAAGCCACATGCCTTTATTATTAGGCCAGTCCATCCTGGTTGCTTCGTCAGCAGGGTTGGACTCGGAAGGCACCCAGTGCCAGTTGCTCCTCTTGCTTAAACTGTCGATTTCGGCTAACCTATGAGAGACGTATTTTTGATAGTCTCGCGCGTCAGAGTTAATCCACATAAGAACTGTTTTTGAATCAGTCCAGAGGTAGAGGTTCTCTATATTGAGATCAATTTCGCCTTTTACTGTCTCTGCCAGTCTGCATGCTAAAACTGCTGCCTGCAACTCGAGACGTGGGATGGATACTACTTTAACAGGTGCAACGCGCGCTTTTCCGGCTACCATCGAACATACTCTATTGCCCTCAATATCGGTACCCACTAGAAAGGCTACAGCGGCGTAAGCTTTCTCACTAGCGTCCCCAAAAACATGCAGATCCACCGCTGTCCGTTCCAAACCGTGCCAGCGAGGTACAGCCACATTTGATAAGGCTTTTAATTTGGAAAGCCACTGGAACCAAATAGCGGCCTCGGAGTCCTTGATGCACTCATCCCACAATATGCCCGACTGCCAAATACGTTGCATAAGGACTCGAGATTGTATAATGCACGGGTACACGAACCCAAGCGGATCAAAAATGCTCATTATGAACCTGAGAAACTCGCGCTTGGTAGGCTTAATCTGACCTTCTACTAATTCCGTTGAAAGACGCTTAAATGAGAGATCGAATCTCATACAGTCACTTGACGGGCACCATATCATTCCTAAAGTGCGTGCGCTGTCAGATTTATCTAGCTTGACTCGGCCTGGAACAACATCTGGTAACATTTCACGTAATTCGGGTGAATTCGTCACCCACCCCCTGATATCAAAACCACCGGCTCGGTGTATGTGGGTGACGTCCGCGATCAGCTGTTGTGCCGTGTCAATAGAGTCTACACTGTCTATATAATCGTCTACATAGTGCCTTTTCCGTATGGCTTCAACCGCGGCGGGATGTGAATCTTTGTATTGCTCTGCATTTTTATTCAACACGTAAATGGCTGAAGTGGGAGAGAAGAAGATCATCGAGGTCATGACATAAATTGAAGGTTCTTCAATTCTGTCTTGACCGCGCCACAGAAACAATTGAGCCCCCTGATCTGCTTCGCGGATTTTCACTCGCAGAAACATATCCTCTATGTCGGCAGTGAAGGCTATACGGCCGGTCCGGAATCTAATAAGAATTCCTAACAAGGAATTCATCAAATCTGGCCCACTAAGTAAATTACAGTTCAGCGATGCGCCTTTATACGAAGCGGCTGCATCAAAGACTAGCCGCAGTTTACCTGGCTTGTTGGGGTTTGAGACTCCAAAGTGAGGTAAATACCATACCGGACTTGCCCTAATGCCTTCAACTTTGCGTGCGTACCCCGAAGTCAACAATCGGGCTACCTGTTTTGCATAAGCATCCCCAAATTCAGGATCACGATCCATCTTTCTCTCTATCCCAGCGAGGCGTTTGCGCGCATATTCGTAATTATCGGGCATTTCGACGTTATTACGGGACCACAACAAGCCTACTTCCCACTGCTGGACGTTATCGGGGGAGCGGCGACACGTTGTATTTAGTGTTTCCAACGCACGTTCCGAATTACAATCTTTGCGAAGTACATGCGAAATGCCTATTGCCTCTAACTCAAACTGACTTTTCACTAACGCATGTAAATCGTCATGAGGTACGGACATGCAGTTGGCAGAATGGAACTCGCTGCTATTAACCCTTCCACCTAGCGGGCCATGGACGACCCAACCTAACCTGGTAAGTGAAGCAACTGGACGACCAGATTTACCTTGACGAATCTCCTCTCCAACGATGAGCTTCCAGTTGTCCTGTCCCAACAATAGCATAGGCTTCGCGTCCTTCATCTCGCTGCAATCCAGACCCCGTAGGTGAGCGTTGTCTCTGATCACTCGCGCTGGTAACGTCTGAGACGGCAAGTTCACGTTACGTAGAGTACGCACTACAATTTTATGGTTCGCTCCGTTCGGTCCGCGCACTATAACCTTAACACTACGTGAGTTGTTGTCGGTCACACAATGACCGCGGGCCGTCATCAACTTAAGAGGCACTATTGGTCCGTCTACATCACTTGTGAATTTGTCATCTAAAATGGATACGGATGCGCCGTCGTCCAATAATGCGTACGTTGATTGTTCGACCCCATAATTAGCCACAATAGTTACCGGTAACACTTTTAACAAGGCCCGCGCACGACTCTCACCAACATTTGTCAGAGTTTCATATCTAACCTGCGGGGGTGAGGTCTCAAGCGGCGATGTTGCATCAGGCGGCGGCGGTACGTTAGACGGTGGCTCCACTTCGGACGGCGGTGCCACGTTGCGATCTTTATGCAGTAAGTCATGGTGTGGCCCATTACACTTACTGCAACGTTGCGCGCGACAATATCTTCTTGCGTGACACTTAACAATACACTTACCGCATATTCTATTTTGTACGAGCAAGTCCCAACGTTCATTTACAGAAATATTCTTAAAGTCTCTACATTCACTTAAATTATGGTTCCCTTTACACTTAACACAAGTAACCTTATTTTTACTGGTCTCAGTCCTCGTAAATGCGGCGATTGACTCTACCTGCGTATGCACACGATGATTTGCTCCACTGGTTCGCACTGGCGCTAAACCCTTATCTCTGTCGCGGCGGGCGGCCGCCAACGATCCGAATGCCGGGTCGCCGCGGGCGCCGAATTTTCTATTCGCGTCGGTGTAACTTGCGTCGTTTAAGCTCATCGGAACATGATATGAGGACGCACGAGTTAATTCACTGAGGAAGTCCACTAAAATATTTAAGTTTGGAGACACTCTTAGATCAATGCCACTGTTATTATCCAAACGCATCGCAAATTGTCCGTACTGAGAGCGTTGGTATGGTGTTAACTTGTTTAATAGTTCAGTCACTAATTGTGGATTATTTATATATCCGTCCGCACGTATACTTCTTAGCACTGCTACACAATTTCGAACCGTACTCGTGAATTTACGAAGTTCATGTCCATTTTCGGAAACTTTCGGTAAATCCCGCACTTTCTTTATAGCACACTCTAACAATCGAATAGGGTGTCCGAACTCGTCTTGAAGGGCCTCAAGCACTTCTTCAGGATCTGATGATGTTCTCAGTAGGTCCCGAACTGCAGCTTTCGCCTCACCGACGAGCGCCACCCTTAGGCGCGACATATTCTCCAGCGGTCGAAAATCATGCATCATACTGGTGCTACGATATGCTTGCTGAAAACTCAGCCAATCTGCGGCATTACCATCGAATTGTGGTATCTCGTACACTTGTCGCGGTACATTTCGCCCCTGCCCTAGCTTGCTGATAGCCTCTGCTAGCCGATCAATATCTGTTAGAGCCTGGTTCTTCGGCGGCATAGGCGACGCTTCGGATGGCGGATGTAATGGAGAGGGCGCACGTGTCGTGGTTGGAGGCACCACGTGCATCGTAGAGACAGGCGCGTGGGTGGCAGCATATGCCACGTGTGTCGAAGCGTCGGGTGCGTGAGGGGCAAGTGGCGCCAAGTGTATCGAAGCGTCGTGTACGTGGGCGGCAGAAGACGCCACGCGCATTGGAGTGTTGGTCGCATGGGCGGCCGCGGATGCCACGTGCATCGTAGCGTCGGTTGCGTGAGGGGCAGCGGACACCACGTGCATTGAAGCGTCGGTCACGTGGGGGGCAGCGG
Source organism: Cybosia mesomella (assembly GCA_946251805.1). Classification (NCBI taxonomy): domain Eukaryota; kingdom Metazoa; phylum Arthropoda; class Insecta; order Lepidoptera; family Erebidae; genus Cybosia; species Cybosia mesomella. The sequence goes on along the minus strand of OX276417.1, from coordinate 12,685,026 downwards.
ATGTCACATACCTTGAAGCATCGTTGCCAGGCGCGGAACGCTCGTTCATGCGGGGGCCGGCGGATGCGTCGTCTAGCCAGCGCGTCGCGCGTTCCGATATCTCATCGCTTGCCACGCTTCTCGGTGCTCCATTTCGCTCCATGAGGTCTTCTTGTGCTGCTATTTCCGCCATATCGAGTGCGAGTTTCTTTTTTGCCAGACCTTCTTGTATCCGCGCAAACTTCAGCTCCGCTTCATATTCAGCGCGCATTCGTAGCGCGTCGCGGCCTGCCTGGCTCATCCTTGACGATGCGTGGCTGACGCTATACGGCGCACGAACTGTGCGTACTGAAGCCGGTGTTAGCTCCGATGGCGGTAATTCCCTATGGTCACTTAGACCACCTACCACGGAGCTCCTAGCGGGCTGCTGCGGCGCTCTTACCTGAAGATCCGGGGGTGATGAATCTCGTAATCCCAATTCTGAGCCTGTTAAATTATTCATTGCTTTTGTTGCACTCCGTGTCTGTCGCTTTCCACTGTAACTCATGGTTACTTACTTCAATCCGGCTCGAAGGACCAGTTTTGTAGACGAGAGGTGCGGGGTTCTAATGAACTATGAAGTAAGCAGCAAAACAGCAGACACACTTTTATCAATATATTTGAATTGCACACAAACTAGAGCTATGATATAATACAAACTAGGAACATGAGTACAATGGTTACACAATTACCATGTGCTGTTAAGACTGCCTATGTGTGGCAACTGCGTAACCTACTTGGTCAAGAGTTTGTGCAGGACTGCCGAGGAGCGGGTCACACGCCAACACCATCACAACCCCCCGCCGCACCGCGCGCGGGCCCTTCCTTCATTACGGTGCGCTGGCGCTGACCACATCTGTTAATACAATGGACCCATCCCTCGGCCACTAACAATAGGAACTTACCTAGGCCCGAGGAGCGGGTCTCCAGCCAACACTAAAACGGCCCCGACGCACAGCGTTTACGACCTTTTCCTTAATTACGGTGCGTTTGCGTTGGCCACATCTGGTAGTACAATGGAGACCCATCCCTCGGTTACAACAATGGAATCTTACCTACTTAACTTACTATTACACAAAATATTCTTAAATACTGCGTAGGTGCATTTCTTAAAATACCACGATTAGTCGTGCTCCTTAACAATATATATATATATATGTATGTATGGTTCCACTTCCCAAAATTTGCGGCACTCTCACGGTCGCATTTTTGCCCCGATTGCTTTCAAACTGCGGTCAAAAATTGCTTGGGTGTAAACTTAGTTTAAGTTCGTGAACGGGTGGAATCCGGCCTAAGGGGACGATAGGGCCTCACTTTTTGTGAAATCAGTTTTTCCTCAAAATTTCACGTTCCATGAAAGATATTCGAACCGTTCTAATTTTATCCCATAGTATACATGAATACTAACAACTTTTAATTAGAAACTTATAAGATTAAAACTTTAACTAAAAGTGGAGGGGGGAAAAACCAAAATTTTTCGGGAAAAAAATCATAACTTCTAACCGGTGAACATTCTTGGCGTCGGAAACATTTTTAATCGATAGGCCATTTTTAAGTCTAAAATAAATGTCTGAAAAGTTTTTCGCTAAAAGTTACCGTTTTCGAGAAAAAAAAATTAAACGTTAAAAAATCCGTTCCCGCAGGGGGAACGCACAGGTAGATTTCGTGAAGCAATTAATATTATTTTATATAGAGAACTACGGACTTTAAACAGTTTAATTTTTTTTTCTCGAAAACTAAACTAAACTTTTAGCGAAAAACTTTTCAGACATTTATTTTAGACTTAAAAATGGCCTATCGATTAAAAATGTTTCCGACGGCAAGAATGTTCACCGGTTAGAAGTTATGATTTTTTTCCCGAAAAATTTTGGTTTTTCCCCCCTCTACTTTTAGTTAAACTTTTAATCTTAGAGGTTTATAATTAAAAGTTATTGGTATTCATGTATACTATGGGATAAAATTAGAACGGTTCGAATATCTTTCATGGAACGTGAAATTTTGAGGAAAAACTGATTTCACAAAAAGTAAGGCCCTACCGTCCCCTTAGGCCGGATTCCACCCGTTCACGAACTTAAACTAAGTTTACACCCAAGCAATTTTTGAACGCAGTTTGAAAGCGATCGGGGCAAAAATGCGACCGTGAGAGTGCCGCAAATTTTGGGAAGTGGAACCATACATACATATATATATAAACTTTTTGACCAGTGGTCATTTCGGACTCAGGGGGTCATAACTAGACCTCCTATAAAGTTTTTTTTTTTAAATTCGACAGTAGTCAAGAAACCAATAGGTAGATCGATTTCATCGAAATCTACCTAAAAATAACATTAATTGCTTCACGAAATCTACCTGTGCGTTCCCCCTGCGGGAACGGATTTTTTTATCTTAATTTATTTTTATTTTTGTTTGTAAACATAACATAACATAAACTCACGCCTTTAACTAACATAATTGTAAGTTGTAAGATCATTGTTACTAACACAAATATGGACTATGTCTGAAATAAATGATTATAAACTTTCAAAATTGTGTTATCCAAGTTATTTATTGCAAGTGTTTGTCTCAAAGTTTAATCGAATAAATATTACTTATTCATTAAAAAATTAATCATTTCTATAGTTCTTGGAAATAAACGGATACAATTTTTTAGATAAAAAAACCATTAAGAGGCTGGTATTCAGGTCAGGTCGTTTTTCTGATTTTTTTCTGTCAATTGCTCGAATTCTAAGGGTCTTAATAAAGGTGATGTAAAATATTCAGCAATGCAATCCAACCAGATGCAATATTACTTAACTTATCATTTGATCTGCGTGTTAGGTACTAGGTCACGGGCCCTGCAATCTAATGATGATGGCACCACCCAAACTGTGTCATGTTGCTGGTCACTCGTCACGTGCTACAGAGTGTCGCAACCATATTGTTCTGCGAAACGATACCATCTCTCCCACATAGATATTTAACGCTAAACTTTATGCCATCGGTAATGTGATGGTCGTTTAACTAGAAACCTAAATAATTCAATTAATATTATATATATAAAAGTTTGTGAGTATGGATGTATGGACGGATGTTTATTTGTTATAGTTACACGCAAAAACAGGTAGACAGATCTGGATGAAATTCAACACAGAGATAAGATGGACACTGGAATAGCACATAGGTTACATTTAACTACAGAAAACATAGCTGAATGTTTTTTCGAAAAATAAGCTAAAATATTTTAAACTCTAAATATGTGGTATATAGGAGAATTATTACATACATACATACATATACTCACGCCTTTTTCCCTCCAGGGTAGGTAGAGACAACAGCCCCCCATCTGCTGCTGTCCTTACATACTTCACTGTCATTAAGCCTTTCATGCAAGCCCGCCGGTTTCGAGTGCTTTTGACCTGCCCTTTTTTCAATATCTCATTAAATACTGTGATGAGAATTACTACTGTGTAATATATTAATCCGTAACTATACTTAGTTTTATTCTTAAATTTTTTAATGTTATATTATTTATTTTTGTTATCTGTTTACATTGTATGTTAAGATTGGCAGGGTTATATGTGACCCTGAAGCAGGCTTTCTTTCCTCTCGGGGTTTGGAAGTTAGATAGCAGTCGCTCACTTAAAAACCAAACAACCCAATAAAAGGAGAAGTAAGACCCTGGGCTACGAGGTATAAGCCTCGGAGGCAGCCGGGAACCACGCTAATACAATGATGATGATTTTGTTTCAAGCTCCGTCGAATGAGCTGTATTTACCGCCATAAACACACAATAACACAATTTAAATCAATCAATGAGAAGGAAAAATAAGTTGACAATAATTTATTCCAACAAGATTGACATTTGAAACCTACATTAGTAATTACCGCCGGAACAATATATCAGCGATTCACACGGACCAACGGACAAACAAAAGCATAATTGTGGCATATAAAAACGGTACTTGTATTGATATAATGTGTAGTTTTATTATCGTGAGAATCAATGTGTTGTTCGCACCTTAACTAGACACTACTAACTTATTATAAAACGTGTAAAACTAGTTATGTTAAGTTTAATTATATTTAATTAAGTTTATTTTAATTGTAATTAACGTAGTTTTATACTACTAAAGTTAAAAAAATTTGCTAGTTGGCCAATCAAAAAACCAATAAAAGATGGTTTACCAAAGACGCGAGCTGTTTGAACGATTTTTAGGGTTCCGGTGCCAAATGGCAAAAAACGGTACCCTTATAGATTCGTCATGTCTGTCTGTCCGTATGTCACAGCCACTTTTTTCCGAAACTATGCTGTTGAAACTTGGTAAGTAGATGTATTCTGTGAACCGCATCAAGATTTTGGAAAGTGGAAAAATAATTCGCAACAGTTTGCGTCGCAAGGACGGCATTCGAAACTACGACACGACTAGATACGACTACGACAACCAGTTTGGGACCCAGTCATTCACTTAATTATTTCCAAGAAAAAACAAAATACAACAAGACTTCATGACACTGTGAGCTCATTCTGCGTAAAAAGTAACACCAACAATTCAACATAGTTCGGGTACTTTGAAATAACTTACGCTTCAAACTATAAAACAACCACCATCTGCAGTCTCCTCGTGACCATGACTGCTGAAAAGCAACCGAAACCTCGGGTTAGTGGTAAGATAGAACTGCAATTCATTCTGCTGTTGCAAAAATTGACCGAAGCAATTTCGCCAGGACTTTTTCGTACGGTGATAATTCCTCAACGGCTAGTCGGATTTTCGTTTTCTTTTTTTTGTCTTGTGTATATGAACAAATTACTTACTTCAATACCAATCACGTGAATGAGGCTTGTTTATTCATTGAGAAATCAGATTTTGAAAATTGTGATCGGTGATTATTCCTCCGTGGTACACATACATTTTTAATTACATAGCCTATGTCCTTCCCTTGTGTGAAATTTCATTAAAATCGTTTTTTTTTATACCACTAAGGTGGCAGACAAGCACACGGCCCACCTGATGGGAAGTGGTTACCGCGGCCTTTGGACGTGTGCAACACCAGTGGCGTCACACGGAAATGGAACGCAACAGTTCAAATACTGTTACTTGGCGTCCATATTCTGTGAGAGGGTGGTGCTTCCCCGGTCGAGTCGGCCCATTCATGCAACGGCCAAAATGACTGTTGCTTGACTCTACCACCTTCCATACGTTCAGACGTTTGTGAGGAGAAGATGGTCTAACAAAATACATGAGTCGTCTAAAAGTGAGCAAAGCTCTAACGAGCTTCGCTCAATATTAAACTTACATCAAATAATCCGCGATGAAATAGTTTAAGTTCAATTTTACTATACTAGCTAACGCGTATACTGCCTAACGGTAAGCAGTAACCGAAGCCTTTGCCCGTTTATACAGGGGGGAAAGCACTTCCTAGACATATTAACGAGAAATAATAAAAGGCCACCAGCATTCGTCCTGTTTCTAGGGAGTGCCTACCTAGGGTATACTTGGAGTCCTTCGTAAAACACTACAGTGGATGAAATACCTCGTGGGTTGTCTCGTGAACCTTCGAGGCTTTCCCCAAATCAGTTGGGGTCGGCTGTTCAGCCTAACAACAAAGCAGCTGAAGCGACTGCTACTGACCTCAAAAACCCACTGGCGATATCTATCTTTCTTTCTTCTTTCTTTCTTTCTTTCATATCAAAGATCTGTGTAGTACTAGTAGTAGACCAATTATCGGACTTTTTAAGGTTCCAACTACTAGTAACTATTCCCAAAGATGTTCGCAAGCCAGATCCCAGAGCCAGAAGACCAGGATCGACGGCTTAAAATGCTCTCAGAGGCACAGAGGGATTTCAATTTTTTATTTTATTTATTGTGTATTTAACCAATGGCTGTCCTAGCCATTGGTTAAATACATAACATAACTTTACGCCTGTATCCCTGAAGAGGTAGGCAGAGGTGTATTACACACTCACGATTCCAGTTATGTTTAGGTCCCAATGTAATAGGGGGTGAGGCTATTGTCATCTACCGGGCACACTATTAAGCGAGCGATATTCCTCATTTTAAATACACACATAACTACGGAAGTCAGAGGTGTGTGCCCGGAGCAACTGGGGATCGATCTCGAGCCCTCGTCTTGCAGTCCGTTACGTACACCACTGGGCTATCGCCGCTAGCTAAAATAAGCGTTAAATACAACAATACTATATTATAATAACACATATAATTATACTTTTTGATTGTTTAACCTGTTAAGGCAACCACTGTACGCCCAATTATTGATCGAGTTCAAGGTTTAAATCTGTTTGTTTAAATAGATTAATTCGCTTACTCCACATAGACACAATGAAAAAGCATAAAATACACGAAAGTCACATAAAAAAAACATTTAAAAATAGTAGTTAATCAATTTGTTACAATGCGTCAATTAGATATAATTATAAGTAATAATTTTATATGATATTGTCAGATGTTTACGCGAATGTTACACATTGGAATAAAACCATTTTAACGGATTCTATCGCAATTTATTAGATCTTATTTTATTATTTACATTGAACCCGACGTTTCGGTTGCTTTTCAGCAGTCATGGTCACGAGGTGAATTAAATATGTAAATAAATGTCAATTAATTCAGTATAATAATAATAAATATTCTACGACATTTTTACACAGCGCTATCTAGACCCAAACTAAGCATAGTTAAACTAGCTTGTGTTGTGGGTTCTAGAATGCGGATAAACTTACTTATATCTTTTTTTTTGTAAATACATACATATTATACATAGAAAAATCCAGACCAATGCAAATAGATATATGCATGCATACAAATATTTGCACTGAGCGGGTATCGAACCCGCGCCCCCTTAGCCCTCGTAGCAGTCGAATGCATCATCGCTACGACACAGAGGCTGTCAATATATTATAATGCAATCATGTCAATGAATTGTTATGTTAAGAATGTTATGTTGTGTTATGTTATAAAGAAAATGAAAGAAAGAAAGAAAATACATTTAATAAACTATGGGGTAACCCTGGGGTTATCCTTTCGAGGGCTTACCCGGGGTGCCTGACAATGGACACTTGTGGAGGACACCGTGCGGTTTTAGTCGGTTCATGCCAGACATAACCACCCCCGCTGGCCGGCGGGGGGGTATCCGAAGGGATTTCCGCAAGTAAAAAGAAATATGGGTTAAGAATAGTCACTCAAAGAGTGACCTGACCCATATTGCTTAACTTTGCAATGTGTGAACCCACTCTTTTACCACGTAACCACGAGCCCCACTAATACACCTCTGCCTACCATTTTTATCCGTTTGTTAACTAGTAGCCATTGAAGGTCAAGTTGAACATTCTTACGTGTTCAATGGTGCAAAACTAATATAATTTTTTCAGTATAAGAAGCGCACAATGTTTGACCTTCACAATAGAATTATTAACATGCAAACGTCACAAGTTAAATGAATAAATAATAAATAAATATTGTAGGACAAATACACAACGCCATCTAGACGCAAACTAAGCAGAGCTTGTCATATGGGTTCTAAAATGCGGATAAACATACTTAAATACTTATTTTTGTAAATAAATACATATTATACATAGAAACAGCCAGACCAATGCAAATATACATATTTGCACTGAGCGGGAATTGAACCCCCGACTTCTGGCTCAGCAGTTGAACGCACTACCGCTACGCCACAGAGGTTAAGTGTCGATTATTAAATTAAGCGTCGGTACATAGCTTAATGGTTAAGGAGTCAGCCTTACGTTTGAAAGGTCCTGGGTTCGAATCTTGGCCATACCGACGTGAACACACTTCTAACACAACCAATTTAGCTTAGTAGGAGCGGATAACGTACAATAGTAATTTCGGTCTTTAAAAAAAAATTGTTCCCATAGATTTAGATCGGAAAAAGAGAACATCTAGGACGGGACTTGAACCCGCGACCACTCCCTTACAGGGGGAACCCACTGACCAACTGAGCCACCTAGACACGTCCCAGATATTTGAAATTCTCCAGTATATTATATGACCACGATTCGCCAGTTATGTTTGGGTCCCAATGTAATAGGGGGCGAGCTAACCGCCATCTACCGGGCACATTACTAAGCGAGCGATGATTAACCTTTCTAATACACACAAAACTACGAAAAGTCAGAGGTGTGTGTTTTTTGGTAGATTTCGATGAAATCGATCTACCTATTGGTTTCTTGACTACTGTCGAATTTAAAAAAAATTCTTCATAGGAGGTCTAGTTATGACCCCCTGAGTCCGCAATGACCACTGGTCAAAAAGTTTAAATATATATATGTATGTATGGTTCCACTTCCCAAAATTTGCGGCACTCTCACGGTCGCATTTTTGCCCCGATCGCTTTCAAACTGCAGTTAAAAATTGCTTGGGTGTAAACTTAGTTTAAGTTCATGAACGGGTGGAATCCGGCCTAAGGGGACGGTAGGGCCTCACTTTTTGTGAAATCAGTTTTTCCTCAAAATTTCACGTTCCATGAAAGATATTCGAACCGTTCTAATTTTATCCCATAGTATACATGAATACCAACAACTTTTAATTATAAACCTATAAGATTAAAACTTTAACTAAAAGTGGAGGGGGGAAAACCAAAATTTTTCGGGGAAAAAATCATAACTTCTAACCGGTGAACATTCTTGGCGTCGGAAACATTTCTAATCGATAGGCCATTTTTAAGTCTAAAATAAATGTCTGAAAAGTTGTTCGCTAAAAGTTACCGTTTTCGAGAAAAAAAAATTAAACATGTTATAAATGCGCTCGGCGTGGGTCATAGAAGAAGCATAGGTCATAGAGGGGCAAAAAATATTTCTAACCGATAGGTATTAATTACTTCACGAAATATTGTTTAAAGTCCGTAGTTCTCAATATAAAATAATATTATTTGCTTCACGAAATCTACCTGTGCGTTCCCCCTGCGGGAACGGATTTTTTACATACGTCTTAAGTCGAAAAATTGTTGCCAAGAAGCCCTTGATTTTATAATATTTTAGCAGAATCACATACCTAGATTTAGTTAAGATACTAGAGAAATATGAACCACTTGTCTCGCCTCGACAGTGTGCCAATCGAGGAAGTTGGTAACCGCACTCCTGTGAAACAGTTCAGATGTATCCAATGACAACATTGTAACGATTGCAGTCTGAATAAATACATTATTTGTGTATTTAAACAGTGAAATAGTAATATAATTACTTAATATATGTACAGTGAATTTATCAACTGGTCGGGAAAAGCCAAATCTGAAACTATGAATACCGAAAAATGCTCAAAAGAGTTCGGGCCCGGTTTTGATAAAAACTAAAACTGCAAATTAAAAAAAAGCGGACAAGTGCGAGTCGGACTAGCCCATTAAGGGTTCCGTAGCAGCAAGTAACATAATAATGTTTAAAAAAAAATGTATTTGAGTTGATTGAATGAAAGGTAAATTGCGGTTTACGAATTATGACGTATTAAAAAAAACTACTTACTAAATCTCGTTCAAACCAATTTTCAGTGGTAGTTTACATGGTAATGTACATCATATATTTTTTTTAGTTTTATCATTCTCTTATTTTGGAAGTTACAGGGGGGGGGGGCACACATTTTACCATTTTGGAAGTGTCTCTCGCGCAAACTATTCAGTTTAGAAAAATATGATATTAGAAACCTCAATGTCATTCTTGAAGACCTATCCATAGATACCACACATGTATGGGTTTGAAGAAAAAAACATTTTTGAGTAAGTATCAGTTCAAGGTATGAGGAACCCCCAAATTTTTTTGCTTTTTTCTATTTTTGTGTGAAAATGTTAATGCGGTTCACAGAATACATCTACTTGCCAAGTTTCAACAGCATAGTTCGTATGATTTCGGAAAAAAGTGGCTGTGACATACGGACGGAGAGACAGACAGACATGACGAATCTATAAGGGTTCCGTTTTTTGCCATTTGGCAACGGAACCTTAAAAAGGATTACTAAGTACCAAGTTTAAAAAAAACACAATCACATTCGTTTGTGCCTCTAAAGAGGAACTCTGGTAATTAATAACATACGACAAAAAAATAAAAAAGTATTTTGTTAAAACTGAGGTTTTTCCTTAAAATTGCCGTATTATTTTACTTCCCAGAATTCGTACCTTATTACCGGCTCTAACGAATGGTGTAATAATAAATGGTGTGATTAAGTGAAGTCTCGATTGAATAGGTTCCTTCTAGGCAAACGTGAGGCCATCGAGACCACATCGTCACTTACGACCAGGTGAGATAGAGGTCAAAACTGAGCCTATCATTCATAAAAATAAAAATATCGAAATCAATAGGTTCTATTTCTGGCTAGGAGTATCGCATGGCGTGATTTTTTTTTCGAAATTAATGGATTCGATTTCAGGCTAGGAGTATTGATTTTAAAAAAATCCACTGATGCAATTTTAGTTTTCATCAAAATCGGGCCCGAGACTGTTTTGAGTATTTTTCGCAATTCCTTCTAGTTTCAGTTTCGGCCATTCACGCCCAGTTGAAAAAATCACCCTGTAGATCAATTTTTACATTTAAGCAACATAATCACAGATCATAATAATGTGCCCTAAAGGATACATTTATTTTTCTTCATCATCACCCTCCTAGCGACTGCCCAGATGCGTCCAAAGATGGCACTTTGGAGGCCGGGGTCCGGCTATTGTTTTTGACTGGTATTTTGGCTTTTGCCAAAAGAGGTGCGCCTGCGCCAGAGTACTGTCTGTTGTTTAGCAGGTGCACCGGCTTACAGGTGAGGCAGGCTGCGGCCTCAAGGATGTTAGTAGGGTTGTATACACTCATTACTTAGTATTTTAAAGTGAAACTTTTATAACATCGTCTCAACTTTTTTCGTCTGTGTGTTGCATGTCGCGTGACGCTCGGCGGAGTAGGGATAAAGTGAAAGGCGCTCGTCATAGCAGCCAAGGCCAATATGGCGGCGCCTATAGTTCGCAGCAGCTGACCGTGTAGTGTATAGACTATTACCCATTTGTGCCAGTGCTCCACGCTATTTTGTTTGTTTTGGCCAGTTTTTAATGTAAATGGTGTTATTTTTTAGTTAAATATTTATAATGTGAAAAAACGTTTCACTTTTACCATGGTTTCATAAAACCACACAATCCTTTTTTTTTTAAATATTGTTTTACGTGATATTGTCGGAAGTTTACGCGAATGTCGCACATTCAATTAAAATTATTTTTAACGGATTCTATCATCATCTATCTGAAAAGCAACCGAAACGTCGGGATCAATGTAAAATTTAAAATAACATCAAATAAATACAAATTCAAATTCATTTTCTTTAGGATAAATAACAGTTTTATAGTACTGTATAAAACTGTTATTAACGATGATATCTACAGCAGTATAAACTGTGACGCAGATATCAACGCCTTCTACCTAGGAACAAGATCGAGGATCGAGAATATTGAGAAGCGCAATAGAATCCGTTAAAAATAGTTTTATTTCAATTAAATATTGTTTGCTAACTCCTCATGTTACACCGAAATATTACCACCCTGTTTTCGAAAATATTCCAGTCCATCCTAAGGTTGCCTGGAAGTAATCGCGTTTAGCGATAAGGCCGCCCTCTGTACATTGCAATAAATTAACTGAGCTGAGCGAGCGAAGCTCTTATACGCGGCTGAGCCGTTTGTTGGTGGTTGCACTCCTCCATAACCACTCGCGCGATCTTAACCAAATTTACCACGGTGATAGTTTGGACACTGAGGAGTGTTTTCAAGCGAGATGGTTCATGTCCGATGTACCTACCATTGAGGAATAATCACCGAGAAACAGTTTCACGAGCGCGCGGCCTTAACTAAGCGCGCGACCGTAGTAAGATGTCTTATTTTCAAGTAAGAGTCCTGCTCGCTCAGCTCAATTTATTTCAGTCGCACCCTGCAGTGAATTCCTAGTAATAATTAATGTCCTACTTGTGTATGTACCTTTTTTTTTTTTTTCGTGCGGAAATCCCTTCGGATACCGCTGGAAAGCGGGGGGTCTCCAGCGGGGGCGGTTATGTCGGGCTTGAACCGACTAAAACCGCACGCCGTCTCGAATCTTAAGACGCCGGGGTGTAAGGTTACCAATAGAGCATATCCCTCGCACCCCGACTGACCCTGGGCCATCTCCGGTTTCGAGATGGCCCCCTTACTTGCTCTCCACTGTGCCATCTGCTAATCAGAGGGACACGTGGAAAGCTTCCGAACAGCTCTCAACAGGGCCGTCCTCGCCTCGGTCGGAGTTGGCCGTAGGCGGCAGCGTCTCTCCCACCCTAGGAGAGAGGCGCTGCCGTCTCCGTTGCCCAGGGTGCACCGCGTGGAGGTCCCCAACCAAGCACCCCGACTTGTGTATGTACCTATTGTAAATGGTGTACAAATAAAATGTTATCTCTTATCTATCTACATTTCTATTTCGTATACAGTAGGTATAGATCTACAGAGACTGATGTTATATACCTACTTACACAGTATATAGTACGCGCTTAAGTTCAGGACGGTGAGCTTTTTTAAAATATTCAGTGCTTCAATTGAGTGCACCCCTCTGGATGATAAGAAGCTGTAATAAATGAATAAAAGAAGGGTGTAGTCCAGAAGATACTGGCCATCATTCCAGATTCTGTCGATCCTTAAATGGTGGTCCCTACTTTGACGGCCTCAACACATCCTTTTTCACGCCCCTCTCAAAGAACCCGGGATTGTAAGAAGAAGGAAACACGTGTGCGGGCAGCGTGTTTTTTAATGTGCAACACAAAAAGGACAATTATGAACAACTCTTAGTCGCCTTGACAACACTTCGGGATCCTGAGATTCTACTTATGAAAAATTGCCGTACATTTCGCAATTTAAATTTCGACACCTCACCATTACAGATCTGCTGACCCCGCACAGATGATGCTAAGATAATAATATTACTTTGTTTTAAAAATTTCATAATACTCCCACAATAATACGTTGGCCATTTCGTTGGACTCAAACAATTATGTTTTGTAATTCAACATTCAAATAATTCACATGGCTATATGTTGAACAGCTTATGGAACTGGTAAACTACAACTAATCTTCGGGGCCATTCCCGGGCAATGCCTAGTAACATATTGACGGCCTCTGTGGCGTAGCAGTAGTACATTCGATTGATTATCTTATCGATTATCTATTATGCTATCGATTTATTATTGATATATATATATATATATATATATATATATATATATATATATATATATATATTATATTCTTAAACATGTAACATAACTAGTGTCCGATCAGTGAAGGTGTATATAGGTATCAATATAAGGCAGCGCGAGTGTGATGCAGCCTGGTGTTGCATACGTCCTTAGGCCACGGTAATCGCTTCACATCAGGTGGGCCGTGAGCTTGTCTGCCACCTGAGTGGTATAAAAAAAATATTCTGTTTATGTAATTCTTTTTTGGAAAATAAGTTAAAAAATACCCCAATAAAAACTGCAATAAAATTTAGGTAAATGAGAAAACTTACATGGCAACACAGGAGGCTGCGGCGGCGCAGCCAGCAGGGTGATTATTGAATATTTACTTTGTGGTTTTGTCTCATTCTTAGGTTTTGAGTAGATAGTGAGTAATCAATGATACTAGGAAATGGCACTTTAAATTCCAGTAGTACATTTATTTTCATTTAATTTAATTTTTAAATACCTGAATTTCAAGTCCCGCACTGGATGTTATCTTTTTCCCTTATAAATTTACATGATGAATTCTACTTGTATCCAATTTACCGAATTTTGACATAAAATGTTAACAAAATAATGACAAAAAGGATTCGTTTAGAGTAAACTTTTATTTAAATGCAATTCAAATAAAATTATAACAAGAAAAATTCAATAACAAAATTATAATTTCAGTTTTTTTATCATAATTATACGGAAACAATATTTTTTACGTTCATATTTTAACCAAATATTTGGAATTTAATAACTATTTAGATAACATTTATTTTATTAACGAAAAGTTTTAAACTGAAGGTTTTTCTAATATTTTATATGTATTCTTAATTTTAATACCTAACTACGTAAATTATCTTAAATAAACAATATTCCCTCCACCATTAAGTGAATCTACGAATAGTTGACATCATAAACGATCTTAAAAACCCCAGGTTCCAAACAATTTCTTACTCATTGAGCTGAGGGTGAGACGAAGTCGAGCGAAAAGCTGTCTATACTCCACTCGGTGTATTTCGATTGTGACGCTACTCCTCCTAAACTAATCGGCCAAACTTGGCATGTAAATACAACTTGATACCCGGAAGGTTTAGAAAAAATAAAATGAAAAATCGAACATACCATGGAGGAAGGAACAGCCTCTGTGGCGTAGCGGTAGTGCATTCGACTGCTATGACAGGGGGCGCGGGTTCGATTCCCGCTCAGTGCAAATATTTGTATGCATGAATATATCTATTTGCATTGATCTGCGTGTTTCTATGTATAATGTGTATGTATTTACAAAAAAAAAGTATATAAGTATGTTTATCCGCATTCTGGAACCCTTGACACAAGCTAGTTAAACTATGCTTATTTTGGGTCTAGAAAGCGCTGTGTAGAATGTCGTAGAATAGGTAATCACCCTTCAAAAATTTCAAAATCTGATTTCTCCAAAATGATCAATGTCCACCTATTTTGGCGCCAAAATGTGCAACTAAACTATTGGTTTAAGACAGAAAAAGAAAATTGAAAATCGGTCTAGCAACGGAGGAATAATCACCGAAAAAACAATTCAATGGTATTCAATTGAAAAAAAATTGCGCGTGTATTGTAGGTAATCTTAGTGCACTCTCAGCTCAACATTGCAACAGCAGAATGCATTGCGCCCCTAGTTATTGTTAATTAAATATGCAAATACGACTACGTCTTAGAGCTCTGTTTATAATTTACGGCCTCTACCACAGATGAGTTTTCTGATGAGCTTGTTAAACTAATTCCACCCTATCTTTTCCCACCCAGAACAACACGTGCTGGACCACGGTATCACTCACATATAGTACTGTAGTGTTTCGACCTCGTTCGATCACTACAGTACATTGACCTGGCCATCATGTGTCAGAGTTTAAAAATAAATAATTATTTGATTTAAAATAGAGCGTAGGGAAGAAAAAACAATTGCTTGACGGTGCATTCGGCTGTGCGGCTGACAGCGGGCGACTTGACGCGCCGCCCGGGTCCGCCGGCCGAAGAGAAGATATAAGTGTATTAAATTTAGGCTCAGTCCTTGAGCGGAGATCGCGATTCCTTACAGTTCGCTTAAATATAAATATATTCGCGTAAAAACCTCCCTAAACTCGATATAGGAAGCTTTGTTGAAATAAATAAATATTCATATTACTATATAAACCTTGTGTTTCTCTTTTATCAACACGAGGTATTGTGGCGTCCAAGCCCCGGACGCTACAGTACCAACAATACCGTCTCGAACCAAACATTTCGGTAACTTCACTGCAACTGGAATACTTCACCCGCACACGTGATTACTTCTTCTTACAATCCCGTGTTCATTAAGTGGGGCGTGAAAAAGCATCTGTCGATGCCGTCCGAGCTCAGGCGTGGGGGTGGCAGGTGAGGCCGCCTGTCACCCCAGCAGAAGCAGGCCGGGACGGTGGGGCAACTAGCATCCTCCCCCAAACCAGGGCAAGACGGGGACACCGTGGTTCCCAAACCCGAGGGGGCCATCTCGAAACCGGAGATGGCCCAGGGTCAGTCGGGGTGCGAGGGATATGCTCTATGGGCAACTTTACACCCCGGCGATCTCAGAGCCGGCGTGCGGTTTTAGTCGGTTCAAGCCCGACATAACCACCCCCGCTGGACAGCGGGGAGGGGGGGGGTATCCGAAGGGATTTTCGCACGAAAAAAAAAAGGTGCGGCCCACCATTTTGAAATCGACACCATCGGAATGATGGTCCGTTTCTTCTGAACTTCATCCTAGTTCTTTTATATCCAGCGAGATGCAGTCAGTTGATGGGACTGAATATTTAAATAAATTTCTTATGGTGCTTTTTTAATTTGTTTTTAACGGGTCACATGTTATATGAGAAAGCGATGACGCCAAAAAACTAATCATAAATTATATAAAACCGGACCGCCATCTATTGTAGTATTCCCTTTATCTTACCCCTTTTTTTTCTTGCGGCAACCAACTTCAATTCACCGGAGCTAATGGTGACATTCTGTAGTATATTTTTAGTATCAGCATTGCACCCGTGCGAACCCGGGGCGGGTCGCTAGTAACTAATAAATTAAAAATTATCGTGTATTAGTGTTAATTTCCTGATTGGTAGCGTGATGTATATTAAACTTCCTATTTCGCCGCCTGATATGTGTGCGGATGCGTGCGAGTGAACGTTATACCTACGCAAATTATTATATAAAGCCGCGGTAGCCTAGTGGTATGGGTAATGGACTGCTGAGACGAGGTCTCGGGTTCGATCCCAGGTTTAACCATGGCACACACCAATGACTTTTCGATGCTCTTCGAAGTTATGTGTGTATTTATCGCAGGTTTATAAGCGCTCGGTTAATGGCAATAGACTCGCCACCTATTACATTGGGACCTAAACATAAACTGGCGAAATGTGGGTGCTAGCACCTCTGCCTACCCCTTCGGGGATATAGGCGTGAGTTTATGTTATGTTATGTTATGTTAAATTATTCAACTGTGGCAATCGTGTTTGTTGGAATCAAAGATATCTAATATTTCGGTGCTGAAGACGACCTCGCCAATTGAAGTATCGCGATCGGTAGCTCAGTGGCTAAGGAGTCAGCCTTACGATCTAGAGGTCCCGGGTTCGAATCTTGGTAATAACACTACCGACGTGAACACACCCCTAACAGAAGTTATTTAGCTTATTGTTTAAGGAGTCGGTCTTACGATCAAGAGGTCTCGAGTTCGAATCCTGGTAAGTAATGACACTAATGCCGTGATTCCATTCCTTTTTAATTTTTTCGTCAGGGAAATGTCCTACGGCATACAGCACGACGTGGGGAAGCCGCGGAATTATACAAGAATACTTCTATGGCGGGCACCTGCTCTAATAAAAACCTTCAATTAGGCGACATCCAGGCACATGCGGACGTTGCCCTTTCGCGGATGGCAACACCCATCCCTCACACCCGCAGCCACACACAGGGTGGTATGAACCATATGTCTTTTTGTTTTCTAGCAGCAGCCCCCCCCCCCCCACACACACACCGGCCAGCGGCGGCAACTAATGTCGGTCTCGAACTGACTGCAACCGCATGTCGTTTCGGGTCAAATATAAGATGCAAGACGACAGAATAAAGCAATTCCCTCGCTCCACGGCTGACCCTTAGCCATCTACAGCTTGGAGATGGCTCCATCGGTAAGCCACAGACACCTACTAGCTAAAAAACATCGATTCCCATCCATCAGGATCTGCGATGCTGTTAATGAATCGTACCGATGCGTACGCAGAGCAAAATAATACAAACGATTTTGCTTTGATTATGACTTACGTCTTTTACCCCTATGCTTTTTCTATATAGTTCACGACTAAGGTCACAGCTAGGGGGTTGGCCACCCCCTCTACCATCAACCAGGTGACAATTGCATGTGACTGGCACCTGAGTTGTATTTAAAGTGACTTGCATAGAAAATGCCTAATAGTTGCAAAGATTGTATCATTCAGACCCTCGATAATTGTGTCTAACTTCGTAATTTAGAAGGCAGTGTAGATTTTAAGAGAAGGCGATGTGCATGCAGGATGCAATGACATAGGATTCAAATCAAATCAAATCAAAATGTTTTATTTTCCAACTCATACATTGTTATAACATCCATATATTGAGACGAACCCCAGGTAAGTTAAAAAATACTTGTGACGGGGTTGTCTCGCTGCTTCCCCTAGGTTTGAGAATACAATGCTGAGAACTTAATCTATTTGTTTTAATACAATGATAATTATAATTTAAAAGCAAGGATTGAATGATAGCAACAGCTGACTCTAAGATTAGAATTAAAATTAATATTATAATTAAATATAAATTTATATTAGGTCCTGGTCTACTCAAAAGAGTTATTAATAAATGTCCAGCTATTATATTGGTCGTCAATCGAAACTGCTAACGTACCTGGTAAAATATTTGTAATTGTTTCGATGAATACTATAAAAGGTACAAGAATTGGGGGAGTTCCTTGGGAAATATGATATTAGAAACCTAAAAAGATTGGAAAGATAGGTGACTCACATACGTGATTACCACAGAATGTGAGGGTCACCGCGGATAAGGCCATTAAAATTTTGGCGGAAGAGTGTTTTGGGACCCCTTTTTTTTTTTTTGCGGAAATCCCTTCGGATACCCCCCCTCTCCGCCGGCCAGCGGAGGTGGTTATGTTGTGTCTCGCCTATAACCGCACGGTGTCGGGTAAGCCCTCGAAAGGATAACCCCAGGGTTGCCGCCGGACTTTGACCGCAACCGCGGCCTCGCCTGGTGGGTCGTGTTTTATCCCGCTTCGGTGAGTTGGCAGGCGTGTGTAGGGCACACACGACACGCCTCCGCCACGGCCTGCTTCTGTAAGGACGGCGAATCGGCCAACTGCCGTCCTCAGGCCCCGATCATGGAGGTCGGTAGTACCGGGCGTAGATGAGTCCATGGCGTGTTTTGGGACCCCTAAAAGCTCTCTGTCTCTCTCTCTCTCTGGCGCACGCTATCCTCTCGGGGTTGAGAAGTCTGAAGATAGTCGCCCCCTTTAGAATGAGTCTAGATAGCGCTGTTTAATATGTTCTGGATATTATTCAAGTTATGTGGTATGGTAAAAGATAAAGTGAAGATTGAAAAAAAAGATTTATGAGACGAGGGAGAATGAGCAACCTGGTAAAAGTTGACCTAGGTGTGATTTGTCACTTAGATCGAGGACATATAAGGCTACTGTTAGGTCAAAAATACCTGTAGCCGGCGAGCATGTATGATAACAATTATGAAAGTAGAATTAAATTTTGAAGTAATTAGTAGGCTAAATTTCCTATAAATTTAAATCAAACTATTCAGTTTAGAAAAATATGATATTAGAAACCTAAAAAGATTGGAAAGATAGGTGACTCACAAACGTGATTACCACAGAATGTGAGGGTCACCGCGGATAAGGCCATTCAAATTTTGGCGGAAGAGTGTTTTGGGACCCCTTTTTTTTTTGCGGAAATCCCTTCGGATACCCCCCCCCCCCGCCGGCCAGCGGGGGTGGTTATGTTGTGTCTCGACTAAAACCGCACGGTGTCGGGTAAGCCCTCGAAAGGATAACCCCAGGGTTGCCGCCGGACTTTGACCGCCACCGCGGCCTCGCCTGGTGGGGTCGTGTTTTATCCCGCTTCGGTGAGTTGGCAGGCGTGTGAGGGCACACACGACACGCCTCCGCCACGGCCTGCTTCTGTAAGGACGGCGAATCGGCCAACTGCCGTCCTCAGGCCCCGATCATGGAGGTCGGTAGTACCGGGCGTAGATGAGTCCATGGCGTGTTTTGGGACCCCTAAAAGCTCTCTGTCTCTCTCTCTCTCTGGCGCACGCTATCCTCTCGGGGTTGAGAAGTCAGAAGATAGTCGCCCCCTTTAGAATAAGTCTAGATAGCGCTGTTTAATATGTTCTGGATATTATTCAAGTTATGTGGTATGGTAAAAGATAAAGTGAAGATTGAAAAAAAAAGATTTATGAGACGAGGGAGAATGAGCAACCTGGTAAAAGTTGACCTAGGTGTGATTTGTCACTTAAATCGAGGACATTTAAGGATACTGTTAGGTTAAAAATACCTGTAGCCGGCGAGCATGTATGAAAACAATTATGAAAGTAGAATGAAATTTTGAAGTAATTAGTAGGCTAAATTTCCTATAAATTTAAATCGGGAAAAATCAACATTCAGGACCGGAGTTTAAGCCGTGACCAGTCCCTTTCTAGGGGAAGACTCTAAATTCGTCACCCCAACACGTACTCGTATGTATAGAAGAATTTCGGTTTTCTAGGATGTGTTAGCTAGCTAAATTGGTCAGAGCATGCCCACTAGAAAGGAGCTGGTCACCGGTTCAAGTCACATTCTGAATGTTGACATTTTCTGATTTGAATTTGTATTTCTACTAGCTACAATCCTGGTCTTTAGCTCAAAGCGATGGTGCGAAGTGTGTGTGCGTGGGCTGTCGCAGCCTCCTTCTGCCATCAAGTAATGCTCGAGAAAGTGGCGGCGTTTTAATCGCATGGTGCTACCAGAAATATATCCCTTTTTCCTACCGGAGAATTGAACTCGGGATCTCATACATAAGGTGCATTCGTTACCGCAGCGTCATCAGTAAAGCCAAATATCAAGAGAGGACAAATTAACAAGAATAGTTAGCGTCGGTAGTTTAGTGGTTAAGGAGGCGGCCTTAGGATCGAGGGGTCTCGGGTTCGACTCCTGGTTATTGCAATACCGACGTGATCCCACTCCTAAAACAAGCAATTTAGCTTAGCTGGTGGGGTTAGGGGTTATACTAGTAATTTCGATGACTAAATATTCCTCTATACTATTATAAAATTGCAAAATTAGTCGCGTCGTGTATTCGAGATATTGTAAAAAAATCCTGGATTATGTTAAATGAACGATTCTGAACACAAATATAATTTTGTCAGAAGTTTACGCGAATGTCACACATTGAAATAAAACTATTTTTAACGGATTCTATCGCGATTTATTTGATGTTATTTTATATTTTACATTGAACTCAAAAATGATTTTTTAGGCAGTCTAGTCTGTTTGTCTTTTTATCTGTTTGTTCGCGATGGACGTAAAAACGGATTTTGATGCGGCTTTTTCTATTAGAAAGGTCTTGATCAGACTTGAAATCTGCTGTATTTTTTATTGCAATTGGTTAAGTAGAACCGGACATATGACCAAAAAATTATAACCGACCTCCGCGCGGGCGGAGCCGCGGGCATCAGTTTGTTTAAAAAAATAGTTTTTTTTGACCATAATATACACTTTTCAAATTCAGTATATCATACAGAACTGTATAATTATTTAGAAATAACTATAGTACATATTATATTAATAATGAATAATAGTGGTTATACAGAACAAAAAAAAATTGTATCGCGAAAGACCACTACTTGACCAGCAACAATGAGCAACGTTTTGTAGCTATCACATAGATGACATTACAAAAAGTCGCGCTATGTCTATATTGAGAGGTGTCAAAACTGATTAACTCATTTATCCAATTACTGCGTTATCAAGTTCAAAATTCATTTCTGCCTCACCCCGGACTGTGACACAATTTTTTTTTTGTTTGAAACAGCTTATCTAGTAGAACACGTACAAGTCAAAAACATTATTTATAATAACAATAAACAATTTAAAAAAAAACAATGTTTAAAACAAACACAATATTTTCTGCGTTAATTATATCAGAACTACATCTCACTATGCTAATAAAACAGTACATTAGTACATACCCTTTATACACAACACTAACACAACACGTTCAAACACGGTACACAACTAAAATGCGAGCGCTTGCGCAGCTCAGTTTTATACACACCGTTTGAATAGTATGGATGCGCTTGAGTTTCAGTTTTTGCCTTTTTCTTTCAACTCATCATCACCCGGCCGGTCTATTTGATTACAACCCGTTTGATAGTAAAAAAGACCAATACAGATTCAAATATGAAGGTTTTTGATTTAAAGGCACCGATTGTCACGCCCCTGTTACAAAACCCGGGATTATAGACAGAAGATAAGATGTGAAACATCAAACTTACGAAAAAGAAATTGAACCGTTTGGTTCGGGATGCAATTACTTGCAGCCTTAACTATTATTGAGCAATCAAGCACACAGTCAACCACAGCTACCACGCATTCGTAGGCATTGGTAACCGCTTAACACTAGATGGGCCTTATTTTCTTCAGTAAAAATGTAATTTAATAGTCATCTAAACACCATATAACTAGCGAGGATTCGGGAGGTAATATCCGGGTCATGTAAGCTTTGTTAAGAATACCCCCTAACCCTGCAGCTAAGCCAATTTGATTGTGTTAGGAGTGGGTTCAAATCGGTAGTGTATTGGCCAGGATTCGAATCCGGGAGCTCTGATCGACTAGTAGAACTTAACGATCAGACCTCGGGCAATAGACCGGTATATCCATACTAATTCAACGTAGTTCTCACGCCAAACCGCAGTTCTTTGCAACACGGACAACTTCGAGTGAAACATTGTATGGCTATTATTTTTTTTTTAATCAACTACCGATATCTGAGGTATATAATGTAATACAACATTTCCAAAGGATTTTATATAAGCCTTCCTTCTTATAGCTGAAGGAGGAACAGCTTGATATGGGAGCGGTGTGATATTTTTCATATACGATTTAAGTGGCAGACATGCATGCAATGCAACTCACCTGATGGGAAGCGGTTACCGTGGCCTATGGACGTGTGCAACACCAGGGGCGTCATACTCCCGCAGCCGACTCTGTAAAACCTTGTAATGCCTTTCTTGAAAAACCCCATATTGTAGTCGCTTGGGATAACCACAGCAAAGAGATCATGCCACAGTCAGCTATGGTAGCAGATGGGTTTCTAGGGGGTCACACTAACATAAATAAGTAAATATTCTACGACATTCTACACAGCGCTTTCTAGACCCAATGTAAGCATAGTTTATCTAGCTTGTGTTATGGGTTCCAGAATGCGGATAAACATACTTATATACTTTTGTTTTGTAAATACATACATATAATACATAGAAAGACCCAGACCAATGCAAATAGACATATTCATGCATACAAATATTTGCACTGAGCGGGAATCGATTCCACGCCCCGTGTCGTAGCAGTCGAATGCACTGCCGTTACGCCACAGAGGGCGTCCTCGTAGAGGCTTAATATCACTTGGTAGCTGGTACATCCGCTTATGAACAGACGAGTTCCTGGTGCAGATTTTTCATTTGGGATTAGGAAGTCAGACAGCAGACGCTCCTATAAAAGTCGAGATACGCCCAATCGAAGGAAGAGGAAGTTTAGCCCGGGCTCTGAGCTGAGAGCCTCGCACCACGGGTAAGTTCTTCCCATCAGGTGGGCCGTGGGCTTGTCTGCCACTTAAGTAGTATCATTATTTTTTATTAATCTATGGTGAGGCGTCCCGTCCCCTCCCCCATTCTCGCCTCACCCCCGAAGTGTGACACACTATTTTTTTGTCCTGAAGTTACTATTAACTTAGAACCTCTGCAGCTGCGTAGAGACATTGCCTCCCAGGCTGTGTTCCACCGCCTCTGCCACGACGAGTGTTCTGATGAGTTTTTCAACTGATCCCACCGTCTCCCTTTCGATCTAGAACAATACGTGCTGGACTGCGATGCCACCCGCACACGGTGGAAACCATACAGCCCCGAACTCAGCGGTTCGGTGCTTCCTTTCTTTGTCGCACGATAAAGAGCTGGAATGCTCTGCCCGCGCACGTGTTTCCTTCTTACAATCCCGGGTTCTTCAAGCGAGTCGTGTGAAAAAGCATCTTTTGAGGCCGTCTAGGTGGGGGCCACCATTTTAGAATCGTTGGCATCTGGGATCGTGGCTCATATCTTCTGGATTTCACACTAGCTTCTCACCATCTAGCGGGGTGCAGTCAACTGACGGAATGAATATAAAAAAAAAGAACTGCTTGTCTATTAAACATATTATAAGACATTGATGGCACCCGGGTCCGACGGCTTAACGTGGTCTTCTTTATAATATTTTAATACGTAACATAGGCTACTTTTATTTTAGAAAAAATTAGGGTTCCGCGCAAAAGAACTAAAACCCTAACTAGGTCTGCAAGGCGAATCGCTGCTTGCAATGTTGAGCTGAGTGAGACAACGTGAATCAGATTTTGAAAATTTTCAACAGTGATCATTCCTCCGTGGCTAGTCCGATTTTGAAAATTCTTTTTGAAAGTCACAACTCTGGACATGCTTTCGGAGTGTGTAAAGTTTGGTCACAGTATCTCGAGCGGTTATTACGTAATTCCATCTGGAGTTTTTTTAACGGTGATCATTCCTCTGTGGTAGCATTATTTTTTTCAAAATATATCCATAAACTTTCCTCTGATTGACCTCTTTAATCGTGCCAAATTTGGTTCTGATTGTATTAGTAGTTTAGGAGGAGACCTGTGACAAAGAAAATCCTGAAGTCTGGTATGAGGAGCTTTTGCTCGACTTTGTCTCACTCAGCTCAAAAATCAAAATTCACAGTGCAGGCACAGCTAGTATTTATTAACAACGGTCACCCATCCTTAGAACGACCTAGCTAGTAACTCTTAACCTTGCTAACCTTATTACCACTTGGCCACGAGCTCCTCTCTCTCGTGCTATATCTCTGTGTCCTTTCTTTACCTGTGACATACAATAAATTATTTCCCCACTTGTGATATTACGTTTAATATAATGTGATATGCAGATAAAACATACACGCTTCCCACGTTAAGTTTAGATTGCATTAATTTCACGTTTAAACAATGAATTTAGACGGTCAAATAGATAATTGTGGTCTACAAACAGGGTAGGCCCAAATTGACGTGTGATTTTTCTCTAGGGATTTGAATATGGTCCTGTCATTTCTAAATTGCGTTAGATTGTTGTAGTTGTACATACATACATGCCTTTTTGCCTTTTTCCCTAAAGCGTGGGCAGAGACAACAGACCGCCATGTGCTTCTGTCCGTAAACAGTTCACGAGCTTTCTCTACTGTCATTAAACGTTTCATGCAAGCCCGCCGGTTTCGAGTGCTTTTGACCTGCCCTTTTTTCAATACCTCGTTAATTTGATCAGTGTATGTTCTGCGAGGTTACCTTACATGCTTGGTGTGACATTCGATCAGTACTCATTCGATCCAAGTGCCCAATCCACCTTAGCATACCTTTTTCAATTCTTGTAACAACATTCTCTTACAGGCTACACCATTCTCATGTATCTGTATTCCTCTTACTATCAGCCAACCTTACTCCACACATACTGCGCAATGACCGCATCTCCGCATCTCATGGTACTTGTATATACATATAAACAAATTGTTTAAAACCGCATCAACAATAAAACCTTGGTTGAGATGAACTAATATATCGTTTAATAAAGGATCTACGCGGACGATGTCACGTGGTATCCATTTGTTGTATACCAAAACTTTCCCCAGAATATAACAAAATACTTTTATCAAGACCGCATCAAAATCAGTTAAACCAAATGCGAGATAATCGCGGACAAACATACAGGTCAAACCGAGAACTTTTTGAAGTCGGTTAAGTATACTAAAACATTCTCCAGAATCGTAATCGTAATCGTATCTGAAGGAATTTCGAAAATAAAAAGGCATCCGAGCGTGTAATGATGTTCATCATCATCAACCTATTCTAGTCCCCAGCTGGACATAAGTCTCCCCTAATGAGCGCCATAGCGCCCTGTCTTCAGCTTGCCGCATCCAGCATCTGCCCGCAGTCTTTCGCAGATCGTCATCCCTACACTACGTTTGTCGAGTCGCGGTCTCCACTCAAGAACACGTTTACCCCAGCGGTTGTCGGTTCTTCGCGAGATATGGCCGGCCCACTGCCACTTCAGCTTGCTAATTCTTTGAGCTTTGTCGATACCCTTGGTTCTCTGTCAAATGTATTCTTTACGAGTCCTATCCTTCGGAGAAACTTCGAGCATAGCTCTTTCCATAGCTCGCTGAGTCACTTTGAACTGGTGGACCAGCCCTAACGTGAGTGTCCACGTCTCAGCTCCGTAGGTCATTACGGGTAAACGGGTCATTAGGAAACTACGGCGGGTCTTCTCGTCATCCATACCACAGTGTTTGAAAACGAAAGTTATCAATCAGTGCGTCCTACCCGTATCTATCTATACTACATATATACATCTGAAAACCAGCGCTGCGCATATCACATGGTATGCGTAGCATTTATGCTGAGATGGCGGCCATATTTGAGTTCGCACAGTGTGCCTTAATAACATGACAAAACATAACTTTATGCCTGTATCCTCGAAGGGGTATACTGAGGTGTATTACACACCCACGATTCGCCAGTTATGTTAAGGTCCCAATGTAATAGGGGGCGAGCCTATTGCCATCTACCGGGCACATTATTAAGCGAGCGATAAATAACATTTATTAATGCACACATAACTACGAAAAGTCAGAGGTGTGTGCCCGGGGCGACTGGGGATCGAACTCGAGACCTCGTCTCAGCAGTCCGTTACGTACGCCACTGGGCTATCGCTGCTTATAAATAGCCTAAATAGGCATTCCTAGTTTTTAAGATATTTATTTATTATGTAATGTGATCATTGTGCGTGTCCTAAATTAAATGTTTTTTCTTTCTTTCTTCTTTCTATTATAAAATTGTAAATTAGTTGTGTCTGTACATTTGGAGATATTACAAGAAAAATACTTGGGTTACGTTAAATGAAGGATTCTGAACAGATTTTTTTATGTTTAGAATTCTTAATTGTTTATCTGTAAAACCCATATTACGCAAATAAATTGGTTTGATTTGATCTGTTTGTTAGCAATGAAAGCAAAAACTACTACTGATGTTTATCTATAAAACTCATCTGTCAAACCCATATTACGCAAAAAGCTACTAAATGGATTTTGCTTAGGATTTTTTTTTCTAAGGTCTTGGTCAGACTTAAAATCTGCCGTATATTTGATTGCAATTGGTTAAGTAGAACCGTAGATATGATCAAAAAAAGCCGGCCAAATGCAAGTCGTACTCGCCCATGGAGGGTTCCGTAGAAGCAAGTACAATTTTTATATGTGAGTTGATTGAATAAAAGGTAAATTGCGGTTTACGATTTATGACGCTTTCAAAAAAAAAACTACTTACCAGATCTCGTTCAAACCAATTTTCGGTGGAAGTTTACATGGTTTACATCATATACTTTTTTTAGTTTTATCATTCTCTTATTTTAGAAGTTACAGGCGGGCACACATTTTACCACTTTGGAAATGTCTCTCGCGCAAACTATTCAGTTTGGAAAAAATGAAATTAGAAACTTCAATAACATTTTCGAAAACCTATGCATACATATCGCACACGTTTGGGTTTGCTGAATAAAATTTTTTGAGTTTCAATTAAGTTACCCCCAAAATTTATTGTATTTTTTCCTATTTTTGTGTGAAAATCTTAATGCGGTTCACAGAATACATCTACTTACCAAGTTTCAGCAGCAACATACGGACGGACAGACAGACAGACATGACGAATCTATAAGGTATAATATTCCGTTTTTAGTCATTTGGCTACGGAACCCTACTTGTTACATTACTTTAGTTAGTTACGGTAGCCCATACATTAGTTTCTGTACCTACTAAGTGCATAAGGGCACTTCCTTGCGATTTTAAATTCCTAATTTATAACATTATCGGTATGAAAGATTCCCACAATCTGTTGTCCAATATTGATGATCCAATGATTGTAACAATACAATTCTGTATCTCGACCCAAACTTAACCTTTTAAACAATTTGTAATGGCTCCTAATGGTTTTTGAGTATCACGACTTGTAACTGAATTGTTACCCTGAGAAATTGTTACTACAGAGCTTTGAGAGTGACTGTTGTATCTGAGGTCCCGGGTTCTATACCCAGGTGCGAGGGATATGCTCTATGGGCAACCTTACACCCCGGCGTCTGTAGACCCGAGACGGTGTGCGGTTTTAGTCGGTTCAAGCCCGACATAACCGCCCCCGCTGGCACGCGGGGGGGTATCCGAAGGGATTTCCGCGCGATAAAAAAAAAAGGTATATACAGAATCGAATTTAAGGGTGGAAAATACTCTTAATACTGGAGATATCTAATTTTACTCTGAACAAACATTCCTCTGGCAATATAAACTTGGGGAGGAGATCGTGTGGTTTTAGTCGGTTCAATTCCAACACATCCATCTGATCGTTGACACCGATCGATGGGGTGGAGCCTGTAGGGGTTTCCACACGTAAAAAAATAAACAGTCCTTTGAAAAAAATCATTAAAAAAAATGTTTTCAAATTGTTTTGACAACTCACTTGTCATAGTCGAAAACAGAACCGGCTAAAGCATGTTAATAAATTTACAATTTAAAAAACCCTTATAGTTTAAGGAACAACCCTTAAAAAATAAAAAATATCATTTAACGATTATACTGGCACGCGTTAAGCACGACCAAATATAAATAAAAAAAACTTATTTCCTGTTTTTAACCTTGCCTCTTTTCCCCTTTTTGCCCTCGCCACATTTACCCTTTTTACCCTTTCCACCTTCCCCCTTTTTCAAATTTCCCGTTTTTTAACCCTGCCTCATTTCTCCTTTTTACCCTTGTCACATTTTCCTTTTTTACCCTTGCCATTTTTCCCCTTTTTACCCTTTCTATATTTCCCCTTTTTACGCTTTCCACATTTCTCCTTTTTACCCTTTTTCACATTTCCCGTTTTTACCCTTGCCACATTGCCCCTTTTTACCCTTTACACAATTCCCCTTTTTACCCTTTTATAGTGTGTGTGTGTGTGTGTGCAAGTCACACACGATAGAAGTGAACATTCTGAAAAGTCCCTGATTAAAAAACTTATTGAAAAGTATTGAAAACTATGGACTTATTTTTTCGTTTCATCGAGTTTGAAATCACAACGATTCTAAAGAAGTTTCACTTCAAAAATTCTTATTAACCGACTCGGATCCCACTTAGCTACAAGCCCCTCCACAGTGCCCAATATGATCTCTAAAAGTACCAAGATCTATCATTATCGCAAAATAGTATCACCTTTCCCTCATCAGGACTACGCTGACCTACTCTAGAGTGTCCTCAGACCAGCATGACGTAGCGAATGGTGAACTTTAACTTAGGCCCATTCTCTTGAAAGGACGTCGGCCAATTCACTAGTGATTGTGTTATTACGCAATCGTGGATCCTTAACGCGTTCACAGATTATAATAACAATTACAGTTTACAAAAGCACGCTTGTTAAAACAAGCGGCGATAGCCCAATTGTGTACGTAACGGACTGTCGAAACGAGGTCTCGAGTTCGATCCCCAGTCGCTTCGGGCACACACCTCTGACTTTTCGTAGTTATGTGTGTATTAAAAATGTTTATTATCGCTCGCTTAGTAATGTGCCCGGTAGATGGCAATAGGCTCGTTCCTATTACATTGGGACCTTAACCTAACTGGCGAATCGTGGGTGTGTAATGTATTACACACCCACGATTCGCCAGTTAAGGGGTAAGCAGAGCTGTAGCTCTGCTTACCCCTTCGGCGATACAGGTGTGAAGATATGTTATGTTAAAAGAACCGAAGTCAGAAAGTTCGCGAATATGCACTTATACAGCCAACCTAAAAAAATGTGTGTGTGTGTAACTTTAATTTTTTTTCGTGTGGAAATCCCCTGGGATACTAGCCCTCCCCGCCCCCCGCCGGCTAGCGGGGGTGGTTATGTCTGGCTTGAACCGATTAAAACCGCACGCCGTCTCGGGTCTTCAGACGCCGGGGTGTAAGGTGTAAGGTGAGGCGCACACACCGTCACCGTCACGAAAAACCGACACCCTGAAGTTAGCAAGTCAACATTTTACTTTTGGCGGTATGTAACATAATGTAAAATAAATGTTTTCATTATTATTTCTACAAATAGTGAAAACCGGGGCAAGACGGGGACACCGTAGTTCCCAAACCCGAGGATGCCATCTCGAAACCGGAGATGGCCCAGGGTCAGTAGGGGTGCGAGGGAAATGCCTTATGGGCAACCTTACACCCCGGTGTCTGAAGACCGGAGATGGCGTGCGGTTTTAGTCAGTTCAAGCCCGACATAACTGCCTCCACTGGCCGGCGGGGGGGGGGGGGGGGTTACCCAAGGGGATTTTGGAACGAAAAAAAGAAAAACGTCCAACTTTTTTTTTAAAGTATTATGAAATTAATTGTATTCTCGCTAACGTCATCGGTAGTGTAATGGGCAGGATTCGAACCTTGGTACCTCTCGATCGAAAGGCTGACTCCTTAACCACTAAGCCACCGACGCTTTGTTCAAGATGTTTGCCGGGAGTTATACCTACATCAGTGCTGACCTCTCTCTTAAGAAAGCGTGAAGATACTTCAAGGTCCCGCAAAGTCGCAACTTTTAAAGTTCCCATTACAATTTGTTTGCAACAACGATGAACTATACCGCGATGGATGAGTTTTGATACTTGATGTTTTTTTTTTCACGAGCTTTCCTTACTGATTGATTGATATTTTGTCGTGGAGGCAACATGGGCGTAGTCAAGTTTTAGTTTCAGAGAGGCAGGAGAGGATTAAAAACAAAACAACAAAAAATTGCATAAAAAGAAATATTCATGCGAAAAACAACAGAAGGTTGATTTATAGATAACGTCTATAATTTATCGGAGAATTTTGAATATATCTGGGACATATCTAGGTTGCTCAGTTGGTCAGAGCATTCTCTCTGTAAGGGACTGGTCGCGGGTTCAAGTCCGTATACGTATTTATTTTAAATAAATAAATAAATATTCTACGACATTCTACACAGCGCTTTCTAGACCCAAAGTAAGCATAGTTTAACTAGCTTGTATTATGGGTTCTAGAATGCGGATAAAAATACTTAAATACTTTTTTTTTGTAAATACATACATATTATACATAAAAACACCCAGACCAATGCAAATAGACATATTCAAACAAATATGAATGCAAATCGAACCCGCGCCCCCTGTCGTAGCAGTCGAATGCACTACCTCTACGCCACAGAGGCCGTTATTCTATTTTAATTTGAACTTTTTAGAGTTAAACTGGACTACAGAGGCTTTGCTTGTTGTAAGCTCCGTAAATGCTTTAATTCATCGTTCCTCATTCCAAATTACTTTAAAACATTTAAGTTGTATTTGTTTTTGTAATCACCTTTTAAAGCTCTTCATTTTGGTATATAACATACATTTTAGCGCCAAAAATCCACCATATAGTTTTGGTTTAAAACCCGACCCCACCAGGCGAGGCCGCGGTGGCGGCCAAAGTCCGCCGGCAACCCTGTGGTTATCCTTTCGAGGGCTTACCCTGGGTGCCCGGCAACGGACACTTGGGGAGGACACCGTGCGGTTTTAGTCGAGACACGACATAATCACCCCCGCTGTCCAGCGGGGGGGTATCCGAAAGGATTAGCACGTAAAAACAAAAAATTTAGTTTTGGTTCACATTTTGTGTACCCTATGATACTCAGAAGATGAATCCCTTTCATTTGAGACCTCATTCATCGAAATTTGTGGAGCGTTTTGGAAGATATGAAATAATAAAGAATATTACAGGCATACATACATACAAGATACGCGCGAAAAACATAACCCTTCCTTGGCAGTCGTGTAAAAATGTTATAAAGTATCAAAACTATTCACCTCACACTGTTACACATATAATTGTAAATTCGTCGATGTACTGTTGTTCCCGCGCTCTTGCGCCACTGCCAGACCCCTAACCGCTTATCTTTAATGATATAATCACAATATTGTGCCATGAGGTGAGCGACTTGATATCAAGGTAATTGTTTATTTAAATAGTGCCCCAGTGGCTCAGTGGTGACTGCTGTGTATGAGGTCACAAGTTCGAGGCTCTGGCGTAGATTGTTCTCCGGGCGTTGAGAGGTCAGATGACAGTCGCTCCCATGAAAGCTAAGATTAACGTTGTAAGCTATGGATCTATCGTACCAGTTTGGCTAATCATTTACTTTGAACCTAAAATGTACTGCAACTCATATCTTGTTTCACCATAAAGTATAAACCTTAATAGTACACTGTTGTACTGCGAATTGTACAATTTGTCATAGAGTAATTGGCTACCTTTTTTTTTTCGTGCGGAAATAACTTCGGATACCCCCCCGCCCCGAGAGTATCAATAGTCTGATTACTATTGAGACTTTTTCGGTTCAATAGTCCGATGATGCAGATGATTATAAATCATCGGACTACTGAGTCTTTTAGTCTGATTCGACAATCCGAAATAAGAAATGGATGCAGTAGTATTTTACTGGTGGTAGAAATTAGATGACACAAATTTGTCACAAAATTCGGCCGGGTGGGTACCACCGTGCACGATTGCGAAAAACCCTCCATAGTAATCCAATTTCGGTTTGATTGCGTTCAGGGGTCAGCAAGTGCATAGCCGGGCAGGGGGATTGTGGTCGCAGCACTAGTGGGACCGGTGGGTGTCACGCGGTGCTGCGACGACAATCCTCTTCTGATGAGGCCGTCAAGCTGAGTGCCACCATTGTTAACATGGTACGTGTATGTAATGGTGACCGTCTTTCCTGAGACTTTACCTTCAGCTTACCATCAGGCGAGGTGAAGTCAAATTGACGTGTCCTAAATATAAAAAAAGAAACATGTCACGTTATCGAAATCCAACTTTCCGGACTAGTGGTTCCGGCGCTTCTGGGTTAGGTTAGGTTAGAACTGTGACCCACAGAGCGCGAGCCGAGCGATCGTGCCGCGGTAACGGCCGGCGGAGCCACTAGTCCGGAAAGTTGGATTTCGATAACGTGACTTGTTAATACTACTGCATCCGTTTCTTATTTCGGAATGTCGAATCAGACTAAAAGACTCAGTAGTCCGATGATTTATAATCATCTGCATCATCGGACTACTGAGCCGAAAAAGTCTCAGTAGTTCGATCATCGGACTATTTAATCGGACTACTGATACTAAGCCCCCCACCGGCCAGCGGGGGTGGTTATGTCGGGCTTTAACCGAATAAAACCGCACGCCGTCTCGGGTCTTAAGACGCCGGGGTGTAAGGTTGCCCATAGAGCATATCCCTCGCACCCTGACTGACCCTGGGAGTAATTAGGTACCTTTTTTTTTTGTGCGGAAATCCCTTCGGATACCCCCCCGCCAGCCAGCGGGGGCGGTTATGTCGGGCTTGAACCGACTAAAACCGCACACCGTCTCGGGTCTACAAACGCCGGGGTGTAAGGTTACCCATAGAGCATATCCGTCGCACTCCGACTGAACCTGGGCCATTCGCAGTGTCCCCTCTGATAACAGCAGAGGGGTACCTGGAGCGACCACGGCCCTCCGCAGGCCTTGCAGGCCCACCATACCCCGACCCCCTCGTGCAATGGGGTCAGCTGGCCCTGAAAAGGGCTGGTTGGTCAGACTCTTGGCCGTTGAAGTTGACGCCAGCTACTCCAGAGCAGCAATCAATGATGCGTCATCGCCCACGTTGCCCAGGGTGCACCAAACTTGGAGGTGATCCAACCAGTCGCACCCCAGTAATTAGGTACCTAGTTCATAGATATTAATTTATTTCGTTAAAGTACAACGACTGAGCAATGAATGTTGTGTTCGAGTAAATATATAAATTTAAAATAAATTAAATTAAAAAAATGTAATATATAAATATATAAATTTATTTTTTTCTGTTAAATAAATGAATTAAAAAGAAGCCAAATCTAAAAGAGGAGCTCCAGACCCTGGGCTCCGTGGTGAAAACCTCGGATGGAACCAGGAACAACATGAATATGATAATGATGAACTTTTGGGAATAGTAAATGTGTCCTGGAAACAGGCAGGGACTTAAAAACACATTCATAAAGGTTACATAATTATATGGGTAACACTATGAAAAGGTTACAGAATGAAAGTGTTACACTTATAAATGTGATATTGAATCTGTTAAGTTACCACTTTCAATTGTGTAACCGTTACACTATTAATCCCAGTCAGTGTTAATAAGCTTTAACCAAAATGCTACGTTGCCAAATTTACCATACTATTATATTTATAATCAATTTTTTTTAAATAAAGGTAGTTTGTACACCCACACACCACTTTAGGACGTTATTTCTGTTACACTTATTAACACATATAAAACGTAACACTTTGAATATGGTACACTTTCGTATCAGTTACATTTATAAATGGGTACAAGGGTATAAGTAGCGGCGATAGCCCGGTGGCGTACGTAACGGACTGCTGAGACGAGGTCTCGAGTTCGATCCCCAGTCGCCCCGGGCACACACCTCTGACTTTTCGTAGTTATGTGTGCATTAATAAATGTTAATCATCGCTCGCTTAACAATGTGCCCGGTAGATGGCAATAGGCTCGCCCCCTATTACATTGGGACCTTAACATAACTGGCGAATCGTTGGTGTGTAATACACCTCTGCCTACCCCTTCGGGGATACAGGCGCGAAGTTATGTTATGTTATAAATGGGTTTCTTCTAAAACAGTGTTAAAACATTTTATTACGGTTACAGTTTGGGTCCCTAGAAACAGGATCAGTATTTCTCGCAGGCGATGCTGCAACGATGATGCGACCAGATATTACTTTTATAAATACGGCAGATTGAGTGGATACTTTTTTTGTGCTCAATCACGCCCGTACTGCTGAACGGATCTCAATGAAAGGACAATGCCCATGTCAGTATGGAAATCGGTTGCACACTTTTTTTTGCTATGTCACATAAGTATAAACTGCATTAAAAAGCCTGCATGTATTATCTGAAATATAAACGCATATTGTAACAGAACTTGGGGTTATTGAGAAATTAAATGATTACAACGAGAAAAACAACAACTAGAAAATATTGTGACACAGACTGTTGAACTCAATAGATCCTGAAGTTTTATTTTACCATTATCACATAAAATGAATACACTACACTGTCCTAGTGTAGTGTATTCATTTTATTGTTTTTATTTTTATTTTATTGTATATGTTTATCGATAAAAATTACAAATGAATAGAACATCCCTATTTCGTGATTATGTTGGTAGCTCCGGCACGTCATGTGTCATGAGTAATTTTTGTTTTGTTGGTGCTTAGTCTTAGCACCCGTTCATACAAAGTGGATTTTCTCTTTTTTTCTAAGGAACTCCCGACTCTTAAACGTAGTGCTTATATTCTCTTTGGTTGAACTGACGTTTGAGTAAGACTGGGATACCATGTATGAATTAAGAGAAAACTAGCACTGAAGCACACATTATTTTACAACTTTAACTGATTATCACTAATAAACTACGAATACATACACGAAATATTAAGATTTCATAATTGCAATATATTTGAATGTCACATCGCGAATTATTATCACGTATTATTATTTAACCATTTTATTTTAAATAGATTGGTATATTTGCATTCTACCACCAATGGTTTATTTAATATAATGGTAACAATTAAATTAAAATGGAAACGATTATTCATTCAAGTTTTATATCTTTATAATTTAAATTCAAACCCCAAGTTCTATAGAAGCGATTTAGTGTTGAAAAGTCATACTATAATCTATATTATTTTTTACATACATACATACATACATAAAATCACGCCTGTTTCCCACAGGGGTAGGCAGAGATCACGGATCTCCATTTGCCACGATCCTGACACACTTGAAATATTGACGCGAACGTCTAAAAGCGCAACCAAGAATGGGCATTCTCCTTTGGCACAGAACATAGTCTGAAATAGCACATAGGTTACTTCAAATCTTGTTTAACGACCTCCGTCCTCCATGAGCGCAGGCCTGGGGGTGGCAGGTAAGGCCGCCTGTCACCCCCGCAGAAGCAGGCCGGGACGGTGGGGCGACTAGCACCCGGGCAAACCGGGGCAAGATGGGGACACCGTGGTTCCCAAACCCGAGGGGGCCATCTCGAAACCGGAGATGGCCCAGGGTCAGTCGGGGTGCGAGGGATATGCTCTATGGGTAACCTTTCACCCCTGCGTCTGTAGTCTGTTCAAAACTTTAGTCGGTTCAAAACCGAAATAACCGCCCCCGCTGGCCGGGGGGGGGGGGTATCCGAAGGGATTTCCGCACGAAAAAAGAAAAAGGTATGGAACCCTAATAGATAAACAAGTTTCATCACTGTAGTTACCAGGACCCTAGGTCATCATCATCATCACAGCTCTAGTCCTGGTTGCATCCAGGATCCGCTCACCTTTTCTTTCTCTTGATTTGGCTTACCTTGACTTTCACGAGAGCGACTGACTGCTTTCTGCCCCCCCCCCCCCCTAATACCAAGAGGAAAGCCTGCGCTGGAGGCTAGTCCGTTTATCAACAAGTGAGGTTGCAAGTACCAGCCTTCAGATGGGGTTGGCTTCAGCCCCGAAGATTTAAATGGGACCCTCATACACCCTATCAGGAACCCAAGTATACCCCAGAAAGGGATCTTAATCATGGAAAATAGGTTTTTTTCTCGTAAAAAGAGTAACTGAAATTAGATACTAGGTAGTATTCGAGGGATATGCTCTATGGGCAACCTTACACCCCGGCGTCTGTAGAACCTAGACGGCATGCGGTTTTAGTCGGTTCAAGCCGCGGAAAAGAGGGTTCGTATTCGCGTTAACCCCTCCAGCTACGCTAACTTGCTTATGTTAGGAGTTAATTCACGTCGGTAGGCCAAGCTTCGAAACCGGTACCTCTCAATCATAAGTCCAGCTCTTTAACCACTAAGCTACCGGCGGCGCTTTTGTTATAAAGAATGATCTAATTACTTTTAAACGCCTTACAAAATTCATTCATACATTTATGTATCGACGAGTGCTCAGTGCAAATTATCAGGCGTTTGTTCTATCCTCCTGAGTCTAGTACATCCAATAAAAATAATTCTGTTGTAGGGAATTGATTACGAAGCGTAATTCTGTTGTGTTGAACTGAATGTTCCTTTAATATTAGGTCAAAATAAAAATATATTTACTGCGTGTCAGTGCGTGTGCAAAGTAAATATGGCATCACTGGAAAGACGGGCGCGTGTGCCGTCTAAGAGGATAAATTACATAACATAACATAACCTCACGCCTATATCCCCGAAGGGGTAGGCAGAGGTGCTAGCACCCACATTTCGCCAGTTTATGTTTAGGTCCCAATGTAATAGGTGGCGAGCCTATTGCCATTAACCGGGCACTTATAAGCCTGCGATAAATACACACATAACTTCGAAAAGCATCGAAAAGTCATTGGTGTGTGCCATGGTAAAACCTGGGATCGAACCCGAGACTTCGTCTCAGCAGTCCATTACCCATACCACTAGGCTACCGCGGCTTTATTATATAAGGGTAAAGGGTAAATTAATCCATAATAATCAGTACATACTTCTTCTAAGTTTATATTATTTTTTACAATTGACATGAATAATTAGATCCTACTCAAATATAAGAACGCAAAAAAAACATGATTCAACAAAAAATAACCTACTTTATTTTGTAAATTTTGTAGAGTCCTTAGAACATCGTGGAAATCTGGCTTCTAATAATATATTTTTTTAAATAATTTTTCCTTGTTTTTTACTATGCACAGAACTAGTTCCTAAATAACTAGCTCCGACAGGAGTAACTCTTGCAATGTTGAACTGAGAGTGCCCATGTCTAAGTGATTTGGAAAGGAAATTGTAGTTTTTGAGAAATCAGTTTTTTGAATGTTTTGTTCGATGATTATTCCTCCGTGTCTTGTCCGATTTTCAGTTTTCTTTTTCAATTTTTTTTTTTTTATACCACTAAGGTGGCAGACAAGCACACGGCCCACCTGATGGGAAGCGGTTACCGCGGCCTATGGACGTGTGCAACCCCAGTGGCGTCACACTCGCGCTGCCGACCCTGTAAAGGAAAGGGGATGGGAAAGGAGTTTGGGAAGGGATGGGAAAGGAGTATGGGAGGGGATGGGAAAGGAGTTTGGGTCCCGGCACTCTCTCTCACCAAACGGAACGCAACAGTTCAAATACTGTTACTTGGCGTCGATATTCTGTAAGAGGGTGGTGCTTCCCCGGTCGAGTCGGCCCATTCATGCAACGGCCAAAATGACTGTTGCTTGACTCTACCACCTACCAAGCCTTTCAATCGGTATTTATGGTTATAGGCTACGTTTTGGTACCAAAAATTAGATTTTACTAATTGTGGATTGTGAGACGAGATCAGCTTTTGAATTTTTTGTTCGGTGAAGACTCCTCCTACTTATTTTACTTACTGTACTTTATAATATAAATTTGTATAGCCGTCACATCACTTTCATCTATGATTATGCTAAAAATCATTAAAATCGGTCGAAGGGTCTAGGAGCCAGACTCGCCTAGACGGACACAAACGAAATACATCGAGTGGAGTGAAAAGAGCTTTAGCTCGACTTCGTCTCACTCTCAGCTCAATTAGTAAGATATTCCCAAAAAAGTACTCTAGAACCCAGGAGGCTATAATCTATGTAAGCATCCTCGTGAACTACTGATTCCGTTCCCGCGACCCACAGGAACCCATTCCCAAAATAAATTGTAGCCTATATCCTATTTCCCAGCCAAACCAATCCAGTAGTTTTAGTGTGTTTTTTTTAACAATATTAGTAACCGATATTACTAACATACCCCTAACCCTGCCAGCTAAGATAAATTGCTTGTGTTAGGACCGATGGCCGATGGAGCAAACGAGTCCTAGAGTGGAGACGACGAATCGGTAAACGGAAGGTGGGACGTCCCCCAGCAAGATGGACAGAAGACCTGAAAAAGGTAGCTGGGATAGACTCGAGGCGCAAGACGGAGGATCGGGTGCTATGGCGTAAAATGGGAGAGGCCATATGTCCAGCAGTGGACTGCAATAGGCTAATTGATAGGAGTGGGTTCACGTCGCTAGTGTTATGGCCAGGATGCGAACCCAGGATCTCTCTATCGTGAGGTCGAGTCCTTATGCTACTGACGCTTTTGCATGTTTTAGTTACTAACTGCTGTGACTGTGAAAAGTGTTTGTCGCAGAAAATGTAAACATTTGTTTAAAAAAATAAAAATGTAGCACAAATATACGCCTTAATTGTAAGATCTTACTATTTTATTTAATCATTTATTGAGACGAATAAACAATTTTATTATATTATTTGTTATTATAAAATTTTCTCAGACCATCTTCAGATTATAAACTATCCTAATTGAATTTTTAATTTCTTTTATTTTTAAGTCGTCTTTGGTTTCAAAGTTGCATTTCAAAGAAATGATACACCTCCGAGACTGTTTGACCGATCTCGACCAAATTTGCCACGGTGATCAAGTAGACATTACTGAGTGTCGTAAGGGGTCGAATGTCCAGATCGGTCTTACCATCGAGGAATAATCACCGAAAAACCAAATCAATGGAAAAAGTCGACCGGTCACGTTGACCTATTGTTGGATAGGCAAATCTCGCTACGCTTAAGTTTGGGTTGATTGCCAAGCTGGCAACCGTCCTAGTTTATTTTACAGTTTTATTCAAACTTACAGCTAACAAATTACAATAAAATAATAAATAATTTAATGAAGGCCAATTATGAGCTTTCACAAATAACATTTTGTTTTTAAACATAAAAAAAATGCGTTAACTTATGCACAAGAACACACTTTTTTACGCACGTAACAAGTTATACTTCTTGAAAGCAATATTTATGAAATTTTGGATTAAATATATGACATGATACTCCTTTGAGACTTTTGATATTACTTTTATTAAAAAAAAAGGGTATAATTTCATCGATGTTAGGTTGCTGTCATTGTTTCTTAAAATTATACGTGTAGTTTTAGCGCCAACGCGGGAAAAGACACATCGAGGCAGTCTTTGTAGGGGTGCTTGGTTGGGGATCGGGGTGCTTGGTTGGGGACCTCCACGCGGTGCACCCTGGGCAACGGAGACAGCAGCGCCTCTCTCCTAGGGCGGGAGAGACGCTGCCGCCTACGGCCAACTCCGACCGAGACGAGGACGGCCCTGTTGAGGGCTGTTCGGAAGCTTTCCACGTGTCCCTCTGATTAGCAGATGGCACAGTGGAGAGCAAGAAAGGGGGCCATCTCAAAAGAGAGATGGCCATAGAGCATATCCGGTGCGAGGGATATGCTCTATGGGTAACCTTACACCCCGGCGTCTGCAGACCCAAGACGGCGTGCGGTTTTAGTCGGTTCGAGCCCGACATAACCGCCCCCGCTGGCCGGCGGGGGGGTATCCGAGGGGATTTCCGCACGAAAAAAAAAAATAAAAAAATAAAGGGTAACCTTACACCCCGGCGTCTTAAGATCCGAGACGGCGTGCGGTTTTGGTCGGTTCAAGCCCGAAATAACCGCCTCCGCTGGCCCAGGGGGGGGGGGGGGGGTATCCGAAGGAATTTCCGCACGAAAAGAAAAAAAAAGGCCAGTGTTTGTAATTTCGAGTTTTTATGTGTAAAAACGGTGGGTTTTTAGACATTCCGTCGTCGACAACATGCACAAGTATAGGAAAGTGGCATATTTACCGTGAAA
Source organism: Cybosia mesomella (assembly GCA_946251805.1). Classification (NCBI taxonomy): domain Eukaryota; kingdom Metazoa; phylum Arthropoda; class Insecta; order Lepidoptera; family Erebidae; genus Cybosia; species Cybosia mesomella. The sequence goes on along the minus strand of OX276417.1, from coordinate 12,644,798 downwards.
TGTGATTTTCCGTATTGTTTCCAAAACTCCAAAGAAGCCTCTGTAAGCCTCCACTACTTTACTAGTGCAGGACTTTGACTTGACTATGACTATGACGGACTTTACTTGACCTTGACTTAATGACAAAAACGCTGCGTTGTATTGAATTCATATGCTGGTGGTAGAAATTTGATGACACAAATTTGTCACAAAATTCGGCCGGGTAGGTACCACCGTGCACGATTGCGAAAAACCCTCCATAGTAATCCAATTTCGGTTTGATTGCGTTCAGGGGTCAGCAAGTGCATAGCCGGGCAGGGGGATTGTGGTCGCAGCACTAGTGGGACCGGCGGGTGTCACGCGGTGCTGCGACGACAATCCTCTTCTGATGAGGCCGTCAAGCTGAGTGCCACCATTGTTAACATGGTACTTGTACCTATGTAATGGTAACCCTCTTTCCTGAGACTTTACCTTCAGCTTACCATCAGACGAGGTGAAGTCAAATTGACGTGTACTAAATATGAAAAAAAAAACATATGCAAATGACTTAATTTATCTAATTACATAACGCTGGCACTCATTACATATTTGCCAAAGAAGGAAAAAACATAACATAACATAACATAAACTCACGCCTATATCCCCGAAGGCCATTGTCATTACCCGGGCACTTATAAACCTGCGATAAATACACACATAACTTCGAAAAGCATCGAAAAGTCATTGGTGTGTGCCATGGTAAAACCTGGAATCGAACCCGAGACCTCGTCTCAGCAGTCCATTACCCATACCACTAGGCTACCGCGGCTTAGGAAAAAAAAAAAAAATTGATTACTAACTTAAAATAATACTGTAAACTAATTAATAATTGTTTATAGTTATCAACATATTTCATTATTCAGATTTTTTCCTTAGTATATGCCTCATAGTCTACCTTGATGCCTAATATCAAGTTTCTATCACTGGGCTCCCATAAAAGTCGTCGAAAACAAACCCACCGAGACCCTGCGCACTTAACCAGGTCATCCTCCGTCCTTGCGGGAGGCCTTCCTACGCTTCGCTTGCAGTCACGTGGCCTCCACTCAAGAACCTTTCTGCCCCATCGGCCATCGGTTCTCCGAGCTATGTGCCCTGCCCACTGCCACTTCAGCTTGCTGACTCGCTCTGCTATGTTGGTAACTCTGGTTCGTCTACGGATCTCCTCATTTCTGATTCTCGGTGGATGCAGGCCGCTACAGACCGGTCAAAATGGAAGTCAATGGGGGAGGCCTATGTTCAGCAGTGGACTTCCTACGGCTGATATGATGATGATGATGAAACCAAACTCAGGAGAGAACGGACAATTCTGTCTATTCGCTATTTCACGTTATTATTTTTAATAATAATAATAAAAATATTTGGATTTGGCTCATGAGGTTGTCGACATGTGGAGTGTGGATTCGGCAATTATTGTTCCGATAGTTGTTTCGGTTCACGGACTGATTGCCAAGAGCCTCGATCAACATCTCAAGAGGCTCGCGTTAGGCAGTTGGATCAAGGGCTTGATACAGAAGGCAGCGCTCCTCGACACGGCACGTATTGTGAGGAGATTCCTCTCTCTGGAGCCCTAACCCCCGGTAGCTTGGTCCCTGTTCCCGATGCCGGTGGGCCACTATTTATTATATTTTCAAATATATTTTTTTAATGAATGCATTAAAAATTTAGACTTATATGTATTTTAAACTTAATAAAGTAAATAATAATAATAAATATTGTAGGACAAAGTACTTGCAATAGAAGTGTAATATAGGTATGTCTCAATTGTTAGTTACTGTTGCAAGCCGCAAGGCCGCAGGGCCAAATGTAGTAACACTTTCCTAATGATCATTTACCAACCCTCTACCTTCATTTGAAAATAAATAAAGCGTCGGTAGCTCAGTGGTTAAGGAGTCGACCCTACGATCTAGAGGTCCCGGGTTCGAGTCCTGGCCATGACACTACCAACGTGAACCTTTAGCTGGAGGGATTAGGGGTACTATTAGTAATTGCGTTTACTAATATTCTAAAAAAAAATACGCACCCCGGGCTCCGAAGTGTAAGCCTCGGATATAATCGGGAAATACCCCTTTTTTTACGTGCGGAAATCCCTTCGGATACCCCCCCCCGCCGGCTAGCGGGGGTGGTTATGTCGTGTTTCGACTAAAACCGCACGGTGTCCTCCACAAGCGTCCGTTGCCGAGCACCCCGGGTAAGCCCTACCCTAAGATCATGATGAATACAATATTACCTGGTGTAGGTACATACTAACATAACATAACTTCACGCCTGCATCCCCGAAGTGGTAGGCAGAGGTGTATTACACACCCACGACTCACCAGTTATGTTTAGGTCCCAATAATAGGGGTTAGCCTATTGCCATCTACCGAGCACATTACTAAGCGAGCGATAATCAACATTTTTAATACACACTTAAATACGAAAAGTCTGAGGCCCCGGGCGACTGGGGATCGACCTCGAGACCTCGTCTCGGCAGTCCGTTAAGTATACCACTGGATTATCGCCGCTTTTTATATTAATACATACTTACTATTGGCCTATAAATATGACCTAGTTTATTAGGGGAGCTTCTGACATTTATACAATGACCCAAATATTAATATGAGCTGTTATGAGAGGGTTCGAATCTGGTTTAAATAAATCTATGCAAAGAAATGAAATTAAGGTATCTGTTTGTTTTATTAAAATAACAATTTTCAATGATATAAGTGTATATACGGTACTTACAACAACAACAAAATAATTTTTCGAAACTATTGCCTGTCTGTTCAGCTGAGACGACTTTAACAGGACTTTCACTGGTGCTGATGTTATAAAGCTTTGTTTGGCTTTGGCTACTTTGTTTTATCAAAAGGATTAGGGTTCCACAAATTAAAACCCAAATCTAAGTCCATGGGGATGAAGTCGCAGGCTCAATAAGTTAGTAAACTAGGAATTCAGTGCAGGGTGCGATTGAAATAAATTGAGTTTTTCGGTGATTATTCCTCAATGGTACATCGGACATGAACCATCTCGCTTCAAAACACTCCTCAGTGTCCACACTATCACCGTGGTTCTAAAACATTCTAAACTATCATCATCATCACAGCATTAGTCCTGGGGCTCCCAAGCTTCTACTTCGGAGCCCCGGGCTATGCTGTTCAATGCTTGCTACTCGTTATGTGGCTTACCTCAGTTTTAGCGAGAGCGACTGCCGTCAGAACATAATATAACATAACATAAACTCACGCCTATATCCCCGAAGGGGTAGGCAGAGGTGCTAGCACCCACATTTCGCCAGTTTTTGTTTAGGTCCCAATGTAATAGGTGGCGAGCCTATTGCCATTAACCGGGCACTTATAAACCTGCGATAAATACACACATAACTTCGAAAAGCATCGAAAAGTCATTGGTGTCTGCCATGGTAATTACCTGGGATCGAACCCGAGACCTCGTCTCAGCAGTCCGTTACCCATACCACTAGGCTACCGCGGTCTTTTTCCGTTTTTTGCCGTCAGAAGCCCCAATATTATCCCTATCTGCTACCTAAGTGGTTTAAAAAAAAACAACGGCACTCCGGAAGTGCGGACAGAAGTGAAAACTTGAACAATTACGTGTGTATTTTTTGAATCGTCATCAGACATGACTCCCTGCCCCCTATCTCCCGCCCTCCATCCATCTATTTTTGAATATAGAAACCATATCGTGACGATGACGCGAGTTCCATGATATTTGATCACCCAAAGACTTCATGACACTGTAAGCTCATTCTGCGTAAATAGTAACATCAACAATTCAGCATAGTTCGGGTACTTTGAGATAACTTACACTTCAAACTACAAGACAACCACCATCTTTAGTCTCCACGTGACCATGGCTGCTGAAAAGCAACTGAAACGTCGGGATCAATGTAAAATATAAAATAACATCAAATAAATCGCGATAGTTTTTTTTTTAAATATATATTATATATTTACTGGTGGTAGAAATTTGATGACACAAATTCGTCACGAAATTCGGCCGGGTGGGTACCACCGTGCACGATTGTGAAAAACCCTCCATAGTAATCCAATTTCGGTTTGATTGCGTTCAGGGGTCAGCAAGTGCATAGCCGGGCAGGGGGATTGTGGTCGCAGCACTAGTGGGACCGGTGGATGTCACGCGGTGCTGCGACGACAATCCTCTTCTGATGAGGCCGTCAAGCTGAGTGCCACCATTGTTAACATGTTACGTGTATGTAATGGTGCCCTCTTTCCTGTGACTTTACCTTCAGCTTACTATCAGGCGAGGTGAAGTCAAATTGACGTGTCCTAAATATTAAAAAAAAAAAAAAATTTAGGACACGTCAATTTGACATCACCTCGCCTGATGGTAAGCTGAAGGTAAAGTCTCAGGAAAGAGGGTCACCATTACATACACGTACCATGTTAACAATGGTGGCACTCAGCTTAGAATCCGTTAAAAATAGTTTTATGTCAACACCCAAAAAGTGCTCAACGCGCTTCAAGATGTCTTCACTTCAAAAACCATTTCAGCGTTGAATCCGATTGTATCCGAGCCGTGACCCAGGGTCCGATCCCTGGAACCCCAAACCCCGGGAGGAAAGCCTGCATCAGAGCCTCGTCCGTCAATCAGCAGGTCTACCGGCTTACAGGTGAGGTTGTCTTCGGCCCGAAGGTCTTATAGTAATATGCCATACACCTAATTTGAACCCATAACCTATCATTCACAAGTCTGATGTCTATTATAGTCACTATAATACTAATGTTTTTTCTTAATTAAGCAACTCATTAGACCATAGAGTCGACTCATATTTTTATTTATTTCCTTTCCTTTTTTTATACCCCGACTACCCCGGCTTTCGTGGGAAAGCAACCCCCTTTACATCAAATTAAGTTTTTACCTCCGTCGGACATCGAACCCGTGTCAAATCTACTGAACCATGTTACTTCTTGAACCGTAGTGTACAATGTGTTAGCATGCCATGCGTGAAGTACCGGTGAGGGTACGGTGTGGAAGTTGCTCTACTACATAAATGTAAATACAGGTTTTTTTTTTATACCACTGAGGTGGCAGACAAGCACACGGCCCACCTGATGGAAAGCGGTTACCGCGGCCTATGGATGTGTGCAACACCAGTGGCGTCACACTCGCGCTGCCGACCCTGGAAAGCAAAGGGGATGGGAAAGGAGTTTGGGAGGGAATGGGAAAGGAGTTTGGGCTCCGGCACTCTCACTCACCAAACGGAACGCAACAGTTCAAATACTGTTACTTGGCGTCGATATTCTGTGAGAGGGTGGTGTATCCCCAGTCGAGTCAACCCATTCATGCAACGGCCAAAATGACTGTTGCTTGACTCTACCACCATCAAAAACTTGACTTTTATTCGCACTTTCATCTAAGACCGGCTGTGTATCTGTATGATACTAGATGTTGCCCGCGGCAACCGTGCCTAAAAATATCCAACGACCTTTTCTTAGACCTACCAAATATTATCTTGTAGTATGTCACTGTTTCAGTGTCGGGATTGGTTCATGAGGATGATTGGATGGATGTTTTTTTTATCCTCTTTAGCGCATAAACAGCTAACGAATCTGGATGAAATTTAGCACAGAGATGGATTGTAGTCTAGAATAGCACATAGGCTATATAAGCTTTTTATTCCGGATCTATTTTTCTGTGGGTTGAGAGAACCGGAGCAGGATTTCACGCTGCGGAAAAATTAAAACTACATAGCTGTTGATCGCGGCTACGCCCATGTGAAATGAGCCCAGATCCGTTAAACCGTTTGAGCGTGATTGAGTAACAAACATTCAACCTTTCACATATTTAACTCCCGACGCCAAAACGATGGGATGTTATAAGTTTGACGTGTCTGTGTATCAGACAGACGAGGGAAGCACTCCCCGTGCTTGAAAATAGACTGTCTGACAGGTGTCTTCGACAATTGATTAAACGGCAACTGCGCACGGCCACAGCTGCCATCACGGGGTACGGCTCCTTCAATAAACACCTTTTTATTTTAGCAATCACCGACAGCCCTCTCTGCAGAGCCTGCATGAGAGAGGAAGAAACACCGGCACACGTGCTCCTACACTGACCTGCAACCGCCACATACAGGGTTAAGTACTTCGGAAATACAGGTACGCTCCGGGAGATCGCCAGCAGCGTATGAGTTGGGGTGGATCGAGTGAAATGCCCATCCTCACGCAAAAACCGCGCCTTGTCGTGGAGTTGCGGATACCAGCTCGCGAAACCATACCATACCATACCATACCGTGTCTGTGTGTGTGTCTGTCTGTGGCATCGTAGCTCCTGAACAGATTTTGTTTTTTTTTGTTTGAACAGTGAATGTTCTTGATGAAAATCGGTCGGGGGTTTTAAACAATTTTAATTGAATCCCTATTAACATAAGTAGGAAGTAGAATAGTAGTATCACGTCTCATTCTGTATCATGTGATTGGTTATACTATGTGAGAGTTTGGTGAGGTATAAGGGTAATTCATCTTGGTTTCATATTCGGTAACTACACCAAAGATTACTCATTAACTTTTCATTCGAAATTACCGCCTAATCTACAAATAAAAATCTGGGAAATTAAAGTAAAGCCACATTGCAATCGTGTCCACGCATCACCTCTCCCACACAATATCCGTATGTATCACACGTACACGCACACTTACACCGAGTTCAACAGGTGCACACATAAGTGTGGTGATATACAGCGTGTGGTTTTAATGTTGTGCTCATTTGATTACATTGTTTGTTTGAATAATATTTGAATATGTTTTTATTTGCTACTAGTGAATAAGCACATACATGCATTTGTCAAAAGAGGCGTAATATATGGGTGCGCCAAAGTTCACCTAAATTTTCAACTCCGAAAATTGGAACTCCGAAAATGTTCTTCCTAACATTTTTCATCCTAACAATCACAATTCCTAACTACTCTGTCTCTAATGTTTTAATTCCGAATCATTCAACTTCATTGGGAGCTTTAATATTGTATGTTAACGATTTTATTGATAACAATTTTCGGAAACATGAGTGTTATGAACATCGATGGTAGCACTACAAATAGTATGAATAAAAACTTTAGGATGAAAAATTTTAGGAGGAGTGATCATTCGGATTACAAATCGTTAGGAAGAACAATTTCGGATAAAGAACTTTAGGTGCGTCAATATGGACCCGTAATATATAGTCACTTTTTCCAGCTATTTTTTATTATTATTAGGGTATGCAAAGATCACATGTTTCCACTTGTTATTACTATTCTACTGACATAAGTTTATTGTTTTCATTCACACTCGCCGGTTGCGGACACTCTTGACCTGGTATTTCCAAAAATTGTTCTGCTTCTATTCCATAACGAGATCCATTGCCATCAATCAGGCAACCAGGTATAACGACGCTTTTAGTGTACGAGTGACATTTAACAATAAAATAATAAATCTACTTATGTAGGTTACAGAACATATCATGGTCAGGTTAAATAAATAATAATAAACATAAACTCGTTTTCCCATTTCTCATGTTAAACAAGTATTTAGCTCGAGTGAATCGTAATGTTAGAAATAAGTTATTATAACAATTTATTATTCTTAATAAGTATACAGGATGAGTCTCACAATACTCCAAATAATGTCATCATCATGATCATCCTTTCTTATTTCCTTATGGATTGTTATCTTGACTTCAGGCTTGACTGCCGTTACGGGCACACCTAGTAATAAATATACCGTTTTTTTTACGATTAATGGTCAACTACTAAGTAAAGCATTTATATTTTAATCTTTACTGGTTATAATATCAAAACAGAAATTGCAACTAAATAATAAATATTATTGAAAAACCATAAATCCAAATTTTTGTACGTGCTGTATATCTTATCATTACTTTACCTTACTCTATGAGTAATCTACAAACTTAGATTAGAATACAATAAAATCTAAAATGAACCTTATTTCCTTACAATAAAGCATTTCATTCAAAACTCACGCACAAATATAACTTGGTAGGGACATGCATTAACACCAGAATATCATGACCTGTCTCGTCCCTCTCTCCTATATTAACGCTAGAACAGTTATGGTGAAACGTATACAAGTTAAAAGGTCAATCTATACTGGTAACATCACGTTCCGATTTTGAAAACTGAATTAGTTATTCATTCGCGAGTTGAACGTCGCGCGTGGCAGCCATTTTGTGTTTTTTCTTCGAAATCAAAAGTGTATTGTAATTTTGTGGAAAAAGTTTTCAACAAAAAAAAACTGTGATTATTTTAAGAATTTTCTTAACAAAAACAGTGTTTTCTGTGTTTTATATTGCGTGTAAGTATTTCATTACGTAAATTAACAATAAAGATATAATTCTTGTATGTATGTATAGATTATCTTAATAGCTTTTTTATTACTATATTTCGCAATTTATTTATGAATTTTTGTCATAAATATTTTAATATGATGTGTCATAGGCATTGTTGAGTGTCATAAATCATAATTAGCATTAATTTAGTTGTATATGAGTGTGTTATGATGATCTGAGTATGTCGTAAGCGAGTCAACTGACTAAATTATTGTTTTTAATGAAACTAGTAATGCGCCATGACTTCGCCGGTTACTTTAGTTTATTTCTATCTATCTCATTATAATTATCTTAGCGTTATGCCCGGAGGCGCTCGCGTATCACGGAGTGCCTCCTTACCTCCGCCGCATTGTCGAGGCATACCTATCCGAGAGGGCCATAGTTTACCCGAGCTGGCTAGGGCCAGGGCGGCGAGAAGTGTCGTGCGGTGTTCCGCAGGGGTCGGTCCTAGGGCCACTCCTGTGGAACATCGGATACGACTGGGTGCTGCGCGGTACGTTGCTCGAGGGTGTCAGCATAGTGTGCTATGCTGACGACACCCTCGTTATGGCGCGGGGAGCAACGTACCGAAGCGCGGCACTGAAGGCCACGGCAGGGGTTGCTCAAGTCGTGGGTCGAATACGGCGGCTGGGACTCGAGGTGGCTCTCCACAAATCCGAGGCTATGTGTTTTCACGGGCCTCGGAGGGGGCCACCTGCGGGAACCAGCATAACCGTAGGGGGCGTAAGCATCGGCATCGAGCCCACGATGAAGTACCTTGGGCTCGTACTCGATAGCCGATGGGACTTCGGACCTCATCTCCGAAGTCTGGTCCCGAAACTGAGGGGGGCTGCGGCCGCGCTATCGCGGCTGATGCCCAACGTTAAGGGACCCAACGCCCCCACTAGGAGACTGTACCTGGGGATCGTGCGAAGCATGGCCCTATACGGGGCCCCCGTACGGGCGGAGACTCTGGCGGCCCGCAACGTGGCTGTTCTTAACAGCCCGTTAAAGGCGATGGCCGTCAGAGTCATCAGGGGGTATCGCACGATCTCCGTCGAGGCGGCATGTCTCCTAGCTGGGACCCCTCCATGGGACCTGGAAGCGAGAGCCCTTGCGCTGCTGTACCAGTGGCGCAAGGAGGCGCTGGAGCGGGGCCATAGGCCGGAGTCCCGAGAAATCAGGGCTCAGCGGTCCCTGCTCCGCCAGGAACTCATGGAGACATGGAGGGTGCGACTTGAGCACCCAAGGTGGGGGGAATCCACCATTGCGGCGGTGAGACCGATCATGAAGGAGTGGTTGGAGAGGGACCATGGGGACCTCTCCTACCGGATGTGCCAGATGGTTACCGGACACGGGTGTTTCGGTAAGTATCTGTGGCGCATCCACCGGGAGACAACGCCGCAGTGCCAGCACTGCGAGGATCCTGGCGAAGACACGGCGCTCCACACGTTGGTGGAGTGCCCTGCGTGGGCGAGTCAACGCCGGGATCTCGTTGCGGTCCTGGGCGTGGACGTTCTCTCGTTGGAGACCATGGTGAGGGCCGTGGTCTCCGACGGGAGCAAGTGGCACGCCGCCGCCTCTTTCTGCGAGCAGGTAATGCGCGCGAAAGAGACGGCGGAGAGGGAGCGGGAAAGAACCCTGCCCCCCGAGTTTCGCAGTCTGCGGCGAGGACGCCGCAGACTCATCTACGCCCGGGACTACCGACCTCCATGATCGGGGCCTGAGGACGGCAGTTGGCCGACTCGCCGTCCTTACAGAAGCAGGCCGTGGCGGAGGCGTGTCGTGTGTGCCCTACACACGCCTGCCAACTCACCGAAGCGGGATAAAACCCGACCCCACCAGGCGAGGCCGCAGTGGCGGCCAAAGTCCGCCGGCAACCCTGGGGTTATCCTTTCGAGGGCTTACCCGGGGTGCCCGGCAACGGACACTTGGGGAGGACACCGTGCGGTTTTAGTCGAGACACGACATAACCACCCCCGCTGGCCAGCGGGGGGGTATCCGAAGGGATTTCCGCACGTAAAAAAAAAAAAAAAAAAAGCGTTATGCCCGGCTGTATCCGAAGCTTTCTTTTCGGATTCCAGGGTTCACTTATTATATCTCCTTTTTAGGTTTCACTTATCTTGGCTTTTACGGGAGTGACTGTCGTCTTAACCCTCCCCCCAACCCCAATCTTAGTGGTATCCCATACACTCTTGTACGTAGCGCTATCTAGACCCAAAGCAAGCCTAACTTGTACTATACATACATACAGTCACGCCTCTTTCCCATTGGGGTATGCAGAGACAACATCTTGCCACTTGCTACGATCTGGCATACGAATTCCGCTTCTTCCACTTTCATTATTGTTTTCATACATGCACGACGGTTACGGGTACTTCAGACCTTGGGGGTGGCAGGTGAGGCCGCCTGTCACCCCAGCAGAAGCAGGCCGGGACGGTGGGGCGACTAGCGCCCCTCCCCCAAACCGGGGCAAGACGGGGACACTGTGGTTCCCAAACCCGAGGGGGCCATCTCGAAACCGGATATGGCCCAGGGTCAGTCGGGGTGCGAGGAATATGCTCTATGGGCAACCTTACGTTTTAAGTCCCAAGACGGCGTGTGGTTTTAGTCGGTTCAAGCCCGACATAACTGCCCACGCTGGCCACGTTGGTGGAGTGCCCTGCGTGGGCGAGTCAACGCCGGGATCTCGTTGCGGTCCTGGGCGTGGACGTTCTCTCGTTGGAGACCATGGTGAGGGCCGTGGTCTCCGACGGGAGCAAGTGGCACGCCGCCGCCTCTTTCTGCGAGCAGGTAATGCGCGCGAAAGAGACGGCGGAGAGGGAGCGGGAAAGAACCCTGCCCCCCGAGTTTCGCAGTCTGCGGCGAGGACGCCGCAGACTCATCTACGCCCGGGACTACCGACCTCCATGATCGGGGCCTGAGGACGGCAGTTGGCCGACTCGCCGTCCTTACAGAAGCAGGCCGTGGCGGAGGCGTGTCGTGTGTGCCCTACACACGCCTGCCAACTCACCGAAGCGGGATAAAACCCGACCCCACCAGGCGAGGCCGCAGTGGCGGCCAAAGTCCGCCGGCAACCCTGGGGTTATCCTTTCGAGGGCTTACCCGGGGTGCCCGGCAACGGACACTTGGGGAGGACACCGTGCGGTTTTAGTCGAGACACGACATAACCACCCCCGCTGGCCAGCGGGGGGGTATCCGAAGGGATTTCCGCACGTAAAAAAAAAAAAAAAAAAAGCGTTATGCCCGGCTGTATCCGAAGCTTTCTTTTCGGATTCCAGGGTTCACTTATTATATCTCCTTTTTAGGTTTCACTTATCTTGGCTTTTACGGGAGTGACTGTCGTCTTAACCCTCCCCCCAACCCCAATCTTAGTGGTATCCCATACACTCTTGTACGTAGCGCTATCTAGACCCAAAGCAAGCCTAACTTGTACTATACATACATACAGTCACGCCTCTTTCCCATTGGGGTATGCAGAGACAACATCTTGCCACTTGCTACGATCTGGCATACGAATTCCGCTTCTTCCACTTTCATTATTGTTTTCATACATGCACGACGGTTACGGGTACTTCAGACCTTGGGGGTGGCAGGTGAGGCCGCCTGTCACCCCAGCAGAAGCAGGCCGGGACGGTGGGGCGACTAGCGCCCCTCCCCCAAACCGGGGCAAGACGGGGACACTGTGGTTCCCAAACCCGAGGGGGCCATCTCGAAACCGGATATGGCCCAGGGTCAGTCGGGGTGCGAGGAATATGCTCTATGGGCAACCTTACGTTTTAAGTCCCAAGACGGCGTGTGGTTTTAGTCGGTTCAAGCCCGACATAACTGCCCACGCTGGCCGGCGGCGGGCTGTATCCGAAGGGATTTCCATACGAAAAAAAAAGGGTACTTCAGACCTGGCGTTTCCTCAAAACGTCGTCGATCTGATTTGCATACGTACGCCTAGGTCGACCTTTACCGGGTTGCCCAGTAGCCCTCGCCTCATAAATCTGTTTCGTTAATGTCCTTTCATCCATCCTCTCTACATGACCGAACCATCTAAGCATCCCTTTCTCTATCTTGGTTACTACATCTTCTGCCACACCACAACGTTCCACGCTGTTCCTCACTCGGTCCATCAGGGTCACTCTAGCTATACTTCTCCAGACTTCTCATTTCAACAGCATTCAGCTTACTTTCATGTTCCTTCTGCCACACCCAACATTCACTACCATACATAAGTGTGGGGACGAGTACTCCTCTATGTATAGCCAGTCGTGCCTCTTAAGATACTTTCTGGCTGTTTCTTTATTTTTTACGTGTGGAAATCCCTTCGGATTCCCCCCCGCCGGTCAGCGGGGGTGGTTATGTCGTGTATCGACTAAAACCGCACGATGTCCTCCCCAAGTGTCCGTTGCCGGGCACCCCGGGTAAGCCCTCGAAAGGATAACCCCAGGGTTGCCGGCGGACTTTGGCCGCCACCGCGGCCTCGCCTGGTGGGGTCGGGTTTTATCCCGCTTCGGTGAGTTGGCAGGCATGTGTCGCCTCCGCCACGGCCTGCTTCTGTAAGGACGGCGAGTCGGCCAACTGCCGTCCTCCAACTTTCTGGCTGCTCATAAAATTATGCAGGGCCACATTCTCTTGATTATCAGCCAAAACTCTTCACTCAATATCACAGTCATACTTTCCATTCCTCGTAAACTTTGAATCCAAGTATACAAACTCTTTCACTTGTTCTACTGTTTCTCCTTCAATCAGAATTCTACAATTACAGGGGGATTGTGGTCGCAGCACTAGTGGGACCGGCGGGTGTCACGCGGTGCTGCGACGACAATCCTCTTCTGATGAGTCCGTCAAGCTGAGTGCCACCATTGTTAAAAATTGACATATTTTCTTAGTTCATAAATCATCACTTTCGTCTTACTTACATTTGTTTTCATTCCTTTATTTGTCAATCTAACTTTTGCTCCCGTAAAAGTCAAGATAAGTTAACTAAAAGCAGAAGCCAGAATAGGTGAACCCTGAGTTCTAAGATGAAAGATAGATAGGTAGATAGATAGATACTCTTTCTTGTACACCAACCAAAGGATACAAATGTCTAAGATAGGTACTTAAAAAAATCTAGTGGGGCGGAAATCACACAGTGATTGTCAAACTTCGGGCCAAACTTAGATATTTTAGTTGCAATATTTTTATTCAAAATTACAGACCTTAGGCTTTATGCATATTATTCGACGCGTCTTTATATATCTTCTTCTCTTCTCTTATATATAAAAATGAATTGCTGTTCGTTAGTCTCGCTAATTTTGGTCTTGAATTATTTGTGGAGGTCTAGAGAAGGTTTAAAAGGTTTGTCATCGATTGGGGCAGTACGAAGTCTGCCGGGTCAGCTAGTTGAGCAATAAAAATGAAGAAAATGAAATCAAATCAAACGTCTTCGACGACAAAAACACAAAAAAAATGATTTTTAACTTAACTTACTTATCATGGACAAAACCCAAAATTAAAAAAAAAATACTTTCCGCCCTAGGGATGAAATAAGCTACTTTCCACCCGGCTATGAAAATTAAACTTTCCGAGCAGGAGAGATGAAAAATTATAATAATATTGCAAATTCATAGGTATGGTATATATTGCGAGTATATATGATAAAAATAATATACCTATAAATAGACACATAATAAATACAAACTATAAATATATATCATATCCTATAGATATTTACTAAAGATAAAAAAATATTCTTTACTACATTTTTAAAGCGTTAAGTAGTACTCTTTGACGAGTTTCTAGAAAGTTGGTAATGACTGTGCTCGTCTGATAGATTCAGATAGAGCATTCCACAGGCGTGCAGCTTGTATTGTGAAGGATTTGTCGTAAAAGCTGGTGGCATGCTGCTGAATTTCCAGAGTTAAAACCTCGGATTGTGTCCACCAAAGTTTAGTTTGGAGCCCGGTGTCCGTTGGTCGGTATATCGCTTTTTACGGGAGCGAGTGCCGTTTCAACTTCCAACACGAGAGGAAAGTTTACCCCATAGCCAGAGACTAGCTAGTGGGGTTGACTTGGGCCCTGCACACCCTGACTCACTCGTCAATTGCTCCAAATAGGCCTTTTTTTTTGAACACTTTACCCAGATAACAACATGGCGGCGCTAATCGATGCCCACGTGACATCGATTCGATTGTGTTGAGTAAATGTGATAGGATAATGTTTACACTGAAACGCTTTCCGAGATTAGTGTGATAGAAATACAGACATATAGATACATTATACATTTATACTGGTGGTAGAAATTTGATGACACAAATTTGTCACAAAATTCGGCCGGGTGGGTACCACCGTGCACGATTGCGAAAAACCCTCCATAGTAATCCAATTTCGGTTTGATTGCGTTCAGGGGTCAGCAAGTGCACAGCCGGGCAGGGGGATTGTGGTCGCAGCACTAGTGGGACCGGTGGGTGTCACGCGGTGCTGCGACGACAATCCTCTTTTGATGAGGCCGTCAAGCTGAGTGCCACCATTAACATGGTACGTGTATGTAATGGTGACCCTCTTTCCTGAGACTTTACCTTCAGCTTACCATCAGGCGAGGTGTAGTCAAATTGACGTGTCCTATATATAAAAAAAACATGTACAATTATGTTAATAGGAATCAACGCGGTCACGGTGTGCAATAATCCTATGTGTGTTACCTATGAGGGGGATTTTATCAGTTTGATAAAGAATAGACTAGAATTGAAATAAACTTTATTGTACATAACTTCACACCTGTATCCCCGAATGGGTAGGCAGAGGTGTATTACACACCCACGATTTGACAGTTATGCTTAGGTCCCAATGTAATAGGGGGCGAGCCTTTTGCCATATACCGGGCACATTGCTAAGCGAGCGATAATCAACATTTTAAATACACACATAAGTACGAAAAGTCAGAGGTATGAGCCCGGGGCAACTGGGGATCGAACTCGAGACCTCGTCTCGGCAGTCCGTTACGTGAAATGGTGACATTCACCCGAGGTAAACACTCTACTTTTCATTTCGACTATGTGAGGAAATTAAAATACTACACACACATTTAATGAAACAAGTATATTGATTATCAGTTAAAATTTAAAGTAAAATTAGAACAATTTGAAAATAGATTATTAACAACAGCTTTTGCCTGTTCTTTAATCTCATCGGGAGTTAAATTAATATCCATGTCACTGGAATCACTTTCCGAAACCATTTTGAACCACAATTAACACAAGGTATTTATTTATATTGAATCTCGTTTTCCCGCTAATTCTTTAGCAAACTTAAATTGTTTTTTTAATACTGAAAAAAAAGTTACCTCGTCTCGGCAGTCCGTTACATACACTACTGGGCTATCGCCGCCTTTTTACTTTATTGAACACCAAACAAAAATATGACCACGCTGTATCTCATTAAAAGTGATAGCCAGACAGTTGAAATGTAGTTCACACAGATTATGTATTTTTTTTAAAGAATATTAGTAACCGAAATTAACCAGTAAACTACCGACGACGCTTCTTTCTGCTGCCGTTCGTTATAACAACACATATTAGAAACAGAAAAAAATAAATATTTAAAGGGGGCTCCCATACATCAAACGCGATTTGTTTTGCCGTTTTCTGCTCGATAATTAATGACGGCAACAGGTAGACGCTTGAAGTATTTATAGAATATTTAGATACTACTAGTAACTTAAAAAAATAATATTAATTTAAATAAAATTCATTAAGGAGAGCTCCCATTTTTTGTTTTACGGGTGGCGACCCCCTCGGGCTTCACCCCATCGGTGCCGATGATGGGGTGGGCGTCCCCTTGTATAAATAATGGTACGGGACCATTCGTGCACGAATCCGACTTGCACTTGGCCGAGTTTTTTAGGGATTTTCTTTAGAAAAGCCCTATTGCTATCGAGTTGTCGTTGTCGACGTCGTCGTGGCCAATTTTCTGTCACGGTTTTGGGTATGAAGGAGTTGAGCTATCGAGTTGCTGTTTTCGGTAATAGATTCGTGCTGGGGTGAACCATTGCAAGATAAAGAAAAAATCACAATAAATCGCCAAAAAAAAAAATTATCGCAAAATCGAAAATCCCTTGTATTCGGCTGAGCTCGTCTCAGGAATTCAACTTGTTTCTTTCTTTTTACGAGCCGAAACTCCCTCAAGCTTCACGTCATTTTATTTATTTATAGATGATAAAAATTAATTATAGTTAGAAATATAAATCTTAAGGCTTTCACGGCCGGCGTTGCATGTAGTATATACTGCTTACGGGCTGTTTGGCCGTGGTCCATTGGAAACTTGAATTCCAGACGTTTCCTCGATCACTTCGGTCGACATCTTCAGTCGTACAGCTCGGGACGCCGTCGAGTGCGGAGAACCTTCCTCGGTGGCGAACTCGGTGCGTTGATGTAGCGGCCCGAGTCACTGGCGTATTTATAGGCGCAGTTGGAGGGGAGAAACAACGTGATCGGTCGTGATTGGTTGAGAGCTGCGCAACCGATGCGCTCGATCCTGATTGGTCGAGGCTAAGCAAGGGGGTGTGACCTCCCGATACCGGGGATAGTGGTGGCTTCGTCATGTTTAAATTGTGATGACGCGCGGCTCCCTGTGCTGGGTACCAATCTTTTTGGAGATGAAAACCTTCGTTTTTTCTATTAAAATTGTTGGGATGCTTGAATATTTCGATGGCTTCTCGACATAGCCGTGGGAAGGAAATGAAATGATTGGAAATGATTGGAAATGGAATGAAAAAGGAATGATTTTTTTGTGTATTAATGAGACATTATTAAGCTAACAAACAGCAACTTTTATTACGTTTTTGAAAAGTGACAGTGACTTGAAGTTAACAGCTTTAAGTAATTCAAAATTTATCATCAAAATGGATACTGTTTTTGAAGATAGAATTAATTTATCAAGCGGCCAATAAAAACAAAATATAATACAGAGTTGTAAAATCTTGAAATCAACTTTCAAACAAAATATAAATCATGGAAATAGCTATTAAATTACAGGAATAACGAACTCATGAATTTGTAAGAAAATTTCGGCAATTTCATAGGTAAAGGCCTATTACTTAATAGTCCCATAATCCTCATAGTACCATAGAATATACATATTCTACTGTCCCTATTAACTTCTCCCGCTGTCGTTTTACCGTGAGCCTCGACGTGTCATTTTAGTGGAACACTGTTTGATAATTCAATTTATTATCATCTATGATAACAATGATAGCATTATCACGAGTGATAAGAGCGAGACTGTGGTGAAAATATTTTAGCGATGTTTTATGATTGAATTATTACTCAGATACATCTCAAACGAAGGAGTACTAATTAAATTATACACAAAGTCTTATTCATTCGAGTGTAAATCGCAGTTTAACGCAGTAAAACCTGCGATTTAGATCGTCATTAGTTAGGCAATATCCTAGTTTCTTTTCGAAAGCACGTGAGGTTTTTCCGAGAAGCACTAGAAACCCGGATAGAATTGTATTACCACGAGTACCAAACACAACTCCCCCATTGACTTCCATTTTGACCGGTCTGTAGCGGTCTGCATCCACCGAGTCCTAATGTTTTTATACTTTAGATGAATTCGAAACCTATGATCCACAAATAAATAAATTTGAATTTGAATTTGAATTTGAATTTTAAAGGTAAATTATAGTAACTATTGTTAAGAATTTATTCAGTAATGTAATAATCATTTAATTCCCCCAAACCGGGGCAAGACGGGGACACCGTGGTTTCGAAACCCGAGGGGGCCATCTCGAAACCGGAGATGGCCCAGGGTCAGTCGGGCTGCAAGGGATATGCTCTATGGGCAACCTTACACCTCGGCGTCTGAAGACCCGAGACGGCGTGCGGTTTTAGTCGGTTCAAGCCCGACATAACCGCCCCCGCTGGCCGGCGGGGGGTATCCGAAGTATTATTGACTTGAATTAATATAGTTTTTCGTTATTGAGTGACTTGCATGTGCTTAAAAAATTTGTACACCTGTAATGGTAGAATATGCTGAACCTACCCTTTTAACATAAGACCTTGTAGCACCATATTCAGATAAATAAAGATTATTATTTATTTATTTTATTATATTTTTATATTTAGGACACGTCAATTTGACTTCACCTCGCCTGATGGTAAGCTGAAGGGAAAGTCTCCGGAAAGAGGGTCACCATTACATACACGTACCATGTTAACAATGGTGGCACTCAGCCTGACGGCCTCATCAGAAGAGGATTGTCGTCGCAGCACCGCGTGACACCCACCGGTCCCACTAGTGCTGCGACCACAATCCCCTGCCCGGCTATGCACTTGCTGACCCCTGAACGCAATCAAACCGAAATTGGATTACTATGGAGGGTTTTTCGCAATCGTACACGGTGGTACCCACCCGGCCGAATTTTGTGACAAATTTGTGTCATCAAATTTCTACCACCTGGTAATTATTATTATAATTGACTGCTCCCCCGCTGGATGGTAAGAAGCCAGTGTAAAGTCCAGAAAATACGGGGAACCATTCCAGATGCTGTCGATCTTAAAATGCTGGTCTCTATCTTGACTTTAGAGCCTTTAAACCCCGGGGCGGACTCTCCTATTCCTGCTTTCTACAGTTTGTTTTTTTTTGGCTTTTATGGAGCGACTGCAGCCTGATGTTCCGACCCTGAGAGGACTGCCTGCGCTAGATAACTTCTACATCCTATATGATGCCATAATATAAAATCAAAAGCGGCGATAGCCCGGTGGCGTACGTACGGAATGCTGAGACGAGGTCTCGAGTTCGATCCCAGTCGCCCCGGGCACACACCTCTGACTTTTCGTAGTTATGTGTGCATTAATAAATATCAATTATCGCTCGCTTAATAATGTGCCCGGTAGATGGCAATAGTCTCGCCCCCTATTACATTGGGACCTTAACATAACTGGCGAATCGTGGCTGTGTAATACACCTCTGCCTATCCCTTCGGGGATACAGGCGTGAAGTTATGTATGTATGTATGTAATATAAACAGTTCCCCAAGTCTCCTTGCCTCACGACGGTGATATTGTACTCATAGCTACCGATACACTTATCAAAATGATTATTGTTTATCAATGTAACCAATTAGTTATGTAAGCATTGTATGTCATTATGTATCACATGATGATTTTAATAATAATTACAAAAGTACATAAAAAAAGAAGAAAGTCAACAGAATAACCGGGGGGCTTCCATAAAAGGCTTAAGGACAGTAGACTTCGACAGATGGATTCGACAGATTGATTTGAAAGATTGCTTCGACAGATTGATTCAACAAATTGATTCGACAGATTGATTCAACCAATTGATTCGACAGATTGATTCAACAGATTGATTCGACAAATTGATTCGACAGATTGATTCGACAGATTGATTCGACAGATTAATTCGACAGATTGATTCAACAAATTGATTCGACAGATTGATTCAACAAATTGATTTGACAGATTGATTCGACCGGTTGATTCGACAGATTGATTCGACAGATTGATTCGATAAATTGATTCTGCAGATTAAATATGAAATTGCATAATGTGTTGCCACTTTTATTCAGAGCCACAGCTTATCCATTGCCCTAAATATATCCTCACTTACACAGGTATAGAGGCGGGTGTATGAGGGCCTCTCCAAGATCTTTGGAGTGCAAACCAAACCTCACCAGCTAGTTGGTACTCCTGTTGATTAAAGGACGTGGTTCTGGCGCTGGCTTTCCTTTTGGGGTAGGGAGATCAGAAAACAGTCGCTTGCAGCCAAAGCAAAAGGGGGAAAAAGGAGTAAGGGCTCCGAGGCATCGGATGAAACTGGCAATAACGCTAAGATGATGATGGTAACTGGTATGGAGACACAGTAGACCAGACAGCAAAGGTTTTTATAGGGTCAGTAGGGCGAGTGTCACGCCCCTGGTGTTGCATACGTCCATAGGCCGCGGTAACCGCTCCCCGTCAGGTGGGCCGTGTGCTTGTCTGCCACCTGGGTAATATAAAAAAACCGCGTTTGTGACCAGTCTAGCATTATGCCTTATTCCACTATTGCTATAAGGTTTTTTTTATATATATACATAATATTACAAGCTGTGCCAGCGACTTCGTCCGCGATGATTTAGAGTTTTTGGCTTTTAGTTCTTTTGCACGGAACCCTAATTTGAAACCCTAAATGAAAAAAACCGCATTGAAATTGGTCCATCCGTTTGAGACCTACGATACCACAGACAGACACACACACAGACATCGACGTCAAACTTATAACACCCCTCTTTCTGCGAGGAGAAGAAGTAAGCAACTCTAATTTAGTTCGAAAATTAAAGTAGCCTATGTCACGCCTTGTAACATTACCTATCTACCTGTGAAAATAACATCAAATCAGCCCAGCCGTTCCAGAGATTACCTATCAGTCAAACACAGAAAGACAGACAGACAGGCAAAAAAATAATTGTATTTTTGCTGTAGGTATCGTGTATACATTCATATGCTGTTATTTTGAATATTACAAACAGACACTTCAATTTTATTTATTTGTAAATAGACTAGCTGTTGCCCGCTGCTTCGCCCCCGTGGAATTCTAATCTCGTTCCTCCCAATGTGAACCTATTCCAGGGATAAAATGTAGCCTATCCCTGTACCAAATTTCAACCAGATCCGTTCAGTCGTTAAAAGGCTTAGTATCAGTAGTCCGATTAAATAGTCCGATGTATTTTTTATTAGTTTAAAGAATTTATTCTCAAAAAGACATACAGAGTCACTTCCATGAGAACATAATAAAAAAGATATTAATTGAGCTGAGTGACACGAAGTCGAGCGAAAGCTCCTCATACCAGACTTCAGGATTTTCTTTGTCACAGGTCTCCTCCTAAACTACTAATCCAATCAGAACCAAATTTGGCATGATTAAAGAGGTCAATCAGAGGAAGGTTTATGGATATATTTTGAAAAAATTAATGCTACCACAGAGGAATGATCACCGTTAAAAAAATTCCAGATGGAATTACATAATAACCGCTCGAGACACTGTGACCAAACTTTACACGCTCAGAAAGCATGTCCAGAGTTGTGACTTTCAAAAAGAATTTTCAAAATCGGAATGCCACGGAGGAATGGTCACTGTTCAAATTTTTTTGTCTCACTCAGCTCAACATTGCAAGCAGCGATTCGCCTTGCAGACCTAGTTATCATAAGGTAACGGTCACCGTAAGGAAAGGCACCCATTTGGCGGTATCAATCTCAAAATTAAATTATTTAGTGATCGATCTACTGAGACTTTTTCAATGATCCAGATGATTATACGTACTGAGTCTTTTAGTCCGATTCGACATTCCGAAATAAGAAATGTATGCAGTAGTATTAAGAAGTCACGTTATCGAAATCCAACTTTCCGGACTAATGGTTCCGGCGCTCTGTTGGGGTCACAGTTCTAACCTAACCTAACCTTATTTCGGAATGTCGAATCGGACTAAGAGACTCAGTAGTCCGATGATTAATAATCATCTGCATCATCTGACTACTGAGCCGAAAAAGTCTCAGTAGTTCGAAATAAGCAATTAATGCAGTAGTATTAGCAAGTCACGTTATCGAAATCCAACTTTCCGGACTAGTGGTTCCGGCGGCGCTCTGTTGGGGTCACAGTTCTAACCTAACCTAACCTTATTTCAGAATGTCGAATCGGACTAAAAGACTCAGTAGTCCGATGATTAATAATCATCTGCATCATCTGACTACTGAGCCGAAAAAGTCTCAGTAGTTCGAAATAAGCAATGAATGCAGTAGTATTAGCAAGTCACGTTATCGAAATCCAACTTTCCGGACTAATGGTTCCGGCGCTCTGTTGGGGTCAGAGTTCTAACCTAACCTAACCTTATTTCGGAATGTCGAATCGGACTAAAAGACTCAGTAGTCCGATGATTAATAATCATCTGCATCATCGGGTTACTGAGCCGAAAAACTCACAGTAGTTCGATCATCGGACTGTTTAATCGGACTACTGACACTAGGCTGTCATTAAAGCGTCATTGGGTAGTACGAAGCTCTCTGAATAAACACTTATTTGTCTTTCCAAGCAGCATCATCGCGTCTTCTAAACCTGTACCGACATCTCAAAACACAAAACCACAGTGATATGCGCTTATAAAATTCATAATAATTAATACAAAAACTGTAGCCAAGGTCAAAATAATTAAATGTTAACTGTTGTTAAGTTAACAATGAGTTTATTCAAGTGCAAAGCGAGCTAAGAATTGTACATCGCGATGTTGGAGTTTGAGAAATTATATTATTATATTTTTGTTGTGTTTATCTGTGGTAGGTTAAAGAGAGTATTGTGAGTTCTTTCGATATGGCACATTCGGGAGGAAAAATGATAGACCGGCTAAAATTGCTATAGTCAGTTCGAGTCTGACATACCCATCTCTATAGACCTACATCAAGACTGTCGGGGCGTGCTGTCTGACGAACGAAGCTCTAGCCGTCCTCTCGAGGTTAGGAGATCAGATGACAGTAGCTCCCATAAAACCTGCATAAACCAAATCTAAAGGAGAAGAAGTATTAAACCACCCCCTTTTTTGTCGTGCGGAAATCCCCTCGGATAGTTCCCGCCGGCCAGCTAGGGCGGTTATGTCGGGTTTGAACCGACTAAAATCGCACGCCGTCTCGGGACTTCAGATGTGTAAGGATGCAACTGTGACTAACGCTATGATCATGATGAATCCTGAAATATTCACTTCATCATTAGCTTTCAATGAGTCGAGAAGTGAGGATAGAAAAAAAAATTAAGTGGTCTACGTGTTTGCCGCTTTAGTAATATAAACATCCTAAATACAGACTACCCAAGTAGTCTAGCTAGGAAAACACCTGTGTAGCCAGACATTTCTGTTGGTCAACGCATTCTTGGTTCATTATATGTAATTCCAATGAATTCAATTTTAAGGCGTAAATCCCATGTAAAACTAGGACGGTTACCAGCTTCGCAATCAACCCAAACTTAAGCGTTGCGAGATTTGCCTATCCAACAATAGGTCAACTGACTTTTTCCATTGATTTGGTTTTTCGGTGATTATTCCTCGATGGTAAGACCGATCTGGACATTCGGCCCCTTACGACACTCAGTAATGTCTACTTGATCACCGTGGCAAATTTGGTCGAGATCGGTCAAACGGTCTCGGAGGAGTATCATTTGTTTGAAATGCAACTTTGAAACCAAAGACGCTTCGCTCGCCTTCGGCTCGCTACGCTTAACTATAATGTATACAACAAATGTAAATTAATCAATAATAATACTTAAATATATATATATATGGCAATTTTTCTAAATTAAATAGTAAACGTTTCAATATGCGAAAATGGTGTATCCAAGTTGAATCGGCAGGTAGCATACGTGTACGCACCCACCTGTCGTATTGTTTTGAGCCGAAGGGTCCGAATTAGGGGAACATCTGTATTTGCCGTTACGCAATCAGACAGTTGCAACCATAAAAACGTCGATGTTGACTTTTTCTTATTTAAATTTATACAAAAAACATCATTTTTATGTTTTTATTTTTTGAGCTGAGTGAGACGAAGTCGAGCGAAAGCTCCTCATACCAGACTTCAGGATTTTCTTTGTCACAGGTCTCCTCCTAAACTACTAATCCAATCAGAACCAAATTTGGCATGATTAAAGAGGTCAATCAGAGGAAGGTTTATGGATATATTTTGAAAAAATTAATGCTACCACAGAGGAATGATCACCGTTAAAAAATTCCAGATGGAATTACATAATAACCGCTCGAGATACTATGACCAAACTTTACACGCTCAGAAAGCATGTCCAGAATTGTGACTTTCAAAAAGAATTTTCAAAACCGAACTTGCCACGGAGGAATGGTCACTGTTCAAAATTTTCAAAATCTGATTCCGCAATAGCGGTCAAATCTATTGTACAAGTTTTGGCGCCAAAACAGTCGTCCGAAACTCCCGAATAACTATCAAAAATAATATTCAAAATCGGACTTGCCACGGAGGAATAATCACCGAAAAAAAACAAACATTGTTTGATCTATGTAAAAATAAGTGTCCCACCACCACAGTTGAACAAATTATTTATTGAAGTGATGATGAATGAATGATTTTAATGATAAATAAATCGCTCTTACTAATTCAAATCACGATGTCTCACTCAGCTCAACATTGCAAGCAGCGATTCGCCTTGCAGACCTAGTATTTATTTAGGAAATAAACAGTCATACACGTATAAAGATAAGATAAGAAATAACATGAGATAAAATATTTCGTTTTTTTACCCCCACGGGCTTCACCCCATCGGTGCCGACGATGGGGTGGGCGTGTCGGAATCGGATCGACTAAAACCACACGGTGTCCTCCCCAAGTATCCATTGCCGGGAACCCTGGGTAAGCCCTCGAAAAGATAACCCCAGGGTAACCGGCGAACTTTGGCCGCCACAGCGGCGTCGCCTGGTGGGTCGGGTTTTATCCCGACCCCACCAGGCGAGGCCGCGGTGGCGGACAAAGGCCGCGGTGGCGGACAACCCTGGGGTTATCCTTTCGAGGGCTTACCCGGGGTGCCCGGCAATGGACACTTGGGCAGGACACCGTGCGGTTTTAGTCGATGCACGACATAACCGCCCCCGCTGGACGGCGGGGGGGGTATCCGATGGGATTTCCAAAAGAAAAAAAATGCACTTACGAACGAACAGCATTTTCATTTTAATTTATACATATGTACAAATTATAGCCGACCTCTCATAATGCTAGATTTCTTTAACCTTACTAATTTGAAAAGATAATTATTGTATTAATTACATACTGGATTAATTGTATAATACGATTACATACACGATTACGTATAAACATCACACCCGAATGGATACGCACAGTTGTATGAACATCCGAGTGTCGATAATTATTTCACGTAATAATTTTCGTGGGTGTGTAATACAACTCTGCCTACCCCTTCGGGAATACAGGCGTGACGTTATGTTATTGACGGCCTATTGACGGCCTCTGTGGCGTAGCGGTAGTGCATTCGACTGCTACGACAGGGGGCGCGGGTTCGATTCCCGCTCAGTGCAAATATTTGTATGCATGAAAATGTCTATTTGCATTGGTCTGGGTGTTTCTATGTATAATATGTATGTATTTACAAAAAAAAAGTATATAAGTATGTTTATCCGTATTCTGGAACCCATAACACAAGCTAGTTAAACTATGCTTACTTTGGGTCTAGAAAGCGCTGTGTAGAATGTCGTAGATTTTTATATTTATTATTTATTTAGTTATTATGTTAATAAAGGGTGAGCGTATTACGTGGGCACTTTTCCCCGACTGTACGACACAAAGGTGGGTAATATGTTTTTCTTGGGGCTTTGGGATTATGTACAGTCAACAAAAAATGTTGATTAACAGTAAAATATTTAGAAAACTTATTTTATTTTGGAATACGAGTACATGTGCCAATAATAGATAGTAATTTTATAAAAACAAAATATATATGTACAAAGTTATATATTTCATGTTTTATTAACTATTTTATGAAAGATTGAATGACTAAGGCGATTAATAAATTAGAATTTGTACAGCTACTTTTGTTATTGAATGCGGATAAACATACTTAAATACTTTTTTTTTTGTAAATAAATACATATTATACATAGAAAGATGGTCTGGCCAATGCAAATAGACATATTTGCACTGAGTGGGAATCGAACCCGCGACCTGTGACTTAGCAGTCAAACGCACTACCGCTAAGCCACAGAGGTTGTCAAAAGTATGCACTTTGAATTGACGGAATCAATTGACGGAACAAATATAAAAAAAAAAAAAAAAAAAGATCAGAAACCGCATCCCAACTCGCCCATAATTTGGTTTTCTTGGCTTTTACGGAAACTACTGCCGTATCCAACCCAGAGACAAAAGCCTGCGCCAGTGCTTCGTTAGTCAATCAGTAGGTGTACAGTCAACAATAAAAATTGATTAAAACTAAAATATTTACAAACCTTTTTTACGTGGAGCTTCAAATACACTGCAAATAGTAATTGTATACTTAAGTAATTTTATCTACACTGAAATCGAAAAATTCGAATTACGAATTCAAAGACGATTCTATACATACGCACTTTATAAACGCATATACATAAAATTAAAAATAAAACTTATTATAGTACCGCCAACTGTATCATAAAACTCATTACAGTATCGCTATCTTTTTTTTTATTCATTAAACTAGTCTAAGGTTTTAGGCTGAATATGGAAAAAAAATGCGCACGCATGCAAGTTCGAACTGTGAAAAAAATGGCGCCCTTGTAACCTACCTACTTTGTTTAATTTCAATTTTTCCTATGAGTGAAGATGAAGTAGTGTATGAAACTGCATATAACTTAGGTATTAAAACACTCCCGAGGGGGCCATCTCGAAACCCCGAGGGGGCCATCTCGAATCCGGAGATGGCCCAGGGTCAGTCGGGGTGCGAGGGATATGCTCTATGGGCAACCTTACACCCCGGCGTCTGTAGACCCGAGACGGCGTGCGATTTTAGTCGGTTCAAGCCCGACATAACCGCCCTCGCTACCACGCGGGGGGGTATCCGAAGGGATTTCCGCACGATAAAAAAAAAAAAAGATATTAAAACACTCGAGTCAACCTATTATCGCAACAGACTCTCGTGTTTTAATACCCCTTCTTATATGACAGTTGCATAAACTACTATTATAATCCCCGGAGGACAACGTTAAAATATTTAAAGTTCTGTTTATTATTTTATGAAAGATTTCAGAGATAAGATTATTTTTTATGCTACTCTTGTCGTTGACTGTACAAAACAGCGGTGAGGTTGACTTGGAGTAGGTAGGTTGGGAGGAGCCCCATATTACAAACTAGGCGAGTTAAGCTTGGGTACTTTGGGACTATCCCAACATAACTACCCCCGCTGCCCGGCGGGGGGTATCCGAGAGGATTTCAGCACTAAAGAAAACAAAACCAAGTTGAATTCCTCAGACGAGCTCAGCCGAATACAAGGGATTTTCGATTATGCGATTTTTTTATTTTTTTGCGATTTTTTCTTTATCTTGCAATGGTTCACCCCAGCACGAATCTATTACCGAAAACAGCAACTCGATAGCTCACCTCCTTCATACCCAAAACCGTGACAGAAAATTGGCAACGACGACGTCGACGACGACAACTCGATAGCAATAGGGCTTTTCTAAAGAAAATCTCTAAAAAATAGGTACTTTGGCGCTGTGTAGTATGTCCTTGATTTTCATATTTTAATCGCGGCTGTACACACTCGTCGAGAAACCCCAAGACAAGCCGAGAGCGCGTATGTACACTGTGCTCTCATCTTGTCTCGCTCTCTCGTTCTCGCCTCGGTCGATCTCGATTACCTAATTGTCGGTTTTTTCTCTCACCTCGTCATTCATCCATTACGGCGTAAATCTCCAGTACAACTGACAGAACGAGTGTGTACATGAATACTCTCATCGAGGGCCTCGTCGGGCGAGACTTTCGTTGAGATCATCTCGTTGAGTGTGTACAGCCGCCATAAATATTTAGGTATGCATTTTATATATTTATTTTATTCGCGGGCAGTATGTAACACATGTTTTTCATGTAGTATTATCTTAATACATTATAATTAAACAGTGGCTTGTAGAAGAAGGCGAGGTGTACGTCTAGATAAAAATGATAGATAAGGGTAATTACCTATTCTGTTAGGTAATATGTCTCATCATAAAGGTAACATGACAAACTCAGTACATTTCATTAAAATGAAACTATTTTTAAACAGATTCTATCGCGATTTATTTTATGTTATTTTATTGTTTACTTACTTATTGCTGCTGAAAAGCAACCGAAACAATTCAATGTAAACGATAAAATAACATCAAATAAATCGCGATAGAATTCGTTAAAATAGTTTTATTTTAATTAAACGGAATTCAGTTAAACGGAAGTTTGAAATAAAATTTATTTCAAAGTTTATTTCAAACTTCCGACAATATTGGTAGATTTCAATTGTTTAACGATTAAAGAATAAATTGAGTGAAGGGGGGGGGGCATCATCATCCTCATCTGCAAGCCAATACCCCTGTTGATTAACGGATGAGGCTCTGGTGTAGATTTTCCTCTCCTTCAGGTTCCGTGAAACCTAAGATAAATCAAATTGTGGTGGGAAGGGATTGGAACAATAGATCCAGGATTCCGAAATTCAAACTCTCACTTTATCTAACATATAACCGTGCACATTCCGCAAGCCGATAGACACTGCGACACCAATTTGATAGTACCGCGCTTAAATTCAAAATTATTTATGAAATATCATTTTTTAAACCAGCTTTTTAAAAAAAAACCGTTGGCACCAGAGTGCTTGCCAAGATCAGCCAAAGGATGGACACAATGAGTCTATCTTGTTTAGTTCCAGACCACCAACCGTCTCCATCTCCAGACCTTGGATATCATATACCACTAAAGTGTTCACCAAGACAAAACTAATGAGTCCAAACTCATTTACTTCAGGAGTTCCTTTGGCCTCCTTCCTACTCCATCATCAAACCCTGAATACCATGTGATACCAAAGAGTTTGTCAAGACAAAACGAATGAGCCCAAACTCGATATTTTTATCTTGTTTAGTTTCGGAGTTCCTATGGTCACCTTCCTACTCCATCATCAGACCCTGAATACCATGTGATACCAGAGAGTTTGTCAAGACAAAAAGAATGAGCCCAAACTCGATATTTTTATCTTGTTTAGCTTAGGAGTTCCTATGGCCACCTTCCTACTCCATCATCAGACCCTGAATACCATGTGATACCAGAGAGTTTGTCAAGACAAAAAGAATGAGCCCAAACTCGATATTTTTATCTTGTTTAGTTTAGGAGTTCCTATGGTCACCTTCCTACTCCATCATCAGACCCTGAATACCATGTGATACCAGAGAGTTTGTCAAGACAAAAAGAATGAGCCCAAACTCGATATTTTTATCTTGTTTAGCTTAGGAGTTCCTATGGCCACCTTCCTACTCCATCATCAGACCCTGAATACCATGTGATACCAGAGAGTTTGTCAAGACAAAAAGAATGAGCCCAAACTCGATATTTTTATCTTGTTTAGTTTAGGAGTTCCTATGGTCACCTTCCTACTCCATCATCAGACCCTGAATACCATGTGATACCAGAGAGTTTGTCAAGACAAAAAGAATGAGCCCAAACTCGATATTTTTATCTTGTTTAGTTTAGGAGTTCCTATGGTCACCTTCCTACTCTATCATCAGACCCTGAATACCATGTGATACCAGAGAGTTTGTCAAGACAAAAAGAATGAGCCCAAACTCGATATTATTATCTTGTTTAGTTTAGGAGTTCCTTTGGTCACCTTCCTACTCCATCATCAGACCCTGAATAGGGTCATGTGATACCAGAGAGTTTGTCAAGACAAAAAGAATGAGCCCAAACTCGATATTTTTATCTTGTTTAGCTTAGGAGTTCCTATGGCCACCTTTCTACTCCAACGGCAGCCTCCGACGGCATCTGTGGCGTAGCGGTAGTGCATTCGACTGCTATGACAGGGGGCGCGGGTCCGATTCCCGTTCAGTGCAAATATTTGTATGCATGAATGTATATTTGCATTGATCTGGATGTTTCTATGTATAATATATATGTATTAATCCGCATTCTAGAACACATAACACAAGCTTTTTTTTTACGTGCGGAAGTCCCTTCGGATACCCCCCCGCCGGCCAGCGGGGGTGGTTATGTCGTGTCTCGACTAAAACCGCACGGTGTCCTCCCCAAGTGTCCGTTGCCGGGCACCCCGGGTAATCCCTCGAAAGGATAACCCCAGGGTTGCCGGCGGACTTTGGCCGCCACCGCGGCCTCGCCTGGTGGGGTCGGGTTTTATCCCGCTTCGGTGAGTTAGCAGGCGTGTGTAGGGCACACACGACACGCCTCCGCCACGGCCTGCTTCTGTAAGGACGGCGAGTCGGCCAACTGCCGTCCTCAGGCCCCGATCATGGAGGTCGGTAGTCCCGGGCGTCCGCGCCGCAGACTGCGAAACTCGGGGCAGGGTTCTCTCCCGCTCCCTCTCCGCCGTCTCTTTCGCGCGCATTACCTGCTCGCAGAAAGAGGCGGCGGCATGCCACTTGCTCCCGTCGGAGACCACGGCCCTCACCATGGTCTCCAACGAGAGAACGTCCACGCCCAGGACCGCACATAACACAAGCTAGTTAAACTATGCTTACTTTGGCTAGATAGCGCTGTGTAGAATGTCGTAGAATATTTATTTATCCTCTTTATTACACTTAAAATACATATGAATTATATTTTTAAATACATTCTATATATAAAAAAAAAAACAAACGACAACGATTTATTTATTATTATTATCAGACCTTGAATACCATGTCACGTCAGAGAGTGTGTCAAGACGAAACAAATTAGCACAAACTGAATAAAAATTATCACTCATTTTTCTGTTACACTGATACATTAACTGATAACAACCACCTTGAAAATAACTTATGCATGTTTACAATAAAATATTAATTATAACAACACATTAAAATTAGAATTATAAACGGGATATTTACCATGTTTAGTATCCATTTCGAGAATCCGATATTTCGGCACTGTTACAAGTACCATGATCACGGATGTACTGACATGGTACTTGTAACAGTGCCGAAATATCGGATTCTCGAAATGGATACTAAACATGGTAAATATCCCGTTTATAATTCTAATTTTAATGTAAATGACCATGTCAATCTAAAATCATATATATAACAACACAGTTCTGGAGACGTGCGCGCATCTCTTGTTATTCATCTCTGTGGCGCTAGCGGTAGTGCATTCGACTGCTAAGCCAAAGGTCGCGGGTTATATTCCCGCTCAGTGTAAATATGTATATTTGGTCTGGGTGTTTCTAAGTATAATATGTATTTATTTACAAAAGTATGATATTGTCGGAAGTTTACGCGAATGTCACACATTGAAATAAAACTATTTTTAACGGATTTTATCGCGATTTAGTTGATGTTATTTTATATTTTACATTGATTTATTACATATTATATTGGTCAAACCAAGCGAAGCATTGGCACTCGTGTCAAAGAACACATAGCTGATATAAAACACCAACGCTCAAAAAAATCAGCTGTATGTGACCACGAGCAACAGGGGATCAAATATTACTTAAGATTTGATAAACCACAGATACTCGCCAAAGAAAATCGATTCCTACCTTTATTTTTTTTTTTTTATCGTGCGGAAATCCCTTCGGATACCCCCCCGCCGGCCAGCGGGGGCGGTTATGTCGGGCTTGCACCGACTAAAACCGCACGCCGTCTCGGGTCTTCAGACGCCGGGGTGTAAGGTTACCCATAGAGCATATCCCTCGCACCCCGGCTGACCCTGGGCCATCTCACCACTAACAGCATCGCTCATCCTGTCTCCTCTGAAAGCAGAGGAGTACGGAGAGCGATGTGTTCCCGCCACGTTGGGTATTGGCCGACGATCAATGCCAACCCTGTGAAGGGGTGAAGGGGAAGCCATTGACCGCCGCCCAGGGTGTACCGGCCGCTCCGATTCCGTTCCCCCCGGACTGCAGCGGGATCGGAATCGGAGCGACACTCGAGGAGGTTACCCAACACACACCCCAATCGATTCCTACCTAGGATGCTCCGCGAAGCTATTGAAATTTAAAAAAACATCCTAATTTTAATAGAGAAGATGGTTGGAATGTACCACCAGCTTGGGACCCAGTCATTCACTTAATTAATTCCAAGAAAAATCAAAATACAACAAGACTTCATGACACTGTGAGCTCATTCTGCGTAAATAGTAACCCAACAATTCAACATAGTTCGGGTACTTTGAGATAACTTACAGTTCAAACTACAAGACAACAACCATCTTTAGTCTCCCCGTGACCATGGCTGCTGAAAAGCAACCGAAACGTCGGGATCAATGTAAAATATAAAATCCCTTAAAAATTGTATTATTTCAAAGTATTTAAGTATGTTATCCGCATTCTAGAAACTATATGACAAACTCTGCTTAGTTTTGGTCTAAATGGCATTGACAAAGTAGGCTTATCCTGAAATATTCATTTATTTATTATCATTTAATAATTTTACAGCGACACTCATACTAATTTGTGATCATGAGAGACGGACGAGGCACAGACTCAGGCTATCCTCACGGAGTTGAGAACTCGACAGTACTCTCTTCCATAAAAGCCGCATAAATCAACTCTTAAGGAGTATAACCAGTAAATGGACCCCAGGTGTTGAGGTGTGAGCCTCGGATGCAAGCAGGTACCATGCACGACCGACATATATCTTAGCATGAAAAATGCATAAATACAAATTAAATATAATTAGCGGCGATAGCCTAGTGGCCCAGTTCGATCCCCAGTGGCCCCGGGCACACACCTCGGACTTTTCGTAGTTATGTGTGTATTAAAAATGTTAATTATCGCTCGCTTAGTAATGTGCCCGTTAGATGGCAATAGGCTCGCCCCCTATTACATTGGAACCTAAACATAACTGGCGAATCGTGGGTGTGTAATACACCCATTTCACGAGGGATATAGGCGTGAAGTTATGTTATGTTAAATATAATAACTTTTTCTTTCTTGTCCACAGATCAAAAATATGAGCAGAAGAGGCAGCGACAACTTTATTAAAGAGTAAAGTAATGTCATAATTCAAGATGGCGGAGAACGAAGGACCAGTCACCGTAGACAATCTGCCTATGAACTTCCAAGTGAGTGAACTATTTTCATATTTATACCACGTTTTTCCTGATACGCATGCACCGTGTCATGGAACCATGGAGTCATGAAACGCATGGACACAGCCAGGAGCCTTACCATGTCAATCTTATAGCAATTCAAGAGTAATACTGCTCAGCTGAGGGAGAGAGATGGCGCTATACACCGCGCATAGCTCTATCTCTCTCTCTCAGCGGTTCTGTATTGTTTTCGAATTGCTATAAGAGCGTCTTGGGTACGGCAGGGCGACGGGCCCCTCTCCCTCCTTTCCGGGGCAAGACGGGGACACTGTGGTTCTCAAACCCGAGGGGGCCATCTCGAAACCGGAGATGGCCCAGGGTCAGTCGGGGTGGGAGGGATATGCTCTATGGGCAACCTTACACCCCGGCGTTTGAAGACCCGAGACGACGTGCAGTTTTAGTCGGTTCAAGCCCGACATAACCGCCCCCGCTAGCCGGCGGGGGGGTATCCGAAGGGATTTTAACACGAAAAAAAAAGGGTACGGTGGGGCGACGGCCCCCCTCTCCCCTTTCCGGGGCAAGACGGGAACCCCGTGGTTCCCAAACCCGAGGGGGCCATCTCGAAACCAGAGATGGCCCAGAGTTACGCGGGGTGCGAGGGAAATAAATGCCTTATGGACAACATTACACCCTGAAGTGTAAGACGCGTCTGAAGACCCAAGACGATCGTTTTAGTCGGGTACGAGTTCCCATAGTAACACTTATGAACGTCAAGAATAATGCTTCCACATTTACAGCCAGACTCAATTCTCTAGGCAAAGTAATTTTGACATCTATAGAACAATTAACAAACCATAGAGCTGTTTTTTTTCTATTTATTTGGGCAAACAAACACCAAAAAAAAAAAAAACACTATTTTATTTTATTTTACAGTTTTAAGAAAACTTACATATAACAAATAAAAATAAAATGATTAAGCAAATAATGAAGGCCAATTATGAGTTTTCACAAATAACATTTCGTTTTTAAACATTTAAAAGAGAACGATGCCGAAGACTCGGTCCATAGATAAGCACTGACAACAACATGGTCATTTCATTCCACAAAGTAGTGATCACATAAGGCTTTTTTAACTTTGTAGATACTTGTGAAAAATATATCCATATCAACAGCCCGACATGCTACATTGTACGTACGGCAAGCTCGTAGTAGATACGAGTTTTGTAGATTTACCATAGGAACGTGCAGCAAGTTAGGCTTACGCAGAAACAATGGTGGAACAAATGCAATATTTACTTAAGGAAGAGTTCTTTACAAGGGTTGTAATTGTGTTACCAACGACATTTACCACAGCTTGGTAAGGTTTTAGTAAAAAAAAGAAAGCGAATACATTACAATAAAAAGGATTGTGTGGTTTTATGAAACCACGGTAAAAGTGAAACTTTTTTTCACATTATACACATTTAACTAAAAAATAACAACATTTACATTAAACACTGACAAACAACATTTACATAAAACACTGACAATCAAACAAAATAGCGTGGAGCACTGGCACAAATGAGTAATAGTCTATACACTACACGGTCAGCTGCTGCGAACTATAGGCGCCGCCATATTGGCCTTGGCTGCTATGACGAGCGCCTTTCACTTTATCCCTACTCTGCGGCCGACCGTCACGCGACATGCAACACACAGACGAAAAAGTTTGAGACGATGTAATAAAAGTTGCACTTTAATAAAAGAGAACAGTAGGGCTATTTAAGTTTCAAATATCTTATATCTAAAGGTACTATAGAACGCGTTGCCGCAATATCTATATCGTTAAAGTTGCCATTATATAAGTTGAATAAGCGATGCATTAGGGAATGTGCTCCTGCGTTAATCCGTAAGCGGCATGTTGCAAAAAGTTGACAGGAAATTCCGGCAATGCGTCCTAATAGGTATTCTATATGCAATTTTATTAATTAAGGCTGTACAATCATATCTGTTATTACAAATATCAAATAGCAACAAATGTTTTAAACAATATACGTTTTACAATATATAATACAATATACGTTATACAATAAGCGTAAGTACCTATATGACTTGAGCAACCGAGGTGGGGAGAAGCCACCATTGCGGCGGTGATGCCGGTCATGGAGCAGTGGTTGGAAAGGCACTGCGGTGACCTCTCCTACCGGATATCACAGATGATTACCGGACACGGGTGCTTCCGTAAGTATCTGTGGCGCATCCACCAGGAGACAACGCCGTAGTGCCAGCACTGCAAAGATCCCGGCAAAGACACGGTGCACCACACGTTAGTGGAGTGCCCAGCGTGGGCGAGTCAACGCCGGGATCTCGTTGCGATTCTGGGCGCGGAGTTCCGCAGTCTGCAACGTGGACACCGCAGACTTGTCTACGCCCGGGACTACCGACCTCCATCATCGGGTCCTGAGGACGGCAGTCGGCCGACTCGCCATCCTTACAGAAGCAGACCCAGACGGACGTGTGTGTCCTACACACGCTTGACAGCTCACCGACGCGGGGTCAAACCCGACCCCAAAGGCGAGGCCGCGACGGCGGCCGAAGTCTGTCGGGGACCCCAAAAGGATAACCTAAAGGATAACCCCAGGGTTATCCTTTCGAGGGCGTACCCAGGGTGCCTGACAATGGGCCGATAATTGGGAAGGACGTGTGGTTTTAGTCGGTTCGATTCCAATATACCCACCTCATCGCTGGCGCCGGTTGGGAATGAAACCCGCGAGTGTTTCCACACGTAAGAAAAAGCCTAAATTTATTTTATATTCTTCAAGTAGTTGATCGTAGGTTAAGTAGTTATGGTATTCATATATCTACATCTGTATTCCATAAATCGCATGGACTTCTTCTGGACAGACTCTAGATCTTGCATATATTCACTACTAGCTGTTCCCGCGACTTCGTCCGCGTGTGTTCCGATTTTGAGGGTTTTAGTTCTTTTGCGCGGAACCCTAATTATTTTTCTCAAATTAAAGTAACCTGTATTATGCCTTGTAACATTATCTGTCTACCAGTGAAAGTCCCGTCCAAAACGGCAAAATCGTTCCAGAGTAAATCAGATTTTATTCACAAATTTATGGGTTTAAATTTTTATGCGCGGATCACTAATTATTTTTCCAAAATTAAAGTTGCCTCTGTTCCGCCTTGTAATATTACCTATCTGTCAGTGAAAGTCCCGTCAAAATCGGCCCAGCCGTTCCAGAGATTACCTCATTCAAACAAACAAAACTTTAAGAAATAAATAATTTTGTTATAAGTATCGTGTATACGTTCACGTGCAATGATTTAAAATCTGTCTTTTTAATATTACAAACAGACACTTCTATTTTATTTATTTGTATAGATATATAGATGGTAAAGATCCCATATAAACACTGCAGGCGTGAATTATACAGAAGAGGCATAAGGCGTAAGGCGTAATCAAAGCAAAAACGTACGTATCGACGCGATTTTGCTCTGCGATAGCGCTAGCCTTAAGCTCGTCTCGGGCTCGCCCTTAGGTTGCCTCTAGCTTGCCTTTTCTGTATAAAATACTGTGAATATGATGAGTTACCTTTTCTTTTCGGGTGGAAATACCTTTGGATACCCCCCCCCCCCGCCGGCCAGCAGGTGCGGTTATGTCGGGCTTGAACTGACTAAAATCGCACGCCGTCTCGGGTCTGCAGACGCCGGGGTGTAAGGTTGCATAGAGCATATCCCTCGCACCCCGACTAACCCTGGGCCATCTCCGGTTTCGAGAAGGCCCCCTCGGGAGCTAGTAAGTACCTCAAGTGAGATATTTTATTCCAAAACAAATTCCACACATAACATGACACAGATTTGAATCAAACTCAACAATACACTATAAAGTATATTGTAATTAGAGCGGCCATATTGCCGCGGCCGACAGGACGTGACGTCACACATGTATTAGAATTAACGGTAAATTAACTTGTATAATATGGCCGTTTAACAAATGGGCCATGGGTAATATTATTCGCAATGGTGATATCAGCCGTATTAGGAGCCCGGGATGGTATCACCCATCTAAAACTGAAGAGTTTGTTTGTTTAGTTGAACGCAATAATCTCAAGAACCACTGGTTCGAATTGAAAAAATATTTTTGTGTTGGATAGCTAATTTATCGATGAAGGTTTTATTTAAAAAAAAAAAGAATATATATATATATTATTAAAAAAAGAAATTACTAATATTCCCCATAACTAAATTGCTTGTGTTAGGAGTGGGTTCACGTCGGTAGTGTAATGGCCAGGATTCGAACCCGGGACCTCTCGATCGTAAGGTCGACTCCTTAACTACTAAGCTACCGACGCTATATACATTATAGGCTATCATCACGCTACTACCAGCAAAGCGGAGCAGTAATCATAAATGTCAACATATCGGGCAAATTTCCGTACAATATTGTTTAACTAATAAATTTCGGGCATGTATGTGTTAAATAGGTGCGACGGAGAAACGAAGTATGTCACGGGCGAAGCTGCGGCACACAGCTAGTGGAATATAGGATCAAAAGTGACCATAAACTATGATCCTATGGAAACTTAAACTGGCGAAAGACATAAATGGTTCATTTAATTAAGGGGCAGAAGGCGTGTGCGGGCTTTGGGGTGATAATTGGGGCCTTTTTTTTTCTTTATACCACTAAGGTGGCAGACAAGCACACGACCCACCTGATGGGAAGCAGTTACCGCGGCCTATGAACGTGTGCAACACCAGTGGCGTCACACTCGCGCTGCCGACCCTGTAAAGGAAAGGGGATGGGATAGGAGTTTAGGAGGGGAAGGGAAAGGAGTTTGGGAGGGGATGGGAAACGAGTTTGGGCTGCTAGGGCCTTTCGTCGCCCTTGCAGTAGCAGACCCAAAATGGCGTCGTTTATCCACGCACATCTATAGTGGAGGGGTATTTTAATATCCATCAACATGAAGGGGTTGCCTATATTGGCGGCCAAGGCCGGTCGGGGTCTCCAAGATATATTCTCTAGGCACACTAGATTCTAAGGTCACACAACCCGATGTAACGAAGCACCTTTTACTGGTGGTAGAAATTTGATGACACAAATTTGTCACAAAATTCGGCCGGGTTACCCACCCGGCCGAATTTTGGCCGGGTGGGTAACCACCGTGCACGATTGCGAAAAACCCTCCATAGTAATCCAATTTCGGTTTGATTGCGTTCAGGGGTCAGCAAGTGCATAGCCGGGCAGGGGGATTGTGGTCGCAGCACTAGTGGAACCGGTGGGTGTCACGCGATGCTGCGACGACAATCCTCTTCTGATGAGGCCGTCAAGCCGAGTGCCACCATTGTTAACATGGTACGTGTATGTAATGGTGACCCTTTTTCCTGAGACTTTACCTTCAGCTTACCATCAGGCGAGGTGAAGTCAAATTGACGTGTTCTAAATACAGAAAAAAAAAATACACCGGTTGTTCGAGTCCGACAAACCTACATCACCGTTGGCTCCGGTGAGGTGATGCTAGTGGGGGTATCCGCATGCAAAAAAGAGGCAGATGGCGTTTAGTTCTAGATGGAACTGATTGCACCGTTCAAGTTCCCCCTTGCTAACAGTCGCTGTGACATACGACGTGGGATTTCCATTTTGGACAATTATTTGTATGAGTCATAGGTTCTCGTTTCAAGCCATTTGTGACAAGCGGACAAGCCCGCGGTGTATATATAAATACATATCGTAGGACATTCTATATAGCGCTATCTGTGTATAAGTAAGCGTAGTTCAACTAGCTTTTATTATGTGTGCTAGAATGCGGATAAAAATAATTAAATACGTTTTGTTTGTACAAATACATACATATTATACATAGAAACACCAAAACTAATGCAAATAGAGATATTAAAGCATATAAATATTTGCACTGAGTGGGAATCGACATAGCAGTCGAACACTCTACCGCCAGGTCGTCTATACGTGGGTCGTGGTACCCACCCGGCCGAATTTTGTGACAAATTTGTGTCATCAAATTTCTGCCACCAGTAATGTTATGACCTTACACACTTCACGAGCTTCCTCTACTATCATTAAACCTTTCATGCAAGCCCGCCAGTTTCGAGTGCTTTTGACCTGGCCTCTTTTCAAAACATCATTAATTTGATCAGTATTTACATATTCTGCGGCCCCGGCCTGTCTGCACACTTAAGTGTACCTTAAATACTAGTAATAACACCAGCTTTTTAATGGTTCCAGGTCAAGTACTTGGGACAAAGCGACGCCCGCGGTCTGTGGGGTA
The DNA here is from genome assembly GCA_946251805.1 of Cybosia mesomella. Classification (NCBI taxonomy): domain Eukaryota; kingdom Metazoa; phylum Arthropoda; class Insecta; order Lepidoptera; family Erebidae; genus Cybosia; species Cybosia mesomella. Next base: position 12,605,461 of record OX276417.1, on the reverse strand, counting down.
TAAAACACACCAGAAAGCCAGTGGATTTGATGGTGGCAGCTGCCAAAGCGTTACCACCTGGTAAGAACTATATTTTTACTACACTAGTACATGTATTCACGACTCCTTCCCATTGGGGTGGGCAGAAACTTTGACATTCATCTTTAGTTTCTTCTGTTTTTATGAGTATTCTGTTAGAGAGCAAACAGTTCATATCCAAGCTTGTCTCTCGTCTAAATATTCTTGAATTTGAAGTAGCCTTTATGGCAAAGTTTAGTTTTAATTTGACCTTTAAATTTATTAGGAGGTAGATCCTCCTTTTATTCATTAAGGAGCTTATTGTAAAAGCGTATACAGTTACCCTTGTAGGAAATACTGATCTTGTGAAATCGACTATCGGGTACAAGTCGATTTCATCACTGCGACGCGACTCATCACTGCGACGCGACTCATCACTGCGACGCGAGCGAGGACTCAGGGCTGCACACGCTGGCGGACTGCTCGGCGTGGGAGGCGCCGAGGCGTGACCTCGTGGCAGCCATCGGGGTGGGAGTCCTCTCGCTCGGCAGCATGATTGCGGCAATGGTGCGGAGCGCGCCCGGGAGAGATTTAGAACTCTCCCGGACCGCCGAGCCCGCAACTTGATCGCCGCGCGTCGCAGGCGACTCAGGCGCCGGAGGTCGCTTAACGACCTCCGTCCTCCATGAGCGCAGGCCTGGGGGTGGCGGGTGAGGCCACCTGTCACCCCAGCAGAAGCAGGCCGGGACGGTGGGGCGACTAGCGCCCCTCCCCCAAACCGGGGCAAGACGGGGACACCGTGGTTCCCAAACCCGAGGGGGCCATCTCGAAACCGGAGATGGCCCAGGGTCAGTCGGGGTGCGAGGGATATGCTCTATGGGCAACCTTACACCCCGGCGTCTGTAGACCTAAGACGGCGTGCGGTTTTAGTCGGTTCAAACCCGACATAACCGCCCCAGCTGGCACGCGGGGGGGTATCCGAAGGGATTTCCGCACGAAAAAAAAAAGGGTACAAGTCGATTTCAATTTAAAAAAGTTAGCAAACTAATTGCTTAAAAAATTTCATAATTTTAATAACAAATTATTATTCAAATCACAAACTAGAATTAAGGTTTAGGGTGCAAAAGAAACGTCTACGTGTTTAGCTTGTGAATGAAGTACAAAAGAGAAAGTTAAATCATGTTATGGTTGTGAACCAATTAACAAATCCCATAAACAAAGTAATTACTATCTAATGTCACTTGCAATAGAGTTGAATGCCGGGTCAAATCAGTTACTTTTTATTAGGGTTCCGTAGCCAAATGGCAAAAACGGAACCCTTATAGATTCGTCATGTCTGTCTGTCTGTCCTGCCGTATGTTACAGCCACTTTTTTCGTAATTATAAGAAGTATGCTGTTGAAACTTGGTAAGTAGATGTATTTTGTGAACCGCATTATGATTTTCACACAAAAATAGAAAAAAAAAACAATAAATTTTGGGGGTTCCCCATACTTAGAACTGAAACTCACTTTTTTTTATGATTTTCACACAAAACTAGAAAAAAAAACAATAAATTTTGGGGGTTCCCCATACTTAGAACTGAAACTCACTTTTTTTTATGATTTTCACACAAAACTAGAAAAAAAAACAATAAATTTTGGGGGTTCCCCATACTTAGAACGGAAACTCGCTTTTTTTTCATCAAGCCCATACCGTGTGTGGGTGTGGCTATGGATAGGTCTTCAAAAATTATATTGAGGTTTCTAATATCATTTTTTTTAAACTGAATAGTTTGCGCGAGAGACATTTCCAAAGTGGTAAAATGTGTCTCCCCCCTTCCCTCCCCTCTCCCTCTGTACCTTCTAAAATAAGAGAATGATAAAACTAAAAAAATATGATGTACATTAACCATGTAAACTTCCACCAAAAATTGGTTTGAACGAGATCTAGTAAGTAGTGTTTTTTAATACGTCATAAATCGTAAACCGCAGTTTACCTTTCATTCAATCAACTTAAATATAAAAATTTTACTTACTGCTACGGAACCCTTTATGGGCGAGTCCGACGCGCACTTGGCCGGTTTAACAACTCTAAGCGGTCTTTCTATGGCAACCTTTTTTTTTTTTTTTTTTACGTGCGGAAATCCCTTCGGATACCCCCCCGCTGGCCAGCGGGGGTGGTTATGTCGTGTCTCGACTAAAACCGCACGGTGTCCTCCCCAAGTGTCCGTTGCCGGGCACCCCGGGTAAGCCCTCGAAAGGATAACCCCAGGGTTGCCGGCGGACTTTGGCCGCCACCGCGGCCTCGCCTGGTGGGGTCGGGTTTTATCCCGCTTCGGTGAGTTGGCAGGCGTGTGTAGGGCACACACGACACGCCTCCGCCACGGCCTGCTTCTGTAAGGACGGCGAGTCGGCCAACTGCCGTCCTCAGGCCCCGATCATGGAGGTCGGTAGTCCCGGGCGTAGATGAGTCTGCGGCGTCCTCGCCGCAGACTGCGAAACTCGGGGGGCAGGGTTCTTTCCCGCTCCCTCTCCGCCGTCTCTTTCGCGCGCATTACCTGCTCGCAGAAAGAGGCGGCGGCGTGCCACTTGCTCCCGTCGGAGACCACGGCCCTCACCATGGTCTCCAACGAGAGAACGTCCACGCCCAGGACCGCAACGAGATCCCGGCGTTGACTCGCCCACGCAGGGCACTCCACCAACGTGTGGAGCGCCGTGTCTTCGCCAGGATCCTCGCAGTGCTGGCACTGCGGCGTTGTCTCCCGGTGGATGCGCCACAGATACTTACCGAAACACCCGTGTCCGGTAACCATCTGGCACATCCGGTAGGAGAGGTCCCCATGGTCCCTCTCCAACCACTCCTTCATGATCGGTCTCACCGCCGCAATGGTGGATTCCCCCCACCTTGGGTGCTCAAGTCGCACCCTCCATGTCTCCATGAGTTCCTGGCGGAGCAGGGACCGCTGAGCCCTGATTTCTCGGGGCGCCCTGATTTTTCGGGGCAACCTTGTACAAATAACAAGGTGTGATGTCATGCCGTTCTAGTGTTAAATAATTCATCTATTCCTAAATACTTGTCCCGACTGACAGACTGATTGACTGATTCATCAACGCAGAGCCTAAACCGCTGGACCTACAAACTTGAAATTTTGCCAGTAGATGCCTTTTATGTTGTAGGCATCCACTAAGAAGTGTCGGTAGCTCAGTGGTTAAGGAGTCAACCTTACGATCGAGAGCTCCCGGGTTCGAATCCTGGCAATTACACTACCGACGTGAACCCACTCCTAACCCAAGCAATTTAGCTTAGCTGGAGGGGTTAGGGGGGATATTAGTAATTTCGGTTACTAATATTCTTTATAAAACAAAAAGAATTTTGAAATGTTCACTTCTAAGGTGGCAAAATAAGCAATGAACGTTTGTATGAAAGTCCGTCATTTTTATAGTAAGAAGCACGAAATTTCATACACCTGCTATTGGTGAAATAAGAGGGTGAAATAAGGGTTAAAAGTTTATATGGGAAGTTCGTCATTTTTTAAGATAGATCCATATTTTTGGTTAGGAATTTTTTTCCTAACCAAAATTTAAATTTAGGTTCATTGTGCGTATCCAAATATGGTCGCCATCTCAGCATAATTGCTGCACATGCCGTTACAACATGCACAGCGCTGGTATTTTGATGGCGCCAAACCGGTGACGTCACGTATGCAAACAATTAAACAACAAAAACAACTAAAAAATAAAAATCAAAACAAAAATGATGATAAATTAAAAAAAAAAAAAAACAAAAAAAAAATTCGTCACGAAATTCAATTTGAAAGCTTCTTATATTTACCATTGGACCCGGAAGGTGACGCTGCAATCGGGTTATAGGTATTTTTTTACGAATTCTACCTACAATCCTGGGCTCTTTAAGCGGGGCGTGAAAAAACATCTGTTGAGGCCGTCTAGGTAGGGGTCACCATTCTAGGGACAATCTCTGGAAATGGTGGCCACCACTTTTTGGACTTCACCTCAGCTTACCATCAGGCGGGGTGCAGTCAATTTGACGGACTAAAATATTTAAAAAAAAGAAAAAAAATCCGGACGAAGCCGGGTCCTGTGCCGCTAGTGCACTATATAGGATTGGTAATCACCAAAGTAAGAGGTTTATGAAAATCATCATCACAGCGGTATTCACGATTGCATTCAAAACCTGTACCCTATACCCTGGGGTCCTTCTTCTAGTCTTTCTCGTGAGGTAACTTATCATGGCCATGGTTTTCACGAGAGCGAATGCTGTCTGACGCCCCAACCCCAAAAACGCCTCATCCATCAATAAGCAGGTGCACCGGTTTGCAGGTGAGATTAGCTGAGCCCTGAAGATCTTAATGAGGACCCGTACATCTCCTATTGTAGTCTATTCGAGCTTAATCTACTGGAGGTGCGGCGATAGCCCAGTGGCGGACGTAACGGACTGCTGAGACGAGGTCTCGAGTTCGATCCCCAGTCGCCCCGCGCGCACACCTCTGACTTTTCATAGTTATGTGTGCATTAATAAATGTTAATTATCGCTCGCTTAATAATGTGCCTGGTAGATGGCAATAGGCTCGCCCACTATTACATTGGGACCTTAACATAACTGGCGAATCGTGGGTGTGTAATACACCTCTGCCTACCCCTTCGGGGAAACAGGCGTGAAGTTATGTTATGTTATGTTCTACTGGAGGAAACCAGGTACCCCGAAACTCGTATACAGCAGTCCTTTTTGTTACCGCTGCACCATGTAGACAGTTCTATACAAAAACTAGCAAGTCCTCGCCCCCCTCCCTCACTTGGCTTCGGTTTATATAAGTAAGATGGGGATACCGTGGTTCCCAAACCCGAGGGGGCCATCTCGAAACCGGAGATGGCCTTGGGTCAGTCGGGGTGCGAGGGAAATGCCTTATGGGCCCACCTTACACCCCGGCGTCTGAAGACCCGAGACGGAGTGCGGTTTTAGTTGGTTCAAGCCCAACATAACCACCCCCGCTGGCCGACGGCCGAGGGGACTTCCGCACGAAAAAAAAAACAAAGGGACTGGTCGCGGATTCAAGTTCTTCTTAAATGTTCTCTTTTGCCAGTCTAAATCTGTATAGCCTATGTCCATTGAGGACAATACACCTTTTAAATAGTGAAAGATTTTTCCAATAGGTTGTAACGTAACGTTATCCTATGCAGGATAGCGTACGCCAGATTAAAAAGAAAGGAATATACGAGGAGAGAAAATGAAGATTTTAAGGGGGTATTAATACATATAATGTCCACAATTCACACAAACTTAAATAATATCACGTAAAGTTTATAAACAGTTCACAATAAGAGTCGCAAGTCTCCAAATTATTAAGAGAGATTGCAATCTCATTAATCCAATTGTGGGATAGCCATAGCGAGCCACTCGCCAACAATCAGGAAACGTTAAGAACTGCAGTAGCGTCTTGTTATAGATTTGCTAGAACAGAAGAGATATTAGAATGCTCTCCACTAGAGCAATTTATGAAGTCCAGTATTGACACTCATTTGACTTTAAGGTAGGATTAAACTGAGGTGTCTTTTCCATCAGATACACCTTTCTTATCCATGTTAACAGCTTCATGACTCTCCCAAGAATGTCGTCCGAATATGATCTTTGAATTTTTAATCTTCTTGTTAGAAATGCCTGACACTGAATTTAAAATTTATTATATTAAGACTAAAACAGAGACAATGAAGAATACAACAAAAAGGTTATTATTCATATGAACATAGATTAAATGTACTACAAGGTGCAATGCTTTCGAAGATTATAAACAAAGATATCTGAAAAGAGTTGGGGTTGCCTTGTATTATGGTTGACTCTACACACTCCAACTCTTGGTTTGTTTGATATATATTGGTATAAAAGGTATTGGTAAAACAAGAGTAAGTTTAAGGAAAGTATTTATATTCACTCACTAGTAGTTTACCTACACTAAAATGGTTTATGTTATAATTAACTTATATTAATTAAGATAATGATTCTAATGGTTTGGAATTAATGGTTAATGGTTTTGGTTGCGAGTACGCGGTAGCTCCGTGAGGGCTTTGGACACGAACTGGCTACACATTAGCCAAATCGAACAAATATGCATAATTGCAAGCGATGCAATTATACGCATTTGTCGAGTGTTTGATTTACTCGAACAATATCATAAACAAACTCGAGACATTATAAATTAAGTCACAAAATTCGGCACCCTCTTTAGAATATTAATATAAATAGATCTATTTTCATTGTTCCAGGTCAAATTCTACCGATAGTGAAGTTAACAGTGACCGTAGACGGAGTCCACGTTGAGACTGCCCACCATGGGACAAAGATGAATGAGTTCGAACACATGTCAGTATTCTTCAACATCGAATCCATCTCCTATGGCGTCCAAGACCTGGTCTACACGAGGGTATTCTCAATGATCATTGTCAAAGAAAATGCTGACGTCAAAGGACTGAACCCTTTTGAGTGTCACGCTTTTGTTTGTGAATCGAGGTAAGTTAATGTCTAAATATGTTTTATCCGTCGGTAGTTTAGTGGTTAAGGACTCGGCTTTATGATCGAGAGGTCTCGGGTTTGAATCCTGGCTATTACACAACCGATGTGAACCCACTCCTTACATACGCATTACGTTTTTGTTTAACTGGAGGTTTAACATGAGTATCAATAACTTCGGTTACAAGTACTCTTTAAACAAAAAATGTTTACTTTGGACCTAGATAACACTGTGTAGTCTTCATCATCAAACTTGTATCATGGAGTCTTGGATCCGCTTTCTCCTTGTCCTTATGATTTGGCTAGCTATACGTCTTTTATGAAGACTGGTATCCCCAAGAGGAAAGCGTGCAGCAGTGCATCGTTGGTCAGTCGGTAGATGTACCTGCTAAGTATGTTTATCTATATTCTAGCACCTATATTATAAGGTAGTAACTAGCTTTTAAACTATGCTTACTTTGAGCCTAGATAGCATTCATTATTATTCTTGTTTTAGTATTCTTTAAAATCAATTATCTTTCGGTCCGATTGATCTGATTTTACTGGTGGTAGAAATTTGATGACACAAATTTGTCACAAAATTCGGCCAAGGGATTTCCGCACGATAAAAAAAAAAAAAAAAAAAAAAAGGGTGGGTACCACCGTGCACGATTGCGAAAAACCCTCCATAGTAATCCAATTTCGGTTTGATTGCGTTCAGGGGTCAGCAAGTGCATAGCCGGCAGGGGGATTATGGTCGCAGCACTAGTGGGACGGGTGGGTGTCGCGCGGTGCTGCGACGACGATCCTCTTCTGATGAGGCCGTCAAGCTGAGTGCCACCATTGTTAACATGGTACGTGTAGGTAATGGTGACCCTCTTTCCTGAGACTTCACCTTCAGCGTACCATCAGGCGAGGTGAAGTCAAATTGACGTGTCCTAAATATAAAAAAAAAAAGATTCACTAATCGAGAAATACGTACCTTCAGATTTTTTTCCGCCTTAGCCTTCTATTCTAATCTATCTTCATCTACATGATATTGTCGGAAGTTTACGCGAATGTCACACATTGAAATAAAACTATTTTTAACGGATTCTATCGCGATTTATTTGATGTTATTGGCTTCTGAAACGCAACCGAAACGTCGGGATCAATGTAAAATATAAAATAACTATAAAATAAATCGCGATAGAATTCGTAAAAAATTGTTTTATTTCAATCTATCTCCATCTAGTCCCTGAGGTTAAAACTTTCACAGCGGAGTATTTAAGGCGCCGTTTAATACGGTACGCGGGCGATTTTCTGCATATTTGTGAGTGTCATATAAACGTAACTAATATAAGTACACAGATAATTATTTTTGTGTATATAAGATATACAATTGTAGTTTATGAATAATTAATAAAAATACATTATATTATTTAATTTTTTATTAAAAAATATCAAAATAGTAATTTTTTCAAGAAAAAATAAAGTCTTACATACAACAAATGCCTTTTTATAGATGATAATTCTTTACCGTGTGAATTTTTTTTTACCTTCAATTTCGTCATTCTGAGCTTCCTCAATATCAGAGTCATCATCATCCTGTAAAAAATCAGCAATCTCGCGTATAGACATCGAACGATTACGCTGCGATGAAGCCATTTCGCGCCAAAATACACTCGCCGGCGGCGGCGGCGGACTGAGCGAGCGGCGCGGGCGATTGCATATTGTGGCTTTCCTGTTCCCGCTACGTACATGTATTGCATATGTGTGTATAGCTTATAAACTCAGCTACAAACGCGTACAAAGCGAATCACGACTAGGCGACGTCTCTTCTTCTTCTTCTTTGCACATTCCCACTTTAGGTGGGGTCGGCTCTCCTAATTTTGCTGCGCCATGACATTCTGTCAAGGGTTGTCGGGTCAGGAAGTCCTTCCTTCTTTAAAAGGCTGTTCATACTGGTCCACCACGTTGCTGGTGGCCGGCCTCTACCCCTAGCTTTTTCCGGTAGGCATAGCGCTTTCTTTACTACATACTCTTCATCCCTGCGCCTGACATGTCCATACCACCGCAGACGACTTTCTGTTAGCTTTTCGGAGATAGGGGCTACTTTAAAGGTTCCACGTATGTGTTCATTTCTGATCTTGTCAAGCCTTGTAACCCCTCCCGACCATCGAAGCATTTTCATTTCAGTCGTGTGTAGCTTTTGTACGTTGGTTTCCCTCACTGGCCAGCATTCAGCTCCATACAACAATGCCGGCCTGACAGCAGTTTTGTAGACTTTCCCTTTTGTGCGGATCGGCTTCGGGGGTCACAGAGCACCCCGGTTAGGCTACGCCATTTCTGCCAGCCGACATTAATTCTATGGGCCACATCAGCCTCAATTTCGCCATTTTAGGTTACAACCGAGCCAAGGTACTTAAATTGGGATGCTTTAGGTACGACTAGGCGACGTGATTTTCTAATAAACAGTATGAAAGGCGGTAACGAGTGCTGCTCGTGATTCGCGAGTTGGAGAAAAGTGTGAATGCCGAGCGGTACTAGTGATTCGCTGTGAAAGTGTTAACTTGGACACCGAAGATTACGGTAGGGCCCATCGGGCATATGGTAGGGTATTGCAAACACTCGAAGTGAGTCAAATCTACGTGTATTTCTAATAATATAACATAATATCATTGAGCTGAGTGAGACGAAGTCGAGCGAAAGCTCCTCATACCAGACTTCAGGATTTTCTTTGTCACATGTCTCCTCCTAAACTACTAATCCAATCAGAACCAAATTTGGCATGATTAAAGCGGTCAATCAGAGGAAGGTTTATGGATATATTTTGAAAAAAATAATGCTACCACAGAGGAATGATCACCGTTAAAAAAATTCCAGATGGAATTACATAATAACCGCTCGAGACACTATGACCAAACTTTACACGCTCAGAAAGCATGTCCAGAGTTGTGACTTTCAAAAAGAATTTTCAAAATCGGACTTGCCACGGAGGAATGATCACTGTTCAAAATTTTCAAAATCTGATTCCGCAATAGCGGTCAAATCTATTGGACAAGTTTTGGCGCCAAAACAGTGGTCCAAAACTTCTGATAAATAAATCGCTCTTAATAATTCAAATCACGATGTCTCACTGAGCTCAACATTGCAAGCAGCGATTCGCCTTGCAGACCTAGTTACTATCTGCTGCCAGTGGACCTATGGGAACCAATTTCATGGCTAAAAAGTAGCCCATGTATTGTTCCAGGCCATAATCTATAATCATACAGATCCGTTCGGCCGTGATTAAGTAACAAACTTATTTGAAATAAAACTGTTTTTAACGGATTCTATCGCGATTTATTTGGTGTTATTCCGTTGCCAAATGGCAAAAAACGGAACCCTTCGTCATGTCTGTCTGTCTGTCCGTCCGTACGTCACAGCCACTTTTTTCCGAAACTATAAGAGCTATGCTGTTGAAACTTGGTAAGTACATGTATTCTGTGAATGGCATTAAGGTTTTCATACAAAATTAGAAAAAAAACAATAAATTTTGGGGGTCCCCATATACTTACAACTAAATCTCAAAACTTTTTTTTTCATGAAACCCATACGTGTGACATCTATGGATAGGTCTTCAAAAATGACATTGATGTTTCTAAAATATATTTTTTTCTAAACTGAATAGTCAGCGCGAGAGACACCTCCAAAGTGGTAAAATGTGTGTCCCCCCCCCCCCCCACTGTAACTTCTAAAATAAGAGAATGATAAAACCAAAAAAAAAATTATGATGTACATTACCATGTTAACTTCCACCGAAATTTGGTTTGAACGAGATCTAGTAAGTAGTGTTTTTTAATACATCATAAATCGTAAACCGCCATTTACCTTTCATTTAATCAACTCAAATATAAAAATTATAAAAGAACATTATTATGTTACTTGACGCTACGGAACCCTTAATGGGCGAGTCCGACTCGCACTTGGCCGCTTTTTTATATTTTACATTGATCCCGACGTTTTGGTTACTCTTCAGCAGCCATGGTCACGGGGAGACGGAGTCATAATAACATCAAATAAATCGCTATAGAATCCGTTAAAAATAGTTTTATTTCAATGTGTGACATTCGCGTAAACTTCCAACAATATCAAACAAACATCTTCACAAACATTCATATTTATAATATTAATCGGAATATTAGCTATAATCGGGATATAGTCAATGCACCCTGGTACATCCGGAATTGCGATCTACACCGGAACCTAAACATGGACGACGTAGATCGTGTTATACAAAAATATGCAGAAGCTCACGAAAAAAGACTTCATCACCATGTGAATGTTGAGGCAATCCAGCTTCTTGACATCACTAATACAGTAAGAAGGCTGAAACGGACAAAACCGTTTGAGTTGTGTAGTGTTTTAGAGACAAAGATATAAATGTAGTGATAAGTGCTGCGTATAAAGAACACACAGTAGGTGGTAGAGTCAAGCAAGTCATTTTGGCCGTTGCATGAATGGGCCGACTCGACCGGGGAAGCACCACCCTCTCACAGAATATCGACGCCAAGTAACAGTATTTGAACTGTTACGTTCCGTTTGGTGAGTGAGAGTGCCGGAGCTCAAACTCCTTTCCCCCCAAACTCCTCTTTCCCATCCCCTTTCCTTTACAGGGTCGGCAGCGCGAGTGTGACGCCACTGGTGTTGCACACGTCCATAGGCCGCGGTAACCGCTTCCCATCAGGCGGGCCGTGTGCTTGTCTGCCACTTTAGTGGTATAAAAAAAAAAACACATGAACAAAGTGTCTTCGCCTTAATAAAAACTAAGTAAGTATTAATGGACGCATTCTTAGAATTATGTTTACGTAGTAATTTAGGTGAAATTTATTTACTTCTTAGTCAACAAGGCTAGATTGTAATATATATAAAGTATGGTTTACAGTACTTTATTAGGGGAAAAAAAAGCGGCCAAGTGCGAGTCTGACTCGCCCATTAAGGGTTCCGTAGCAGCAAGTAACATAATAATGTTTTTTTCATAATTTTTAAATTTAGTTGAATGAATGAAAGGTAAATGGCGGTTTACGATTTATGATGTAGTACCTATTAAAAAAAACTACTAACTAGATCTCGTTCAAACCAATTATCGTTGGAAGTTTACATGGTAATGTACATCATATATTTTTTTTGTTTTATCATTCTCTTATTTTAGAAGTTACAGAGGGCAAACTATTCAGTTTAGAAAAAAATGATATTCGAAACCTCAATATCATTTTTGAAGACCTATCCATAGATACCACACATGAATGGGTGTGACGAAAAAAAAAATTTTGAGTTTCAGTTCTAAGTATGGGGAACCCCCAAAATTTATTGTTTTTTTTTAATGTTTGTATGAAAATCTTAATGCGGTTCACAGAATACATCTACTTAATAAGTTTCAACAGCATAGATCTTATAGTTTAGGAAAAAAGTGGCTGTGACATACGGACGGACAGACAGACAGACATGACGAATCTATAAGGGTTCCGTTTTTTACCATTTAGCAACGGAACCCTAATAAAAACTAAGTAAGTGTTAATGGACGCATTCTTCGTAAACCGCCATTTACCCTTCATTTAATCAACTCAAATAAAAAAAAACGTTCCCGCAGGGGGAACGCACAGGTAGATTTCGTGAAGCAATTAATATTATTTTATTAACATGTTTAATTTTTTTTTCTCGAAAACGGTAACTTTTAGCGAAAAACTTTTAAGACATTTATTTTAGACTTAAAAATGGCCTATCGATTAAAAATGTTTCCGACTGCAAGAATGTTCACCGGTTAGAAGTTATGATTTTTATCCCGAAAAATTTTGGTTTTTCCCCCCTCCACTTTTAGTTAAAGTTTTAATCTTATAGGTTTATAGTTAAAAGTTGTTGGTATTCATATATACTATGGGATAAAATTAGAACGGTTCGAATATCTTTCATGGAACGTGAAATTTTGAGGAAAAACTGATTTCACAAAAAGTGAGGCCATACCGTCCCCTTAGGCTGGATTCCACCCGTTCACGAACTTAAACTAAGTTTACACCCAAGCAATTTTTGACCGCAGTTTGAAAGCGATCGGGCCAAAAATGCGACCGTGTGAGTGCCGCAAATTTTGGGAAGTGGAACCATACATACATATATATTGTTACGTGCGCGGGGTACAAATTAAATGCCGTTTACACAACAAAGAGGTTTATTCGCTCACCACAAACTAGACAACTAAATAACTAGCACACACAGTACTCTTCAACAGTTCCAGTCGCTCAGCAGTTCACAGTAGTCCACAGTAGTTCCTTAAGTCGCAGGTATAACTCTCTTGATTCACTTCGGTAAGATGTGTTCGCTTTCACTTTCGAAAATTAACTGCCTCGTGTCGATAGCCGGGCGTCCTTTTATAGCTCTTAATAAGCGGGGTAGAATATTCCGGAAGGTACTAGGGCGTTCGAGAATAGTAGGTATTTACTGGGGCGTTCGAGAAAATAAGTACCTACACAGTCGTGCCGACGATAGAGGTGAATGCCCTTTTTATCGCGATTTGTAGGTAAAGTTGGTATAGGTAGACAAAAGGGCGTGTGATTTTGTATTGACTTTTCTGGATTTTTCTAAACGGATCGATAGAGTACTTCGACATTAACAATGCGTTTTAATTTCTAGAAGATTCGATCAGTAGTTTCCGAGATATCGACGATCGTTGTAACATTACCCCCCTCTTAATCATGCTCGTCCCGAGCATCATTTGTTCCATGATATCGCGTCAACCTATCCACATGGACTACCTTTGGTTTTCCCCTAAGACCCTTCTTAATGCGGTAGGTGATGTCATTGATTCTTGTGACAACCGTATAGGGTCCTTCCCAGCGAGCTTGAAGTTTTGGAGATTTCCCTTTTCTGCGTAGCGGGTTGTGAAACCATACCAGTGTTCCTTCTTCAAAACCGTTGGTGTTTGCATTTCTATCGTACCGGGTTTCCATCCTTATACCTGTCTTCAAATTGTTTTCCCGTACCATTCTGTGCACCTCGTCCAGCCGGTTTTGAAGTTCACTCACGTAGTCCGTTACGGGCTTAGGACTTTCGGTTGGCTTGCCGGTTATTGCATCCACTGGTAGCCTTATCTCTCGACCAAAATTTACTTTAGCTGGAGTGTGTCCCGTACTGTCATGCACCGCAGATCGATAGGACATCAGGAACAGTGGGATGTACTGGTCCCAATCTTTTTGGTGTTCGTCGACAACTTTAGCCAAGTGATTTTCCAACGTCTGGTTAAACCTCTCGACCATTCCGTCTGACTGTGGATGCGCTGGAGTCGTACGGGTCTTGTTTATACCGAGGAGTTTTTCACAGTTTTTGAAACAGAGCAGACTCGAAGTTCCGTCCTTGGTCGGAGTGGATCTCCATAGGTGCGCCATATCGACTGACCACTTCCTGAACTAGTTTCTTGGCTACAGTGACTGCTTCCTGGTTGGGTGTCGCAAATACTTCCGGCCACTTAGTGAAGTAGTCTTGCACTACTATGATGTATTTGTTACCCTCATCAGTCGTTGGAAAAGGTCCAGCAACATCAATGGCGATACGTTCCCGCGGTGCCCCAACGTTGTACAGCTTCAATTTTCCTTTGCTTCTTGTCTGCGGTCCTTTAACCGAAGCACATGCAGTGCATTTACGGCACCAATCCTCGACATCTTCCCGACAACGAAGCCAGTAAAACCGCTGTCGCACTTTAACCAGGGTTTTCTTGACTCCGAGATGCCCGCCAGAAACACCATCGTGGATGTGCCGTAAGAGTGGGGCCACCTTGCTTCTTGGTACCACTACTTGCATGGTTACTTCCTTACCATCGTTAGACTCCCATTTCCTATACAGGACATCGTCTACCAGTGCTAAGCTGTCCCACTGGGCCCAATAGCTTTTGGTCGTCGAACTGTAAGCAGATACGTCACTCCATTGGGGTTTGCTGCCAAGCTGTTTCCAGTGCAGTATAGGTTTCAGATAATCATCATCCTCTTGCGCCTTCTTCATACTGCTTCCAGTCCATTCGTCGTCAAGTCCATTCACCCTTATGACTTTAATCTCTTCTCGGGCTTCGTTTCTTTGACAATGCTTGCAATCTTCGACACACGGCCTTCGTGACAAAGCATCAGCATTGCCGTGCCCTTTTCCACTTCGGTGTTCTATCACAAAGGGAAATTCCTGTAGTTGCTCGATCCATCTTGCTACTTGGCCTTCTGGGTTCTTGAATTGCAGCAACCACTGTAGCGCAGCATGATCTGTCCTTAGTGTAAACTCTCGTCCTATAAGATACTTGTTAAAATGCTGTAAAGACTTCACCACAGCGAGAAGTTCACGACAAGTAACACAGTAATTCCTTTCCGGTTTAGATAGCGATTTACTGAAGTATGCTATTACAACATGGCGATCTCCCTGCACTTGTGACAACACTCCACCTATTCCGCTGTTACTAGCGTCCGTGTCCACAATGAATCTACCTTCCCTAGTAGGATAACCCAATATAGGGGCTTCGCACAATCGTTGTTTAAGCGTACTAAAAGCTTGCTCGCAATCCAGGTCCCAAACGAAGTCTCGTTTATCTTCCGTCAGTCGGTGTAGTGGTTTTGCAATATCCGAGAAATGCTTAATGAAGCGTCTGTAATACGCGCATAGTCCCAGAAACGCACGAACCTCCGTTTTGTTCTTTGGAACAGGCCATTCTTGAACAGCTTTAATCTTCTCGGGGTCGGTTGTAACTCCTTCCGTTGAGATCACATGTCCAAGATAGCTGACCTCCTTTTTAAATAGAGCGCACTTCTTTGGACTCAGTTTAAGGTTAGCCTCACGAATCCGAGTAAAAACTTTTTCCAGGTTCTTCAGGTTTTCTTTGAAGCTGCGTCCCATAACTATAACATCGTCCAGGTAAACCAGACAGACGTCTCCAATTAGACCCACCATTACTCTTTCCATGAGGCGTTCAAACGTGGCTGGTGCATTACATAAACCAAATGGCATGACATTAAAATGCCATAAACCGTTTCCAATTCCTGTACTAAAGGCTGTCTTCTCTTTATCGTCTGTACTGATCTCCACCTGCCAATAGCCACTTTTTAAATCGATGGTTGAAAACCATTTCATACCACTAAGCATGTCCAGGGTATCGTCGATCCTTGGACTCGTTGAAGGTTCAATCACCTTGTTATCGGCCATGTCTTTAATCATAACTGCTACCTCCTCTTCTCTTGCCCATGGTAAACGTCGAGGTCTTTGTTTTATAGGCCTGGAGTCACCTGTGTCAATCCGGTGTTTCACGAGCCCAGTCCTTCCACAGTCATTTCCGGTTGCAAAGATGTCTCTAAATCTTAGCAAGAGGTCTCTGGCTTGATGCAATTCTGATGCCGATAAGTTTTCCTTTGAATTCTCGAGAAGTTGCTGGATGCGATCTTCGGAGATTTGTGTACCGCCTTGTTTAGTCGTAGTGCTGTTCAGCCGTCTCAGGTACTTTACTTCTTCACATTTTCCAACCACACTATTCTTCTTCAGGAGAACTATTTCGTCACTGAGGTTGAGGATTCTCACCCTAGCGATTCCGTTCGGCATCAGTAAGGTTCTCGCTGTTATTAAGTTTTCATGACTGCCGGTATCTTCCACAATAAGACATCTTCTTTGTTCAGTCTTCGCAGGAAACCTCACTCTGACTAATGTTTCCGATTTAGGAGCTAACGTCGTATCCGTTAAACAGTAAAGAGTACACGGGTGCGATCCTTGTAAACAAACTTCCTGATCAGGAAAGCACTCCTCTAGGTATATCCAAGACACATCGGTGATTCGTCAAGAAATCCAGTCCCAAAATGCAATCATCAGTAATATTAGCAATTAATACTGACTGGTGGTATATTTGGTCGCCAATTCTTACCTCCACATCTGTTTCACCGAGGACGGTCACTGGCTGGCCAGTAGCTGTCTGAAGCTGGCACCTCGGAGATCGTTTTTCCCACCTTATGGTGCGTTTCAGCAATTCCGGCCTTACAACTGTACGTGAAGCTCCAGTATCCACTGTTAAACTGCAAGGTTGATTGTCTAAGATGGCCTCGATGATCAGACTATTTCCATTGACAACTTGAGTTATTGTGATGGTTGGGGCCTCATGTCGACCAGCCAGCGCCCGCCCCGCGGCCCTGGCGACATTTAGTTTAACGGAACATCTTGATCGACCTGGGTCCCGGAGTCCGTGACCCTCCTCCGTTTCCTCGAAGGACACTCTGACTGGATATGGCCCCTTCCTCTACAGGAATAACACGTTGGGACATACCGTGGCTTCCTCTCCTCCTCAACTACCTCCTTGATCTCCCTGACCTTACTTATCCCGGCATTCTGCCGTACGGTTTCCACCTCAAGGGCATAAGCCAGTGCTTCTTTTAAGGTCTGGTGGTGACGCAACTGTACACTAGTTTTCACTTCTGCGTCCCGTATACCGTTTAGGAAGGCCTCCAGTAGGGTGGTCTCGATCATCACGGGTGTCGATGAGTAGGCCCGACGAACGAGCCTTTCAACCTCTACAGCCCATTCCTGGAGGCTTTCACCAGCTTTTTGTTTTCTCTCGCGTAGCTGCGCTCGGTAGACATTTTCCAGGTGCTTGTCACCGTAGCGTGTGTCTAACGCTTCCATCAGAGACTCCAGTGTCCTTCCTTCAGGTGGCAGGTTTTCCAGTATTACTAAGGCATCTCCTCGTAATGCAAGGGTCAAGGCCATAAAAGACTCCTCGTTGCTCCAGGCTTTAGTTTTTACCAATATCTCAAATTGGTACTTGAAGGCTGTCCACGAGGAGGTTCCATCGAAGTGTGGTAGGTCGAACTTCGCTGATGAGGGTGAGGTCGCGGCAACAGGTCCGCAGGTTTTTAGTCTGACGATCTCTTTTTCCAGTTCTTGCAAGCGGTCGTCAATGGTCACGGCAACAGGTCCACAGGTTTTTAGCCTGACGATCTCTTTTTCAAGCTCTTGAAAGCGGTCGTCGATGGTTCCTGTCTTCAAAGCCACTTCCTTACTCAGCATTTGCAGGCTGTCTTCAAGGTTCTTCACTTTATCTCCCAGTGCATGGATGCCTGCATCGATTTTACCCATGACAGCTTCCTGGTTGGCCTGCATCATCTGTTGACTAGCCTCTTGTTTGGCCTGCATCTCTTGTATGGAGGCCTGCATCGTCTTTCGACTAGCCTCTTGGTTGACCTGCATCTCTTGCATGGAGGCCTGTAACATCTGCCGACTAGCCTCTTGGTTGACCTGTATCATCTCTTGCATGGAGGCCTGCATCATCTGTTGACTAGCCTCTTGTTTGGCCTACATCTCTTGTATGGAGGCCTGCATCGTCTTTCGACTAGCCTCTTGGTTGACCTGCATCTCTTGCATGGAGGCCTGTAACATCTGCCGACTAGCCTCTTGGTTGACCTGTATCATCTCTTGCATGGAGGCCTGCATCGTCTGTCGACTAGCCTCTTGATTGGCCTGCATTTCTTGCATAGAGGCCTGCATCATCTGCTGCATAGAAGCCAACAGCGTCATCATGTTGGTATCTGACGAGGTTCCATCTGGTGCTCCCGTAGTTACCGATGAGATAGCAGGATCGGCCTGACGCCCTTCCTCTTTAAGGCTCCGTTGACGTGCAGCATCCATTTCTACTTGACGTCTGGTCCGTGGAGTACGCCCTTCGTCTTCACGTGGTAATAACGGCATCGCACTTCTGACACCAGTTGTTACGTGCGCGGGGTACAAATTAAATGCCGTTTACACAACAAAGAGGTTTATTCGCTCACCACAAACTAGACAACTAAATAACTAGCACACACAGTACTCTTCAACAGTTCCAGTCGCTCAGCAGTTCACAGTAGTCCACAGTAGTTCCTTAAGTCGCAGGTATAACTCTCTTGATTCACTTCGGTAAGATGTGTTCGCTTTCACTTTCGAAAATTAACTGCCTCGTGTCGATAGCCGGGCGTCCTTTTATAGCTCTTAATAAGCGGGGTAGAATATTCCGGAAGGTACTAGGGCGTTCGAGAATAGTAGGTATTTACTGGGGCGTTCGAGAAAATAAGTACCTACACAGTCGTGCCGACGATAGAGGTGAATGCCCTTTTTATCGCGATTTGTAGGTAAAGTTGGTATAGGTAGACAAAAGGGCGTGTGATTTTGTATTGACTTTTCTGGATTTTTCTAAACGGATCGATAGAGTACTTCGACATTAACAATGCGTTTTAATTTCTAGAAGATTCGATCAGTAGTTTCCGAGATATCGACGATCGTTGTAACAATATATATATATAAACTTATTGACCAGTGGTCATTTCGGACTCAGGGGGTCATAACTAGACCTCCTATGAAGAATTTTTTTTTAATTCGACAGTGGTCAAGAAACCAATAGGTAGATCGATTTCATCGAAATCTACCTAAAATTATAAAATGTTTACGGAGTAATTTAGGTGATATTTATTTACTTATTAGTCAACAAGGCTAGATTGTAATATAAATAAAGCATTGTTTACAGTACTTTATTAGGGAAAAAAAATCGGAATTAGAATAATATAAGTAAATTGACTATCCCACAGTCATTTCAACATACTTGTCGATATATACATCTGACCTAGTTGATGAGATAACATCTACAAGCCAAGCAAACATTGCGACATATATCTTTATAATTTAGATCAAATCTGATATATTTTGACATTTTGAAGTGAGGCAATGGATATTCAGTAATAACATTGTTTAAATACTAGCTAAGCCGTCCCGATTTCACACGGGAAAAAAAGCCATTTGGAGGTTTGATTCCTAGTCATTACATTACATACTGGTGGTAGAAATTTGATGACACAAATTTTTCACAAAATTCGGCCGGGTGGGTACCACCGTGCACGATTGCGCCCTCTATAGTAATCCAATTTCGGTTTGATTGCGTTCAGGGGTCAGCAAGTGCATAACCGGGCAGGGGGATTGTGGTCGCAGCACTAGTGGGACCGGTGGGTGTCACGCGGTGCTGCGACGACAATCCTCTTTTGATGAGGCCTTCAAGCTGAGTGCCACCATTGTTAACATGGTACGTGTATGTGATGGTGACCCTCTTTCCTGAGACTTTGCCTTTGGCTTACCATCAGGCGAGGTGAAGTCAAATTGACGTGTCCTAAATATAAAAAAAAAAATTACACTACCGACGTGAACCCAGTCCTAAAAAATACAATTTGGTTTACCTAGAGGGGTTAGGAGTACTGAGGTTAAGGGACCAAAGGACGGACAATACACTAAGGCCACGACTACTGTGATGACGTCAGGGTGATGACGTCAGGCCTCCTCCTCTTTTGCTCGAGGTAGAAATCTTGAACATACTTCAAAAAGTTCGTATATGTACACTAACTGGCCAACCAAAAAACCAATAAAAGCACTGATTTACCAATGACGCGGGCCATTTGAGCTCGTGATGGGTTTAATATAAGCTGTGATTTATTAATGGCCACACGACCATTAAGTACGGCTTAATAAGGTAAGCCAGGGGCGAGACGGCGAAGACACCTCCGCCGTCTCGCCCCTGGCTTTACCGCCAAAGAGACCTAATAAACCCTTCTGCAATATAGAGTACATTAGTCTCAATTCTCTTGTAAATTTTCACTAAAACTTTAAACTAAAAAATTCTAATAGATTTACATCGAAAAAAGAGGAAAGTAAAAGTAAGCATTAATTGCTTAAAAATTTCATTAAATTAATACCTATTTCCAAATTTAAATATCGTTTTACTTGTTTTAATACTTTTCTTGAACTATTGAATATCATTACGGCTTGTAGTTGATAGTGTAGCGTCGGGGGCTGACGCCACAATACCTCGTGTCAACGAAATGATAAAAACACAAGAATTAATATTTATATTGGCATTTATTTGCACAAAAAACTTCCTATACTTATCGAGTTTTAGGGAGGTTTTACACGAATATATTTAAAACGAACTGCCTACAATCAGTATACTTGGAACTTCTCTTCGGACGGCGGGTCGAGGCCGGAGCCCCCGGTCGCCCGCTGTCAGCAGCCTGTCCGCCAAGCAATTGTTTTTCTTCCCTAAACTCAATTCAAATCAAAAACAATTTATTTTTAATCTCTGACACATGATGGCCAGGTAAACTAACTTTAGTGCTCGAACGAGGTCCGAACACTACAATAGTTTTTGTCAATTTTGAACACGAAACAACAAATGAATTGGCTTGAAAGTCAACATACAATTTCGAGAGTTTAGTTCAGTTTAGTAAAAATGCACCACAGAATCGAGTCTAATGTCAAAATTTTTCCTACTTTAACTATACTTCGTTAAGAACCATGCAGCCTAGACTGATGTCAGCCAGGGATCCGCTTACAACTACTCCTCCTATTGGCTTATATAGCTTTTGTGGCATCGATTGCCGTCTGAACCCGACAGGTGCGCCTGCGCAGGTGAGATTGGTTTAGGTCCCAAAGGTGTTGGTAGGGCGCTGCACACCCATAAATATACCATATCATCATTATTTTAACATTTGCATCCGAGGCTCTCACCTCAGAGCCCGGGCTGGTACCTCCTCCTTCTTTTGATTTGGCGTATCCCGTCTTTTACAGGAGCGTCTGCCGTCTGAACTTCCACCCCGAGAGTAAAGTCTGCGCCAGAGGCTCGTCCGATAATCAGTAGGTGTATCGGTTTGCAGATGAGGTTGGCTTGGACCTCATCACCAACTTAGCGTTGTTCCCGGCTGCATCCAATTTTTGCACTTTGGAGTCCAGGGTCCACTTACGAAAAATTTACGAAGGCCTCAGGTTGACAGGTGGAGCCGGCGGTCACCCTAGCAGAAGCAGGCTGGGGTGGCGACGCGTTGCGCCACTTTCTGGGTGCAAGACGTGGACACCGTGGTTCCCAAGCCCGAGTGGGCCATCTCTAAATCGGAGACGGCCCTGGGTCAGCCGGGGTGCAAGGGAAATGCCTTGAGGGCCTTACACCTCGGCGTCTGAAGACCCGAGACGGCGTTGCAGTTTTAATCGGTTCGAATCCGACATAACCACCCTCAATGCTCAGCGGGGGGGTATTCTAGGGGATTTCCGCACAAAAATAAAGTTTCCACTTACGTCTTCTACTCCCTTTGGTTTAACTTATCTTGGCTATTATGGGACCTATCGGTTTTTTTTTTTCAGAAACGCCGCTAGACGCCTCACTTATTCATTAGCAGCTGCTTTCCAAGATTATTCTAGAAGAGTCAAAGAACTGCAAGCCAATACTGGTAAGTCTTAGTACTTACTTTGAAGCGTCGCTAGCTTAGTGGTTAAAAAATCGGCTTTATGATCGAGAGGTCCCGGGTTCAAATCCTGGCCATCACACTACTGGCGTAAACCCACTCCTAACACAAGCAATTAAGCTTAGCTGGAGCAGTTAGGGTAAAAATAGTCATTCTAAGGTAGGGTAAGGGTAAGCATGTATGCTACCCCATTACGCCAGAACGTCTAAATGGATACTGATCCATTTAGACGTTCTGGCGTAACCACTGGGTTACCCTGGTTGCATCCAAAACTTGCACTTTGGAGCCCGGGGTCCGCTGTTTCCTTCTGTTGTGGTGCATCGTGACTTTTTGGAAGAGGCTGTCGTCTGACTCCCTAATTTTAACAGGAAAGCTATAGATCCTCAGCTGTTAATCAACAGGTGTACCAGCTTGTAGGTGAAGTTTGCTTGGCCCTGAAGACGTTGATGAGGTCCTATAGACCATACCATTGTGAACTAACTACAATCTAAGCATAAAAACGAATATTGTGTATTTTCAGAACTGGATGAGCGACCTCCAAGTATTAAAAAACGGTTTGCGATCGACCTTCGAAGTCCAGAGGAAATCGAAGCTGAGTTGGAAACTGAAGCATAATTAGATTATTGAGCGTGCTAAAGAGATAATATTATGTAAAGTAAAATGTACCATAGCTTATACTACATTCCAATAACCGTCCAATTCTGTTGAACCACTCTTTAGTGGTAATGTAAAAATAAGAACAGTTCTTCTGTGTTTTATAAGGTAGTGCCACAGAGCAACCACAGAGAGCAGGCGGTATAAGTAGCTGTGCTCTGTGACTGTCGGACCTACCCTGACGTCATCAGTAGTCAGTGGACTGTAAGCGTTCGTCCTGTGTACAGCTCTCTTAGCTTAAATGTCTACAATATAATTCTAGATGGCGATACTTTGTATCTGAGTACGTCCCTGTTACATTTAGTGACATCTAGTGTGAGATAGTTATACTACGTAGTAACATGGACATACAATATAGTGATTAGTTTTGTTATTGACCGGTAGATGGAGAATAAAGAAGTGGGCTGGATGTAACCCCTCTTCATCAAACCTCACCCCCGCAAAGTGTCATGCGTTCTTTCATAGAGAAATGTAATTACAACAACGCCTCTCTGTATATGCTATGTGGCTCATCCTATCTCTTTTGTAGATGTGGTATAACGCCGTCTGGCGAAAATGATTAACCTGTAAAGATTATACTGAAATTGAGTGAGTACTAACATAATTATTAATTGAATTAGAATCTAATTGGCTATGAATAACTTACCATAATTAGTATTGTAAATTTATAAGTACTATATTTTAACTATACATATCTTAAAAAACTGGTCTTTAGAACAGTTGCTAATAATGAGAATTTGAAAAATTAGTTTGTATTAAAATATTTAGTGTTTTTTTAGAATAAATTGTAATTGTATAGTTATACAGGGTGTATTTATGTCTAGTTTTGGGTGTAGTTTTTGGCGATTTCTGTCTGCCCTAGTACTCAAAGCTAAAATGGTCCCATTGAGTCTTTTGATCCCCAGATGAAATAGAATTGATTGACACAAAAAAAAATTTGGACTTTTTGCATTTTTTTTGCTAACTGTAAGATTTTTGCAAAATCTGTGAATGCAGTTCAAAATATCTCAAAAAGTTAGGGAAAGTCTCCTAAGAACGTTTTGCTGTAACTACATTTGGTTACAACTATCTACACATACTTGCCCTTACTGCTCTGTTTCAAAAATACACCCTGTATATAAACAAACTTCATTAAAGAATTTTGAAGTTAATTGGAAAGTATCAATATCTAGGACGGAATTTTGTTTAATATTTACAATTTAGGTACTATAAGTACATTAATAGATTGTAAGTTTTTATTTGGTTAATTCCTAAACCTCAACATAAACATATTTCATTAGTCTGACTTTTTATATGTTTAATATATGTATGCATTAACAAAAAACAACAGTGGCACTCGGGGAGTGCCGACAGAAATGAAAACACAACAAAAATATTTACAGAGCCATCTATATATCTTTAGGCTTTCACGGCCGGCGTTGCATGTAGAATATACTACTTCCGGGCTGTTTGGCCGTGGCCCATAGGAAATTTGTGTCCCAAACGTTTCGTCGATGCTGCGGTCGACATCGGGGCGCCGAAGAGCGTGGAGAACTCTCCGCACTCGTCGGCGCCCACTGAAGATGTCAACCGCAGTGATCGACGAAACGTTTGGGACACAAGTTTCCTATGGACCACGGCCAAATAGCCCGGAAGCGGTATATTCTACAGAGCCATCTATGTTGTTCATTATGAATCAGTTTGAAAGTTCATTAAGAAAAGAACAAACTAGTTCATCAGCTACAACAAAGATGGCGTTTTTATAAAAATATGGATGACGTGAGTTCCATGATTTTTGTTCATCCAATAAGTGCTCAACGCGCCTAAAGATATTTTCACTTCTAAAGGAACAGTATTCGCATTCTAGATACTATATTAAATCTAGATTATGTTTAGTTTTGGTCCAGAAGGTATTTGTAATATTTCCTAAAATATTGTCGCGTTTATAGCTCCGCAACGCATGAACACAAAAGTTTTAAGCGTTACTTTCGTTATTAGAGTGTGAATTAAACTAAATTTTATACACTAGAGAGGCTATAAGTAAGCTATAAGGAAAAATACGTGTTAAAATAATAGTCTTCGAGAGTAGAATTCATAATTTAAAAAAATATGTGTGCGTGTACTAGTTAGTGTACACAGGTAAGAAGTGAAACTTCTTTATGACCTTATTTATCGAAATTACTACTTAGATTATTACACCATTTCATTAAAGTACAAAACAGTCGTTAGTTAATAATAAATAGTTTTAATGGAATACCGATAGTGACAATCAAAAACTGAGGTTAACTTTAAATAACTTAGAAAAATAAATACCACAATCACACCCGAGTATTAGAAAAAGATATATAATTACTTACTTTTTTTAGAAATTCACTGGAATTAGAATTAAAATAAACCCTTTGATTTTGCTGATCACAGTCGAATAAATCAACTTTTTTTAAAGATGGGCGCGTAACGGAGATAAGTGACGGTAAATTTCTTTCCAACGCCGATAAAGAATTTTCACTTCAAAAATAAAAGAGTGTGCCTATGCTGGTACTTTGGGACTGCCCGTTTCGATTAGTGCTTGATAGAAGACCTATTTAAACAATAATATATAAATAATAATATATCTAATCTATTATTAAAAAAAAGGTTAAGTTTGTGAGGTTGTATTAGGTAACTGAACCGATTTTGCAAACACTTTTATCAATAGGAAGTCACATTATTTGTGAGTGTCATATGCTATATACGAGTATAGTGGAGGAAAGGGTTATGATGTTCCTCCAACACAAAGGGAGGGTCCTCCGACCAGGCAAGGTGATCACGCCTGGCGGGTCACGACCCATCGGTTATCATTGGGATGTTGTATATATGTTATACCAGCGCGCGAACTTCACTTTCACGATTCAGGATTGGTAATGACGTAGTAGTGTCGAAATAGTTCAACTTGTTGTCGCTAGATGGCGCTGGGTATATGTGGTATCGCCACCATATCGTTATGCTACTACCCAAGGGAGAAGAGCAGTACTCATAAATGTCAACAAATCTGGCAGATTCTCATACATGTTATTAAAACTATGGGCATATATTGGTTAATGGTTCGAAATACGCCACGCGTGAAGTCGGGGAAGGGCGGCTAGTAAAAACTGTATTTACAAATGTTTGTATTATTCTCGCATCTTGAATATGTAAATTGCTTGCAAAAAGCTTCCACCGCTTCCCATCAGGTGGGCCATGTGCTTGATCGCCACGTGGTGGGTGGTATTATAAAAAAACAGACCGAGACCAAATCTATCACATTAACTTGCAACACTATCTAAAACTAGTCGGGATTTTCCCAATGTAATACAGCCTTAGTAATAAATAATATTTATATTATTAATAATCCGAGCCATAGTTTCATATAATTAAGAAAATATTTTGCACCTAAAATTGCAACATATTTAACTTTCTTCTTTTCCAAAGAGCTTCGGCGACGGAATTCCTCAATTTTAACATACATAAACTCGCTTATATCCTTGAAGTGGTAGGCAGAGCTGTGAGGCAACACTCATTTGTTGATGATCAATGTTGTGTAGTCGTAAGTCAGAAGTCGCTGGTTCGATTCCCGCTCGTTGCAAAATTTGTGTTTTTTTTTACGATCCCTAGCCGCCCCGGGCACACACCTCTGACTTATCGTAGTTATGTGTGCATTAATAAATGTTAATTGTCGCTCGCTTAATAATGTCCCCGGTAGATGACAATAGGCTCGCCCCCTATTACATTGGGACCTTAACATAACTAGCGAATCGTGGGTGGGTAATACACCTCTGCCTACCCCTCCGGGGATACAGGCGTGATGTTATGTTATGTGTTTTTTTTAACCGTCACGTCAATATGACTTCGTCTTGCGTTATGGTAAGCTAGAGGTAAAGTCTCAGGAATGAGGGTCACCATCACAGAAACCGAAAATTGTATAATAGTGGCCCTCAGCTTGACGGCCTCATTAGATGCTCCTTCACGGCCTGCTTAAAGCACCCGGGACTGTAGGAAGAAGGAAACACGTGTGCTTTTTTTTTTACGTGCGGAAATCCCTTCGGATACCACCCCGCTGGCCAGCGGGGGTGGTTATGTCGTGTCTCGACTAAAACCGCACGGTGTCCTCCCCAAGTGTCCGTTGCCGGGCACCCCGGGTAAGCCCTCGAAAGGATAACCCCAGGGTTGCCGGCGGACATTGGCCGCCACGGCGGCCTCGCCTGGGTCGGGTTTTATCCCGCTTCGGTGAGTTGGCAGGCGTGTGTAAGGGCACACACGACACGCCTCCGCCACGGCCTGCTTCTGTAAGGACGGCGAGTCGGCCAACTGCTGTCCTCAGGCCCCGATCATGGAGGTCGGTAGTCCCGGGCGTAGATGAGTCTGCGGCGTCCTCGCCGCAGACTGCGAAACTCGGAGGGCATGGTTCTCTCCCGCTCCCTCTCCGCCGTCTCTTTCGCGTGCATTACCTGCTCGCAGAAAGAGGCAATTGTATAATGGTGGCTCGCAGCTTGACGGCCTCGTCAGATGCTTCTTCACGCCCCGCTTAAAGCAAACAAGGAAACACATGTGCTGGTGAAGAATTCCAAGCCTTTATGGTGTATGGTATGGTATTTCTATGTTTAATATGTATGTATTTACAAAACATAATTTTACTGGTGGTAGAAATTTGATGACACAAATTTGTCACAAAATTCGGTCGGGTGGGAACCACCGTGCACGATTTCGAAAAACCCTCCATAGTAATCCAATTTCGGTTTGATTGCGTTCAGGGGTCAGCAAGTGCATAGCCGGGCAGGGGTCGCAGCACTAGTGGGACCGGTGATTGTCATGCGGTGCTGCGACGACAATCCTCTTCTGATGAGGCCGTCAAGCTGAGTGCCACCATTGTTAACATGGTACGTGTATGTAATGGTGACCCTCTTTCCTGAGACTTTACCTTCAGCTTACCATCAGGCGAGGTGAAGTCAAATTGACGTGTACTAAATATTAAAAAAAAAAAAAACATAAATATAACGGTGTTTGTCCGCATTCTAGAACCCAGCTTCTGCTTAGTGTGGTTATAGGTGACACTGAGAACATTTATTGAGCTGAGCGAAGCGACGCTCTTATACGTGGCTAAGCCGTTTGGTCGAGACTGTACTCGTCCGGAACCACAATACCGATCTTGACCAAATTTGCCATGGTGATAGTGTAGACACCGCTGAGTGTATAGAGGGGTCAACTGTTCAAATACAAATGTACCATTGAGGAATAATCACCGAAAAACAGTTTCACGAGCGCGCGGCCTTAGCTATGCGCGCGACCGTAGTAAGATGCCTTATTTTTCAAGTAAGAGTCCTGCTCGCTCAGCTCAATTTATTTCTGTCGCACCCTGCACTGAATTCCTAGTTATTTAATTATAATGATTTAAATAGAGGGTGAGCCTATAACGTCAGCTGGGTATATTTTGGAAGCGTCTATAAGTTACGATAACCGTTTCTCATTAGATGAACTATACATTTGTCCATCGCCTCTGCTCTACCTTTAGATGAAGAAATTCTCGTTTTTCCTCTACAATAACTATGATTATCCATAGACTAAAAGTATTTAGATTAAATCCTTCAAATATCTATGGTACAGTCAACGACAAAAGTAGCTCGACAAATAGGCATTTTGACTATATTTAAAATATTGTACGAATTGTTGTCATCCTAATAAAATGTACCGTAAAAAATATATTTTATTAATTTTCGATATAATATAAGTTTCGTTTTTGTTAAAAAATCAAGATTATAATCTCACTTTTTTTGAGATTTGAGCACGTGCTTATAAACGCTCTGTGACATCACACATCAGTAAACAGTTTTTCAATACAGGCTGTCTGCATTTCCTAGTGTTAATCGACTGGTTCACTTATTAATTACTAACAATGTTTCACTTTTATCTTATAGGTATATCTCAAAATAAAACATTATTTTTGCAACTAATTTCAATAATTATATAAACGTGCTTTAAGTCGCTTACTGTTTACTTTGGTGTGACGTCACATGTCACGGGATCCGTTATGGCGCGTACTTTTTTTAAATCAAACTTTAATATCGATTTTTATTCTCAATAAAATAGTTCTCAAAAAAATATTGATGCCATCTGCATTTTTATGTTGTAATACTTACATAATACAGAACTATTTTAGCAGTAGTCAAATACCCTATTCTGATTTATTAATCCTCTTAGCTATTAAACCTTTCATAAAATAATAAATAAAAATGAGATAGATTACCTTTGTCCCTTGGGGATTATAAAATTTGTTTATATATATACATATATATATATTACAATTTAGTGGTTTGTGAGTATTTTTGTGTTAATCCACTTTTGTCGTTGACTGTACTAAGTATTTGATTTATAGTCATAATATTAAGCGAAGTACATTGTGTTACCTCAAAATGTATTAAAGATACATACGCTCTAAAAACATAACCCTTCAGCCGGGTAAAAATGGTTTATGGTCTAACCCTTTCAAATAGAGGGTCTTCGTCCAGTATTGTCAATAAGGGCTGATATAAATAATAATATAAAAGTGTTTTATATACCAAAATAATAATTATGTGATTTTAGTTTAGATGTATAATAATAAGATATTGTTTTACATTAAAGATTGTTTTTGAAATGTGTTTAATAAATTTAACCCTAAATATGTGGGAACTAAGGATTTTAATTCTGCATGGCGAATGATCATCGTAGCGTTTCCCTCCATCCCCCTTTTTACGGGGGCAAGACGGAGACACCGTGGTGTATATGGAAACCCTCCAATATTCAGAACTTCATTAACAACAACAAAAAACTAGGCTTACAAGAAATAATTTACAAAAAGTTACTTGAAACCCAGACAGCTTAAAGAAGAGGCTTGAATACGCCACTTTGGAGCCGCTGTATACCTTCATGCCGGTTGCGGTGGAAACCCTGGGGAGTTGGAGCAGGGAGGCCAAAACCCTTATAAAGGAAATTGGTCAAAGGCTCCAAGAGACAACTGCGGACTCTCGTTCCGGATCGCTCCTGGTGCAAAGGCTGGCCATCGCAATCCAGCGTGGAAACGCGGAGATTGTGATGTGCACTTTTGCGCCAGGAACATTCAGGGGTGGGTTATTTTTAGAGTAATAACGATTGTGTTACCTACTTTTGTAATTATAAAAGCTTCTTTCAATAACACTTCTCAATTCGGGTATAGTGTCCGGTGTAGTATTCAAGATTTCATCATATAAATGCTACCTCAACTCAAATCTCTAGTATAGATAGATTTCTACATAAACATAACTTCACGCCTGTATCCCCGAAGGTGT
This sequence comes from Cybosia mesomella, assembly GCA_946251805.1. Lineage (NCBI taxonomy): Eukaryota > Metazoa > Arthropoda > Insecta > Lepidoptera > Erebidae > Cybosia > Cybosia mesomella. The sequence goes on along the minus strand of OX276417.1, from coordinate 12,575,770 downwards.
AGGCAGAGGTGTATTATACACCCACGATTCGTCAGTTATGTTTATCTCCCAATGTAATAGGGGGCGAGCCTATTGCCATCTACCGGGCACATTACTAAGCGAGCGATAATCACAATTTTTAATACACACATAACTACGAAAAGTCAGAGGTGTGTGCCCGGGGCGACTGCGGATGGAACTCGAGACCTTGTCTCAGCAGTCCGTTACGTACACCACTGGGTCCGTTACGTACGCCGGACTTATGAGTAATAATTAAATAGAGATCACGATGGAACCCCACTTCGCCGGGCTCCTATTTCTTCGTCCATTATCACATGGAAACACTTACTTCATATTCGTACCCTATTAATTGGGGTGCTTGGTTGGGGACCTCCACGCGGTGCACCCTGGGCAACGGAGACGGCAGCGCCTCTCTCCTAGGGTGGGAGAGACGCTGCCGCCTACGGCCAACTCCGACCGAGGCGAGGACGGCCCTGTTGAGGGCTGTTCGGAAGCTTTCCACGTGTCCCTCTGATTAACAGATGGCACAGTGGAGAGCAAGTAAGGGGGGCATCTCGAAACCAGAGATGGCCCAGGGTCAGTCGGGGTGCGAGGGATATGCTCTATGGGTAGGTAACCTTACACCCCGGCGTCTTAAGACCCGAGACGGCGTGCGGTTTTAGTCGGTGCAAGCCCGACATAACCGCCCCCGCTGGCCGGCGGGGGGGTATTTGAAGGGATTTCCGAACGGAAAAAAAAGGTACCATATTAATTCATTTCCATTTTATCAATAAAACTCCATAAATATAACAATAACACTTATTGAAATAAAACTATTTTTAACGGATTCTATCGCGGTTTATTTGATGTTATTTTATATTTTACATTGAACCCGACGTTTCGGTTGCTTTTCAGCAGCCATGGTCACGGGGAGACTAAAGATGGTTGTTGTCTTGAAGTTTGAAGTGAAAGTTATCTCAAAGTACCCGAACTATGTTGAATTGTTGGTGTTACTATTTACGCAGAATGAGCTCACAGTGTCATGAAGTCTTGTTGTATTTTGTTTTTTCTTGGAATTAATTAAGTGAATGACTGGGTCCCAAGCTGGTTGTACATTCCAACCATCTTCTCTATTAAAATTAGGATGTTTTTTAATTTCAATAGCTTCGCAGAGCATCCTAGGTAGGAATCGTCGGGTTCAATGTAATATATAGAATAACATCAAATAAACCGCGATAGAATCCGTTAAAAATAGGGTTATTTCAATGTGTAACATTCGCGTAAACTTCCGACATTATCAATAACACTTATATTTTAATCTGTCACAATCAAAACTTCGTTCCCATGAACTTCGCCGTCGGAGTACTACAGGAACTCAGGTCTACTCCATACTCCATCATGTCTGCGTAGTCCAACTCTGCTAACACACTGTACCCGCACTTTGCAGCCAGGACTTGTGAGGTGACGGCTGTGAAGACAGTGGCTGTTGCTTTAATCCCCATGGCTTCGCAAAGAGGTTTTCTAGAATAGAACCGCCATAGATATAAGTATTTAAGGCACATGTAAGTGGGTGGTGACCTCGCAGAACATACCTCACACAAAATCATGAAATGTTCCAAAAATGGTAGGTCAAAAGCACTCGAAACCGGTTTACATGAAATTTTTGCGGAGGAACGGGGGTGTGATGTTCTTTCAACACAAAGGGAGGATCCTCCGACCAGGCAAGGTGATCACGCCTGGTGGGCCGCGGTCCAACGGTTGCCGTTGGGATGTTGTATATAGGTTATTATACCGCGCGAACTTCGCTTTCGCGATTCAGGATTGGTAGTGACGTAGAAGTATCAAAGTAGTTCAACTTGCTGTCGCTAGATGGCGCTGGGTATATGTGGATTGCCACATGTTTAATGACAGAGGAGGAAGCTCGTCAAGTGTGTAAGGACAGAAGCACATGGCGGGCTGTTCTCTGCTCTGCACTGCTCTGCTAAGCTCAGCCTACCCCGGAGGGAAAAGCGTGAGTATATGTCATCCTCCGAGCCTTCCTTCACAGCTCAAATAATTGCTATGGTCCAGTCATATTAGGGGTTTAGCGATCTGACTCAAGTGACATACTATTGCTGATGATCCTTTATTTAGAATTTCGCTTGAATATATACTCTTAAGTTATGCATATTAATAAACAATTGTAGGGTACAAATAAATATGGTCATCCAGATCATTATAACAAAAGTAAACTAAAGACGGTAGGTTTCAAAACTTCGGCGCGATTCGAACGTAGGCAGCGGTGTACTACGACCGAATCTATAAATATGAGTGGCACGCCGATGTGCGTTCCTTTCTGCCAGCAGCCGTCGAGACGTCACCGCGCGCCGCTCACGCTTCCGCGCCACCTTCGCCGCCTCCAAGTTCCGAATAAAACTGTTCTTTTGAGAACAACATTTGTAACCATGTTTGAAGTCATCATGTGTAACCATCATCATGTGTAACCACCATGTGTAAATCTTATCGCATCGTATCGGCAGCGGCACCTACAGGGGTTTCACCTCGGAATGAAAGATAATGAGTTTTAATAGAGAGAATTTTAATAGAGAGAGAGAGAGAATTTTAATAGAGAAGATGGTTGGAATGTACCACCAGGGACCCAGTCATTCACTTAATTAATTCCAAGAAAAAACAAAATACAACAAGACTTCATGACACTGTGAGCTCATTCTGCGTAAATAGTAACACCAACAATTCAACATAGTTCGGGTACTTTGAGATAACTTTCACTTCAAACTTCAAGACAACAACCATCTTTAGTCTCCCCGTGACCATGGCTGCTGAAAAGCAACCGAAACGTCGGGTTCAATGTAAAATATAAAATAACATCAAATAAACCGCGATAGAATCCGTTAAAAATAGTTTTATTTCAATGTGTAACATTCGCGTAAACTTCCGACAATATCAGATAATGAGCTGTAAATTGGTATAAACCTTTGTTTTGTCGTTTTAAATGTTGTCTTAAAAGTCACAAATGTTATCGAGTTATTGTGTAGAAAGTATTCCCTGAGGTTGCACACCTCACGGTTATGGAGGGATTTGGCATTATTATTGAATTTTTATTATGAAATATTTAATTAAATATAAATAATTAATAATTAGTACATGAATAATGGGCATTGTTTAATAAAAATTATAATTTTTTAGTAAATAATTAACTTTATACAACGTACTGATAACCGTAAGTCACGCTTGACCTTGCATTTAGGCCATATATGGCTGTACGCGGCGCACTCTTCTCGTTCTACCGCAAAAACGGTTGATCGTATGAAAAAAAAGTTTAAGCAAAAGTTGTAGAGAATTTAATACTCTACAAATTTTATGATATGTGCCAATCTCATTTACGCAATAGAAAGCGAGATATTCGCAAAAAAACAATTTTATGACCTTTGACCTTCAATATCTTAAGACGCGGACACGATAACATTTGTGACTTTTGTGAAAACATTTAAAACGACAAAACAAAGGTTTATACCAATTTACAGCTTATTATCTTTCATTCCGAGGTTGACCCCTTTGTTACCTAATATGACTGGGCTACTAGTAGATACTCTCATAGAGTTAAGGTGGCCTTAGTACATAATTATATGTATATGTAAATATACATTTATGTCTGTATACAATAAAGAATTATAAACCTTTTCCCAACACAGCTTGGGGTCGGTTTTTGAGTCTAGCTACGAAACAGTTGAACTTCGGTTGGCGGGTGAGGTGGGCTTGGGCTCCAAATGTTGATAAGACCATACAGTTCATGGAGTATTGAGGCCGAGCCAACCTCACCTACAAGCCGGTACACCTGCTGATCGATGGACGAGGCTCTGGTATAAGCTTTCCTCTCGGAATTGGGAGGTCACACGATAGTCGCTCTCAAAAAAACCACATAATATAAGACGGAGGAAGCGGTTCGAAGCCCGGATACAACCAAGAACAACACTACCTAGCTCCAAAGATTTTGGCAGCAATATTCTGCCCTCTGAACGCCGGCAGCACGGTGAGGCCACTGGAAGTCAGGAACTTGTCTATTCCATAGAGCTTGAAGACGTCCACCATATCCTCTGCTGTGATCAGGGTTCGGAGCAGCTTCTTCCAGGATTCACCTTTGATCTGTAATATAAATTTTGTGGTTGAATGTAATGACTACTATGTAGGTATACTATGATATTTTCAGCGAATCCTCCATGACGGGTCTTACCGCCTCTACAACGGCATGCCCGAGTACTATATGTCTATGACTACTAGACCAGCTGTTTAGAACAACATTGTACAATACTGTAAACCATTGTGGTACTAATACCTTATCAAAATCCTCCTCCTCATCATCCTGAGACTTGACCACGGTGACGTTGAACCCCACCAGCTCATCAGGCTCTCCATCCACCTCCGTAAAGCAAGCCAGACTCATGTTCTGCGACACGATCTCCTCCCAGTTAGCCCTGATGGTGGCTATCGATACTGGGTCTGTATTTATACCTGGAGAGTAAGAGGTAAGTCAGAGGGTTCGATTACCGCTTAGTGCAAATGTTTTGATGCATGAATATGTGCAGGAATAAGGTGTGATGCTCTTCCAACATAAAGGGAGGATCCTCCGACCAGGCAAGGTGATCGCGTCTGGCGGACTGAGGCCCTAACTGTTGAAGTTAGGATTCTGTATATATACTACTCAGCACGTGAACTTCATTTTTGCGATGCAGGATTGTAACATAGGAATCATGTCGTAGTTGTGACATAGTAGACGATTGTAGTTCAGCTTGCTGGTAACTAGATGGCGCTGATTTCATGTGGTATCGAAGTAGTTCAGCCTACTACTGCTAGATGTCGCCTGGGTACATGTGGTATCGCCACAAATATGTTGCATTGGTCTGGGTGTAAAGGACTCTGAGACCAGAACCAACCTCACCTGATAGTTGGGGCATCTGCTAGACAGCGGACGAGGCTCTGCCGTAGGCTTTCCTCTCGGGGTTGCTAATGCAGACGGCTGTCGCTCCTGATAAAACCGACGTACTAATCAAAAACGATAAACGGACCCCGGGCTACAAAGTGCATACTTTAGACTCAACTAGGAAATCGCTATAAGGATGCTGATGAGGCGTACAAATATTTGCACTGAGGGAGCATGGAACCTCTGACTTCTGACAGAGGTCGTAATATGTGCTATTTGTGAAATGAGTGACACAACCGCGGTAGCCTAGTGGAACAACCGCGGTAGCCTAGTGGAACAACCGCGGTAGCCTAGTGGTATGGGTAATAGACTGCTGAGACGAGGTCTCGGGTTCGATCCCAGGTTTTACCATGGCACACACCAATGACTTTTCGATGCTTTTCGAATTTATGTGTATATTTATAGCAGGTTTATAAGTGCCCGGTTAATGGCAATAGGCTCGTCACCTATTACATTGGGACCTAAACATAAACTGGCGAAATGTGGGTGTTAGCACCTCTGCCTAACACCTTCGGGGACATAGGCGTGAGTTTATGAGAGTTTATGTAAAATGAGTCCAATGCTTAATGTGGTACCCGGTAGCATCCGAGGATTTCATTTCGGAGCTTGGCATCTGGTACCTACTTCTCCTCCTCTTGGTTAAGTTTAAACGGCTTTTGAGGAAGTAACTGCCATCTGACCTTCAAACCCCGAAAGGAAAGCCTGCGCAAGAGCCTCGTCCCTCAATCAGCAGATGTACCGGCATGCAGTTGAGGGTTGCATGCCCTGAAAGTACCGAGTAAGGCCAAAAAGCACTTTTAAAACTCACCTAACGCAATACACAAAGGCTCGTCCCTCAGAAAGGTCTCCTGCATCATGTCCAAGCACTGCTTCCTCCATTTTTCTTCCAAATCTCTGATCTGGAAGCTGATAATCAATATTTTGTAAAATAAAATTGAAGTACTCGTCTGTAATATTAAAATGTTAGATTTTTAGTATATAATAGGTTTTTATTTACCTAAGCCGAATAATAGCCGCGGTAGCCTAGTGGTATGGGTAATGGACTGCTGAGACGAGGTCTCGGGTTCGATCCCAGGTTTTACCATGGCCCACACCAATGACTTTTCGATGCTTTTCGAAGTTATGTGTGTATTTATCGCAGGCTTATAAGTGCCCGGTTAAGGCAATAGGCTCGCCACCTATTACATTGGGACCTAAACATAAACTGGCGAAATGTGGGTGCTAGCACCTCTGCCTACCCCTTCGGGGATATAGGCGTGAGTTTATGTTATGTTTATGTTATGTTATGTTATGAAATTGCCGAAATTTTTTGACAAATTCATGAGTCATTATTCCTGAATTTAATAGCTACGAGTATTTCCATTATTTATATTTTATTTTACAACTCTGTATTAAATTTTGTTTTTATTGGCCGCTTGATAAATTAATTCAATCTTCAAAAACAGTACTTCCTAAATGCTATCCATTTTGATGCTAAATTTCGTATTCCTTAACAGCTGTCACTTTTCAAATTGTTATAAAAGTTGCTGTTTGTTAGCTTCATTTTGTCTCATTCATACACAAAAAAATCATAAAATTTGGATTTGTCATTCCTAAAAAAAATGCAAAAATGTTAGTATTGAAAATTGGGTTTCCTCCAATTTCTTCAAGAAAAACGGCAATTTCATATGTAACGACCTAATATAAGAGTCTTCCTCCGAGCCTTCTCTAACTCAATTGAAGTCGGCTAGGTAGTGATCAGGTCAATATGACGTCACAAATCACTATTACAAACACTGATAATTATACAATGGTGGTCTCAGCTTGACGGCCTCATCAGATGCTATTTCACGCCTCGCTTAAGGCCCTGTGTGGACGTAAGCTACCATAATTATGCTTATTTTTTTGGTTCTAAGATTATTTCTCTCTCTCTCTCTAAGATTACTGATGCTAGACAGTTGTTTTTTTTATATATACAGCTTATTATCTACTGTTCACGCACATTCAAAAACATTTTGGATAAATAGAGCAGTTTCTTGTTAAAAAAATTGCAAAGAAACACTCTTTGAAAAAAAATTTTCGTTTCAATTATCTCAATATTTTTAGCGATGACATATATATTTTTTGTTACAAATATAAAGAAAATTTAATCAACTAGTGGAATATCTACAAATTAACATCCTCAAATCCGTCATGTTTTTTAAATGATTTATTTATGCGTTTACCGCCAAACAAATCAAACAGTCTGTAGGAAGAAGGAAACACGTGTGCTGGTTACAAATTCCAACTCCAAGTGCGGCAAAGAAACTACTAACTACGAAGAGGCTGAACTTCGATATGTTCCGTGAACCGACTCCCATCAGAGCTCCACAACCCACTGGCGATATCGAAGTTCTGTAGTTAGACCTTTACTGGTGGTAGAAATTTGATGACAAAATTCGGTCACAAAATTCGGCCGGTACCTATACCACCGTGCACGATTGCGAAAAACCCTCCATAGTAATCCAATTTCGGTTTGATTGTGTTCAGGCGTAGTAACTATTTAATAATCTGTGGTTCAGGGGTCAGCAAGTGCATAGCCGGGCAGGGGGATTGTGGTCGCAGCACTAGTGGGACCGGTGGGTGTCACGCGGTGCTGCGACGACAATCCTCTTCTGATGAGGCCGTCAAGTGCCACCATTGTTAACATAGTACGTGTATATAATGGTGACCCTCTTTCCTGAGACTTTACCTTCAGCTTACCATCAGGCGAGGTGAAGTCAAATTGACGTGACCTAAATATTTAAAAAAAAACAAGACCAGCTGTCGTACCTTTTAGTGCTTCAACTACCCGTAAGGACAGCCATAGATGTTCGTATGGCAACCGGGACCGACGTCTAAACGTGCTCTCTGAGGCACAATAGTATGGTAATTTTTGTCTTACTTTTTTGCTGGTTCTCCATTTCTCCCCTGTCCTTTAAATCGACTCCACACCTGTCCGACTGGAACGCTTTTTGGTCTCTCCCATGGCATCTTAAACGAGATTAAATATTTTAAAGAGGTTTGCTGGAAGAAAACTCAACATGGAACTAATCGATTTACTGTCACCTTCCATAAACGGCGAAAAAATATTTGTTACACACTCAGAAATACTACTAACCTACAAAAGGAAATGTTATGACATGTGGAAAGAGTATTTTAATCAAAGATCTCTGGAAAAAGGAATATGGTACAAGATCATACAATGTCAGCCTCCTACTTTACCCTGGTTTGTTAGTAGTAGGTTACCTAGGAAATATGTAGTCATAGCGCATAGAATTAGAAATGGTCATATATTGTCAAATAAATTGGGGTTTTTAATGGGGAAAACGGCTTTACACAATTGTGAAAATTATGGAGTAGTATGAGGACGTACAGCACATCCTGGAATGTTCGCGCTATGAAACAGCAAGCCACCAGCTGATTGTAAACATGGGTGTGGTGAATAGGTTAGATGTGGGCGCCTTTCACAACAAGTCGAATGCTGTCGTCACAATAGTATATATAATTCTTATATATATTTAGAGTAAGCAAATTGTATAGTTACTATAGAAAAATATGTACTAATTGTATAAAGTCCTTAATAAAAATAAAAAATAAAAAAACTGTCACCTTCATTTTTTTGCAAGTTTCTACCACGGGCCACAGAGATCGTTCCATGACGCGTAAATATGCATCAGTGACATAGGATTATTTTTAACGCATATATGCGTCATTGGCCACGAGACCGTTAGATTCGACTGAAATTATTCCTTTTGGTATGTATCATAAAATATTTAAGTGTACTTATAGAACATAAATAATAAATCAATATACTACGACATTCTACACAACGCAATCTAGACCCAAACTAGCTTGTGTTATGGGTTTTAGAATGCGGATAAACATACTGATTTTTTTTGTAAATACATTCATATTATACTTAGAAACACCCAAACCAAAGCAAATAGACATATTCATGCATACAAATATTTGCACTGAGCGGGAATCGAACAGCAAAATCAACTAAATACGGGAAGAAGTTTCCGATATTTTTTGACAAAATGAACTCTTAAAAAATAGGTTACATTCTACTTCCAAGAGTAATTTATCTGTACCATAGTTTTTTTTTTAAGAATATTAGTAACCGAAATTACTAGTATTTCCCCTAATCCCTCCAGCGAAGCTAAATGGCTTGTGTTAGGAGTTGGTTCATCTCGGTAGTGTAATGGCCAGAATTCGAACCCAGGATTCCTTAACGACTCCTTAACCACTAAGCTACCGGCGTAAAAGTTTAATATTTTAAATGGGACATCCACCATATTTGTGTGCTAAACGTCAAGTCTCATATTTTGGCACTGTTATAAGCGCTACGATGCTCTAGTAAAGTCTAGAATATAAAGTGTCCAGTACACAATGGCCTATAATGGACCACAGAAATCTATCGCCGTTGTGTACAAGCGGAAATGTTATACAGTCAGTGGCACACGATTCGCCATTATAGCGCGAAATTAGAATGGTGTTAGTTTTTTGACACACTTCAGAGGAATCATGGTGTAGCTAAGAGCTATGCGCCATTGTGTGAACACCTACGTGATGCTGGCCTAAAGTTTCGCATTGCAAAGCATGGGCCATCACCGGCCAGTGTGTAATTTATAATATAATCTATAGACGCGATCGTGTACTAAAGTACCTACACTGCGAGCCAGTTGCCTGTAGGTAGACCTTATCAATCTGTCCCCCCTTCCTGTATAAAATTTTAGCCAGATACGTCCGGTCGTTTGAGCGTGAAACTTTCGCATTTTGCATTACAGTAAGATAGGATATTTTAATAAGCCAATAACATAATTTTTACTCTCTGTTTGCCAACCAATTACTTTTTTTCTAAATAATAATAAATAAATAGTCTATGACATTCTACACAGCGCTATCTAGACCCAAACTAAGCATAGCTTAACTAGCTTGTGTTATGGGTTACAGAATGCGGATAAACATACGTTTATATTTTTTTTTTGTAAATACATACTTATTTATTATATATAGAAACACCCAGACCAATTCAAATAGACATATTCATGCTTACAAATATTTGGGCTGAGCGGGAATCGAACCCCCGACTACTGACTTAGCAGTCGAACGCACTACCGCTACGCCACAGAGGTTGTCTTTTGACAAACTTTAGTGTATGTAATCAATAAAAAAAAATCTTACTCAAAACAGTACAAATAGTCCATTGAAATGTTACATTTTTTAGGCCTAACCTTGCGTTTTTTAGAGGACGCAATTTTATTCTTTTGATGTGGGGGGTCAGTGTAAAGCTAAAACCAAGTTTGTGGGGTCGCCACCCTTGTCGAACGGCCGCCATCTTGAAAATAGGGGTTGAAATGGTTTTTACGATATATCTCTTAAACTATTTATCTGATAAAAAAAATTATAAATATTTTTTGTTGCTAATTAAATTCTCTACAACTTTGGTCCAGTAACTTTTTGTCGTAGAACTATAAATAAAAAAGTTATAAGCGAAAATGTTCAGAAACTTTTTATCTCTTTATACGGTGGTAATAAAGATGATAATTCTCTTGACAGCCTAAGATACAAACAATTTGCCAAGGCAGTGACAAAAAGCACATTTAACTCATCTTCACTTCCTCCAATACAATAAACAGGTCGCTTTCATACTTTCCGAGTCTACCATCAGGTCCAGTCGTGGCTTGGTAATAATAATGATCTTGAAGACTGGGGCTGGAAAAACATGTGGAAAATTATTGATGCCAGTGCAGAGCTCTAAACCTCTAAAAAATGATAACAATTTTTTTTTATCAGATAAATAGTTTAAGAGATATATCGTAAAAACCATTTCAACCCCTATTTTCAAGATGGCGGCCGTTCGACAAGGCTGGCGACCTCACAAACTTGGTTTTAGCTTTACACTGACCCCCTACACATCAAAAAAATAAAATTGCGTCCTCTAAAAGACGCAACCCCAAATGTAACTTTTCAATGGACTAAAAAGCGGATCACAGATTCCAAATTGCAATCTTTGAATGCAAGCAGGATTAGCGCTCGAATAAACACGATTTATTATCATAAACTCATAGAATATGCGTGCTATTTACTTACGTTTTAGTGTATTCACAGTAACAGTACACCCACGTGACTGAATTGTTGAAACGAGCGTTACGAAGTGTGATACCAGTATATTATCATTTTTGAACAATCAAAACGCATAAAATTCAACCTTATTAGATACGAATAAGGGACTTAATAAGTGTAAATATGAATTTGTATAAAGATAGATGTATCGGTTATTTACATGTGTGCGGCAGAGCGTGTTTCCATACGAGTGCACGATTAAAAATGTCGTGCTGACACGTGAAATAATATAAAAACAGCTAGCCGTAGTAAGGGCCACTTGTCCGAATTGATACTTTTTAATTTTATTGTTATTTTTAATTGACAATTCGGACACCATCCAAATACTAAAGTTATTTTATACTATGCTAACTGTACAAAATAGTTTAAAATTTTGATGGTATCCGAATTGTCGGAAATAAAAATGGTGGCACTCCGGGTGTGCCAACAGAAGTGAAAACACGAAAAGAATATTTACAGAGCCATCTATGTTGTTCATTATGAATCTGTTCGAAACTTTATTAAGGTCAGAACAAAACAGTTCATCAGCTACAACAGAGATGGCGTTATCATAAAAAATATGGGAAGCGTCACAGTGACGACGACGTGAGTTCCATAATCTGTGTTCACCCAAAAAGTGCTCAACACGCCTAAAAAAGTTTTCACTTCAAAAATACTTAAATTAACAAGTGTCAATTCGGACTAGTGGCCCTAGAAATTGGTCGTAAGCTAACCATAAAATCACGAGAAACAGCCCCCGAGTATCACTTGTGTGCCATGCTGTAAAAATCATCATCAATCATCATCTTAGCGTTTTTCCCGGAGGCATCCGTGGTTTTCACCACGGCGATCGTGGTCCGCTTCCTCCTTCTCCTATTAGTTTCGCTTATACGGCATTCAGGGGAGGACTGCTGTTTGTCCCGCTCAACCTCGAGAGAAAATCCTGAGCCAGAGCCTCGTCCGGCCATCAGCAGGTGCACCCGCTTGTAGGTGATGCTAGCTTAACCCCTATTATCGTGTTGGGGCATCATAGACCCAGCTGTAAAGTTGTTTTAACATAATTCGCAACTTGATTGGCGACTCCCAAATAACGGCCAAAAGTCTTTTATTCTGTATTGAACATTCACGAAGCTTCCAAACGTCAAAGCATTAAAAATATATAAACATAACATAACATGACTTGACGCCTGTATCCCCGAAGGGGTAGGCAGAGATGCAATATATAAAAAGAATTGTAATTTATGTAAATAACACATATAACATCAAATAAATCGCGATAGAATGCGTTAAAAATAGTTTTATTTCAATACTAACTTATGTTTACATTGAATGTAATTTTGACGCACTTAATTTGCTAACTTTTCCTATATTTTTAAATTATAAATAAAATATTATATACATTATTTTTTACGCTTGTTCTTCGTGAAAATTTATAACCAATCACGGCACTGTTTTGTGTGACGTCATTGGCCAGAATATGTAAGAGTTTGGCGATACTATGCTCTACGGGAATGTTTCTAGGTGGCTCAGTTGGTCAGAGCATTCCCCCAGTAAGGGACTGGTCGCGGTGTCAAGTCCTGTCCTAGATGTTATCTTTTTCCGATCTAAATCTATATCTTTACAAACTTTTATTTAAATTAGGATGTAGGTAAACTTTGTCGTGTCGTGTGCAGCAATGGGCGCGTGTAATCATCTGTTGACCATGTAGCTTGCGACGTAATTATGTCAACTGCCTGTCTATAAGTCAGTGAATATATTAAATACAATCTTCCATTGATGCCACATGTACTGTACGTTTTTTTTTTCTTTTTTTTTATTTTTTTTTTTATCGTGCGGAAATCCCTTCGGACACCCCCCCGCCGGCCAGCGGGGGCGGTTATGTCGGGCTTGCACCGACTAAAACCGCACGCCGTCTCGGGTTTTCAGACGCCGGGGTGTAAGGTTACCCATAGAGCATATCCCTCGCACCCCGGCTGACCCTGGGCCATCTCACCACTAACAGCATCGCTCATCCTGTCTCCTCTGAAAGCAGAGGAGTACGGAGAGCGATGTATTCCCGCCACGTTGGGTATTGGCCGACGATCAATGCCAACCCTATGAAGGGGTGAAGGGGAAGCCATTGACCGCCGCCCAGGGTGTACCGGCCGCTCCGATTCCGTTCCCCCCGGACTGCAGCGGGATCGGAATCGGAGCGACACTCGAGGAGGTTACCCACCACACACCCCAAATGTACTGTACCTTATTGTAAGCATGATGGATTATTCATATTAGTTAGTTTTTATATATCTACTAGCTGTCCCCCGCGGCTTCGCCCGTGACATTCTTCAATCGCCGGTGGCACCTATTTAACCCGTACCTGCATTGGTTTCGCAATAATATATGGAATTTGCCCGATTTGTTGACACATTTGTAATTAAATATTGCGACTATAAATTGAGATGTAAGCTGGATCAAATTGCACACGGTTTGCAAATCAAATTTACACTCGGTTCAGTAGTTTAGGAGTCCATCGCGGACAAACAACGTGACACGTATTTTTTATATATAAAGATAACATTTTTTTACATTTTATTACTAGTTGTGCCCGCGACTTCGCTCTTGTGAACTTATTTCTTTTACTAATATAAAAGTAGTGTAAGTTATTGTAACATCAATTTGAAAATTAGCATCTACTAGCTGTAGCCACCATTGAATTCTGAACCCGTTCCTGTTACCCATGGGACCTATATAACCCCACTACAACCTATATAAGATATACAATTCCATCATACATCATTTTGATATTATCGGAAGTTTATGCGAATGTCACACATAGAAATAAAACTATGTTTCACGGGGAGACCATGTGATGGTCTGACCACGGCTGCTGAAAAGCAACCAAAATGTCAGGTTCAATGTAAATAATAAAATATCGGGTCTTCTCGTCATCCATACCGCAGTGTTTGAAAACGAAAGTTTTCAATCAGTGCGTCCTACCCGTAATGACCTACGAGACGTGGACACTCACGGTAGGGCTGGTCCACCAGTTCAAAGTCGCTCAATGAGCTATGGAAAGAGCTATGCTCGGAGTTTCTATGAAGGATAAGATTCGTAACGAACACATCCGACAGAGAACCAAGGTTATCGACATAGCTCAAAGAATTAGCAAGCTGAAGTGGCAGTGGGCCGGCCATATCTCGCGAAGAACAGACAACCGCTGGGGTAAACGTGTTCTTGAGTGGAGACCTTGACTCGGAAAACCTAGTGTAGGACGCCCCCCGGCCAGGGGGGATGATGATCTGCGATAGCCTGCGGGCAGATGCTGGATGCGGCAAGCTGAAGACAGGGCGCTATGGCGATCATTAGGGGAGACCTATGTCCAGCAGTGGATTAGGATAGGTTGATGATGATGATGAATAAAATAACATCAAATAAATCGCGATAGAATCCGTTAAAAATATTTTTATTTGTATACATCATTATGTTATATCTCAAAGGGCTTAGGGAGCGTTTTCGTTGCAAGCTCCCAGACAGCTCATTTTTTTCCGACACCTCCAACAAATATCATTATTTTTTAGCCAATGTATACAAAAATTTAACAAATTACATATTAAAACCTTCTTCAAAAACCACTATATCCATTGGTAAAAACAGCGCGAAAATCGGTGCAGTAGTTTTTCCGATTATCGCGAACAGACAGACATACAGACGCGGTGGAGGACTTTGTTTTATAATATGTAGACTTATATCTCTCACTAAATAAATAAATTATAAATATTCTACGACACAGCGCTTTCTAGACCCAAAGTAAGCATAGTTTAACTAGCTTGTGTTATGGGTTCCAGAATGCAGATAAACATACTTATATACTTCTTTTTTTTTTGTAAATACATACATATTATACACAGAAACACCCAGACCACTGCAAATAGATAAATTCATGCATACAAATATTTACACTGAGCGGGAATCGAACCCGCGCCCCCTGCGTAGCAGTCGAATGCACTACCGCTCCGCCACTGAGGCCGTCTCACTATCATATTGTTACGTGCGCGGGGTACAAATTAAATGCCGTTTATACAACGAAGAAGTTTATTCGCTCACCACAAACTAGACAACTAAATAACTAGCACACACACACGCACTCTTCAACAGTTCCAGTCGCTCAGCAGTTCACAGTAGTCCACAGTAGTTCCTTAAGTCGCAGGTATAACTCTCTTAAATCGCTTCGGTAAGATGTGTTCGCTTTCGCTTCCGAAAATTAACTGACTCGTGTCGATCGCCGGGCGTCCTTTTATAGCTCTTAATTCGGAGGGTAGAATGTTCCGGAATCATCTACACGTTATTTATTTATCTAGAGCGTTCGAGAAGAGTAGGTATTTACTGGAGCATTTGAGAAAACAAGTACCTACACAGTCGTGCCGACGATAGAGGTGGAGGTCCTTTGTTATCGCGATTTGTAGGTAAAGTAGGTATAGGTATTTAAAGAGCTTCTGATTTTGTATTGACTTTTCTGGATTTTTCTAAACGGATCGATAGAGTACTTCGACATTAACAATGCGTTTTAATTTCTTGAAGATTCGATCAGTAGTTTTCGAGATATCGATGATCGTTGTAACAATATATTAAAAAGCTCTTATTTAAAAATTGCAGACCGTTCAATGTTAAAATTATCATTTAGTTTATTTTAAGTATACCTGTATGTACCTACCTGTAGTCAGTGTCAATAGCAGATGTACATTTTCAGAATTAAAAAAAATAGTTTTTCAGTATAGTTTATATAATTTTGTTTTTAGTTAATATGTTTTTTCTCAAATAAAAAAGTTTTCATTCGAATTTTGGGTGTACGGGGAAATGAACCCCCTTTCCCCACCAGTGCATGAAATCAGTTAATTGACAGGCCAAGCCTCTGCGTCATCCGTTAATTAAAAAGTGTACCGGTTTGTAGGTGAGGTTAACTTGTGCCTGAAGATCTTAGTAACCCCGCCATACACTCCCCACTCCCAGGTGTATGGGACTCCTCCCTCCTCCCAATAAACATTACTGGCATAAGTTATTCCTAAACATTATTTCAGAAAATCAAACTAACGTCACGGTAACGTCACATAAATTGCAGTGGTAGAGTCAAGCAACAGTCATTTGTGTGCAACAATTGCAACAATCAGTTGCATGAATGTGCCGACTCGACCGGGGAAGCACCACCCTCTCACAGAATATCGACGCCAAGTAACAGTATTTGAACTGTTGAACTGTTCCGTTTGCTGAGTGAGAGTGCCGGACCCCAAATTCCTCTCCCATCCCCTCCCATACTCCTTTCCCATCCCCTCCCAAACTCCTTTCCCATCCCCTCCCAAACTCCTTTCCCATCCCCTTTCCTTTACAGGGTCGGCAGCGCGAGTGTGACGCCACTGGTGTTGCACACGTCCATAGGCCGCGGTAACCGCTTCCCATCAGGTGGGCCGTGGGCTTGTCTGCCACCTCAGTGGTATAAAAAAAAAAACGGTACCGTTACGTGTCTATTAATGGAAACACACCAGTTTTCTTATACCCTTCACATTACGCGTTGTTTATCGGTAAAGTTGTTATCTTGATCTACGATAGCATTATCGCTTCAATTATTGTATGTAGTTCAATATTTATGTATATTATATAACTAAGAATTCAGTGCAGGTTGCGACTGAAATAATTTGAGTTGAGCGAGCAGGGATCTTACTTGAAAATAAGACATCTTACTACGGTCGCGCGCTTAGCTAAGGCCGCGCGCTCGTGAAACTGTTTTTCGGTGATTATTTCTCATAGGTACATCGGACATGAACCATCTCGCTTCAAAACACTCCTCAGTGTCCACACTATCACCGTGGTAAATTTGGTCAAGATCTCGAGAGTGGTGAAGGAGTTCAGCCACCAACAAACGGCTATGCCGCGTATAAGACATAACATAACATAACTTCACGCCTGTATCCCCGAAGTGGTAGGCAGAGGTGTATTACACACCCACGATTCGCCAGTTATGTTAAGGTCCCAATGTAATAGGGGGCGAGCCTATTGCCATCTGCCGGGCACATTATTAAGCGATCGATAATTAACATTTTAATGCACACATAACTACGAAAAGTCAGAGGTGTGTGCCCGGGGCGACTGGGGATCGAACTCGAGACCTCGTCTCAGCAGTCCGTTACGTACGCCACTGGGCTATCGCCGCTTACTATCTATCGCTGCGTATAAGAGTTCAACAATTTCTTATACTTAAGACTTGGGTATATTGCTGTTACATAACAAATCTTGATAAACTTAATAAACCTGTTTTTAACGGATTCTATCGCGATTTACAACACTTATCGTTTATGTTTATAATTCCACTAGCTACTAGCGATCCCCCGCAGCTTCGCCCGTGACATACTTTGATCTCACGTGGCTCCTATGATTTTTTTTATCTTTTTTATATATTTAGGACACGTCAATTTGACTTCACCTCGCCTGATGGTAAGCTGAAGGTAAAGTCTCAGAAAAGAGGGTCACCATTACAAACACGTATCATGTTAACAATGGTGGCACTCAGCTTGACGGCCTCATCAGAAGAGGATTGTCGTCGCAGCACCGTGTGACACCCACCAGTCCCACTAGTGCTACGACCACAATCCCCCTGCCCGGCTATGCACTTGCTGACCCCTGAACGCAATCAAACCGAAATTGGATTACTATGGAGGGTTTTTCGCAATCATGCACCAAATTTGCTCGATTGTTGACATATATGATTACTGCTCCGCTGCCCTGGTTAGTAGCGTGATGATATATAATCTGTCCCCTTCCTTGATAAATAGGCTATCCAACACAAAATTGATACGTCAGTAAAACACGGTAATATGCGGTAGACTGATTTATTAAAAACTAAATGCACCTTATATTATACACATAAAAGTTGACTGAACGTCACAAAATGATTTTTTTCAATTCGAACCAGTAGCGCGTTTAAATGAACAAACAAACAAACTTCAGGTTTATAATATTAATATACCATAGATAGCATAGTCCTTCTTTCCGGAACAGTTAAAATTTGCTAAAATAGTGCCAATTTATAAAAAAGAAACCGTCCAGGACGCATTAAAGGTTCCGTACACAATTATATTAATGGAAAAACTACACATTGCTTTTGTAAAACTGGAGTTACCAGTGTAACTCAAGTGACAAAGGGCTGGTCGCAAATGAGTCCTAGAGTAAACCTCGAAACGGTAGACAGATGGATGGTGGGACACCTTCCTCCCCCCCCCCTGCCCCCAGATAAACTGATAGGCTAGTCAGAGTCGGATCATGCGACTTTTTCCTTTATTTGATCTATAAGACGTTGCTTTCTGCTAAATTTCATGATTGTAGCTCATTAAGTAAGTACCCTTTTTTTTTTTCGTGCGGAAATCCCTTCGGATATCCCCCCGCCGACCAGCGGGGGCGGTTTTGTCGGGCTTGAACCGACTAAAACCGCACGCCGTCTCGGATCTTAAGACGGTGGGGTGTAAGGTTACCCATAGAGCATATCCCTCGCACCCCGACTGACCCTGGGCCATCTCCGGTTTCGAGATGGTCCCCTTACCTGCTCTCCACAGTGTTGGCCACGGGGTTGGCCGTAGGCGGCAGCGTCTCTCCCGCCCTAGGAGAGAGGCGTTGCTGTCTCCGTTACCCAGGGTGCATCGCGTGGAGGTCCCCAACCAAGCACCCCTAAGCAAGTACCCTTTAGGTTGTAATTCCCTTGCGATTGTCTACATTTTTATATGCTGCATATGCGGCTGTATATTTTGATAGCGTTGGCTTAAAAGTTTGTATTTTTCACAACTTCAAGGCGTCGCAGACCTGGGAGTTCTTGGTATAAGTAAATTTCAATATTATATCTCCACGCTTTCCTGAGCAAATGGTCTTGACAGACGGACGTACGGGTAACTAAGTGTTGCTATAAGGGCAAGGTCTCCGTACTGTCCTAATTCATGACGCAAGTACAAACCTATTGGAGCCGACATCAATTGACTTGATGGGTACCTTGTTAATACGTACTTGATCAATCAACCAGTCCTATTCTCGATACTTATGCGATTCATATCTTACGCCAGCCACACTAAAAATTTCCGGAATGAATTAGAAAAAAAAAAACTTTTAATGGTCAAAAATGAATTTATTGTTTCTCATAATACTGTCCCTTCGGATACCTCCCCCCCGCCGGGCAGCGGGGGCGGTTATGTCGGGCTTGCACCGACTAAAACCGCACGCCGTCTCGGGTCTTAAGACGCCGGGGTGTAAGATTACCCATAGAGCATATCCCTCGCACCCGACTGACCCTGGGCCATCTCCGGTTTCGAGATGGCCCCCTTACTTGCTCTCCACTGTGCCATCTGCTAATCAGAGGGACACGTGGAAAGCTTCCGAACAGCCCTCAACAGGGCCGTACTCGCCTCGGTCGGAGTTGGCCGTAGGCGGCAGCGTCTCTCCCACCCTAGGAGAGAGGTACTGCAATGCACTACCCGAGACGGCGTGCGACCCGAGACGGCGTGCGGTTTTAGTCGGTTCAAGCCCGACATAACCGCCCCCGCTGGCTGGCGGGGGGTATCCGAGGGGATTTCCGCACGAAAAAAAAACAAAAAAAAAAAAGGTACTGCAATGCACTTTTGCATTCGATTAAACCAATTTTGAAAACATCCTCCGTGATGACGTCAGGTATTTATTTTTCATACTCTTCGACAGCCTCTTCTGGTGCTGATAAAAGTTCATTACGTAATTGGTTCTTAATTTTTGGGAACAGATAAAAGTCACAACTGTATGCAGGATGACTCAGAAGTTCTTTTCACCTTCAAAAACTCGTTTATCTGTCTGGCTGTGTGGAAGATGATACGGCGTTTACATTCATTTTCACGCAGTTGGTCCATAATTTCCGGCAAACAAATGAACGTGTACCAGTAACTATACACAGTACGACGATTATCTAAAGCAACAATAGCCACGTGTTCAGTTTAGTTAACAAAAGGAGCAATCATCCGTTTGAAGCACTTTTCACGCGGGCCACTTTGGTTGGTTTCGGTTCATCTTGAAGACCCATACGCTCGATTGCTGTTTTGTTTTTCGAATCGTAGCAATAAATTAATGTTTCCTCACCTGTCACTATGTCCCACTCCAAATTTGACACCCCATCGTTTTATCTGGTAAGCATGGCATGGCACCAAGTGACGCGGTCCGTTTTTTGAGCCTCAGTCAAATTGCGTAGGATCCATCGGGAGCACAGCTTTGTAACACCCAAATGTTTGCGTAAGATTGATTGAATTTGAATCATGCCTATGTCTAAGGATGTCCGAATCTATGGTAGGTCACAAGCCTGTCTGTTTCAATCATACGGCGCACAGCATCAATGTTTTTGTTGATCACAGCATCACATGGGTAATTCATTCCTGAGATTTAAACGTCCGCGTTTGAATTCTGAAAACCAGGTATAAAGAGTCTTCTTGCATGAGGCTTCATCACCAAATGCAATATGAAGACGAACAAGGCTGAGCTGTCAAATTACCTACATTTAAAATCGTAGAAAATCATAGTACGAGTTAATTTTAAATTTTTATTAAAATGTTTAATAAAATTTTAAAGTGGTGCCAATTTGTTAAAACTGTCGACAGTCACACTAAACAAATTGTATTCTACAGCCAAAGGGTTTTATTTTCAAATGATGTACTTCGACTGCTACGACGGAGGGCGCGGGTTCGATTCCCGCTCAGTGCAAATATTTATATGCATGAATATGTCTATTTGCATTATTCTTGTAAAATATGTTTGTAATTACAAAAAAGGTATCCGCATTCAGAAACCCATAACACAAGCTGTAGAATATTGTAGAAATTATTTATTATTAACTTTTACATATTTATCTATATAAATGGGCAGTCCGGAATTTTTATGTGCGCTATTTAATTTTTCGTTTCTGTCTTCCTCTTTAGGTGTGGAAAATGCTTTCGTTATAAAATACAAAACGTGCGAAGCGCCACTAGATTTTTCTATTTCAAAATTTATTTTTCTACCACAAAACATTTTAAAAAGGGTCGTTTCGCACGAAGTTTTTGATGAAATCAAAAATTTGTGCGACTCTACCACTAAGCCTTCTGGTATGTCAAATCAATTAATTATTACTTATAAGTACATAATTTTAATCGAAACATGAACTAAAGCATGCCACACGCTTCTTGTTATTATATCATTACACAGCAAATGTAATTATTTCTTATCAGAAAACATAAATAACTTTTTCATGGCTGAATTATTTCCAATATCTACATCGTATTTGCAAAATTTTATTCCCATAACAACTGTTCGCAACGGACAACTGCAAAAAATGTTATGAATAATCATGTTTGTAATATTTACATTACTTCTTACAACGGTTTTGGCCCGCAGTCATGAGAAATACATTGATCTCCTGCCCGAAGAAGAGAAACAGCTATTCTTGGACAAAATTGCTAGAAGAATAATGGGCACTTTTGAAAATGTAGAGGATAGAAATGAATTCAATGATGAGCACGCGGGAGATGACAGGCAAGAGACTGGACATTTGAGGACAAGGAGAGCTGATAACAAAAGTAATGAAGCAGAAAACAATGCGGAAGAAAATTTTGGAGTTATACCTTTAAATTCGAATAAAGATGCAAATCATGATAGTGATAAAATTGACACTTCTAGTGATGATGAGAATGCAAGTTTGTCTATCGAAATCAAACGACGTAGTTATGATGACACCCTTAAGAAAAAATCCACGCATGATGAAGTCACTCAACATTTTAATCAAAAGACTGACAGTGAAAGTATTGAAAAAGAAACCGTTGAACAGTTGCTTGACCAAACATCTAAAGGAGAAGAACTACAAACTGAAAGAAATAAAAACCCGAAAAGATCAACAATAGGTTTTGAGATGACGCCTGAACTACCGATAATTGATGCAACTGATTCTAATGCGTCCAGGACTTATGAATCTAATAACTCAGATGATGAAAATGATCTAAAGAAAACCACAAATCATATGAAGATTGGTTCGAAGGCTGAAAGTGAAAGTAATGAAAAAAGAATAGTAGAACAGTTGCCTGGCAAAAACTCGAATTACGAATTACCAACGGAAATGTTGACAGAACCAGAAACATCAACAGCAGATTTTATTATTCAAACGGAAGACCAAGCAGATTTGATATCAACTACAGAATCCCAAGATTTAATTAGTGAAGTAACTAATTATATTTTGTCTACGACTTCCGAAACTAATAAGTCAAGCGATGAAATTGATCTAAATATGAAGAAAGTTACAAATCATACCAAGGGCGATGAAGTTACCATAAAAGTTAATTCAATGGCCAAAGATGAAAGTAATGAAAAACTGGTTAAAGAAAAAGAATTACTAACTGAAAAGTCAAAAGACCTGGCAACATCAACAGCAGATTTCATCATGTCTACGACTTCCGAAACTAATAAGTCAAGCGATGAAATTGATCTAAATATGAAGAAAGTTACAAATCATACCAAGGGCGATGAAGTTACCATAAAAGTTAATTCAATGGCCAAAGATGAAAGTAATGAAAAACTGGTTGAAGAAAAAGAATTACTAACTGAAAAGTCAAAAGACCTGGCAACATCAACAGCAGATTTCATCATGCAAACCGAAGAACCAGCAGATATGATATCGACTAAAGAATCTGAAGACTTAATTGATGAAGAAACTGATTATACTGGTTACGAACCTACGACTTATGAACCTAATATGCCAAGTGACACAAACGATGAACATTTAAAAGATGAAAATGTTGCAAAAAGGACTGCTAAAGCAATTTTTTTACTAGAACTCGACACTAAGACTACACCAGTTATAATTGCGGAAAGTACAACTCCGATACAAATAAGTGATTATATAGCCGAACACAAGTCTGCAGTCAATAATACAACTGAAGAAAATTCAGTTAAATCTACTGAATATTTAAATAAAAAGTCTATAACGGTTTCTAAATCAGAGCAAATTCAGTCACACAAAAATACTAGTGGCATTCCAGCTAGTTCTCTAGAAGAAGAAGAGCAAAATGATGATTCTATTACTGATGTAGCCTCAATGAAATCCATTTCTGTTAATATAAAGGATCACGCAACAAAAGTTAATTATCCACTGGTATCAGAATATCTAGCATCAAAAGTTCCACTAACGATGAGTACTACAACAGCTACAATAGCACCAGCTTTGACTGAAACAAATGCGGCTCTAATTAGCAAAAGTCCTAAGAAAACAAGATTTAGAATAATTTTTGAACCATCAGAAAAAAATACGTTTGGTACTAATACGACTAACAAAGATAAAATAGTTAAATTAGCAAATAAATTAAAAGAGAAAAAAAATATAAATCACAAGAAAAATGAAGTGAATAGCGAAAAGAATACCGGCTTACCTCCTTATCAAGTTTATGAAATTCGTAAGTATACAAATATGGTACTTTTATAGTAAAGGTGCCGAAAACCGGGTGAAGTACAGTAGGAAAAGTTGGAAAGAGGACCCTGGGCTCTAAAATCAAACCTCAGGTGCAACCGGGAGTAATGATGATGATGATCATTCTTTTTAGATTCTTTAATTGTTAACTGCTCAAAATCTAAGATCTATATTAACAGTAGTAAAAAGATTTATAGGACTAGACATGTGAAAAAAACGATTACCTTAAAAAATCGATTCTTATCATTAATCGGATACACGTATACGGCGGTATACGCAACTAAAAATAATAGAGATCTATTGAGATTTTTCTAAAGATTTAGATCGGAAAAAGAGAACATCTGGAACGGGACTTGAACCCGCGACCAGTCCCTTACAGGGGGAATGCTCTGACCAGCTGAGTTATCTAGACCCGTCCCAGATATTCGAAATTCTCCGATATATTATATACGTCTTAAGGCGACGCTGGAGCCATCTACCGTAATTATTGCGAACTACGGAAACAATGAATAACTTTACAGTCATTTTTAAACATTGTTTTTTTGATGACTCCGCCTTAATTCAATTAAATTTGTAAGCATTTACTATGCGTACTTTTTCTAAAGATTTAGATCGCTGGTCGCGGGTTCAAGTCCTGTTCTAGATGTTCTCTTTTTTCGATCTAAATCTTTAGAAAAAGTACGCATACAAAATGCTTAAAAATTGAATTGAATTGATCTATTGAGATGTTAACGAATTGATAAATCGTCCAAGTCCACAGGATTACGGAGGCGGTGCAGCGTGTTTTCACGCACACCTGTATAGGGAAGGGGACTATAGGTTAACTGCCAAGGCCAGTCGAGGTTTCAGGATATCCTATCTATTAAATGTATATTTGCGTCCTATGAAGCGTCGGTAGCTTAGTGGTTAAGGAGTGGACCCTATGATCGAGAGGTCCCGGGTTCGAATCCCAGCCATTACACTACCGACGTAAACCCACTCCTAACACAAGCAATTAAGCTTTGCTGGAGGGGTTAGGGGGAATATTAGTAATTTCGGTTACTAATATTCTTTATAAAAAAAATTGCAGGAGACACCTATCCTTCTTCTTGATCCTTCCTCCTTCACTTTGAATCGATACTAGTATCTTCGTCAGACGGTCAACCTATTTAGAGGTTACTGCTGGCCTAGATAAAAATATAAAATATCTAAATTCACACAATTAATTTCATTATAGCTTGGCCTGATTCATCTGAAAATCCACCATTCCTGAGAAGCGCAGAATCTTTGAAAAAATCACCTTTCCCTGTGTATATAAATTCGCCCAGCTATTTACATTACAATCCAACAAACAGCCTTAAACCAAGCGCAAAAATAAATAAAATCCGACGTGCCGCCCGTCGTTTACGTGAAGTCAAAAGTAATACAGGCATAAAACGAAAACATTTAGTTAGCCTACCAGAACCCGTAATCAAAGGAAACGGCGAAGTTAGAAAATTCGGTGTTTACAAAAAAAAACCAAAGCGATACGTAGAAGAACCCACAACAGAATCTCCTACTTTGTCTCCAGAAGACAAAAATTTTGAAGAACAGAACACGGTAACGGATTTAGAAACTTTTCCAGGATCTAATGAAAAAGGGCATCCTTTTTACAGTATGACAAATGGTCATTTTGGTGCTATAAAAAGTGTTCTTATTAATCGACAGATAAATGATGAAGAGACAGTAAAAAAAAATGAATATGTTACTTCTTTATTCGACAAATATAATGACAGTAATCAAAACTACTCGGAGGAGAAGTCTGTTAATCGTACAGCTCCCTACGATCAACAAAAAAACATAAATAACATGGACTATACTTTTGGTACAATGGGCCATGTAAATCGCAAAACTAATATACATATTAAAGTCTTGCACCACTTACAGGTTCAAAATCATCCAAATGACGAGAAAATGAGTGATATATTAGTTGGGAATTATATAGAGGGTAAAAATAGCCATACCTTTGTTAACCGACCCTTAAAGGTGCTCACCAAAGCACATGATGAAGATATAGACTTTACAACAATAGCTAAAATACTTACTTTGACGGATGAAAAAGATGTATTTCCAACGCTAGAAAAAATGCAAGCATTAAATTTTAAATTAATGCGGAGGAATGATGATATTGAAATTAGCATATATCTCAAGGCACTGAGTGATTTAATAGAAAAGGACAGTAAGGCTTTGAAACAATACGACTGGTTAGCAACAACAGTGCAGATACAATCAGCTTTGGATAAATTATTTCTACTTATGTAAGTACTTCATATGACAATTGATTGATTGTATTGGCTGCATTGATGAAATAATACAGGTAAGTTACGTTATTCCAATCTCGCATGAGAACCATGTGGACGATTTTTAGGTGAAAACTTCTTTGGGCGCGTTGAGCATTTTCCATATGAGCACTTTTTGGGTGAATCAAAATCATGAAATTCGCGTCGTCACCGTCATCGTCACGTCACGCTTTTCATATTCAAAAATGAATGGATAAATTAATGGGTGGATTGGAGGATGGGCGAATGGGTGGATAAAGAGAGGAGGGAGAAAGGGAGAAAGGGAAGGAGCGAGGGTGTTATGATGACGATTCAAAAAATAAACACTTAATTGTTCAAGTTTTTACTCCACTGCCTTTTTAGGGATTTTCTTTAGAAAAGCCCTATTGCTATCGAGTTGTCGTCGACGTTGTCGACGTCGTCGTTGCCAATTTTCTGTCACGGTTTTGGGTATGAAGGAGATGAGCTATCGAGTTGCTGTTTTCGGTAGTAGATTCGTGCTGGGGTGAACCATTGCAAGATAAAGAAAAAATCGCAAAAATCGCAAAAAAAAGTCGCAAAATCGAAAATCCCTTGTATTCGGCTGAGCTCGTCTCAGTAATTCAACTTGTTTTTTATATGTAAGCACTTCGATATGACTGTAAGTGAAGTCTTAAGAATTTAAGAGAACCATTATACATAGCAACAATATGAATGCTAAAATGGTGGTACCTATACAGTTTGCTGCCAGCCTTTTGGGCACACTACCGGTAGACATCGAGTCCTCCGCCACGTCTATCTATCTATCTGTCTGTTCGCGATAAACTCATATACTACTGCACCGATATTCATTGTGTTTTCACCAATTGGTAGAATGGTTCTCGAATAAGGTTTAAGTATATATTGCTGGATGCGGCAAGCTGAAGGGCGCTATGGCGCTCATTAGGGGAGACCTATGTTCAGCAGTGGACTAGAACAGGTTGATGATGTGTGTGTGATGATGTGATATATTTTATGAAGCTTTTATTTAAATTGGCTAAATTATAATAATATTCTTTAGAGATGTCGGAAAAAATTAGCCGTCTGGGAGCTTTCAACGAAAGCGCTGCTTAAACCCTTTGAGATATAAAAAAAAGGGTTCCCATGGGAAATGGGAAAAGGATCAGAATTACACGTTGGCGAAGCCACATACCAAAGCTAGTAAAGAAATATAAGAAAGGAAAGATGTATTTCTGTAAATTGCTTCGCAGCAACTTAGCATCCCATTATAAAATTCGATGACATTCAACGATTTCTAAACGTACACTGTATCTTTTTGTTTCTTTTTTCATAAAAAGCTTTTAAATAAATTGTATTGTTGTAGCTACAAATATTAAGTTACAAAATGATGTGTTAATACTTTTACCAACAATAAAAAGATTTACAATATAAAAATATTCTTATAAACCAAAATCACTCTTAGACTACCTTTTGTTACAGACATAAAATGAAACAATCTAAACCAATACATCCTGCAGATGTACAAATCCTAAAATATACCATCTTTCTGCACAACTTTTTAATAGAATTGAAAGCAGCTAATGACTTCGAAACTAAGTTGAGAGAGTATGTGAAACTTCTCTCGAGGAATACAAGAAAAAATAGAAATAACAGTTTAAAAGATAAAAAATTATTACATAAAGTATGGGTGTATTTAAGAACGCTATTACCAGATAGGATGGCTGATGATGGGCTCAATAATTTAAATGAATTTCTCTTAGATGTAGAAAAGGCACTTTACGATGTGAGTATAAATTTAATATTGATGAAGCAATAGCTAAAACTTTATGGTTTAGTGTGTGCAATTACAGTGGATGGATATTGAGTTAAATTCCAAGATTGTGCAAAGTCTAATTCTCACTAAACAAACATTGAACTCAGTAACAGCCCGTCGTCGTCCCGTATTACCTAGGACCAAAAACTATAACTAGAAAAATGTAGTTTCATAAAAATACACCTCTGTTTACCCATTAAGTGATGTACGCGTGTGTATATGTCGACAGTACTAAGGAAATAGGCACACAAAACTCTCTTAGAGTCCTATAATATCAAGGTTTAAATTGCCTTGAGGGATCTGGTGCCGTGGCGCATGTTGGGAGATGCCTATGTCCAACATTGGACTACAATTTTTCTAATTAATTGATTGAACAGGACTGAAACACTGGTACTCTTCCAATTTCTTAGCCTCTTAGGTATAATGACCTCCTAAACCCATAAGTTAATGATATTTTATATAAATTTAAGCAATAGATTAATATTTCAAGATCCTCGTGATTCTTCCAGACATAATTTGATATTTATAACATTGATTTTCAGTTACATGAAGCAATCAAAAGCATTTCTATGGTAACAAAATTCAAGCATCAAAATTGGTTTGGAAACCTTAAACAACTATACTTGAGGACGAATGAGAAGCATCTTCTGCAAATACTCCTACATATGTCTTTCTCTAGGCTGATTGAGCTGATAGAACACAACTGTGAAAATGGTTTAGAAGATAACTTTATAAGTTTTATGAAAACTCATAAAAAGGAATCCAAAAGAACTCTTGAAGAGATGGTATTTGTGTTGAAAATTATAGATGAGATTAAAAGTGGTTTGGAATAATATTACATTGTTGTTATAAGATTATACATAGGCGTTTCATCCCTTGTGCAATGGCCTTAACTAAATCAGTTGGAAACATAGGATATCCACGAACTGGAACTATTTAAGATCTTTCATAATAAAGTGAACCCTAATTAAAAGCTATGTTTTTAATTGTTATGTATGTGATGTTATCAAGATACATAGAGGTATTTAGCAAGGCAGCGCTGTAGGTCCTACTTTGTTCAGAGATATTGCTTCTTAGTGACGCTATCAACCTATTTTTAATGACACACATAGATAGAGACAGTATTAGAACAATGCCATTTAGTGTAGTTAGATATAATCAATTATTCAGGGAACTAGCGACATCAATCAATCAATCAATTAGCCTATTGCAGTCCACTGCTGGATATAGGCCTCTCCCATTAGCGACATATTTATTACAAACACTGAACTTTAACTGGCTACCTCAGGTCAACCAAGTGTGCGAAAAACTGAAAGCATTTATGGCCAACATGTACATTATCAATAATAGGATACCTCCCAAAGTGAAGCTCATGCTTTATAACGCGCTTGCCGAAACAATCATAGGATATGGAATTACTAGCTGTGGTAGAACTTTTAAAACGTACCTTGATCGTTTATTTCAGCTACAAAGTAAAATTTTGAAATTAATCATGTCACACCATAATGCGTCAAAAAGTGAAGACGATATAGAACTATTTAAGCATTGCAAGGTGCTTCCGGTTCACTCTAATGTCACACTATGCGTCCTCAAAGAACAATTCTTCAATGACAACATACAGATCGAAATATCTCATGATATTCAGACACGGTCAATATGTAATGAGAGACTGGAAACCTATAGGGCAAGGAATACCTACGGTGAAAGAACCACCCGTTATATAGTTCCCCGTTTAATTAATAAATTAAATACATCTTTCAAGCAAAGCATCACGCCAACACATATAAAAAATAAATTAAAAATACATTTCCTAAACATCCTGTAAATGCCTCGTACACCAAACCGGTTCTTTGTCAGCTCGACCTGACGATCGCTCACTGACAATTTATACTTCCTACCTGCGCCTTTTTTAATTTAATTTAATTTAATTTAATTTAATTATTTATTGTACGCTCACAGTAAACAATTTACAAACATTACAGATAAAATACGTGTACAAAGGCGAGCTTAACTCAGTACTGAGTTTTCTCCCAGCAAACCTTTGGGGGAACGTGGAGAAGGACACCAAATGGGCAAACATGGGTGTACAAACAGAAGAATATACATACATACTTTATTTTTTTTTTTATCGTGCGGAAATCCCTTCGGATACCCCCCCGCCGGCCAGCGGGGGCGGTTATGTCGGGCTTGCACCGACTAATACCGCACGCCGTCTCGGGTCTTCAGACGCCGGGGTGTAAGGTTACCCATAGAGCATATCCCTCGCACCCCGGCTGACCCTGGGCCATCTCACCACTAACAGCATCGCTCATCCTGTCTCCTCTGAAAGTAGAGGAGACAGGATCTGATTTATAATAACTAAAAGTCTGTGTAAATTAGTGATAAGAATAGATATTTCAAACATATAATAAGGTGAAATATTATGTATACTATACTAAACATGTAATCGCAATATAGAATGCACGGCACTCCGCACAAACCTTAGTGGTTTATGGAATGCCGTGATAATGTAATTTAATTGTGTGATGTTGTAAAATAAATAAATAAAACAAGTTGAAGGGATTTTCGATTTTGCGTTTTTTTTTTTTTGCGATTTTTTGGGATTTTTTCTTTATCTTGCAATGGTTCACCCCAGCACAAATCTATTACCGAAAACAGCAACTCGATAGCTTATCTCCTTCATACCCAAAACCGTGACAGAAAATTGGCAACGACGACGACGTCGACGACAACTCCATAGCAATAGGGCTTTTCTAAAGAAAATCCCTAAAAAATAATTTACTTATATAATGTAAACTACAAATAAATGTACTCTAAGCATTCCTACACCATTCAACTGAATGTAATGAAAAAATTGTACGTTAAAGCTTATAAAGCTTATACCAGCTGCTGCTCGTGGTTCTGCCTGATATCTACCTAAAAAGTATGCTATATTTTACTTCGAGTATATGCCAACTTTTAACAAAATTAGTTCAGCGACAGTAGGCATGAGAAGGTACCAGACAGACAGAGTTACTTTGCATTTGCATAAGTGTCGATTAAAATTTCCATCTTACCAATACTCATCCTTAACTCTAAAGTAGTAAGTCACATAATAATTTCCACAGCAGGTGAATTTCGGCTTTACACTTCTGTGAATCGATGACTCACTACCTATTCTCGTAAAAAAAAGATGTTCAAAATCTCGATCTCATCGATCTCCCATATGCCAAAAAGGTGTTCTCATAACAAAATTTTGTTAAAAATATTAAAAATTCTGATACGAGAACTCCTTTTTTAAAGGAAAAGATTGAGATTGAGCCAACAACGATCACCAACATGAAGTTATTTAGGTCAACGGCTTACTTAAATCTAGATAAAAAAAAACAGCAAAAGCTGCGCATATTTTTTTTCTGCCACTTAGGTGGGAGACAAGCACACGACTCACCTGATGTGAAGCGGTTACCGCGGCCTATGGACGTGTGCAACACCAGGGGCGTAACACTCGCGCTGCCGACCGGCGTGCGGAAATCCGTTCGGATACCCCCCCGCCGGTCAGCGGGGGCGGTTATGTCGGGCTTGTACCGACTAAAACCGCACGCCGTCTCGGGTCTTCAGACGCCGGGGTGTAAGGTTACCCATAGAGCATATTCCTCGCACCCCAACTGACCCTGGGCCATCTCACCACTAACAGCATCGTTCATCCTGTCTCCTCCGAAAGCAGAGGAGTACGGAGAGCGATGTGTTCCCGCCACTTTGGGTATTGGCCGACGATCAATGCCAACCCTATGAAAGGGAAGCCATTGACCGCCGCCCAGGGTGTACCGGCCGCTCCGATTCCGTTCCCCCCGAACTGCAGCGGGATCGGAATCGGAGCGACACTCGAGGAGGTTACCCAACACACACCCCCGCGCTGCCGACCCTATAAATACCATATGTATGAAGATCGGCAAACACCAAAGTCATTTATGTCTTATTACGTAGGGCGTAATAGGCTCTCCCCATCCAAGTCAACTAGACAGTGACAGACAGTCGAGCCAGACAATCGTTTAACCGCATTCTAGAACCCATTACACAAGCTAGTGAAGCTATGCTTACTTTGGGTCTAGATAGCGTTGTGTAGAATGTCGTAGAATATTTATTAGACTTACCTGCATGGAACGATAAGCCAACAAGCTTAGATCCAGGCTAAACAGACTTCTATTTTCAACTTTATAAGTTCCAAAAATCTTGAACAAACTCGTGCATGTACACTATCTGGCCAATCAAAAAACCAATAAAAGGACAGATCAGAGAATGACGGGAGCCCTTTGAACAATTGTGACGTTCAAATAATCTATTATTGGTTGATAGCCGCGCCTCCGGCCGTCGTGCCCGCGCTTACCTCCAAAGAGACCTTAATAATACACGTGTGGCGATACCACATGCACCCAGTGCCATCTAGCGACAACAAGTTGAACTACTTCGATACTACTACGTCACTAACAATCCTGAATCGCGAAAGTGAAGTTCGCGCGCTAGTATAACATATATACAACATCCCAACGACAACCGTTGGGCCGCGGCCCGCCAGGCGTGATCACCTTGCCTGGTCGGAGGATCCTCCCACTGTGTTGGAGGAACATCACGCCCCGTACCTCCACAAACAAATTTGACCTGTATGAATCGCATAAGTTGATAAGATTCGTAACATAACATAACTTCACTCCTATAGGGTAGGCAGAGGTGAATTACACACCCACGATTCGCCAGTTATGTTTAGGCCCCAATGTAATGGAGGGCGAGCCTATTGCCTTCTACCGGGCACATTAATAAGATTCGATCGATTCGAGTCTAAAAATAGATTTTTTTTTTTCAGTGACATGACATGTGTCGTATCTCTTTAACCTAAATGGATCGCTAAGTTTATGAGCCAGGTAAAAGAGATGTTTTTTTTTCTATTTTCATGTGCTTTGCCTGTCTTAACTGCATGAAATGCATAAATTGACGAAATTCATACCAGACTAGATACTTTATCTTATCCTAGTTCCTCTTGCCAGATGGTTACCGGACACGGGTGTTTCGGTAAGTATCTGTGGCGCATCCACCGGGAGACAACGCCGCAGTGCCACCACTGCGGCGGCCACCACTGTTGGTGGAGTGCCCTGCGTGGGCGAGTCAACGCCGGGATCTCGTTGCGGTCCTGGGCGTGGACGTTCTCTCTTTGGAGACCATGGTGAGGGCCGTGGTCTCCGACGGGAGTAAGTGGCACGCCGCCGCCTCTTTCTGCGAGCAGGTAATGTGCGCGAAAGAGACCGCGGAGAGGGAGCGGGGAAGAACCCTGCCCCCCGAGTTCCGCAGTCTGCGGCGAGGATGCCGCAGACTCGTGTACGC
Organism: Cybosia mesomella; assembly: GCA_946251805.1. NCBI lineage: Eukaryota > Metazoa > Arthropoda > Insecta > Lepidoptera > Erebidae > Cybosia > Cybosia mesomella. The sequence goes on along the minus strand of OX276417.1, from coordinate 12,542,810 downwards.
CCAGGACTACCGACCTCCATGATCGGGGCCTGAGGACAGCAGTTGGCCGACTCGCCGTCTTTACAGAAGCAGGCCGTGGCGGAGGCGTGTAGTGTGTGTCCTACACACGCCTGCCAACTCACCGACGCAGGATAAAACCTGACCCCACCTGGCCAAGGTCCGCCGGTAACCCTGGAGTTATCCTTTCGAGGGCTTACCCGGGGTGCCCGGCAATGGACACTTGGGGAGGACACCGTGCGGTTTTTACGATACACGACATAACCACCCCCGCTGGCCGGCGGAGAGGATCCGAAGAGATTTCCGCACATAAAAAAAAATCGTAGTTAATCTTCACTACATAGTATAAAACAAAGACGCTTTCTCTGTCCCTATATCCTATGTCCCTATGTCCCTATGTATGCTTAAATCTTTAAAACCACGCAACGGATTTTGATGCGGTTTTTTTTTTAATAGATAGAGTGATTAAAGAGGAAGGTTTATTATGTATAATAACATCCAAGCCGGGGCGGTTCGCTAGTAATATTATAAATGTGAAAGTTTGTGAAGATGTTTGTATGTTTGTTACTCAATCACGCTTAAACAGGTGGACAGATCTGGCTGAAATACGAGTACACGGTACAGGGATATCTATAGCAACTGAAACTTAATAATATAGATATGGACATATTAGCTCGTTACATATGAAATTGCCGTTTTTCTTGAAGAAATTGGAGGAAACCAAATTTTCAGTAGGTACTAACATTTTTACGATTTTTTTGGGTATGAATGAGACAACATTAAGCTAACTAACAGCAACTTTTATTAGGTACATTTTTGAAAAGTGACAGCTGTTAGGTAATACGAAATTTATGAAATTTATCATCAAAATGAATAGCAATTTAGGAAGTACTGTTTTTGAAGATCGAATTAATTTATCAAGCGGCCAATAAAAACAAAATTTAACACAGAGTTGTAAAATCTTGAAATCAACTTTCAAAACAAAATAAATAATGGAAATAGCTGTTAAATTACAGAAATAACGAACTCATGAATTTGTAAGATTTCGGCAATTTCATAGGGATAAAGAAATTATTATTTAACTGTATTAGATTATTTTTTTAATTTTTGGGTCTGTGGGGCTTTCACTTTAACTATACAATATTGTTACAACGATCGTCGATATCTCGGAAACTACTGATCGAATCTTCTAGAAATTAAAACGCATTGTTAATGTCGAAGTACTCTATCGATCCGTTTAGAAAAATCCAGAAAAGTCAATACAAAATCACACGCCCTTTTGTCTACCTATACCAACTTTACCTACAAATCGCGATAAAAAGGGCATTCACCTCTATCGTCGGCACGACTGTGTAGGTACTTATTTTCTCGAACGCCCCAGTAAATACCTACTATTCTCGAACGCCCTAGTACCTTCCGGAATATTCTACCCCGCTTATTAAGAGATATAAAAGGACGCCCGGCTATCGACACGAGGCAGTTAATTTTCGAAAGTGAAAGCGAACACATCTTACCGAAGTGAATCAAGAGAGTTATACCTGCGACTTAAGGAACTACTGTGGACTACTGTGAACTGCTGAGCGACTGGAACTGTTGAAGAGTACTGTGTGTGCTAGTTATTTAGTTGTCTAGTTTGTGGTGAGCGAATAAACCTCTTTGTTGTGTAAACGGCATTTAATTTGTACCCCGCGCACGTAACAACTGGTGTCAGAAGTGCGATGCCGTTATTACCACGTGAAGACGAAGGGCGTACTCCACGGACCAGACGTCAAGTAGAAATGGATGCTGCACGTCAACGGAGCCTTAAAGAGGAAGGGCGTCAGGCCGATCCTGCTATCTCATCGGTAACTACGGGAGCACCAGATGGAACCTCGTCAGATACCAACATGATGACGCTGTTGGCTTCTATGCAGCAGATGATGCAGGCCTCTATGCAAGAAATGCAGGCCAATCAAGAGGCTAGTCGACAGACGATGCAGGCCTCCATGCAAGAGATGATACAGGTCAACCAAGAGGCTAGTCGGCAGATGTTACAGGCCTCCATGCAAGAGATGCAGGTCAACCAAGAGGCTAGTCGAAAGACGATGCAGGCCTCCATACAAGAGATGCAGGCCAAACAAGAGGCTAGTCAACAGATGATGCAGGCCAACCAGGAAGCTGTCATGGGTAAAATCGATGCAGGCATCCATGCACTGGGAGATAAAGTGAAGAACCTTGAAGACAGCCTGCAAATGCTGAGTAAGGAAGTGGCTTTGAAGACAGGAACCATCGACGACCGCTTTCAAGAGCTTGAAAAAGAGATCGTCAGGCTAAAAACCTGTGGACCTGTTGCCGTGACCATTGACGACCGCTTGCAAGAACTGGAAAAAGAGATCGTCAGACTAAAAACCTGCGGACCTGTTGCCGCGACCTCACCCTCATCAGCGAAGTTCGACCTACCACACTTCGATGGAACCTCCTCGTGGACAGCCTTCAAGTACCAATTTGAGATATTGGTAAAAACTAAAGCCTGGAGCAACGAGGAGTCTTTTATGGCCTTGACACTTGCATTACGAGGAGATGCCTTAGTAATACTGGAAAACCTGCCACCTGAAGGAAGGACACTGGAGTCTCTGATGGAAGCGTTAGACACACGCTACGGTGACAAGCACCTGGAAAATGTCTACCGAGCGCAGCTACGCGAGAGAAAACAAAAAGCTGGTGAAAGCCTCCAGGAATGGGCTGTAGAGGTTGAAAGGCTCGTTCGTCGGGCCTACTCATCGACACCCGTGATGATCGAGACCACCCTACTGGAGGCCTTCCTAAACGGTATACGGGACGCAGAAGTGAAAACTAGTGTACAGTTGCGTCACCACCAGACCTTAAAAGAAGCACTGGCTTATGCCCTTGAGGTGGAAACCGTACGGCAGAATGCCGGGATAAGTAAGGTCAGGGAGATCAAGGAGGTAGTTGAGGAGGAGAGGAAGCCACGGTATGTCCCAACGTGTTATTCCTGTAGAGGAAGGGGCCATATCCAGTCAGAGTGTCCTTCGAGGAAACGGAGGAGGGTCACGGACTCCGGGACCCAGGTCGATCAAGATGTTCCGTTAAACTAAATGTCGCCAGGGCCGCGGGGCGGGCGCTGGCTGGTCGACATGAGGCCCCAACCATCACAATAACTCAAGTTGTCAATGGAAATAGTCTGATCATCGAGGCCATCTTAGACAATCAACCTTGCAGTTTAACAGTGGATACTGGAGCTTCACGTACAGTTGTAAGGCCGGAATTGCTGAAACGCACCATAAGGTGGGAAAAACGATCTCCGAGGTGCCAGCTTCAGACAGCTACTGGCCAGCCAGTGACCGTCCTCGGTGAAACAGATGTGGAGGTAAGAATTGGCGACCAAATATACCACCAGTCAGTATTAATTGCTAATATTACTGATGATTGCATTTTGGGACTGGATTTCTTGACGAATCACCGATGTGTCTTGGATATACCTAGAGGAGTGCTGAGATTTCCTGATCAGGAAGTTTGTTTACAAGGATCGCACCCGTGTACTCTTTACTGTTTAACGGATACGACGTTAGCTCCTAAATCGGAAACATTAGTCAGAGTGAGGTTTCCTGCGAAGACTGAACAAAGAAGATGTCTTATTGTGGAAGATACCGGCAGTCATGAAAACTTAATAACAGCGAGAACCTTACTGATGCCGAACGGAATCGCTAGGGTGAGAATCCTCAACCTCAGTGACGAAATAGTTCTCCTAAAGAAGAATAGTGTGGTTGGAAAATGTGAAGAAGTAAAGTACCTGAGACGGCTGAACAGCACTACGACTAAACAAGGCGGTACACAAATCTCCGAAGATCGCATCCAGCAACTTCTCGAGAATTCAAAGGAAAACTTATCGGCATCAGAATTGCATCAAGCCAGAGACCTCTTGCTACGATTTAGAGACATCTTTGCAACCGGAAATGACTGTGGAAGGACTGGGCTCGTGAAACACCGGATTGACACAGGTGACTCCAGGCCTATAAAACAAAGACCTCGACGTTTACCATGGGCAAGAGAAGAGGAGGTAGCAGTTATGATTAAAGACATGGCCGATAACAAGGTGATTGAACCTTCAACGAGTCCATGGTCATCACCTGTGGTACTAGTGAAAAAGAAGGATGGCAGTACAAGGTTTTGTGTGGATTACCGAATGTTGAATAATGTCACGAAGAAAGACAGTTATCCTTTGCCTAGGATCGACGATACCCTGGACATGCTTAGTGGTATGAAATGGTTTTCAACCATCGATTTAAAAAGTGGCTATTGGCAGGTGGAGATCAGTCCAGACGATAAAGAGAAGACAGCCTTTAGTACAGGAATTGGAAACGGTTTATGGCATTTTAATGTCATGCCATTTGGTTTATGTAATGCACCAGCCACGTTTGAACGCCTCATGGAAAGAGTAATGGTGGGTCTACTTGGAGACGTCTGTCTGGTTTACCTGGACGATGTTATAGTTATGGGACGCAGCTTCAAAGAAAACCTGAAGAACCTGGAAATAGTTTTTACTCGGATTCGTGAGGCTAACCTTAAACTGAGTCCAAAGAAGTGCGCTCTATTTAAAAAGGAGGTCAGCTATCTTGGACATGTGATCTCAACGGAAGGAGTTAAAACCGACCCCGAGAAGATTAAAGCTGTTCAAGAATGGCCTGTTCCAAAGAACAAAACGGAGGTTCGTGCGTTTCTGGGACTATGCGCGTATTACAGACGCTTCATTAAGCATTTCTCGGATATTGCAAAACCACTACACCGACTGACGGAAGATAAACGAGACTTCGTTTGGGACCTGGATTGCGAGCAAGCTTTTAGTACGCTTAAACAACGATTGTGCGAAGCCCCTATATTGGGTTATCCTACTAGGGAAGGTAGATTCATTGTGGACACGGACGCTAGTAACAGCGGAATAGGTGGAGTGTTGTCACAAGTGCAGGGAGATCGCCATGTTGTAATAGCATACTTCAGTAAATCGCTATCTAAACCGGAAAGGAATTACTGTGTTACTCGTCGTGAACTTCTCGCTGTGGTGAAGTCTTTACAGCATTTTAACAAGTATCTTATAGGACGAGAGTTTACACTAAGGACAGATCATGCTGCGCTACAGTGGTTGCTGCAATTCAAGAACCCAGAAGGCCAAGTAGCAAGATGGATCGAGCAACTACAGGAATTTCCCTTTGTGATAGAACACCGAAGTGGAAAAGGGCACGGCAATGCTGATGCTTTGTCACGAAGGCCGTGTGTCGAAGATTGCAAGCATTGTCAAAGAAACGAAGCCCGAGAAGAGATTAAAGTCATAAGGGTGAATGGACTTGACGACGAATGGACTGGAAGCAGTATGAAGAAGGCGCAAGAGGATGATGATGATCTGAAACCTATACTGCACTGGAAACAGCTTGGCAGCAAACCCCAATGGAGTGACGTATCTGCTTACAGTTCGACGACCAAAAGCTATTGGGCCCAGTGGGACAGCTTAGCACTGGTAGACGATGTCCTGTATAGGAAATGGGAGTCTAACGATGGTAAGGAAGTAACCATGCAAGTAGTGGTACCAAGAAGCAAGGTGGCCCCACTTTTACGGCACATCCACGATGGTGTTTCTGGCGGGCATCTCGGAGTCAAGAAAACCCTGGTTAAAGTGCGACAGCGGTTTTACTGGCTTCGTTGTCGGGAAGATGTCGAGGATTGGTGCCGTAAATGCACTGCATGTGCTTCGGTTAAAGGACCGCAGACAAGAAGCAAAGGAAAATTGAAGCTGTACAACGTTGGGGCACCGTGGGAACGTATCGCCATTGATGTTGCTGGACCTTTTCCAACGACTGATGAGGGTAACAAATACATCATAGTAGTGCAAGACTACTTCACTAAGTGGCCGGAAGTATTTGCGACACCCAACCAGGAAGCAGTCACTGTAGCCAAGAAACTAGTTCAGGAAGTGGTCAGTCGATATGGCGCACCTATGGAGATCCACTCCGACCAAGGACGGAACTTCGAGTCTGCTCTGTTTCAAGAAATGTGCAAACTCCTCGGTATAAACAAGACCCGTACGACTCCAGCGCACCCACAGTCAGACGGAATGGTCGAGAGGTTTAACCAGACGTTGGAAAATCACTTGGCTAAAGTTGTCGACGAACACCAAAAAGATTGGGACCAGTACATCCCACTGTTCCTGATGTCCTATCGATCTGCGGTGCATGACAGTACGGGACACACTCCAGCTAAAGTAAATTTTGGTCGAGAGATAAGGCTACCAGTGGATGCAATAACCGGCACGCCACCCGAAAGTCCTAAGCCCGTAACGGACTACGTGAGTGAACTTCAAAACCGGCTGGACGAGGTGCACAGAATGGTACGGGAAAACAATTTGAAGACAGGTATAAGGATGAAAACCCGGTACGATAGAAATGCAAACACCAACGGTTTTGAAGAAGGAACACTGGTATGGTTTCACAACCCGCTACGCAGAAAAGGGAAATCTCCAAAACTTCAAGCTCGCTGGGAAGGACCCTATACGGTTGTCACAAGAATCAATGACATCACCTACCGCATTAAGAAGGGTCTTAGGGGAAAACCAAAGGTAGTCCATGTGGATAGGTTGACGCGATATCATGGAACAAATGATGCTCGGGACGAGCATGATTAAGAGGGGGGTAATGTTACAACGATCGTCGATATCTCGGAAACTACTGATCGAATCTTCTAGAAATTAAAACGCATTGTTAATGTCGAAGTACTCTATCGATCCGTTTAGAAAAATCCAGAAAAGTCAATACAAAATCACACGCCCTTTTGTCTACCTATACCAACTTTACCTACAAATCGCGATAAAAAGGGCATTCACCTCTATCGTCGGCACGACTGTGTAGGTACTTATTTTCTCGAACGCCCCAGTAAATACCTACTATTCTCGAACGCCCTAGTACCTTCCGGAATATTCTACCCCGCTTATTAAGAGATATAAAAGGACGCCCGGCTATCGACACGAGGCAGTTAATTTTCGAAAGTGAAAGCGAACACATCTTACCGAAGTGAATCAAGAGAGTTATACCTGCGACTTAAGGAACTACTGTGGACTACTGTGAACTGCTGAGCGACTGGAACTGTTGAAGAGTACTGTGTGTGCTAGTTATTTAGTTGTCTAGTTTGTGGTGAGCGAATAAACCTCTTTGTTGTGTAAACGGCATTTAATTTGTACCCCGCGCACGTAACAATATTGAAGTGACAGCCTTGCTAAGTCAAATTTAATAATTAGTAAATTGAATATAATATAATAGTTACTTGTATTTGAGTATTTTATAATGATTATTTTTCATTTTAATTAATTAAATACTTCTATTAATTTATTTATATGGATTTATGGATTGAATTATAGTCGGGTGGGTGCGAAGAATGTTATTCCTTTATTGTAAGTACCTTAAGTAACTTTAGGTGCGAATGTTGGGTGCAGTAGTGGGTGGACTGTGGTTAAATGTACCGTTGATTTGTGCGAGAAGATATGTAGGTATATCTATTTGTTCGGTAGTGCTCTTTATCAGAATGCCTATTATTATTATTAATATATATTTCACCCTTGACTACGACATCAAGACACACTCTCTCTTATACGCGGGATAGCCGCTTATAAACTCGGATACTCCTTTGCAACCACAAATCTGATTTCAACCAAATTTGGCATGGTCATAACGACAATCTAGGGGCATGTTTTGAGACCATAAAATTAAAAATCGGACATGCCATTGAGGAAATACCACCGAAAAACAAATTTACCATTGAAACTAATGGAAAAAGTTCGCTCGCGCAAAAATTGAATTTTTCAGATTTTAAAATAAAAAAATAAATGCTCGCTCAGCTCCATTTTCTTGCGATCGGCTAACTGCATCGCATCCCTAGTATATTCAATTTATTTTATTTAATGCTTCGTGTGATTGACCATTAATGATTTTTTTTTCCTTTGCGATTTTTTTGTAGCAATCGCTCGATGTATAGTATAGGTTGATGGCATCCGTGAGTTGCATTAGGGCCCAGTTGAAAACCAGCGTCAGGTCCTTGTGGCCTGGCAGATGCTGAACTGGGTTCCTGTTACTGCAACCATGGGGCGCGTGCCTTCCTGTTTTCGACTCTGTTTTAATCTGTACCTAACCACGTAATATGCTATTATTATTTAAACTAGCGACCCACCCCGGCTTCGCACGGGTGCAATAGATGTTATTATACATATAAACCTTCCTATTCAATCACTCTATCTATTAAAAAAAGCGGCCAAGTGCGAGTCGGACTCGCCCATTAAGGGTTCCGTAGAAGCAAGTAGCAAGCTTTTTTTTAAATTTTTATATCTGAGTTGATTGAATGAAAGGTAAATTGCGGTTTACGATTTATGACGTATTAAAAAAAAACTACTTACTTGATCTCGTTCAAAACAATTATCGTTGGAAGTTTACATGGAAATGTACATCATATATTGTTTTTAGTTTTATCATTCTCTTATTTTAGAAGTTACAGGGGGGGGAGAACATTTTACCACTTTAGGAGTGTCTCCCGCGCAAACCATTGAGTTTAAAAAAAATGATATTAGAAACCTCAATATCATTTTTGAAGAGCTACCTCACACATACGTCTTCGATGAAAAAAACAATTTTGAGTTTCAGTTCTAAGTAAGTTTCTGTGTGAAAATCTTAATGCGGTTCACAGAATACATCTACTTCCCAAGTTTCAAAAGCATAGTTCTTATAGTTTCGGAAAAAAGTGGCTGTGACATACAGACGGACAGACAGACAGACATGAAGAATCTATAAGGGTTCCGTTTTTAGCCATTTGGCAACGGAACCCTAAAAACCGCATCATAATTCGTTGCGTAGTTTTAAAGATTTAAGCATACATAGGGACACAGGGATAGAGGGACAGACAAAGCGACTTTGTTTCATACTATGTAGTGATGATATGTATGTCTCTCTCCTTCTGTTTTACCCGTCACTGTATCTCGCGGAATTTTCAGTAATAAAAGAGTCTTTCTTTCTTTCTTTCTAGTCTGGAATCACCATAGGATACTTTTTATCCCCGAGATAGGTTCCTATGGGTAGCGGGATCAGAATTCCACGCGGGCGAAGTCACGAGCAACCGTCTACTCGAATATGTTCAAGTATCTGTTCAACTAATTGAACATAATAAATTAAATAAATAAATATTCTACGACATTCTACACAGCGCTTTCTAGACCCAAAGTAAGCATAGTTTAACTAGCTTGTATTATGGGTTCCAGAACGCGGATAAATATACTTCTATTCTAATTTTTTTTTTTTTTATTCCTATTTTATTTTATCTTATTATATTATTATGACGACCTCTGTGGCGTGGTGGTAGTGCGTTCGACTGCTAAGCCAGAGGTCGCGGGTTCGATTCGCGCTCAGTGCAAAAATGTATATTTGCGCTGGTCTGGGTGTTTCTATGGTATTCATTTAGAAAAAAAAAATGTATATAAGTATGTTTATCCGCATTATAGAACCCATATGACAAGCTCTGCTTAGTTTGGGTCTAGATGGCGCTGTGTACTTTGTCCTACAATATTGATTTATTTTATTTATTTATTTATTCTTTTTTTTTTAAATACATACTTATTATACATAGAAACACCCAGACCACTGCAAATAGACATATTCATGCATACAAATATTTGCACTGAGCGGGAATCGAACCCGCGCCCCCTGTCGTAGCAGTCGAATGCACTACCGCTTCGCCACAGAGGCTTGTACTTTCATATTTCAATAGCCCACGTCATTTAAAATCTAAACGAAGTGCCCTTAAATCTTGTAATTATGGAAACGTCAAAGCGTCGGTAAGTTAGTGGTTAAGGAGTCAACCCTACGATCGAGAGGTCCCGGGTTCGAATCCTGGCCATTACGATACCGACGTGAACCCACTCCTAACACAAACATTTAAGCTTAGCTGGAAGGGTTAGGGGGATTATTAGTAATTTCGGTTATTAATATTCTTAATACAGAAAAAAAAACTGGTATCGTCAAACTGTCATATATTATGACCGATGACGTCACATAAAACAGGGACGCGATTGTTGGTTATAATTTTCAATAGAGAAGAAGCCTAAACTTAAATACCAGTTAGTATTACATAAACTCATATATACATAAACTCACGCCTATATCCCGGAAGGGGTAGGCAGAGGTGCTAGCACCCACATTTCGCCAGTTTATGTTTTAGGTCCCAATGTAATAGATGGCGAGCCTATTGCCATTAACCGGGCACTTATAAGCCTGCGATAAATACACACATAACTTCGAAAAGCATCGAAAAGTCATTGGTGTGTGCCATGGTAAGACCTGGGATCGAACCCGAGACCTCGTCTCAGCAGTCCATTACCCATACCACTAGGCTATCGCGGCTTTTCCACCAGTTAGTACCCTACAAATAAATAAATAAATATAACAGTAAGTTCCACAAGGACCACAGATTTTATCGTTTGCGAGTAAAGAAACATGTCAGGTCTAGATGACGAAACCCCAACATCCTCCGGAATTTTATAGAGCTTTTCATACGTGTCGAATAGGAGAGTCCGATCTGGGGCAGTATCTAAGTTTGAATAAAGTTTGTTCCTGGATTTTTATAGTTTTGACAATTCGCCATAAATAAAAATGTTTCTATGTCGGAAATTAAACGTTAAGTATAGTGGAATAGTGCATGATGTCGACTATGTGTGAGTGGAAAGTGAATAGGTGTTTTTCTGAGCGAAGTCTATTGCTCCTATTTCTTCGTGCAATATCACAAGTAACCTAACCTATGTATATTTATACTTAGGAGCTCAGTGTCCAATATATGGTTAACAATTACCACGAGGGATCGAAATATACCATATCTAGTACTAAATAAAAGCGGCCAAGTGCGAGTCGGACTCGCCCATGGAGGGTTCCGTAGCAGCAAGTAACATAATAATGTTTTTTTTTTAATTTCTATATTTGTGTTCATTGAATGAAAGGTAAATTGCGGTATACGGTTTATGATGTATTAAAAAAAACTACTTACTAGATCTCGTTCAAACCAATTATCGGTGGAAGTTTACATGGTAATGTAGGTACATCATATATTTTTTTTTAGTCTTATCATTCTCTTATTTTAGGACACACATTTTACCACTTTGGAAGTGCCTCTCTTGTAAACTATTCAGTTTAGAAAAAATTTAAATTAGAAACCTCAATATCATTTTCGAAGACCTATCCATAGATACCACATACGTATGGGTTCGATGAAAAAAAGTTTTAGTAAGTATGGGGAGCCCCCAAAATTGAATGTATTTTTCTATTTTTGTGTGAAAATCTTAATGCGGTTCACAGAATACATCTACTTACCAAGTTTCAACAGCATAGCTCTTATATTTACGGAAAAAAGTGGCTGTGACATACGGACGGACAGACAGACAGACATGACGAATCTACAAGGGTTCCGTTTTTTGCCATTTGGCAACGGAACCCTAAAAATGACAACACTATTGAAATACTATTTCGAATGATTTTTAATTTCATCTAAAATTTTCGTTACAAACATCATCTCTCCTAGAGTTCTTTTCGCTTCCGTTCTATGGGTTTTCATATATCCTACGAAGTCATCTTCCAACCCATTCTCGGAGCCCTGTTCTATCAGCTCAATCAGTCTGGTCAAAGATATATGGAGAAGCAATTCTCTGATATGCTTTTCGTTCGGTGTCAAGTACAGTTGCTTGAGATTCTCGAACCAATTTTGGTGCTTGAAATGTGTTACCTGCGATATACTCGTAATGGCTTCGTGTAACTGAAATATACAATTTATAGAAATAAAGGGAATAATAATAATTTATTGATACAGTAATCCTTTACATATCTTAATTGAGCTGAGTTAGACAAAGTCGAGCGAAAGCTCCTCATACCAGACTTCAGGATTTTCTTTGTCACAGGTCTCCTCCTAAACTACTAATCCAATCAGAACCAAATTTGGCATGATTAAAGAGGTCAATCAGAAGAAGGTTTATGGATATATTTTGAAAAAATTAATGCTACCACAGAGGAATGATAACCGTTAAAAAAATTCCAGATGGAATTACATAATAACCGCTCAAGACACTGTGACCAAACTTTACACGCTCAGAAAGCATGTCCAGAGTTGTGACTTTCAAAAAGAATTTTCAAAATCGGACTAGCCACGGAGGAATGATCACTGTTCAAAATTTTCAAAATCTGATTCACGATGTCTCACTCAGCTCAACAATGCAAGCAGCGATTCGCCTTGCAGACCTAGTAGCTATATGAGATACAGTCCAGAAAGGAACTACACACACACACACACACAGTGCACAAATTGTATAAACCCTGACTCCCAAACTAGGTATTCTTGTAACTTAGGAATCCGTGTTCTGCTGTTACCGTTATAGAAAAACAATTCTCTATTTCGTGTGGTTTGCAGTATCTGATTATAATAAAGTGTTTATAAAGTTATAGTTTTTTAATAATGAGTTGAGCGAGCGAAGCTCTTATACGCGGCATAGCCGTTTGTTGGTGGCTGAACTCCTCCGTAACCACTCGCGCGATCTTGACCAAATTTACCAAGGTGATAGTATGGACACTGAGGTGTGTTTTGAAGCGAGATGGTTCATGTCCGATGTACCATTGAGGAATAATCACCGAAAAACAGTTTCACGAGCGCGCGGCCTTAGCTAAGCGCGCGACTGTAGTAAGATGTCTTATTTTCAAGTAAGAGTACTGTCGCTCAGCGCAATTTTTTTCAGTCGCACCCTGCACTGAATTCCTAGTTCTATGGGTATATAAGTTTTGGTATATGTACAGAGTGTATGTGCGTGTTTGCGTGTGCTAATAAATAAATATTATGCTGATTAATAAAATAATGCTAAGAAATATACCAAGATTGGCTTGGAACCTCACCTGTAAGCCGGTAAACGTGACGATTGACGGACGAGTCTCTTGCGCAGGGCGAGCGACCGCCTGGCCTTCGAGGGAAATCTCGGAATTGGAAGGTCTGACAGCAGTTACTCCCATAAAAGTCATATAAGTCAAACCAATAAGAGGAGTAGAATTAATCTCACACCAGGCTCCAAGTGAGGACCTCAAATGAATCCTGGACCGATTCTAGTCAATGCTTACTATAAAACTGCATTGTCATTGGAACTGAATCAAGTTGGAAATATTAAATAATAATAATGAATATTTTACGACATTCTAGATAGCGCTTTCTAGAACAAAAGTAAGCATAGTTTAACTAGCTTGTGTTATGGGGTCTAGAATGCGGATAAACATACTTTTATACTTTTTTTTGTAAATACATATTATGCATAGAAACACCCAGACCGATGCAAATAGACATATTCATGCATACAAATATTTCCACTGAGCGGGAATCAAACCCGCGCAACTTGCCGTAGCAGTCGAATGCACTACCGCTGTGCCACATAGGCCATCGATTCAAATCCGTTTGATAAAGGAAAATAAGAATTGGATTTATTCAGCTTGCAAGGTTTTCAGACACTGACAAACAGAATACGTACATTTTTTTTTTGTGCGGAAATTCCTTTGGAAACCCCCCCGCCGGCCAGCGGGGGTGGTTATGTCGGGTTTGAACCGACTAAAACCGCACGCCATCTCGGGTCTACAGACGCCGGGGTGTAAGGTTACCCATAGAGCATATCCCTCGCACCCCGACTGACCCTGGGCCATCTCCGGTTTCGAGATGGCCCCCTAGAATCCCGTACCTTTTTTTTTTTTTTTTTTTATCGTGCGGAAATCCCTTCGGATACCCCCCCGCCGGGCAGCGGGGGCGGTTATGTCGGGCTTGCACCGACTAAAACCGCACGCCGTCTCGGGTCTTCAGACGCCGGGGTGTAAGGTTACCCATAGAGCATATCCCTCGCACCCCGGCTGACCCTGGGCCATCTCACCACTAACAGCATCGCTCATCCTGTCTCCTCTGAAAGCAGAGGAGTACGGAGAGCGATGTGTTCCCGCCACGTTGGGTATTGGCCGACGATCAATGCCAACCCTATGAAGGGGTGAAGGGGAAGCCATTGACCGCCGCCCAGGGTGTACCGGCCGCTCCGATTCCGTTCCCCCCGGACTGCAGCGGGATCGGAATCGGAGCGACACTCGAGGAGGTTACCCAACACACACCCCTAGAATCCCGTACCTCGGAGAGCATATTAAGCCGTCGCGCGTCGGTCCCTGTTGCCATATGTTAACAGTCGTTACGGATAATCGGAGCCCTAAAAAAATCCTGCAACCATCTAACTACAGAACTTCAATATCACCAGTGGGTTGTGGAGTTCAGATGGCAGTTGCTTTGTGAAAAATATTGAAGTTCAGCCGTTTAGTAGTCACTTTGAAAGCCGACCACAACTGCGTTGGGAAAACGCAGGGATTATGATAACACACATAAAAATTTACATAACATAACATAACTTCACGCCTGTATCCCCGAAGGGGTAGGCAGAGGTGTATTACACACCCACGATCCGCCAGTTATGTTAAGGTCCCAATGTAATAGGGGGCGAGCCTATTGCCATCAACCGGGCACATTATTAAGCGAGTGATAATTATCATTTATAAATGCACACATAACTACGAAAAGTCAGAGGTGTGTGCCCGGGGCGACTGGGGATCGAACTCGAGACCTGGTCTCAGCAGTCCGGTACATACGCCACTGGGCTATTATCGCTTCATCTCATATCATCATCATTTAAAGTTAAATAAATACTTACGTCTTGTAACGCCCTTTCTACATCTAAAAGAAATTCATTCAACTCATTAAGTACATTAACAGAAGTCAAATTTGGTAATAGCGTTCTCATACGTAACCAAACTCTGTTCAATAATCCATTTTCTTGTAATAGTTTGTCTCCTCTCTTCTTCTTTTTCCTCGGAAGGAGATTCACGTGCTTTCTTAACTGGGTTTTGAAGTTTTCAGCTCCTTCCAATTCTAATGAAAAGTTGTGGAGGAATGCGGTATATTTGAGTAGTTGGACATCTGCAGGGTGTATTGGTTTTGTTT
Organism: Cybosia mesomella; assembly: GCA_946251805.1. Lineage (NCBI taxonomy): Eukaryota > Metazoa > Arthropoda > Insecta > Lepidoptera > Erebidae > Cybosia > Cybosia mesomella. The sequence continues at coordinate 12,527,753 of OX276417.1, read as the reverse complement.
CTCGAATAGTCCGTCTATAAAAGAATGTAGATTAATAATCGCAGTAATCTAATTCTAGACATATAGGTACAAAAAAAAAAGAAAAGAAAGGTACAGTTACAATCAGTCGGGGTGCGAGGGATATCCTCTATGGGCAACCTTACACCCCGGCGTCTGCAGACCCGTGACGGCGTGCGGTTTTAGTCGGTTCAAGCCCGACATAACCGCCCCCGCTGGCCGGCGGGGGGGTATCCGAAGGGATTTCCGCACGAAAAAAGGGTACAGTTAAAATATATTTGACGTCTTCTGTGGCGTAGCGGTAGTGCATTCGACTTCTACGACTTCGCTTCCCGCTCAGTGCAAATATTTGTATGTATGAATATGTCTTTTTACATTGGTGTTTCTATGTATAATATAAATGTATATACCATATTTATGTATATCATATTTTGTCAAACCGCGGTAGCCTAGTGGTATGGGTAAAGGACTGCTGAGACGAGGTCTCGGGTTCGATCCCAGGTATTACCATGGCACACACCAATGACTTTTTGATGCTTTTCGAATTTATATGTGTATTTATGCCCGGTTAATGGCAATAGGCTCGCCACCTATTACATTGGGACCTAAAACATAAACTGGCGAAACGTGGGTGCTAGCACCTCTGCCTACCCCTTCGGGGATATAGGCGTGAGTTTATGTTATGTTATGTTATGTTTATTTACAAAAAAAAGTATTTAAGTATTTTTATCCGCAATCTGGAACCCATAACGCAAGCTAGTTAAACTATGCTTAGTTTGGGTTTAGAAAGCGCTGTGTAGAATGTCGTAGAATATTTATTTATTTTATTGAGTTATAATGGACACTTCAATATGACTTTACCTCGCCTGATGGTACGCTAAAGGTAAAGTATCAGGAATGGGGGTCACCATTACAAACACCAATAGTATTGCAATGGTGGCCAATGAAGGCCTGATCAGATACTTTTTCAAGGCCCGCCTAAAGGACCCGGGAATGTAGTTAGAAGGAAACACGTCCACATCTTGATAGTGTGGCAAAGAAAAGGGGTGCCGAACCGCTTAATTCTTGATCTGTCTTTGTATCGTGTGAGGGTGATACCTCAGCCTTGCACGTTTTGCACGACATCGCTTCGGATCCCCCCCCCCCCTGCCGGCCAACGGGGGCGGTTATGTCGGGCTTGAAACGACTAAAACCGCACGCCGTCTCCGGTCTTAAGACGCCGGGGTGTAAGGTTGCCCAAAGAGCATATCCCTCGCACCCCCACTGACCCTGGGCCATCTCCGGTTTCGAGATGGAACCCTCGGGTTTGGGAACCACGGTGTCCCCGTCTTGCCCCGGTCTGGGGGAGGGGCGCTAGTCGCCCCACCGTCCCGGCCTGCTTCTGCTGGGGTGACAGGCGGCCTCACCTGCCACCCCCAGGCCTGCGCTCATGGAGGACGGAGGTCGTTAAGCGACCTCCGGCGCCGGAGTCGCCTGCGACGCGCGGCGAGCATGTTGCGGGGTCGGCGGGCCGGGAGAGTTCTGAACCTCTCCCGGGCGCGCTCCGCCACCGCCTTCGCGAGCATCACATGCTCGCAGAAGGAGGTGGCAGCGGCCCACGCGCTCGCGCTCCGCAGCATTGACGCAATCATGCTGCCGAGCGAGAGGACTCCCAACCCGATGGCTGCCACGAGGTCACGCCTCGGCACCTCCCACGCCGGGCAGTCCGCCAGCGTGTGCAGCCCTGAGTCCTCGCTCGCGTCACAGTGATGACACTCAGGCGTTGGCTCCTTCTTGATCCGATGCAGGTGGTCCCCGAAGCACCCCTTCCCGGAGATCACCTGCGTCAGTCGGTACGAGAGGCTTCCGGGTCGTCTCTCTAGCCAATCCTCCATGATGGGTCTTACCGCCGCTACTGCGGCGTGCCCTAGAAACCCGATACCTATTACTTCAAAATCGAAGTTAGATGTGTGTTAGAGTCACAATCACGTACGCGGTTTGTATGAAAATTATAACGGACTGATCGCTCTATTAGCGTTAGAATTTTTATTCAAAATACTTACATCAGTTGAAATAATTTCGTCAATGCTGCTTGTATCTGCACCGTGGTTGCTAACCAATCATACTGTTTTAAAGCCTTGTTGTCCTGTTTTAGCAAATCCTTCAGCGCCTTCATATATATGCTAACTTTAGCTACATCACTCTTCTGCTGTGACTGTAAATGCAGGTCTTGCGTCTTTTGCAGATTATTAGAAAACACTTTATTAGCCACAATATTTAGTATTTTTTCTTTAGTAGGTATTTTTTTTGAGTATAGTTCATTTTTGTTACTATCACGTTTATCTTTTACTAATTTCAGAATGAAGAAATTGTCATTTTTGTTTTTATTATCATTGTTTTGTACACGAAAGCGATGCAAATCTTTAATTTTATTATTAATCTTATCCTTTAAATGGTCCTTTCTACCAAAATAATAGTCGATATCTATATCATCTTTAGGATCATGACGACTTCTTAGTCTAGTTGGTGCTTTTTTCTTTGAATATATTTCATCCGAATCTATTTCTTTAGCGTCCTCTTGAGAGTTTTTATCAGACTCAGCGTTAGGTTTATATTTTTTATCATATTTGTGTAATATGTCAGTATTACCATATAACTCTTGAATTAACTCTTCTTTTTTCTCAGGCCCATTGGGCACAAAGATCTTATGTTTAAAAAGTACATCTCTGATAGATTGGATGTGAGTTTTCAGACCTCTTTTCATACTGTTGATTGGATGCGATTTTTCGTGAGAATCTGGAAATGTCGAGGCATCTGCTACATTGGTCTCATTAGATTCACTGCTTTCTTCTGAATATTTATTTGTAACTGCTGCTGCTGCTGCTACTGGGAGGTCTACGTCATACTCCTCGTGTCTTTTCTGGTATGATGCGAATTTTCTTAATTCATTGTTTAACTGTAATATGAATTCTGATGGAACTGGTCTTTCTCCTACATTATTTTTGCCTCCACGCAAAGGCCGTGTATCTAGTTCAATTGAATTTTCTTCGACAGCATTAGGTCCAAGACGGTTGGTTGGATTATAGTATGCGTTATTTGGTGAAAATTTATAGACGGGGACAAAGAGAGGCGAGTCTTTCATAGGTTCTGGGCTCCTTAGGAAAGGTGGGTCTCCAGATTTAGGGCGAGCTATAACAAATATATTATTGAATGAGTTAGTTTTAGCATTCTGTATTTAACTGACCTAAACAGTTACCTCCCTACTAAATGGATGTAAAGATTATTTTAGGTCCTTATCTATTAAGGTCCTTATTATTAAAATTACAGGTTTCTATTACATGTTTGTGTAAAATATTTAATAACAATTTACAGGGTCCTTACCAACCTCTCCTGCAAGCAAGGGACACGTGCTAAAGGATGGACATTCGGGGTTGGAGGGTCAGACGACAATCGCCCCTTTAATGCTAACTGAAGGCGACAATCACGCCTGTAATGCTAACTGTAAGAGGATAAGGATAGGAGATCCCGTACTCTAAAGTGACAGGTTTGGATGCAACCGGGATTGTCGGTTCGGATGAAGATGGAGAGATTTATGTTTATGTACTTACGGACTTCATAAATTCTATAAGGAAGGAAGTTGATATCACTTTGAGTAGTGATCATATCATATTTCTTCTGAATTGGTTTACTCTTTTTCTTAACTTCATATTTTGATTTCACCTTTTTCAAAGTGTTGCTAGCAATATAACTAATAAATGTGGTGTTTTCCGATTTTTTGATAATTCTCGTCTTTTTTGGCTTTTTATTATTTGTCTTTTGTGCCGGTTTTGAAGTCAAAGCTGGTAATACTGTTGTTGTAGCTGTAATTGCTGTTAATTTAACTTTTGGTACTGGATTTTCTGTAACTGGTTTATCAACTATTGTGGCAATATTAAGTTCAGCGGCTCTTGTTGAAGTTGAATAATCATTTATATCTATAAAAATAGATTTAGGTGATATTTTATCCGTTAAGTTATATTTATTAGATTGATCTATTTTTGAACTCATTGTTGAATTATCTTCTAAATATTCATTAGTTTTAACTGAGTTGCCTTCGGTAAGAGTATTATTTACTTGTGTCTGGGCCTTTGGTTCATTAATTTCTCTAGTGAATATGTGATCGCTGTCTTTTTGAATTACACCATCAGTGGTTTCTGCAACATTTTCTTCTTTTAAATCTGAGTTTTCATGACTTGACCCGGCAGCTCTCAATATTTTATAATTGGTTTCGGCCTCCATCGTGGATGTATAATTCATATTTTCAGTAATTACATCCTGGAAATCTGTAGTTGATTCCATATCTTCTGGTTCTTTCGTTTGAGTGCTAAAATCAGTTGTATATATTTCTGGATCTTTTGATTTGTCAGTAGATAATTCTTCTTCTTTAGTTGTTTTACTGGGTAATTGTTCAATTACTTCTTTTTTGTTACTTTCAGAATCACTTTTTACAGATCTTTTCTGCATTGGTAGTGCCGTTTCAGTTACTATTTCAACTTTAATGAAATCTGTTGAATTCTCCGGAAACAATTCATCAGCATTGCGTAGTTTTACATTTTTAGCTGATAAATTTCCTTTATCATTGTCGCTAGAAGTAGCATGTATAATAGTATCATCATTTTCATCTATTTTTAAAGCCATATTTTCTAAATTTTCTTCTGCATTGTTTTCGTCCTTAGTACCTGCTTTACTCTTTTTTAGCAATTCAGACTCTTGCCTTAATATTTCTTGAACGAATCTACTGTGCCCTTTTAACTGTTCATCTGTAAGTTCTCCACTAAATTTATTTCCATCTTCTACATTTTCGACAGTCTCCATTATTCTCCTAGCAACTTTATCCAAGAACTGTTGTTTCTCATCTTCGGGTAGGAGATCGATGTATTTCTCGTGACTGTGGGCTAATACCGTTGTAAAAAGTAAAGTGAATATTACAAACATGATTCTTCATAACATTTTTTGCAGTTGTCCGTTGCGAAAGGTTGTAATCGGTATAAAATTTTTGCATACGCGATGTAGATATTGGAATGAAATCAACCATGAAAAAGTTATTTGTGTTGTCCGATAAGGAATAATTAGTTTTTCAGTGTAATGAGACAATAACAAGAAGCGTGTGGCATGATTTAATTCATAAGTTTCAATCAAAGTTTATTTACTTTTGAGTAATAATTATTTGGATTCGCTTTTCCTCTTCAATCCCAGTTATTTCCGAAGCTTGCACATGGACGCTCTCCTACAACACCGTTTTTGGTTAATTTTAGTTTTTTACAGGAGCGACTACCTCCAAACCCCGAAAGAAAAGCCTGCGCCAAAGCTTCGTCCGTCAATCAGCGGGTTTAGTACACCAGGTGAGGTTGACTTCACCCCGAAGATCTTGGTGGACCCTACATCCCACTAATATTATAAATGTGAAAGTTTGTAAAGATGTTTGGATGTTTGTTACTCCATCACGCTCTAACGGCTGAACGGATCCGGCTGAAATGTAGGATAGATTATAGTCTGGAATAACACATACGCTGCATTTAATCCCTGGAATAGGATCTCATGTGTTGCGGGAACGGGATCAGAATCAGAAATAAAAAAAAACTTTAAAATCATTTTAAAGGCGTCATTTGCAATAAAAAGCTTACTATTATGTAAATTGGCCACAAGAAAACTTAGAAGCTAGTTAAAATAACATAGTGGACCCCTGGTAATCCGGCTCCTGTCTAATCCGGCCCGTGTCTAATCCGGCCCCTGTCTAATCCAGCGCCCCCTATAATCCGATATGCCTATCACTGTTCAACATTCGACATAATTCAGATAGAATCTTATCGTTTCGATCTGTAATATGTCAGATTACAAAGTACAGTCAACGACAAAAGTAGCTTAACAAATTCTAATTAAAATAAACACAGGGGGTCTTAGGCAGTACTCTATTTCTTTTTTTAAATTAAACATTCATTTCTTGACTTGTATCAATTTGAGAATTGATACAATTCAAGAAATGAATGTTCTCTAACATGTTCTCAAACTCTTAACTTAACCAAAGACTTCTATGTGTATATTTGTACGAAACAAAAAAAAAACATATCGTGAAATGCCAAAAACTGATCACAAATAACGGGCAACTTTTTGTGATGTCACCTTCTATGACAACGTCTATACATATTACACAGCATATTAATCACAACGCAGGAATTTATGGGGCATGCCCATAAAGTACAAATCTACAAAAATACCTCGAAAATTAGGTGACACTACCCGTTCACCCACTGACTCCTCCCGCTGGAGGGATAAGAGGGAATTGCGGATTCCCTGTACTGTATATGTCTGTTTATAAACATTATAAAAAATTATTACCTTAAAAAATAATTTACATAAAAATATTTTAAATAAAAATATACAATAGATTTTTATTTTAAAGTTAGGCCAACATTTCACCTGCAGAGTTTATCTGCAGGTGAAATGTTGGCCTAACTTACATACATCATTTTCCACTCAACTGTAGGGTTAGCTGGCCTAAAATGGCTTGCTGACGTCTAAAATATCTTAGATGTTCTCATTAATATGTTAATAATTTACACATCACTCTTAAACCTAAAACTTCCTCTCCTCATTTGCCTCTCTTGCCTCATATTTCTTTCCATTATCATTCTATCCAATTCTTCTGACCTATCTTTTTCTTCTTGACTACTCTCTGGTTCTATATTTTCAATCACTGTTTCTATCAACATAGGACTTCCTTCTTCTGTGCTTTTAAGGCCTATTTCAATATCTTCTAATTTTTCTTTTAATTCATCTTTTATAATATCTTTTATGAGATTTTCCATTACAATATTCTCTTTCCTCTTAAGTTCTTTTCTTTTCGTCGTCTTTCTGCTATCTTTCTTTTCTTTTTCAGTTGTTTTGTTGGTTTCTTTACCTATTTCTTCATTTAGGTGGTAGAAATTTGGAGATTCTTCGCAGGGGATGGAGTCAATAGGTCTGGTACAAGTTAGTACTTCCTGAAAGTATTTATTCATATCAAAGTATACGAAAATTATAAAGTGAGAGGTCTAATTACGTAAGATTGTTTATATATCTGGGATTATGTTCGGAAACACTGAACTTAATAGAAACTTTCTGAATATGTGTAAGTAAATTACGGTGGTTTGAGTTAAGAAAAACTCATTAAACTGAAGCGAAAACCAAATTTCGATTTGGTAATAATCTGTTTTTACATACATTCACACTAATTTTTCCCTCTGGAGTAGACAGAGACAACAGTTCGGCATCTAGTTCTGTTCTTTCACATTTCACGTCAATCTAATTTTAGTTTTTAATATTTCAACCAATAAAGTTTGGGTCCGCCAAGATCTTTGGGGCCCAAGACAACCTTACCTGTAGTAAGGTACACCAGATTAATGAACGAGGTTCTGGGATAGTCAAACCGTGAAAAAACAAGACAAACCCATCTATAAGGTAACGAGGAGTATTCATCAATCATCATCAATTAGCCTATTGCAGTCCAATGCTGGACATAGGCCTTTCCCATTTTACGCCATAGCACCCGGTCAATTCCCGGCTCTAAAGGGTGCAACCTTTGGATGCAACTGGGATTTACCCTCAGACATTTATGATGAATCTTGAATCTTGGTTCAATTTTCTCAAGCTCCTGGGCGAAGGCCTCGAAACGCTAGAATAGAACTGATAACGACAGGGCGCGCTCAGATCATGGTGATGACTTTTCAAACCTGTTATAGATCTTACAAACATATAATCACGCCTCTCTCTCATAGGAGTAGATACAGACAACATGTTTGTGTGGTTCAATTTTCTCAAGCTCCTGGGCGAAGGCCTCGAAACGCTAGAATAGAACTGATAACGACAGGGCGCGCTCAGATCATGGTGATGACTTTTCAAACCTGTTATAGATCTTACAAACATATAATCACGCCTCTCTCTCATAGGAGTAGATACAGACAACATGTTTCCACTCGCTATGATACTGGTAAATTCCTTTCGCGTCTTCTACTTTACGGGTACTCTTAACCTGACCTTTCTTTAAAACTTCCTTAATCTGATTGGCAAACATACGACTGGGTCGATCTTTACCGGTTAACTCATTCACCCATGTCTCATTAAATCTGTTTTGTCAACCTCCTTTCGTTCATTCTTTCTACGTGTACTAACTAAGCATTCCCTTTCCATATCTCGGTCACTACATCTTCTACCATACCACAACGCTCCCTTAAAGATCTTACCTGGTTAAATATCGTCTCGCTAGGGCAGATGAAGCTGTATCTGTAAGTGATGTTACGTCCCGACGGCGTCTGCGTTGGAACGCACACGTGGAACACCTGGCAGTCGTTGTCCACGTCTGCGTAGTAGCCATATGTACGGTTTTCACAGCTGTAAACAAGATATATAACAGTAAACTATGAATTAAGGAATTATTATATTGGATAGGTAATATTTGTGCCCCTAAAGACCACTTCACGCATATCGTTAGTAATTGCCCTCATACGCATAAATTTAGGACAGCTAAGATCATTTTCACATTCACGCTTTAGAAAGCGAAGTACAGTCGTATTTTGGTGACGGATTTTACGCAAAAGAGTCTTATGTCAAGACACCGGTAAAACTAGGTTTCTGGATAGACAATTTGCGAGTAAATATGTGACCATAACACAAGCAATGTAGCTTAGCTGGAACAAGAATACTATTAATTTCGGTTACCAGCCGAAAACTAGACACCATTGGAGTCTTTGAGTGATATTTGACTCAAAATTAACATTCACGCCGAAAATTAAATTATAAAATACAAACATGCAAGAGCTTTTACAACAATTCAACCGATTCAAACAACACTCGGAGTATCCTGGAATACTTTAGTGTGGTCACACTATGCCACCCACTCATTAAGATTGGAACATATTGAACTATGTGTAGATGTAGGTAGAGGTGGAAGAATGAATAAACGTCCGTTCAATTAAGACGTATAGTAGCGACTGCCGTGCTAAAGAACAATACAAACTTATTCTACATACAATATGTTAATACTTAGCTACTAACTATACGATTACTCATACTTCACCTGCGGGGGTGACAGAAAGAAACATTTTTATTAAAAAAGCGGTTTCTTTATCACCTTGCGTTTTCAAATGTCGTGGTGAAGAGAATCCACTCTTACGACGGCAGACTAAAACATTTAAATATAAAACCTCTTTCCAATAGGTTGAAATTCAATGATAAACAGAGCAGAGCTCTTAATTATGAAATGGTACCGCTCCCTACTTCTAGGCCTCTTCAAGTCTCGAGTACCTTCGAAGATTCCACGCAAACCAATCACACCACTGTGTCCACCATTAAGAAGAACAGTTGAAGAACTACCCCCACCCTGGTGGGGTACCCGTGGGGATTACAGCATAAAAAACCACATAAGGCGGATAGAAATTTAAAAAATCAAAGATCATGAAAATCGGTCCACCCGTTCTCGAGTTCATCGCGGACATCACTAACACGACTTTGTTTTATATAGATATACTGGTATGAATGTAACCACTTGTCGGTGGAACTAAATAAATAAAAACAGGATTGCAGCAAGTGGAAATATATTGTCTCTACCTACACCAATAGGAAAGAAACCTGATTGTATGTATATAGAATAGTTACCTGAACGTATCTGTGATGTTTTCTCTGATTGAAGAGGCATTCGCAGGTAGATTTAAAGTATCAGTTTTCGTGTCATTAGTCATCTCCTAGAAATAAACATTCATTTAAATAATCCTTTGATTAAGTTTTTTTACGTGTTCCCCACGGGCTTCACCCCATCGGCGCCAAAGATGGGATTGGCTCGTCGGAATCGGACCGACTATAACCACACGGTGACCTTCCCAAGTGTCCATTGCCGGGCACCCTGGGTAAGCCCTCGAAAGGATAACCTCAGAATCTTTTTCACTACAGGCAGCTTAGCGAAAAAGTTTCTCGGGGACTGAATCAGCCTTTCTCTATCGTAAAGAATTGTAATGCTTTACCCACACACGTGTTTCCTTCTTCGTACAATCCCGGTTCTTTAAGCGGGGCGTGAAAAGCATCTGTCGGGGCCGTTAAGGTAATTACCACCATACTTCCGTCCTCAAACTAAAAAGCGGGTAAGTGAAAAAGCTAGTATTTTCTTTAAATCTGCAATTACGTTGTGATGATGAGAGGATAGTTATATTATTTTTGAGCATTCACGAAATGTCAGAGAGAGAGGTCAAATTAAATAAAGTAGGACAAAGTACAAAACGCCATCTAGACCCAAACTAAGCAGAGCTTGTCATATGGGTTGGATAAACATAATTAAATACTTTTTTTGTAAATAAAACATATTATACATGGAAACACCCAGACCAATGCAAATATACATATTTGCACTGAGCGGGAATCGAACCCGCGAACTCTGGCTTCGCTTTTCACTTCGAACTTTTAGCGTGTGGAAACCTACTACGACTAAAACCGCACGGTGTCCTGCCCAAGTGTCCATTGCCGGGCACCCCGGGTAAGTCCTCGAAAGGATAACCCCAGGGTTTCCGGCGGACTTTGGGTGCCAGCGTGGCCTCGCCTGGTGGGGTTGGGGTTATCCCAGGGGTAGGAGACACACGACACGCCTCCGCCACTGCCTGCTTCTGTAAGGACGGCGAGTCGGCCAACTGCCGTCCTCAGGCCTACGCCAAAGGGGTCGTCGAAAATTGACCAGAAGTCTCTTAACCACCTTTAAGCATACTGGAGACTACTTTTTGGACTTTACCTCAGCTTACCATCAGGCGGGGTGCAGTCAATTGACGGATAAAACTTAGAACACCCTCATTGACAGACTTTCTTCTCGGGGTTGGGTGGTCAGACGGTTGTCGCTCAAATAAGACAAATTATAACAAGGAGGATTACAATAGCGGACTGCGGGGATGGTACATGGTTTCGGGGTGCGAGGGATATGCTCTATGGGCAACCTTACACCCCGGCGTGTGGGCAACCTTACACCCCTTACACCTCGTTACGACCCGAGACGGTGTGCGGTTTTAGTCGGTTCAAGCCCGACACAACCGCCCCCGCTGGCCGGCAGGGGGGTATCCGAAGTAATTTCCGCACGAAAAAAAAAATGGTACATGGTTGGTAATGAGTATATACATTTTTCACGTACATTGACAGCCTTAATTAATATACTATTGCTGACAGTAAAGTCAATCCCATAAGCGCCAACTGCCACCATCAGGGATACTAAGAACAGGTATCTGGCTCTCAGCACCATCTTGAAGGTTTATCTGCAAACATAATGATTATATTATCAATCGTCTAATCATAGGTTGGGTTAAGCCCGACTTTTTTTTTTTTTTTTTTATTTGGGACACGTCAATTTGACTTCACCTCGCCTGATGGTAATTTATAAAAATTGTGTGAAATTATATAATTTAAAGGTCGAGATTTGTACCTGTCTCTTTCTAGATGGAATCTTTACTGATCTCCAACAACTGATCGACCCTGGCCTGGTAGAAATTTGATGACACAAATTGGTCACAAAATTCGGCTGGGTAGGTACCACCGTGCACGATTGCGAAAAACCCTCCATAGTAATCCAATTTCGGTCTGATTACGTTCAGGGGTCAGCAAGTGCATAGCCTCGCAGGGGGATTGTGGTCGCAGCACTAGTGGGACCGGTGCGTGTCACGCAGTGCTGCGACAACAGTCCTCTTCTGATGAGGCCGTCAAGCTGAGTGCCACCATTATTAACATGGTACGTGTATGTAATGGTGACCCTCTCTCCTGAGACTTTACCTTCAGCTTACCATCAGGCGAGGTGAAGTCAAATTGACGGATCAAAATATTAAAAAAAAAAAAGGTTTATTTCTCGTCTAAGTAGAAAGGGTAGACGAAGAAAGATTGAGGAAACAAATTTATGTGACGTGGGTGTATAGATAACCGGGTAAGAGTCGACCTAGGTGTACGTATGTCTATCACAACTAGGATGTTTCAAGGAACAGGAAGGTCAAGACTGCACGCAACCGGTGAACCAGATAACAATTTTATAAAAGTATATGCCATGAACATAGCAAGTGGAATGATGTGGTCTCTGTCTATGGTAAAAAGGTAGAGATGTTAAATCTACCGAATTTATAATGAACTACAGCAATCACATTACAAGAATAAGTTAACGAGGATGAAGCATTTTAAGTTATTGTGTGGGTAGTGATACCATACCTTATAAAAAGTGCCATCTACTGAAAATTAATCGAACTTCGGAATAACTATTTATCACGATTATGAAAGTTTCCAATAAAAACCATCAGGCTGTTTTTATTACCTTGGTATGTCTTAACAAAACAGTTAAAAGGTACTAAAGGTCTTTTATAAATAGTACAAGATTTGAGTTATTACATAATTTGGAAATTACATTATTTAACAACAAACCGACTAACCGAATCCCGTTAACAAAAGATTACAAAAGTTTTTCGAATTAGTTATTTCGATATCTTCATTATATGGAACGCGCTGGCGATAATCGACATCGAAAACCACTAAAAGAAGCACTGTACAAAGAAAAAATAACTAAATTAAAGACATAATTCAAAAGACAAAAATACGCGTAAGACTTTACTATTGAAGTCGGTGCCAAGTCCGAGACACGCCGTAAACATTCAATGTCATTCGAGACTTCTAATTCCCGTTTAGATAGTGTTGCTGGAAATATGGAGACTCCATCTATGCTTAGAACATCATCGCTTGCGCGGGGTGACATGCTCTCTAATGGGTAGGAACCTATTTGGCTTGGCACCGACTTAAACAGAAAAGTCTTACGCGTATTTTTTTTTCTTTTGAAATAAAACTGTAATTCAGTTATTTTCCCTTTTTTCAGTGCCTGTTTTTAGTGGTATTTGATACAGGTTTTATTTTTTTAATTAAAATTTTACTTTTCTCTCTCTTTAACTAGAGCTAAACCAAACCCGATGTTGATCACGGAAATAGGCGTGATGTTACATTACATAATAGCATAAACAATGGCATATATTGAAGAGTTCCGTTGTCTTTCTCCGAAACTTATCATCAGATCTTCATGAAATTCAAATGGGACCACCTGGGAAGATACCCTTTCAAACCAAAAAAAATAAAATAAACTAAGAAAGATTCCGACGAAAATGAGAGCCTCCCTCCTTTTTGGAAGTCGGTTAAAAAGTCTCCACTACTAGTGTGCCTACGTGGCACATATAAAAGTACCTTTTTTTTCGGTTCAAAATATTATTGATTCTCAAGAATTTTTAACCGACTTTAAAAAACTAGGAGGTTCTCTATTCGGATATTTTTTTGAACATATTATCGGGCATAACTCCTTCATTTTCACAAGGACTACAAGGACCACAGATTTTCACAATTCTTTTATTTATTAGACAGACATTTATTTTCTTCTTCTTATTTATCTGTTCGCAAATCCCAGCTGCATCCAAAACTTGCACTTTGGAGCCTGGGACCAACTCTCCCACTCATCACTTTCATAATTTGGTTTATTTTGTTTTTACGGGAGCAACTACCATCTGACTCAAACCTAGAGAGCATCGTTCAGCTAGCACCAATGCCTCGTTCGTCAATTCGCAGGTGTACCGGCTTGCAGGTAACGTTGCCTTGGGCTCCGAAGATCTTGGACCCCATTAATTATTTCCACCGTCAAACACAATATTACCAAGCGGCTGAATTTTGTAACTTTGTTTAAATGTTGGGGGTAATCTTCAGAACCAATGCACTTATTGGAAATATTCTTTCACCATTTGAAAGGCACATTATTCCCGATGGACATTTGCTATATTTTTATGCATAAATTACATTGGCATGACTTAAAAATACTTATAAAAGCGAATCGAGGGTTACTATATAAATAGAAAAATAAACACTTACAATATATTTTAAACTACACAGTCACTAAATCACTACACAATGTCAGGCACCTGACGGATCCCACGATTACACGGCTATATGGCAACCCATCTAAAGTTCAGCTCTTTTATAAACGTAAAACAAACCCCAGCACAGAATTCGCAATGATTTTGATAGCGACAGCAAAAAAAATTGGCTATCAACCACCCGACAGATTATGTGAAACATCAAAAGTTTATGAGAGAATGTATAAGTGAGTAGTTTCGGCTACGCAAGAAAAATAATTAAAAAATAATCCTCATATCGATCCAATATTGTACTTGTATTTTTTTTAATATTTAGGACACGTCAATTTGACTTCACCTCGCCTGATGACCATCAGCTTACGATGGTAAAGTCTCAGGAAAGAGGGTCACCATTACATACACGTACCATGTTAACAATGGTGGCACTCAGCTTGACGGCCTCATCAGAAGAGGATTGTGGTCGCAGCACCACGTGACATCCACCGGTCCTACTAGTGCTGCGACCACAATCCCCCTGCTCGGCACAAATAATAATACAACTATACGAAGGCGGACTTAATGCCAGAGACATGTTCTATCAGTCAATGGGTGGTGCGGAGATAAGACAATGTGCCAAAGTGCTCGATCCGTATGCGTATACCTTCGCATGAGTACTACCTATAAATTAAAAAACTTTGCTAGCGTTAAAATGAAAACTGATAAATAAATATAGAGTAAAATAAAAAAAGGTATACGAGCTCGGCACAGCGACAGTGAGGTAAAATCACCGAGCTGAATGGGAAAAGAGTTGAAGAAGCCAACAGTTGCTAGTCGATTGTACTGCTAAGATGATCTAAAATATATTTTGCATCAAAATTATTAGCTAACTAACTGTTAAAACACACGGAAATAGTGATAAAATGTTGACCACGTTACGTATGAGACAGTGTGAAATTTTTCTCTATTTTCAGTGCTTATATTACCTAGTTTATTGATAACGATTACGATTATTTAATCTGTTACTAGCTGATGCCCGCGGCTTCGTCAGCGCCGAATTCCGATCCCGGTCCCGCTTCCCATGGAAAGCTATTCCAGGGATTAAAAATAGCAAATGTGTTATTTCAGACTATAATCTATCCCTGTAATAAATTTCAGCCAGATCCGTTGGGCCGTTTTAGGTTCGTCACGCGGTACTTGTGACTAAATAAAAAATTTAAGTGTGCTTCCCTTTTTGAATTGAATGAAACCTCCCGTTAACATCTTTCCAATAGCACGACGAAGTTTGAATCAAAAAGCTGTTGTACTGTAACAACTTTTAACCAAGTTTCTCACAAAAATAATTCTACTTAATTGAAATAAAACTATTTTTAACGGAAACGTTATTTTATGTTATTTTATTATTTACATTGAACCCGACGTTTCGGTTGCTTCAGCAGCCATGGTCACGGGGAGACTCCGAGGAATCCGTTAAAAATAGTTTTATTTCAATGTGTGACATTCGCGTAAACTTCTATTGTACTTAAATTATTATTCACATGAAAAAAAATAAACACACACCAATTTTTGCAGACAGTACTTCGATCCGAGCTTTGGCAGTCTCAGTGGTACATGACATGAAATTTTAATGATCCGTAAAAGCTCGCCAAATCATTTTGTCAACCGATAACAGCCATTGACTACATTCTATGGATACCATCACGTGTCTAATCATCACTAGGAATGTGCGTATCATAGCCGATGGCGTAAACACTCACCCACGTCATGACTGCACCCTGCCTGATGATAAACTTTTTTACATGATATTGTCGGAAGTTTCCGCGAATGTCACGAATTGAAATAAAACTATTTTTAACGGATTCTATCGCGATATATTTAGTCATATTTATAATTTACATTGATCCCGACGTTTCGGTTGCTTTTCAGCAGCCATGGTCACGGGGAGACCATGACCCATGACCATCCGAATGTGTAACTTTTTTTTCTTTTTTTATATTAGTTAAGTCAATATGACTTTACCTCGCCTGAAGGTAAGCTAAAGGTAAAGTCTCAGGAATGAGGGTCACCATTACAGACACGGATGATGTTACAATGGTGGCCCTCAGCTTGACGGCCTCATCAGATGCTTTTTCACCCCCGCTCAAAGGACCCGTGGTTGTAGGAAGCAGGAAACACGTGTGCTGGTAAAGAATTCGAAATCTTGATGCTGCAGCGAAGAACTCATCGTCTTCCGAGCCTTTTCTCAACTGAGTTGGGTTGGCTTTTAGCGTAACTACGAGACGGCTGAACTTCGATAAGTTCCGTGAAGCGACTTTTTTTTTCTTTTTTATATTTAGGACACTTCAATTTGACTTCACCTCGCCTGATAGTAAGCTGAAGGTAAAGTCTCAGGAAAGAGGGTCACCATTACATACACGTACCATGTTAACAATGGTGGCACTCAGCTTGACGGCCTCACCAGAATAGGATTGTCGTCGCAGCACCGCGTGAACCCACCGGTCCCACTAGTGCTGCGACCACAATCCCCCTGCCCGGCTATGCACTTGCTGACCCCTGAACGCAATCAAACCGAAATTGGATGACTATGGAGGGTTTTTCGCAATCGTGCACGGTGGTACCCACCCGGCCGAATTTTGTGACAAATTTGTGTCATCAAATTTCTACCACCAGTAGTCACCAGAGACTGACATCTGACCTCCACAATCCACTGGAGACATCGAAGTGCTGTAGTTAGACAAGTTATAAGACTTCTCAGGCTCCAATTAATACAGCGACTGGGGTTTGGATTCTAGAACCCGCATAACTAGGGGCGCAATGCATTCTGCTGTTGCAATGTTGAGCTGAGAGTGCACTACATGATTACCTACAATTCACGCGCATTTTTTTTTCAATGGAATACCATTGAATTGTTTTTTCGGTGATTATTCCTCCGTGTCTTGTCCGATTTTCAGTTTTCTATTTTTAATCGGTATATAGTTTTGGCGCCAAAACTTAGATATTACTAATTGTGGTTTTTGAGAAATCAGCTTTTGAATTTTTTATTCGGTGATTATTCCTCTGTTGTACTTCATACATACAAGAACCATTAAAATCGGTCGAAGGGTCGAGCCGCTAGAGGGACACAAACGAAATACATCGAGTGGAGTGATAGGAGCTTTCGCTCGACTCCGTCTCACTCTCTGCTCAGAAATATTCTTAAATTAATTTTCTTTTGTCTATACATAGAATCACCCAGACCTCTGCAGATAGACATATTCATCATCATCATCAACCTATTCTAGTCCTATTCTAGACATATTCATGCACACAAATATTTACACCCAGTGAGAATCGAACCTGCGACCTCCAACGTAGCAAATAGACGTTCTACTGCCATGTCACAGGGATCAAACATAAGCTACATCACTTGTAGCAGCTGTTTCCTCATTAACATAACATTTTGAATTCGAAAAACTCATTATAAAAGACGTCTAATGGGATTTTTTCCATGTATCTTTGCCGCCTTTGCCATGGTGAATCTATCCATACAGAACCAAACAGTTCAAATTTATTAAACTAGTTCTGCAATTCATTCCGCTGTTTTTCACTAGGACTTGGGGAGGACACCGTGCGGTTTTAGTCGAGACACGACATAACCACCCCCGCTGGCCGGCGGGGGGGTATCCGAAGGGATTTCCGCACGTTAAAAAAAAAAAAAAAGGACTTTTTCTAACGGTGATAATTCCTCAATAGCTAGTCCGATTTTCGTTTTTCTTTTTTGTCTTGTGTATATGAACACATTACTTCATTTAATACCAATCGCGTGAATGAGGCTTTTCTGTTCATTGAGAAAACAGATTTTAATTATTTTTTCCGGTGATTATTCCTCCGTGTTACTTTTGATTTCCACACCTTAACTTTGAACAAATATTTATATATATTTTAATAGCAACTTTATTCTCGTGAAAGCTCAAAAGTATAAGGTGTCACAAAATTAGGTCTCTGAATTTGGTGAGATGACTTGGTATCGAAAAAATATGTATTTGAAACAAAAAAAAATATATGGGAATCGGGTACAATAAAAAAAAAAAAAAAAAAAAAAATTATAAATATAAAAATGAAAACAAAAAAACACCACCAGCGACCAGCGATTTTCATTATTTTCACGTGACGCGACGAGCCCGTGACGCACGTGGTAGGCGTGCAGTCCTTCTCGCAGTGTTCTCCAAGCGGATGTGTGGGAAATACCTAAATCGCGACCAGCGTTACGTGTGCTCGTCGCGTCACGTGACGCTGGTCGCTGATGGTGTTTCCTTTTTATTTTTTATGCTTTTTTATTTTATTTTTTTTTACTATACCCGATTTAATTTTTTTTGTTTCAAATACATATTTTGTCGATACCAAGTCATCTCACCGAATTCAGAGACCTAATTTTGTGACACCTTATATATCCATCCACTGTTAAATGACAACGTAATTGCAGATTTATAGAAAAAAACTAGCACAGATTTTAAAATATGTCGCCCCCGCTGGCCGGCGGCGGCCGCTATCCGAAGGGATTTCCGCACGAAAAAAAAAAAAAAAAAAGGTAGTCTTTTTTCAGCTCTAGCTCGAAAATTGCTTTTTCACCCAGGGTTTTTAGTTTGAGAACGGCTGTACTCGTTGCTCATTCATCGTCCGTCATAAACGGCCCGAGATCGTAGGAAGACGAAAATACGCGTGTTGGTTAAGAATTCTAAAGTCTTTATGGCGCGGCAAAAGAAGAACACACTGAACTATTTGGTTTTTAGGGTTCCGTTGCCAAATGGCAAGAAACGGAACCCTATAGATTCATCATGTCTGTCTGTCTGTCTGTCCGTCCGTATGTCACAGACACATTTTTCCAAAAGTATAAGAACTATGCTGTTGAAACTTGGTAAGTAGATGAATTCTATGAACCGCATTGGGATTTTCATACAAAAATAGAAAAAAAAATCGGTTGTCTGTAAAGTCGGTTTACTAACGATAGTTGAACGTGACAGCGTCATAAGAAAATACTGATGGAATGGTTGCATTTTTCAAAAGAAAATTTTAATTTTATTTGTTTAACCACTAAGATCGGTTATAAGAATTCACTGCACTTGATACTTGGCGAAAACATGTAAATGTATTATTGTGTAGCAGCTGTCCACGCGGACGCATCGCTCCCTCAAGTAGGAGAGAGACAGATGTCGAACGCTGCCGAACGCGGAGGGCGATTGTGCCTCTTTGTCGCTCGTTCCGCGCTCTCGCTTGTACTTCAAGCCTTAAATGGAACGCCTCAGAACGAGGTAACGCCACAAATGGAACGCCTCATACGTCATGTTTTTTCGTGCGTGCAGCCGGCTCCATCCAATTATAACACGTTGTCATGTCAAAAACAATAATTTTGGGGGTGCCCCATACTTAGAACTGAAACTTAAAAAAAAAAAATTCATCAAATCCATACGTGTGACACCTATCCCCGTGGATAGGTCTTCAAAAATGATATTGAGGACTCCGCTACTGTCGAAGTTTAAAATGTCGACGTATGTTAGTTCTAAAGTACAGGATCTCGATGTACGCCAGTTCGAAAGTTCACTGCAGCGAAGTATGCAAGGCCGACGTATGAAAATTTGATAAAACAATATCACGAGACACACAACAATTAATTTTCTAGGTGGTTAAAAAAAATAACCACGAAGGCTAAAGCGGGAGCTCCGCTCCGCTTCGCTCCCGCCTTAGCCTTCTAACCTAACCTATCCGAGTCGGGGTCGGCCTTGCATACTTCGCTGCAGTGAACTTTCGAACTGGCGTACATCGAGATCCTGTACTTTAGAACTAACATACGTCGACATTTTAAACTTCGACATTCAGTAGCGGAGTGGATATTGAGTTTTCTAATAAAATTTTGTTTTAAACTGAATAGTTTGCCCGAGAGACACTTCCAAAGTGGTAAAATGTGTGTCTACCCCCCTGTAACTTCTAAAATGAGAAAACTAAAAAAAAATGTAAACTTCCACCGAAAATTGGTTTGAACGAGATCTAGTAAGAAGTTTTTTTTTAATACGTCATAAATCGGAAACCGCAATTTACCTTTCATTAAATCATCTGAAATATAAAAATTAAAAAAAAAAAATATTATGTTAGTATATAACTGATTGGTCTTGCGAAATAATTTCAATATGGTGTGAAATTATACGTAAACAGTACCTTTTTTTTTTTTTTTTTCGTGTGGAAATCCCTTCGGATACCCCCCCGCCGGCCAGCGGGGGTGGTTAACGTAAAAACGCAAGAAAAATGTAAATGTAAAAAGTAGAAGCAGGCCGGGACGGTGGGGCGACTAGCGCCCATTCCCCAAACCGGGGCAAGACCACCAACATCGTGGTTCCCAAACCCGAGGAGGCCATCTCGAAACCGGAGATGGCCCAGGATCAGTCGGGGTGCGAGGGATATGATCTATGGGCAGCCATACACCCCGGCGTCTGTAGACCCGAACGGCGTGCGGTTTTAGTCGGTTCAACGCCAACATAACCGCCCCTGCTGGCTGGCGGGGGGATGGGTATCCGAAGGGATTTCCGCACGAAAAAAAAAGGTACGTAAAATGAAGTTTTGAATTTACGGCGAATGAAGAATGAGGGTATCAAGCTGAAGATCACCTTTATAGCAACATTGCTATCTGTAATGGTGGTATTGAACACTTCGACTTAGACCATCAGGCGAGGTGAAGCCTAAACCACTGGACTACAAACTTGACGATTGATGACTTTTATGTGGTAAGCATCTATATAAGGTGTCACAAAATTAGGTCTCTGAATGTGGTGAGATGATAAAACACCACCAGCGACCAGCGTCACGTGACGCGACGAGCACACGTGACGCTGGTCGCGATTTCTGCGTCTGTAGACCCGAGACGGCGTGCGGTTTTAGTCGGTTCAAGCCCAACATAACCGCCCCTGCTGGCTGGCGGGGGAGTATCCGAAGGGATTTCCGCACGAAAAAGAAAAAAAAAGGTATTTCCCACACATCCGCTTGGAGAATACTGCGAGGAGAAGGACTGCACGCCTACCACTTTCTGCGGGTGCAAGAGCTCCTTATGCTTTTGAGAAAGCCCGTGGTGTTTATTTTTTTAATTTTTTTTAAAATATTTTATTTTTATTTTACCCGATATTTTTTTTTGTTTCAAATACATATTTTGTCGATACCAAGTCATTTCACCAAATTCAGAGACCTAATTTTGTGACACCTTATGTAAGGATACATATTTTTTTTTCATTTTACTCCTAAGGGAGTAAATTAAGGCAGTAACGCGTACGTAATGCCGTCGTTTTCAAAGTACTTAAATAAGAAACCCGAAATTTTAGAGCCCTAGGACCTCTCTCCTCTCCTTATGGATAAGTTTGTCTTGATTTTTACGCGAGCGACTCGGGCGAGCCAGAGAGAAAAGCCTCAGTCAATCAGCATTCTGGATAAATAGTAACACCGAAAATTTAACAGGTACTTTGACTTCAGTTCAACGTCTTGCTTACTTAGCTTCAAGACATGACACCATGATCATGGCTGCTGATAAGCAACCGAAACTTCGGGATCAGTGTAAATTATAAATATGACTAATCAATCAGGATAGAGCACGTAAAAAGTAGTTTTATTTAAATTAAATAAAAGGTTTTGATGTACCTTTTTTTTTTGTTTTTTTTTTCGTGCGAAAATCCTTTCGTATACCCCCCGCCGGCCAGCGGGGGTGGTGCTGTCGGGCTTGAACCGACTAAAACCGCACGCCGTCTCGGGTCTTAATACGCCGGGGTGTAAGGTTGCCCATAGAGCATATCCCTCAGTTACAGAGATTAAATATGTAAAAAAAGTAAAAATTGGTGAATTAAATGTGGTTTCCCAGATTTGTCAAGTCCGAAACTGTGATTTTCTTTTTTTCAATACTTTTTTACTTTAGTCTGACGCCATAACACAATATCTTATTTTTCCTATAGTTTTAGATCGGAAATAGAGAAAATCTAGGACGGGACTTGAACCCGCGACCAGTCCCTTACAGGGAGAAATTTTCTGACCAATTGAAACTACCTTAACACGTCCCAGATATTCAAAATTCACCGATATCCTTCCAAAAGATAAAAATACATCGGAGCTCGAATCACGCCTCCAGTTCCATAAAAGGTTCATGATAGGCTCGCAGACTGGTAGAGTAGGTCTAGGTAATATTCAGAGACAAACAGATAAAGAAATAACAAAATCTTTTCTTCAAGCAGACGAAAACAACACCTATAAGGTGCACGCAATGAACCTAGAAATGCAAAACGAATGGTTGACTCTAGGTGAATTTTGTATTCCCATAGCCTTAAAATGGCGTACCATAATATACGACTGGTCACCGGCCTTACTTAAATTTTACCTGAATGCATTCCAGTTGACCCTCCCCGACCAAAGCAATCTGGTCAGATGGGGAAAAGCCACAGATAAAACATGTAACTCATGTGGTGAAGCAACTGGTACGGCTAGGCACCTACTAGTGGGTTGTAAAACGCTATTAGACCGGGGTCATTACTCGCGCCGTCATGATAAGGTATTAGAAATCATACGTGAGGCTGTAAGTTTGGCGGTAGCTAGAGCGAAAAAAGGATTAACCACAAACCAAAGAAATGACATTGCGTTTGTAAAGGAAGGCTGCTCAAAGAAATCACTTCAAAAGCCTTATTCAATTTTGATAGCTGCCGTTGACTGGACAATACTCGTAGACACGTATGAGAAGCACTATAGGATACCGGAGGATGTCTGTGCCTCATCATCCAGACCCGACATATTCCTTTTTTCACGATCGCATAAGCGTGCAGTGCTTGTAGAACTCACAGTACCGTGGGAAACTAATATACCTAAAGACCACGCTATAAAGACAAACAAATACTTTGATTTGACTAACGAGTTAACCAAAAACGGCTACGTGGTTAAACTCTATGCCGTAGAAGTAGGAGCAAGGGGAATTCCAGCTAAATCCCTGTACAACTTACTTAAAGACCTCGGATTGCCAAGAGCTTCAGTAAGCTCTTTATTAAAACGTATATCAAAAGCGGCATTGTTAGGATCTTACCAAATTTGGATAGGTCGGGGGGGGAACACTACTGACGGTGGAGGTGAGCGCTGATGCATCACAAGGTGGCCACCCTAAACCTACATCTGGGTCGCAAGTCCCAGTCGCCGTCATGGTGTTCCTCTCTGTACCACGCTATGGACCCGGCGACCGCACGGTGAATCCATGGAGTGCTGAGAATCGGATCTCATCTCGTCTCAGGGCGACGCTGGAGTCATCTACCGTAATTCTTGAGAACTACGGAAATAATGAATGATGTTACAATCATTTTAAACATTGATTACCCCGCCACATTCATTCAATGAATTTTTTTAGTAATTTGTATGCTTACTTTTCCTATAGATTTAGATCGGAAAAAGAGAACATCTAGGACGGGACTCGAACCCGCGTCCAGTCCCTTACAGGCGGAATACTCTGACCAACAGAGCTACTGAGCTTTTTCCAATCTAAATTTATAAGTAAAAATAACATACAAATTACTTCAAAATTTCATTGAATATCTTATTTACCGTAATTCACCTAATCCAGATGTCTCCAATTCATAAATTGTTGTTAACAGTAACTTCGGTACTGTACAGTGACCGCCAAATATTCCGCGACGGGGTCTGCGCGTGCGCCGAATCCGCAATGATATAGTTTTAAATTAGATTTACGGGATTTTTTACGTCATCACAGGCCGCTGGGCTTTTTGGCGAAAACAAGGTTAGATATAAAATTCAAAAGGGTCAAACGTGACTTTTTTATATACTTTCATCGTACTTTTTATTAGTGACCTATTTGATAGGCTGCCAAACGGTCGAATGTTAAGTTAGGGGTCGCGCGTTTGGTTCCCACGCCGCGCCAATATTTTTATAATCATTTCATTCAGATAAATTGCTCGTACCTTTCGAGTAGGAATATTCTACCGACTGAGTTATCTGGACCCTTAAGATTCTCGTCTAAATATTATATACATCTCAATAAGACGTAGGAGCCGTCTACCAAAATTCTACGTCGGAGGCGACGCCCTACGACGTCGGAGCTCGCGGCAACGAAGCACCGCGTTAATTTCTGCTGTTACTATTTTTAGGGTTCCGTAGCCAAATGGTTAAAACGGATTTTTTTTTTCATCAAACACATACGATGGATAGGTCTTCAAAAATGATATTGAGGTTTCTAATATCATTTTTTTTTCATTACACTTCCAAAGTGGTAAAATGTGTCCCCCAGGGCGGGGGGGGACTTAACTTGTAAAATAAGAGAATGATAAAACTAAAAAAAAATATGATGTACATTACCATGTAAACTTCCACCGAAAATTGGTTGGAACGAGATCTAGTAAGTAGTTTTTTTTTAATACGTCATAAATCGTTAACCGCAATTTACCTTTCATTCAATCACACACATGTAAAAAAAGTAATTGCTGCTACGAAAGTCCGACTCGTACTTGACCGGTTACCTTTCTTTCGATGCAATGAAAATATCCTCACATGAAAATAAGTCGTTCCGCATTAGAATACATTTTTGATCTAAATTCTTAAGTCTGTTGGCTTGTATCTACCTTGGTTTCGAGTCTCCCCATACTGTCCCAATTAAAGTAGGTAATACGTGTCGAGAATAAAATATGTCTCTATTTTTCTTCTAAAGTACTTTATATGAATTATGTATGAATATTAGATCCTAAATTCTTTTCTAATTCACCGCTTTTTTAATAAAAAAATCTGTTCTCAAAGATTCACGTTTCATCCTAGAACTGGCAGCCATCTTGCGTCTAGATCTACGACTGTCGACCTCAAAATAATCACATATATCAGGGACACACAAAATAATGGAGTATCTCGTAGATTTGTGAGCTGAGTGAGACGAAGTCGAGCGAAAGCTCCTCATACCAGACTTCAGGATTTTCTTTGTCACAGGTCTCCTCCTAAACTACTAATCCAATCAGAACCAAATTTGGCATGATTAAAGAGGTCAATCAGAGGAAGGTTTATGGATATATTTTGAAAAAATTAATGCTACCACAGAGGAATGATCACCGTTAAAAAAATTCCAGATGGAATTACATTAATAACTGCTCGAGACACTGTGACCAAACTTTACACGCTCAGAAAGCATGTCCAGAGTTGTGACTTTCAAAAAGAATTTTCAAAATCGGACTAGCCACGGAGGAATGATCACTGTTCAAAATTTTCAAAATCTGATTCACGATGTCTCACTCAGCTCAACATTGCAAGCAGCGATTCGCCTTGCAGACCTAGTTTAAAAGTACACCGGCTTTTGATACCGACTCATCTTCAGGTAGAAGAGTGACTGTCGGTTCGTTTTTGTAGAACCGTCTCTCTATCGCGTATATCGGACTAACATTTTGATGTTTGTATAAAGTAGTTCGTCTATGTCTATGGCGCTCATTAGGGGAGACCTATGTCCAGCAGTGGACTAGCAAAGGTTGATGATGATGATGATGTTTAGATATATATATATATATATATATATATAAATATAATATATAAATATATTATACTAGCTGGCCCTCCCCGGAGTATTTCAATCTCCCGTTATTAAACCCCTTCAACCTACACGTACATAAAATACCCATAATTGAGCTGAGCGAAGCGAAGCTCTTATACGTGGCTAAGCCGTTTGGTCGAGACTGTACTCCTCCGGAACCACAATACCGATCTTGACCAAATTTGCCATGGTGATAGTGTAGACACCGCTGAATGTTTAGAGGGGTCAACTGTTCAAATACAATGTACCATTGAGGAATAATCATCGCAAAACAGTTTCACGAGCGCGTGGCCTTAGCTGAGCGCGCGACCGTAGTAAGATGTCTTATTTTCAAGTAAGAGTCCTGCTCGCTCAGCTCAATTTATTTCAGTCGCACCCTGCACTGAACTCCTAGTACTCTTATACGCGGGATAGCCGCCCACAAACTGTGATACACCTTTGCAACCACAAATCTGATTTCAACCAAATTTGGCATGGTCATAACGACAATCTAGGGGCATGTTTTGAGACCATAAAATTAAAAATCGGACATACCATTGAGGAATTATCACCGAAAAACAAATTTACCATTGAAACTAATGGAAAAAGGTCGCGCGCGCAAAAATAGAATTTTTCAGATTTTGAAATAAAACAATAAATGCTCGCTCAGCTCAATGTTCTTGCGAATATAATGTATGGGAAACGAATGGATTTGTTGGCATTTATTATTACAGCTCCGCTCCCTTGCGTGCGCGTACGGCTTATGCCACTCACAAATAGTGTGGCTTTCTATTGGTAAAAGAATTTCGAAATCGGTTCAGTGGATCTAGAGATTAGCCCCTATAAACTCACAACATCTCACACTTTGTCTTTTTATAACATTAGTTTATATCTGTAGCTTCGGTAAAAAAACCGCGGTAGCCTAGTGGTATAGGTAATGGACTGCTGAGACGAGGTCTCGGGTTCGATCCCAGGTTTTACCATGGCACACACCAATGACTTTTCGATGCTTTTCGAAGTTATGTGTGTATTTATCGCAGGTTTATAAGTGCCTGGTTAATGGCAATAGGCTCGCCACCTATTACATTGGGACCTAAACATAAACTGGCGAAATGTGGGTGCTAGCACCTCTGCCTACCCCTTCGGGGATATAGGCGTGAGTTTATGTTATGTTATGTAGCGTCGGTTTCAATTGCTGTGACATGCGCTGTGCGAAAAAGCGCTTTACAAAACCGAAGCAAAGCAATCTTAGACGGAATCTCACTGCTCATCCCGACGTGCCATTGGGGTTTTTTTTATCAATTTACCCCCTTCCCACGCTTGAAGTGTTTTTTTTTATATTTAGGACGCGTCAATTTGACTTCACCTCGCCTGATGGTAAGCTGAAGGTAAAGTCTCAGGAAAGAGAGTCACCATTACGTACACGTACCATGTTAACAATAGTGGCTCTCAGCTTGACGGCCTCATCAGAAGAGGATTGTCGTCGCAGCACCGCGTGACACCCACCGGTCCCACTAGTGCTGCGACCACAATCCCCCTGCCCGGCTATGCACTTGCTGACCCCTGAATGCAATCAAACCGAAATTGAATTACTATGGAGGGTTTTTCGCATTCGTGCACGGTGGTACCCACCCGGCCGAATTTTGTGACAAATTTGTGTCATCAAATTTTTACCACCAGTAGTGTGATATATATTAGATATTTGCTCTAAACTGCTTGCCTATAAAAGTCTTTGGTCAGGTTTTATAAAACTTATAGGCTGAATAGCCACTCTATAGCATCAGTCTAGGCTAAGGTCATTAAACTCGTGTGATTTTATATCAGGAGTTTGCAACAGAAAATCCACATAACATGACGTGTTCAGAATATAATAAATAAGTAATTTTGTGAAAAATATATACTTTTAAACGACATACCTACTATGAGTGAAATACGCGATGACAGCTGTCAACCTGTCAAACGGTCGCGCACTTGCCAAGAGTGAGTTGGCATAGTTTTTATCTATACCTATCCCATTCGGCGAAGCTTGGCGCAATGTGTACAAAAAAAAAAAAAACTTTTATTCTGCAGTCGCTCACATAAAAGCCGTAAAAGCCAATCCAAAAGAAGGAAAAGGACTTTGACGTGTAATTTGTCAAAAAATTCGCCCGGGTGCAAACGTGCACGGTGGTACCCCCGTGCACGATTGCGAAAACCCTCTATAGTAATCCAATTTCGGTTTGATTGCGTTCAGGGGTCAGCAAGTGCATAGCCGGGCAGGGGGATTGGGATCGCACACTAGTGGGACCGGTGGGTGTCACGCGGTGCTGCGACGACAATCCTCTTCTGATGAGGCCGTCAAGCTGAGTGCCACCATTGTTAACATGGTACGTGTATGTAATGGTGACCCTCTTTTCTGAGACTTTACCTTCAGCTTACCATCAGGCGAGGTGAAGTCAAATTGACGTGTCCTATATATAAAAAAAAAAGGAAAAGGATTAAGCGGACCCGGGCGCCGAGGTGTAAGCTACGGATGAAACCGGACCAATGATAAGATACAAAGAAATACGAGTCCGCTCTTCTACTTTTTCTCTCAATTTGACCTATCTTGACTTTTACGAGAGCGACTACTGTCTAACCTCCCGTTCCGACCCCGAGAAGAAAACCTGCTCCAAAGCCTCCTCTGTCAATCAGCTAGCATGAAGGTTGCTTTGAGTCCCGAAAATCTTGAAGCGGTGTAGCGGTAGTGCATTCGACTGCTACGACTAGGAGCGCGGGTTCGATTCCCGCTCAGTGCAAATAATAGGTCTTAACCTATGAAATTGCCGAAAGTTTCTTACAAATTCATGAGTTCGTTATTCCTGTAATTTAATAGCTATTTCCATTATTTATATTTTGTTTGAAAGTTGATTTCAAGGTTTTACAACTCTGTATTAAATTTTGTTTTTATTGGCCGCTTGATAAATTAATTCGATCTTCAAAAACAGTACTTCCTAAATGCTATATCCATTTTGAATATAAATTTCTTATTACTTAACAGCTGTAACTTTTCAAAAATGTAATAAAAGTTGCTGTTTGTTAGCTTAATGTTGTCTCATTCATACACAAAAAAATCATAAGATTTGGATTGTCATTCCTAAAAAAATGCAAACTACTGAAAATTGGGTTTCCTCCAATTTCTTCAAGAAAAACGGCAATTTAATATGTAACGACCTAATATGTGTATGCATGAATATGTCTATTTGCATTGGTCTGGGTGTTCCTATGTATAATATGTATGTATTTAATTTAAAAGTATGTTTATCCGCATTCTGGAAGCCATACCACAAGCTAGTTAAACTATGCTTACTTTGGGTCTAGATAGCGCTGTGTAGAATGTCGTAAAATATTTAAAAAAAAAGATTTATTCGCATGATTCTTTCCTCACAGGTTTAAAATATTTCCTTGCAAATCTGGCTCTAAATATAAATATAGAAGTCATAATCTTGACGTTCATAAGTGTTCCTATGTGACCTACATGTTTATTTTTATTTTATACCATTAAGGTGGCAGAAAAGCTCACGGCCCACCTGATGGGAAGCGGTTACCGCGGCCTACGGACGTATGCAACACCAGTGGCGTCACACTCGCGCTGCCGACCCTGTAAAGGAAAGGGAATGGGAAAGGAGTTTGGGAGGTGATGGGAAAGGAGTTTGGGCTCCGGCACTCTCACTCACCAAACGGAACGCAACAATTCAAATACTGTTAGGTACTTGGGGTCGATATTCTGTGAGAGGGTGGTGCTTCCCCGGTAGGGTGGTGCTTCCCCGGTCGAGTAGGTATGTATAAATGAACTAGCAACCAGATCTCGTTTCACTTCAGTTCATATGAGTTTTTTTAATTCAAGCCATCGTAATTTGCACAAAATATATAGCGTATGATCATCAGGGATATTGTTTCATATGATGTCCACGGCCACATTCTATCATCGCACCGCTCGCCACGGACAAGGAATTCATCCTCACACGTAGCAACCGGCAACAGTGCGTACAGTGATGTATGAAAGGCACTTCATTCCGCGCACCCTCAGGCTGTGGAATGATCTCCCTGCTGTGGTTTTCCCAAGCGACGCCAATATAGGCTCTTCAAGAATCAAGTTTTTATTACTTTTATACTAGTTATTAAAAAACGTCGGCAAAAGTAAGTTCTATATTAATCGCGATAGATCCCGAGACGTTATAAAAAGTATGTAGTTATTAAAACTCATTATATTTGCATACCAATAAACTAAATTTTGAAATTAGAAGGTTTTTACTGGGTCGGCAGCGCAAGTGTGACGCCCCTGGTGTCGTACACGCCCATGGGCCGCGGTAACCGCTTCCCATCAGGTGAGCCGTGAGCTTATCTGCCACATGAATGATAATCTTTCTATTGCAAAAGCGGGCTGTGAGGGCAATTTATAAGTTGGGCCCAATAGTCTCCCTCCGAGAAAAGTTCAAAGAAATAAACATTCTTACTGTAGAGTCTCAATATATTTTTGAAAACCTTTTGTATGTTAGAAGAAATATTTCCGATTTTTTAAGGCTTTGTGATGTACATAACGTAAATACTAGACATAAAAACAATCTTGTGGTTTGTAATCGTCGACTCCACAAGATTTGTAATTCCTTTCAGGGTAACTGTATACGCTTCTACAACAACTTTCCTAGTGAAATGAAGAATCTACCTCTTCATAAATTTAAAAGACAAATTAAAAGTAAACTCTGCCAAAAAGGCTATTATTAAATTCAAGACTATTTAGATGACAAACAAGCTTGGATATGAACTGTTTGCTCTCTCTCTATGCTACTCAAATGAAATATTGTAATTAGGTTAAGTAAACATGTTCTTGCCGGAGTCTTCTCAGGACAGGGCCGCGCTTCGAACCGGTGGTCCATTTGCCAAACATTAAATAAAAAATAAAAAAAGTGGTATAAAAAAAATTAAATAATTTTCCCAATAAGTGGAATGGCTCCGAAGATTAGCCCAAATATAATAAACAGACTCAAAATTCGGCCTCTCTCTTTATAAAATCAATATATTTGCTGATGTGGCTAAAAAGGTGATTGTATTGCCACAATTTACGCAAAATGGACCAACGTACTAGTAAGTGTAATGTAATACAGAGTATCAATACATTTGCGTACTGTCTGTGATCTGAATAATAACTATTATTGGCATAGAATACAGATCAGAACCTTCGAGCCAATGACCTTTTACATCCTTTACATAATCTTGTTAACAGCAGAGGGCGCTTAAGTAGAGATATTAAAGGGATATTTGACGGGTGTAAGACCCGACCAAAGTCATCAGGGCTAAGCCTTAGCCTGCTGATTGACGGACGAAGTCCTGGCGCGGGCTTTATTCTCGGGGATGAAATAATAAAGTTGAAATAACACTTTTGCACACCAACATGGTAAAACATGGTGGACAACCACAGTTCTAACACCCTATTATGTACATTTGTTTAGCAAAATAAATGATTGATTGAGCCTCTGTGGCGTAGCGGTAGTGTATTCGACTGCTACACAGGGGGCGCGGGTTCGATTCCCACTCAGTGCAAATATTTGTATGCATGAATAAGTCTATTTGCATTGGTCTGGGTGTTTCTATGTATAATATGTATGTATTTACAAAAAAAAAGTATATTAGTATGTTTATCCGCATTCTGGAACCCATAACACAAGCTAGTTAAACTTTGCTTACTTTGGGTCTAGAAAGCGCTGTGTAAAATGTCGTAGAATATTTATTTATTATTATTATTATTGATTATTTGATTGATTGATTGATTGATTAATTAATTGATTGATTGATTGATTGATTGAAAAGTCAGACTTGGTTGGTTGAAGAATGGAAGAATGGTTTCAACTGTTGCCCTCAGGGTCTTACCACGGCGTTCTTATAGCAATTAAAAAGCAATATAGTTCAGCTGAGAAAGAAAGATGGTGCTATACAACTGAACTGTGTTGCTTTTGAATTGCTATAAGGTTCCTGCAGTTGCGTAGACGTGGCATCTCTGTATTTTTCCACCTATACCACGCAGTGGCGAGGGATTCATACATGCCGATTTCTTACTGCTTCCCTAATATACATACTGCATTATTTAAAACTCATTATATTTGCATACCAATAAACTGAAGCTGAAGGTAAAGTCTTAGGAAAGAGGGTCACCATTACATACACGTACCATGTTAACAATGGTGGCACTCAGCTTGACGGCCTCATCAAAAGAGGATTGTCGTCGCAGCACCGCGTGACACCCACCGGTCCCACTAGTGCCGCGACCGCAATCCCCCTGCCCGGCTATGCACTTGCTGACCCCTGAACGCAATCAAACCGAAATTGGATTACTATGGCGGGTTTTTCGCAATCGAATTTTGTGACAAATTTGTGTCATCAAATTTCTACCACCAGTAAAATTAACTTAAGACAAACAAAAATTAACATTAACTTATAACAAACGCCTTCGCTAAAATTATAGCAATTCTCAAGTTACGTAATCATTCAATACCTTTCAGTACCTATTTCTTGCAACAAGAGCTCGCTCGCACCGTTAAATAAATAAATAAATATTCTACGACATTCTACACAGCGCTTTTTAGACCCAAAGTAACTAGCTTGTGTTATGGGTTTCAGAATGCAGATAAACATACTTAATACTATCTTTTTTTTGTAAATACATACATATTATACGTAGAAACACCCAGACCAATGCAACTAGACATGCATCCAAATATTTGCACTGAGCGGGAATCGAACCCGCGCCCTCTGTCGTAACAGTCGAATTCACTACCTCTACGCCACAGAGGCCGTCAAGCATGGATAAGAATAGGTAAACGTTCAAGGAGGCCCGACCATCCGATTCCATTGCAAGCGATCGGTTTATAAGAGATATTTTAATGGTATTAAATATAGATTAAATAGTTTTCGAGTTACGAAGGGGACAGAAGTGGCTTGTTCTCACTAGTTCGATCGTCGAACTAGTGAGTTTTTTTTTCGCATTAGGTCGACCGTCGAACTACTGAGACTTTCACCGCGCGCCCCGACACGGATAGATATAGGTTAGAAGGGTTACGGAATTCGGAGTGCGGAGTTCAGTTAGTTCACTTGTGATTATGCACGTAGAAATAGGAGCCCCGGGTAGTGGGGCTCCGTCGAAATCATTAACTAATAATCGAACAAATGAGAAAAAATTATCTCACTAGTTTGACGATCGAACTAATGAATCGAACTAGTGAGAACAAACGTCAGAAGTATCTCGAAATGGTTCGTGTAAAGATACACACGGGTGCTGCGTCGCCAGTTACTTTTTCTTTCAACTTCGCTGGACACGCTGCCGCCTCTTAAGAAGTAAAGAGCTATCTTATTACAATTTACGTAGTATTTAGGCACAAAACAGATTTAAAGGTCAATTCAGTACAAAGCTTACAGCTTTATAACAAGCTACCGCTAAACATCAAAAAAATAAACTCACTTAATATCTTCAAATCACGATTATCAGTATACATATCTGGAAACTATTAACTTGTAAGCTTAGCGCTAATGTTTTGTATAAATTTAGTCTGCAGGAAATGTTCGACAACAAATAGCCTATATTTATTGTAATTAATGTTTTCATGAAATGTTTTTGAAAATAAATATCTTTAAACCTAGTACAAAGCTTAGTTTTGCTAGGTAGGTACGTTAACTGTGGGGTGCTTGGTTGGGGACCTCCACGCGGTGCACGCTGGGCAACGGAGACGGCAGCGCCTCTCTCCTAGGGTGGGACAGACGCTGCCGCCTACGGCCAACTCCGACCGAGGCGAGGACGGCCCTGTTGAGGGCTGTTCGGAAGCTTTCCAAGTGTCCCTTTGATTAGCAGATGGCACAGTGGTGAGCAAGTAAGGGGGCCATCTCGAAACCGAAAATGGCCCAGGGTCAGTCGGGGTGCGAGGGATATGCTCTATGGGCAACCTTACACCCCGGCGTCTGTAGACCCGAGACGGCGTGCGGTTTTAGTCGGTTCAAGCCCGACATAACCGCCCCCGCTGGCCGGCGGGGGGGTATCCGAAGGGATTTCCGCACGAAAAAAAGAAAAAAAAGGTACGTTAACTGTGATTTGTTATTTTAGGTTCACTATCTTCAGTAGTAACTAGTAATTGCCCACCGCTCCTCCCGCGTGGAATACTGATCCCGTTCTCGTGACCTACAGGACCTTTTTTAGTAGTCTAAAACATCAAGTTGGTCCACACTTATCATTTTTTTAGCATTACGAACTCCATTCAGCATGAGTTTAATCAATAGGCTTTTTTTAAAACCACCACAATCATGCAATGTAAGACATTGTCCTATACCTACATCAATGCTTATATTATGTGCAGGTATAGTAAAGGTGGTAAAAGTCGAAACATTGGTCGTCGTATTCCTTTTCACCGGCTTCCCTTTTACATAATGTCACCCTTCACCACTTTCCCACCGTCTCCTTTCCTATTTACAACAACACGTGCTGAACTGCGGTGTCACTCACATACGGTACACACGATAACGTCTAGAACCAAGCGATTCGGAACTGCCTTTCTTCGTCGCACGATCAAGAACTGAACTGTTCTACCCGCATAGAAAGAAAAGAAAGAAAAAGAAACGTTTATAACTTAACCTAGTACATGGTTTATTAATTTATTATGTGCCTCGCGTTTGCATCAAAGTTGTGTCTATGTAGTTCAGCATAATTATGCTAGGCGGACGGACCTTGGCGCTGGTTGTCACCTGGAACCCATGTATGTATTTGTGTGTTCTTCCTTCCTTCCTTCTTCTTTCAATCCCGGGTTCGTATCCATGGAGGCCTTCAAAGAAGGGAGTACCATTTTAGAATCGTCAGCATCTGGAATAGTGGCCCGTATCTTCTGAAATTCACCCTAGCTTCTTACCACTCAGCGGAGTGTAGTCAATTGCCAAATTGTCAAAAAATGGAGTTGTTGACCATTTTATCGAAATAACCTATCAAGGTTAAGCCATGGTGAGAATCAATTCAGCCAATCGATGGTATGTAATAACTGTCGGCACTGAAGTGTTATTAGATTTATAACGTAAGGTATTGGTCCCATGGTAAGCGTATAAACGATTAATGTGAATGTTGTATTTTTGTTTCAAACGACAGAGTCCCGGATTCGAATCCTGGTCATTTCAGTAACTGTACTCGGCTAATGGGAATATTAGTAATTTTGGTTACAAGTAGGTACTCTTTAAATAAAATTGTAGATACATACATACATACATACATATACTCACGCCTTTTTCCCTCCGGGGTAGGCAGAGAAAACAGCCCGCCATCTGCTTCTGTCCTTACATACTTCACGAGACTCCTTTACTGTCATTAAACCTTTCATGCAAGCCCGCCGGTTTCGAGTACTTTTGACCTGCCCTTTTATCAATACTTCATTAATTTGATCAGTGTATGTCCTGCGAGGTCGACCCCGGCTGGCCTGCCCACTTACATCTGCCTTATATACTTGGTGTGTCATTCGCTCAGTACTCATTCGTTCCATAAAAGTCCCCAAACCACCTTAGCACCCTTTTCAATTCTTGTAACAACATTCTCTTTCAGGCCACACTATTCTCGTATATCTGTATTCCTCTTCCTATCAGCCAACCTTACTCCACACATACTACGCAATGACCGTATCTCCACTGCATTCACTCTACTTTCATGATTTTTCTGCCATACCCAACTTTCACATCCATACATTAATGTGGGGACTAGCACGCCATTATGAACCGCCAGTCGGGCCTTCTTCGGCACTGACTGACCACTTAAGAAGGAGTGTAGCACACCATTCGCGCGATTTCCTGCAGTCACTCTCCTTTCAATATCTCCATCTTATCTTCCATCCCTTGTGAACTAACTACCCAAGTATACAAACTCTGACACTTGTTCTACACATTCACCTTCAAATATAACATTACATTCAGTCATTTCTTGCTGCGTCTCAAAAACCATAACTTTCGTCTTTCTTGCATTCACTTTCATACCTCGCTTTAAAGGCCGCATTCATACTGTTCACCATTTTCTGCAACTCCTGCGCCGCTGATGCAAGTATAACTTGGTCAAAATTGTAGATAGTCAACATAAAAATAACTAACGCGTTGCGATTGAAACGATTCTATTTACGGTGAGTACTATCACTAACAGCCTTGCACTATATTATCAGTGGTGGGCAATAATTACACGCTCATTTTTCACACTATTTAATTAACTTAAAATCTGAATTTCGAGTCTTTTAAATTATTTCAAGTCGTATTTAGCACTCTATGATACTGTGCAAAGTTACCCGCGCAACTAATAACACAGCACAAAAGCCTTATACCCTACTGAATTTATTTAAAACCATTTGAAACACATTGCCTCAATAAAAGAAGAATCTTCAATCAATGCCAATATCAAACCAAGTCACGTGCGAAGATATACATCTGCTTTTATTTAAAAACATCGGCAAGTAGGCGTGGTGTGAAGAAAAATGTGTGAACCGGTACATTTGATCGGTATAACGGAATTTTAATCGTTATTGTTATGTTAGGTGGAACGTCCCTATTTGACATTGACAAGGTTCTTTTTTTTATTTTTGCTTCACCTATGACTATGTAAACAAATCTTGGAAGCATAATAATAATAATAATAATATATCTCTTTATTGTATGTACACAAGAAAAAGATTACAGAAACATAAAGTTGGTATACATAGTTATGCGGCATATACAATTGGCGGCCTTATCGCACAGGGCAATCTCTTACAGGCAACCATTGGATGGAGAGCATCAGTGAATAGAACTAGGGCAGTTTGCGGTGTACATATCAAATTAATTTACATTTTCCATTTATACTCTGATACATTATCTACATAAAATAAATACATATTATGCTTACTACACATATAATTTAATACATATTATACTAAGCATCAATTAATTTATAATTTATTTCATTATCGTCATCATCATCATCATCATCGTTCCCGGTTGCGTCCAAGACTTGTTCTTCGGAGGCCACCAGGGTTAACTCTCCTACTCCTTCACTTGATTTGGCTTTTACGGGACCTTTTCATAATGATTTATCGTGGCTTTTACGGTAGTGACTGCTGTTTGACCCCGTAACCGGACAGGAAATCCAGCGCCAAAGCATAATCGGTTAATGTTTTTATTATTCGATGCAATTTGATGTTTCTTACTTCTTCACGGCCAAATTGATTTCTATTAAAGTTGGCAAGAAAGTAAATTCCTATCATATTTCTCAGTAACCTATGAAGCCAAGACTACTAAAATGCCTGTGCAAATATTACCTGTATATATTTATTGAACTGAGCGAAGCGAAGCTCATATACGTGGCTAAGCCGTTTGGTCGAGACTGTACTCCTTCGGAACCACAATACCGATCTTGACCAAATTTGCCATGGTGATAGTGTAGACACCGCTGAGTGTTTAGAGGGGTCAACTGTTCAAATACAATGTACCATTGAGGAATAATCATCGAAAAACAGTTTCACGAGCGCGCGGCCTTAGCTATGCGCGCGACCGTAGTAAGATGCCTTATTTTTCAAGTAAGAGTCCTGCTCGCTCAGCTCAATTTATTTCAGTCGCACCCTGCACTGAATTCCTAGTTTATTATACTCGGCATAGCCGTTTGTTGGTGGCTGAACTCCTCCATAACCGCTCGCGCGATTTTGACCAAATTTACCACGGTGATAGTGTGGACACTGAGGAGTGTTTTGAAGCGAGATGGTTCATGTCCGATGTACCATTGAGGAATAATCACCGAAGCACAGCCTTAGCTAAGCGCGCGACCGTAGTAAGATGTCTTATTTTCAAGTAAGAGTCCTGCTCGCTCAGCTCAATTTATTTTAGTCGCACCCTGCACTGAATTCCTAGTTGAAACATTTATGCACACACAATAACATCCTCATAATCCATGGATGGTGGAAAGTATACTCGTAGTACAATGGTACTGCTTATTTCTTTAAGAAATTTCTTCCAGTAGACCGACAAGAGGAGATCTTGAAGAATAAGAATAGGTGTATTGACGTGTGTATAAAAGCGAGATAGAACAGTGTTTAGATATGACAGCCTCTGTGGCGTAGCGGTAGTGCATTCGACTGCTACAACAGGGGGTGCAGGTTTGATTCACGATCAGTGCAAATATTTGTATGCATGAATAAATCTATTTGCATTGGTCTGGGTGTTTCTATGTATAATATGTATGTATGGTATGGTATGGTATCTCGGGCTGATATCCGCAACTCCACGACAAGGTGCGGTTTTTGAGTCAAATATGTATGTATTTACAAAAAAATGTATATAAGTAAGTTTATCCGCATTCTAGAACCCACAACACAAGCTAGTTAACTATGCTTACTTTGGGTCTAGATAGAGCTGTGTAAAAATGTCGTAGAATATTTATTTTATTTTATTTTTTATATGTATACATAATATAAGGTGTCACAAAATTAGGTCTCTGAATTTGGTGAGATGACTTGGTATCGACAAAATAAGTAGGTATTTGAAACAAAAAAAAATATCGGGTTAAATAAAAAAAATAAAAAAATACCACCAGCGACCAGCGTCACGTGACGCGACGAGCCCGTGACGCACGTGGTAGATGTGCAGTCCTTCTCCTCGCAGTATTCTCCAAGCGGATGTGTGGGAAATACCTAAATCGCGACCAGCGTCACGTGTGCTCGTCGCGTCACGTGCCGCCGCTGGTCGCTGGTGGTGTTTTTTTTTTCATTTTTTGTTATTTTATTTTTATATTTTTTTTATTTTATTTTTTTACCTACTTTACCCGATATTTTTTTTTTGTTTCAAATACATATTTTGTCGATACCAAGTCATCTCACCAAATTTTGTTACACCTTATATATAAAATTATAATCTAACAACCACTGAACTTCTGGCGGTTGCAGAACGGTGTACCTGATATAATTAAAGAGTTAAAAATTGGTAAAATGCATTGCTCGGTGTGTATGATCAGGCGTTGCCAAAAAAAAATATTTTTTAATTTGTATGAACCATTATTGGTAAATTTTGTCGGCTTTTCACGATTAAAAAGAAAAGTATGGATCGTATTTTATTTCGCAACCCACCGGCCAACGAGGTTGGTTATGTCGAATTCGAACCGACTAAAACCTTACGCGGTCTTCCGGGGTGTGAGGTGGTCCATAAGGCATTTCCCTCGCACCCGGGCTGACCCAGGGCAATGGTCCCCTTCGAGATGGCCCCCTCGAGTTTGGGAACCACGGTCCGCGTCTTGCCCCCAGAAAGAGGGGGGCGCGCAACGCACCACCGTCGCGGCCTACTTCTGCCAGGGTGACAAGCGCCTCCACCTGTCACCCCCAGGCCTGCGCTCATGAAGGACGGAGGTCGTTCAGCAACCTCCAACGCCTGAGTCGGGTCGGGAGATTATTTGCTCGTAGAAAGAGGCGGCGGGCGGCCCACGCGGTCGCACTCCCCATCATCGCCGTGAGCAAATCGCCAAATGAGAGGAACTCCTAGAGCTGCCACGAGGGCCCACCTCGGCGCCTCCCACTCCGGGTATTCCGTCAGCGTGTGCAGCCTTGAGACCTCGCTTGCGCTGGCTCTTTTCTGATCTGCCACTGGTGGTCTTCGAAGCACCCCTTCCTAGAGATCACTTGCGTCAGCCCGAACGAGAGGCTCCCGTGTCGCCTCTCTAACCAGTCCTCCATGACGAGCCTTACCGTACAAAACAGTGCCTCATATAAGAAGTGTATATTTTGTTATACAAATCAAATGAGCTCCACACTTTTCTACTGCGTCGTCAAGTTAACTTCACCCTGCTTAACGAAAAACTAGGACGTAAATTAAGTGACAGTGAAACTAAAAAAATCTCTAATTACAATAAAGACAAACTATTTCATCATTAAACATAAAATATACATACGCTGAAATTAAAATATTTGTTTGAAAACTTATTGCTTGCAATTACAATGGCAACACTTCGGCGTCTATGTCAAAAATTGCTTGTGATAAACAACTAACAAGCAATTGGAATTTTAGAAGCTCTGTGATCATTAAAAAAAACTGTAATTGAAATAAATTATGTCAAAGAACTGTTCATAGAAGCGTGAAAAATATAGTTTATAGCTTAAAATGTCTGACGAAGAAGAGGAATCGCACTGTCGTTTATGCGCTGAACCAACACCAACTTCACAGCTTATAGCCCCAGACGAAGACGTAGGACAAAATTCGAAACTAGCTATGAAAATGTTATGGATTAACGTCGATGTTTCTGCTAAAACTAGCCTTCCGAATTCCATCTGTTATTCATGCTTCGACTCCTTGCAACGTACTTGGCTATTTCTGCACGCCGTAAGAACAGCTCAAACGAAACTGAACGAGATCTACATCAAAAAAACCGAATCAGAAACTGCGTCTTCAGACGTTAAAACCGATCCGGACGATAGCGGAAAACCTGTTAATGAAGACTGGGAGGAGTTCGAAATACCGAAACAAGAAGTAAAATCCGAAAGTTTGAATACACAACTAGAAGTTGTCCCTGTGGATGCAAACTCCTTGTTAGATCTTGAGGGAATTAAAACTGAGTTAGATAGTGATGATCACCAAGATTCTGATGGGTTTAACTCCACAGATAGTGATGTACCTCTGTACTTGGCTGCTAAGAAGAAAATCAAAAAGAAAAAGAAGGCAAAATATCATTCTGATAATGATTCTGATGCCATATCCCAAGGCTGTACTAAATTGACTTGGGATGATTATATGTGCCGATGTGCGGATTGTGATGCTCAATGCAAGAATATAATGTCTTTACGCCTTCATTCCTTACAAATACATACCCACTGTTGTACATTTAAGTGCTCCGATTGTGGTAAAGTGCTAACGAATTATAAGACATTTATAAACCATGTCAGAACTCATAAAAAGTTTCTACGGTATTGCTGTGAGTTCTGCAATAAGTGCTTCCTAAAGACCTCATATCTCAAGTCTCACCGTAGTCAAACACACAAGGATGTTTATACAACAACCTGCCAAAACTGTGGGTCATCATTTGAAAACATGGAACAACTTCAAGATCATTTACTCTTATATACTAAGAACTGCCGGAAACGAGCCGTGAAGAAAGAAAAAGTAGACATTACGGAAGATTTAAAATGTGAACATTGTTTTAAAGAATTTAAATCTCGCAGCAATTTGCATCAACACAAACTAGTGCATACGGAACGCAGTAGAGACTTTTCTTGCCATGTATGCGGTAAAATGTTCTTTACTAAAGGTACTTTAAGCACACACATGATGACGCATGATGAAACAAAACCCTTCAAATGTGAATTCTGTCCTATGTCCTTTCGGGCAAGAGGTAACCTCCAATCTCATATTAGTCTTCACTCCAGTGCAAAACCATTTGTTTGTGAACAGTGCGGGAAAAGTTTCCGTGTGAAACGCCACTTAAAATCACATTCCATAATACATACAGACTTAATGCCTTACGAATGTAATTATTGCAATAAGACTTTTAGATTTAAAACTAGACTTAACCTACATTTACGCCAACATACTGGAGCTAAACCGTATAACTGTATTTTTTGCCAGAGAGATTTTACAAACGGATCAAATTATAAGAAGCATATGAAACGCAAGCATAATATTGATACGTCTAGGAAGAAATATAGTAATATAGCAACACAGTTTAGTAATGCTGAGGAAAATAGCTTAGAGACAAGTGACATTGAAAGGAACCAATCTTAGATTAGTTTTATTTTATGATTTTAATATAGGTGCTGCCATCTGAAGGTACTGGATTATTAAGTGAATCTGGTCTGACCAACGTGAGATTATAGATATACTCGTAATTTAAGCAATGGATCGGGATTGTAAGGATTAAAACGGTTTGATCTTGTCTCATTTGGATTCCGCAGTAGTACTCAAGTACGTTGATGTTTCAAGCACAATTTTATTATAAATATAACTTTATTTATTGTACTTAAATAAGTATACACAAATATTTATTTTATGGAAAATAATGAAAACCGCACAGAAAACATGAATTGGGCTCAAGAACTCACCAAGAACATATAATTATATACTGATGTGAATGTAACGTTAAATGTCTTTTAATTTTTTACTAATTCATCTTTTTTTTTATACCACTTAGGTGGCAGACAAATACACGGCTCACCTGATAGGAAGCCCTGCCGAACCTGTAATAACCTAATGCCATCCTTATCATTAATCCACAATCTATGCATTTTTGTTGCATACTTTACTGAGAAATTATCACACTTTCGGGTTTGGGTGTTGACGTAGTCATTTCTATTCATGTCTAGTGTTATAAATCATAAAATAATCCACGCACTGCAAAATAATTTTCTCATTAAAAAGCTGCCTTTAAAATTATAACTAGATAGAAAACTTCTCGAGCCCCTTTAGGAGGACTTGTAGTTGATAGTAATATTAAAATATTTTGGATAAAAGATTTCACTAAATAAACGATTATGACTAAGTACTATTGTAGCCGAGAGATACTATTGTACCCAAGGGATATTATAGTGCCTAGGTACTTTTGCGTCCAAAGGTACAAATGTACCTAGATGTAAAGTTGTATTGTTGAAATTTTCTGTGGTACTATTTTTTTTTTATATCTCTCAGGTGGCAGGCAAGCTCACGGCCCACCATATTATTAATCATGACAAAATTGATACCTATTATTTAGGTAATTTATGGTCTCCTTACAAACTTGAACTTTAATTATTATCTTGGTTTTAAAGAATAGAAAATTGTATGCTTTTAATATTTATAATTATGTTTCCTTAATATCTGCACACCCAAACCGGTGGCAACCTAATGGTCAGGACTATCACTGGTTCAAGTCCTATTGCTGACTTTTTCTATACTATATATTACTAAGTCTAAAAATAATACCACCAAATACTCACGCCTTTTTCCCTACAGGGTAGGCAGACAACAGCCCGCTATCTGCTTCTGTCCTTACACAATTTATGTTTCCTTTACTGTCCTTAAACCTTTTATGCAAGCCCTCCAGTTAGACTGCTCTTGATCAGCCCTTTTTTGAATAAATCTATAATTTGATCACTGTTTGTTGTGTGAGGTCGACCCTGGCCTGCCTGCCCACTTACATGTGCCTTACATACTTGATTTGTCATTCATTCTACATGCCCAAATCACCTTAGCATACCTTTTTAATTCTCGTTGCAACATTCTCTTGGGCCAGAGCCTCGTCTGTCAATTAGTAGGTGGACAGGTTAGCAGGTGAGGTTGCCTTGGGCTCCGAGGATATTTAACAGAAATCTATTGAATATTTTAGAAAAATTCATCTGTGAAAGGCTGGATTTATCTAACAATAGGAACTGCGAGTAAGGCGAACCAAAGGTAAGGTAATTATGTATGGTACTCTATCTTGTGGATGGCAGTAAGTATACCAATTATGTAGGTAATAGAGAATCTCTACAAATATGTTAAAGTTCATATATATATTGTTTCAATAAAAATATTTAGGATATTACCAATGTCTTTTTTTTTTTCTTACGACGATAACTATACTAGCGGCACGCTATGACGGCCGTTTTGACACGGTAAAATAGTGATCATTATCATCATATCAGCCGTAGGAAGTCCACTGCTGAACATAGGCCTCCCCCATCGACTTCCATTTCGACCGGTCTGTAGCGGCCTGTTTAATGTGAAATGTCAGTTTAAAATAGAAAAAAAAAAACAAATCAAATGCGTAAGTATATGCTATAGGTTTTTGGATATTTCATTTATTTTTTAAATTTCGAAAAACAAAAATACCATGTGTCGTAAATTAGTACACTGCACCTCACTATTGACAATAAAGAACAGCAAATTGAACCCTTCAAACTTAGTATTTATTTTTACGAAACTTCATGAGCGGACAAACGTCAAAACGGCCATAATAGCGTGCCGCTAGTTTAGTGTATGCGGGGTGTATTTTTTTTTTTTTTTTTTTTTTTTATCGTGCGGAAATCCCTTCGGATACCCCCCCGCCGGCCAGCGGGGGCGGTTATGTCGGGCTTGCACCGACTAAAACCGCACGCCGTCTCGGGTCTTCAGACGCCGGGGTGTAAGGTTACCCATAGAGCACATCCCTCGCACCCCGGCTGACCCTGGGCCATCTCACCACTAACAGCATCGCTCATCCTGTCTCCTCTGAAAACAGAGGAGTACGGAGAGCGATGTGTTCCCGCCACGTTGGGTATTGGCCGACGATCAATGCCAACCCTATGAAGGGGTGAAGGGGAAGCCATTGACCGCCGCCCAGGGTGTACCGGCCGCTCCGATTCCGTTCCCCCCGGACTGCAGCGGGATCGGAATATAACCTATGGGGTCCTACCTAGGCCTTCGGGGTCCATAAACGTCATCGGCAAGCCGGTTCACCTGCTGATTGTTGGAGGAGATTTTGGCACAGACTCGTCTCGAGTTTGGGAGTCAGGCGACAGTTTTTTTTTAATATCTATTTATGACACGTCAATTTGATTTCGCCTGATGGTAAGCTGACTGTAAAGTCTCAGGAAAGAGAGTCACCATTACATACACGTACCATGTTAACAATGGTGGCACTCAGCTTGACGGCCTCATCAGAAGAGGATTGTCGTCGCAGCACCGCGTGACACCCACCGGTCCCACTAGTGCTGCGACCACAATCACCCTGCCCTGCTATGCACTTGCTGACCCCTGAACGCAATCAAACCGAAATTGGATTACTATGGAGGGTTTTTCGCAATCGTGTACGGTGGTAGGTACAC
This sequence comes from Cybosia mesomella, assembly GCA_946251805.1. Taxonomy (NCBI): domain Eukaryota; kingdom Metazoa; phylum Arthropoda; class Insecta; order Lepidoptera; family Erebidae; genus Cybosia; species Cybosia mesomella. The sequence continues at coordinate 12,483,561 of OX276417.1, read as the reverse complement.
ACACGGCCGAATTTTGTGACAAATTTGTGTCATCAAATTTCTACCTCCAGTAAGTGTGTAAACTTGTAGTTTTGGAGATGTACGAATAATTATCTCCATAGGTAGTCGATAGATGGCGGTGTTAATTTCTGAATCACGTTATGGTTTCGTTACAGACACTGCTTTATAATTTTGAAATGATGTTATCTTTATTGGAGTAAGGTTCAACCAAAAACAGAATGCTAATTCATAATTCTCTGTGAAGCTCCTGATAGACCCTAATCACGTAATTAATAATTTGACTTCAAAATGCAATCGAAATTTCGCGATGATGTTGAAAGTTAAACCTACAAATGCATAAGTATAAATAATGGGCTTTGCTGGAAATTTTACATAGGAACATTGTCTTTTGGTTAAATTTACCAGAGTTAAGAGTACCTACCTTTTTTTCGTGCGGAAACCCCTTCGGATACCCCCCCCCCCCGCCGGCCAGCGGCGGCGGTTATGTCGGGCTTGAACCGACTAAAACCGCACGCCGTCTCGGGTCTACAGACGCCGGGGTGTAAGGTTGCCCCTAGAGCATATCTGACCCTGGACCATCTCCGGTTTTGAGATCTTGCCCCGGTTTGGGGGAGGGGCGCTGGTCGCCCCACCGTCCCGGCCTGCTTCTGCGGTGACAGGCGGCCTCACCTACCACCCCCAGGCCTGCGCTCATGGAGGACGGAGGCCGGCGCCAAAGTCGCGACGCGCGGAGAGCATGTTGCGGCCTCGGCGGGCCAGGAGAGTCCTAAACCTAAAAAATTAAGAGTACCTACCTGCAACCGTGTATGAAAACAATAATAAAAGTACGACTGTGTAATTTCGAAATCTACTAAAGGACACGCGCTAGAAAAAACGCGTTCTTTTTTCATTTTGCAATCTATTGGACCGTAAAGCACTGATTTGCACTGTCCAAATATCTAAAAAAGCTTCGAAATAAAACTTTTACGAGTATTTTTAAACCATCTAGTAAAACCATAAAATGGATTATTAACAATAAAACTTGTCTCGTGTCCCTACGCTTACTTCGAACTAATTCAGAATGAAAAACAGATGGCTCTGTAAATATTTTTTCGTGTCTTCACTTCTGTAGGAGTGCCATTGTTTTATTTTTAATAGAGCACCTACTAATACCTAACCGAATTTATTAGTAGCCTTGCTAGATTGATTGTGTTAGGAGTGGGTTCACATCGGAAGAGTACTGGCCAGGATTCGAACCCGGGACCTCTTTATTGTAAGGACGACTACTTAACTACTAAGCTACCGACGCTATATACGAGTATTATAAACTAGCTGTGCCTCACGACTTCGTCCTCATGGACATAGTACCTCATTGTAGGTACCTTTTATTCGTGCGGAAATCCCCTTGCATGCCGACTAAAACCGCACGCCGTCTCGGGTCTTTAAGGCCTTACCCTTAGTGGTTTAAGGTGTGCTAATGTGTAAAATTTATGTCTTATATTTTGTAAATAAATAAATAAAAAACCCTATCCGAGTAGGTCATCATCATCATCATCATCATCAACCTATTCTAGTCCACTGCTGGACATAGGTCTCCTCTAATGAGCGCCATAGCGCCCTGTCTTCAGCTTGCCGCAACCAGCATCTACCCGCAGTCTTTCGCAGATCGTCATCCCACCTGGCCGGAGGGCGTCCTACACTACGTTTGCCGAGTCGCGGTCTCCACTCAAGAACACGTTTCCCCAGCGGTTGTCGGTTCTTCGCGAGATATGGCCGGCATACTGCCACTTCAGCTTGCTAATTCTTTGAGCTATGTCGATAACCTTGGTTCTCTGTCGGATGTATTCGTTACGAATCCTATCCTTCATAGAAACTCCGAGCATAGCTCTTTCCATAGCTCGCTGAGTGACTTTGAACTGGTGGACCAGCCCTACCGTGAGTGTCCACGTCTCAGCTCCGTAGGTCATTACGGGTAGGACGCACTGATTGAAAACTTTCGTTTTCAAACACTGCGGTATGCATGACGAGAAGACCCGAGTAGGTACCTACCTACTTTATTTTGACTAATTTCAAACTGTTTTTTTTATAAAATAGCCGGTCAATTTACTTCACCCCGCTGGGTGCGTAAAAAACGATCCAACAACATCGAAAAAAATCCCCGCCCCAAAACCCTGAACTAATTTCTTTACCCTCCCCTTCTTTCTCTCCTGGAGCTAATTTCTGTAGATTTAACCACCCTTATTTATTTTTTTTATCGTGCGGAAATCCCTTCGGATACCCCCCCGTGTGCCAGCGGGGGCGGTTATGTCGGGCTTGAACCGACTAAAACCGCACGCCGTCTCGGGTCTACAGACGCCGGGGTGTAAGGTTGCCCATAGAGCATATCCCTCGCACCCCGAAAGATTTAACCACCCTAACGCCTTATTAACATCTGCATGTGAATGTCACAACCGGACGCCATCTTTGTCGACCATTTTGAATAGAAACGTGACACTAACGATACGGTCTGTATATTACATTGTCACTTGTGTCTGGTATAACACCGCTTTTGTTGGCGACTACTGTGTGCACCAGCGCGGAGATAAGACCGTTTTGTTGAAGGTATATTAAAGTGATCTTTAATATACCTTAAGATGAAGTAGCTTTTAAAACAAGGATAAATACTCATTATACAAAGTGCATATACCCATCAACTAATATTGTTGGTTCCACTACCTAAACAGGTCCACGTCCATGGGTAGGCACTTAAAAATTCAATTGGACCTTTCGTGGAACTTACGAGTGGCGTCAATAGCCCGAAGCTTTGGGGCCCAAGGCAACCTCACCTGCAAGGCGGGGTTGAGGGTTCCGCATAACATAACATAACATAAACTCACGCCTATGTCCCCGAAGGGGTAGGCAGAGGTGCTAGCACCCACATTTCGCCAGTTTATGTTTAGGTCCCAATGTAATAGGAGGCGAGCCTATTGCCATTAACCATGCAGGCACTTATAAACCTGCGATAAATACACACATAACTTCGGAAAGCATCGAAAAGTCATTGGTGTGTGCCATGGTAAAACCTGGGATCGAACCCGAGACCTCGTCTCAGCAGTCCATTACCCATACCACTATGCTACCGCGGCGGCGGGTTCCGACTGCCAATAAATGTCAAAAGCCCACTACTGGACATCATAGCACCCGAATATCCTGGCTACTTTTTTCAATTAAAAGTCCATCTGCTTAAAAGGCAAAGAGGGTTTGGCATTAGAAGGTTTCTACAGGGTCAGCAGCGCGAGTGTGATGCCCCTGGTGTTGCACACGTCCATAGGCCACGGTAACCGCTTCCCATATTGAGATTTTAGCTAGCCATCAGGCGAGGTAAAGTCATATTGACGTGAACAATATAAAAAAGGTGGGTATTGTGCTTGTTTGCCACCTAGGTGCTATAACAAAAGAAAAAAGGCGTACTAACGACTGTGTACAGAACGATGTTTGTTACACCAACCACGTCAGAACTGCTAAACGAATATAGAGGAAATTTGGTACGGGGATATATTATAGTCTGATCACATTTTATCCCGAGAATAGGTTCCTCTGGGTTGCAGTAACGACAACAGTTTTTCACGCGATCTTCACTCGACACCTCGTTTCCTCTAACGGCCATAGGTTCTTCGACAGTAAACCATCAACTTCCGTGGGCCAATCCCTCTTGAATCCACCGGAATTCACTCTATTTTCTAAATTTAGTTTATCTTCGGTTTTACTGGAGCGACTACCGATTATCAGTATTATACAAACCTACGTGTGGTTACGTATTTCTACTTTTTTTATATTAATCTATGCATATAAAGCAAGTCAGAAACAATCGAAATCGGCAAGCTTGTATGAAAGGTTTAATGATAGTAGAGGAAGCTCGTGAAGTGTGTGAGGACAGAAGTTGATGGCGGGTTAATGTCTCTGCCTACCCTGGAGAGCGAAAGGCGTGAGTGTATGTACCGACGTATATCATGATAGTATGTTATCGCCATTGGATCTCATCTTTCATCATCTCATTCAACAATTAATACTATAATTAGTACCTACCTACATAATATCAAATTGTGAATATAATCTCTCAGTTTCTTAATTGTATCATAGATTATTAAAGAGATGCGCAATCCCTTTTATACCTATTACTATATGGCATACAGGCACACGATCAATCAGGACTGCACACGCTGGCGGACTGCCCGGCGTGGGAGGTGCCGAGGCGTGAACTCGTGGCAGCCATCGTGGTGGGAGTCCTCTCGCTCGGCAGCATGTTTGCGGCAATGGTGCGGAGCGCGAGCGCGTGGGCAGCCGCCGCCTCCTTCTGCGAGTATGTAATGCTCGAGAAGGAGATGGCGGAGCGGGAGAGGTTTAGAACTCACCCGGCCCGCCGAGCCCGCAACATGCTCAGGCGCCTGAGGTCGCTTAACGACCTCCGTCCTCCATGAGCGCAGGCCTGGGGGTGGCAGGTGAGGCCACTGTCACCCCGGCAGAATCAGGCCGGGACGGCGGGGCGACTAGCGCCCCTCCCCCAAACCGGGGCAAGACAGGACACCGTGGTTTCCAAACCCGAGGGGGCCATCTCGAAACCGGAGATGGCCCAGGGTCAGTCGGGGTGCGAGGGATATGCTCTATGGGCAAGCTTACACCCCGTCTGTAGACTCGAGACGGTGCGCGGTTTTAGTCAGTTCAAGCACGACATAACCGCCCCCGCTGACTGGCGGGGGGTATCCGAGGGGATTTCCGCACGAAAAAAAAGGATCAATCATTAATACAAGATTTTATTTACTTTCACCTGTCCGATGTCTGTAATCAAATCTTGCAAGTTAAATTTGATACACTTCCCGGTTTCCGATTTGGCTGAAATTTTGTACGCGTATTTATATCGAGTGATAACTCAATATCTATAAAACAAAGTCGTGTTAGTGATGACCGGAACAAATTCAAGAACTGGTGGACATATTTTCATGATCTTTGCCATTTTATATTTGTCTCCGCCTATACTGTGCCGTTTTGTGTTTTTTATTTTGCGAAAGTCGTCATCGGTGGTGATTTGATTATGTCGGACTCGAACCGACCAAAACCTCACATCTTCTCGGGTCTTAAATGTCGGGGTGCAGGAGACATTCGAGAAATAAATTCAGTAGGTAACCAACATAACTCGGGGTGCGACTGGTTGGATCACCTCCAAGTTTGGTGCACTCTGGGCAACGTGGGCGATGACGCATCATTGATTGCTCCTCTGGAGTAGCTGGCGTCAACGGCCAAGAGTCTGACCAACCGGCCCTTTTCAGGGCCAGCTGACCCCATTGCACGAGGGGGTCGGGGTATGGCGGGCCTGCAAGGCCCGCGGGGAGGGTGGTCGCTCCAGGTACCACTCTGCTGTTATCAGAGGGGACACTGCGAATGGCCCAGGATCAGTCGGAGTGCGAGGGATATGCTCTATGAGTAACCTTACACCCCGGCGTCTGTAGACCCGAGACGGCGTGCGGTTTTAGTCGGTTCAAGCCCGACATAACCACCCCCGCTGGCCGGCCCCCCCGCCGGGATATCCGAAGGGATTTCCGCACAATAAAAAAAAAAATGGTAACCAACATAACTTGATTCTAATTTATTGCTTTATTTATAGATTTTTATTTATCGTCCTAATGCCCTGGCTGACTGCTGCTCGCCTCGCCCAGGGTTATCTCGCCGCCTCTCCCTTACTCTGGCGTGAGGTGTGATATAGCTCGATAAATAATAATTTTCTTTTTTTTTTTAAAGAATACTAGTAACCGAAATTACTAATATTCCCCCTAACCCCTCCAGCTAAGCTAAATTGCTTGTGATAGGAGTGGGTTCACGTCGGTAGTGTAATGGCCAGGATTCGAACCCGGGACCTATCGATCGTAAGGTCGACTCCTTAACCACTAAGCTACCGACGCTTAGATTTATTGATTCAAGTGTTGTACAAGTAACTCTTATCACATAATACAATTTATATGTACGAAAGAGGTTAGCGTTGGCGACTGTAATAGTATTAACTGTGTCACAGAAGCCAGCGTCCTCCACCCGCAAATGCTACTATTTCTTAAATATATTATGTTTTTTTATTTCATTCAACATTTCATATTTGCAACAGTACAAAATAATCAATCTATTATGTACATAATTGAAAGAAACTTAAACCTAAAATGCATCGTGGAATTCCTCCGCATCGCATGCCTCTTGTGGTAACGTGCCCAGAAGACTGGCAACATTGCCACGTTGTATGGCAATACTTATTCTCTGTGCTAAAAAGAAGCCAGCCTTCTGGTCACGAGAAGCGTCGATCATACATGTTGCAATCTCCCTGAAGAGACTGCGAGCACTTGGACCCCATGCCCCTAACGTTTCGACTCCAAATGGCACAAATTCATAATCTCCAATTAAATTTGAGTATTTGCGTCGATTGAGAGTCTACGCAGAAACAGCAGCAGCACCGGCACAGTCAGCAGTGCTAGCTATATGGGTAGGAGAAATGGGGTCGACGCATGTTGCGTCCCAAACCAGAGTCCTACCCATTTTCCATGGCATTAATGCCATACCGTCCGGTCTCTTGCCATCTTGCCAAGTTTCTTTTAATTATTTATTTTATTTTAGTTTTATTTAGTTTAGTTTAGTTAGATTTACAAAATAATCTATGTAGTTTAAATTGAATTAAATACTACGTGCTATGTTAAATAAATAATTATTAGTTTTGTTTGAGTAGCCTAGTAGAAATGAACTACTTGTTAGTATTAAATTAAGATACTTGTACAAACTGTTCCACTATATTTTTTTATTAAACCAGACTGATTTCGCCTCAGGGGATCTATTACATAAATTAAACTTAGAAATTGAAAACTAACAAAGTTTTTGAAGTTATCACCACAGTAGAATGTTTGATTATTGTTTGAATGTTGTTTTTTTTTCTCTTTACGTATGTGTGTAAATATTTGGGTGTGTATGTGAGGTTGTGTGGGTGAGGGTATGTGTGTATGTGTGCGTGAGGAAATGTGTGTATGTGTTTGCATGTATGTATCTGCTTTAGGTTAGAAGACTCTGTATAAGTTCTTCTGTTACTGCATCACAAACCTTAGACTTACATGTTACCAAGGCCAATGGATAAATATTATTACATTTATTTAGCAAGAGCAAGAGTATCGTCCGTCAATCATTGCAGGGAAGGTTAGCTTGGGCACGTATTTATTTATATGAAAGTAGGCAGAAAACGAAGTATGTAGACAAAAAAAAATAGTCTTTGGCATGTGTGTCGCAGTAGAGCACGCGATGGTGCGATACGGACTGTTACACACGGTAATATTAACTCAAGATTTATCATTTCAAGATATTTTATGCACTGGAATAGCTATAGGTGGGTTTATGGGTCGCCATCAAGATCTTTGCCTGCTGATTGATGGACGAGGCTCTGACGCCGGCGTTCCTCTCGGAGTTGGGAGGTCAGACGACAGACGCTCCCGTAAAAACCAACCAAACTAAATTATGAGAAGGAGCTGGAGAGATGACCCTTTTTTTTTTTTTTTCGTGCGGATATCCCCTCGGATACCCCCCCGCTGGCCAGCGGGGGCGGTTATGTCGGGCTTGAACCGACTAAAACCGCACGCCGTCTCGGGTCTGCAGACGCCGGGTTGTAAGGTTGCCCATAGAGCATATCCCTCGCACCCCGACTGACCCTGGGCCATCTCCGGTTTCGAGATGGCCCCATCGGGTTTGGGAACCACGGTGTCCCCGTCTTACCCCGGTTTGGGGGAGGGGCGCTATTCGCCCCACCGTCCCGGCCTGCTTCTGCTGGGGTGACAGGCGGCCTCACCTGCCACCCCCAGGCCTGTGGAGAGATGACCCTGGGCTTCAAAGTGCAAGCTTTGGATGTACCGGGATTGGAGCTCGGGTCAAGAGGGAGGCCGTCTTTGCTTTCTGCAAGAGGAAGGGATCTTGCCCGAATCTTGGTCCGATTATCCAATACTAAATGAGAAAGGACACTTTTTTTGAGGGCACGTTCTTATAACTTTACCTCGCCTGGTGTTAAGCTAAAGGTGAATTCTCAGGAATTAGGGCCACCATTATAGATACATAACACCCTCAAAGGTATGGAAATACACAAAAGATCTTAAGTCTATGTTGATTTAAAAATAATAACAGGGTCATTTTATATATCGCCAGTGTCCACCAGAAAAATTCTATGCATTTATACAATCTCAAGATGTATTGTAGCTCGTGCCGCTCCCCTCAACTCGTCGCGTGTTCAACAAAGCATGCAGAAAACAAAAGCAACGGAAATATTACTCCAGTCGACGACAAGAAAGCCCACAGGACAGTTTTCTATACCAATAATGTATAAAAACTATTAATAATACCATACATTTTAGGCTGTGCTTACTTACCGTTGCTTATTATTAAGAATATTAAAAAAACGCCTGTCAAAAATTACCGCGCAATTTGTACAAATCTGAGCTAAGTATTACATAATCGGAATATTAAAATGAAATTACATTATTTAAGATGTTTTAATTCAATTTAAAATTTAAGAAACTGTTTAATAGTTTAAAATTTGTTTTACGTTAATAAGTGCTTAAATTGATGATCACAACAAATAAAAATAAAAGACAGTTTTTATTACTTTTTAAAGATGGACACTTTGAAAGGCGCAACTTTGTGGCGTCTTATATTATTTGCTTTCTTCACACGGTATGCACAATCTCAGGAGTACTTTAGAATGGTGAGTATTGCAATTATCTATCATTTATCGTTTTACATCAAGTGTCGCCCATTATATGAATAGATGCGTACTACTTATTTACTATATAACATGTGCCTACTTATATATCTAATCATGCATAGACAATGATAAATACTACAATACATTTGGGTTTTTTAATTATTGTTTTTGTCGGTCGGGTAACTTTGTCTTGCAGTAATGTATGTTTTTTAATTTTATTTTTATCGGTTTGAGAACATATTGTTGAGAAACTATTGCTAGAATCTCATGTCGCTAAGATATGAAGAACATTATGTGAAATGTGTTGCAACATGAAAGTATAATATACTAGCTGTACTTGCGGCTTCATCCGCGTAGACTTGGATCTGTGTTTTACTTTAATACGCGGTACCCTGATAATTAAAAAAACCCTAAGTTATGAGGTGTAAAGGGATATATTTTAGGGGCCCACCAACCTATGGATAATACCCATAATAGCCCATACACTAAAGAAAACCGGCCAAGTGCGAGTCGGACTTGCCCATGAAGGGTTCCGAAGCAGCAAGTAAAATTTTTATATGTGAGTTGATTGAATGAAAGGTAAATTGCGGTTTACGATTTATGACGTATTAAAAAAAACTACTTACTTGATCTCGTTCAAACCAATTATCGTTGGAAGTTTACATGGTAATGTACATCATATATTTTTTTTAGTTTTATCATTCTCTAATTTTAAAAGTTACAGGGGGGGGGACACATTTTTACCACTTTGGGAGTGTTTCCTGCGCAAACTATTCAACTTAGAAAAAAATGATATTAGAAACCTCAATATCATTTTTCATAGATACCTCACACATATGGCTTCAATGAAAAAAAAATTTTTGAGTTTCAGTTCTAAGTATGGGGACCCCCAAAATTTATTGTTTTTTTTCTATTTCTGTGTGAAAATCTTAATGCGGTTCACAGAATACATCTACTTACCAAGTTTCAACAGCATAGTTCTTATAGTTTCGGAAAAAAGTGGCTGTGACATACGGACGGACAGACAGACAGACATGACGAATCTATAAGGGTTCCGTTTTTGCCATTTGGCAACGGAACCCTAAAAAGGGTACGAGTAAAAAAGCAGACCCCGGGTCCCAAAGTGGTAGCTTTGGAAGCAACCGTGACCGTAGCCTAACCTATGCCTTATAGGTAATCTGTTTTAATATTATCTGTCAGTGAAAATCCCGCCAAAATTGGACCCGCCATCTTGGACTGGGGCTTCACCCGGCTGCAATAATTAATAGCACCTAATTACTATATATATACACTGTATATACACCTTTGATGTAGTCGTTTGAAAGTTAGAACCTACGTACCTACATACATTTCGGAGATTCATTTTTATTTATATTAAAATGACGTTCCATGGTTATATCTTTTTTTTTATGGATGAATAGGCTCACGTTTGGCCTCTATATATCTCACCTGGTCGTAAGACCTTTGCCTAGAAGGAACCTATTCACTCGAGACTTGAAGATTCCGAGGTTATAGCTTTCCGGAAACACGTACTCAGGCAGGCAATTCCACTCCTTAGCTGTACGCATAATAAATGTGTCGCCGAAACGTTTCGTGCGTATGATTGGAATATCTACCATGTAGCGGTGGCGCGTCGCTGTGCGTCTGGTTGTTCTAAAGTAACAAGAAACCCGAGTTAATACAAGCCAAATGCTCTTAGAATAAGTCTTTATAATTTGACGCCGATCCCAACCAAGATCTTCGAGTCCCAATTCCACCTCACCTGCAAACCGGTACACCTGCTGATTGACGGACGAAGCTCTGGCGCAGGATTTCCTCTCGGGGTTGGAAGATCAGACGACAGTTGCTCCCGCAAAAGCCAAGCGAAACGAAATCAAGATTAGAAGAGTGTACTCCGAGCTCAGTGCAAGCTTTGGATGCAAACGGGACTACGCTGTGATGATGATGACAATGACTTTTATGTACTAGACTGGCTGTACGGAACCAAAAATTTGGTATCGATTTAAGACCGCAACATGACTATTAACTTTGTATAACTGTCATACAGATGTAATTACAAAAAGGCGCGCTATGTCTATAAAGATAGGTGTCAGAATTGAAGCGTCGGTAGCTTAGTGGTTATGGAGTCGACCCTTCAATCGAGAGGTCCCGGGTTCGAATCCTGGCCATTACACTACCGACGTGAACCCACTCCTGACACAAGCAATTTAGCTTAGCTGAAGGGGTTAGAGGTAATATTAGTAATTACGGTTACTAATATTCTATGAAAAAAAATTCATTAACTCATTTATCTAGTTTCTGCGACTCGTTCCAAATTCGAAATTCAAATTCGTTCTCGCTTCAACCAGGAGCCGTAACACAATTTTTTTTTCTTAACAGTTTATATAAAGGTACTAGCGTCACGGTCGGGGCGCGAGGGATATGCTCTATGGGCAACCTTACACCCCGGCGTCTGTAGACCCGAGATGGCGTGCGGTTTTAGTCGGTTCAAGCCCGACATAACCGGCCGGCGGGGGGGGGTATCCGAGGGGATTTCGGCACAAAAAAAAAAAAAAAAAAATACTAGCGGCACGCTATGATGGCCGTTTTGACACGTTAAAATAGTGATGTGAAATGTCAATTTAAAATAGAAAAAATCAAATGAAATGCGAATCACATCTATAGTTTTTGGATATTTAATTCATTTTTTAAATTTCGAGTTTCGTACCAGGATGAATCCCTCTCGCTTTCAATCATCCACGCTGGAATATTCACGTTCCTTCCAAATCCATCGTTCACCTACGTCCGTTGGTATGTACCCGACATTAACACTAACAAACCCAAAACTTACTGACCATAAAAAGTAATTCCCCATTTTTTTTTTCATATTTCACAAACAATTTGTCATCACGGCCATAAAGTTCATACCGTGAAGGTTGATCTACAAAAAACTGTCGTTCATATGAATATGTAATTATGTAAGCTTATGGCGTGACAAGACAATGAAATATGAGCTTTGTAATTGAGGTCATGGTGTCTATATTCATACCATACATTCATACTTTGAGTATTTAAGCTAAGGAAATCCCTTCATTGCCCGCGTTGCGAAGATATTATTCTGCTGATTACGGCGGCAACCATGTCAACCATGTACACGAGTGAAGCACACAAAACTGTGAAAAGTGAATCGTCATCATCCAAAGACTACGCTGTCCGTCCGTCTGCCTGTCTCCAGGCTATATCTCATTAACCGTGATAGCTGGACAGTTGAAATTTTGACCATATAGGTTTGCAACCCACCTAGCCAGCAGATAACACCAGCGCTGAACAAAAAACCAGCCTAGTGCGAGTCGAACTCGCGCACGAAGGGTTCCGCACCATTATAATAATAATAAATTCTACAACATTCTACACAGCGCTTTCTAGACCCAAAGAAAGCATAGTTTAACTAGCTTGTGTTATGGGTTCCAGAATGCGGATAAACATACTTATATACTTTTTTTGTAAATACATACACATTATACATAGAAACACCCAGACTAATGCAAATAGACATATTTATGCATACAAATATTAGCACCATTATAGCTAAATATAGTTTAATGGTGGAAAAAATACAAAATAAATTTACCCGGTACCTCTATATGAAATTATACAGTGTTTATCCCTTCTATCCACTTATGTATCCAACACTCTTTGTCATAGGGATGGTTGAATACTATAAGCTGGAAGTAAGGAGAAATTTTGCCTTAGCTAAATACGTATTTTTAGTGTTTCGTGGTAAGGTGAATAATCCTCAAGTATTGGAAACGTTGAAGCTGCTTGTCCCAAACACAAGACTGCAGCAGGCGCTACGGATGAAGGTGTTTGAGGTGGCCACATCTCGCACTAATATTCAAAAGTTCTAATTACTCGGGCTTTACATTTTAGGTAGATTTCGATGAAATCGATCTACCTATTGGTTTCTTGACTACTGTGGAATTTTAAAAAAAAATCTTCATAGGAGGTCTAGTTATGACCCCCTGAGTCCGAAATGACCACTGGTCAAAAATTTTATATTTATATATATATATATATATGTATACTGACACCTATCTTATAGTGTATATATGAGTTAATGAATTTTTTTTCATAGAATATTAGTAACCGTAATTACTAATATTACCTCTAACCCCTTCAGCTAAGCTAAATTGCTTGTGTCAGGAGTGGGTTCACGTCGGTAGTGTAATGGCCAGGATTCGAACCCGGGACCTCTCGATTGAAGGGTCGACTCCATAACCACTAAGCTACCGACGCTTCAATTCTGACACCTATCTTTATAGACATAGCGCGCCTTTTTGTAATTACATCTGTATGTATGGTTCCACTTCCCAAAATTTGCGGCACTCTCACGGTCGCATTTTTTCCCCGATCGCTTTCAAACTGCGGTCAAAAATTGCTTGGGTGTAAACTTATTTTAAGTTCGTGAACGGGTGGAATCCGGCCTAAGGGGACGGTAGGGCCTCACTTTTTGTGAAATCAGTTTTTCCTCAAAAATTTCACGTTCCATGAAAGATATTCGAAACGTTCGAGGAGAGGGAGCGGGTGAGAAGCCTGCCCCTCGAGTTTCGCAGTTTGCGGCGAGGACGCTGCAGACTCATCTACGCCCGGGACTACCGACCTCCATGATCGGGGCCTGAGGACTGCAGTTTGCCGACTCGCCGTCCTTACAGAAGCAGGCCGTGGCGGAGGCGTGTCGTGTGTGCCCTACACACGCCTGCCAACTCACCGAAAACCCGACCCCACCAGGCGAGGCCGCGGTGGCGGCCAAAGTCCGCCGGCAACCCTGGGGTTATCCTTTCGAGGGCTTACGGACACTTGGGGAGGACACCGTGCGGTTTTAGTCGATACACGACATAACCACCCCCGCTGGCTGGCGGGGGGGTATCCGAAGGGATTTCCGCACGTAAAAAAAAAAGAAAGGATGTTATGGTGTTACTACTTTGTTATTTATGGTTGTTTTCTCTTATTTCTACATTGCCGTATTAGGTTTTGCAAATGTAATGTATGTAAACTAGGTCTGCAAGGCGAATCGCTGCTTGCAATGTTGAGATGAGTGAGACATCGTGAATCAGATTTGGAAAATTTTGAACAGTGATCATTCCTCTGTGGCAAGTCCGATTTTGAAAATTCTTTTTGAAAGTCACAACTCTGGACATGCTTTCTGAGCGTGTAAAGTTTGGTCACAGTGTCTCGAGCGGTTATAATGTAATTCCATCTGGATTTTTTTTAACGGTGATCATTCCTCTGTGGTAGCATAAATTTTTTCAAAATATATCCATAAACTTTCCTCTGATTGACCTCTTTAATCAGGCCAAATTTGGTTCTGATTGGATTAGTAGTTTAGGAGGAGACCTGTGACAAAGAAAATCCTGAAGTCTGGTATGAGGAGCTTTCGCTCGACTTCGTCTTTCAGCTCAAAAAATTTTCTATACGATAGGAGCCCTCTTTAGTTAATTTAATTTTAATTTAATTATTTATTTTTGAAATGAATATATAACCAACTATATCTGTCGAATATGCTTAAGTACAATAGCTAATAAATATAATCTAACTATAACTAAATCCTGCTTCTCTTACACCACAATCTTATTAACGGTAGACAAAAATGTAAATTCGATTTTATCGCGAAACACTTTAGTCTTGAATACAATGAAGAAAATCGAAAGTGTCCATTGTGAGACATCCGTCTATTTAGGTCTGCTGTAACGCAACAATGGTTGTAATGAAAGTAGTACCGACCACGTGGTTTTGTGTATACGCACCTGATTATAGGTGTGGGGCTCTCCCGAGGAGGCCATCTCGATACCGGAGATGGCCTAGGGTCAGTCGGGGTGCAAGGAAATGCCCTATGTACCTGTACCCTGTAACCTAACCTAACCTAAGACCCTGGCGTCTGAAGACCTTTTTACGTGCGGGTATCCGAAGGGATTTCCGCACGTAAAAAAAAAACAAAAAAAAGGGTCGGCAGCGCGAGTGTGACGCCCCTGGTGTTGCACACGTCCATAGGCCGCGGTAACCGCTTCCTATAAGGCGGGCTGTGTGCTTGTCTGCCACCTAAGTGGCAAGCGGTCTGACAGTTTGGTACCTTTATAAAACAGTAAAAATCTTTTGTGTTTTATAAAATACTGGCTATGCCCGCGACTTCGTACGCGTGGATTTCGATTTTTAAGGGTTTAGTTCTTTTGCGTGGATCCCTAATTATTTTTCTAAAACTAAAGTATGCTATGTTACGCCTTGTAACATTACCTATCTGCCAGTGAATGTCCCGTCAAAATCGACCCAGACAGAAAAAAAAACCGCCGAAATTTTGTATTTTTTTATTTTTTGATAAGTATCGTGTATACAATTCATGTGCAATCATTAACAATCTGTTATTTTAATATTACAAACACTTCAATTTTATTTATTTGTATCATCATCGACCTATGCTAGTCCACTGCTGTACATAGGTCTCCCCCAATGAGCGCCATAGCGCCCTGTCTTCAGCTTGCCGCATCCAGCATCTGCCCGCATCTTTCTTTATTTGTATAGATGTAAATAGATTGAAATTATAGCTTCGGCTTTAACTTCACTAAAAATATATTCGCCCACCCCATCGTTGGCCCGTGGGGGTTCCCACACTTAAAAAAAAGGGCTGTAGACAGACACTGTGCTACAGAGATAACGCTCAACAAAACCGATCTAAGAGGGACTCTTACACCCGACCGATGTCCCAAATCGAACGCTGGGTAGATTATACCCCAGCTCAACAACCTCCGTCCTCCATGAGCTCAGGCCTGGGAGTGACAGGTGGAGTCACCTGTCACCCTAGCAGAAGCAAGCCGGGGGCAAGACGGGGACACCGTGGTTCCCAAACTCCAAACCGGAGATGGCCCTGGGTAAGCCGGGGTGTGAGGTAAATGCCTTATGAGCTACCTTACCCCGGCGTTTGAAGACCCGAGACAGCGTGCGGTTTAAATCGGTTCAAGTCCTACATTACCACCCCCGCTGACTGGCGGGGGGCATTCGAGGGGATTTCAGCAAGGAAAATACATGGTAGACTTAGACGCGTTAGTTCCTAAACTAGGTCAAAATATAAACATTTAAATTAATTGAAATAAAACAATTTTTTAACGGATTCTATCGCGATTTATTTGATGTTATTTTATAATATACATTGAACCCGACGTGTCGGTTGCTTTTCATTCTAATTAAGTTAAAATTTAATGCTTTTAAAATTCCTTATTAAATTACAAATTAATTTTATTATCATTATACGCGTGTAAATTGAAATAAACACGATATTCTTTTGCACTGCATACATTAGTAAAACGCGGTGACGATTTTGTATGGAGCGTTTTCGGACGGGTTGAGAAGAATAATTTTCAAAATTAAATATATCATTTTGTCATATGATTATTTCTCTTTACAATTCATAATATTTTAATAAAATGTACATTTAACGATGATAAAAGAATATTCAACATCCCCATTGCAGGTCACGGCCCCGCCATATAAGACGCAGATCTCATGGTCTGAAAGATTACGTGAAACAAATTCATTGTTACACAAATCGGCGGAAGTTCTTCAAGCTATTACTTGAATTACGACCGTTCCAGTAATAATGGCATTAGTTCGACCTTCAGACGAAGAACATGTCATGTTTTATGTTACAGACACCTTGAAAATAAATCTTTAACTCTAACACGCTTCTAATAACTTCACGCAATGTCTTCTAAACTTAATTTAACCAGCTTAATAATCGTTGTATCGATTTTAAATCAATGAACACTATATCTACTTACACAACTCTGCGAGCGGCTCGTACCTTTTTTTTCCCTCGGATACCCCCCTGCCGGCCAGCGGGGGCGGTTATGTCGGGCTTGAACCGACTAAAACCACACGCCGTCTGGGGCCTTCAGACGCCGGGGTGTAAGGTTGCCCAAAAAGCATATCCCTCGCACCCCGACTGACCCTGGGCCATCTCCAGTTTCGAGCCCTCTCGGGTTTGGGAACCACGACATGCGGTCTTGGGCGTGGACGTTCTCTCGTTGGAGACCATGGTGAGGGCCGTGGTCTCCGACAGGAGCAAGTGGCACGCCGCCGCCTCTTTCTGCGAGCAGGTAATGCGCGCGAAAGAGACGGCGGAGAGGGAGCGGTAGAGAACCCTGCCCCCCGAGTTTCGCAGTCTGCGGCGAGGATGCCGCAGACTCATCTACGCCCGGGACTACCGACCTCCATGATCGGGGCCTGAGGACGGCAGTTGGCCTACTCGCCGTCCTTACAGAAGCAGGCCGTGGCGGAGGCGTGTCGTGTGTGCCCTACACACGCCTGCCAACTCACCGAAGCGGGATAAAACCCGACCCCACCAGGCGAGGCCGCTGTGGCGGCTAAAGTCCGCCGGCAACCCTGGGGTTATCCTTTCGAGGGCTTACCCGGGGTGCCCGGCAACGGACATTTGGGGAGGACGCCGTGCGGTTTTAGTCGACACACGACATAACCACCCCCGCTGGCCAGCGGGGGGGTATCCGAAGGGATTTCCGCACGTAAAAAAAAAAAAAAAAAAACCTCGACATTACAGCGTACACTATCTTCTGACTATCTTTTTTTTATATCTTTCTTTTAAGCTAAGCTTTTAAGCTAAGCTTTTAAGCTTTCTCTCTAAGCTACGTTTAACGCTTAATGCTATTCTTTCCAGGGTACCAACACAAATTCGGCGGAGGCGTCACAATTTCTTCGTGAATATGACAGAGAAGCGTCTGCTATGTGCTACAGGTAATATATACTTACTACCTGCTTACTATTTTTACCCGACTGCGCCAGGAGGGGTCATATTTTTACACTTACTTACTTACAACGCTTTCTAGACCCAAAGTAAGCATAGTTTTTAACTAGCTTGTGTTATGGGTTTCAGAATGCGGATAAACATATTTATATACTTTTTGTTTTGGTAATCCATACATATTATACATAGAAACACCCAGTCCAATGCAAATAGACATATTCAAGCATACAAATATTTGCACTGAGCGGGAATCGAACCCGCGCTCCCTGTCGTAGCATTCGAATGCAATACTGCTACGCCATAGAGGCCGTAATTTTTTGGCACGCTCTGCAGCCTGAACGGCTTGATGGATTTTAGCTTGAGAGGTGTCATTACATTCGTATGTACCTACTGTGAGAGTGCTGGCAATATCAAAATAAAATTTAACTAGGACGGTTGCCAGCTTGGCAATCAATCCAAACTTAAGCGTAGCGAGATTTGCCTATCCAACAATAGGTCAACGTGACTGGTCGACTTTTTCCATTGATTTGGTTTTTCCGTGATTATTCCTCGATGGTAAGACCGATCTGGACATTCGACCTCTTACGACACTCAGTAATGTCTACTTGATCACCGTGGCAAATTTGGTCGAGATCGGTCAAACTGTCTCGGAGGAGTATCATTTGTTTGAAATGCAACTTTGAAACCAAAGACGCTTCGCTCGCCTTCGGCTCGCTACGCTTATAGTCCATTGAAAGGGTGTGCGTTTTTTTAAAGACAATTGTTTTAAATAATTTCGTTTTACAGAAAATGTTCCGCATAATTTCGTTTCATAGAATAATCAATATACAGAATACTTACTTTCAAGATTTTTAAATCATTGATTTTTGTTTCACATAAAGTTTAACATTAGAATAATCATATCATAGAATAACAAATCAAATATTCTTTATCATTATATTGTTTATTTAATATAAAACTTATTACCAAGAATAACATATTATCAAAGTGAGAGTTTCTAAACGTTTCAATTCATACCGTTCATTTCAGTCAAATAATTTACAGGTGAAGCTATACTTTTTTTAAATATAACGATAAGTTAATACAATAAACAATTCTGGGTGGTAATATTTCTGGGTGATTAAAAAAAAATAACCACGAAGGCTAAGGCGGGAGCTCCGCTCCGCTTCGCTCCCGCCTCTGCCTTCTAACCTAACCTATCCGAGTCGGGGTAATCTGAGTCGGGGTGTTAACTATAATGACGTTTTATTAACAATTTAATAACAAATTGATTTTATTTTATTTTACAGAAGAATTTAAGCAAACAAATTTGCAACAAAATATGCGTAAGATCAAAAATTCTATATTGATATGAAATTATTCAGAAATTAAATTACTACAAGCAATCGGAAAAAATTAAAAATTGTAAATGTTACAGTTAAAAATAAATGTGATTGGGAAAATTATAAAGGTGGTTTAATATTCCTTTAATAATAAATAATTCTACAGTTTGATAAGTTTGGTAAACAAAAAAATGTGATTAAAAATTCATTCAATTGTGTTTCTGTGAAATATGTTTCATTGTAGTAAATTGTTTTTGAAACAATAATATTCGAAATAAAAATATAAGGACCAAATATTATATGAAACATTTTCTGTGAAACGAAATTCTATGAAATTTCTTTCTGCGAAATAAGGGGCTCCCCCATTGAAAAGTTACATTTGGGGTTGCGTTTTTTAGAGGACGCAATTTTATTTTTTTGATGTGTAGGGGGGGTCAGTGTAAAGCTAAAACCAAGTTTGTGGGGTCGCCACCCCTGTCGAACGGCCGCCATCTTGAAAATAGGGGTTGAAATGGTTTTTACGATATATCTCTTAAACTATTTATCTGATAAAAAAAAAATTAACATTTTTTGTTGCAAATTAAATTCTCTACAACTTTGGTACAGTAACTTTTTGTCGTAGAACTATGAATAAAAAAGTTATAAGCGAAAATGTTCACAAACTTTTTTTATCTCTTAATTCGGTGGTAATAAAGATGATAATACTCTTGACAGCCTAAGATACAAACAATTTGACAAAAAGCACGGGTACGATACTGAATGTCGAAGTTTAAAATGTCGACGTATGTTAGTTCTAAAGTACAGGATCTCGATGTACGCCAGTTCGAAAGTTCACTGCAGCGAAGTATGCAAGGCCGAGTACCCCGACTCGGATAGGTTAGGTTAGAAGGCTAACTTAACCTTAGCCTTCGTGGTTACTTTTTTTTAACCACCTAGAAAATTAATTGTTGTGTGTCTCGTGATATTGTTTTATCAAATTTTCATACGTCGGCCTTGCATACTTCGCTGCAATGAACTTTCGAACTGGCGTACATCGAGATCCTGTACTTTAGAACTAACATACGTCGACATTTTAAACTTCGACATTCAGTAGCGGAGTCAAAAAGCACATTTAACTTATCTTCATATTTCTGACGGCCTCTGTGGTGTAGCGGTAGTGCATTCGACTGCTACGTCAGGGGGGCGCGGGTTCGATTCCCGCTCAGTGCAAATATTTGTATGCATGAATATGTCTATTTGCATTGGTCTGGGTGTTTCTATGTATAATATGTATGTATTTACAAAAAAAATATATATAAATAAGTTTATCCGCATTCTGGAACCCATAACACAAGCTAGTTAAACTATGCTTACTTTGGGTCTAGAAAGCGCTGTGTAGAATGTCGTAGAATATTTATTTATTTATTTATTATTTATTCACTTCACCCAATACAATACACAGGTCGCTTTCATACTTTCCGAGTCTACCATCAGGTCCAGTCGTGGCTTGGTAATAATAATGATCTTGAAGACTGGGGCTGGAAAAACATGTGGGCGCTAAAATGTGTGTTGATAACAAAATATTTTCACCCAAACTTATCGAGTAAAGTATCAAAATGAAGTGCTTTAAAGGGTGATTTCAAATAAATACTGCTTATTATTATTAAATATATATAATTGCACACATAAGTCAAGTTAATTCACATTAAAAATAAATGGTATAATATAAATATGGTATATATATCGTGGGTGTGTAATACGCCTCTGCCTACCCCTTCGGGGATACAGGCGTGAAGTTATGTTATGTTATGTTTTATATATCATTACTAAAAAGTATACAATAAAACTATTAATAAAAAATCAAAAACCCGACCGCTCTAAAAAGACCGAAACAAGGTTAATAGCAGACCGGACCCATAAATTTTCTTTCGTTTACGATTTGCAAATGGGTTCCGTCTGCTATCAAACTCGTTTTTGTCTTTTTAGAGCGGTCGGATTTTTTGATTTTTTATTAATGGTTTTATTACCTTACTTTTTTTGGTATGAATGGGGACGCTACCAAGATCTTTCGGGTCCAAACCAAACTCAAATGCAGCATAACTGCTGATGGCCTGAAGAGGCTTTGGCACAGGCTTTCCTCTCGGAAAATTCGGCCGGGTACCACCGTGCACGATTGCGAAAAACCCTCCATAGTAATCCACTTTCGGTTTGATTGCGTTCAGGGGTCAGCAAGTGCATAGCCGGGCAGGGGGATTGTGGTCGCAGCACTAGTGGGACCGGTGGGTGGCTGTATGTGTCTGTGAATGTATAAAAATGATTGTTTTGTCTGTTATTGATTTGGGCTATCGTAATGGGGTAACCTCATGCAGGAGGTCTTCTGTTGATTTAATGAAACCTCCTGGGTACTTCGGTACTTTTTTTTCTCGTGCCGAAATCCCTTCGGATTTCTCCGGCCAGCGGGGGCGGTTATGTCGGGCTTGAACGACTAAAACCGCACGCCGTCTCGGGTCTTCAGACGCCGGGTTGTAAGGTTGTCCATAGAGCATATCCCTTGCACCCCGACTGACCCTGGGCCATCTTTGGTTTCGATATGGCCCCTTGGGTTTGGGTACCACGGTGTCCCCGTCTTGCCCCAGTTTGGGGGAGGGGCGCTAGTTGCAACGCCGTCCCAGCCTGCTTCTACTGGGGTGACAAGCGGCCTCACCTGCCAACCCCAGGCCTGCGCTCATGGAGGACGGAGGTCGTTAAGCGACCTCCGGCGCCTGAGGCGCCTGCGACGCGCGGCGAGCATGTTGCGGGCTCGGCGGGCCGGGAGGGTTCTACTTCCTGGGTATTAGAATAGATTAGCTGATGCCCGCGGCTCCGCCCGTGTGTAATTTCAATCCCGTTCCCGCTTCCCATGCGAACCTATTCCAGATATAAAAGTATTCTATGTACTATTCCAGGCTATAATATATCCCTGCACCAAATTTTAGCCAGATCCGTTCAGCCGTTCTGGCGTGATTGAGTAACAAACATCCATCCATCCATCCAAACGTTCACATTTATCATATTAGTTGGATTCAGTTTATTGTAATACAGTATAATAAATAAATAAACATTCTACGACATTCTACACAGCGCTTTCTAGGCCCAAAGTAAGCATAGTTTAACTAGCTTGTGTTATGGGTTCTAGAACGCGGATAAACCTACTTATATACTTTTTTTTTTGTAAATACATACTATACATAGAAACACCCAGGCCAATGCAAATAGACATATTCATGCATACAAATATTTGCACTGAGCGGGAATTGAACCCGCGCCCCCTGTCGTAGCAGTCGAATGCACTACCGCTACGCCACAGAGGCCATCGTACATGGTAACATCGTTTAAGATAATTAATGCACTGCTAGAAGCTAGAATTTCAATATACCCCCCCCCCTCCCCCCTATCACACTCCACTGAGGCTGTCGTAACTTCGTTAACATACTTCGTTTTCTTCCAGGGTAACTATGTCCCAATGGAAGTTCGTCACAAACATCACAGACTACAACCGTCGCCGTATGACCGAGGAACTGGCCCTGAGCTCCAAGTTCGAACGCCTCTCCTGGAGGAAGGCAGCAGCATACGACAGCTCCAGGCTGGCTGACCCTCAGGGCAGGCGCCTGATGATGAAGATTGTACAGGGAAGCAGGAGTGCACTGCCAGATGATAAGTTTGCTGAGGTAAGACTGTGGACCTATCATTGATCTTTGATTTAACACAAGCAGATGGCCCACTTGACCGTGGCTAATGATGCTTACAGAGGGAAAAGAGAGGGAAATGTAGAGCATGGGGAAAAAGATAGGATAAGGTGTATGGGGACCTACCAAGACATTATTATTATTATTATCTGCAGTACATCTGCGTCTCCATGCAGCAGGCACCTTCTGATTGAGAGAATAGGGAAGAAAGATAGGATAAGGTGTACCTGTCAAGATTTTCGAGGTCAATACAACCTCACCTGCGAGCCAGTACACCTGCTGATTGACGGACGATGACGGCGCAGGCTTCCTTCTCGGGGTTTGGAGGTCTGACGGCGGTCTCTCCCATGAAAGCCATATAAGCTAAATCAAAAGCAGGTTAAGGAGTAAGCCGATTCCGGGCTCCGAGGTGAAAGCCTCAGAGCCCGGTATCCACCAGTAGCAATGCCAAGATGATGATGGTGATACTAGAACCAGGAGAAGCGGTTCGTTTCGGCAGACGAATACACGGACACTGATGGGAAGCGGTTACCGCAGCCTATGGACAAGTGCAACACCAGGGGCGTCCCACTCGCGCTGCCGACCCTGTAGAAACCTTCTAATGCCTTCTTGAAGAACTCCATATAGTAATTTTCAGGCAGACATAGTATTCTAACTTGGAATTCCCTCTTTCCAGCTGCAGCAAATAATAACGGAAATGAAAGAGATATACAACTCAGCCAAAATATGCCCATACAACCAGAAACCTTATGACCCACACATACCACGGATTCCATTCAGTCACGAATATCAGGACAGCAGCATGGGTTACCAGCTCTCAAACCAGGGTTACCAGCATTACCAGCAGGTGACAGAATCCTCAGAGTCTTCTAACTTCTGTAATATGCAACTGGATCCTGAGATATCCAGGATCCTGGCGCATTCGAGGATTGAGAGCGAACTTCTGTATGTGTGGAGGAACTTCAGAGATCAGACTGGACCTAAGTTGAGGAACCGGTTTATGAGATATGTTGGTTTGGCTAACCAGGCAGCTGTTGCTACAGGTAAGTTCTTTATTTATTTATTTATTTCTGGAAGGTACGCTTACAGATTACTGCCGTTGCATGAAAATATTTGGAAACAGTTACTTATTAAATCTAGACAGTAAACCAAATATAGCATACACTACGTGATAAAGTTAAAACATAGGCAAAAATCAACTATTTGACTTGCTTAAATAATTAAAACACTATGCAAATACATAAATATCTAACATTAAAACTACATTATTTTGTAAATTAATAAGAAAATGAAAAAAAACAAACACTACGAACATTGTGCATTTATTAAATGTGTTATCATCCTCTTGTACTGGGAGAATCTACCCATTAAATACATCCACATCATTGACCCGATTTAATTGGTTATATGTGCGACACATCCTTGCGATAGGGTTATAGAAAGAGGTGTTATTTTTGTAAATTTGTATAAAAAATATGTTGGGACAGCGCGACCTATGCCCGATGTTGATACAGACCGCAGACAGCAAACCAGGCGCATCGATGGCGGAGTGTATAATTTTGTGAAGGCTAAGGAGATCATACCTCCTCCTCATGGTAGTATAGTCAATTAAGAACAGCCCAAGCTCTGGGTGTATAGGTGTATAAGCCTCACTTAAACCTTCGGGGCAAGTCGTCGGTAACTTGTTGGTTAAGCCGGCCTTACAATCAAGAGGTCCTAGGTTCGAATCCTGGCACACTACCGACGTGAACCCACTCCTTACACAGACAACTTCCACTGGAGGGGTTAAGATCCAGATTTTCAACGTCCAACATCTGTCATCTGCTGATTGTGCAACGAGGCTCTGGCGCAGGTTTCCCTCTTAGAGTTGGAGGGGTCAGACACCAGACGCTGCCTTAAAAGCCAACCAAACGATGATCATCATAGTCTTAGCGTTGATTTCGGTTGCATCTGATGCTATCCCCTCGCTGTACTGTAACTGTATACGCTTCTATAACAAGCTTCCTAGTGAAATGAAGAATCTACCTTTTTTTTTTTTATCCTGCGGAAATCCCTTCGGATACCCCCCGCCGGCCAGCGGGGGCGGTTATGTCGGGCTTGCACCGACTAAAACCGCACGCCGTCTCGGGTCTTCAGACGCCGGGGTGTAAGGTTACCCATAGAGCATATCCCTCGCACCCCGGCTGACCCTGGGCCATCTCACCACTAATAGCATCGCTCATCCTGTCTCCTCTGAAAGCAGAGGAGTACGGAGAGCGATGTGTTCCCGCCACGTTGGGTATTGGCCGACGATCAATGCCAACCCTATGAAGGGGTGAAGGGGAAGCCATTGACCGCCGCCCAGGGTGTACCGGCCGCTCCGATTCCGTTCCCCCCGGACTGCAGCGGGATCGGAATCGGAGCGACACTCGAGGAGGTTACCCAACACACACCCCTAATGAAGAATCTACCTCTTCATAGATTTAAAAGTCAAATTAAAATTAAACTCTGCCAAAAAGGCTATTATAAAATTCAAGACTATTTAGACGACAAACAAGCTTAGATATGAACTGTTTGCTCTCTCACTATGCTACTCAAACGAAATATTGTAATTAGATTAAGTAAATATGTTTGTAAATAGACCAAAAAAAAAAACAGCCCGCTGAGTTTCTTGCCGGAGTCTTCTCAGGACAGAGCCCCGTTTCGAACCGGTGGTCCATTTGTCCATTCCATTTGTAAGTGCCGTATTAATGGTCTATACAGAATAAATGGTTTTTGACTTTGACTTTGACGTAGTTCGGAATCCACTTACTTCTTCCCCTCCTTTAGATTTGGCCTATGAGGCTTTTATGGGAGCAACTGCCTTCTGACCACCCTATCCCAAGAGGAACGCTTGTACCAGAACCTACTCCATCTAACAGCATCTGTACTAGCTTGCAGAAGAGATTGACCTTAGTCAATCTCTTCTGCAAGCCCTCAAGCTTCAGGCCCTATCCTTAGATAGGGCCTGAAGATTTTGGTGTACCTTCTACTTAACGCTACCCTAACATTTTACCAGGTTATCGAGATGCTGGTGACCAGATGAGAGCATCTTACGAAGACACCTCATTCAGGGCAAGTGTTGAAGAGATTTACAACCAAATAGCGCCACTATATAAACAACTGTTCACTTATGTGAGAAGGAAACTCGTCCAGAGGTATGGGGAAACCACGTTAAGAGCTGATGGGCCTATACCTTCTCACCTATTGGGTAAGTAGACCAATGAAAACAATGTGTATGTTTGTTTTATTTTGTTTATCTAAACCAGTGTGTGGGTTTGCGAATAGTAGTATGTTAGAGACTTAGAGACTGAGACTGCTAGAGACTGAGACTTAGTATGTTTGGTACTCTTCCACGCAGAACCGGCTGGTTGAATTTAACCAGTGAAAATCTATGTATTCCCGTAAACTAGACAATATAGCAGTTTACATAGTGACCTGCACTATGAATTTAAATCATAAAAAGTTAATATCCAAGACGAGATTTGAACCCGCGACCAGACCCTAACAGGAAGAATACTGTGACCAACTGAGCTAGCGTCACCCTAAGACGTAATGTGTTGCAGAAATTTGAATATCTAGAACGTGTCTAGGTAGCTAAGTTCGTCAGAGTATTCCCTCTGCAAGGGACTATTCGCGGGTTCAAGTTTAGTCCTAGATGTTCACTTTTTCTGATTTAAATCTATAGAAAATCCAGCATACTAATTGATTTGAAATTTAATTGAGCAAAGCTCTGAAAGAGTGAAGCTCTTTTTTAGACGACTCAGGTATTTCGTTAGACCATCTTCTCCTCCCAAACGGCTGAACCGATTCTAATGAAATTTCACACAAGCAATGATGTTACCGATGGGAAGGACATAGGCTAAGAAAATCAAAAATCAAAAGTACCACGGAGGAATAATCAACGGATAAAATAATTAGAATCTGATTTCTCAATAAATAAAAAAGCCTCATTCACGCCATTGGTATTAAATTAAGTAATTTGTTCATATACACAAGACAAAAAAAGAAAAACGAAAATCGAACTAGCCATTGAGGAATTATCACCGTTAGAAAAAGTCCTGGTGAAATTGCTTCGTCCCCTTGGTAACGCCATAACTTGAGAACGACTCTACCGATTTTGACGACCTCTGTGGCGGAAGCGTTCGACTACTAAGTCAGAGGTCGCGGATTCAATTCCCGCTTAGTGTAAATATTTGTATGCATGAATATGCATACAAATATACATATAATTGCATTGGTGTGAGTTTTTCTATGTATGTATGTATGTCTAAAGAAAATATATCTATTGTATGTATATCTGCATTCTAGAACCCATAACACTAGCTACTTAAACTATGCTTACTTTGGGTCTAAATAGTGCCGTTTAGACTGTCGTGCAATATTTATATTTATTCATCTTTTTTTTATGTTTTCTAATACTTTTTAGAAAGTTTTACTATAAGAAAAATTCAGAAAATTGTGCAGAGACAATGTTTCACGCGTGCGGTTTATGCTTATTCTGATTTGTGTACAATAAAGTTTTTTTTTAAGTTCTAAACCAAATATAAATATTCTGATCCCAAGGTAACATGTGGGCGCAGAACTGGAAGTCTATCATGGACCTGGTGATGCCGTTCCCACAAAGTCCTAACGTGGACGTCACTGCTGAAATGCTCCGTCAAGGGTTCACACCCCTCAGGTATATTCATCTACTTATCTACGTACTTTCAAGATAGCGGTCTGATAATAATAATAAGAAGAAGAAGAAGAAGAAGAAAAGTGTTTTTATTGCGGATTAGGTACCGAGACTGAGGGGTGCTTGGTTGGGGACCTCCACGCGGTGCACCCTGGGCAACGGAGACAGCAGCGCCTCTCTCCTAGGGCGGGAGAGACGCTGCCGCCTACGGCCAACTCCGACCGAGGCGAGGACGGCCCTGTTGAGGGCTGTTCGGAAGCTTTCCACGTGTCACTCTGATTAGCAGATGGCACAGTGGAGAGCAAGTAAGGGGGCCATCTCGAAACCGGAGATGGCCCAGGGTTGGTCGGGGTGCGAGGGATATGCTCTATGGGTAACCTTACACCCCGGCGTCTTAAGACTCGAGACGGCGTGCGGTTTTAGTCGGTGCAAGCCCGACATAACCGCCCCCGCTGGCCGGCGGGGTGGTATCCGAAGGGATTTGCGCACGAAAAAAAAAAGATACAAATACAAAAGAAAAAATAACAAAATAAAAATAAAACTACTCTGGCGGCGAATACTCGTATTTTTTTTTTTATAATAGGACTTTGGCGCAAGGCCTTCAGCCTAATCCTAAACATAGAAACACTTAGTCTTGCCCTAGTAAAGTAGTGAGAGTTTTACTAAAGGCTTCTTTGGAGTTTTGGAAACAACATGGAAAATCACAATTCACGGTAAATATGCCACTTTCCTATACTTGTGCATGTTGTCGAAGACGTTATGTCTAAAAACCCACCAGTTTTACACATAAAAACTCGAAATTACACAAATTTTAGAAAATGAAACACTGCCTCAGTGCGTGTTTTCCCGTGTTGGCGCCAAAACTCTGAGTGCTCGTACAACCTTGACCAAGAGGCGCGATAAATATATTATTTATCTGTGGTAGCCGCCATCTGAGCATACGTATGACATTTGACGTATGTCAAGATTGTCAAATAGTGGGTGTATAGGCTCCACCGAGACCCTCAAGGCCATGTTAACCTCACCAGCAAGCCGGTACACTCCTGCTGATTGGCGGACAAGGCTCTGGCGCAGGTGCATCTGTCGGTATTAGGAGATACGACGGCAGCCGCCGGGCACTAAGGCTATTACTTTAGCGCCCGGAGTCCGTTTTTATACAACTTGGTTTGACTTTTAAAGCAGTGGGGTTATCCTTTCGAGGGCTTACCCGGGGTGCCCGGCAATGGACACTTGGGGAGGACACCGTGCGGTTTTGGTCGTTTCATGCCCGACATAACCACCCCGGGGTATCCGAAGGGATTTCCGCAAATAAAAAAAAAAGGAACGAGCGACTGCTGTCTGACGCCTTCAACCCCGAGAAGAAACCCGCGCCAAAGCCTCGTCCGTTAACCAGCAGGGGTACCAGTTTGTAGGTATAGGAGCTGGCAAG
Organism: Cybosia mesomella; assembly: GCA_946251805.1. Lineage (NCBI taxonomy): Eukaryota > Metazoa > Arthropoda > Insecta > Lepidoptera > Erebidae > Cybosia > Cybosia mesomella. Next base: position 12,454,900 of record OX276417.1, on the reverse strand, counting down.
TGAGTAGTTTTGACCCGAAGATATTGATATTGTGGGTGTATAATACACCTCTGCCTACCCCTCCGGGGATACAGGCGTGAAGTTATGTTATGTTATGATATTGTTGGGGCTCGATATACTTACCAAGCACGAGCAATGCTCGTCGAGCATAGTTCAAACGGTCCATAGCAAAGCATAATATGCAAGCATTGTTGAAGGAGCCTGTGAAGTAGTTCCTGCTTTATACATATTCCTCATCATTTTTAGGGATTTTCTTTAGAAAAGCCCTATTGCTATCGAGTTGTCGTCGACGTCGTCGTCGTTGCCAATTTTCTGTCACGGTTTTGGGTATGAAGGAGATGAGCTATCGAGTTGCTGTTTTCGGTAATACATTCGTGCTGGGGTGAACCATTGCAAGATAAAAAAAAAACGCAAAATCGAAAATCCCTTGTATTCGGCTGAGCTCGTCTCAGGAATTCAACTTGTTTTATATTAGTAACCAAAATTACTGGTATTCCCGCTAACCCCTCTAACTAAGTTTAACTGCTTGTGACGGGATTGGGGTGAGTTCACGTCGGTAGTGTAATGGCCAGGATTCGAACCCGGGACCTCTCGATCGTAAGGCTGAATCTTTACCACTAAGCTACCGACGCTTTAGACCTCCTATTCTTCCAGAATGTTCCAAATGGCTGAGGAGTTCTACACTTCAATGGGTCTGAAGCCAGTGCCTCCAGAGTTCTGGCGAGGATCTATGCTGGTCAGGCCATCTCAGAGAAGTGTGCAATGTACTGCAAGCGCTTGGGATTTTTGTAACAGAATTGATTATAGGTGAGTAATTTGTAAGAGAATAAAGTTTATAGGCTGTTATTGAGCTGAGCGAGCAAAGCGAGCTAAGCCCTTATACGCGGCATAGCCGTTTGTTGGTGGCTTAACTCCTCCGTAACCATTCGCGCGATCTAGGCCAAATTTACCACGGTGATAGTGTGGACACTAAGGAGTGTTTTGAAGATGGTTTTCGAGATGGTTCATGTCCGATGTACCATTGAGGAATAATCACCGAAAAACAGTTTCACGATCGCGCGGCCTCAGCTAAGCGCGTGACCGTAGTAAGATGTCTTATTTTCAAGTAAGAGTCCTGCTCACTCAGCTCAATTTATTTTAGTCGCACCCTGCACTAAATACCTAGTTTGTAAAATATTATTTAAAAAAACAGTGGCACTCCGAGAGTGCCGATAGAAGTGAGAACTTGAACAATTACGTGTGTATTTTTTAATCATCATCATCTCCCTATCAGTCCCTCCCTCCATCTCTCGCTCCATCCATCCATTCAGCTACAAAAAAGATGACGTTGTTATAAAAATTATATGGGACGCGTCTCAGTGACGAAGGCGTCTCGGTGACGACTGGTGAGATTTAAAAAAAAACGCGCGTTTCATGATTTTTCTTCATCCAAATAGTTCTCATATGTTAAGTTCTCAACGAAGCTAAAGAAATTTTCACTTAAAAAATTGACCATTTTAATGGGATTTCGTATTCATTATCGATAGACATATTTGCGAAGCCCATTTCTACAAACGCCAAATCATCGAAGAGCCATTTAACCGATGGGTCATTTGATCTATGGGCCATTTCATCGAAAAAACACATGCTCGAACTCATGAGGTTGATAATCTGTCTCTACCATGCGTATAGATACATACATATATTTTGGAAACGGTGTTAAAATTTCAATTTTATTAATTGTACGACAAAGTACACAACGCCATCTAGATCTTAACTAAGCAGAGCTTGTCATATGGGTTCTAGAATGTGGATACACATACTTAAATACTTTTTTTTTGTAAATAAATACATATTATACATAGAAACACCCAGACCAATGCAAATATACATATTTGCACTGAGCGGGAATCGAACCCGCGACCTCTGGCTTAGCAGTCGAACGCATTACCGCTACGCCACAGAGGTCGTCACTTAATAAAATTTCGTTCATTTTGTTCCAACGCAACGGAATCAAAAACTACTGAACATTAGTAGTTGTCATAATAACCCTTTAATTCATATTTCAATTCAATATAATTCAATTCTGTCAATTGCAATTGTGGAACAGTACCAATTACTTAATCCATAATTAATATTATAAATGCGAAAGTAACTCTGTCTGTCTGTCTGTCTGTTACGCTTTCACGCCTAAACTACTGAACGATTTTAATGAAATTTGGTACAGAGGTGGACTAGAACTAGGGAAAGGACATAGGCTTTTTATTGCAAAAAAAATGGTTGAAGTTCAGAAGTTCAAATAGGGAATCAAAGTTTGTATGAAAGGTCGTCATTTTCGAAACCTTTTTTTGTTTTTTTTTAAGTGCTGTAACTTCCACGGGCTTCACCCCACCGGAGCTAACGGTAAGGTGGGTATGTCGAACTTGAACCGACTAAAACCGCACTTTGTCTCTTGCGTCAGCCATGTGGTACGGGGCATCTGGTGTGCCCTAGAAAGGATATCCCAGAGACCCCGACCGGCTGCGGAACACCATAAACCTTTGTGTTATTATGGGCATTTAATAATAAATGAAAATGCACGATACACAGAGCGGTCTTGCTTGACAATGCAGATGCTTGATGTTCAGAAGTAACTTTCACCAGGGAAACTGTTTAATTATGACAATTAAAATTTACAACCACATCCCAAAGACAATCAGGGAACTGCCTAAAACTCAATTTAAGGCTAAACTGAGGAAATGGTTGTTAGATAAATGCTTTTGTAGTCTGAAAGAGTTTTTTTTTAATTGTAAATAACTAATAATGGTAATAATTTATAATAGAATTCTATTGGTTGTATAATGGACACGAGTTGGTATTTATTTGTTTTTAAATATAATGTATGTCAAAAAATTTAAAATATAATATTTAATACATTAAATTGAAGTTGAAGTAGTATCGCTATCTTTTTTTTTTCATTAAACTAGTCTAAGGTTTAGGGTAACTAGTTTAGGCTGAATATGAAAAAAAAGGCGCACGCATGCGCAGTTCGAACTGTGAAAAAAATGGCGCACGCTAAATTACTTCCTTGTAACCTACCTACTTTGTTTAATTAAAATGTTTCCTATGAGTAAAGATAAAGCATTGTATGAAACTGCATATAACCACAGAATAAATAATAGTACAAGCTCTTACTTGAAAATAAGACATCTTACTACTCGCACGCTTATCTAAGGCTGCGCGCTCGTGAAACTGTTTTTCGGTGGTTATTCCTCAATGGTACATCGGACATGAACCATCTCGCTTCAAAACACTCCTCAGTGTCCACATCACCGTGGTAAATTTGGTCAAGATCGCGCGAGTGGTCACGGAGGAGTTCAGCCAACCAACAAACGGCTATGCCGGGTATAAGAGCTTCGCTCGGTCAGGTCAATAAATGTGAAAATTTGGATGTATGGACGGATGTTTGTTACTCAATCACGCCAGAACGGCTGAACGGATCTGGCTGAAATTTGGTGCAGGGATACATTATAGTCTGGAATAGGACATAGGCTTTTATCCCTGGAATAGGTTCCCATGGGAAGCGGCAACGGGATTGAAATACCACGCGGAGGGACCGCAGGCGTCAACTAGTTAAATGTTGACGACCATATGGCGTAGCGGTAGTGCGTTCGACTGCTAAGCCAAAGGTCGCAGGTTCGATTCCTGCTCAGTAAAAATAAGTATATTTGCGTTGGTCTGGGTGTTTCTATGTATAATATTTATTTATTTACAAAAAAAAAAAGTATTTAAGTATGTTTACCCGCATTCTAGAACCCATATGACAAGCTCTGCTTAGTTTGGATCTAGATGGCGTTGTGTAATTTGTCCTAAAATATATATTTATTATATAAATAACTCGTTTTAGAATCTGTTCAAGACGTATATTTCTTTTTTGTAGGATTAAACAGTGTACCGAAGTAACAATGCAAGACCTGATTTCCACTCACCACGAGATGGCGCACATCCAATATTACCTGCAGTATTCTGAACAGCCACAACTCTTCAGAGACGGAGCTAATTCAGGTGAGTAACAATATTTAATCTAAATTACACGACATGCAGTTAAATGACATGCAATGACATGACATGCAATTGAATAACATGCAGTTAAATTATAATAAAATAAAATACCCGCGGTAGCCTAGTGGTATGGCTAATGGACTGCTGAGACGAGGTCTCGGGTTCGATCCCAGGTTTTACCATGGCACACACCAATGACTTTCCGATGCGTTTCGAAGTTATGTGTGTATTTATCGCAGGCTTATAAGTGCCCGGTTAATGGCAATAGGCTCGCCACCTATTACATTGGGACCTAAACATAAACTGGCGAAATGTGGGTGCTAGCACCTCTGCCTACCCCTTCGGGGATATAGGTGTGATATTATGTTATGTTATGTTATGTTAAATTCCCTGCAGTGAAATGACATGAATAAGCATGTAATTGATTTGTCCCAATTACCATTTAGCTTCTATGGGACGACTGCCTTCTGAACGCCCCCCCCCCCCCCATTATACATACATACACCAAGTTGCTGTGGCCCCTTTGCTGAGTATATCACCACCATCCCCGAGCCTTATCGGTCGACTTTCAGTCTAAGTACGAAGCGGTTGAACTTTGATATTTTCCGTCAAACAACTGTCATTGGACCTCCACAACTCACTGGCGATATCAAAAAGTTCTGTAGTAAAGCCAATAGGCCTAACATGAAATGTACAACCGCAATTGTGGGCCCGCACGAAACAAGAACGATAGAAGTGTCACTTAGGTACCATGAATTTGGCAGCATGATTGCGGCAATGGTGCGGAGCGCGAGCGCGTGGGCCGCCGCCGCCTCCTTCTGCGAGCATGTAATGCTCGCGAAGGAGATGGCGGAGCGCGCCCGGGAGAGACTTAGAACTCTCCCGGTCCGACGAGCCCGTAACTTTCTCGCCGCGCGTCGCAGGCGACTCAGGCGCCGCAGGTCGCTTAACGACCTCCGTCCTCCATGAGCGCAGGCCTGGGGGTGGCGGGTGAGGCCACCTGTCACCCCAGCAGAAGCAGGCCGGGACGGTGGGGCGACTAGCGCCCCTCCCCCAAACCGGGGCAAGACGGGGACACCGTGGTTCCCAAACCCGAGGGGGCCATCTCGAAACCGGAGATGGCCCAGTGTCAGTCGGGGTGCGAGGGATATGCTCTATGGGCAACCTTACACCCCGGCGTCTTAACACCCGAGACGGCGTGCGGTTTTAGTCGGTTCAAGCCCGACATAACCGCCCCCGCTGGCACGCGGGGGGGTATCCGAAGGGATTTCCGCACGATAAAAAATAAAAAAAGGTACCATGAATTTAATTCGGATTTCGTTCTTTCGGCCGCGACCATAAAGTGTGTTCGGGACTGAATCAAACATATCAAGGAATTTTTCGTTTACAATATATTTGTATTAAAAAATGAACTATTATAAACCAATATAATAAAATTACAGTCCTCTGTATTGAATTATGATAACCTTTGAAATAAGTCACATAGTATCATGTTTTATTTTAATTTTTTTTTTGGCGAGCTATAAATATTCCGAATTTTGCTGTTTCGGGTCGTTTCATGGTAGGGTTTAAGGTCGAATGAACTGTCAAGTGCCGTCTTCGGGCCCAATTGTGTGGCCGCAGTTGTGGATGTACGTTTGATGGTAGGCCTTCAGGCCTTTATTCAATCAATCAAAAAGCCTATCGTAGTACACTGCTGGACTGCCTTTCCTTAATCCCTGGACATAAGCCTCTCTCTGTTTCCTATAGTCCTGGTAATAAATTAAACTGAAATATAACATACGATCCACAGCGTTTCACGAGGCGGTCGCAAACGCAGCGACTCTTTCAGTTTACAACCTGCCCCATTTACAGCGAGTGGGATTGTACCAAAATAAGTAAGTGACGTTGAACTACTCCCATCAAACACATTCACAGTATCAGTAACTTGGTGATGGAGGAGATAGCCTTATGGTTGAGAGGTCTTGAAAGGACAACAGACTAACAGAAATCAAATTCAACACATGGCCATCAATGAACGCAATGTTCCGACTCAACTTGTCAGCCAACATGTTGACTGACAAGTTGCACTCGCAAAGTTTCTCCAGCTTGTTGACGTTGCAATCACTGGATTTATCCGAGAACGGGTTGACCAGACTACCTTGGCAGGCGTTGAGTTCTCTTACCAGTTTACATTATTTATATATGCAGGTAAATTAACATTTCTTTCTTTGTAATTAGCGTCGGTAGCTTAGTGGTTAAAGAGCCTAGAGTTGCCTTACGATCAAGAGCTCTCAGGTTTGAATCCTGGCCCTTTAAACTAACAACGTGAACACACTCCTAACAGAAGCTATTTAGCTTAATTTACTTAGCTCTTATACGCGGCATAGCCGTTTGTTGGTGGCTGAACTCGTACGTAACCACTCGCGCGATGTTGACCAAATTTATCACGGTGATAGAGTGGACACTGACTGGGGTTAACGGTAATACTAGTAATTCCGATTACATATATTCATTTAAAAAATAATGATTAAAGCGTTACCGTCATCTTAGCGTTGTTCCCAGTTGTATCTTTGATAGGAGCGACTACCGTCTGAACTCCCAGCCCCGAGCGGTGCGCCTGCGCAAGAGCCTCGTCCGTCGATCAACAGGTGTACCGATCAGCAGTTGATGCTGGCTTGGGCCCCGAAGATCTTGGTAGGGTCTCATATACTCAGGAGCTAGTATACCATTTTTTTTTCCAGGACAAGCGACCCTTACGAGGTCAGTATGAACTTCTTGATGACAATGGCGCTAGAGAAGATAGCCTATTTACCATTCGCGTTTACGGTGGACCAGGTACAAGAATATACCTAAATTAAATCTGATATTTATTAGTAGCAACATTTTAATAAAAAATGTTTTAAATGTTATAAAGATCATGGCAATTTTGTATGTGAGAATAATTTAAACGTTTAGAAAAGTTGATTTTGACGTAATGAAAAATATTTTTAAGCATTTGGAACGTAAGTAAAAGGCGGTGGTTGACAGCTAACTGGTTTATTAAGGAATAATACCTATTTTTATTTATTTAATAAGGTTCACCAACAATAACCTACCCACATTATACCATTCTAAAACCCTACAGTATTGAGATAATTTATTTTAGCATTTACAAAAGTGATTTTAGCATAATAGAAAATTGATTTTAGCTTTTAGAAAAGTGATTTTAGCTATTAGAAAAGTGATTTCAGCATATAGAAAATTGATTTTAGCATTTAGAAAATCGATTTTTGCATTAAAAAAATTGTTTTTCAGTAATCTCAATTAATAATTTTCTAGATTTTATTTGTTTACGTTAACACTTATTAGTCCAACATTAAAATGAGATTTTAGATAAAATAAAATTACTTAATTCGATTTCCTCTCATTCCATAATGCTTCGATGATATAATATTTGACATACGGCTAAAAAGAACTAATTTATGTATGCGGATTTGCCATTGTTCTTGCAATTGGAAAACTCAACATCCGTCGGAATTTATCGAACCCGTGAACAATTCATTTCTAGGAGGAGTACTCTGTCCAACTGAGCTACTTCGCCTAAGACGAAAATTTCAGCTACTCAGGACGTGTCTAGGTAGCTCAGTTGATCAGAATATTCCTCCTAGAAAGGGACTGATCGCGGGTTCAAGTTCCGTCGTGGATGTTGGTTATAGGAAAGTTAAATTACTATTTACTTAAAAATTTCAATAAAAAATCATTGAGCTATTATCCTCTGTGGTGTAGCGGAAGTGCATTCGACTGCTAAGTCGGAGGTTGCGGGTTCGATTCCCGCTCAGTGCAAATATTTGTTTACATGAATATGTCTATTTGCATCTATTTGTCTGGGTGTTTCTATGTATAATATGTATGTATTTACAAAAAAAAAAGTATATAAGTATGTTTATAATGTATATGTTTATCCGCATTCTGGAACCCATAACACAAGCTAGTTAAGCTATGCTAGCTTTGGGTCTAGATAGCGTTGTGTAGAATGTCATAGAATATTTATTTAATAATATAATACTAATACTAAAAAAATACATGTTTCCCCAGTGGCGATGGTCAGTCTTTGAAGATGGCGTCCAGAATATGAATACAAGATGGTGGCAATTGAAACTTAGATATCAGGTATGTATTTGACATGATGTAGCCATCTCGAAACCGAAAATGGGCCAGGGTCAGTCGCGGTGCGAGGGAAATGCTTTATGGGCTACCTTACACCCCGGAGTCTGAAGACCCGAGACGGCGTGCGGTTTAGTTGGTTCAAGCCCGCCAAAACCGCCCCCGCTGGCCGGGGGGAGACCCGCACGAAAAAATAAAATAATAAAGTATGTATTTGAATTATCAACCTATTTTCTTTTAAATACCTAGATACTAGTAACTAAAATTACTAGCTATGCGAACATGCTTGTGTTAGGAGTGGGTTCACGTCAGTAGTGTAATGGACAGGATTTGAACCCGAACCACTCGATCGAAGCTGCCACCTTAGCCACTAAACTACCGAAGCTTAGGTATCTCTTTTCATAGAAAAGTAGCTGACCCTGCAAACTTCGTTCCGCCTTACAATCAAATTATGTTGGTGGTTAAGCTGATAAGGTAATCAGCTTAATTTATTTCGTGAAAGTCTCATATATACACAGTATCCTTAGGGGCCATCTCGAAGCTGTAGGTGGCTCAAAGTCAGCCGGGGTGCGAAGGAATTGCCTTACACTCCGGCATTCTAATGCCGGAGTGTAAGGCAATAAAATCATGAAAATCTGTCCACCTGTTCTCGAGTTGTCTGCGGTCATCACTAACATTTTTTAATTCCAAATTTTAATTCCAGGGTGTGATTCCACCGATTCCAAGGTCTGAAGGTGACTTCGATCCTGGCTCCAAATACCACATCATTTCAGATCAGGTAAATTCTTGTTAAAAACAGGTATAAGTTCCTGCCCTTTCTTAGGCCGTTTTGTAAAATGATACTCAGTCATGAATCTCGACTTGAGATTAGTTTGAAGACGAAGAAACTCTAGTGGAGATTTTATGAAAGCTAAGGTGATTTACGTTCATAAAATCTCTATATTGATTTAAACTTACACGATTTTCACACATAATTATTTAAGTCCTACTCGCGACCATGGGCGCAACATCGCGTCCGAAACGTCGAGGTAAATATATACCATTATATATTTATTAACGCGATTAAGTCCCGTATAAACAATAATAAAATCTCTACTCAAGAGGTTTCAATTTTTTTTTCTAAACTGAACAGTTTGCGCGAGAGATACTTCCAAAGTGTTAAAATGTGTGTGTCTGTGTCCTGTAACTTCTAAAATAAGAGAATGATAAAACCAAAAATAAATATATGATTTACATTACGCTGTAAACTTCCACCGAAAATTGATTTGAACGAGATCTAGTGAGTAATTTTTTTTTACGTCATAAATCGTAACCCGCAATTTACCTTTCATTCAATCAATTCAAATATAAAAATTGAAAAGAAAAACATTGTTACTGGCTGCTACGGAACCTTTCATGGGCGAGTCCGACTCGCACTTGGCCGTTTTTTTATTACAGTGATTTATCCTCTAAAAATTCTTTAATTGTATAGTAACATTTTTCTATTAATAGTTTGCGAAGTTTCCTTTTAAAACTCTGCATTTCAATTACATTTCTGATATTTTTGGAATTTTATTAAATATGTGTAGTAATAGAATGTGGCCCAGACGGTATAAACGATATTCTCATTCCAGGAGTACATCAAATACTACCTGGCGACGATCCTGGAGTTCCAGATCTTCGAGCAGCTGTGCGCTGCGTCCGGCCACACCGGCCACCTGTACGAGTGCGATGTGTACCGCAGCAGGGACGCCGGGAGGGTGCTCAGGTGAATATATACTTTGAGGAGATGGATAGAAGTTAATCGTTATTTAGCAAATTTATTAAACGGTTTTTATGGTGTTAATTATTGACTTTGTTCTATTTTTTTGCATGATAGTTATTTGTTTTGTTCTATTATGATATTATGGTAGTAATTATGATAGTAATAAGCGGCGATAGCCCAGTGGTGTACGTAACGGACTGCCGAGACGAGTTCTCGAGTTCGATCCCCAGTCGCCCCGGGCACACACCTCTGACTTTTCGTAGTTATGTGTGTATTAAAAATTTTGATTATCGCTCGCTTAGTAATGTACCCGGTAGATGGCAATAGGCTCGCCCCCTATTACGTTGGGACCTAAACATAACTGGCGAATCGTGGGTATGCAATACACCTCTGCCTACCCCTTCGGGGATACAGGCGTGAAGTTATGTATGTTTATTATGATAGTTATTTGTTTTGTTCTATTTTTATTATAAATAATTAATAAATATTCTAGGACATTTTACACATCGCCTTCTAAACCCAAACTAAGCAGAGCTTGTCATATGGGTTCTAGAATGCGGATAAACATAATTAGATACTTTTTTTGTAAATAAATTAATATTATACATAGAAACACCCATACCAATGCAAATATGCATATTTGCAATGAGCGGGCATCGAACCCGCGACCTCTGTCTTAACAGTCCAATGCTCTACCGCTACGCCACAAAGGTTTTTTTTTTTATATATTTAGGACACGTCAATTTGACTTCACCTCGCCTGATGGTAAGCTGAAGGTAAAGTCTCAGGAAAGAGGGTCACCATTACATACACGTACCATGTTAACAATGGAGGCACTCAGCTTGACGGCCTCATCAGAAGAGGATTGTCGTCGCAGCACCGCGTGACCCCCACCGGTTCCACTAGTGCTGCGACCACAACCCCCCTGCCCGGCTATGTACTTGCTGACCCCTGAACGCAATCAAACCGAAATTGGATTACTATGGAGGGTTTTTCGCAATCGTGCACGGTGGTACCTACCCGGCCGAATTTTGTGACAAATTTGTGTCATCAAATTTCTACCACCAGGTCGTACAATTATGATATTATTTGTTTTGTTCTATTTTTATTAAAATATTTATTTGTTTTGTCCTTTTTTTTATTATAATATTTATTCGTTTTGTTCTATTTTTATTATAATATTTATTTGTTTTGTTCTATTTTTATTATAATATTTATTCGTTTTGTCCTATTTTTGGTATGATATTTATTCATTTTGTTCTATTTTTGGAAAACTAGTTACTTGGATTGTTAAAATTTTACAATTTGTGTTCTATTTTTATAACACTAGTTACCTACTTATGTGTTCTATTTGTATAAAACTAATTACGTGTCTGTTTTTTTGTCTGTTCGTTTCAGGTAATCTCCGTAGTGACTGGGCTGATTTGGACGAATTTCTGGACGGATCTGTTATTATGAAGCGTAATTTAGGCTGCTTTTAATTTAGAAAAGCACATTCAATAGTTTTATTTAAAAATCTTTTTATTCTGCATAGACCTATCTATCCATAACTCCTATGGAAGATGGCTTTTTTTTAGTCTGGTTGGGTTAACCCTAGCCAAACCACAGCTAGTTATAAGTCGGGACTTGAGACTTGTCAGAGCATTCCCCCTATAAGGGACTGGTCGCGGGTGCAAGTCCCGTCTCAGATGTTCTCTTTTTCCGATCTAAATCTATAAAAAAAGTAAGCATACTAATTCCTTAAAAAATTATTTGAATCACAGTTAATTAGCTATAAGACCCGTTATTAATAATTGAATGAAGAATTATCTTAACACACACTCTCACCTTCGGGGTAGGCAGAGACAATGCTATGCTCCTATGATTACATACATCACGAACTTCCTCTACACTCATGAGAGGACATTGATAATACTAAATAATTGTTGCAGTGAAATAATGCAGTCAGGGTCTTCGAAGCCAGCGTCTGAAGTGATCAAATCCATGACCAGGGGGAAGACCAACCGGATATCACCTGAAGCTCTCGTCAGGTAAGAGTTTAGAATCTACTTATATTGAATTAGGCGTTAGGGGTGTATGGGGCCTCACTGGGCCCCACCAAGAAGTTCGGGGCCCAAGCCAATCTCACCTGTGAACAGGTATACTTACTGATTGGCGGATGACCTTCTACGCAGGCTTTCCGTCGCAGTCGCTCTCGTAAAAGCCGAGACAAATCAAATTATACAAAGGAGTAGTAGGAGAGTAGACCACAGACTCCAAAGTGTAACCGGGATCGCCGATGATGCTGATGCTATGACCTTGGCCTTAACGAGAGCGATCGCCGTCTGACCCCACCCAACCCCGAAAGAAAAACCTCCACTAGAGCTTCATCCATCAACCAGCAGGTATACCATGCAGTTCAGGTTGGCTTGTCCCTGAAGATCTTGGTCCCCATACCTCAGAACATTATTAATTATAATCCCTTCGGGGATATAGGCGTGAGTTTATGTTATGTTATGTTATGTTATTATTAATCATACTATCAGATACTTCCGCCCCCTGGAACTCTGGCTCCGCGTCCAGAACCGCGACGAGCCCCTCATCGGTTGGAGTTCCAACTTCCACGACGTAGCACTCTTCGCACCACGACGCGGATCCAGTACATCATTAAAGGTGTCACCAGCCACTCTCTTGTCACTCTTACCAGCTCTTACTGTTACAACTTGGTACATTTTATAATTATGAAATAAACCTATTTTTTTTAAATGTTGGTAGATTTATTTTCTTTTAATCGACTGTTTGTTTGTTTGCGATAGCCCAGGGGCATACGTAACGGACTGCTGAGACGACGTCTCAAGTTCGATCCCCAGTCGCCCCGGGCACACACCTCTGACTTTTCGTAGTTATGTGTGCATTAATAAATGTTAAATATCGCTCGCTTACATATGTGCCCGGTGGATGGCAAAAGGCTCGCCCCCTATTACAATGGGACCTTAACGTAACTGGCGAATCGTGGGTGTGTAATACACCTCTGCCTACCCCTTCGGGGATACAGGCGTAAAATTATGTTTGTTCGCGATGGACGCAAAAACTACTAAACGGATTTTGATGCGGTTGCTTTATTACAAAGGCCTAGGTCGCACTTACAAACTGCCGTATGAATGATTGCATTTCGTTGAGTAGAACCGGAGATATGACCAAAAATAGAACCATCAATATTGGATTTCCAATATCCACGCGGGCGGAGCCGTGGGTATCATCTAGTTAATCTATATAAAACTACCTGTGTCTTGATAGATGCGGTCTTCAACCAACAACTAGGGCACTTTTTGTGTTAGGTATAAAACACACTTAATTTTTCAAAAATAAATTGTTTCTTTTTTTTCAAACTTGTTTCTATATTTTGTTTCGGGAGAAAGTTTTGTGAGTTGTGCGGGTAGAGAATGAAAATGGGCGGGGTCTCACTGTTAGATGAATGGGGGCGAGCGGAAATGTAAGAAATTGAATAAAGACACGAAAATCACGAAATACTTACCTATATGTATAAAATCTTAACGGTTGACTTTTTAAGTATTTAACAAGTGTCGCCAAACTCGTACATATTATACAGTGACGTCAACATTAGATTTTTTGGCTAGCTATTTGATTTTTTGCCTTTTGCGGTAGCAATTATCGTCTGACACAAGACTTATCCGTATATCATCAGATGTAACACCTTGCATATGAGGTTGTTTGGGCCCCATAGATCTTGATGGGGTCCTCTTAGATCCTACGTTTTAAATAAGTATTTTAAAGAATGCACAGGGCATCCTTCAGGCTCAGCCAACCTCACCAGGAAGTCGATGCACCCGCTAAACCACGTAATAGGCTCTGGCGCAGGTGCACCTCTTGGTTAGGAGGTCGGCCGGTCTGTTGGAGAATATGTGAATTATATGTTCGCATATTCTTCAACAGATACTTCTATGAACTAGGAATTCAATGCAGGGTGCGACTGAAATAATTGAGCTGAGCGAGCAGGACTCTTACTTGAAAATAAGACATCTTACTACGGTCGCGCGCTTGGCTAAGGCCGCGCGCTCGTGAAACTGTTTTTCGGTGATTATTCAATGGTACATTGGACATGAACCATCTTGCTTCAAAACGCTCCTCAGTGTCCACACTATCACCGTGGTAAATTTGGTCAAGATCACGCGAGTGGTTACGGAGGAGTTCCACAATAAATATATACCAACATATTATAAAATATTATCACAATCAATGAAATATAATCATAAATAACTTAACAATACATTAAGACTGAGACTCAACTGAGTTCACAGGCAAACTGTTTAAACAGTTTTGTGAACCATACAATAATAGTAATGATTGAATTGTATGTACTGGTGGTAGAAATTTGATGACACAAATTTGTCACGAAATTCGGCCGGGTTGGTACCACCGTGCACGAGTGTGAAAAACCCTCCATAGTAATCAAATTTCGGTTTAATTGCGTTCAGGGGTCAGCAAGTGCATAGCCGGGCAGGGGGATTGTGGTCGCAGCACTAGTGGGACCGGTGGGTGTCACGCGGTGTTGCGACGACAATCCTCTTCTGATGAGGCCGTCAAGCTGAGTTCCACCATTGTTAACATGGTATGTGTATGTAATGGTGACCCTCTTTCTTGAACTTTACCTTCAGCTTACCATCAGGCGAGGTGAAGTCAAATTGACGTGTCCTAAATATAAAAAAAAAAAATGTATAATAAATAAATTTAAAAAAAAATCAGCATACAAATCAAAACAATACGCGGACCTCGAACTCCAAAGTACAAATTTTGGACGCAAGTGAGAAATCGCTATGCGGATGATGGACTCGCTGAGCGAGAGAACAGCTCACACTGCGACCTAGCCTTATTATCAACGGCCACACACGTAATTGTACACCATTTTTTTTTACTTTTGTGACAGCCTGTCACGCATCCTGTCACGAATAGCGTTATTTGAAATCTGATATATATATTTTTAATTAAATACTGTTAATCGGCTTAGAACTTTATAATTGCCTTTAGGTGGCTGGTCTTTTTCGCGTGGTTCACTTTCGATTTGAAGTACGGAAGCGCATCACAACATTTTTTTTTAATGGTAATAATAAAATAAAACATAACATAACTTCACGCCTGTATCACCGAAGGGGTCGGCAGAGGTGAATTACACACCCACGATTCGCCAGTTATGTTTAGGTCCCAATGTAATAGACGGTGAGCCTATTGCCATCTATTAATATTGAAGTGAAAACTTATTTAGGCGTGTTGAGCACTTTCCATATGAGTACATTTTGGGTAAACAAAAAATCCCGTTCTAGATGTTCTCTTTTTCCGATCTAAATCTTTACAAAAAGTAAGCATACAAAATGCTTAAAAATTTAATTGAATTAATTAGGCGGAGTCATCAAAAAACAATGTAAAGTTATTCATTGTTTCCGTAGTTCGCAAGAATTACGGTAGATGGCTCCAGCGTCGCCTTAAGACGTATATAATATATCGGAGAATTTCGAATATCTGGTACGTGTCTAGATAGCTCAGCTGGACAGAGCATTCCCCCTGTAAGGGACTGGTCGCGGGTTCAAGTCCTCATCTATGATCTTTCACACTCAGGGTTCCCTTTCGAGGTTGGGAGGTCAGGACTGCAGTCGCTGGTGCATCCACATTCAGATCACCAGGCTACGTGGGGAATAAATGTCTGGCCATACCACTTCCACCGGGTCCCGGTAGGAGGGGTAGACCCAAGAAGGCTTTGCATCGTAGCCGACGACATGCGTGCCATTGGCCTCACTACCGTAGATGCCCAAGACCGTGAGAAGAAAGCATTTTTCCCTCCGGGATAGACAGAGACAGCAGACCGCCATCTGCTTCTGTCCTTACGCACTTGACGAGTCTCCTGATTTTGAGTGATTTTGACCTGTCCTTTTTTCAATAAATCATAAATTTGATCAGTGTATGTTCTGTGTAATACACTTCTGCCTACCCCTTCGAGGATACAGGCGTGAAGTTATGTTATATTATGTATGTTCTGCAAAGTCGACCCCGGCTTGCCTGCCCACTTACATGTGCCTTATATACTTGGTGTACCATTCGCTCAGTATTGATTCGTTCCAAGTGCCCAAACCACCTCAGCATACCCTTTTTAATTCTTGTTACAACATTCTCTTTCAGGCCACACCATTTTCGTGTATTTGTATTTTTATCTCGTGGTGTATTCCATAATATTACACTATATTTATTGAGCTGAGTGAGACGAAGACGAGCGAAAGCTCCTCATACCAGACTTCAGGATTTTTTTTGTCACAGGTCTCCTCCTAAACTACTAATCCAATCAGAATCAAATTTGGCATGATCTTTAATCATGCCAAATTTCAAGGTCAATCAAAGGAAGGTTTATGGATATATGTTGAAAAAATTAATGCTACCACAGAGGAATGATCACCGTTAAAAAAATTCCAGATGGAATTACATAATAACCGCTCTAGACACTGTGACCAAACGTTACACGCTCAGAAAGCATGTCCAGAGTTGTGACTTTCAAAAAGAATTTTCAAAATCGGACTTGCCACGGAGGAATGATCACTGTTCAAAATTTTCAAAATTCATATCACGATGTCTCACTCAGCTCAACATTGCAAGCAGCGATTCGCCTTGCAGACCTAGTATTTTTCTACTCGGAATTTTCTTCCCTTTCATTTAATATCACAATTAATACGATAGCCAAAACATTTTTTGAGGCCCCACATTTTTGGATCTAACATCCGTCGTGTTGATGTTATTCATATAAAATGTAGCTTATTGTACCCAAAGCAGGATACTGAATCGATTGACACCTCATTCATTACAATCAGTTCAGTATCTTAGGAGCTTCAGCGGCACATACGTAAAAACACATATAGACTGTTAAACACATAACTATACCACTGACATAACCTTTAGGTTAATCGCTGTAGTCTGGTAATTTTTTTGAAAAAATACAGTGAACGACAAAAGTTCATATACACTGCAATACATCAGGCGGGCCGTGTGCTGGTCTGCCACCTGAGAGGTATGAAAAAAATTGCAAACCCTTTTTCTATTGGTATACGTGAACCGATAATTAATGTATTATTATTTTTTATAATCCCCAGAATATAATTCATGGTTTGTTTATTATTTTATGGAAGGTTTAAAAGCTAAGGTTATCAATAAATTAGAATTTGTTAAGCTACTTTTGTCGTTGACTGTACGCCTGCAGCGCTAAGATGCGACTTAAGAGATATGTCGCGCATGAGATGACAAAATTTGTCTTCGTAGACTAACATTTCGTTTTTCCTAACATGCGTGCCACGACAGAGATATTTGTCTTCGTAGACAAATTTTCTCGTGGCAAAGACAAGTTTTGATCATTTACTCTGTGTTTACGCATTCAGTTCATTCTTTAAAATACTTATCTGTCATAAAGTAACATTGACTTTTGCAATTATCTAAATACGAGTAGAATACAGTTTGCTGTAAAAAATTGGTACCTAACGACATCGATAAAGATTTTACTAATTAAATTAAATAAGAAAGTGTAGGTACCATGGAAGAAAACCGACCAAGCCTTTTTTTTTTTTAACGTGCGGAAATCCCTTCGGATACCCCCCCGCCGGCCAGCGGGGGTGGTTATGTCGTGTCTCGACTAAAACCGCACGGTGTCCTCCCCAAGTGTCCGTTGCCGGGCACCCCGGGTAAGCCCTCGAAAGGATAACCCCAGGGTAGTCAAAAAATCGTCAACTTTTAATTTTTCTATCAGATATAGAGCCATAGGTTTGGACATCCTCCAAAGCCGTGTAAATTCCATATCTGGTATATCAAATGGATCACGTACATCTCTTACTCGCTTCCTTTGTATTTTTCGCTGTTCTCGTAAGTAATAAATGTACAATAAATTATTTACGTACGGAACAGCCATCTTTTCAACTTTGAGACACAGCAGAGTAGAATGTCGTCCTCAATAACTCACGACGACAATTATCTCACGCGCTTACGTCAAATTAAGACAAAACTCAGACGTGCATGTTGTCGTTTGTAGAGATAAGTTACCACAGATAAATAAAAATCCGTTTTGTCTACAATGTGAGATACTTCACGACATAATAGGACGCGCATGTTAGCACCTATAGAGATGACAAATATGTCGTGAATCGACGACAAAACGGCACGAGATAATTATGTCACGGGTCGCATCTTAGCGCTGCTGGAAGTGTAAGAATATGTAGATCAAAATATTCTCTTCTTGTTGTCTTTACTGTGATCATTTTTTTTTTCAAGACACGTTAGCTTCTAAAGTGAGGATCCCGCAATCACCTCTTCACTCTTTTTATTTGCATCCAACCAACCCACTAGAGGTAGAAAGTTTCATCCTACAACTAAAAGAAGCAAGTGCCCCGGGAAGTGACGGAGTTTCCAACCGTCTTATTAAAGTTATTAAGAACCGAATAATTGAGCCTTTCACACATATTTTTAATACCCGTTTATCTATTGGTATCTTCCCGGAGGCATGGAAAACAGCAATCATCATTCCTATCCATAAGGGAGGTTCTACTGATAGTTCGAATAATTATAGACCAATTTCCCTGCTCAGTACTTTTCCAAAATGCTTGAAAGGATCGTAAACAGACAGCTGGTGCATTTCTTGGAAAGATGTAAGCTTTTGTCACGTAACCAGTTTGGCTGTCGTCAGGGGATGTCACCTGAAAAAGCGTTCGTCCGTCTAACCGAAGTCATTGTTGCTGCCTTGGTGTCTTCCTTGATTTAGCCAAGGCTTTTGATACCATATCATGGCCCATCCTCCTCAGGAAACTAGAACTAATTAGAATAAGAGGCTTAGGCTTGGAATGGTTTCGAAGCTACCTGACAGGGAGGAAACAGTATACTAGGGCGAATACCTCTGTAAGTGAGGAACGGGACTTACTTTTTGGGGTTCCCCAGGGAAGTGTGCTAGGGCCAACTCTATTCCTTGTCTACCTTAACGACCTCTCGATGTTGAAACTGGAAAATGCTGACATAATCAACTACGCCGATGACACGGTCTTGGTATTTCATGGAGCTTCATGGGCTGAGCTTCTTGGCCGTGTTACGGAGTGGCTAAGGTATATACTTACTCTTAACGCGGCGAAGACCAATTATGTCTGCTTCCATAAAACTACTGCGTCGGTTCCACCACGGGACCTGGAAATAAGAGCTTATTCATGTCGCTCCAACTCGAATCCAAACACAACTGCAGTATGCGATTGTGAGCATATCAGTAAAGTAGATACTGCAAAGTATTTGGGCATACTCATAGACCAAAATCTAAACTTCTTCAGCCATATCGCTGCGACATCGGCCAGAGTTAGAAAAATCATTTATACTATGAAAATTCTACGAGATGTCGCACCGGCGCACACTCTAAAACAAGTTTACCTCACGTTGTGCCAATCGGTAATAAGGTACTGTATCTTGGGATGGGGAGTTGCAGCCACAACAGACTTATTGTTTTTGGAAAGAGCTCAGCGTGCTGTTGCGAAAACATTGCTGAAACAACCATCGCGTTACCCAACAACTCTAGTTTTCAAAGAGACGGAAGTTCTTATTGTCAGAAGGGTGTTCATACTGGAGATTACGATATTTGCTGATAGGAGGGCCATCGATACCTCCGACCACGAAAAGATGTAACGGTTAAATGTTTTATGGGAGGTTTTTAAATGGAGTTGCAATAAAGTTAAGGTGTGACTTATGCACTGGAAAAATTAAATAATATTTATAAATGAGACTAACTACCGGCTAGGGCGAGCAGAGATAAATAAAACAGTCGATTACAATATATTAGGATTATAATCGGTAAGAGAGCGTTACATATATTTATATTAGGTATTGAGTAAAAGAACCTCAGGGGATGGATGCGTAATAAATATTCTGCCGTGGCGTTGTTCGGTCCGTTGTGCAAAGATGGTAGTATGCTCTTAGCTAGTGGACACGTGGCTGATGTTGCCGGCGTGCCAGGGTCTCCGCTGGTGTGCCTCGCTACCGCCATTATGGTGCGAAGCCCGGTGCGAAGACCCTGGAAATAGAAAAAGTGCGGGTCAGTTTGTCACTAGGTAATTACGTCCAAGTGACCCGCTAAAATAGCAGGTGAAGAGAATCTCCCAGCGGCAATGCAGCGTAGCTAGAAGCTATAATAAAAAGAATATAAATAGGCAGCACAAGCTGGTGCCGCGACCTCTGACCGTAGGGGTCATCGGCCTCGTGGCACTAATTAGGTAGGCTGAAATAGCACACATAATAAAATAAAATATATTAACCATGCATTTTAGCAGGCAATAAGCTGCACCGCTGGAAAGTCTTCACCTTCTTCTTCTTCTTCTTCTCGTCTTCACTGTAGAAACAAGTAGGAAATGTTGATCTCAAAACTTACCCGGAGCCGACAGCAGTTGGCCACGGGGTCAAAGTGACCTTCCTCGGCGAAGGTTGCCAAGGAAAGGAACGATATAAGAGCCGTCAGTTGATAACTGGGCTAGTGCTGTCCAATCTCGCTTGCACAACCATAGATAATTAGTAATATATTATAGAAACATACTAAAATATCGATTAATTTACGGATATTGTTTAATTTGATTTTTAAAGAATCCACAACGTTACAAAGAGGGTAAACAAGCGCTTATATAAGATTCCCACCACATCAACAAAAACCACCTTTGCGCAAGGTTCTCCGGGTAACTTGCCCCTTTTATATACAAGAAATTCAATAACATTATAGATAACAGAAACCTAGGGCACGCAGCAATAGCGGCGGTAAGGCCCATCATGGAGGATTGGCTAGAGAGGCGACACGGAAGACTCTCGTGCCGACTGACGCAGGTGATCTCCGGGAAGGGGTGCTTCGGGGACCACCTGCATCGGATCAGGAAGGAGCCAACAAGTTCTTATATCGGAGTTCACTATAATCGGTGACTGTTATGTTTAGATAAATATAAAAAGTTCCACCAAGTGCCATCAATAAACAATATTAATAGTATATAGGTTAAGTTTGAATTGTACATAAATAAATAAATTAAATAAATAAATATAAAAATATAAAGTATTCTTACATAACATAACTTCAGGCCTGTATCCCCGAAGGGGTAGGCAGATGTGTATTACACACCCACGATTCGCTAGTTATGTTTAGGTTCTAATGTAAAAGGATGAAGCTATTGCGATCCACCGGGCACATTAATAAGCGAGCGATTATTAACATTTTTTAATACACACATAACTACTAAATGTCATAGGTGTGTGTGGGGCGACTGGGAATCAAACTCGAGACCTCGTCTCGGCAGTCCGATACGTACGCCACTGAGCTATCGTCGTCTGCCTCGTCGTTCCTATAAAGATTCCGGGGTCATATAAAATGTACGGCTAATATAATATCTTTCCAGTTTACAGATGACACGACTAAATTTATTGTTCCCATCTTCCAGGAAAAGTAAAATATGGGATCCTGATCAAATGAAAAAGGCAATTGAATAATTATAACAATTAAAACTTGTTAATATTCTGCTGTTATTTTATCTGTTACATAGTAAAGCATGCATAGGCCAATGTGTAAAGAAGACTTTAAAGTACTTAGTTGAGTTATAAGTTATTTTACATGACGGCTCGAAATCAAAGTATGGGCCACATTGTCACTTTCTCCTCTACACATAAAGTTTTTCCCAAAAAAAAACATATTCCAAAAAAAACAGTCTGGTAAATAGACTAGGTTTTAGAATTAGGTATTTAGGTCGAAATGACCATGATCTGAAATCTTTCTGAATAAAGTTTTTAGCAACAGAAAATTACACATCATTTAAGTGAAACCGCTCGAATATGTAGACTCGTCAAAACCTTTTTTTGCGTTGATGAGTTAAAAAGCTATTATAGTCAAACACTAAGCAAAAAAATGGTCACTTACGTTTTCCAAATTCGCGCCATCTATAGAGGCCAATGACTTCAATCTATACTACTCGACTTGCTGTATGCAACAACAAAGGTATATCGCGAAAGACCATTTATGGACCACCACTTAGAATAATATTATGTAATCTGTGACCACCACCAACAATGTACAACTTTTATTGTTGTCATACAGATGACATTAAAAAAGGCGCGCTATCTATATAAATAGGTTTCAAAATTCTTCTAATTTCAGCATTCGTTCAATTTCGAAATACATTTACGCCGCCTCACCCAGGAATCTTGACACAATTTCAGTTTTAAATTTCATATCTTTGATTACAGCCAAGCATACAACCACAATACAACACACATTACATACAAACCTATTGCGTTAACACATACATTAGTATTCAAATACACAATACAATGTTGTATAATACCCATAGCATAGAAAAAAATAAACAATTTCCGTTGGCGGGAATCAATAAAGAAGTAATAAATCAGGTGTCCATTTTAAAATGGACGATTTTAATTCGTCCACTATTAGACCAAACAGGTCTATCATTTTTGGATTTTTCATAACTGTTCTAAATATGAATAGGTCTATTATTCTATGTTCGTTTAATATTTTGATGTATTCCCATCCTATATTGAGTGTATGAAGCCTCACTGAGGTCTTGGGACCCAAACCAACTTCAAGTGCAACCCGAAACCCGATACACCTACTGATTATCGGACGACGGTTCAGGGCAAGCTTTCCTCTTGGGGTTCAGAGGTCAAATAGCAGTCGCTCCTGTAAGAACCAAAAAAAGTCAAATCCAGAGAAGACTGGAGAGCGGACTCCAGACACCAAAGATTATTGTTGTGATGATGATGACCATTTCTAATTTCGTAATTCCAAATTTTAAAAATTTACAATGGAATCATTTGCATCTTCTATTAATTTTATTATAGCTTTAAATGTAATGTACGTAATTGTACATTACATTTTTCTTTGAACACTTATTAAAAACAGAAATTTTAAAAATATATTTTAAATAAAATTGAGGTTTCATAATAATGAAACAAGAAAATTTAAAATTGTTTAACAATGAAAACATTCACATCCATAAAAAATACAAGCTGAACGTGAAATAGAATATTTTTGAAATTTGTAAAAGTAACAAAAGGCCTACGAAATACCAATTTTATAAGACCTATTTACTGTTTAAACATCGAATACTGTAGGGCTCAACTAAGACAGGTTATGTTCTTTTAGAAATAATACCATTTTATTTAGACCTTGCTCTTGATAAGAAAGATATCAGAATAGAGGTCTATGTAATTCTAACACTGTATTTGAAATTCGAATAGATAACTTAAGACCACAAATTGGACAGTCGCATTGTCGAAACGCGAGTGAACGCGCGCATTCTAATTTTACAATATAATCCAAAATGGAGTCCTTGCCGAAAATATTCTTCTTATTAATTTTGTCTTTAAATATCGAAATAAATTCGGCTGAAGACGAATTAATAACAGTTTTAGAAGAAAAAATTAAAAGTAAATTCAGTGTATCTACAAATTATATCGCGAAATGGTTAGAGGATTTTAACGACCGACATTTAGGGAACAGTGAAATTGGAAAAATGCTGAAATATGACGTTTTAAGAGCAAAATTTGGAACAACTTCATCAGGTACGTTTTAATCAAGGAATATGTTTTCTTTTTATACCACTCAGGTGACTGACAAACTCACGGCCCACCTAATGGGAAGCGGTTGCACCTGAGGGGCGTAACACTCGCGCTGCCGACCCTGTAAAAACCTTCTAATGCCCTTCTTGAAGAACCCCATATTGTAGTCGCTTGGGAAAACCACAGCAGGAAGATCATTCCACAGCCTGAGGTTGCGCGGAATAAAGTGCCTTTCATGCCTAACTGTATGCACCGTTACGGTGCAACGTGTGAGAATGAATTCCCTGTCTGTGGCGAGCGGTGCGATGATAGAATGTGGCCGTGGGCATCATATCATGTAATTCTTCTGAACACACCCCATCATAAAGGCGGTAGAACCTCCTCGGACCCCGGGTGACCGGGTGACCTGGGCCATCCCCGGTTACGAGATGGCCTCTCGGGTTTGGGAACCACGGTGTCCCCGTCTTGCCCTGGTTTGGGGGAGGCGGTAGACGCCCCGCCGTCCCGGTCTGCTTCTACTGGGGTGACAGGCGGCCTCACCTGCTACCCCCAGGCCTGCGCTCATGGAGGAGTTAATGTACTTTTTATTTTTATTTTTTCGTGCGGAAATCCCTTCGGATACCCCCCCCCCCCCCCCGCCGGCCAGCGGGGGTGGTTATGTCGGGCTTTAAGTTTGTTTGAAGATATTTAACTTTTAAGTGCTGTGCTTTTAACAGCCTGAGGTTGCGCGGAATAAAGTGCCTTTCATGCCTAACTGTATGCACCGTTTCGGTGCAACGTGTGAGAATGAATTCCCTGTCTGTGGCGAGCGGTGCGATGATAGAATGTGGCCGTGGGCATCATATCATGTAATTCTTCTGAACACACCCCATCATAAAGGCGGTAGAAAACGCACAGGGAGGCGAAATCTCTCCTAAGGTTTAGAGGAAGTGCCCTTTAACGTCGCTAGTATAGAAACTAGTGTCGCCAAGTGACGTCATTAGTCATATGTGATGACATATGACTAATGACGTCACACAAAACAGTCACTGTATTGTGTGACGTCATTGATTTGTTAAGATTTTGAACAGAGAATAAGCCTATAAGTAAATTTCAGTTAGTAGTCAACCGCCGGGGGGGTATCCGAAGGGATTTCCGCACGTAAAAAAAAAAAAAAAAAGTAGTCAACCGCCTTGTAAATTATGTTGAACAATAATAACAAGCGATTGCTGTAGGGCACTTCTTTTTTGAGCTGAGTGAGACGAAGTCGAGCGACAGCTCCTCATACCAGACTTCAGGATTTTCTTTGTCACAGGCCTCCTCCTAAACTACTAATCCAATCAGAACCAAATTTGGCATGATTAAAGAGGTCAATCAGAGGAAGGATTTATGGATATATTTTGAAAAAATTAATGCTACCACAGAGGATGATCACCGTTAAAAAAATTCCAGATGGAATTACATAATAACCGCTCGAGACACTGTGACCAAACTTTACACGCTCAGAAAGCATGTCCAGAGTTGTGACTTTCAAAAAGAATTTTCAAAATCGGACTTGCCATGGAGGAATGATCACTGTTCAAAATTTTCAAAATTCAAATCACGATGTCTCACTCAGCTCAACATTGCAAGCAGCGATTCGCTTTGCAAACCTAGTGATTAATATTCCGTGATTTTATATTTTATTTAAGCATTTAAAATATTACTAGCCGACCCGGCAAACTTCGTTCCGCCTTAGAATCAAGTTAATAAATAAATAAATAAATATTCTACGACATTCTACACAGCGCTTTCTAGACCCAAAGTAAGCATAGTTTAACTAGCTTGTGTTATGGCTTCCAGAATGCGGATAAACATACTTATATACTTTATTTTTTTGTAAATACATACATATTATACATAGAAACACCCAGACCAATGCAAATAGACATATTCATGCATACAAATATTTGCATTGAGCAGGAATCGAACCCGCGCCCCCTGTCGGAGCAGTCGAATGCACTACCGCTACGCCACAGAGGCCGTCAAGTTATGTTCGTTACCTTATGAGCTGAATTTATTTCGTGAATATCTCATATTTTTAATTATCCTTATTGCTAGTATAGGGACAGTATCACGAGGGGGCCATCTCAAAGCCGTAGATGGACCAGGGTGCGAGGGAATTGGCTTATTAGGCCATCTTACACCCCGGCATTATAGACCCAACGACTTGCGGTTTGGTTCGCTTTGTTTTTTCGCAAAAAAAAAAGCACGGTACCTATGGGCGGAGATAAATCTATAAAATCAATGATTAAAATACTCCACCCTATCTTGAGTTATAAATGGTATCACTAACACGACTCTGTTTTATATATAAATAAATATATATTCTACGACATTCTACACAGCGCTTTCTAGACTTAAGCATAGTTTTAACTAACTTGTGTCCAAAATGCGGATAAACATACTTATATACTTATTTATATATATATATAGGTATAGTAAGATAATCTGATATACAGAATAAATTTTTTAAGTGAACGTGGATGGCCAAATCCGAAACTATGACCTACTCAAAGTAGTCTCTGACCCGATTTTGTATTGATGAAAACTAAAACTGCATCATTGGATTTTTATAAAATCAATACACCTTTAGCAATTCCAATAGCCCGTCGATTTTGACTCCCTCGAAAACATAGACTTTATTATTACAAGTTAATACTTGTAATAATAAAGTCTACATATATATACATATATAGACTTTATTATTACAAGTATTACAACATTTGATAATGTCCCTAATAAGGAACAAATTCTGGAAAATATATGAAATAATGATATACGAAAACAGATGCGTATTTAAAGATTTGGCGCCCCGGGCCTGAACCTGGGGGGGGGGGGGTACCTGTGAGGATTTCCGCACGAAAAACAAGGTGATCCAACCTATGTGGTGCGAAATACTAAATTAGAATAAAGGTCTGGCAGTGTTGCGGCTTAGAGCCAAAAACACCACACCCGGAGCTGACGGCATTCCAGGCCGAACGTGGCCCGTGGGTACTTGCACTAGATATTGAGGCTCTCGAGCCCCGTCTGAGAAGGCTCCTCAGTGCATACTTGGAGCGGAGTAAGTTTCCAAAATCTTAGTAGACGGGGAAACTGGTCCTCATCCGAAAGAACTCCGAAAGAACGCCCGGCGGACTCGCCATCCGCCTACCGACGAGGTGTGGAAACTCTTTAAAAGAGTTTGCACACCTCGTTGGTTGATTTTTATGTGACATATCAGCTATTAAGGGAGTGACTGGTGTCTGACCTCCCAACCCCGACAGGCAACAGACTGCTTTCCAGAAAAAAAATCAACCAAATCCATTCCACAGCTTTAACGTAGGTACCTAATTATGTGTGCGAGCGATGTATGCTCTATGGGCAACCTTACACCCCGGCGTTTTAAGACCCGAGACGGCGTGCGGTTTTAGTCTGTTCAAGCCTGTAGGGCTTGAACAGACACCACAACCACAACCGCCCCCGCTGGCCGGCGGGGGGGTATCTGAAGGGATTTTCCGCACGAAAAAAAATAAATGTTACCTAATTATGTATCCAATTTAAAAAACACACTTTCGTATTAACAATGAACTATATTAGTTAAAATAATAAAAGTTAATTGTACGACAATTAAAATTTCACGGTATCTAATTTTTTAAGTAGAATAAATTAATAAGTAAGATTTTGTCTCTGCCTACTCCGATGAGATTGAAGCGTGACTTTATGTATATGTATTTAATAAGTGAAGAGATAATGGTTTAGCAACATATTACAAAAAAAAAGTTATTTATCCATTTATTTATTTATATTTGTAGGCAAAGCAATTTGCTACAAATTATATCTTTACGAATTTTTAGGGATTTTCTTTAGAAAAGCCCTATTGCTGTCGAGTTGTCGTCGTCGACGTCGTCGTTGCCAATTTTCTGTCACGGTTTTGGGAATGAAGGAGATGAGCTATCGAGTTGCTGTTTTCAGTAATAGATTCGTGCTGGGGTGAACCATTGCAAGATAAAGAAAAATTCCTGAGACGAGCTCAGCCGAATACAAGGGATTTTCTTTTATTTTATCTTTTTTATCTTTTTTCTTTATCTTGCAATGGTTCACCCCAGCACGAATCTATTACCGAAAACAGCAACTCGATAGCTCATCTCCTTCATACCCAAAACCGTGACAGAAAATTGGCAACGACGACGTCGACAGGGATTTTCTTTAGAATAGCCCTATTGCTATCGAGTTGTCGTCGTCGACGTCAACTCGATAAAGAAAAGATTCCAAAAAAACGCAAAAAAAAAAAAATGAACGCAAAATCGAAAATCCCTTGTATTCGGCTGAGCTCGTCTCAGGAATTCAACTTGTTTCCGAGATATCGCGAAAAAGGTGTTTGCACCCCTTTATCCAAGATGGCGGCCGGGGGACAAGGGCGGCAACCCCACAAACTGCTTCTATTGACCCTCCCAAAAATAAAATTGCGTCCTCTAAAAAATGTAAAGCTCGTACCATTTCAACAACCAAAACAAACACAAATTTCTCGGTTTGCATTGAAACATGACGCGGCAACCGACAGGTGTGCAACGTTGGGCCATAGAAGCATTTGTAACGCAATAACACAATTTGTCTCCCTGAAATCTTGTTCAGCCCAATATGATGTGTGTGGTTAGCTAAAGAAAAATACGTGGCTCGTATTAACAATTTGTCTACTTTAAAGCTTCTTAAGCCTAACACTCAAGAAGCATTTGTAAACACGCGTATGTTAGTATGTAATCATTGGTACCCACAACTTTATCTGAAAAATCACGGCAGAAGGAGTATGCAATGTGGCACTGTTAGTTTATATGGAGAAGGAGAGTGTTTATCTGTTTGTCTGTTTGTTCGCGATGGACGCCAAAAGTACGGAACGGATTTTGATGCGGTTTTTTTTCTATTAGGAAGGTCTTGGTCAGACTTAAAAGCTTTCGTATGTTTGATTGGTTAAGTAGAAGGAGATATGACCGAAACACGACAACCGATCTCCGCGCGGGCGGAAACGCGGGCATCAGCTAGTATATTATATATATATATATATATATAAATTAGACGCATGGTAGTGTGTTGAGTTAATTTTAACATATTCTTAATGCATATTTTACAAAATTATTGACTTTTTACCCGACTGCGCCAGCGAAGGTAATGTTTTTTGAGCTTATGTATGTATATAGATTTTGCTCGTGAACAAACAGTACAACAAACAAGAATGCATTCAACATAACCCAAGTATTTTTTTTATATTTGAGATATTTATTTGTACAGACACAACTAATTTACAATTTTATAATCTATATATATAAAAATGAAACCCGTTTTCCGTTGTCACGACATAGCATGAAAACGGCTTGACCGATTTGGCTGATTTTTTTTTTGTAGTTTTCTAATACTCTGTACAAGGTTCTTACGGAAAAAAATATTAAGAAAATCTCTCAGAATTTTTTTTTCGTGCTCACACCGTACGGTTTTAGTCGATACACGACATAACCACCCCCGCTGGCCGGTGGGGGGTATCCGAAGGGATTGATCCTCCCCAAGAGTCCGTTGCCGGGCACCCCGGGTAAGCCCTTGAATTCAATACATGGCGGATCATTTTGACGTAGCGAAGCACGTACCGGGCCGCTAGTATAGTACAAAGATAAATCTTCATTGTTTATTTTATATACGTATTGACTTTGGTCAAAATCAAGTCAAAATGTAAATTAAATTAAGTAATTCAAAAATCGTTTAAACCAAAAATAAACAAGTTGAATTCCTGAGACGAGCTCAGCCGAATACAAGGGATTTTCGATTTTGCCTTTTTTTTTTGTTTTTGCAATTTTATTGCGATTTTTTCTTTATCTTGCAATGGTTCACCCCAGCACGAATCTATTACCGAAAACAGCAACACGGTAGCTCATCTCCTTCATACCCAAAACCGTGACAGAAAATTGGCAACGACGACGTCGACGACGACAACTCGATAGCAATAGGGCTTTTCTAAAGAAAATCCCTGTCGACGTCGTCGTTGCCAATTTTCTGTCACGGTTTTGGGTATGAAGGAGATGAGCTATCGAGTTGCTGTTTTCGGTAATAGATTCGTGCTGGGGTGAACCATTGCAAGATAAAGAAAAAAGATAAAATAAAAGAAAATCCCTTGTATTCGGCTGAGCTCGTCTCAGGAATTTTTCTTTATCTTGCAATGGTACACCCGACGTACACCGAGGACGACAACTCGATAGCAATAGGGCTTTTCTAAAGAAAATCCCAAAAAATTCAGGCGAGTTTCGACCCCCATGGGCCACTAGTATTCTTTCATAATCAGCATTATCTATTTAGATTGGAAAAGTCAAAATTCAGAACGGGAGGGATATCCCGCGACCAGTCCCTTTCAGGGGGAAAACACTGACCCCCGCCCCATCCGTC
Source organism: Cybosia mesomella (assembly GCA_946251805.1). Classification (NCBI taxonomy): domain Eukaryota; kingdom Metazoa; phylum Arthropoda; class Insecta; order Lepidoptera; family Erebidae; genus Cybosia; species Cybosia mesomella. The sequence goes on along the minus strand of OX276417.1, from coordinate 12,424,995 downwards.
CCCCTAAGACGCTTCGATTTATCGGTGCAGTCTAAAAGGTACAGTGCGATCAAAACGATTGCCAACCGAACGTGTACCTCTCCATATAATAATTCTGTTATACCTAGATTGGGGGTCCAGTGTAAAAATGAGTGTCCATGGACCCCCCAGGGCTGGGTACAAGTGGAAAACACATTACGCCCGTTTTTGTATTTCGAATTAAATCTATTATTCAGTTACTTTTGTAGATTTTTGTGCCTTTTTTTTTTTTTTTTTTCGTGCGGAAATCCCTTCGGATACCCCCCCGCCGGCCAGCGGGGGCGATTATGTCGGGCTTGAACCGACTAAAACCGCACGCCGTCTCGGGTCTTAAGACGCCGGGGTGTAAGGTTACTCATGGAGCATATCCCTCGCACCCCGACTGACCCCGGGCCATCTCCGGTTTTGAGATGGCCCCCTTACTTGCTCTCCACTGTGCCATCTGCTAATCAGAGGGACACGTGGAAAGCTTCCGAACAGCCCTCAACAGGGCCGTCCTCGCCTCGGTCGAAGTTGGCCGTAGGCGGCAGCGTCTCTCCCGCCCTAGGAGAGAGGCGCTGCTGTCTCCGTTGCCCAGGGTGCACCGCGTGGAGGTCCCCAACCAAGCACCCCTAGATTTTTGTGCCTGTATGGTGTTTGAAGTCGGTTTAATAACTTTATTTATATAAACACATTTACTTGCTTATGTAGAATGTTGTAAGAATAAAATTCTTATCTTAGCTCCGATTAAAATAAATTAGTAAAGATATAATTAGTCTGCTAGTTATCTACTGCTATCGAAGCGGCGATAGCCCAGTGGTGTACATAACGGTCTGCCGAGACGAGGTCTCGAGTTCGATCCCCAGTCGCCTTACTTACTTTTACCACCTTACTTTTCGTAGTTATGTGTATATTAAAAATGTTGATTATCGCTCGCTTAGTAATGTGCCCGGTAGATGGGAATAGGCTCGCCCCCTATTACATTGGGACCTAAACATAACTGGCGAATCGTGGGTGTGCAATACACCTCTGCCTACCCCTTCGGGGATACAGACTTAAAGTTATGTTTATTTTATGTTTTATGTTAGTTATCTACTGCAATTAGAAAATAAAAATGAAATCTATATTTGAATTAAATTTTTCAGCAATCATTATGAAGATTTTTCCTATATGTTTAGATCGAAAAAAGAGAACATCTAGGACGAGACTTGAACCCGCGACCAGTCCCTCACAGGGTATGGTATGGTATGGTATGGTTTCGCGAGCTGGTATCCGCAACTCCACGACAAGGCGCGGTTTTTGTGCGAGGGTGGGCATTTCACTCGATCCACCCCAACTCATTGACAAACGCCAGCAGGCTATTTACGCTGCTGGCGATCTCCCGGAGCGTACGTGTATTTCCGAAGTACCTCACAGGGGGAATGCCATGTGCGTAGTTCGAAAGAAGTACGTGTCTAGGTGGCTCAGTTGGTCAGAGCATTCCGCCAGTTCAAGTGTCACAGTTCGGGGATGAGGTGGATATGGGGGTAGGGTTATTTATAAATAAATAAATATTTACGACATTCTAAACAGCGCTTTCTAGACCCACAGTAAGCATAGTTTAACTAGCTTGTGTTATGACTTCTAGAATGCGGATAAACATACTTATATACTTTTTTTTTTGTATATCATACATATTACACATAGAAACATCCAGACCAATGCAAATAGACATATTCGTGCATACAAATCCAACCCGCGCCCCCAGTCGTAGCAGTCGAATGCACTACCGCTACGCCACCTATATTCTTGACAACTAGGTACGGCCCGAGGTTAACCACCCGCGTACGAGCTGGCGCGCGTACAGAGAGGAAAGAAATATTTACAAGAAAGAATGTAGAAAGGAGAACAGAACAAGTTGGAAGGCGTTCTGCACAGGAGTTGAAAAACAACCTGACGCGGCACGACTTGTGAAAACATTCTCCAAAGTGAACACATGCAAACTAGGAAGTATCAACAAAGGGAAAGAGTTACTAACGGACCCCAAGAGGATACTTGAGGTCATGCTGGAAACACACTTCCCAGAATGCGAAGAATATGAGGACGATAACACGCCGATAGACTCAAACCCCATAGAGGACCCACAGTCGAAGGCCCTTATCACCGAAGAACATTTACAGTGGAATATACGATCATTCCAGCCATACAAGGCGGCTGGACCGGATGAAATCTTCCCTAAAATGTTACAAGAAGCCAGCAAGTACATAAGCAAAGATATACTGGCTCTCTACAACAGTAGTATCAGAGCTGGATATATCCCAAGAAAATGGAAAGAGGTAAGAGCAGTGTTCATCCCGAAACCTGGGAAGACATCATATCAAGAGGCCAAATCCTTCAGGTGCATCAGCCTCTCCTCATTCCTTCTTAAGACATTAGAGAAAATCCTGGACAGATTAATAAGAGAACAAATAAACAAGAATGGATCTCCACTCCACCAAAATCAACATGCATATATGGAGGGCAAGTCCACCGAAACGGCCCTCCATAATCTGGTGACAAGAGTGCAGAGATCAATAGACAACACAGAATATTCACTGGGCTGCTTCTTTGATGTAGAGGGTGCTTTTGACAGAGCCACCCCCGATTCGATAGAGGCCGCATTAGATCGAGAAGGAATCGACAAAGACATATCAGAATGGGTGAAAGCTATGCTAAGACACCGACTGATAAAAGCCGAGATTGCAGGAACAACACACACGGTGATAGCGAGAAGAGGCTTCCCACAAGAAGGATGTCTATCGCCACTACTGTGGTGCCTGTTAATAGACGAACTAGTAAACAAGATTAACAGGATGCACATATACACACAAGTGTACTCTGACGATGGAGTGCTCCTGATCACAGGCAAAGTTCTCAGCGTCATGTGCGACATCATGAACAGAGGCATAAAAGAAACACTAGTATGGTGCAGGAGCAAAGGTCTAAACCTCAACCCTGATAAAACCAAGATAGTATTGTTCACCAATAAAAGAAAAATAGGAAGAACTGCGCCAGTGCACCTGGATAACCAAGCCTTGGAAACTGTCAAGGAAGTAAAATATCTAGGGGTAACTCTGGATAGGAAGCTCACCTTCAAGACTCACATCAGCAACACATGCCTAAAAGCCAAAATGGCTATGATGCAGTGCAAAAGCGCAATAGGAAGAACGTGGGGGATGAAACCAGCGATATTGCTTTGGATCTACAAAGCAATTATCCTGCCAAGAATCCTACATGGTGCCCTTGTATGGTGGCATAAAACTGCCATTGGGAGAAATAAAGCCGAACTAGACAAAGTACAAAGGTTAGCAGCTCTGATGACCACGGGCGCGATGAGGACAACTCCCACAGCCACGCTCGAAATCATATTGGGGCTTAACCCTTTGGACTTAGAAATAAAAAGAAAAGCAACCGAACAATGGTTCAAACTTAGAAGCACTGGCCAATGGACCGGAACCATTATGGACAAAGGTCATGCCAGTATCAGCAAGAACTACAAAGAGAGGCTGTCGATTATCCTCTCTAACAATGACTTGATCAGGAAAGAGAGAATCTTCGACAAGAAGTACAGAGTACACATAGGACCAAGAGACGACTGGAGGACAGATGCCGGTGGCACGGTCTGCTACACAGACGGCTCAAGAAAGGAAACAACAAAGATATCAGGATCTGGAATACACATTAAGTGCGAAGACGGATCAGAGATAAATAGATCAATATCCTTAGGCAGATACGCAAGTGTCTTTCAAGCTGAAGTATACGCCATAAAGGAATGTGCTGAGCTGGTCGAACACCTGAACGACATCAACAGGGTGACCATCTACAGCGACAGCCAGGCGGCACTGAAGGCACTCAGCAAAGCGGAAACGACCTCAGCAATCGTAAAGGAATGTAAAGAGTCACTAGATAAACTGGCCAGAAAAGTCGACTCAACAGTTGCCTGGGTGCCCGGACATGAGGGCAACATGGGCAACGAGACAGCTGACAAACTTGCCAGAGACGGTGCCGATAAAACCTTGGTGGGGCCGGAGCCCTGGCTCCCAATATCGCACAAAATCACCAAGGGAGTAATTAGCTGCAGTATTATAGCAGAGACTAACCGACGATGGAGATCATCGACAGGCATGTGACAGTCGAAGATCTTTATCAAGGGCATTGATAAGAAAAAGACAAGCCAACTGACCAAACTCTCAAGAGGGAACATGAGGCTCGTCATCGAAGTAATAACAGGACACTGCAGACTGAACAGACACCTGACAGTGATCGGAGTGAAGGATGACCCCAAGTGTCCGGAGTGCATGGAGACAGAAGAAACCAGCTTCCACCTGCTGGCCGAATGTCCCATGTACTCACTAATAAGATGGGAACTTCTGGGATCGGACACACTGGACATGGAGGAGTTGAAGGATCTGAGGTTGGAACAGATCGTAAGATTCTGCAAGGACACCAAAAGGTTTGTAGGGGCGCCGTGAATGCTGGAATAACCACGCTCTCCCCAACGGGAGGGCAGGGGAAATGGATGAAGTGGCCCACAAGCATCGTGGGTGGATCGTCCGTCCGGCTTCCGGTGTCCCCAATTGAAATAATAATAAATAGGTTAACCACCCCCGCTGGCCGGCGGGGGGGTATCCGAAGGGATTTCCGCACGAAAAAAAAAGAAAAAAAGGTACGGCCCTAGGTAGGATGTAACTTTGACCCAGCCTGCCTACCCACTTACGTGTGCATTATATTACATACTCATTCGTTCTACATACCCAAACGCTTTTCAAGTCGTATTGAGGAAAGAATTAAGAATTTCTGACGTTTCGTAGTTATGTGTATTAAAAATGATAATTATCGCTCGCTTAGTAATGTACCTGGTGGATGGCAATACGCTCGCCCCCTATTATATTGGGACCTAAACATAACTGGCGAATTGTAGGTGTGTAATACACCTCTGCCTGTTAGGCGTGAAGTTATGAAGTTATGTAATTAAGAATTTCCTTACAGAAAAAACACTACGCCACTGAGAACTATGCGCAGGACCCATTTTTAATTTATTATCGTTTGCCTCAGGGGCCAGGGGCATGAAAAAGATGTCGATGGCGCTAATTCCTCTAATCTTCCACGTCGGAGCGACGTCAACGTGGATGATCCTGACCAGCATCATGGCGGCTAAGTCTGTCGCCATCGGCCTGGCGCTGCTAGTCTTCAAGATCGCTGTCAGCTCTGCAAAGGTAAGTCATAGGAGTCTGTAGACTACCGGTCCACCTGCAAGCCGGTGCATCTGCAAGTCGGTAGGTACACCTGTTCATTGACTGAGGAGGCTCTGGTGCAGGCTTTCCCGTGAAAGGTGGGAGGACAGACGGCAGCCGCTGGCATTAGAGCCAGGTAATAAAAAGAAACAATAAGTGGATCCCAGATTCCGAAGACTTCTCCAGAAGATGAAGATGATGATGTTAGGATATGAAGGTCTCTCAAAATCATAGATCCTAATACCATAGACCATTGACCATAGACCATTGACCATTGACCATTGACCATTGACCATAGACTATAGACCATAGACCATTGACCATAGGCCATAGAACATTGACCATAGACCATTGACCATAGACCATAGACCATACGCATGTCATGGCAGTAGCCAGAAAAAGTGTAGGAGAAAATGCCGAAAAACGAGCCCAGGGCTCTGAATAACATTGGTATGTCGGCTTTTCAGGCTGGCTTGGGCCCCGAATATCTTAGTGGAGATACATACCTACACCATTTCTGTATTTTTTCTCGTGAGGATATCCCCTTCCTTCCAGCAGGCCGATGGTTAGATCGGGCTTATAGCCACTGAAACCGCACGCCGTCTCGGGTCTTCAGATGCCGGTGTAAAGTGGCCCATTAGACATTTCTCTCGCACCCCGACTGATCCAAGGCCATCTCCGGTTTCAAGATAGCCCTCTCGGGAGGATACATACACATCTAGGCCTGTAGTGTAGACGTAAGTGTTTGAACGTAGACTAAAATAGGTAGGCGAAACAGCGCGGCAAACCTATGTAGGTAGTGAACCAGTTTGATGACACCCAGGGAAAGACGTCTTGCAATGTATAGTCTTGAAATAAAACTATTTTTAACGGATACTATCGCGATTCATTTGGAGCCGAGATTTTATCCCCCTGTCCATGGCTGCTGAAAAGCAACCGAAACGGTATCAGTATAATTTATAAAAAAACCCCCGATAAAAAATACTTATTGTTTAAAGAACAACCCTTAAAAAGTAAAAAGCGGCCAAGTGATGGACTCGCCCATTAAGGGTTCCGTAGCAGCAAGTAACATAATAATGTTTTTTTTTTTTTAATTTTTATATTTGAGTTGATTGAATGGAAGGTAAATTGCAGTTTACGATTTATGACGTATTAAAAAAAAACTACTTACTAGATCTCGTTCAAACCAATTATCGGTGGAAGTTTACATGGTAATGCACATCATATATTTTTTTTTACTTTTATCATTCTCTTATTTTAGAAGTTGGGGGGTACACACACATTTTGCCACTTTGGAAGTGTCTCCCGCGTAAACTATTCAGTTTAGAAAAAAAAAATATGAGAAACCTCAATATCATATTTGAAGACCTATCCATAGAACAACACACGTACGGTTTGATGAAAAAAAAAATTTTTGTTTCAGTTCTAAGTATGGGGAACCCCCAAAATTTATTGTTTTTTTTTCTATTTTTGTGTGAAAATCTTAAAACGGTTCACAGAATACATCTACTCACCAAGTTTCAACAGCATAGTTCTTATAGTGTCGGAAAAAGTGGCTGTGACATACGGACGGACAGACAGACAGACATGACCAATCTATAAGGGTTCCGTTTTTTGCCATTTGGCAACGGAACCCTAAAAAACACTTAATCGAGTAATCATACGCCTACAATGCCTTACATCATTTTGAATTAGAGCTGATACTCTTACACTGCTGGACCGATAATAACCAAACATAGCTACAACCAAATATACTACAAGGAAACTGGCTTTCAAATAAAAAAAACCACATCAAAATCGGTCCATTCGATTGAGAGCTACGATGCCACAGACACATACACACACACACACACACACACACACACACGCACACACACACACACACAGAAATCGTTGTCAAACTTATAACACCCCTCTTTTTGCGTCGGGGGTTAAAAATTACACCAAATCAATTGCAGAATAAGGAAGCTGAAGTGGCAATAGGCGACCACATCTGCCGAAGGACCAATGGCCGATGGAGCAAACGAGTCCTAGAGTGGAGACCGCGGATCGGCAAACGAAGGTGGACGCCCTCCCAGCTACCTATATAGGCTACGGAACCTGAAAATGGTGGTTGGGATAGACTGGATGCGCAAGGCGGAGGATCGGGTACTATGGCGTACATTGGGAGAGGCATATGTCCAGCTGTGGACTGCGATAGGGTAATTGATTGATTGATTAATCGAAATCAATCGCAATAGAATTTTGTAAAAATATTTTTATTTCAATTCACACTATCTATAGGTACTAATCGCCTGCAGGCCTGGGGGGGTGGCAGGTGAGGCCGCCTGTCACCCCAGCAGAAGCAGGCCGGGACGGTGGGGCGACTAGCGCCCCTTCGCCAAACCGGGGCAAGACGGGGACACCGTGGTTCCCAAACCCGAGGGGGCCATTTCGAAACCGGAGATGGCCCAGGGTCAGTCGGGGTGCGAGGGATATGCTCTATGGGCAACCTTACACCACGGCGTCTGCAGACCCGAGACGGCGTGCGGTTTTAGTCGGTTCAAGCCCGACATAACCGCCCCCGCTGGCCGGCGGGGGGGTATCCGAGGGGATTTCCGCACGAAAAAAAAAAAAAAAAAGTAATCGCCCTTCATAGGGTTGGCATTGATCGTCGGCCAATACCCAACGTGGCGGGAACACATCGCTCTCCGTACTCCTCTGCTTTCAGAGGAGACAGGATGAGCGATGCTGTTAGTGGTGAGATGGCCCAGGGTCAGTCGGGGTGCGAGAGATATGCTCTATGGGTAACCTTACACCCCGGCGTCTGAAGACCCGAGACGGCGTGCGGTTTTAGTCGGTTCAAGCCCGACATAACGGCACCCGCAGGCCGGCGGGGGGGTATCCGAAGGGATCTCCGCACGAAAAAAAAGAAAAAAAGGTACTAATCGCCACCTTACACCCCGGCGTCTGAAGACCCGAGACGGCGTGTGGTTTTAGTCAGTTCAGGCCCGACATAACCACCCCCGCTTGCCGGCGCGGGCGGGGGGATATAAGGTACTAATCTTATAAAGAGAGGCCGACTTTTGTGAGTTTGTTTATAATTAGGTCGTGTATGAATGAGACAACATTAAGCTAACAAACAGCAACTTTTATTACATTTTTCAAAAGTGACAGCTGTTAAGTAATACTAAATTCATAATCAAAATGGATAGCATTTAGGAAGTACTGTTTTTGAAGATCGAATTAATTTATCAAGCGGCCAATAAAACAAAATTTAATACGGAGTTGTATAATTTTGAAATCAACTTTCAAACAAAATATAAATAATGGAAATAGCTATTAAATTACAGGAATAACGAACTCATGAATTTGTAAGAAAATTTCGGCAATTTCATAGGTACTATACCTATTAGGGTAATCTTCGGAATCACTGCACTTATTGACAAAATTCTTTCACTATTTAAAAGGTACATTGTCCGTGATGGACATAGGCTAAATTATTTGTAAATTACGCTGGCTGGAGTTAACAAAACTCATATAAACCAAAGAGATGCGAGGGCGCGTTACTGGTCTGTTATATTAGCGTAAACTTACTATCCACTTATAGTCTACCGTAAATTTGTTGTATTCACATAATAGAAATTTAGCTGATACTAAAAAAAACCATCATTGCAACACGTTGACCTAGAACTAAAGTAATCAGTACGCAGTTAGTCAGTCGGTTTCGACTCCGAAGATTTAATGATGAAAGTCACTCAACACGCAATGCTCGTATTGTAATTTGAAGACATTTAGATAAGCTATATTAGAAGGGCAAAAAGTCCCGGTTAGCGGTGATACGCTTTATGTTAGTACGTGGGAACGAAAACTGTGAAAGGGCTGTGGTAATCCGGTCAAGATTTATAGGGTCGCAATACGGTTCAACTGCAGGCTTTCCTCGAGGGGTGTGTCTTCTCTAGGGTCTCAGATAGCAGATAGATAGCTTAGTGGTTAAGGAGTCGACCCCACGATCGAGAGGTCCCGGGTTCGAATCCTGGCCATTACACTACAGAGGTGAACCCACTCCTAACACAAGCAATTAAGCTTCGCTGAAAAAAAGCGCCTTTTTTTTTCGTGCTGAAATCCACTCGGATTCCCCCCACCGGCCAGCAGGGGCGATTATGTCGGGCTTGAACCGACTAAAACCGCACGCCGTCTCGGGTCTTCAGACCTCGGGGTGTTAGGTTGGCCATAAAGCATTTACCTCGCACCCCGACTGACCCTCCGGCCATCTCCGGTTTCGTGATGGCCCCCTCGGGTTTGGGAACCACGGTGTCCCCGTCTTGCCCCGGTTTGGTGCTAGTCGGTGCTAGTCGTCCCACCGTCCCGGCCTGCTTCTGCTGGGGTGACAGGCGGCCTCACCTGCCACCCTGCACCTGCACCTGCCACCTGCAAGCCTGCGCTTATGGAGGACGGAAGTCGTTAAGCGACCTCCGGCGCCTGAGTCGCCTGCGACGCGCGGCGAACCTGTTGCGGGCTCGGTGGGCCGGGGGAGTTCTAAATCTCTCCCGGGCGTGCTCCGCCATCACCTTCTCGAGCTATACTTGCTCGCAGAAGGAGGCGGCGGCGACCCACGCGCTCGCGCTCCGCACCATTGCCGCAATCATGCTGCCTGGTGAACGGACCCTGGGCTCCAAAGCGCAAGCATTGGATGGAACCAGGATTAGGGCTCAGATGATTGCTCATAGATGAACGGTTACTTTCTATCCTACGTATCAAATCAAAAGTACTGTATGTACATACCTAAACAATGAGAACATAAAAAATGTAAGTGGACAAACATTTATAATGGCGATATAAGGGGCTCTCTGGTAATTCATATTTAATTACATGTTTGGCAGTGAATGTACAGCTGACTGTACACATTGGGCCATGGCAATGGTCCAGTATATTGGACCAACGTGTATTGACTAGAAAACTTCTTGACGATGAAGGTACTCGAGCTGCAACGAACGCGTTTTTAGGTCTTTTTGATGGTAAGGCGCGATGGTCTTTTTGATCGACGGTGGAAATAGATTATGGGCTCAAAGCGCTCGCGTCAATGGTTGATCTGCCCTTTTAATGGTTTTTTATTTGGACAGCGGCGATAGCCCAGTGTTGTACGTAACGGACTGCCGAGACGAGGTCTCGAGTTCTATCCCCAGTCGCCCCGGGCACACACCTCTGACTTTTCGTAGTTATGTGTATATTAAAAATGTTGATTATCGCTCGCTTAGCAATGTGCCCGGTAGATGGCAATAGGCTCGCCCCCTATTACATTGGGACTTAAACATAACTGGCGAATCGTGGGTGTGTAATACACCTCTGCCCCCACCTTCGGGGATACAGGCGTGAAGTTATGTTTATGTTTCTTTTTATGTTTTATTTGGACGTGTATGCGCGAACTTTTTGACGTTTGTTCACGAAATTTGCCACTAACCATACACGTACACACACACACACTAGATAATAGACAACCAACACTGGTTGGCATGTTATTTTGTTTAACGTGCGGAAATCCCTTCGGATACCCCCCCGCCAGCCAGCGGGGGCGGTTATGTCGTGCATCGACTAAAACCGCACGGTGTCCTGCCCAAGTGTCCATTGCCGGGCACCCCGCGTAAGCCCTCGAAAGGATAACCCCAGGGTTCACTGCTTGGCATACGATAATATATAGTGTCGGTTTTTCGTACACACATCAAAGGATCTTGTCGTGATTTACAAATACTGTTTACACATTGGCGTCTTTGGAAGTGTCCTATTGTTTGTCCCGTAACCTATGGGAACTATTCCCGGGATACAAAGTAACCTATATGTAATTCCGGACAATAATCTGATCCCTTTACCAAATTTAAGCCAGCATCTTGGCCCAATGTGTATAACCATCTTTAGAGTATTGGTCGCCTACAAACACAATAACTGAAATGATTACATAAGGTTTTTGGAGTACAGAAGATGACCTTTCTAACCATTTTAAATTGGAGACCATCTTTCTATTCCGAAATGGCTTACTAGAAATTTAACATTAAAAAAGCGGCCAAGTGCGAGTCGGATTCGCCCATTAAGGGTTCCGTAACAGCAAGTAACATAATAATGTTTTTTTTTATATATTTAAGTTGATTGAATGAAAAGGTAAATTGCGGTTTACGATTAATGACGTATTAAAAAAAATTACTTACTAGATCTCGTTCAAACCAATTTTCGGTGGAAGTTTACATGGTAATGTACATCATATATTTTTTTTAGTTTTATCATTCTTTTATTTTACAAGTTACAGGGCACATTTTACCACTTTGGAAGTGTATCTCGCGCAAACTATTCAGTTTCGGAAAAAAGTGGCTGTGACATACGGACGGTCAGACAGACAGAAATGCCGAATCTATAAGGGTTCCGTTTTTGCCATTTGGCTACGGAACCCTAAAAATGCTCGTCACGAAACGCTTGGCATTTTTGTAACATCAAACACTAACAGCCAGATAAAATGACTTAAATATAGGTATAATCCGCCGGCACTGCGTGTTGCTTCGTGCAAATACATAGAACAGCGTATGTATTTGTACGAAACAGCACGCAGTGTAAGTTAATAAAACTAATTTCCTCCTTCTTTCATCATCACGAACTTGCTGGTTCGTGATGATGAAATAGTGGTTAAACCAGTCCATCAACGATAAGAAAGACTGGCGAGCGACGCTGCTAACAAAAGCTAGTTAAATACAGTTTCATTGAGTTCGTGACATAAAACGGCAACAGATTACAGAATAATACACCCCTGCCTACCCCTTCGGGGATACAGGCGTGAAGTTATGTTATGTTATTACAGAAATTATATTCGTGCATAATGTTAATTCCAGCCAGCGGGGGTAGTTATTTCGGACTCGAACCGACCAAAACCTCACGCCGTCTCGAATCTTCAAGGCCAGGGTGCAAGGAGACAAACCTTACACCCCGGCGTCTGTAGACCCCAGACAGCGTGCGGCTTTAGTCGGTTCAAGCCCGACATAACCGCCCCCGCTGGCCGGTGGGAGGGTATCCGAAGTGATTTGCGCACGAAAAAAAAAGGGTGCAAGGAGACATTCACGAAATATTAGTTTTTACCTTATCAGTTGAATATATTGCATGAATATATAATAATTTTTTCGTTCCGTCCGTTAAATTATTGTATATTCACGCAATATATTCAACTGATAAGGTAAACAACATGACTTAATTCTAAGGCGGTTTAAACGTGATTATAATAATATCTGACATGAAACATTAACTACACCTGACCATAATATTGTCGGAAGTTTACGCGAATGTCACGTCACACATTGAAATAAAACTATTTTTAACGGATTCTATTGCGATTTATTTGATGTTATTTTATATTTTTGACGGCCTCTCTGGCGTAGCAATAGTGCCTTTCATTAATTCAACTCAAATATGAAAATTTTACTTGCTGCTACGGAACCCTTCATGGGCGAGTCTGACTCGCACTTGGCCGGTGTTTTACATTTTTAAAGTTGATAGAACTGCCGATCAAAATTAACCATGTTATCCATACCTTTGTATTAATTCTTATTCAAATAAATGATTTCGTATTTAAGACAGTTTCAATACCTTTTTTTTTTTTTTTTTTTTTTTTCGTGCGGAAATCCCTTCGGATACCCCCCGCGTGCCAGCGGGGGCGGTTATGTCGGGCTTGAACCGACTAAAACCGCATGCCGTCTCGGGTCTACAGACGCCGGGATGTAAGGTTGCCCATAGAGCATATCCCTCGCACCCCGACTGACCCTGGGCCATCTCCGGTTTCGAGATGGCCCCCTCGGGTTTGGGAACCACGGTGTCCCCGTCTTGCCCCGGTTTGGGGGAGGGGCGCTAGTCGCCCCACCGTCCCGGCCTGCTTCTGCTGGGGTGACAGGTGGCCTCACCCGCCACCCCCAGACCTGCGCTCATGGAGGACGGAGGTCGTTAAGCGACGTGACAGTTTCAATACCTTTTTTTTTTTTTTTTTTTTTTTATCGTGCGGAAATCCCTTCGGATACCCCCCCGCCGGCCAGCGGGGGCGGTTATGTCGGGCTTGCACCGACTAAAACCGCACGCCGTCTCGGGTCTTCAGACGCCGGGGTATTAGGTTGGCCATAAAGCATTTACCTCGCACCCCGACTGACCCTCCGGCCATCTCCGGTTTCGTGATGCCCCCCTCGGGTTTGGGAACCACGGTGTTCCCGTCTTGCCCCGGTTTGGTGCTAGTCTGTGCTAGTCGTCCCACCGTCCCGGCCTGCTTCTGCTGGGGTGACAGGAGGCCTCACCTGCCACCCTGCACCTGCACCTGCCACCTGCAAGCCTGCGCTTAAGGAGGACGGAAGTCGTTAAGCGACCTCCGGCGCCTGAGTCGCCTGCGACGCGCGGCGAACCTGTTGCGGGCTCGGTGGGCCGGGGGAGTTCTAAATCTCTCCCGGGCGCGCTCCGCCATCACCTTCTCGAGCTATACTTGCTCGCAGAAGGAGGCGGCGGCGACCCACGCGCTCGCGCTCCGCACCATTGCCGCAATCATGCTGCCTGGTGAACGGACCCTGGGCTCCAAAGCGCAAGCATTGGATGGAACCAGGATTAGGGCTCAGATGATTGCTCATAGATGAACGGTTACTTTCTATCCTACGTATCAAATCAAAAGTACTGTATGTACATACCTAAACAATGAGAACATAACAAATGTAAGTGGACAAACATTTATAATGGCGATATAAGGGGCTCTCTGGTAATTCATATTTAATTACATGTTTGGCAGTGAATGTACACATTGGGCCATGGCAATGGTCCAGTATATTGGACCAACGTGTAATGACTAGAAAACTTCTTGACGATGAAGGTACTCGAGCTGCAACGAACGCGTTTTTAGGTCTTTTTGATGGTAAGGCGCGATGGTCTTTTTGATCGACGGTGGAAATAGATTATGGGCTCAAAGCGCTCGCGTCAATGGTTGATCTGCCCTTTTAATGGTTTTTTATTTGGACAGCGGCGATAGCCCAGTGCTGTACGTAACGGTCTGCCGAGACGAGGTCTCGAGTTCTATCCCCAGTCGCCCCGGGCACACACCTCTGACTTTTCGTAGTTATGTGTATATTAAAAATGTTGATTATCGCTCGCTTAGCAATGTGCCCGGTAGATGGCAATAGGCTCGCCCCCTATTACATTGGGACTTAAACATAACTGGCGAATCGTGGGTGTGTAATACACCTCTGCCCCCACCTTCGGGGATACAGGCGTGAAGTTATGTTTATGTTTCTTTTTATGTTTTATTTGGACGTGTATGCGCGAACTTTTTGACGTTTGTTCACGAAATTTGCCACTAACCATACACGTACACACACACACACTAGATAATAGACAACCAACACTGGTTGGCATGTTATTTTGTTTAACGTGCGGAAATCCCTTCGGATACCCCCCCGCCAGCCAGCGGGGGCGGTTATGTCGTGCATCGACTAAAACCGCACGGTGTCCTGCCCAAGTGTTCATTGCCGGGCACCCCGCGTAAGCCCTCGAAAGGATAACCCCAGGGTTCACTGCTTGGCATACGATAATATATAGTGTCGGTTTTTCGTACACACATCAAAGGATCTTGTCGTGATTTACAAATACTGTTTACACATTGGCGTCTTTGGAAGTGTCCTATTGTTTGTCCCGTAACCTATGGGAACTATTCCCGGGATACAAAGTAACCTATATGTAATTCCGGACAATAATCTGATCCCTTTACCAAATTTAAGCCAGCATCTTGGCCCAATGTGTATAACCATCTTTAGAGTATTGGTCGCCTACAAACACAATAACTGAAATGATTACATAAGGTTTTTGGAGTACAGAAGATAACCTTTCTAACCATTTTAAATTGGAGACCATCTTTCTATTCCGAAATGGCTTACTAGAAATTTAACATTAAAAAAGCGGCCAAGTGCGAGTCGGATTCGCCCATTAAGGGTTCCGTAACAGCAAGTAACATAATAATGTTTTTTTTTTATATTTAAGTTGATTGAATGAAAAGGTAAATTGCGGTTTACGATTAATGACGTATTAAAAAAAATTACTTACTAGATCTCGTTCAAACCAATTTTCGGTGGAAGTTTACATGGTAATGTACATCATATATTTTTTTTAGTTTTATCATTCTTTTATTTTACAAGTTACAGGGCACATTTTACCACTTTGGAAGTGTATCTCGCGCAAACTATTCAGTTTCGGAAAAAAGTGGCTGTGACATACGGACGGTCAGACAGACAGAAATGCCGAATCTATAAGGGTTCCGTTTTTGCCATTTGGCTACGGAACCCTAAAAATGCTCGTCACGAAACGCTTGGCATTTTTGTAACATCAAACACTAACAGCCAGATAAAATGACTTAAATATAGGTATAATCCGCCGGCACTGCGTGTTGCTTCGTGCAAATACATAGAACAGCGTATGTATTCGTACGAAACAGCACGCAGTGTAAGTTAATAAAACTAATTTCCTCCTTCTTTCATCATCACGGACTTGCTGGTTCGTGATGATGAAATAGTGGTTAAACCAGTCCATCAACGATAAGAAAGACTGGCGAGCGACGCTGCTAACAAAAGCTAGTTAAATACAGTTTCATTGAGTTCGTGACATAAAACGGCAACAGATTACAGAATAATACACCCCTGCCTACCCCTTCGGGGATACAGGCGTGAAGTTATGTTATGTTATTACAGAAATTATATTCGTGCATAATGTTAATTCCAGCCAGCGGGGGTAGTTATTTCGGACTCGAACCGACCAAAACCTCACGCCGTCTCGAATCTTCAAGGCCAGGGTGCAAGGAGACAAACCTTACACCCCGGCGTCTGTAGACCCCAGACAGCGTGCGGCTTTAGTCGGTTCAAGCCCGACATAACCGCCCCCGCTGGCCGGTGGGAGGGTATCCGAAGTGATTTGCGCACGAAAAAAAAAGGGTGCAAGGAGACATTCACGAAATATTAGTTTTTACCTTATCAGTTGAATATATTGCATGAATCTAACTAATATTATAAATGTGAAAGTTTGTATGTTTGTATGTTTGGATGTTTGGATGTTTGGATGTTTGTTACTCAATCACGCAAAAACGACTGAACGGATTTGGATGAAATTTGGCATGCATGTAGCCTGTGACATGGAAAAGAACATAGGCTACCTTTTATCCCGATTCCTTAAGTAGTTCCCGAGGGAAAATTAAAAATTGTTTACCAGCGAAGCCACGGGGAGAAAACTTTGAAATTTGGAATGCATGTCACCTATGACATGGAAAAGGACATAGGATACTTTCTATCCCGATTTCTCAAATAGTTCCCGTGGTAAAATCATATATATCATAATAATCATAATAATTTGGTGATAATGTAGGTACTGTTCTTTTATAACATAATAATAATAGCTTTTCGCCGGCTTCGCTCACAAACAATTTTTGGATTCCCACGGGAACTGTTTCAGGGATCTGGATAAAAAGTAGCCTATGTCCATTTCCATATCATAGGTTACATGCATGCTAAAATTCATCACGATTGGTTGAGGCGTTGAAGCGCCATAAGAGGACAAACAAACAAATAAACAAACACATTTTTTTATATTCTACGTAAAATGTAATGTAAGAGCTAAATATTAATTTTTAAAGTGTTTAACTTAAAGTACCTCCTAATAAACTTATAGATTACAAATTCCGGGCGGATTGCTTATTTAACGCGGACGAAGTCGCGGGCAAAAGCTAGTATATAATAATTTTTTCGTTCCGTCCGTTAAATTATTGTATATTCACGCAATATATTCAACTGATAAGGTAAACAACATGACTTAATTCTAAGGCGGTTTAAACGTGATTATAATAATATCTGACATGAAACATTAACTACACCTGACCATAATATTGTCGGAAGTTTACGCGAATGTCACGTCACACATTGAAATAAAACTATTTTTAACGGATTCTATTGCGATTTATTTGATGTTATTTTATATTTTTGACGGCCTCTCTGGCGTAGCAATAGTGCCTTTCATTAATTCAACTCAAATATGAAAATTTTACTTGCTGCTACGGAACCCTTCATGGGCGAGTCTGACTCGCACTTGGCCGGTGTTTTACATTTTTAAAGTTGATAGAACTGCCGATCAAAATTAACCATGTTATCCATACCTTTGTATTAATTCTTATTCAAATAAATGATTTCGTATTTAAGACAGTTTCAATACCTGTTGACTACTTTTTGAATTATTGCAATCATACATTCTATTCAAAAGATATTACGAAATTAAAAATACGAAACAGTCGCGACATCTACGCGGGCGGAGCTGCGGGCAACAGCTATATGTATAAAGAAAAAAAGTTTATGAAAATACTGTTAGTGAGGTCACCACTCTTAAAATATCAGATAATAATCTGCACAGAACCTGTATCTAAATACACAAAACATTATATTTTTTTACAATTACATTGTTTTTAACTTTTATAATATTCGAGCAGCTGAAAAATTAAATTTATGCTGCAATTATTCAATTAAAATTATAGTTACTATAATTACTTTAGCTCTGTATGAAAAATAAAATCAAACCGATTCATTATGAGTATAATTTGGTACCGTATGACTGTACTGCGAGTGATTACAAATAAAATGTATGAAAAGTTTCATGCAATAAAAGAAAATAGGTGTGCAAATTGCAAATTGGTCCAAATTTGGAGATGCTTGGCGGCAACTCGGCTCGGTTATTTCGAAAGCCTAAGTAGCAAGGAGCACCTGTTGGAAATTTGGGTCGTCCTGCTTTGCAAGCCCGCTTCACCTAGAGAGCGACCTGTTTAAATTGATAGATTGATTGTTTGAATGAATTTTTTAAGTAATTAGTGTGCTAACTTTTCCCGTGGATTTAGATCGGAAAAAGAGAACATCTAGGACGGGACTTGAACCCGCGACCAGTCCCTTACAGGGAGAATACTCTGACCAACTGAGCTACCTAGACACGTACCAGATATTCTAAATTCTCCGATATATATTATTTATTTTAAAAATTGTTTTTAGGGTTCCGTTGCCAAATAGCAAAAAACGGAACCCTTATAGATTCGTCATGTCTCTCTGTCTGTCCGTCCGTATGTCACAGCCACTTTTTGACGAAACTATAAGAACTATGCTGTTGAAACTTGGTAATTAGATGTATTCTGTGAACCGCATTAAGATTTTCAGACGAAAATAGAAAAAAACAATAAATTTTGGGGGTTCCCCATACTTATAACTGAAACTCAAAATTTTTTTTTTATCAAACCTATACGTGTTTGGTATCTATGGATAGGTCTTCAAAAATGATATTGAGGTTTCTAATATCATTTTTTTTCTAAACTGAATAGTTTGAGCGAGAGACACTTCCAGTTGTAAAATGTGTGCCCCCCCCCCCCTCCTGTAACTTCTAAAATAAGAGAATGATAAAACAAAAAAAAAAATATAAAGTACAATAGCATGTAAACTTCCAACGAAAATTGGTTTGAACGAGATCTAGTAAGTAGTTTTCTTTTTAATACGTCATAAATCGTAAACCGCAATTTGCCTTTCATACAATCAAATCAAGTATAAAAATAAAAATGAAAACATTATTATGTTACTTGCTGCTACGAAACTCCTAATGGGCGAGTCCGACTCGCAGTTGGCCGCTTTTTTTTTGATTACTCCGCCACATTAATTCAATAAAAATTTTAAGCAATTCGTTTAAAAATGATTGTAACATCATTGTTTCCGTAGTTCGCAAGAATTACGGTAAATGGCTCCATCGCCCGAGACGTATATAACGTATCGGAGAATTTCGAATATCTCGCACGTGTCTAGGTAGCTCAGTTAATCAGAGTATTCCCTCTGTAAGGGACTGTTCGCGGGTTCAAGTTCCATCCTATATGCTCTCTTATAAATCATAAATGAAATCTATAAATTGATTGATGTATTAAATTGTTCGCAGGTGGCATCATTCTTCACATCGCTGAAGGCAGCACACGGTGGTCACCAACACGACTACGGATGGGCACCCCCCTCCCACTTCGATCATCACGGTAAGATATACCTTTTGGTAGCTTACCTGCTACCAGGTCGACAGATTCAATCCCAGCTTCATTTTTACAAATTACTACCACTGACCACAATGTTCGAATGACGCATATTTGCGTCATTGGCTTGGCTAGGGATTCTTGGACGCTTTGCGTCATTGGCTACGAGTCAGTTAAAAGAAACAAATAGTACAGTCGATATTGAATTTCTAATCTGAAAATATGTTTTAAATGGAATCTTTATTTAATCTGAAACTGATTTTCAATTGATGTTATTCACAAATCTGCGGCCAAGATTCTGTAGAAAGTATGCTTAAGGACATACCTACCGACATACATCATATATACCTACAAATATTCATGCATCTATCCCTCTAGGATTTGTAACAGACAACAATCTGATATTTAGTTTTGTGTTAACACATTTCATGAGCGTTCTCTACAGCAGTCAATAAACCCTTCATGCAAGTCTGCCATTTTCGTATGCTTCTGGCCTGCGCTTTATTAAAGACATCACCGAGTGGATCGATGTATGTTCAGCGAATTTCGAATCGGAGTAGCCTGCCTTGGTACCGTAGGCGTAGGTTTTAGTTTTGGTTGGAATTCGGGTTGGGGTGGCTAAGATTCAGATGTGGGTGATATAAAGATTCGGGTGGGGGGGGCGAGTTTCAGGTGGTGGGGGTTGAGATTCGGGTGGGGCTAATTAGTGGAGTTGGTTAAGGTTCAGGGTTTGGAATTTGGGTTGGGGTGATTAAGATTCAGATGGGGGTAGTTAAGATTCAGATGGGGGGATATATTTATTCCGTCAATTGACTGCACCCCGCTGGATGGTGAAAAGCTAGGGTGAAGTCCAGAAGATACGGGCCACCATCCCAGATGCTGACGATCCCAAAATGGTAGCCCCTATCTTGACGGCCTCAAAAGATGCTTTTTCACGCCCCGCTTGAAGAACCCGGGATTGTAAGAAGAAGGAATCACATGCGCGGGCAGAGCATTCCAGCTCTTTATCGTGCGACAAAAAAAGAAGCACCGAACCGCTGAGTTCGGGACTGTATGGTTTCCACCGTGTGCGGATGGCATCGCAGTCCAGCACGTGTTGTTCTGGATCGAAATGGAGAAGGTGGGATCAGTTGAAAGAGTTAGTCAGAACACTCGCCGTGGTAGAGGCGGTAAAATACAGCCAGAGAGGCAATGTCTCTACGCAGCTGCAGAGGTTCCAGGCTATTGGAAATCTCAGGACTCGCAATGATACGGATGGCACGCCGCTGCAATCTGTCGAGAGCGTCTAATAGGTACTTTGCGGAGCCGTCCCAGAGATGAGAGCAGTATTCCACGCAGGGGCGAATTTGTGTCTTGTACAAAAGACACCGCTGCTCCGGCGTGAAAAACCGTCTCACCCTGTTCAGAACTCCGAGTTTTCGTGAAGCTGTTTTGATGACGCTCTCGATGTAGTTTTTATTGTTCAGTTTGCAGCGAACAGCCGTGTTAGCGTTGGAGACAACTCCGCTGCACATTTTTTTAGGACCAACGCAGGAATACCGTCAGGTCCACTGGCTTTCCGGATGTCGAGTGACTGTAGGGTTATTCGAACGTCGCATTGCCTGATGCGAATATCAGGCATTGAGTGGTCGCAGCTGGATAGCGTTGGTGGCTGTAGTCCAGTCATCGACACGGGAATCAGCCGCGAAGAGGTTAACCAGCATGTCTGCTTGCTCCTGCGGCTCGTGAGCCAGTGAACCATCAGGTGGCGGGTTGAGATTTGGGTGGGCGGTAATTAATGGGGATGGTTTAGGTTCGGGGGTTGGAATCTTAACCACCCCATGGTTAAGGTTTGGATAGGGATGAGAAGGATTCGGGGGGGGGGGGGAGTAAATATTCGAATGGGGATTGTTTAAAATTCGGTTAGAGGTGATTAAGATTCGGTTGGGGGGGGGGGGGCGAAATAAGTCAATCTTGGTCGCGCCAAATCAAGAAGCGGCTACTGTACATGATTTCCCATTCGCTCAGTTCTGTTTCAATACAGTCGTGAACCATCACAGCATGCTTGCAGTTATCTCACAAAATTTTACTAAAATCATTGAAAGATCTGTTTTTGTTTGCAGGTCATGCGCGAAGTCTTAATGATTTAGATTTTGGTAAGAATACATACTTGATATTATATTATAATATGAAACTAAACTAGCTAGGTAACATTTTGTTTGATAACTGTTCTGGGCCTATACATCCCCGAAGTAGGCGGGCTCCAGGAAGGAAGGTTTGGATGCAACCGGGACTAGCGCCCGGATGAAGAAGACGAAATACCAAAAAATAAAAAAATAAACAGTAAATATTTTTTGTCTTTTAAATAGTTATGAATGCCGTATGAGTGACTTTCCACTCGGGGTGGGAGGTCAACGGCAGTCGCTCCTAAAAGTCGTATAAATCAAAAGGGGGGGGGGTAACCAGACCCCGGGTTCTGAGTCGAAAGCTTCAGATGCAACCTGGTATAATGCTTAAGATGGTGATGATTATTCTTTTTTTTTTGTATATTTAGGACACGTCAATTTGACTTCACCTCGCCTGACGGTAAGCTGAAGGTAAAGTCTCAGGAAAGAGGATTATCATTACATACACGTACCATGTTAACAATGGTGGCACTCAGCTTGACGGCCTCATCAGAAGAGGATTGTCGTCGCAGCACCGCGTGACACCCACCGGTCCCACTAGTGCTGCGACCACAATCCCCCTGCCCGGCTATGCCCTTGCTGACCCCAACGCAATCAAACCGAAATTGGATTACTATGGAGGGTTTTTCGCAATCGTGCACGGTGGTACCTACCCGGCCGAATTTTGTGACAAATTTCTGTCATCAAATTTCTAGCACCAGTAAATCTTAATTGTATTGTTATTTTACAGGCTCGTACTTACCGTCATCATGGGACCCGTACTCAGCAGAAGCCCACGAAACCTCATCCAGCTATAAGACGATCCCCTCTCATGAGACCCACTACCAACAACCGGAGTATAAATCTGACAAGAAAGGCCCTATCAGTAGTTGATTTCAAAGAGTTTTTGTCTATCATAATGTTGCGTTCCTCGCCAAAAGTTAGTACGAGGTCCTAGTTTCGATTCCTGAGTCAAATAGAGGAATAGTTACTTTAAAAAATCAAGGTGGTCGTGTATACATCAAATATAAAACATATAATGTAAGTACATATACTGGTTAAGTATATTGATTTGAGTATAAGTATTTTTTTGAGTATAAATGTATAATTATTTGAGTATAAATGTGAAAGGATGAGGCTGTATCGTGGACACAGTGTAAACTTACGTAAAAAGCTATATGTGTCGGCGGCGCTTCCAGCTTGGAATCCAGTAAGTGACACTGTGACCTGAACACACACCAACACTACGTATTTCAAGTTTTTATTTTTGTCGGGACCTCACTATTGCATGTCAACATAATTCCGAACCGCCCGAATTGATGCCCCGGAACTAATGAAAAAAAAATACCTATAATAATAATAATTCGTAATTTATTTTTATTTATAGGTAATAATTTTATAAACGAAACTGCATTTATAATGTATAAGGTTATTTATTGAAATATAATAATATCAAAAATTGGACGGATTTTCATTTTTCCTTACTAAACATATAAATAACACATTTGGGAATGTAAGTACAAGTCTTGATTACTTATATTGATGTTTGAGCATTAATTTACAAATTTCTGTGTATAAAAGTATATATTTTTGAGTATAAATGTATAATTTTTGAGTATAAGTGTATAAAACTTTTGAGTATAAATGTTTAACTTTTGTATAAATATTGCATAGCTATAAACTTGCATATATAAACTTATGTATATATTCTTTTTTGAGCTGGCTTCAATAAATTTGAAAATAAATTCGTTATATAAGTAAATAATTAAAGCTAAAATCGCGATGTCTTTGTATTTTTGTCCCATACACCTCTCAACCTAACTGCTTGCGTTAAGAGTAGATTGATGTCGGCAGTGTACTGAGTTGGCTTCGAACCTGCAACCCCACAAGAACAAGTCCGACCCCTAGGTAACTATGTTACCACCGCTTCATGTATAATTTTTAGCCATAGATAGAATAAAAATGGCTGCCTTAAAATCTCTTCACAACCTTATCATTATCTTTTACATTTGCGTAAATTATATATAAATGTATAAATTATACAATTCTATAACTTATATGATATATATCAATTATACAAACATAGGCATAGTATTCAACTACCATCATCTGTCAACTAATAATTACGAGTATAACGACAAAACTGATGTTAAACAGATATCTCGAAATATTGTAAGATTCATTTTGTTTGAAGTTTAACGACACAAACCATTGGTATTTTGTCAGCCGAATATCCGCGCATACCGATATACGCAGATATCGACAAATATGAATATGATTCCGCGGATACGAAAACGCGGATATTCGCAGATATGAATGTGCGGATATCCGTGGATACGGATACGCGAATATCCGACACATTTTTAATGACAATTGTCAATTAAATAAAATTTCAGTAAAGGATAAATTAAAGTAGTCTTACATATATATTATAACAATATAAAATAGTATTCAATTTAATAATTGAAGAGAGTCTCACTCAGATCTATCGACTATAATACATAATGTACATATGTACAGTCAACGACAAAAGTTGGTTAACACTAAAATATTTACAAACCTTTTTTTAAATAGGAATACATGCACCTATAGTGGATGTTTCAGTAGTTTATAATCCCCAGAGGACAAAGTTAATATTATTCATGTTTTATTAATTGTTTTATGAAAGGGTAAAGAGAGATCAATAGATTAGGATTTGTTAAAGCGACTTCTGTCCTTGACTGTACATAAATAAAAAAAAACATTATTTTGTGACAGCACATCACTGGCAGTGATAAAAACTGCTAAAGAAGCCAAATCTTAAGGCTTTCACGGCCGGCGTTGCATGTTGAATATACTGCTTCCGGGCTGTTTGGACGTGGTCCATAGGAAACTTGTGTTCCAAACGTTTCGTCGATCACTGCGGTCGAGATCTTCAGTGGTACAAGTCCAGCGCCGGCGAGTCCGGAGAACCCTCCTCAGCGGCGACTGCAGTCGCAGAGAAGTGTACTACTGAAGATGTCGACCGCAGTGATCGACGAAACGTTTGGAACACAAGTTTCCTATGGACCACGGCCAAACAGCCCGGACGCAGTATATTCAACATGCCAAAGAAGTTGTTTAGAATAAAAAAAAAATATCACGGTCCCAGAGTGGGACGGGAATAAACCCGCACCCTGCCTGATGGTAAGTTCAAGTGAAGTCTAAAAATGAAAAGCCATCATTCAGTCCTTAGATTGGCCTCGATAGATTACTACTTCACTATAAAACGGCTGGACGGATTTCAATGAAATTTGAAATGGATATACCCTATATTAGATTAACACATTTGTTCAGTACTCCTAAGCCAACTTTACCTACAAGACACACCGGCTGATTGACGGACGAGGCCGTGGCGCAAGCTTTCTTCCGACAGCAGTGGCTCCCGTAACAGACAAGATAAGCCACATCAGGATAAGAAAGCGTTGAAAAGCGTACCCAGGACTCCAAAGTATTGGGTGCAACCGGGAGTCTGATTGATGATACTGATTGATGTAGCTCGTGGCTGAGTTGTAACCGAGTAAGTTAGTACATTGCAATGTTAAGCAATCCTAGCCAGGTCAGTCCTATAATGGGTGACCATTCTTGAAACATTAAGACCCCGAACCTCGGAGACTACGTTAAACCGTCGGTCCCGGTTGCCATACTAACATCAAGTTGGGAAAAAGCTCGGACGAAAATGATAGTGATTCTTTTACATATAAAGGTTGCAATGGACGGAAACCTTAAAAGCTAATAAGATCACTTCTCACAAACCATCAGTAATTTTAAAGCAGACCCCAAGAAATATACACAAGGTTATCAAAATAGAATCACTTACTAATCCTAGTACACTATTAGTAAACCAACCACGCCTAGATTTTTTCTTAGTAATCCTCCTCTTGTCTACCACTAATTTCTTGGCCCAGGAATCGAAGTCTGAAGGTACTGCTTGACATTGGGACGGATGCCATTTCCTTGGTGCACCGTTAGAGCTTTTTGCTTGAATACAGATTTGGTGGGCACCTCCAGTTTTTAGAGCGTTTTTGAATTCATCATCTATAGGAATGGTGATGGAACGAAGGTTGTAAGCTATTTCAGAGGAGTAATGGACCTTATTTGTGCCATCTCTGACGTATACGAAGAAATCTGCGACATCTGCCTTTGTGGATACGAACCAGTGGACGTATATTGAAACTTGAGAGCTGGAAAAAGAATTACATCATCAATATCTGACTACACTTCTTTCATAGAAATAAAACTATTTTTAACGGATTCTATCGCGATTCATTTTACATGGATCCCAAAATTTTGGTTGCTTTTCAGCAGCCATGGTCACGGGAAACGTCGGGATCAATGTAAAATATATAATGACATCAAATAAACCGCGATAGAATCCGTTAAAAATAGTTTTATTTCAATGTGTGACATTCGCGTAAAATTCCGACAATATACACTTCTTCCAGCTTAGTGGTTTAGTTCGGCCTTAGATCAAGAGGATCCGGGTTTGAATCCTGGCCTATAGGTGTGAATCCACTCATAATACAAGTAATTTAGCTTAGCTGGAAGTAGAGAACATCTAGGACGGGACTTGAACCCGCGACCCTTACAGGGGGAATGCTCTGACCAACTGAGCCACCTACACACGTCCCAGATATTCGAAATTCTCCGATTAGAAAAAAGTAAGCATACAAAATGCATAAAAATTTAATTGAATTAGCTGGAAGTGTTAACAGGAATACGAGTAATTTCGTTTACTAGTAAATTTTGTGTTAATATTCCGTCGGAGATCTATGAAATGATAAATATAATAACATGAATAATATGGCACAGTTCATTACTGCATTAAGATTGACTTTAAGCAATTTGGTAATATTATCAAAAAAACTATTGAGATCTCTTTGAATTTTTTTTCGGATTTATATTGACAGCAATTTTTTTTTTCTTAGATGTATGTAAATTACCGCCTGTATCCCCGAAGGGGTAGGCAGAGGTGTATTATACACCCACGATTCGCCAGTTATGTTGAGGTTCCAATTTAATAGGGGGCGAGTCTATTGCCATCTACCAGGCACATTATTAAGCGAGCGATAATTATCATTTATTAATGCACACATAACTACGAAAAGTCAGACCTTACACCCCGGCGTCTGTAGACCCGAGACGGCGTGCGGTTTTAGTCGGTTCAAGCCCGACATAACCGCCCCCGCTGGCACGCGGGGGGTATCCGAAGGGATTTCCGCACGATAAAAAAAAAAAAAAAAGAGGATTATACCTGCGACCTAAGCGACGGCTGTGGACTACTGTGAACTGCTGAGCGACTGGAACTGTTGAAGAGTACTGTGTGTGCTAGTTATTTAGTTGTCTAGTTTGTGGTGAGCGAATAAACCTCTTCGTTGTATAAACGGCATTTAATTGTACCCCGCGTACGTAACAATATTATTTTTCAAACACAATGTTAAAATTCAATAAAATACTGAATACTGAATTAAAACATTTTGTTTAAATATTTAGGGTGAGTGCAATATGTCACTCTCTTCCATACTTTGCAAAGTGTCACGAGCCATGTTCGAGTTTGATTGCAGGATAAGTCTGTACCCTGGAACCTATTGCGGAGCCGTAAACGACGACTAATCCTACTTATTTTTACGTGTGGAAACCCCCACGGGCTTCACGCCAACAGTGCCAGCGATGAGTTGGGTATGTCGGAATCAACCGACTAAAACCACACGGTGTTCTATATTTTAAATGTGAAAGTTTGTGAATATGTTTGTAAGTTTGAATATTTATTACTCAATCACGCTCCCACTGCTTGACGAATCTGGATGATATTTAGTACGGGGATAAATTATAATCTGGAATATTCTATCCGCGGAAACGGGATTAGAACTCCACGCGGGTGGAGCCGCGAGCAGCAGCTAATACACAATAAATGATTTTTAGCTTTAAATTTGGTGTTATAAGCTGACATACGCGACTACGCTACTGAATGTCGAAGTTTAAAATGTCGACGTATGTTAGTTCTAAAGTACAGGATCTCGATGTACGCCAGTTCGAAAGTTCACTGCAGCGAAGTATGCAAGGCCGACGTATGAAAATTTGATAAAACAATATCACGAGACACACTACAATTAATTTTCTAGGTGGTTAAAAAAAAAATAACCACGAAGGCTAGCCTTCTAACCTAACCTATCCGAGTCGGGGTACTCTGAGTCGGGGTCGGCCTTGCATACTTCGCTTCAGTGAACTTTCGAACTGGCGTACATCGAGATCCTGTACTTTAGAACTAACATACGTCGACATTTTAAACTTCGACATTCAGTAGCGGAGTGGACATACGCTACTGTACCGCGTGCTATCAGGAGGACCTTGTACCTTGTACCAGACGCCGGGGTGTAAGGTTGCCCATAGAGCATATCCCTCGCACCCCGACTGACCCTGGGCCATCTCCGGTTTCAAGATGGCTCCCTCGGGTTTGGGAACCACGGTGTCCCCATCTTGCCCCGGAAGAGAGGGGGAAGGGCTAGTCGCCCCGCCGCCTGGACCTGTTTCTGCTTTTATCTCTTGGTTACCTCAGTACTATAAATAAAAAATATACTTACTATTGTATATGTCTAAAAGCAACATCAGGCTCTAAAATAAAATCAAACGACGCTTCCCCTTCAGTTTTGCTATGCTCAATAATCTTATTATCTGATTCAGTGTTGCCACTGCACAATAATCTTTCTTCGTCCACAGTTAGTAGGTTTTCGTTCTCCAGGGTCGCAGGTTCGGCGCAGATCAGTTTTTGATATTTTTCATCCATTTTTAATGAAGATGGTGTTATGTGATTGAGGTAGTGTTTAAGGGGACGTATGAAGCAATCACATTTCAGATTGTTGCCTGAAAAAAAAAGCATTTTATTGGCCTTAACTATAGAATATTATAAAGAGAAAGTATGCATTTTGTGAGTTTGTATGTAATTCAGAAGGTAATAGCTTGGTAAAAGTTTGGTCAGAAAAGGATTTCTAATACAATATTTCTAAAACAAATATACAAGAACTCGTTCAAGGGCCTTTCAAATATACAAAGTTTTGTGCAGGAGGCTTTCAAATATACAAGATATCGTTCTGGGAGGGGCTTTCGATAATAAAGGGATCGTTCAGGGGGTGGAAGGAACGACTTGGGCGACCAAGCGCAGGGCACGCCGCAATAGCGGCGGTAAGGCCCATCATGGAGGATTGGCTAGAGAGGCGACACGGAAGCCTCTCGTACCGACTGTCGCAGGTGATCTCCGGGAAGGGGTGCTTCGGGGACCACCTGCATCGGATCAGGAAGGAGCCAACGCCTGAGTGTCATCACTGTGACGCGAGCGAGGACTCAGGGCTGTACACGCTGGCGGACTGCCCGGCGTGGGAGGTGCCGAGGCGTGACCTCGTGGCAGCCATCGGGGTGGGAGTCCTCTCGCTCGGCAGCATGATTGCGGCAATGGTGCGGAGCGCGAGCGCGTGGGCCGCCGCCACCTCCTTCTGCGAGCATGTGATGCTCGCGAAGGAGATGGCGGAGCGCACCCGGGAGAGGTTCAGAACTCTCCCGGCCCGCCGAGCCCGCAACATGCTC
Source organism: Cybosia mesomella (assembly GCA_946251805.1). Classification (NCBI taxonomy): domain Eukaryota; kingdom Metazoa; phylum Arthropoda; class Insecta; order Lepidoptera; family Erebidae; genus Cybosia; species Cybosia mesomella. The sequence continues at coordinate 12,395,956 of OX276417.1, read as the reverse complement.
GCCGCGCGTCGCAAGCGACTCAGGCGCCGGAGGTCGCTCAACGACCTCCGTCCTCCATGAGCGCAGGCCTGGGGGTCGCAGGTGAGGCCGCCTGTCACCCCAGCAGAAGCAGGCCGGGACGGTAGGGCGACTAGCGCCCCTCCCTCAAACCGGGGCAAAACGGGGACACCGTGGTTCCCAAACGCGAGGGGGCCATCTCGAAACCGGAGATGGCCCAGGGTCAGTCGGGGTGCGAGGGATATGCTCTATGGGCAACCTTACACCCCGGCGTCTGCAGACCCGAGATGGCGTGCGGTTTTAGTCGGTTCAAGCCCGACATAACCGCCCCCGCTGGCCGGCGGGGGGGTATCCGAGGGGAATTCCGCACGATAAAAAAAAAAAGGGATCGTTCAGGGGGCTTTCAAACATATGTGGCGATACCACATGTACCCAGGCGACATCTAGCAACAGTAAGCTCAACTACTTCGAGGTACTTCAAGGTATTGTTGTGGAGGTTTTCGAATATACAAGATTTCGCTGAGGGAATTCTCAAATATAAAAAGTTTAGTTTGTTGTTTGGCTTAAAGGGGCTTTTTAATATACAGTTCCGATGAGTAGGTGCTTTCAAATATACAAGTAACAGTTTTATAGTATCTTCAATAAGACTTAAACTATAGAAATTAGATTTTAAAAAATCGTTACGAAGGCATTTACATTCATTACCTTCCACCTTTCCCCTCTTCCACCCCCCCCCCCCCTCCCATATCTACGTCTGAACCTACTCTAGCTGTATTTATGAAGCACATACCTTCAAAATAAACCACCAATCCACCTTCCAACTTCTTGACGATCTCAGGTTCGAAGCTAGTCAGTTGGTTGTATCTCACATCCAGGACTCGGAGTTGCGACGCGTTCACTATGTTGGGGGTAGGCAGAGTTAACAGCGTATTGTTTTGTAGATATAACTCCTTTATATTCTCTGGTAGGGCGAATTTTATTTCGGCTGCAAGGAAGAAAAGTAAAAACAATATTTAGGATATATTTAACATGCTATTAGTGATTTTGAAGGTTTATTATGCTCACGAAAACGTATGTTTACGTTTTTTTAACACGCAACGCAAAAACCGACAGTGTTATAGGTTTAACGTGTCTATGTGTCTGTCTGCCGCATCGTAGCTCCCGAACGGATGAACCGATTTTGATTTTGTTTTTCTGTTTGTTTGAAAACTGAATTAATCGGGATTATTCTTAGCTATGTCGGGGATTTTCTTTGTAATCGAATTCTAAATCACGCATTTTGAAAGCGTGGTATTACTGAATCAGTTAGATACTCATTTGATTAACATGCTCCAGCATTGCTCTTAGAAAATAACTGCCGAGATTCAAGACCCGTACAGTCACGCCTATCTCTCACTGGTGTGGGTAGAGACAATATTTCACCACTTGCTACGATCCTGGCATACGCCTTTCGCTTCTTCGACTTTCATAATTGATTTCATACTTGCTGACAGGTTGCAAATTTCAAGAGTACTCTTGACCTTTTTTACTTTTTTTTTCGTGCGGTAATCCCTTCGGATCCCCCCCCCCCCCCCGCCGGCAAGCGGGGGAGGTTATGTCTAAGTATATGCGGGGTCTTCAGACGCCGGGGTGTAAGGTGGCCCATAAGGCATTTCCCTCGCACTCCGACTCCCTGACTCAGGGCCATCTCCGGTTTCGAGAGGGCCCCCCTCGGGTTTGGGAACCACGGTGTCCCCGTCTTGCCCCGTTTTGGGGGAGTAAGTAAGAGTACTCTTGACCTGGCCTTTGTTTAATTTTTTTTAATCATATCGGGGTTTTGATCCAGTAAGGATATGTCAACCCCATCGTACCTTTTTTTTCGTGCGTTAATACCCTCGGATACCCCCCCGCCGGTCAGCGGAGCTGGTTACGTCGGGCTTGAACCGACTAAAACCGCACGCCGTCTCGCGTCTTCAGACGCCGGGGTGTAAGGCGACCCATAAGGCATTTCCCTCGCACCCCGACGGACTCAGGGCCATCTCCGGTTTCGAGATGGCCCCCAACCCCATCGTAACCTAATTCTAAGTTCAACACAAAAATTGTTACTATTTTTACAGTCCAGTACATTAATTATGATAGGTATATCATTACTTAGCTATTGTAATCAGGTGACATAATTTTTTGCTGCTTCAGAAGTTGGACAACTATAAATAAATATTGTACGACAAAGTACACAACGCCATCTAGGCCCAAACTAAGCAAAGCTTGTCATAGGGTTCTAGAATGCGGATAAACAATTTTAGTTATAAATATAAATAAATATTCTACGACATTGTACACAGCGCTTTCTAGATCCAAAGTAAGCATAATTTAACTAGCTTGTGTTATGGGTTCTAGAATGCGGATAAACATACTTATATACTTTTTTTTTAAATACCATTCATATTATACATAGAAACACCCAGACCAATGCAAATAGACATATTCATGCATACAAATATTTGCAGTGAACGGGAATCGAACCCGTCGTACCAGTCGAATGCACTACCGTTACGCCTCAGAGGCCGTCAAAATTCAGTTCCAGAAGAGCCTCACGATAAGTTTTATTTCGGTCACAATCCATCAGCAATCCTCGATCAGATTGATATCCGTTCACCAAGGTCGAGATTCACCAGGCAGTCCTTTCACCCTCGCCTCGAAAATCTGTTTCATCAATCTTCTTTCGTCCACTGTCTATACGTTTAATTAAATGTCAGCCTCCGTGGCGTGGCGGTATTGAAAGCGGCCGCTACGCAGGAGGCGCGGGTTCGATCCCCACTCAGTGCAAATATTTGTATGCATGACTATGAGTATTTGCATTGGTCTAGTCGTGCCTCGGAGAGCACGTTAAGATGTCGGTCCCGGTTGCCATACGAATATGTATGACAGTCGTTATAGGGGAAATGGGTGAAATGGCCCCACATAGAAGGGCTGATCACCCGTCTGGTCAAACGGCGTCCCCGCTGGCAGTATATACGTTTAATTAATTAATTCAAATTTAATTATCAAAACAAAGCCACTTACATGTCCTAGAAACTAAGTCTTTTAAGTTATTATTGGATAAATCCAATATCTCCAGTGACGTGAGGTTACCGAGAACATCTGCAAAAGAAATAAATAATATTTCTAAATAAATAAACTAACTGTTGGCGCTTGGAATTCTACCAGTTCCCGCTTTCCATGAGAACCTATTCCAGGGATATAAATTACCCTATGTGTTATTCTAGACTATAATCAATCCATGTACTGAATGATCCATTCAGCCGTTTACGCATGATTGAGTAAAAAAACATTCCGACATCTTTACAAAATTCCAAATTTATATTAGGTCGTTACATATGAAATGGCCGTTTTTCTTGAAGAAATTGGAGGAAACCCAATTTTCAGTACTAACATTTTTCTTAATTCTTTATTGTACACACATAAAATAGTACAGTAACAGGCATAATTATAATTAGATGTACAAAGGCGAGCTTAACTCAGTATTGAGTTTTCTCCCAGCAAACCTTTGGGGGATACAGGGGAGAAACAGCAACAAAAGGGTAGTAAGTGCAAGTGTACAATTGCAGAGAACATACTTAATAATAGAATACAAAAGTACTAAGAACATACATACCGTACATATTAAATTATATTATATGAAATTTTTGCATTTTTTTTAGGAATGACAAATCCACATTTTATGATTTTTTTTTTGTGTATGAATGAGACAACATTAAGCTAACAAACAGCAACTTGTATTACATTTTTGAAAAGTGACAGCTGTTAAGTAATACGAAATTTATCATCAAAATGGATAGCATTTAGGAAGTACTGTTTTTGAAGATCGAATTAATTTATCAAGCGGCCAAAAAAAAACAAAATTTAATACAGAGTTGTAAAATCTTGAAATCAACTTTCAAACAAAATATAAATAATGGAAATAGCTATTAAATTACAGGAATAACGAACTCATGAATTTGTGAGAAAATTTCGGCAATTTCATAGGTAAAGACCTATTAATATTAGTGTCATAACACATACATCCGAGGCTTTCAACCTCAGAGCTCAAGTTTCGCTACGGGTACAGTCTAACAATGCCTTCAGGATGCTGTTGAATCTGCCTAGGCTTGTAGCGCCTCAACTATGTTCGCGGAGGCATATTGCGATGATTTTTATGCGATCAAAGGAAAGCGGAGCGCGTCAATGTCTACTCGACTGCTGGGCAGCACTAATTTCATCATGAGGGTATTGTCCGAGAGGTGGGACCTTCCAGTCCTGCAAAGCTGGATGCGCCTGCATGCTAGCACATCCCCGCGATTTACTCTGTGATGTGAATATTTAGGACACGTCAATTTGACTTCACCTCGCCTGATGGTAAGCTGAAGGTAAAGTCTCAGGAAAGAGGGTCACCATTACATACACGTACCATGTTAACAATGGTGGCACTCAGCTTGACGGCCTCATCAAAAGAGGATTGTTGTCGCAGCACCGCGTGACACCCACCGGTCCCACTAGTGCTGCGACCATAACCCCCCTGCCTGGCTATGCACTTGCTGACCCCTGAACGCAATCAAACCGAAGTTGGATTACTATGGAGGGTTTTTCGCAATCGTGCACGGTGGTACCCACCCGGCCGAATTTTGTGACAAATTTGTGTCATCAAATTACTACGACCAGTAAAATTTTGTTTATGTTTAATTTAATGTGTTAATGTGTTTTTAATACCCTTGCTCGTAAAGCTGATGTAATTCCACCAGTTTTAAATATGTAAAGCGGGTCATAACAAACGCGTGTGTAAGCAAAGCAAATAGTTAAGTTATAGTCCATACAAATTCCATAACAGTATTTTATCTACACCCATGCTATAAATCCTCTATAAAAGATTCTGAAACAGTTAGCTTATTGCCAACATTAATACATCCAATGTCATAATAACCATAATAACATCCGAACGGGTGTTATAATGTTGTATGAAATTTCATAATAACACTCCTTTTGCTTTTTCAATCTCTTCCGCGCAAAGGGTTACTCATCAGACAGCCAAATTCTTACCGCTCGATGCGTGGAATCTGTATGAGTTTCAAAAAAAGAACTGTCATTCACGCGCGTTGCATTGCACTACCACAGCGGCGGCGCGCCGTAAAAAAAAATTAAAGCTTATTCGTTCGAATTCGAATTCCCGCTATTTTTCTTCGCTATTATTTTTGCAAATTGTTTTGTTTACTTACTATTTTATAGAGGACACATCATGGGTGTAGATAAAGTCTTGTATGCAACTGTGTAATTAGGTATTAAAACACTCATGTGATACTATTATCACACTCAGCTTCGCTTCGTGTGATAAACCCACATTCATGTTTTAATACCCCTCATTATACCACAGTTGCATAAATAACTAATTTGCCATTTCAAATATGGAACTGCTCGCCGCCGCACGGCTCCAGCGTGAGCAGCGCGCTGTTGCTATTCACATTTCGAACTAAGCGCCGCGCGACGCCTTTCACTAACTGTTTCAATTAAAAATGAACAAAATATAAAATGGTTTTTTTCTGTTTCCTCGCAAATGTGTTAAACAAGTTGAATTCCTTCCTTCTAACGGGTGAACATTCTTTCTTGGTTTCGGAAATATTTTTAATCGATAGGCCATTTTTAAGTCCAAAATAAATGTCTGAAAAGTTTTTCGCTAAAAGTTACCGTTTTCGAGAAAAAAAAATTAAACATGTTAAAAAATAATATTAATTGCTTCACGAAATCTACCTGTGCGTTCCCCCTGCGGGAACGGATTTTTTTTAAACTGTTTTAGAAGAAACCCATTTATAAATGTAACAGATACGAAAGTGTACCATATTCAAAGTGGTACTTTTTATGTGTTAATAAGTGTAACAGAAATAACGTCTCCTAAAGTACTTGGGGGTGTACAAAATACCTTTATTTAAAAATTTAGATTATAAATATAAAAGGATAGTAAATAAATTTGGCATCGTAGCAATGCGGTTAACACTTATTAACACTGCTAACAGATTAATATCTGTTACATATATATAGCGGTTACTCAATTGAAAGGGGGTAACGATTAACAGATTCAATACCACATTTATAAGTGTAACACTTTCATTCTGTAACCTATTCATAGTGTAACCCATATAATTATGTAACCTTTATAAATGTCTTTTTAAGTCCCTGGTCTCGAGTTCGATCCCCAGTCGCCCCGAGTAGACCTGACTGTTAGTAGTTTTGTGTGTAATAAAAATGTTGATTATCGCTCGCTTAGTAATGTGCCCGGTAGATGACAATACGCTCGCTCCCTATTACATTGGGATCTAAACATAACTGGCGAATCGTCGGTGTGTAATCACCCCTGCCTACCCCTTTGGGGATACAGGCGTCAAGTTATGTTATGTAAATACTTGCAGGTCTTAGGTGTCATACCATGCAATCGATGAAATCGGTTCAGTAATTCCTTTCTCTAGCATACAGTAAACAACTGCAAGACTCTACCCGCACACGTGTTCTTCCTACAAACCCGGGTTCATCAAGCGGGGCGTGAAAAAACAACCATCGAGGCCTTCATCTCAGCTTACCATCAGGCGGGGTGCAGCCAAATTGACGGATCAAACACAAAAATAACTTACTATTTCTAACATCATTAATGAAATTCCCTGATAGGTTCAGCTTTTTAACTTTCTTCGTCCCCAAAGTAAGATCTAGGGTCACAACAGGAATCTCGTTGTAGCTCAGGTCAATCTCCTGCAGTTTGTACGGGATCCAGGGGTTGGCAGGGAACATCTTCTTGGTGAGGAAGCCAAATTTATTGTGGCTTAAGTTTACCTATAAACAGTAAAGTTATGTAAGACCTGCAAACAACTTGAAAACGTATTCTAGACGCGCAGTATTAAATATAATATATAGCTTTTCGATTTTTTTGGTGGTATTCTGGACCTGCTAAAATCCGGAGAAATCCTGTACTCTGATACCAATCGATTGGGGGTGGCAGGTGAGGCCGCCTGTCACCCCAGCAGAAGCATACCGAGACGGCGGGGCGACTAGCGCCCCTCCCCCAAACCGGGGCAAGACGGGGACACCGTGGTTCCCAAACCCGAGGGAGTCATCTCGAAACCGGAGATTCCCAGGGTCGACTCCCACCACCTTCCTATGGTTCCTCCAGCCATCCTGGCTATATGGACCGAATCGCGGGAGATGCGCGCCGTACTTGCGATAGCCCAGGGTCAAATCCCACCTTCCTCCCATGGTCCCTCCAGCCATCCTGGCTATATGGACCGAATCACGGGAGATGCGCGCCGTACTTGCGATGTCCAGCCCAGAATCAGTCGGGGTGCGAGGGATATGCTTTAAGCAACCTTACACCCCGGCGTCTGACTAAAACTGGGCTTGAACCGACTAAAACCGGTTTTAGTCGGTTCAAACCCGACATAACCACCCCCGGTGGCCGGCAGGGGGGGAATTCGAGGGGATTGCCGGACGAAAAAAAAAAGTGTAAATCATGAGGTAGAAATGTCTCTAAGGGAAATACATGCAGTCTAAACTTACCATCTCCAAAGACAGACAGTCATCTAACAACCCATTCGTCTTGTTATCAATTTTTTCTAATAAATTATTTGACAAATCCAGTTTCCTGTAAAAAATAATAATAACTTCATTAAAAACTCCCTACCGCGATATGCAAGCCTCCACCAGACCCTTGTTGTTTAGGAGGTATACCGACTATCAGATGAGGTTGACCTTGACTCCGAAGGTATTGGTCCTGGTCAACTAAGGCACCCTACAAATCCCCATTATTCCCAGTCCAATCAATAAAACAGGTATCGTTTTGGTTGTCAGTTCAAATACGCGAAGATCTCGTCTGCGGTGAACGGCAACGTGAAGAAAGACGTGATCTTCAGCAGGTACTTGGCGCTCATAAGGGAGAAGTAGTCCTCCAGCGCCAAGTACCGCATTAAATCCTACTAATATTATTAGTACCGCATTAAATCCTACTAATATTATTAGTACCGCATTAAATCCTACTAATATTATTAGTACCGCATTAAATCCTACTAATATTATTAGTACCGCATTAAATCTTACTAATATTATTAGTACCGCATTAAATCCTACTAATATTATTAGTACCGCATTAAATCCTACTAATGTTTTTTACTCTTTCACGCTAAAACGGCTGAATGTATCTGGCTGAAATTTGGTACAGGGATAGATTATAGTCTGGAATAACACATAGGCTACCCTGGAGTAGGCGGATAAAAGCTATTGAATAATATTTAATATTGAAACGGGCTTACAAGCTTCCTCTTACTGTAGTACCATTTTTTTTTTTTTTTTTTTTTCGTGCGGAAATCCCTTCGGATACCCCCCGCCGGTCAGCGGGGGCGGTTATGTCGGGCTTGAACCGACTAAAACCGCACGCCGTCTCGGGTCTACAGACGCCGGGGTGTATGGTTACCCATAGAGCATATCCCTCGCACCCCGACTGACCCTGGGCCATCTCCGGTTTCGAGATGGCCCCCTAGTACCTATAAACGGAATTCGCAAGACGTTTTAGTGCCTACATGAAGCCTCAGATATACAACAGAATAAATAAAATCAGCTTCAGAGGTAAATTGTCAATGAGTGAAGCTAAGGAACTTATTCTGAAAACCTTACTTACCTGGTCCTATGAATACACGGAAAGCTTTTTAAAATCCTTGATGTGAGGTCTGAAATTAAATGCTTTGACCTCTTGGATTGCATGTTGCTTAGTCACTACATAGTATAAAACAAAGCCGCTTTCTCTGTCCCTATATCCCTATGTCCCTATGTATGCTTAAATCTTTAAAACTACGCAACGGATTTTGATGCGGTTTTTTTTAATAGATAGAGTGATTGAAGAGGAATGTTTATATGTATAATAACACCCGTGGGAAGCATGGGCGGGTCGCTAGTTTTTATATAAAACTATCGTGATAGTGTTCAAGGCACTTTAACTATATAAAAAGGTTTCCTACAGGACAGGCTTAGCATAGTGTAGGAAGCTTTTGGCACTACCGGACTTGTACCTATCTAAAACTGTTGTGTCCGCTCCCGGTAACACATGTAAGTAATTATAAGCAGTTTTGTAATGGCAAATAAATAATTTTTTACTTTACTTATTTTTAAATTAATGAATATTCTGCAAAATGTTACACAGCGGTATTTAGACCCAAAATAAGTATACCTTAACTAGCTTGTGTTGTGGGTCTTGGTATTAGGGGGCCATTTCGAAACCGGAGATGGCCCAGGGTCAGTCGGAGTGCAAGGGAGATGCTCTATGGGTAACCTTACACCCCGGCGTCTTAAGACCCGAGACGGCGTGCGGTTTTAGTCGGTTCAAGCCCGACATAACCGCCCCCGTTGCCCGGTGTGGGGGTATCCGAAGGGATATCCGCACGAAAAAAAAAGGGTACTTAACTTTTTTTTTGGGAAAATACATTCATATTATACATAGAAACTCCCAAACCAATGCAAATAGACAAATTTGCACTGAGCAGGAATCAACCAGCGACACCTTTTTTTTTTTACCTGCGTAAATCCCTTCGGATACCCCCCCCCCCGCCGGTCAGCGAGGGGGTATCCGAAGGGATTTCCGAGGCCGAAGAGGTCGCATATTACTTAGTCTGTCTTTTAATTGGTGTGTTGGTTGGCTAGTTAGAAAATATACGCGAACTTCTAACGATTGTTCACGAAGTGACGACCCCTGTGGCGTAGCGGTAGTGCGTTCTGTTACGAATCCCTTATGTATGGGACTTGGCCGACCTAGGCGTTTCTCCCCTAGGTATCAGATGTCAAGATGAGCACTGTAGTGCATAGGATTAGTTAGTCTTCTGCAAGCTCTCGATTTGAACACTCGCCGTTTCCATTTTATTCTAAGTCTTGAAATTCCACTTCTGTAAAAGTGATTCAGTGTATGTAAAGTAAAAGTGTTTAAAATCAAAAGTATTTTTTTTAAAACGTCATCTCAGAAGGCCCGTGTAACATTGGTGGCAGCTTAAGGGATTTTTGAAATCCTGGATCGCCTCATTTCTACAAAATATTTTATCATATATGTATTATAACCGTGTCGCTGAATCGCCGCGTAGTGTACAAAACCTGCGCGTGTACCGCTGTTTCCTGCTAACCTACTTGGTTCCCGCTGTTCCTGCCGCTGAGCCCGCTTACTTTAGCGAAAGAGGTATACCATCTGCTGCGAGATGTCCCGTGGTACTCTTGCAGTCGCCGTGTTCCTGTAAGTTTTGAAACCTATACTCACCTAACGTCGAAGTTTTTCGTCGTGATCAGTACAAGTGAATTTATAAAATATATTATATCCCGAAGACAAAAAGTGACAAAAGTGTTCATCAATTAATTTAAATACATTCATTCTACATTAGAACATTATTACATTGTTATATATTGTTTAGTCTAATTCAATTCCGAGAACAGTGCAACATAGCCTCCTTATCGCATTCCTTAGCGTCTGCGTCTTATCGCTTTATTTTATTGTAAGGAACTCAGACGTGATATGTCCAAAGAAGCCAAACAAAAATCAGAGACTCCTATAGACAAACCTACCGGTTCATCACTTACGACCATGTCGAAAGATCCTAAGGAAATTGACATTAATGTTTTAATCAAATTTATAAACAAATTCGATGGTAACCGTGAAAAATTAAATGCATTTCTAAATAACTGCCGAAATGCCATAAACCTCGCGGCTTCGGCACAGCAGGATATTTTACTTAAATATATACTTAGCCAGCTTGAGGGCCGTGCCGAAAGTGCATGCGCCATTAAAGACTTTGACACATGGCAACAATTAGAAGAATTTTTAAAATCCCAATTTGGGGAACGTAAACATTATGCAGCACTGCTCTCGGACCTTCAAGAGTGTCGTCAATTAAACACCGAAACAGTCAGCCAGTTCGCACTACGAGTCGAGTCATGTTTATCGAAACTTTTGACCGAAATCAATGTTTCTATACCTACTAAAAAGAAGGGCGAACTTGCCGGCCGTGTCGCTGCAATGCAGGATCTTGCATTGCATACCTTTATTAGTGGTTTAGATCCCCGTTTGTCCACCATTATTAGATGTCGCGACCCAGAAAGCCTGAATGACGCAATCAATTTTGCAACATCCGAAGAAAAAATATTACATACTACTCTGAGACGCAACCCTTCTTTTAATTACAACAATTCCTTCAGTCAAGGGCGTTCACTTCAAAGACAATCTCAACCAAATCGAAGCTCTACTCAGTATGGTATGGGTACTAATAACAGATCTAACAACCACAGTTCTACGCCTACCTCTACTACTCCCGTGTGTCGCTACTGTAAAGCGGTAGGTCACACTATAGACAAATGCCGAAAACGCGAGTACAATAATAAACGTTTTGGAAACCCTCCACTTCAACAATCCAACCAACCGTCGACGAGTTTCGGTAGAAATAACCAACCTATTCATGCTATTGACGAAGTCGGAGAACCATGGAGCCCTGAAGATGCAATCAATCATAATTTAAACGAGTAGTCCTACCCGTTCAGTATCGTGCGGGCATAAAAAACGGACAAACCGATACTAAAGCCTTACTTAATCGAATCACCGTATCCAATTCATCCACTAACAAACCGGGTAACCAGCCCCAAACTCATAGTGGCCCTTATAAAATCACTGTATCCAATTCATCCACTAACAAACCGGGTAACCAGCCCCAAACTCATAGTGGCCCTTATAAAATCACTGTATCCAATTCATCCACTAACAAACCGGGTAACCAGCCCCAAACTCATAGTGGCCCTTATAAAATCACTGTATCCAATTCATCCACTAACAAACCGGGTAACCAGCCCCAAACTCATAGTGGCCCTTACAAAATCCCTATATCCAAATCATCCATTTACAAACTATCCACTCATAAACCGGGCAATATATCACATACTTACAATGGTATCGATAAACACAGTTTAGATTCCGTCTCTATCCCAATTTCACCTGTCAACATACCCCAACCCAAATCGAAATCCTGTCCATCCTGTACAGCATCTGAAACAGAAAAAGATACATTCAAAACATATAATATAATCAAAAATCCTACAAAAAAATACTTACCTCATGTAGAAGTTCTGACTTCTGTTTCTAGTAAACCTCTTAAACTCCTCGTCGACAGCGGTGCTTCTATAAGTCTCTTAAAAATAAGTGCTATCGAAAAAATGCCTTCTATCACAGATCATATTTTAACTTTTCATGGTTTAGGGTCGACAGGAAACCCAATGAAAACGTTAGGCCACATACCAATTGAAATTAACTCGGTTCACCATCATTTCCACATAGTTCCCAATATAGATTTCCCGTATGATGGAATAATTGGTAATGACCTGTTCGCTTACTCAGATTGTAAAATTGACTATACAGAAGGTATTTTAGTAATAAATAAAACCAACTTTACGTTGCAATTTTGTGAGCCTATTTACATTATCCCTGCTAGAACAGAATCCATTATTGAATGTTCCGTGTCCAACCCCGAAATAAAAGAAGGCCTTGTCCTTGACCAGTATATAGCTGATTCTCTTTTAACAGCGAATTGTATCGTAAAAGTAAAACCTAATTCGAGAATAAACCTATCTGTTGTCAATGTATCTGAATCTCCGATACGCATAAGCTCGAACCTAAAGATAAAGATTACGCCATTAGAAAAGTCTGACAATAACATGGTTTTTCATTCGTCTTACTCAGAACTAAATCAAAAAAATACTCTAGAACGAACTGAACAAGTGTTAAATTCATTGCGAGTCTCTCACCTAAATTCTGAAGAAGCTAATGCCCTAGGTGACCTCTGTTCTACTTACTCCGATATATTTCATCTTCCTGGTGATCAATTAACTACAACTGATGTCCTACAACATGAAATTCGTACTACTTCATCCATTCCAATCAATACAAAATCATATAGATTTCCAGAAATTCACAAGCAAGAAGTAGAATCTCAAATCAAAAAGATGCTCGATGAGGGTATAATTACACCTTCAATGTCCCCATGGTCTTCCCCAATTTGGATAGTTCCGAAGAAAATAGATGCCTCAGGCCAACGTAAATGGCGCGTAGTAATAGACTACCGCAAGCTCAATGATATCACAATAGGAGACTCTTACCCAATACCAAACATATCGGAAATTTTAGACCAATTAGGTAAAAGTAAATACTTCAGTACCCTAGATTTAGCTTCCGGTTTCCATCAAATTGAAATGACAGAAGAAGATGCACCCAAAACCGCGTTCTCAGTCCCACAGGGTCATTTCCAATTCACCCGTATGCCGTTTGGGCTCAAAAACGCCCCCGCAACCTTCCAAAGGTTAATGAACTCTGCTTTGTCAGGCTTACAAGGTATACAATGCTTTGTATACTTAGATGACATTGTAATTCACTCATTTGACCTTGACCTTCACCTAAAACACTTATCCGAAGTTTTTGAAAGACTTCGCCAATTTAATTTGAAACTCCAGCCTGACAAGTGCGAATTCTTTCGTAAGGAAGTGTCGTATCTTGGCCATATCATCACAGACAAAGGGGTAAAACCAAACCCAGAAAAGATCAAAGCCGTATCTGAATTCCCTTTACCTAAATGCCCTAAAGACATAAAATCTTTCTTAGGATTAGTTTCATACTACCGCCGTTTCATACCAGACCTATCCAAAATAGCTAAACCTTTAACTTACCTTTTAAAGAAAAACATCCCTTTCAATTGGCAGAACGAACAGCAGTTAGCTTTCGAAAGTCTTAAAAATGCCCTAACTTCAGCTCCTATACTAGCCTATCCCGATTTTAGTAAGCCATTTGTGTTAACATGCGACGCATCAAATTACGCAATTTCAGCCATATTATCCCAAGGCCCTATAGGAAATGATCTTCCTATTGCATATGCATCACGAACTCTGAATAAAGCCGAAAGCAATTACAGCGTAACTGAGAAGGAATGCTTGGCAATTATCTTTGGTACCAAAACATTTAGACCTTATTTATATGGCCATCGGTTCAAAATTGTTACAGACCACCGTCCCTTGAAATGGCTATTTAATTGTAAAGACCCTGGCTCGAAATTAGTGAGATGGAGACTTAAACTAGAAGAATTCGATTATGAAGTAGAGTACAAAAAGGGAAAAATAAACAGTAATGCTGATGCGTTGTCACGATTCCCAGTTAATCCAGTATCCCAAGATCCAGAACCCTCCACCAGTGGTATAAACAATCCTCCTAATCCTAGCCCAGAACTCGAAATACCCCAAGATGTCCTCGACGAACTAATCGATTTAGGTGCGCTAGATCCTAGCCCAAATCTAGACCTTGACCTCAGAACTCCCCCTACTCCAATAGACTCTCCAAATCCTCCTATTCCCGTTGACACACCTGAATCAGCAGAGCAATCTCCCACTAATCACGGTAATGAATACTCTGATTTCCTAAAATCGATTGCTAATAAAAACGAAACTTATAATACTCATATCGCAGAACATAACGAAACCCTATTAAAAAGCAATGCTAAAACAATAATTATTCCCGTATCAGTAGACCTCGACGAATCTAACCCCTATCTCACAGACGTGCTCTCTACCCCAGAAGAATTAAATAGCGTCTTGCAGGAAGAAATAGAACTTCATACATTCAAAAAATTAAATTTAAGAGGAAAAACCTACTATTTACTATTCGCAAAAGTTCATCATTTTGACAATTGCACATATCCCGATATCTTTAAAACTCTAAAAACCACCAGAGATGATATAATTCTCTGTGGTGACATTAATGAAATAGCAATCTCAGATTTTAAAAACGCATTCGAAAGTCTCTCTTTTGTTAAAATTTACGGTATGCTTATGTATTTATTTAATAATACTAACATTAAGGTTAATGTACATCATAATACTATTATATATCCTGTACCTTCAGAAATAGCAAAAATCTTGAAAGAGAATCACAACATACCCATTGCGGGCCATCTTGGTTCAAACAGAATGTTTGACCGAATCAAAGAACGCTATTACTGGAAAAACATGAGGTCAGACATAGAAAATTACGTGAAAAACTGCACTCTGTGTCAAGCAAATAAAGCATATCGTGGTATCAATAGATCCCCCATGCAAATTACCTCAACTTCAACTCGCCCATTTGAAAGAATTAGCCTAGACATAGTAGGGCCCTTGCCCGAAGCTGGTCTCCGCAACCTTAAATTTATACTTACTCTCCAAGATGACTTGACCAAATTCTCCATCGCTTATCCCATCTCCAATGCAACTGCAGAAGAATCGTGTGAGTGTCTAGTACATTTTATATCCTTTTTCGGAATTCCTAAAATCATACTTACAGACCAAGGAACCAATTTCACTGCTGATTTATTTAAACAAACCTGTCAGTTTTTGAAAATAAAACAAATCTGGTCATCTCCCTACAGACCTCAAACCCAAGGGGCTCTTGAAAGAAGCCATTCAACTTTGAAGGAATATTTAAAATCTTACGTTAACGAAAACCAAACCGATTGGCACAAATTCGTATACACTGCCATGCTAACATACAATAGTAGTGTCCATACAACAACTCGCTTTACACCTTATGAGCTCGTATTCGGCCATAAACCATTTATCCCTGATTCAGTTTTTGATCCTTCTCCTAATATTACCTATCCTGATTACATTAAAATGCTTCAACACCGTCTCAGAATTTCCCGTGAAAAGGCGCTTGAAAATATACGAGCTTCGAAAGAAAGATCCAAAACATATTACGACAGACAAACTCGCTTGGTCCAATATAAAGTCGGTGATTATGTTTATTTGCGAAACCATTTGAGATTACGTAAGGCTTTATCACCTGTCTGGAAGGGCCCGTACAAAGTCGTTCAAGTCCACGGAAACAATACATTATCTCTTTTGATCAATCGGCGTCATGTCAAACACCATTTCGACGAAGTAAAGCCAGCGCATATGAACGGTTAGAGAAAATATTTTATTCCTATTTTTATAAATTAATTAACCTAGTTCTTATAACTTACGATTGCAGACTGAAGGCCACTATTGTCATGGCAACCAGCGAAAACCAATACGTTGAATACATCACCCAGGGTCCTGGTATACTCTTCGATCCCGTTGGCACTCTCAAAGTAGTAAATGATCAATTTCACGTCGTTATACCCATAGATGTCTCCGCCTTTAAAAGCCATATTGAAAATATCCATAATGCATTTAATATAGTTCGGTTTGAATGTCGGGAAAATGAAGAAATGGATGAAAACCAATGTCGAAATATGCTAGAACCTTTAAACTCATTGTATGCGGATATTATACGCGACTTCGAATCATTCTCCCACATCATTTCAAACGAATTCTCTAAAAGATCCGCTTGGATCTCTGGTGTAGGTGTTATTTTTAGACACGTATTCGGCACTCTAGATGAAGATGATGCTGAAAATTATAATAATGCGATTCAAATATTATCTAACAATGAAAAGAAAATTACAGAAGTAGTCAAAGAAAGTATTATTGTGTCTCAGTCAGCTATATCTAACATAAATAGTTCCCTACACAAATTATGTTCCAATCAAGCAAAATTGACCGACGTCATTGATAAAATGACATCGTCATTTAATAATGTATCCACGATTATATTAAATAATAGTTTTAAAATTAGATTAGAAAATGTTCTAAATGTCTTAAGTTCCAATTTATACACTCTTTCTTTTAAAGTGGAAGATATTTTAAATTCTATTTTATTTGTAAAAAGTAACACTCTTCACCCATCAATTTTGACTCCTCGTCAATTATATAATGACATTGTAAGTAACCTTAAAGTAATTCCTAAATATAAGGATTTTCCTGTTAAGTTAGAGTTAAATAATATTCATACTTTAATTAACATTGCTGAGTTAGTTTGCTACTATTTAGATAACAAATTAATATTTGTAATCCGTATACCCTTAGTAAGTGCCTTAGAATATAATTTATATAAGAATATTCCATTGCCAATCCCACATAATTCAGGAAAACCAAACTCTTATAGTTTAGTTTTACCCACTGAACAATTCTTAGCTTTAAGCACAGACAAATCATCATTTACATTTATAAAAGATTTGAATAGTTGTAAAGATATATCTTATAAAATATACCTTTGTAAAATATCTGAAATTTATACAGTGCCAGGAAATCAATATTGTGAAATAGATATAATTACTAAAGCTGTATCCTCATTGCCAGAAAACTGTCAGTATAGATTTCTTCATGGTAATATTGATATCTGGCATAAATTAAATAACAACAAATGGATATTTGTACAATCCAAACCTACAAAACTTACTATTGAATGTTCAAATAGTATAGTACCGGAAATTGTAATATCTGGTACTGGTATCTTAAATATTCCAAATAATTGCGCAGCTTATTGTAAAAACACTAGGTTAGTAAGAGAAACTGCCCCTACTATTAAATTACCAATGGTTTCTTCTAGTTTTAATATTATTAATGATAGTTGTTGTAATATTAAGCGTGTAAACAAATTAAACCTTCCTCCTTTCCAAATAAGTAATGTAAAATTAGATAACCTTAAAGACCTTAAGATTGTATCAAACCAACTCGTAGATAAACTTAATTCTGTACAAACTTCAAATAATTTTAATAAACATATAAGTTTTCCAATCCTTAGTGTATTATCTGTAATTTCGTGGTTAGTTTTAGTTTTTATATACTTTTGTAAAAAGGGAAAGTGTACAAAATCGAAAGAGCCTATAGTAATTAGTGAACAAAATGAGGACTCTAATATCGAGTTGGAAACAACATCAAATCGACCTCGTTTACGTATTGACTAGTTTTCCGGAAACTTTCCTTTGGGGTAAGTTTCCTCTTAACCAGGGGGTTGTTACGAATCCCTTATGTATGGGACTTGGCCGACCTAGGCGTTTCTCCCCTAGGTATCAGATGTCAAGATGAGCACTGTAGTGCATAGGATTAGTTAGTCTTCTGCAAGCTCTCGATTTGAACACTCGCCGTTTCCATTTTATTCTAAGTCTTGAAATTCCACTTCTGTAAAAGTGATTCAGTGTATGTAAAGTAAAAGTGTTTAAAATCAAAAGTATTTTTTTTAAAACGTCATCTCAGAAGGCCCGTGTAACATTGGTGGCAGCGGTGGGATTTTTGAAATCCTGGATCGCCTCATTTCTACAAAATATTTTATCATATATGTATTATAACCGTGTCGCTGAATCGCCGCGTAGTGTACAAAACCTGCGCGTGTACCGCTGTTTCCTGCTAACCTACTTGGTTCCCGCTGTTCCTGCCGCTGAGCCCGCTTACTTTAGCGAAAGAGGTATACCATCTGCTGCGAGATGTCCCGTGGTACTCTTGCAGTCGCCGTGTTCCTGTAAGTTTTGAAACCTATACTCACCTAACGTCGAAGTTTTTCGTCGTGATCAGTACAAGTGAATTTATAAAATATATTATATCCCGAAGACAAAAAGTGACAAAAGTGTTCATCAATTAATTTAAATACATTCATTCTACATTAGAACATTATTACATTGTTATATATTGTTTAGTCTAATTCAATTCCGAGAACAGTGCAACATAGCCTCCTTATCGCATTCCTTAGCGTCTGCGTCTTATCGCTTTATTTTATTGTAAGGAACTCAGACGTGATATGTCCAAAGAAGCCAAACAAAAATCAGAGACTCCTATAGACAAACCTACCGGTTCATCACTTACGACCATGTCGAAAGATCCTAAGGAAATTGACATTAATGTTTTAATCAAATTTATAAACAAATTCGATGGTAACCGTGAAAAATTAAATGCATTTCTAAATAACTGCCGAAATGCCATAAACCTCGCGGCTTCGGCACAGCAGGATATTTTACTTAAATATATACTTAGCCAGCTTGAGGGCCGTGCCGAAAGTGCATGCGCCATTAAAGACTTTGACACATGGCAACAATTAGAAGAATTTTTAAAATCCCAATTTGGGGAACGTAAACATTATGCAGCACTGCTCTCGGACCTTCAAGAGTGTCGTCAATTAAACACCGAAACAGTCAGCCAGTTCGCACTACGAGTCGAGTCATGTTTATCGAAACTTTTGACCGAAATCAATGTTTCTATACCTACTAAAAAGAAGGGCGAACTTGCCGGCCGTGTCGCTGCAATGCAGGATCTTGCATTGCATACCTTTATTAGTGGTTTAGATCCCCGTTTGTCCACCATTATTAGATGTCGCGACCCAGAAAGCCTGAATGACGCAATCAATTTTGCAACATCCGAAGAAAAAATATTACATACTACTCTGAGACGCAACCCTTCTTTTAATTACAACAATTCCTTCAGTCAAGGGCGTTCACTTCAAAGACAATCTCAACCAAATCGAAGCTCTACTCAGTATGGTATGGGTACTAATAACAGATCTAACAACCACAGTTCTACGCCTACCTCTACTACTCCCGTGTGTCGCTACTGTAAAGCGGTAGGTCACACTATAGACAAATGCCGAAAACGCGAGTACAATAATAAACGTTTTGGAAACCCTCCACTTCAACAATCCAACCAACCGTCGACGAGTTTCGGTAGAAATAACCAACCTATTCATGCTATTGACGAAGTCGGAGAACCATGGAGCCCTGAAGATGCAATCAATCATAATTTAAACGAGTAGTCCTACCCGTTCAGTATCGTGCGGGCATAAAAAACGGACAAACCGATACTAAAGCCTTACTTAATCGAATCACCGTATCCAATTCATCCACTAACAAACCGGGTAACCAGCCCCAAACTCATAGTGGCCCTTATAAAATCACTGTATCCAATTCATCCACTAACAAACCGGGTAACCAGCCCCAAACTCATAGTGGCCCTTATAAAATCACTGTATCCAATTCATCCACTAACAAACCGGGTAACCAGCCCCAAACTCATAGTGGCCCTTATAAAATCACTGTATCCAATTCATCCACTAACAAACCGGGTAACCAGCCCCAAACTCATAGTGGCCCTTACAAAATCCCTATATCCAAATCATCCATTTACAAACTATCCACTCATAAACCGGGCAATATATCACATACTTACAATGGTATCGATAAACACAGTTTAGATTCCGTCTCTATCCCAATTTCACCTGTCAACATACCCCAACCCAAATCGAAATCCTGTCCATCCTGTACAGCATCTGAAACAGAAAAAGATACATTCAAAACATATAATATAATCAAAAATCCTACAAAAAAATACTTACCTCATGTAGAAGTTCTGACTTCTGTTTCTAGTAAACCTCTTAAACTCCTCGTCGACAGCGGTGCTTCTATAAGTCTCTTAAAAATAAGTGCTATCGAAAAAATGCCTTCTATCACAGATCATATTTTAACTTTTCATGGTTTAGGGTCGACAGGAAACCCAATGAAAACGTTAGGCCACATACCAATTGAAATTAACTCGGTTCACCATCATTTCCACATAGTTCCCAATATAGATTTCCCGTATGATGGAATAATTGGTAATGACCTGTTCGCTTACTCAGATTGTAAAATTGACTATACAGAAGGTATTTTAGTAATAAATAAAACCAACTTTACGTTGCAATTTTGTGAGCCTATTTACATTATCCCTGCTAGAACAGAATCCATTATTGAATGTTCCGTGTCCAACCCCGAAATAAAAGAAGGCCTTGTCCTTGACCAGTATATAGCTGATTCTCTTTTAACAGCGAATTGTATCGTAAAAGTAAAACCTAATTCGAGAATAAACCTATCTGTTGTCAATGTATCTGAATCTCCGATACGCATAAGCTCGAACCTAAAGATAAAGATTACGCCATTAGAAAAGTCTGACAATAACATGGTTTTTCATTCGTCTTACTCAGAACTAAATCAAAAAAATACTCTAGAACGAACTGAACAAGTGTTAAATTCATTGCGAGTCTCTCACCTAAATTCTGAAGAAGCTAATGCCCTAGGTGACCTCTGTTCTACTTACTCCGATATATTTCATCTTCCTGGTGATCAATTAACTACAACTGATGTCCTACAACATGAAATTCGTACTACTTCATCCATTCCAATCAATACAAAATCATATAGATTTCCAGAAATTCACAAGCAAGAAGTAGAATCTCAAATCAAAAAGATGCTCGATGAGGGTATAATTACACCTTCAATGTCCCCATGGTCTTCCCCAATTTGGATAGTTCCGAAGAAAATAGATGCCTCAGGCCAACGTAAATGGCGCGTAGTAATAGACTACCGCAAGCTCAATGATATCACAATAGGAGACTCTTACCCAATACCAAACATATCGGAAATTTTAGACCAATTAGGTAAAAGTAAATACTTCAGTACCCTAGATTTAGCTTCCGGTTTCCATCAAATTGAAATGACAGAAGAAGATGCACCCAAAACCGCGTTCTCAGTCCCACAGGGTCATTTCCAATTCACCCGTATGCCGTTTGGGCTCAAAAACGCCCCCGCAACCTTCCAAAGGTTAATGAACTCTGCTTTGTCAGGCTTACAAGGTATACAATGCTTTGTATACTTAGATGACATTGTAATTCACTCATTTGACCTTGACCTTCACCTAAAACACTTATCCGAAGTTTTTGAAAGACTTCGCCAATTTAATTTGAAACTCCAGCCTGACAAGTGCGAATTCTTTCGTAAGGAAGTGTCGTATCTTGGCCATATCATCACAGACAAAGGGGTAAAACCAAACCCAGAAAAGATCAAAGCCGTATCTGAATTCCCTTTACCTAAATGCCCTAAAGACATAAAATCTTTCTTAGGATTAGTTTCATACTACCGCCGTTTCATACCAGACCTATCCAAAATAGCTAAACCTTTAACTTACCTTTTAAAGAAAAACATCCCTTTCAATTGGCAGAACGAACAGCAGTTAGCTTTCGAAAGTCTTAAAAATGCCCTAACTTCAGCTCCTATACTAGCCTATCCCGATTTTAGTAAGCCATTTGTGTTAACATGCGACGCATCAAATTACGCAATTTCAGCCATATTATCCCAAGGCCCTATAGGAAATGATCTTCCTATTGCATATGCATCACGAACTCTGAATAAAGCCGAAAGCAATTACAGCGTAACTGAGAAGGAATGCTTGGCAATTATCTTTGGTACCAAAACATTTAGACCTTATTTATATGGCCATCGGTTCAAAATTGTTACAGACCACCGTCCCTTGAAATGGCTATTTAATTGTAAAGACCCTGGCTCGAAATTAGTGAGATGGAGACTTAAACTAGAAGAATTCGATTATGAAGTAGAGTACAAAAAGGGAAAAATAAACAGTAATGCTGATGCGTTGTCACGATTCCCAGTTAATCCAGTATCCCAAGATCCAGAACCCTCCACCAGTGGTATAAACAATCCTCCTAATCCTAGCCCAGAACTCGAAATACCCCAAGATGTCCTCGACGAACTAATCGATTTAGGTGCGCTAGATCCTAGCCCAAATCTAGACCTTGACCTCAGAACTCCCCCTACTCCAATAGACTCTCCAAATCCTCCTATTCCCGTTGACACACCTGAATCAGCAGAGCAATCTCCCACTAATCACGGTAATGAATACTCTGATTTCCTAAAATCGATTGCTAATAAAAACGAAACTTATAATACTCATATCGCAGAACATAACGAAACCCTATTAAAAAGCAATGCTAAAACAATAATTATTCCCGTATCAGTAGACCTCGACGAATCTAACCCCTATCTCACAGACGTGCTCTCTACCCCAGAAGAATTAAATAGCGTCTTGCAGGAAGAAATAGAACTTCATACATTCAAAAAATTAAATTTAAGAGGAAAAACCTACTATTTACTATTCGCAAAAGTTCATCATTTTGACAATTGCACATATCCCGATATCTTTAAAACTCTAAAAACCACCAGAGATGATATAATTCTCTGTGGTGACATTAATGAAATAGCAATCTCAGATTTTAAAAACGCATTCGAAAGTCTCTCTTTTGTTAAAATTTACGGTATGCTTATGTATTTATTTAATAATACTAACATTAAGGTTAATGTACATCATAATACTATTATATATCCTGTACCTTCAGAAATAGCAAAAATCTTGAAAGAGAATCACAACATACCCATTGCGGGCCATCTTGGTTCAAACAGAATGTTTGACCGAATCAAAGAACGCTATTACTGGAAAAACATGAGGTCAGACATAGAAAATTACGTGAAAAACTGCACTCTGTGTCAAGCAAATAAAGCATATCGTGGTATCAATAGATCCCCCATGCAAATTACCTCAACTTCAACTCGCCCATTTGAAAGAATTAGCCTAGACATAGTAGGGCCCTTGCCCGAAGCTGGTCTCCGCAACCTTAAATTTATACTTACTCTCCAAGATGACTTGACCAAATTCTCCATCGCTTATCCCATCTCCAATGCAACTGCAGAAGAATCGTGTGAGTGTCTAGTACATTTTATATCCTTTTTCGGAATTCCTAAAATCATACTTACAGACCAAGGAACCAATTTCACTGCTGATTTATTTAAACAAACCTGTCAGTTTTTGAAAATAAAACAAATCTGGTCATCTCCCTACAGACCTCAAACCCAAGGGGCTCTTGAAAGAAGCCATTCAACTTTGAAGGAATATTTAAAATCTTACGTTAACGAAAACCAAACCGATTGGCACAAATTCGTATACACTGCCATGCTAACATACAATAGTAGTGTCCATACAACAACTCGCTTTACACCTTATGAGCTCGTATTCGGCCATAAACCATTTATCCCTGATTCAGTTTTTGATCCTTCTCCTAATATTACCTATCCTGATTACATTAAAATGCTTCAACACCGTCTCAGAATTTCCCGTGAAAAGGCGCTTGAAAATATACGAGCTTCGAAAGAAAGATCCAAAACATATTACGACAGACAAACTCGCTTGGTCCAATATAAAGTCGGTGATTATGTTTATTTGCGAAACCATTTGAGATTACGTAAGGCTTTATCACCTGTCTGGAAGGGCCCGTACAAAGTCGTTCAAGTCCACGGAAACAATACATTATCTCTTTTGATCAATCGGCGTCATGTCAAACACCATTTCGACGAAGTAAAGCCAGCGCATATGAACGGTTAGAGAAAATATTTTATTCCTATTTTTATAAATTAATTAACCTAGTTCTTATAACTTACGATTGCAGACTGAAGGCCACTATTGTCATGGCAACCAGCGAAAACCAATACGTTGAATACATCACCCAGGGTCCTGGTATACTCTTCGATCCCGTTGGCACTCTCAAAGTAGTAAATGATCAATTTCACGTCGTTATACCCATAGATGTCTCCGCCTTTAAAAGCCATATTGAAAATATCCATAATGCATTTAATATAGTTCGGTTTGAATGTCGGGAAAATGAAGAAATGGATGAAAACCAATGTCGAAATATGCTAGAACCTTTAAACTCATTGTATGCGGATATTATACGCGACTTCGAATCATTCTCCCACATCATTTCAAACGAATTCTCTAAAAGATCCGCTTGGATCTCTGGTGTAGGTGTTATTTTTAGACACGTATTCGGCACTCTAGATGAAGATGATGCTGAAAATTATAATAATGCGATTCAAATATTATCTAACAATGAAAAGAAAATTACAGAAGTAGTCAAAGAAAGTATTATTGTGTCTCAGTCAGCTATATCTAACATAAATAGTTCCCTACACAAATTATGTTCCAATCAAGCAAAATTGACCGACGTCATTGATAAAATGACATCGTCATTTAATAATGTATCCACGATTATATTAAATAATAGTTTTAAAATTAGATTAGAAAATGTTCTAAATGTCTTAAGTTCCAATTTATACACTCTTTCTTTTAAAGTGGAAGATATTTTAAATTCTATTTTATTTGTAAAAAGTAACACTCTTCACCCATCAATTTTGACTCCTCGTCAATTATATAATGACATTGTAAGTAACCTTAAAGTAATTCCTAAATATAAGGATTTTCCTGTTAAGTTAGAGTTAAATAATATTCATACTTTAATTAACATTGCTGAGTTAGTTTGCTACTATTTAGATAACAAATTAATATTTGTAATCCGTATACCCTTAGTAAGTGCCTTAGAATATAATTTATATAAGAATATTCCATTGCCAATCCCACATAATTCAGGAAAACCAAACTCTTATAGTTTAGTTTTACCCACTGAACAATTCTTAGCTTTAAGCACAGACAAATCATCATTTACATTTATAAAAGATTTGAATAGTTGTAAAGATATATCTTATAAAATATACCTTTGTAAAATATCTGAAATTTATACAGTGCCAGGAAATCAATATTGTGAAATAGATATAATTACTAAAGCTGTATCCTCATTGCCAGAAAACTGTCAGTATAGATTTCTTCATGGTAATATTGATATCTGGCATAAATTAAATAACAACAAATGGATATTTGTACAATCCAAACCTACAAAACTTACTATTGAATGTTCAAATAGTATAGTACCGGAAATTGTAATATCTGGTACTGGTATCTTAAATATTCCAAATAATTGCGCAGCTTATTGTAAAAACACTAGGTTAGTAAGAGAAACTGCCCCTACTATTAAATTACCAATGGTTTCTTCTAGTTTTAATATTATTAATGATAGTTGTTGTAATATTAAGCGTGTAAACAAATTAAACCTTCCTCCTTTCCAAATAAGTAATGTAAAATTAGATAACCTTAAAGACCTTAAGATTGTATCAAACCAACTCGTAGATAAACTTAATTCTGTACAAACTTCAAATAATTTTAATAAACATATAAGTTTTCCAATCCTTAGTGTATTATCTGTAATTTCGTGGTTAGTTTTAGTTTTTATATACTTTTGTAAAAAGGGAAAGTGTACAAAATCGAAAGAGCCTATAGTAATTAGTGAACAAAATGAGGACTCTAATATCGAGTTGGAAACAACATCAAATCGACCTCGTTTACGTATTGACTAGTTTTCCGGAAACTTTCCTTTGGGGTAAGTTTCCTCTTAACCAGGGGGTTGTTACGAATCCCTTATGTATGGGACTTGGCCGACCTAGGCGTTTCTCCCCTAGGTATCAGATGTCAAGATGAGCACTGTAGTGCATAGGATTAGTTAGTCTTCTGCAAGCTCTCGATTTGAACACTCGCCGTTTCCATTTTATTCTAAGTCTTGAAATTCCACTTCTGTAAAAGTGATTCAGTGTATGTAAAGTAAAAGTGTTTAAAATCAAAAGTATTTTTTTTAAAACGTCATCTCAGAAGGCCCGTGTAACAGTTCGACTGCTAAGTCAGGGGTCGCGGGTTCGATTTCCGCTCCGTGCAAATATGTATATTTGCATTGGTCTGGGTGTTACTATGTACAATATGTATTTATTTACAAAAAAAAAAGGTATTTAATATGTTTATCCGCATTCTAGAACCCATATTCGAATCCTGGCTATTACACTATCGACGTGAACCCACTCCTAACACAAGCAATTACGCTTAGCTGGAGGGGTTAGGGGGAATATTAGTAATTTCGGTTACTAATATTATTTTTTTAAAAAGACCCGGCAAGTGCGCGTCGGACTCGCACACCGAGGGTTCCGTACAAACCTGTAGGTATATATGTAAAAGTTCACCCATCACGACAATCGAGTCATTGTTATGGTAGTAGTAACTTTAAAATTTTCAAAAATATTTTTTATTATATGATGTAATTAAAAATTTACGGTTTTCGCAATTTTTCCTTTATCCGTACTATAAGACATTACTTCGTACCAAATTTCAAGATTCTGAGTTCACGGGAAGTACCCTGTAGGTTTTGATTCACGTGCGAGTTGCAAAATTGCGGAAATTTGCGGC
This sequence comes from Cybosia mesomella, assembly GCA_946251805.1. Classification (NCBI taxonomy): domain Eukaryota; kingdom Metazoa; phylum Arthropoda; class Insecta; order Lepidoptera; family Erebidae; genus Cybosia; species Cybosia mesomella. The sequence goes on along the minus strand of OX276417.1, from coordinate 12,369,097 downwards.
ATAAACGGCTATATCTTTTGATTGCTTTGGCTTAGAAGTTTGATTTTTTCACAACTCCAAGGGACAGTAGACCTGAGTATTAGATATAAATTTCAGTTTGTTACCTCCACGCGTTCCTGAGAAAAACGGTCTTGACAGACGGACGGACGGACGGACGGACGGACGGACGGACGGACGGACGGACGGACGGACAACGAAGTGATTCTATAAGGGTTCCGTTTTTTCCTTTTGAGGTACGGAACCCTAGGGCACGCCGCAATAGCGGCGGTAAGGCCCATCATGGAGGATTGGCTAGAGAGGCGACACGGAAGCCTCTCGTACCGACTGACGCAGGTGATCTCCGGGAAGGGGTGCTTCGGGGACCACCTGCATCGGATCAGGAAGGAGCCAACGCCTGAGTGTCATCACTGCGACGCGAGCGAGGACTCAGGGCTGCACACGCTGGCGGACTGCCCGGCGTGGGAGGCGCCGAGGCGTGACCTCGTGGCAGCCATCGGGGTGGGAGTCCTCTCGCTCGGCAGCATGATTGCGGCAATGGCGCGGAGGAGATGGCGGAGCGCGCCCGGGAGAGATTTAGAACTCTCCCGGCCCGCCGAGCCCGCAACTTGCTCGCCGCACGTCACAGACGACTCAGGCGCCGGAGGTCGCTTAACGACCTCCGTCCTCCATGAGCGCAGGCCTGGGGGTGGCAGGTGAGGCCGCCTGTCACCCCAGCAGAAGCAGGCCGGGACGGTGGGGCGACTAGCGCCCCTCCCCAAACCGGGGCACGACGGGGACACCGTGGTTTCCAAACCCGAGGGGGGCATCTCGAAACCGGAGATGGCCCAGGGTCAGTCGGGGTGCGAGGAATATGCTCTATGGGCAACCTTACACCCCGGCGTCTGAAGACCCGAGATGGCGTGCGGTTTTAGTCGGTTCAAGCCCGACATAACCGCCCCCGCTGGCCGGCGGGGGGTATCCGAAGGGATTCCCGCACGAAAAAAAAAAAAAGGTACGGAACCCTAAAAAAACAGTAATCTCTGAGTATGCAAATCACTACTAAAACGAACTCACCTCAACGCGACGAGCCCTTTAAAAGCCTCATTGGGTATACTCGTCAAGCCGTTCCCGCTTAGCGACAAGTCGAGCAACTGTTGCAAGCCGTTGAACGACTGTTTCTCGACGGATATTATCTGGTTGTTAGACAAGTCGATCTTGAATGTGGTGGGGAGGTTACCGAAAGCAGACTTACTGAGGGATGTTAGGTTGTTGTTCTGTAAAAAAAAATATGTTGAAACTACATTTTTAAGTGCGACACACAATACCTCGCCTGATGGTAAACTCAAGGTGAAGTACATAAATATCTCGAGTTCGATCCCCAGTCGCCCCAGGCACACATCTCTGACTTTTCATAGTTATGTGTGTATTAAAAAATGTTAATTTTCGCTCGCTTAATAATGCGCCCGGTAGATGGCAATAGGCTCGCCCGCTATTACATTGGAACCTAAACATAACTGGCGAATCGTGGGTGTGTAATACACCTCTGCCTACTACTTCGGAGATACAGGCGTAAAGTTATGTTATGTGTTATGAAGTACATATATATATATATACGATTAGTAACCGAAATTACAAGTATTCCCGTTAACCCCTCCAGATAAGCCAAGTAACTTATGTTAGGAGTGGGTTTACGTCGATAGTCTAAAGGCCAGGAATCGAACCTGAGAGCTCTTGATCGTAAGGCAACTCTAGGCTCTTTAACCACCAAGTAATTTATAAGTTAGGCCCAAGAGTCTCCCTCCGAGAAAAGTTCAAAGAAATAAACATTCTAACTGTAGTTTCCCAATATATTTTTGAAAATCTTTTGTATGTTAGAAGAAACATTTCCAATTTTTTAAGGCTTTGTGATATACATAACGTAAATACTAGACATAAAAACAATCTTGTGGTTTGTAATAGTCGACTCCACAAGATTAGTAATTCCTTTCAGGGTGACTGTATACGCTTCTACAACAAGCTTCCTAGTGAAATGAAGAATCTACCTCTTCATAAATTTAAAAGCCAAATTAAAAGTAAACTCTGCCAAAAAGGCTACTATAAAATTAGAAGAACTATTTAGACGACAAACAAGCTTGGATATGAACTGTTTGCTCTCTCTCTATGCTACTCAAATGAAATATTGTACATAGGTTAAGTAAATATGTTTGTAAATAGACCAAAAAAAAACAGCCCGCTGAGTTTCTTGCCGGAGTCTTTTCAGGACAGGGCCGCGTTTCGAACCGGTGGTCCATTTGCCAAACATTAGATTAATTTTTTTTTATGACGTTTTGTAAGTTCCGTATTAATGGTCTATACAGAATAAATGGTTTTTGACTTTGACTTTGACAAGCTACCGACGCTAATTACAAAGAAAGAAATGTTAAATTACCTGCATGTATAAATATTGTAAACTGGTAAGCGAACTCAACGCCTGCCAAGGCGGTCTGGTCAACCCGTTGTCGGATAAATCCAGTGATTGCAACGTCAACAAGCTGGAGAAACTTTCCGAGTTCAACGTGTCGGCCAACATATTGGCTGACAAATTGAGCCGGAGCATTGCGTTCATTGATGGCCATGTGTTGGATTTGATTTCTGTTAGTCTGTTGTCTGCTAAGTTTAGTTCACTGGAAAATTAAAGAGATCCTATTACCTTTTAAAAATAAAATTATTTAGATTAGATAGGCCTCGAGGTTTTTGTCGCTTATTCTTATGCAGTGTGGTTCCCGGTGAATTAAAATACGAAGCCCACACCACAAATAATACAAAACTCAAGATTATTAACCTAACAAATTGGAAAAGATGCTGGACCAATATATTTTGCCCAACAAGTTGGCCAACTTATTGGTACATGCTTAATTAATGTTAATTTTTAGGAGAGGTAGGACATGATTAAGAGAGGTAGGACATGACGGTATTCCCGTCTAACTGAGCAGTCCGACTGGGGAAGTACCTCCGCCCTACAGAATACCACGGCCATAATAACCTCGTGTTGTGTTCCCGGCGGTGAGTAGGGTAGCCAGAGCTCACTGAGAGTTTTTGTGCTGTCAGAGCGAAGAGTCTTCCTTCTGACAGCACAAAAACTAAAAAAGAAGGGAGAGGCGGGAGTAGCCTTTTTTCTTCCCGGAAGACTAAAGGCTATTCCTGCTTTGCAATTTCTTTTTTTTAGGGTCGGCAGCGCGAGTGTGATGCCCCTGGTGTTGCACACGTCCATAGGCCACGGTGACCGCTTCCCATCAGGTGGGCCGTGAGCTTGTCTGCCACCTGAGTGGTATAAAAAAAATAAATAAAAAAAATAGTGAAGTCTGTATTCACGAGATTTTTTGTTTCTTTTTAACTAATTGGACAACATGTTGACAAACTTGGCAGTGGCCAAGTTTGTCAACATGTTGTGTACTAGACCAACTTATTGGCACAAGATTGATTTATGTTTATACTTCATGTGAAGTCAGTCTTCATAGCTGTTATTTTTTTTTTACCAAAAATTGTATGATTATAGTGTATATTACTCACCCTAAACTAATAGGTATTTGGAAGAGTTTCTCTAAAGCGTTATGGCTGATATCTAAAATTCGGCAGCTAGCCAATTTGGCCAGGCTCCCCCTGGATATCTCCCTGAGCTTATTGTGAGAGAGGTTCAGCTCTAATATCGTAGGCACAGTGCCGAATGTGCTCGGCTTGAGTACTTCTAGAGAATTGTAGCTCAGGTCGACGAATCTGTAACGAAAACATAACATAACATAAACATAACATAAACCCACGCCTATATCCCCGAAGGGGTAGGCAGAGGTGCTATAGCACCCACATTTCGCCAGTTTATGTTTAGGTCCCAATGTAATAGGTGGCGAGCCTATTGCCATTAACCGGGCACTTATAAACCTGCGATAAATACACACATAACTTCGAAACGCATCGAAAAGTCATTGGTGTGTGCCATGGTAAAACCTGGGATCGAACCCGAGACCTCGTCTCAGCAGTCCATTACCCATACCACTAGGCTACCGCGGCTATTTACATACGATACATATTTATATACGAAAACATCTCATAATTTAAAAAGTCAAGGGGCCATCACACCCATTTTTACCATCACATCAGCACACCGGAGGAACTCATGAGCGCTTCGGAGAACGCAATCCAAATAGCCGCACAAAGGTTAAAAATAAATTTGAGAGTCGATATGCCATTGATCCGATAGAAGAGAAAAATATTCGATTATAATAATATGTGAGAGTTCAGTGACACTAGTTTAAATACTAACGCGGTTTAATCACGAGAAAAATACCAGAAGTTTGACGCTAGCTACGTCCATGGTCTTACAGTGCTTACATTTAAAAAAGGGCATGTACCCTTAATGATGACATTTTATGCACATTTTGTTGTTTTTGTTTTCGTAAGGCCTCCCCGGAGAGTACGTGAGCTTGTCTGCCAGCTGAGTGGTATAAAAAATACAGAAACATCTGCAGCATTCGTTACGGATCATTGGAGCCCTAACATGCGACAACTGGCCTAACTACACAGCTTCGATATCGCCAGTGGGTTGTGGATTTGAGATGACAGTCTTTTCACGGAAAATATCCAAGTTCCGTCGTTTCGTATTAAAATCAAAACCGGCCCAACTAAGTGGAGAAAAAACTCGGAGAAGGATGAACTTACCGCAGCGAGAAGAGATTCTGGAACACGCCATTGAATATCTCGCTTATATTATTGTATGTAAGGTCCACAGTGTGAAGCTCGAACAGTTTGGGGAACGCCATCTTCGGTATAGACTCGATACGGTTGTGTGAAGCGTTCAGGATTTGGATACCAGACATGTTTTGAATTGGTATCTGAAAGAAAAAAGCAATGTTATGTGTTTTGGTATATATTAAAAGAGATAGAATGAGTGGACGAAAATACAGCCTACTTGTCACTCCAACAAACCACCCAACATGTTATCTAACATGTTGGCGAACATGTTGTCCATTTTGTAGGCAAATATGTTCGCTAGTTTTTTTATTCTATTATTTCTAACATACCTGGCTAAAATCTGTAAATTCGTTATACGAGACTTGCAATTGATACGCGTAGCTGTTCTCATCGAAAGCCATCCTGCTGATCAGCGAGAGGTTGTTGTGACTGAAGTCCAGTAGAGTCATATTGTTGCAGTTCTGGAATGCCTCGGACTCTATGGTGGAGAGCGCGTTGTGGGATATGTTCACGACCGCCTGGTATAAATCTGTGAATGCTTGCTTCTCGATAATTGTGATTTTGTTTTCGGCGAGATTTATTATCTGTAAATTAAAAAAGTTGGTTCACTCTATGAGATTATTCTACTAATATTACAAACGTGAAAGTTTGTGAAGATGTTTGAATGTTTGTTCCTCAAACACGCTCGAACGGCTGAACGGATCCGGCTGAAATTTGGTACAGTGATAGATTATAGTCTGAAATAACACAAGCTAGCTACTTTTTTTGCCTTGGAATAGGTTTGGATGCGGGCGGAGCAAAAACTATTCTATGTTTTTTACTGTTACTTTCTTCTAACCTAACTTTGATTGCTATCTACCGATCCCCATCACACAGACAAACGGACAATTTTATTTTTTCCCTTGACAAAATTATTAATTCTTTGAATAAATGCTCTACAGTTATTGTGACTGGTGATATAAACATAAACCTACTAAATCTATCGGACGGCTCGGTGTTAGATTACTCGTACCTCATGTCTGAGCATGGTCTGACTCAGGTTATCTCAGGACCAACCAGATTGAACAGTTGTCTAGACCACATATTTATCAGTTCAAGACATCAGGACGTGGTAGGGATAGTTTGCGATGTTGATATTACCGACCACCGCATGGTAATGATGGGATGTAATACGGCCACTCCAAGCAGATTAAAAATCCCACAGCGCACAATTAATAAAGTTGATTTCCCAGCGCTCGTCGAAGAACTGAAAAACTGTGATTGGATGGAAGTGGTATCTGAGACGGATGTAAACAAGGCAACTAATACGTTTCATTCAATTTTAGATAGCAAATCGAAAATGCACACTTCTGTAAAAAAAATAAGTCGCTCGAAATTTATATGGAAACCGTGGATCACCCCTGGTCTCATAAAATGCATGAATCACAGAGTCAAACTGCACCAGGTATACAGAAAACACCCAAATGACAAAGCTAAAAAACTTATCTACACTCGTTACAGGAACTTTTTTACAAATCTGATACGTAAAATAAAACATGAGTATGACAGTCAAAGGCTGGAAGAAAGTAAAGATAGCACTAAGAGCCTATGGAGAACTATAAAAGATATCACTGAGCAAGATATCAACAAAAAATGTAATACTGACTTGCTTAAATTTAAATCTACCCCACAAGAATCGGTTAACAACTGCAACGAGTACTTTTCTACTGTTGGTGCTGACTTAGCAACAAAAATTCTGTCTAACATAAATGAAACCCTAGAGTCAGTGGTCTACAAACAGAAATTAGGAGAACCAGCTGCCACTACCTTTTTCTTGCAGCCTACTGACGTCTATGAAGTTGACAGATTTATAAGCAACCTCAATAGTGATAGCGCTGCAGGTACAGATGCATTCACGCCTCGATTGATTAAGGAAATTCGTAAGGAAATTATAAACCCGCTAACCCATATTATCAATCTTAGCCTAAGCTCTGGGATATTTCCTGATAAATGGAAAGAAGCTCAGGTGGTTGCTATACACAAGAACGGATCGAAGCAAGATCCTGCGAACTATAGGCCCATATCTTTGTTAGGAATATTTTCTAAAATCTTAGAAAAAACCGTGAACAGTCGTCTGATATCTTACCTCGAAACAAACAAGCTGATATCGGATAAACAGTTTGGGTTCCGACGCAGCAAATCTACAGAAGATGCAGTAACTCTTCTAGTCAACCATGTGACAAACTATCTGGATAGTAATGAAAAGTGCTTGGGAGTTTTTGTAGATCTTGCGAGGGCTTTTGATACAGTGGCTATTCCGATACTTTTAAAAAAACTAGAGGTTTTTGGTATTAGAGGCATGCCTTTGGAATGGTTTAAAACATATCTATCAAACAGACGCCAGCATGTAAAAATAGGAGAATATGTCAGCACCAATACAACTAACACATTCGGAGTACCACAAGGAAGTGTCCTTGGCCCAACGCTATTCATTATCTATATGAATGACATCCATAACACAATTGGACCACATGCGGAATCCATTTGTTACGCGGATGACACTGCTATTCTATTTCACGGCAAATCATGGGCATCAGTGCATGAAAATGCACAAAAAACAATGACAGACTTAAAACAATGGCTGGACAAAAACCTACTGTCTCTTAATGTTAAAAAAACTAATTACCTGTGTTTTTATAAAACTAAAGCGTCTGAACCCAAACTGTTATATGCCGTTAAAATCCACTCTAGCAATTGCAAATCAACCATATGCTCCTGTGATTCGATCCAAAAGGTAGAATGCATCAAATATCTCGGCGTTATAATTGACCCTAGACTCTCTTTCAAACCCCATATCGAAGAAGTGGCAAAGCGTGCCAGGAAATTGATTTACATAATGAAGTTGCTACGCAACTCTGCCAATAGAAGAGTTCTGCACCTCGTATATACTGCATTATGTGAATCAATTATCTGTTACTGTATTCCGGTATGGGGTGGCGTCGGCATATCCATTATGCTGCTCCTTGAGCGAGCACAAAGATCAGTATTGAAGGTCATGTACAGGAAGCCCTTCAGATTCTCCACCGAAGCTCTTTATAAAGAATCCTCCACACTTAATGTTCGGCAATTGTACATCCTTAAAATGGTTCAAAAACAACACAAGATAGTCACACAGTCACAAAACTATCCCCAACTCCTTGAGCGTAGAGTTTACAAAAGCGAACCATTTCGAGTGAGAACTAGTTTTGCACAGCATATGCAGGAATTTATGCTCTGTTATATATATAATAGAATCGCAAAAGTATGCACCATTAAGCACTGCAGAACAAGTCAGGTCAAAATTACTGTTCAGAAATACCTTCTATCATTATCGTATTCTGAGTCGGAATCTATAGTAACAGTAGCCACATAAGAAACACATACATAAACACACATATACACTCTCATACACATACAAACACACACACACACACACACGCACAGACACACACACACACACACACAAAAACAGACTTTCAGACATACATACACCAGTTCTTTTATGCATTCAGTGCGTAGACTGATAGTCTAATTCTGTGCCCGTACTGATAGTCTAATTCTGTGCCCGTAAGCTAAGTTTGTGATGTCTGCGTACAAGACTTTCACCCATTAATCTGTTATGTATTCTCTTTATTTATTTTTTTGTTGTTTTTACTCTGTGCATGGAATAAGCTAAATTAATTAGCAATTGTAGCATAATAATCAGCCGTACGCTAATGGGTAAAACTCAGTTGGAAATACTACATAAAAACCCCACGAGACAGGCTAGACCTAGTGTGGGGTTGATAGTTTAACTTCTCTGTTTTTCTGTAATAAATCTTAGTAATGTACCTATATTAGAATGAGGAGAATGTAAATTGTAATTTTCTTTTTTGTTAAAAAAAAAAATAAACGATTGTTGTTACCTCTGCATATTTCACTTGCTGGAACATCTGGAAGTCCACTTTGGGAATCTTGTTCCTCGCCAGGTCCACGGTACCGATGCGGGTCACAGAAGCGAAGGTGCCTCGCCCGACGTCAGCTATCTGATTGTCTTGGAGATACAGACGTCTGTGAAATACAAAAAATATATTTAAAAAATAAGGGCATTGCTGTGGACTCAATTTAGCAAATCTTTGATTCTTTAGCAAATAGATAGCTGACAGCCTCTGTGGCGTAGCGGTGGTGCATTCAAATGCTACGACAGGGGGCGCGGGTTCGATTCTCATTCAGTGCCAATATTTGTATGCATGAATATGTCTATTTGCATTCGTCTGTGTGTTTCTATGTATAATATGTATGTATTTACAAAAAGAAACAAAAGTATAAAAGTATATTTATTCGCATTCTGGAACCCATAACACAAGTTATTTAAACTATGCTTACTTTGGGTCTAGAAAGCGCTGTGTAGAATTTCGTATTATTTTAATTATTTGTTAACGTGTAGATGACACATATGTGTCAAGATAGAGATAGATAGATGCAACGATAATATGTGTCAATACAAATGCCAAGGTGATGGCGATTAATGCCAAGGTGGTAAATAAATTAGAATTTGTTAAGCTACTTCCGTCGTCGACTGTACATATAACTTTAAAAATTAAAAAAAAATCCAAGCAAAACTTACCTCAAAAGTCTCATCCCTTTAAAGCTATTGGTATCCAATTTCTTTATTTTATTGTTATCCAGATGTAATACTTTTAAAAGTGTATTTCTTGCGAACATACCTCTGAAAACCAAATATGTTACTTATTTAATAAGAATTGCTAAATTTAGATTAAGAATTGCAAAAAGCGACGACAGCCTAGAGGCGTACGTAACGGACTGCTGAGACGAGGTCTCGAGTTCGATCTCCAGTCGCCCCGGGTACACACCTCTGACTTTTCGTAGTTAACTCGCTTAATAATGTACCCGGTAGATGGCAATAGGCTCGCCCCCTATTACATTGGGACCTTAACATAACTGGCGAATCGTGGGTGTGTAATACACCTCTGCCTACCCCGTCAGGGATACAGGCGTGAAGTTATGTTTATGTGTTATGTTATAATAAGAATTAACATATGGAAATAAAACTATTTTTACGGATTCTATCGCGACTTATTTAATGTTATTTTCATTGATCTCGACGTTTCGGTTGCTTTTCAGCAGCCATGGTCACGGGGCGACTAAAGATGGTTGTTGTCTTGTAGTTTGAAGTGAAAGTTATCTCAAAGTACCCGAACTATGTTGAATTGTTGGTGTTACTATTTACGCAGAATGAGCTCACAGTGTCATGAAGTCTTGTTGTATTTTGATTTTTCTTGGAAAACACACACACACAACATACATATATAAAAAAACACATATTATTACTGCCAGTCACTTTTATTGTAATTTTTTTTTATATGTGTATAATGAAAATTTAATAAACAAGTTAAAAAACCTGATGTAGATTTAGGTTTCTCTAGTTATTATATTAGTTAAGAATAGCACTTTTAGATATACCATTTTTTAAATTATAATTATTTATTCTTACAATTTGTTTTATGTATTATTTTACAGCAGACCGCATATTTATTTGAATAAAAATAAATATGCTGTCTGCTGTCTCTGCCTACCCCGGAGGGAAAAAGGCGTGGTCATATGTATGTATGCATTTACTACCCATGTATATATTATATGTTATTATAAACCCCGCGACATAGCTATAAACACTCCCAACTAATTCATCTTTCAAACAAAAAAAAAACAAAATCATAATCGGTTTATCCGTTCCGGAGCTACAAAGCCGCAGACAGACACACACAGACACCTCAAACTTACGAGTATAACACCCCGTTGGTTTTGCGTCGGGTGTTAAAAGCCAAACCACAAAGTATTTGGATTTTGTTAGTGAAAGAATTTAAAAAAATATTTTTAATAAAATTGCGGACATACAAATATACTATACAAAATAACAAAACTAACTCACCTGGGTATGTCTGTGATTTGATTATAACTAGCATTACACCAGCCCAACTTATTAAGGTCACCAATATGACTTCCATCAAGCTTGGCAATACTGTTATGACTGAAAAACCAAAAATATAATCAAAATAAATATTCAGACACTAGCTGCAGCCGGCAGCTTCGCTCGCGTGAAATTCTGATCCCCTTCCCGCAACCCGCGGGAACCTATTCCAGGGATAAAAAGTAGCCTTTGTCTTATTCCAGAAAATCCAAATCCCGGTGGTAAATTCAGCCAGATCCGTTAAGCCGTTAAAGCGCGATTGAGTAATAAACATACAAATATCTTCACAAACTTTCACATAGGTTTAGATCGGAAAAAGAGAACATCTAGGACGGGACTTGAACCCGCGACCAGTCCCTTACAGAGGGAATGCTCTGACCAACTGAGCTACCTAGACACGTCCCAGATATTCGAAACTCTCCGATATATTAAATACGTATCGGGCAACGCTGGCGCCATCTAACGAAATGCTTGCGAAACTTTCACATTTATAAATATCTTGTTGGTACATATACACTCCTAACTACAGAACATATACAGAGAGGTGTTGTAATTAGATTTCAATTGAATTTCCTATGAAGGATGCGGAGCTGCGGATGTGGTGAAGAAGAGTTAGATTTCGCCCACTTCTTTATTTTCCACCTGCCGGTCAATAGCAAAACTACCTACTTCATTCGATATCGCTACGTAGTACAACTATCTCACACTAGATGTCACTAGAAGTAACAGGGACAAGCTCAGATACAGAGTGTTTTCTATGTCGATGTCACTTCGTAGTATAACTATCTCACACTAGATGGCACTAGAAGTAACAGGGACATGCTCAGATACAAAGTGTTTTCTATGTCGATGTCACTTCGTAGTATAACTATCTCACACTAGATGGCACTAGAAGTAACAGGGACATGCTCAGATACAAAGTGTTTTCTATGTCGATGTCACTTCGTAGTATAACTATCTCACACTAGATGTCACTAGAAGTAACAGGGACAAGCTCAGATACAAAGTGTTTTCTATGTCGATGTAACTTCTTAGGCCCAATTTCACCAAAGTCGAGTAAGTTTTATTCCAGGGATAAAGTCACAAGTTACTCTCAGATAACCAAATTCGCATTTCACCAACTACTTAACCTCAGATTAAAGAAGTTACACGAGAGTAGTCCTTATTCCGCCGATTATTGCGGTTCTTTAGCTTATTCTTCGGATAAAATCAAGATGGCGTCAAACTTTTGTATCAGCTGATTATTGACATTTTAACTGTTTTAAGGTAGAGTTGCTCAGAGGATGGTAGGTACTTTTGATTTGAATCCGATTTTTGTGGAAAACACGGAAATTTTGTTTAAAATATCTATTGTAAGTACAAAGGTAGATAGGTATTTTATTTGTAGGGCACGCCGCAATAGCGGCGGTAAGGCCCATCATGGAGGATTGGCTAGAGAGGCGACACGGAAGCCTCTCGTACCGACTGACGCAGGTGATCTCCGGGAAGGGGTGCTTCGGGGACCACCTGCATCGAATCAGGAAGGAGCCAATGCCTGAGTGTCATCACTGTGACGCGAGCGAGGACTCAGGGCTGCACACGCCGGCGGACTGCCCGGCGTGGGAGGTGCCGAGGCGTGACCTCGTGGCAGCCATCGGGGTGGGAGTCCTCTCGCTCGGCAGCATGATTGCGGCAATGGTGCGGAGCGCGAGCGCGTGGGCCGCCGCCACCTCCTTCTGCGAGCATGTGATGCTCGAGAAGGAGATGGCGGAGCGCGCCCGGGAGAGGTTCAGAACCCTCCCGGCCCGCCGAGCCCGCAACATGCTCGCCTCGCGTCGCAGGCGACTCAGGCGCCGGAGGTCGCTTAACGACCTCCGTCCTCCATGAGCGCAGGCCTGGGGGTGGCGGGTGAGGCCGCCTGTCACCCCAGCAGAAGCAGGCCGGGACGGTGGGGCGACTAGCGCCCCTCCCCCAAACCGGGGCAAGACGGGGACACCGTGGTTCCCAAACCCGAGGGGGCCATCTCGAAACCGGAGATGGCCCAGGGTCAGTCGGGGTGCGAGGGATATGCTCTATGGGCAACCTTACACCCCGGCGTCTGCAGACCCGAGACGGCGTGCGGTTTTAGTTTAGGTATTTTATTTGTATGGAAATGCAGCGTTTAAGAAGAATGGTATCCGACAGCGAAAACGATAGTGAAGATGACTTTGATATCGTATCACGACGCCCTCGGTGGATTAAAGAACGAACTGAGCATTTTTACAATTACGACGAAAAGGACTTCATGGTTAGATTTCGACTGTCTAAAGCAGCGGCATACAATCTATTATTAAGAATCGAATATCAATTAGAATTTATTTCTGAGAGGTGAGTGAAACATAATTTTATAGTACATACCATTTGAGTACCTTGGTATTTTATGGTTATGTCGGGCTTGAACCGACTAAAACCGCACGCCGTCTCGCGTCTACAGACGCCGAGGTGTACGTGACGCGGCGAGCATGTTGCGGGCTCGGCGGGCCGGGAGAGTTCTGAACCTCTCCCGGGCGCGCTCCGCCATCTCCTTCGCGAGCATTAGATGCTCGCAGGAGGCGGTGGCGGCGGCCCACGCGCTCGCGCTCCGCACCATTGCCGCAATCATGCTGCCGAGCGAGAGGACTCCCACCCCGATGGCTGCCACGAGGTCACGCCTCGGCGCCTCCCACGCCGGGCAGTCCGCCAGCGTGTGCAGCCCTGAGTCCTCGCTCGCGTCGCAGTGATGACACTCAGGCGTTGGCTCCTTCCTGATCCGATGCAGGTGGTCCCCGAAGCACCCCTTCCCGGAGATCACCTGCGTCAGTCGGTACGAGAGGCTTCCGTGTCGCCTCTCTAGCCAATCCTCCATGATGGGCCTTACCGCCGCTATTGCAGCGCGCCCTGCGCTTGGTCGCCCAAGTCGTTCCTTCCACTCTACCACGATGGCACAATAAAACAATAATTCAAATCCCAGACGTTAACAACAGAAACAGAACAGAACACTTGAATTAATATTTTGTCAAAATAACCACGTGCCACAGATGTGCAAACTGATATATTATCCTACTTATTTAAAAATGACCTTTTTTTTTTTTTTTTTTTTTTTTTTTTTTTTTCGTGCGGAAATCCCTTCGGATACCCCCCCGCGTGCCAGCGGGGGCGGTTATGTCGGGCTTGAACCGACTAAAACCGCACGCCGTCTCGGGTCTACAGACGCCGGGGTGTAAGGTTGCCCATAGAGCATATCCCTCGCACCCCGACTGACCCTGGGCCATCTCCGGTTTCGAGATGCTGTTAGTTTATAAAGAAAGTAGCCTATTGAATTTAGGTGCATACACGTCGATTCGTTCATATGACCATTTATGACTCTTTTAAAATCTGGCACAGATTATCAAAACGCTATTCCAAAGAATAGCTATTCGAAGAGTAAATGTTCGGCTGTGCTTGTTGGTGAAACGTATTATGAGTTATGCGGGAGTAAATGTGGCGAGTAAATTTATCTTTAGTATAGTTATTCTCGGATATCGACGCCGTTGGTGAAATTGGGCCTGCAGTATAACTATCTCACACTTGATGTCACTAAAAGTAACAGGGACGAATTCAGGTACAAAGTGTTGCCATTTAGCATCGAGTAGAATTATTTTTAGACACTGAGGCGAAGAAAGCTGGGACGAGCCGGGAATGGGTTCCTGTGGGTTACGTATTTCACACGAGGAAACAATAATTACCTGATATCCAGAACCTCTGTGTCCCTCAGACCTCTGAACTGATTCCTTTTCAACGTCGACAGCTTGTTGCCGTGTAGATCCAATGTTTTTAATTTTCTAAGCACCTGTAATAAATACAATATTTACTTCGAAACCTTCACGTTACATTATACGCAATACGCTATAGATGTAGCTAGGGGAGGGGGGTTCAACTAAAGTACAAATCAAAATCAATTATTCTGTATAGACCGTTAAAACGGCACTAACAAAACGTCAAAGTCACTCAATTTCTTACTGGTCATGGTAACTTTAAGAGCAAGCTGCGACATCTTATTCTGAATATGGCCAAACTGTCCATCATATACTTTGAAAGTGTACTATTTGGCAAAATGAACGTACTCCTATGTTGAATAGTTACAGATGACAAGTGGAGCGGTATACTTTTTTTTTTTTATACCACATGGTGGCAGACAAGCACACGGCCCACCTGATGGGAAGCAGTTACCGCGGCCTATGGACGTGTGCAACACCAGTGGCGTCACACTCGCGCTGCCGACCCTGTAAAGGAAAGGGGATGGGAAAGGAGTTTGGGAGGGGATGGGAAAGGAGTTTGGGCTTCGGCACTCTCACTCACCAAACGGAACGCAACAGTTCAAATACTGTTACTTGGCGTCGATATTCTGTGAGAGGGTGGTGCTTCCCCGGTCGAGTCGGCCCATTCATGCAACGGCCAAAATCACTGTTACTTGACTCTACCACCTACCTTTTTTTTTTTTTTTTTTTTTTTTTTATCGTGCGGAAATCCGCGGATCTCGTATCAACTGGGGTAAATATCCGTGCATTTAGGCGTTTTTGCTATACTTGCTATACTTTTATAGGAATCCAATATAGCACTTAGGACCCTTTTTTTATTTGTACGGAAATCCCTTCGGATACCCCCCGCTGGCCAGCGGGGGCGGTTATGTCGGGCTTGAACCGACTAAAACCGCACGCCGTCTCGGGTCTACAGACGCCGGGGTGTAAGGTTACCCATAGAGCATATCCCTCGCACTCCCTGACCCTGGGCCATTCGCAATGTCCCCTCTGATAACAGCAGAGGGGTACCTGGAGCGGCCCCCACCCCCGCGGGCCTTGCAGGCCCGCCATGCCCCGACCCCCTCGTGCAATGGGGTCAGCTGGCCCTGAAAAGGGCCGGTTGGTCAGACTCTTGGCCGTTGACGTTGACGCCAGCTACTCCAGAGGAGCAATCAATGATGCGTCTTCGCCCACTTTGCCCAGGGTGCACCAAACTTGGAGGTGATCCAACCAGTCGCACCCCAGCACTTAGGACCCATAATATTTATGTCCGTGGTGTTTATCTCTTTTATAGGTAGTTTGCCTGTTTGTGTCTTCTGTCTCCCGTTTGCTAAGGAGGAAAGTAGATTTATTATATTCCGAACTCCTCCAATTTACTTTCACTTAATTTCAATGCGGGTTCCAAGACAGTTTCTCTTTCCCTGGGACTTCCCAGGTCATGTCATTACTTGGCGTGTTCATGTGTCTCTACTGGTGATCCTTGTGTACAGGAGTTACAGTAGTGGGAATGAAGGTGGGATTACTCCCATACAAAAGAATGTTTAGCAAATAGTCCTAAGAAGACTCCGGTAATTAACTCAGCTGAGTTTTTTGGTCTATTCACAAACAAATTATAATGTTCATAAGTATCAATATTTTTTTATAGATTGAGATCGGAAAACGAGAACATCTAGGACGGGACTTAAACCCGCGACCAGTCCCGTATAGGGGGAATGCTATGACCAAAATGCTTGCAAAATCATTTGTGTTTCCGTAAGTTCGCAAGAATTACGGTAGATGTCTCCAGTATCGCCTTGAAACTTATATAATATATCGGAAAATTTCAAATATCTGGAACGTGTCTAGGTAACTCAGTTGCTCAGAGCATTCCCCCTGTAAGGAACTTGTAACTCATTGAATCAATCTTTTTTTAAAATTATAATCCTTATTTATTTAGGAGATTTCGGCCTAAGAGGCCATGCCAGCTCCAACATACCCTGAGCTTACATATGACTTAAAATTATCTAATGTACATACATGTACACTGCGCTTTCACAATATGTCATTTTCATATGTATCATATGTCATTTTATAAACTAGAATGGCAGCTTCAGAGAGAGGTTTGGCCAGAATGGTATTGAATCTCCCAATATTCATCGATCGTGTATCAGCAACTACCAATAAAGCCAATCTTAATACCACGGTTCGGACACACTCCACCAACAGATGGTGTACATCCTCAGAACTGCTAGTGGGACATGTCCGGAACGAATTCTATGAGTTATAAACACGTATTTTATAGATTTAAATAGGAAAAAGAGAACATGTAGGACGGGACTTGAACCCGCGAACAGTCCCTTACAGGGGGAACGCTCTGACCAACTGAGCCACCTAGCCACGTCACAGATATTCTAAATTCTCCGATATATTATATACGTCTTAAGGCGACGCTGGAGCCATCTACCGTAATTCTTGCGAATTTCACGTATTTTATATTAATAATAATGTCAATCGAAATATAATGTTTTGTTTGAGTAGCATGACAGAGAAAACCTATCAAATATCAAAAATCGAAAAGCCTATTATTATTTACATACACATAACTTCACGCCTGTATCCCCGAAGGGGTAGGCAGAGGTGTATTACACACCCACGATTCGCCAGTTATGTTTAGGTCCCAATGTAATAGGGGGCGAGCCTATTGACGTCTACCGCGCAAACATTATTTTAATACACACATAACTACGAAAAGCCCGAGGTGTGTGCCCGGGGCGACTGGGGATCGGATTCGAGACCTCGTCTCGGCAGTCCGATACGTACACCACTGGGCTAGAGCAGTTTGCATCTAATCTTTTCTATATCTAATCTTTATAAACGTCGGTAGCTTAGTGGTTAAGGAGTCGACCTTACAATCGAGAGGTCTCGGGTTCGAATCCTGGCCATTACACTACCGACGTGAACCCACTCCTAACTCAAGCAATTTAGCTTAGCTGGAAGCTTAGCTTAGGGGGAATATTAGTAATTTCGGTTGCTAATATTCTTTAAAAAAAAAAAAACTATTATTATTTCTAACTTAAAAAAAGGTCCGAGAGAAATCCATTCCACACTTTACCTGAAAAGCTTCTACAGGTATATCGCTAATAAGTCCGTTCGAAAGATGTAATCTCTCCAGCTTCCCCGCAGCCAGGCTCCCAGCAAAGATGTCCTTATCCAACTTCGTCATGAGATGACCATCTATCGATAGTGTTGAGACGTTTCCGAGGATCTGTCAAAAAATAACACCTTCTATTTTTAATCTTTATATATAAAAATTACGTGTCACGTTGTTTGTCCGCGATGGACTCCTATACTACTCAACCGATTTTAAATTTGATTTGCACACCGTGTGCAATTTGATCCAACTTGAAAGATAGGATAGCTTACATCATCTTACATTCATCGCGGTGGCGGCGAATGTCCGCCGGCAACCCTGGGGTTATCCTTTCGAGGGCTTACCCGGGGTGCCCGGCAACGGACACTTGGGGAGGACACCGTGCGGTTTTAGTCGAGACACGACACCCCCGCTGGCCGGCGGGGGGGTATCCGAAGGGATTTCCGCACGGTAAAAGCTTACATCTCAATTTATAGTCGCAATATTATTTTAATGCAAATTATTTGTCTATTATTTGACAGTCACAATTATCTGTTAGCTCCAAACGACAATCACTAGATACATAGTATGAAACAAAGTCGCTTTCTCTGTCCCTATATCCCTATGACCCTATGTATGCTTAAATCTTTAAAACCACGCAACGGATTTTGATGCGGTTTTTAGGTAGATTTCGATGAAATCGATCTACCTATTGGTTTATTGACTACTGTCGAATTTAAAAAAAAAATCTTCATAGGAAGTCTAGTTATGACCCCCTGAGTCCGAAATGACCACTGGTCAAAAAGTTTATATACATATATATATGTATGTATGGTTCCACTTCCCAAAATTTGCGGCACTCTCACGGTCGCATTTTTGCCCGGATCGCTTTCAAACTGCGGTCAAAAATTGTTTGGGTGTAAACTTAGTTTAAGTTCGTGAACGGGTGGAATCCGGCCTAAGGGGACGGTAGGGCCTCACTTTTTGTGAAATCAGTTTTTCCTCAAAATTTCACGTTCCATGAAAGATATTCGAACCGTTCTAATTTTATCCCATAGGATACATGAATACCAACAACTTTTAACTATAAACCTATAAGATTAAAACTTTAACTAAAAGTGGAGGGGGAAAAAACCAAAATTTTTCGGGAAAAAAATCATAACTTCTAACCGGTGAACATTCTTGCTGTAGGAAACATTTTTAATCGATAGGCCATTTTTAAGTCTAAAATAAATGTCTGAAAAGTTTTTCGCTAAAAGTTACCGTTTTCGAGAAAAAAAAATTAAACATGTTAAAAAATAATATTAATTGCTTCACGAAATCTACCTGTGCGTTCCCCCTGCGGGAACGGATTTTTTAATAGATAGAGTGAATAAAGAGGAAGGTTTATATGTATAATAACATCCATTGCACCCGTGCGAAGCCGGGGCGGGTCGCTAGTATTATATAACACGAACCTTAGCCACAGCAACGCGTGACCCGGGTCTGCTAATAATGTATAATAACATCTATAGACAGACCGACAAAAGTTAAAAAAAAAAAAGGTTTGTTGCTGCAAGTACCATGTACCTCTGGGCGTAGCGGTAGTGCATTCGACTGCTACGACAGGGGGCGCGGGTTCGATTCCCACTCATTGCAAATATTTGTATGTCATGAATGTGTCTATTTACATTGGTCTGGGAGTTTCTTTGTATATATGTATGTATTTACAAAAAAAAGTATATAAGTATGTTTATCCGCATTCTGGAACCCATAACACAAGCTAGTTAAACTATGCTTACTTTGGGTCTAGAAAGCGCTGTGTAGAATGTCGTAGAATATTTATTATTATTCCCATCATCAAAGTAATTCACGCCTACCCCCTAGTTTGGGAGAGGCGGCAAGATAACCCCGGCGAGGTGGGCAACAGTCGGCCGCCGGGGCGTTAGGGCGATTGGCAGAGGAACCGCCGGACTATTCGGGCATTGTCGAGCAAGACCGCTTTCTGCATCTTGGCCGCCACCGACTTCCCACCGATCCCGACCCTCTCAAGATGGACTGAGAGGCTCTTTGGGATCAAACCATTCGCTGAGACCACAACTGGGACTATTTCTGTGGACCCCACCCTCCACATGTCGGTAACCTCGTGCGCCAGGTCCAGATATTTATTATTTTATTATTATTATACATTAATTTGCATTAATTGTAAAGCTGTTATTTTACCGTTACAAACAGACACTTCAATTTTAGTTATTTGTATAGGTGTGTATGGCAACCGTGTCGAATATGTCGGTGTCGATAACTGTGCCAATGTCAAACGTGCGGTGGAAATTAATTTATACTAGCTGACCCAACAGAAGTTGTCCAGCCTTAACTTTGAATCCTACTAATCTATATATCTATATACATCGACAACGTCTGTGGCGTAGTGGTACTAGGTTTGAAGATATTTATTTTCCAAAAGACAATTACATTGTCACTTACATGAAAACATAAATTACAATGGTCCTTGTGGAACTTACTGTAACGTGGGAAACAAATATACCGAAGGACCACACAATAAAGAAAAATAAATACTATGATCTTACAAACGAATTAACCAAAAGTTACGTGGTTAATTTGTATGCAGTGGAAGTGGGAGCGAGAGGCATACCAGCAAAATCTCTCTATAAACTACCTAAAGATCTAGGCCTAGCGAGAGCTAAAATAAACTCATTACTAGGACGAATGTCTAAAGCGGCACTAGTAGGTTCGCATCAAATTTGGTTAGGCAGGGAGGGGAACTTGGGTAGTGAAGGTGAGTGTTGATGTACATCAACAAAAGGGGCCCCTTCTAAACCTACACTTGGGTCGCAAGTCCCAGGCACTGTCCCGAGTTCCCAACTCAGCAACGCGATGGACCCGGCACCCGCACGGAGAATTCATGGATTGCTAAGAATATGGGTCTCTGTAGGCTATTTGTTGTAGAACATTTCCTGCCGACTAAGTCCAAAACATTAGCGCTAACATTACAAGTTAATAGTTTTCAGATATGTATCTATAGTGATAATCGTGATTTGAAGACATTAATTGCGGTAGCTTGTTATAAATCTTTGCTCCTTCGAAAGTGATGCTTCCTTCCCGTAGTCGGTTCTTACTTTTGGTAGTACTAGTATGCTGGGTCGGCGGAGGCTGCGTTTGCAGATTTTTGTTTTTTTATAAAAGTTAGGTTGGTATGAATAGTTTTATCTAGATTTTTTTTTATATTTGGGACACGTCAATTTGACTTCACCTCGCCTGATGGTAAGTTGAAGGTAAAGTCTCAGGAAAGAGGATCACCATTACATACACGTATGTTAACAATGGTGGCACTCAGCTTGCGGCCTCATCAGAAGAGGATTGTCGTCGCAGCACCGCGTGACACCCACCGGTCCCACTAGTGCTGCGACCACGATCCCCCTGCCCGGCTATGCACTTGCTGACCCCTGAACGCAATCAAACCGAAATTGGATTACTATGGAGGGTTTTTCGCAATCGTGCACGGTGGTACGCACCCGGCCGAATTTTGTGATAAATTTGTGTCATCAAATTTCTACTACCAGTAGCAGTTTCTTCATTATTATACAAGTATTTATACTCGACGAGGCTTTGAGGTCGATCGTGGAGTCTATACTGAATGTCGCCCTTGATGAGACTCAGTGGAGACAGGCGACACTCCCTGTTAGGTACGGCGGTATCGGGGTGCGGTGTGCTCGGGATGTGGGGGTGCCGGCTTTCTTGGGGTCAGCGCATGGGGTGTCGGGCCTTGTCACTTTAATTCTTGGCTCCAATGGTGACGGGGTGAGCGTGCCTTTTGCAGCTGATGCCGAGTCAGTTTGGGTGGTCCGCAGTTCGGGAGCGGCGAGCCCTGTTTCTCGTTGTGTTCAGCGCGCTTGGGACGACGTTGTTGCTGGGCAGGTTAAGGCCCAATTGATGGAGGGTGCCTCAGGAGCTGATGTGGCCAGACTTCGAGCTGTGGCTCAGCCGGAATCGGGAGCATGGCTGCACGCACTGCCTTCACCTCACCTAGGGACCTTGCTAGACGACGACTCATTGCGTGTGGCGGTGGCGCTCCGCCTGGGCTGCAGGGTGTGCGAATCCCATAGATGCACCTGTGGTTCCATGGTGGAGGCCGATGGTCACCATGCACTGAGTTGTCGTAGGTGCGCAGGTAGGTTCCCGCGTCACCATGCTCTCAACGACATAGTCCGGAGGGCCCTGGCTTCGGCGGATGTCCCGTGCCTGCTTGAGCCGCCCGGTCTTAGCAGGTCTGATGGCAGGAGGCCGGATGGTATGACTTTGGTGCCATGGAAGAGCGGTAAGTGCCTGATATGGGACGCCACGTGCGTCAGCACTGTCGCTCCAAGCCACCTCGGTCGTACGGTCCGGTTTCCGGCCGCTGCTGCCGAGGATGCAGCTGCTGGGAAACGGCTCAAGTACGAGGCGTTACAGGCCCGGTATCACTTCGTTCCCTTCGCGGTGGAGACGATGGGTTGTTGGAGCGTGGAAGCAAAACGCTTTGTGGAGGACATAGGGCGTAGATTGAGAGAGAAGTCGGGTGACTCCCGCGCCGGATCGTACCTGGTGCAGAGGCTGGCCATCGCCATTCAAAGAGGTAATGCCGCCAGTGTGATGGGCACTTTTGCACCAGGTACAGGTTTGGGCGGTCTTTCTTTAGACGACCATAAATAACTATTTATGTAATTTAGTTTATAAGGTTTTGATAAAATAGTAAATTAAATGATAGTCAAATTCAAAAATAAATAAAACAGTATTTATATATATATATATATATTCTTTGTATATTTCGTCAGTTGGTGTTAGGCTTGGGTATAGTGCGTTCGACTCAGTGCAAATATTTAATTTGCATTGGTCTGGGTGTTTCTATGTATAATATGTATTTATTTACGAAAAAAAATAGTATTTAAGTATGTTTATCCGCATTCTCGAACCCATATGACAAGCACTGCTTAGTTTGGGTCTAGATGGCGTTGTGTAATTTGTCCTAAAATAAAAAAAATATGTATTTATAAAACTAAGTCGTGTTAGTGATGACGTTTATAACCCGGGAACGGGTGGACCAATTTTCATGCTCTTTGATTTCTAGATTTGTCTCTCTACTGTATTTTTTTGCGGAAATCCCCACTGCTACCGCAGTGGGGATAGTTATGTTGGACTCAAGGCGATCAAAACTACACGCCTTCTCGGGTCTCTCATGCCAGGGTGTAAAGCTTTTGAATGTTTGGATGTTTGTTACTCAATTACGCTCTAACGGCTAAACGGATCTGGCTGAAATTCGGTACAGGGATAGATTTCAGTCTGGAATACCACATAGGCTTTTTATCACTGGAATAGGTTCCTATGGGTTGCGGGAACGGGTTCCCATACATCCAATATATAAGGTGTCACAAAATTAGGTCTCTGAATTTGGTGAGATGACTTGGTATCGACAAAATATGTATTTGAAACAAAAAAAAATATAGGTACATAAAAAAATATATAAAAATACAAAATTAAAAATTAAAAAAAAACACCACCAGCGACCAGCGTCATGTGACGCGACGAGCCCGTGACGCACGTGGAAGGCGTGCAGTCCTCCTCGCAGTATTCTCCAAGCGGATGTGTGGGAAATACCTAAATCGCGACTAGCGTCACGTGTGCTCGTCGCATCACGTGCCGCTGGTCGCTGGTGGTGTTTTTTTTTTTTTCATTTTTATATTTATTCTTTTTTTATTTTACCCGATATTTTTTTTCTGTTTCAAATACATATTTTGTCGATACCAAGTCATCTCACCAAATTCAGAGACCTAATTTTGTGACACCTCATATAAGCGAATGTAAATTATACATACCTTAAAAGCCTCTTTCGGGAACTCCTTTATCATGGTATTCTTCAGATATAACTCTTGCATGGTCCTGTTCACTCCAGCGAATGCATACTCACCTACATCTTGTATGGGAGAATCTACAATCTCTAGCACTCGTATGATCGACCGATGAAAGAGAGAACCGAAGAGTTTTGCTGAAAGAAGAATTGTTTTTTTAAAGGAGAGCTGTATTAATATTATATATTAGAAGCGGCGATAGCCCAGTGGCGTACGTAAGGGACTGCCGAGGCGAGTTCTCTAGTTCGATGCCCAGTTGCCCCCTGCACGAGTTTTCATAGTGATG
Source organism: Cybosia mesomella (assembly GCA_946251805.1). Classification (NCBI taxonomy): domain Eukaryota; kingdom Metazoa; phylum Arthropoda; class Insecta; order Lepidoptera; family Erebidae; genus Cybosia; species Cybosia mesomella. Next base: position 12,345,354 of record OX276417.1, on the reverse strand, counting down.
TGTGTATTAAAAATGTTAATTATCGCTCGTTTATTATGTGCCCGGTAGACGGCAATAGGCTCGCCCCCTATTACATAACTGGCGAATCGTAGATGTGTAATATACCTCTGCCTACCCCTTCGGGGATACAGGCGTGAAGTTATGTGTGAGTGTATTAAAATTACAAAGCTAAAGAGTTTGGTTGTTTGCTTGGTTGAACGCGTTAATCTCAGGAACAACAACTATAAATTATTTTCGTGTATGATAGCCCATTTATCGAGGAAGGTTTAGGCTATTATATCATCACACTACTACCCAGGAGAACGGAGCAGTAAACATAAATGTCAACAAATTGGGCAAATTTACATACTTCATGGTAGAATGAATAAATTACGGACATGCAAGCGTGCCACAGGGGCGAAGCCGCGGGGTACAGCTATATAGTTATGGTCAACAAATCTAGATGTGAATAATAGAACGAGTTTTAGGTTTTTTTTTTACCACTCAGGTGGCAGACAAGCTCACGGTCACAAGGACACTTTGATAGTAAGCTAAGTTATGGAAGCAGGCGCGCCAATCAACCAATCATACATATATTAAACTATCTGTCCCCCGCGGCTTCGCCCCTTTTTTTTCGTGTGGAAATCCCCTCGTCCCCGTCGGCCAGCGGGGGCGGTTATGTCGGGGTTGAACGGATTAAAACCGCACGCCGTCTCGGGTCTACAGACGCCGGGGTGTAAGGTTGCCCATAGAGCATATCCCTAGCACCGCGACTGACCCTGGGCCATCACTGGTTTCGAGATGGCCCCCTCGGGTTTGGGAACCACGGTGTCCCCGTCTTGCCCCGGTTTGGGGGAGGGGCGCTAGTCGCCCCACCACCGTCCCGACCTGCTTCTGCTGGGGTGACAGGCGGCCGCGGGCATACTTGGCCCCGTGGCACCTATTTATCCCAAATATGCCTGTCAAACATTTTTTTATGCAATTTTATCAATTTTTCTCTCCGTAAGAACCATCCTCGTACTTCAAGGAATATTATAAAAAAAGAATTAACAACATCGGTTCAGCTGCTCTCGAGATTTGCGCTAAGCAACACATTGAGCGATTCATTTTTATATTATAGATTGATCACGGGCCTTTTGAGCCCTTTGAGCTAAAAAACGCGGCGATAACCCAGTGGTGTACGTAACGGACTGCTGAGATGAGGTCTCGAGTTCGGTCCCCAGTCGCCCCGGGCACACCCCTCTGTGACTATTCGTAGTTATGTGTGCATTAATAAATGTTAATTATCGCTCGCTTAATAATGTACCCGGTAGATGGCAATAGGTTAGCCCCCTATTTACATTGGGACCTTAACATAACTGGCGAATCGTGGGTGTGTAATACACCTCTGCCTACCCATTCGAGGATACAGGCGTGACCGGAGTACCTACTCCTCCTATCATAATTTAGTCTATTCTGGCTTTACGAGAGCGACTGCCGTATGATCTCCCAACCACCAGAGGCAAGTCTACGCCAGAGCCTCGTCTGACGATCAGCAGCTGATCAAAGATCTAGGAGGGATCTCACCCTGAAGACTCATATTTCCAGCAGCCCGTAGTATCTTTAAAATGAGTAAATATTTTACTGCCTTGAAAGAAAATGTCAGTATTGAAAAATCAGGCGTTTTACCAAGACAAAGACAACTCATTTGTCGTCCTATGCGAGCACAAAGGATAAAATCACAAAGCTGACATATTTCTGAAAAGAAACATAACAAACATAACTTCACGCCTGTATCCCCGAAGGGGTAGGCAGAGGTGTATTACACCCACGTTCCGCCAGTTATGTTTAGGTCCCAATGTAATAGGGGCGAGCCTATTGCCATCTACCGGGCACATTATTAAGCGAGCGATAATCAACATTTTAATACACACATAACTACGAAAAGTCACTACTGGGCTATAAAGAAAATATGCGGAAGAAAATATGGTCGCGGGTTCAAGTCCCGTCCTAGATGTTCTCTTTTTCCGATCTAAATCAATAAGATAAAGTAAGCATACAAAATGCTTAAAAATTTAATTGAATTAATTAGGCGGAGTCATCAAATTCATTGTTTCCGCAAGAATTACGGTAGATGGCTCGAGCGTCGCCTTAAGACGTATATAATATATCGGAGCATTTCGAATATCTGGGACGTGTCTAGATAGCTCAGCTGCTCGGCGCGTTCTCCCTGCAAGGGACTGGTCGCGGGTTCAAGTCCCGTCCTAGCTGTTCTCTTTTTCCGATCGAAATCTATAAGAAAAAGTAAGCATACAAAATGCTTAAAAATGTAATTGAAATACGTAATACATATTGTACACTTACAAATTTTACACTCCTTCAACAATAATTTTTCTATTGGCAACCCCATTCCAGCAATATTACCCAACCCTACACTGAGCACCGCTAAGCCGGTGTTTTCACACTTTATATATAATCCTGTATCGCTGCCTTTTTCACACACGCACGGGTACAATAATGTAATGCTTGCATCTGTGGGACAGTTATATGCAGGACCTGGCGGTATGTATTCCGAATTTGTGAATATGAGCAGTGTTGCCAGGGTAAATATTATTTGTGAGATCATGTTTGTGGGGGAGTTATCTGAAAAAAAAAAGAAAAGACGAGTTAATGATATAGTAAACAAAGTCAGAAGAGATTGATGCACAGGCAGGGCAAGGTGTAAAGGGATAAAAAATGATGGAGGCTTTTATCTAAGGGCACACCAGATTCTCCCGCCACACAGGCCGATGTGACAAAACAGCGTGCGGTTTTTGTCGGTTCGACTCCGACATGCCTACCTCACCGTTAGTTCTGGTGAGGTAAAGCAAATAAATAAATAAATACTCTACGACATTCTACACAGCGCTTTCTAGACCCCAAAGTAAGCATAGTTAACTATCTTGCGTTATGGCTTCCAGAATGCGGATAAACATACTTATATATACTTTTTTTTTTGTAAATACATACATATTATACATAGAATCACCCAGACCAATGCAAATAGACATCATTCATGCATACAAATATTTGCACTGAGCAGGAATCGAACCCGCGCCCCCCGACGTAGCAGTCGAATGCACTACCGCTACGCTACAGAGGCCGTCAAAGTTTTAAGCACGTCACATGCCAAAGAATTCATTTTTTTTAGGGTCGGCAGCGCGAGTGTGACGCCCCTGGTGTTGCACACGTCCATAGGCCACGGTGACCGCTTACCATCAGGTGGGCCGTGAACTTGTCTGCCACCTGAGTGGTATAAAAAAAAAAAAAAAAAAAAAACAACCACACCCCTCCACCTCCTGCTTTCAGCCTTTTCCCAACTCAGTTGAGGTTGACTTTCAGTCTAACTACGAAACGGCCGGACTTCGATAATTTCCATGAAGCGATTACCCTCTGACATCCACAACTTACTGGCGATATCGAAGGTCTGTATAGTTAGACAACTTGACGGACATTTTAGGGCTCCAAGTACCCGTAACGACTGTCCAAGATGTTCGTATGAGCATTCCGAGGTACGGAAGGGTCTGAATGTGTTAGGTATGGTCACCCATCCTAAAGGTGAATTGACTAGTAATGCTTAACTTAACCTTATACATAACAATATTTATTTTTAGGGATTTTCTTTAGAAAAGCCCTATTGCTATCGAGTTGTCGTCGACGTCGTTGCCAATTTTCTGTCACGGTTTTGGGTATGAAGGAGATGAGCTATCGAGTTGCTGTTTTCGGTAATAGATTCGTGCTGGGGTGAACCATTGCAAGATAAAGAAAAAATCGCAAAAAATCGCAAAAAAAAAAAAAAAAAATATCGCAAAATCGAAAATCCCTTGTATTCGGCTGAGCTCGTCTCAGGAATTCAACTCGTTTCATTTATGATAGGAATGCTGTTCTGTAGAAAATAAAGCTACAAATAAAATTTAAAACAAAATCAATTTATTCCCAACTACCTCTGCACGCGAAGTTCATCCGCGTGGGTTTAGGTCTAGGTTTAATTTTTTTCATTATAAGTTACGCCTTATAACATTGGCTATCTGCAGTAAAAATCCCGTCAAAATTCGTCTTGCGAGATTACCCGTTAACAATAGACAGAAAGACGGACAGACAAAATTTTCAAAAAGTGCTTTTTAGGTTCTGTAGCCAAATGGTCAAAAACGGAACCCTTATAGATTCGTCATGTCCTTCTGTCTGTCTGTCCGTCCGTATGTCACAGCCACTTTTTTCCGAAACTATAAGAACTGTGCTGTTGAAACTTGGTAAGTAGATGTATTCTGTGAACCACTAAGATTTTCACACAAAAATAGAAAAAATAAAAAACAATAAATTTTGGATCATTCCACTTGGAACCATAGTCTAGATCCATTTTGGTTCCAGTGAGACTTCTTTTTCCCCTTAGAACCAAATGTGGAGTTGTCGGTTCTACTGGGAACTATAATAAGTAGCTGGATCCATTAATGGTTCTACCAAGAATGATTTCTTCTCATCAGGACCAATTGTTATATTTGTACCTAGGCCTATTTTTCCCACTTTTGGGAAACTACTACAGACACAAGACGATATGAGACGTATTATTATTAGTAGTATTATTATTATATACGGGTATTAATAAAAACTAAAATCAATAACCGAATAATTAAACTTTGCGGTAACCTTACATTATTACCCGAAACTAACATAGAAGAGGGCTGGCAATATATAAAAAAGCGGCCAAGTGCGAGTCAGACTCGCTCATTAAGGGTTCCGTAGCAGCAAGTAACATAATAATGTTTTCTTTTTTATTTTTTATATTTGAGTTGATTGAATGAAAGGTAAATTGCAGTTTACGATTTATGACGTATTAAAAAAAAACTACTTACTAGATCTCGATCAAACCAATTATCGTTGGAAGTTTACATGGTAATGTAAATCATATATTTTTTTTAGTTTTATCATTCTCTTATTTTAGAAGTTACAGGGGAGGGGACATACATTTTACCACTTTGAAAGTGTCTCTCGCGCAAACTATTCAGTTTAGAAAAAAATGATATTGAAACCTCAATATCATTTTTGAAGACCTATTCATAGATACCACACACGTATGGGTTTGATGAAAAATGTTTTATTGAGTTTCAGTTCTAAGTATGGGGTATATTACCCCCAAAAATTTTTGTTTTTTTTTCTATTTTTGTATGAAAATCTTAATGCGGTTCACAGAATACATACTATACGGACGGACCGACAGACAGACATGACAAATCTATAAGGGTTCCGTTTTTTGCCATTTGGTAACGGAACCCTAAAAATGAAATTTTGCTTTATAATGCTTCAGAGAATTTTTCCATATTTGTGAGATATTTCGAAAATATTGGATGAAAGACGAATATTTTAAGATTTGCTGCGTGTTTGGTGTACGTCATCGCACTAACAATTGTATTAAAGGATGGAACCACAATTTTAATACAAATATAAACAAAAATTACGTACAATTTAGTCAAATATTACATATATTAAAACAAGAGTCATCGATAACTTCCCCTAATTGTAACCGTTTAGAACGATTTAATAAAAATCCCTCTCCTAAACTCCGTATAACGACTATGGGCAATGACGACCGCAGTTTGCTGGCGCAAATGCAGCTCACAAATGGCGAGATAAGCATTGGTCATTTCCTTGAAAAATTTAAATAGGTTTTTTACTACTAAAAAAGTCTATTATGGATATTAAATTGTTTTAACAAAATAGAAGTTACCTGTAATGGAATTGCTAGTTTTTATTATATTTGATTTATATAACAAATAAATGTATTTTATTCCTAATAAACCATAAACCATGACAAAAACTGACAACGCACCCGAGCGTTCGTATTAAAATGTCTACTTTCCCAAAAGTGAAAAAATAGGCCGAGGTACAAATATAAAAATTGGTCCTATGAGAAGAAATCATTCTTGGTAGAACCATTAATGGATCCAGCTACTTATTATAGTTCCCAGTAGAACCGACAACTCCATATTTGGTTCTAAGGAGAAAAAAAAGTTTCACTGAAACCAAAATGGATCTAGACTATGGTTCCAAGTGGAATGACCCTAAATTTTGGGGGTTCCCCATACTTAGAACTGAAACTCAAAAATGTTTTTTCATTAAACCCTGTGTTTGTATGGGGTATGTGTATTTATGGATAGGTCTTAAAAATGATATTGAGGTTTCTAATATCATTTTTTTCTAAACTGAAAAGTTTGGGCGAGAGACACTTCCAAAGTGGTAAAATGCACCCTGTAACTTCTAAAATAAGAGAATGATAAAACTAAAAAAATATATGATGTACATTAACATGTAAACGTCCACCGAAAATGGCTTTGAACGAGATCTAGTAAGTAGTTTTCTTCGTTACAACGAACTACAAGAACTTTTATATTATGTTACTTGATGCTAAATAATAAGTTATGTAGAATATACTGCTTCCGGGCTGTTTGGCCGTGGTCCATATGAAACTCATGTTCCAAACGTTTCGTCGATCACTGCAGTTTCATTTGGACCACGGCCCAACAGCCCGGAAGCAGTATATTCTACATAAATTATTATTTATCACACTCAAACATATTAGAAGTCATTGACACACACAAACAGACCAAAACTTTGCCTACTGCTACAGATAGCTTCTATATCTGTACATGATAAAATTGTAAATTAGTTGTGTCTGTACATTGGAGATATAAAAAAAAAATACTAGGTTAAATGACCGATTCTGAAGACAAAGATATTGTTTTTGGAATTCTTGTCTGTTTTTTCGCGATGGACGCAAAAATTAAAAAATTATAAAAAAAAAATGTTGGGTTAAGTGACCGATTCTGAACACAAAATTTATTTTTTTGGAATTCTTGCCTGTTTGTTCGCGACGGACGCAAAATTGACGAATTTTGTTGCTGTTTTTTGTATTAGAAAGGTCTTGGTCAGACTTAAAATCTGCCGTATGTTTGATTGCAATTGGTTAAGTAGAACCGGAGATGTGACCAAAAAGCGATAACTGAACTCCGCGCAGGCGGAGCCGCGGGCAACAGCTAGTAAAAGATGAAGAAAGAGGCCACCATTTCCTAATCATCATCATCCTAATGATTTCCTGTTTGTGTCCAATGTGTACATTTTGCAGCCCGGGGTCTCTTTATACATTTGATTGGTTTCCTATATTCTCTACTGGATGTTCTCTTTATTCTTCTTTTTATTCTTTATTCTTGACGGCCTCTGTGTGATGCTACGACGGGCGCGGGTTCAATTCCCGCATATGTATGTATTTACAAAATCTAGTGGGGCGGAAATCACACAGTGATTGTCAAATTTCGGGCCAAACTTAGATATTTTTGTTGCAGTATTTTTATTCAAAATTACAGACCTTAGGCTTTATGCATATTATTCGAAGCGTCTTTATATATTGAGCAATAAATATGAAGAAAATCAAATCAAATCAAACGTCTTCGACGTCAAAAACACAAAAAAATGATTTTTTAGGGACAATTTGTATGGTAGGTACCCGAAACCTTGAACATACAAACCCCAAAATCTAATCAGTTCTTCCCATTAACCAAACAAGATGATTGGCGAAAGAATTTTTTAAATCGGATAAGTGGTTCTTGAGTTATTGCGTAAACAGACATCCAGACATCCAGACATCTAGACCAACAGACAGACCGACACAAAAATTTTTTTTGCTTAATTGGACTTAGAATCATGTGAAACGTCGAGAAAAGTGATAAAAAGTGGATGTAAGATTTGATATTTTTTTTGCGTGATTTTAAGACTTCGGTGTCCACCTGGTTGGTGGCCCGAAATAAAAAAATGTATATATATATATATATAAACATGTATATGTTTTCCCCATTCTGGAACCCATAACACAAGCTAGTTAAACTATGCTTACTTTGGGTCTAGAAAGCGCTGTGTAGAATGTCGTAGAACATTTATTATTTATTATTCAATCTAAATTTATAGGTAAAGTTAGCACGCTAATTGCATTTAACTGGATTGTTGATTTTTATGAGAGTGACTGTAGGCGGACCGCAAGCCTAAAGCCTCTGCCAGAGCTTCATCTGTTGTTTAGCTGGTGCACCAACTAGCAGGAGAGACTGACTTGTTAGTAGGGCCCTGAACACCCCTCCGTTTCTTATTCTTCTAAGAAATGTATTTACCAGAATGCTAAACCAATGAACCTTGGGGTAGAACGAAAAGTATAGTAAGATCTACAAGGCTTGCCACTCACTCCTTTATTCAGCTTATACAGCTTTTATGGAAGTGTCTGCCATCTGGTCTTCAAATCCTGATAGGCAAGTAAGCAGCAGAGCTTCGCTGTCAATCAGTAGGCGTACCGGCTTGCAAGTGAAATTGTCTTGGTCCCTGAAGATTTTGGTGGACACTAACGCTAATTCCATCTATTTGTCATTAGTGACAAAAGCCTCCCCCAGATATCTCCTATCTTTGATTTTTTCATTCAGAAACCTCCTGTTACCCCTTTTCAATTTTCAGCATATCACTGTTTACTTATTCATATTTTATCCCAATCTGTTTTCCATCCACTGATTGTAAATCAACATAGAAGATTATTTTGCTGCCTTTCTATTCATCCTATTATGATGAAACTTCGGTAACTTATAGCTTATACTTGCAAAAAGGGTACAGGCATAGTATAGTTATTGGACCTAGTATGTGACGCTGAAATTGGGTTAAGATTTTTCTTTTACTTTTATTTCACAGTGCAAGCTTGTACGGGTCAGATACTATTTGAGTTCTCAAAATTATTTAATACATATTGTGTAAAATATTATGTTAATTAACATTACCTAACAGAAGACTCATTTAAGAAAAAAAGAACAGATTCTAAATATTATTACAAAATAAATATGAGTTTGTTGAATATACTGCTGCACGGGCTGTTTGGACGTGGTCCATAGGAAACTTTTGTTCTAAACGTTTCATCAATCACTGCGGTCGACATCTTCAGTGGTAATGGGTTGATTACACCTAACGAGTACAGTGGCGAGTCAGTGCTCGGCCTAGTAAACAGATTGGGATTCTAGTGACTCTCTCGCGTCTCTGCTCGACCTAGCACTCGTTAAAGTGTTTAAACCAACCGAGCACTCACCCGAGGACACTGACTCGCCACTGTACTCGTTAGGTGTAATCAACCCATTAAGTCCCCCATTAAACCCTCCTTGGCGGCCGTGAAAGCCTTAAAATTTATAAATATGAGTTTGTTTCTAACTTATATACGCAAAAACAGATGTGCCTAGGGATTTCGCTGAAATTTTGCACACAGGTAGAGTATGATCCGCAATAGAACATAGGCACACGCAATATATCCCAGTAATCCTGTAAGTTGCGGGAACGGGCGCTGATGTACGCAATAGTTAGTAATGCAAAAAGTCGAGTATGAATAATTAGTATTAAATAATTTAATGTGGACAGGATATGAAAAATATGTTCAAGGTTGTACAGAACACAACATAAGCTCAGTAGGTATTAAAATATACATAAAGACTTCATTTGCAATTATAAAGGTCAAAGAAACCAGTTATATTGAACGACAAAGTGAGAATAAGTAAGAAAACTCAAAGTAAGTTGTATCTACATATCATAAATAATAAAAACACTCAAGAAGTTTATCGCATTCCCTTGAAAAGAATTACGAATCCTTTAAAAAAACTTTCACTTAAAATAAAAGCTATCAAAATAGTTTACCTGCGGTTGATCCTTGAATTAACATGGATTACGCAAACCCTGCAGTTGGTAGTGAATTTTCTATGTACGTAACATAATAATATCGTCGTAAACACGTAATTATTATTTTTTAAGAAGAACTGCGTAACAACACCCCACCATGATCAACACGGAACTAACCATAGATTATTATTATGGAACTAACACAGACTACCATAGATTATTATTACTACTTTATTACTCTTTGCAGACTACGATACTACGTATAATGTAACGAAATTAACCATAGATTAATAAATATATACTATTTAAAGTTTTTTTTTTTTTGGAATTTTATGACCTGGCACTACTACTAAGACGTTTAGGTCAAGTCCTATTTATTTTGATTTTGTTACACTACACCACATCATTTTTATAAAAATCCAACTGTGTTTTTAATATATTAAAATAAGGGTTTGTGTGAGTTCTTGTTTTTTAATAATTGTATGAGCGACGGCGTGCGGGTTATCGCATCCCTTAAATTTAAATCACTGAGTTCACTGATGAGCACTAGTCTGTCAATTAAAAAATTTTGGCAATCAAAGATGGTGATGGGCGTTCGTAATGTGATGAGATGCTATGATGTGTTTGCGAAGTTATTGCATCTCATTTTTTCAATACGCGATATTAATAGTTTAATCGACGGAACTATTGATAAAACTTATCAAGAACTGTGGAACTATGCTGCATGCTATTTTATATTGATTTAATTTGTGAGATGCTAACATTTGAGATGCCAACTTCATAGACGCATCCAGCATCCAACAAGATATGAAGGTTGGCTGGATCTTAGAGCCATGTTGTTACCAGGCGCGCATAACCCAGCTAGAAGGTGTATTCAAGCTTAGTGTCCCATAATGAAGTCCGACCTGTGTGTGGGTAGGTATACCTGCCGCTTGACTTGACGGGCTCTGATGAAAGTTTTTAGACGTCATCATCAGCCAAATCAAGAGAATGCATAAGGCAGTGAACTTTGGGCTTCAAAATTCAAGCTTTGGGTGCAACAGGGACCGGGAGAGGGATTGATGCTGAGATGATGATGATGATTAATTTATATTTCTACTATATTTCTATTTTTATATACTAGTGAGAGACCTCAGCTCACATAAAAAGTACTAAAATTGCTGTGCTTTAACAACTGTACGGTTTTTTCAAAACTTGGTATGTAAGAGACATTAGACAAATGGTATAGTTATTTATTAAATATTAAAGTTTCTACGTTTTACAGCTGTGCGGGAATGTATTGTTAGGTTTTCAGATTCATAGTTTCTAGACCTTTTTAGAAATATATATAATAATCTATGTTTTTAGATGATGGAGGACGGATTGGAGGCCATTGATGGGCCATTGCGCCTAAAATCTCTGTGCTCTATAATAGTTGCTTTTCTCTTTGATGCTGTCATTTTATCGCATTTTATCTTTACAATGTTATTGAACTATTGAATATATGCAATTTATTCGTTAAATCAAAAATAATAATCATTACTTGCAATATAAAAGTAAATAATTATTTTTTAGAAGCTAAATTATGAGCACCATATAGTGTAGCAAGACTGAAAATATTTTCTAGAATTTGGTAAGAATATATATCCAACATGCCTCCAAAAAGAAAGCTGAAAAAACCTGAACCGAAAGAAGTTAATTGCACTGAACTGACCGGAGAACGATTCCATACTGGTGGCGATGATCTGTTTAGATATAACTGGTGGGAAGTATTTTGCTTTCCCTATATACTATGCGCCCGATTTTGGGGATGTTGTATGTCACTGTGCGCTGGTACCAACCAATGTCTCATTTACTGGATGTTGATACAATGGCTTGTATGTAAAATAACACGTCTAACTACACCTGACCCCATAATATTTCCATACTATTTTTATATGTTCTGTCAGGTAATTCTTCTAACAACTTTTTTTGTCCTCCTATGGATGTGGTTAGGAAGGTCAGTCGTCATACCGTATTTTCTTGCATTTTATGATGCAATGATGGGTGTTGAGACTACAGGTCGGCTAACTCGTACAGGTGGTAGATTACGCTTCAGGAAATATTGTTTCAAGAAAGGTGAAGTATTTGATAATACGGCTGACGTACTATCTGGAGCGGAGGACATACACGTAGCAAACGAACAAGTGCGCATTGTGGGCTTAATCATAGATGTATTTATTTACAAAGTCTTTTATTAAATATACAGAGTATATATAAAAGAAATATATTTTTCATTTTCGTTTTCGAATGCCTCGGTGATGGTGCTGATGCACAGATGGCAATGTGGTCCAACTTGCAACCTCTAGATCTACATCACCAAGTCAACATCTAGGGCGGAACTTGCGACCATCCTGGATGTTGACATTTTTCGATTTAAATCTTTAGGAAAGGTTAAGCAATGTTGTGAAGTTTTTTTTTTTTTTTTTTTTAGGACACGTCAATTTGACTTCACCTCGCCTGATGGTAAGCTGTAGGTAAAGTCTCTGGAAAGAGGGTCACCATTACATACACGTACCATGTTAACAATGGTGGCACTCAGCTTGACGGCCTCATCAGAAGAGGATTGTCGTCGCAGCACCGCGTGACACCTACCGGTCCCACTAGTGCTGCGACCACAATCCCCCTGCCCGTAGTAGTAGTAGTAATCTAAAATCATGTTTTTTAATGTAATAATTCAATGTTTTCGTTAGTTCGTAAGAATTTTGGTTGATGACCCACGAATATATATCGAAGAATTTCAAATATCCAGGACGTATCCAGATCAAAGTATTCCCTCTAGAAAGAAACTGGTCACGGGTTCCATTTCCATCCTGAACTTTTTCTGATCTAAATCTATAGGAAATATTAGCATACTAAGTAGTTGCGTAAAAATGTTATAAAATCGAATTCTTTCCCTTTATAGGGTTCCGTATCCGAAGGATAGCCAACTAAGACTACATTGTCTGTTCGTCTATTAGCGGGCTGTGCCTATATTACAAATATAAACTACAATAGATAGTGATATAAGAAAAGGGATCTTTTATGGAATATTACAACAACGGATAGTAAATGATACTGTCGGAAGTTTACATGAACTTTACTTGACATTTATAGGGTTCTTATAGTCTGACTGACTATATTAGTGACTTGAAATACTACTGTTAATGTAGACAGCGTAGACCAAGAGTTGGTTTAGCTATGATGCCTGAATAGCGCCTAAATAGCGCTTGGGGGGGTCGCCATAGAAGTATTCTTGTATACTTGCCGGCCCCCCCGACAAAGCACTGAGTATGGCAGGCCGCAGAGGTTGTAGTGTGTGAAAGCCATACATAACAGCGCGGTCTCCCCGCGTCGCGTGGTATGCCGTAGAACATTTCGCTTGACGAAACAAAAAATAAAGCTATTTTTAAGACTTAAGTCTTCATTTACAATGGTAGAAGGATCTCAATAATATTGACAACCCTATTTATGACGTTTTGGTTTTGCAGAGAGTAATTGGTAGAAAAAAAAATATTACCTACCTTACGTCAGTTACTTGTCAGTTACCCCGAAAATGGCGAGAGGTTTGTTAAGGTGCTCATTTTAGTGTCTTATAAAATCTGACTTTATAACGGCACGAAAATTATTACAAAGCTCAACGGACTTAAATCGTGATATTAATTTTGGTATACACCAAAGTGTCACAACTCTACTGGTGAGTATTGTTATTTTATTTGATTACAAAAAAGTGAAATTTTTGAGGCAATTTCGAAGTGTGAGTATTTATTTAACATATTTGAATAATAAAGTGAGATCTTGACTCTGATCAGTATGTTACTATTTTAGCCTGTTTATCAGTGTTTAGATGTACAAGTTTAATAAATGTTTCACTCTCAACAAATGAGAAAAAATACAGCTCGGGATAAGAGTGCGTGATGGATTAAAGTGAATATTAAAATGAAGAGGGCTAACGTCCAGGAAATAGGGTTTTCCAACGACAAATATTAATATGTAAGATAATTTAAAATCAATATAGTATAATTATTACCAATCTGTACTGTTTTCTCGCGAACTGTTTGCTGACCCACTAACGGTTTGCGAAAGTTATTGACATACTTTCGCAAATCATTAACAATTTTGCGTTTTATTTACGAATTTCGAATAGAATACGAATAGAAAGTTATTAAGGTTAATATCGATTTAATAATTTTTAATAATAATTTTAAATTTCGGCACTGCTTGACATACCCAAAAATACTAAATAGAATAATAATTTTATAATTCATTTAATTATCTAAAAACAGGTAAACGGCTAAAAATAAGTACTTAAAAATATGTACATTAATATATTTGCCTCTTTAACTAGGCTAAACAATCATAAAATAATTACTTTTTTTCAGTAAAATATTTTTATATTGTAATTCAATCTAAAAATCAGTAAATTAACTTAATTAAAAAGCTAGAAATAAATAAATTCTACAGCAAGTTTTTGCCAAGTAATATAGATTTTAAAAAAATTGTAAAATGTTAAATAATAATTTAACATTTTACTTTTTATTTAACTTGATTTCAAGAAGTTGCCTGCGAGAGAACAAACTTATCAAGAGTTATTACAGACAAGGAAGAAACTTATCCAAGATGGATTTAAAGAGGATCTCAATCTTTCGATACACATTGTTAAGCAAGGATCAGGCACAACTAACGGTGGAAACACAGCGAGAAGATTTTTGAGCTTCCGAACAAAACTGCAGCGATCACCGGATTAGATGAAGACCTGATCCACAGGTTTGCTGTAATTCTGTAGGCAATCACATCTGGAGAGTTGATGGATGTGTTTAAATTTAAAGAATATACCAAAATGAAAAATAAAATTGGTATTATTTGTCGTCAACCGTTTACAAGTTACTTATCCATGGAAGGGATATAATAGCAGAAAATGCCATTGTGCCAATTGGGTGTCTTTCGGAAGAAGACTTCAGAGGCCCAAAACAAAGATTTTAGGAGGTTTAGAGAACATCACTTGATCAAGAAGAACAGGCAAGCATCTAACGAGGATGTCCGCATTATGCTTATCCTCTATTCTGATCCTGTTATAACTTCGATATGACCGAAATTGGATGCTCATAAGATACTTCAAAGAAACTCTAGACTTAGGTACTTTTTTTTTTTTTTGATTTAGACTTAGGTATGGGCGGAGACTCTGGCGGCCCGCAATGTGGCCGTATTAAACAGCCCGTTAAAAGCGATGGCCGTCAGAGTCATCAGGGCGATCTCCGTAGAGGCGGCATGTCTCCTAGCCGGGACCCCTCCATGGGACCTGGAAGCGAGAGCCCTTGCGCTGCTGTACCAGTGGCGTAAGGAGGCGCTGGAGCGGGGCCATAGGCCGGAGTCCCGAGAAATCAGGGCTCAGCGGTCCCTGCTCCGCCAGGAGCTCATGGAGACATGGAGGGTGCGACTTGAGCACCCAAGGTGGGGGGAATCCACCATTGCGGCGGTGAGACCGATCATGTAGGAGTGGTTGGAGAGGAACCATGGGGATCTCTCCTACCGGATGCGCCAGATGGTTACCGGACACGGGTGTTTCGGTAAGTATCTGTGGTGCATCCACCGCGAGACAACGTCGCAGTGCCAGCACTGCGAGGATCCTGGCGAAGACACGGCGCTCCACACGTTGGTGGAGTGCCCTGCGTGGGCGAGTAAACGCCGGGATCTCGTTGCGGTCCTGGGCGTGGACGTTCTCTCGTTGGAGACCATGGTGAGGGCCGTGGTCTCCGACGGGAGCAAGTGGCACGCCGCCGCCTCTTTCTGCGAGCAGGTAATGCGCGCGAAAGAGACGGCGGAGAGGGAACGGGAGAGAACCCTGCCCCCTGAGTTTCGCAGTCTGCGGCAAGGACGCTGCAGACTCATCTACGCCCGGGACTACCGACCTTCATGATCGGGGCCTGAGGACGGCAGTTGGCCGACTCGCCGTCCTTACAGAAGCAGGCCGTGGCGGAGGCGTGTCGTGTGTGCCCTGCACACGCCTGCCAACTCACCGAAGCGGGATAAAACCCGATCCCACCAGGCGAGGCCGCGGTGGCGGCGAAATTCCGCCGGCAACCCTGGGGTTATCCTTTCGAGGGCTTACCCGGGGTGCCCGGCAACGGACACTTGGGGAGGACACCGTGCGGTTTTAGTCGAGACACGACATAACCACCCCCGCTGGCCAGCGGGGGGTACCCGAAGGGGTTTCCGCACGTAAAAAACAAAAAAAAGACAGGTGACCTTCAGTTTTAAGAACCTTCCACAGAGTTCTTAGATGTAATGTCTATTGTAGAGCCTGATTCTGAAGTAGAATCTGATCGTGATGAAGATGTTTAAATTATTGTTCTTTACACATATAGGTAGATCTGTAATTACTTTTTCTTTTTGTTGTAAATTATATCTAATAGGTTAATTAATTTGTCGTTATGGTACTTTTATTTTTTATTATCTATATTGATTTACTTCTAATAGTTTCAAATCATTTGTTACATTTTGTTTAATTTTTTTTTTTGGCTTTTTAAATTAATATGATGACGTGTTTTTTTTTTAAATAAAATGCATTTTTTATTTACGACTGCTTTTAATCCTACAATTCCACGATTAGAATCATTAGATTTATTCTTATGAGGACTACCACTTAAAGTTATCACAAAATAGAAGGGCCGTTTTGAAAGTTCGCGCCCACGGCCCTTCTATCTCGGCTCAGTGCTGTGCATAACGACTTTTATTTTTATTTATTTAAATACTAGTGTTTAGACCAAAATTAATGACTTAATTACTTTACCATACCATTATTTACTGCTTTGAGCTGATGAAATTAATTACTTAATTTCACCAGCTCAAAGCAGTAAATAATGGCAGCATTTATTTCTATAGAATAACTTGTCTCTGACCAAGAGTCATACGCGTGTGTTCGCCATCTTGTGAAGTTGACTGTGCGCCCGTTCCGTTTGTTTTGTTGATAATATTTCCCGACTCGGCTTTGTTTTTGGATTATTTCTGTTTGCTATCACGTTGACCTCGGCTTTTCTATTTTGGACATTCATTTAAACATTGAGATTCGTACTCCATTTTGGTGTTTGTTGTTATATTGTACGAACTCTGTTTCAACATGTCAAAAAGAGGACGTACTGGACTGGACGCCCTGGATAGTAGAGTCTGCGCAACTATAACCCTCCATAGAATGCTCCACCCGAAGTCTTCGGTTATGAGATTGTACATCCCGCCAAAGTGCGGAGACCGGGGCCTTCTCATTGACAAAGCTATGCACAATCGCGATGTATGCAGTCTCAGGGAATGTTTCCTATCGAAGACGGACAGTGAGATGCTTAGAGATGTCATTGAATGCGATAAAGGGCTAACCCAGCTAGCCCTGGCTAACACAGAGTGGCGGGCACCAGCAATACTTAGTACCTCTGAACGTGAGGCCGTATGGAATGGTGAAGAGCTGCACGGACGCTTCTTTAAGGCTTTACATGAGCCTCAGGTGGACCGAGAGGCTTCCGTGCACTGGCTGCGCTTTGATGACCTCTTTGGGGAAACCGAGGGTTTTGTCTGTGCGATACAAGATCAGGTTATTAAAACGAACAACTACAGGAGGTACATACTGAGGCATGGAACGGTGGACGTTTGTCGTTTGTGCCACCGTCCCGGTGAATCTCTCAGACACGTGACCTCCGGTTGTTCCATGCTTGCTAACACTGAGTATCTGCACAGACACAACCCAGCAACCAGGATACTGCATCAAGAGCTTGCCCTTAAATACGGCCTCATCGAACAGAGACTGCCCTACTCCAAGTACGTACGTGCTGATGGACCGGGCACAGTCACGAGTATTTCTAGTGGACATCACTATCCCCTATGACGAGAACCTCGTCCGCGCCAAAGCAGATAAAAAACCCAAATATCTGGACCTGGCGCACGAGGCTACCGACATGTGGAGGGTGGGGCCCACAGAACAAGGCCCAGTTGTGGTCTCAACGAATGGTTTGATCCCAAGGAACCTCTCAGTCAATCTTGAGAGGCTTGGAATCGGTGGGAAGTCGGTGGCGGCCAAGATGCAGAAAGCGGTCTTGCTCGACAATGCCCGAATAGTCCGGCGCCGGCGGTTCCTCTGCCAATCGCTAATGCCCCGGACGACTGTTGCCCACCTCGGCGAGGTTATCTTGCCGCCTCTCCCAAACTTGGGGGGAGACGTGAAGTACTTTAATGGGAATAATAATATTCTACGACATCCTACACAGCGCTTTCTAGGCCCAAAGTAAGCATGTGAGCTTGTGTTATGGGATCCAGAATGCGGATAAACATGCTTATAAACTTTTTTTTGTAAATACATATAATACCTTTTGATAATACCTATAATAATGATGATTACCTTAATGAGCACTTGGCTATTAAGTAAGTACCTACCTAAGTCTTTATATATTATTTATATTTATATTAGACTATTTTGGCATATGGTGTATATAATATTTGAAAAGAGGTTTTGTTTACACAAATTGGAAGCTGTTGAATATTAAAATGGGTTATTAACGTCAAAAAATATAAAACTGTCGACAAATAAAAAAAAATCGCTTGTGTTACCGCAATATGAAGTATGTCAAAAATCATAATTAAATAGTACTATAATAATAGTGTGTAATGATATAACGGCCAACCGTGCGATTCCAGAGATGTATTATGGGTTATTGAATGTGGATAAACATACTTTGATACATTTTTATTGATTTTCTTTAGAAAAGCCCTATTGCTATCGAGTTGTCGTCGTTGCCAATTTTCTGTCACGGTTTTGGGTATGAAGGAAGGAATCGGTAATAGATTCGTGCTGGGGTGAACCATTGCAAGATAAAGAAAAAATGGCAAAAAAAAATATCGCTAAATCGAAAATCCCTTGTATTCGGCTGAGCTCGTCTCAGGAATTCAACTTGTTATCAATTGTAGTACCTTTTTTTTTTTTCGTGCGGAAATCCCTTCGGATACCCCGCCCACCAGCGGGGGTGATTATGTCGGGCTTGAACCGACTAAAACCGCACGCTGTCTCGGGTCTTAAGACGCCGGGGTGTAAGGTTACCCATAGAGCATATCCCTCGCACCCCGACTGACCCCGGGCCATCTCCGGTTTTGAGATGGCCCCCTTACTTGCTCTCCACTGTGCCATCTGCTAATCAGAGGGACATGTGGAAAGCTTCCGAACAGCCCTCAACAGGGCCGTCCTCGCCTCGGTCGGAGTTGGCCGTAGGCGGCAGCGTCTCTCCCGCCCTAGGAGAGAGGCGCTGCTGTCTGCGTTGACCAGGGTGCACCGCGTGGAGGTCCCCAACCAAGGACCCCAATCAATTGTAGTACCTACATATTGTTACAACGATCGACGATATCTCAAAAACTACTGATCGAATCTTCTGGAAATTAAAACGCATTGTTATTTTCGAAGTACTCTACCGAACAGTGTAGAAAAGTCTAGAAATCCTAACACAAAACCACAAGTACTTCAAATACCTATACCTACTTTACCTACAAATCTTGAATACAAGGTTATTCACCTCGACCGTCGGCATGACAGTACCTTTTTTTTTTTTCCGTGCGGAAATCCCTTCGGATACCCCCCGCCGGAAAGCGGGGGCGGTTATGTTGGGCTTGAACCGACTAAAACCGCACGCCGTCTCGTGTCTACAGACGCCGGGGTGTAAGGTTGCCCATAGAGCATATCCCTCGCACCCCGACTGACCCTGGGCCATCTCCGGTTTCGAGATGGCCCCCTCGGGTTTGGGAACCACGGTGTCCCCGCCTAGCCCCGGTTTGGGGGAGGGGCGCTAGTCGCCCCACCGTCCCGGCCTGTTCTGGGGTGACAGGCGGCCTCACCTGCCACCCCCAGGCCTGCGCTCATGGAGGACGAAGGTCGTTAAGCGCCCTCCGGCGCCTGAGTCGCCTGCGACGCGCGGCGGGCATGTTGCGGGCTCTACTGTGAACTGCTGAGTGACTTGAACTGTTGAAGAGTACTGTGTGTGCTAGTTATTTAGTTGTCTAGTTTGTGGTGAGCGAATAAACCTCTTTGTTGTATAAACGGCATTTAATTTGTATCCCGCGCACGTAACAATATACATATTTTACATAGAAACACCTAGACCAATGCAAAAATTACATATTCATCCTTACAAATATTTACATTGAGCAGGAATTGAACCCGCAACCTATGACTTAACAGTCGAACACTACTACACCATAGACGTCAACAAAATTATAACATTATTAAGAATGCAGATTCGAAATCAATATATTTCTTTATGTTCATTACATCTGTAGCTTTTATCAATTTAAGAAAAGTAAGGAAAAGATAAAATAAATTGATTCATTGTTTCAAATAATTCAGATTTCCTTATCAGCCTTCGGATAAAGCCACACAATGAGATATTTTCCAATATCTTTCATTGCTAGATTTGTAAAAATAATACATTGTCACTGCAATCATTTAATTTCACGTTTCCTTATATCTACAATCCCGGGTCTTATAAGCGGGGCATGAAACATTATTTGATGAGGCCGTCAAGCTGAGGACCACCATTCTAGCATTATCAGTGTCTGTTATGGTGACCCCCATTCCTGAGACTTTACCTCTAGCTTACCATCAGGTTTGGTGACAAAAAAGCTAAAACGAAATTAATTAAAACTAATTACTTGCTTATTAATTTTAAATACGTGTGCTTCGAGAACGAGACGTTCTAGGCTATATAATCTAGTATTCCCGGTTATTTGATACTTAAAATTTTTCACTTTACTAGATAGAATTTGCTCGCAAAGAATGGTTTAACCCGGTTTTTTTCCCAAAACGCTTTACAATACAATTTGTGTTGTGTTTGAGCTAAGAAAATAAAAATTATACTATGATGAAGATCGTAGAAAGGAGAATGAAAGGCGGTTATCATAATTTACATAAATCCCGAATTATACAGTGAAAATGAATTTTAACTGTTTAATTACTTCTTTCTACGAATATGAAGTCTTCTAAGAGTCAATCAGTCATCCCAGCGTGTTAAAGGCAGGACGTGTATGATTTCAAATGTTGGTATATAGCTTAAATGCCACATAGTAGCCAGATGTACAATTCCGTTGATAAAAAGTTGAGACTCGAACTTTTATTTGTGATTATAATGCTAGTATTAGTGACCTGTTTTCTGTAGCGTATAAGTAGTGTAAATAAGTAGGTAATCATTGCATAAATATTAAACCTAAATCATGTATCGCCAATATAATGCCAATTAATGACCTTAGTCAATGCAATAAAAGAATTTGTAATGATCGACATTGGTACTAATAGTCGCATATTAACTATAAACAATATCTACCAGCATACCAACTTACATGTACATTCAACACTACTTCTAAATATTAATATGATTTTTTATGTGCTGTGCTGTGTAAAATGTCGTAGGATATATTCATATTCATAGTTTTTTTTTTAAATCTTATATTTGAATTGATTCAATGAAAAGGAAATTGCGACTAGTAAGTTTCAAGTCTCGTTCAAATCAATATTCGATGGAAATTTACATGGTATCATGTATTTTTTTTTAGTTTTATCATTCTCTTATTTTAGAAGTTACGGGGGGGGGGGGGGGGCACATTTTACAACTTTGGAAGTGTCTCTCGCGCAGACTATTTAGTTTAGAAAAAAATTATATTAGAAACCTCAATATCATTTTTGAAGACCTATCCACGTATGTGATGAAAAAAAAATTTTTGAATTTCAGTTCTAAGTATGGGGAACCCCATAATTTATTGCTTTTTTTTTCTATTTTTGTGTGAAAATCTTAATGCGGTTCACAGAATACATCTACTTACCAAGTTTCAACAACATAGTTCTTATAGTTTCGGAAAAAAATGGCTGTGGCATACGGACGGACAGACAGACAGACCGGAGGGTTCCGTTTTTTGCCATTTGGCTAAGGAACTCTAAAAACAAAATATTTATGTTGGTACCACAACACCGTAAGTTATGCGACGGTACTCGCAAGACGTCACGCCGAAACCTTTCTCGAAGGGGCGAAAAGAGGGCAGCAGACTGTCGATTTGCTACTCCGAATTTAAAAGGGGCTATGAATGAAAAACTAGATGATGTATATGAGATGATGCTAGAAAGAAATATAGATGTACTGTGTGTGAATGAGACGAAGAGAAATACAAACACGCGGGCCGTTCACAGAAATATGGCACGGGTGTGTCCGACAGTGAACATGGCAGTAAAGGTATTGGTATTATTCTCTCCGAGCGACTGACAGAATGTATGAGAGAGTATGATTGTGTTAGCTCCCGTCTTCTCTGGATCCGGCTGAAGGTGGGGCTGACACCTATATTTCTTGTAGGTGTCTATGCCCCCGATATGAGCCATAATAAAGCTGACAGGGATGAGTTTTGGGAGCAACTGAGAGAGATTTTGTTAGTGCGTAAGTCAAATGAACGAATTGTCATGCTTGGAGATTTTAATGCTAGAGTTGGAGTAAAACGTGACGGATACGAGAATGTGCTGGGAGCATTTGGGGATAAAATAGTGAATGACAATGGTGTGTGTCTGTTAGAGATATGTGTAGCGATGGGAATGGCTGTGATGAATACATGGTTTTGAGCTTAAGGTGATCCATATGTATACGTTTCGAAGAAAGGATGAAAATGTATTGAAAAACAGCATGATTGACTTTGTGATAGTGGATGAAAGTGGTAGATACTAGAGCTTACCTTGAGCCTATCGTAAACACGGAACACTATATATATATATATAGGCTGACTGGTGGGATGATGAAACGAGAAGAATGATACAAGAAAAGAAGAAAGCTTGGCAAGATGTGCTAGCAATGGAAGCTATTGATAGAGTAAGTGGATGTATGAAGAAAGATAATATAAAAGAAAAGAAGGAAAAATATCGAAGTGTGAAAGAGAAAGTGAAAGAATGCGTAGAAAGAAAGAAAAAGGAGAAAATGGAGAGGCTTGAGAGAGAGTTCAGTGCAAGTTTCCGGGATAACATCAAAAAGTTCTGGAAACTACTTAAAGAAGCGCGAGGGAACACAAAAACAGGTTCGATGAATGTAATAAGGGATTAAAATGGAGAAATTATGAAGGAGGAAAGGCTTGTGTTAGATCGTTGGAAGAGATATTTTGAAAGTCTGTATGAGCGTAGTGTGGATGAAATAGAGTATGACGAAGGAGTGATAGGTTCGCTGGCATTCACTGATGAAATTGGAATGGATGAAATTATGAAAGCATTAAAACATGTGACGTTTGAAATGTTGAGGGCTGGTGAGGGATTATTATATTTGTTGGAGACAAGGCCCGGTCCCAGTAGACTGGACGAAGACGGTGATTGTCCCAATTTATAAAGGTAAAGGTTCGCAGCAGGACTGTCATAATCATCGCGGCATCAGCCTTCTAAGTGTGGTTGGGAAATTGTATGCCAAAATTTTGATTGATAGGGTATGACGCATGACCGATGATAAGATTTGGGATGTGCAAGCGGGATTTCTAAAGGGAATGGGATGTATGGATCAAGTCTTTTCCTTGCGCTGCGTTGTGGAGAAATACCTGGCCAAAAACCAAAAAGTGTTTTGCACATTCGTGGACTTAGAAAAGGCGTATGACAAGGTGAACAGGAATGAGTTGTGGAAGGTACTATCCTTGTATGGGGTAGACTGCAACTTAATACGGACTCTGAAGTCATTGTACAAGGGCTCCAGAGCCTGTGTTAGGATTAATGGCGCCTACACAGACTGGTTTGACATCTCTAAAGGTGTCAGGCAAGGATGTGTAGCTTCGCCTTGGTTGTTCAATCTTTTCATGGATAGCTGTATGAGTGATATGAAAGGGTGTGAATATGGAATAAAGATCGGAGACCTGCTTGTTAAGTGCCTCCTATACGCCGATGACCAAGTTATACTTGCATCATCGGCGCAGGAGTTGCAGAAAATGGTGAACAGCATGAATGCGGCCTTTAAAGCGAGAGGTATGAAAGTGAATGCAAGAAAGACGAACGTTATGGTTTTTGAGAGGCAGCAAGAAATGACTGAATGTAATGTAATGATTGAAGGTGTATGTGTAGAACAAGTGTCAGAGTTTGTATACTTGGGTAGTTTGTTCACAAGGGATGGAAGATACGATGGAGATATTGAAAGGAGAGTGACTGCAGGAAATCGCGTGAATGGTGCGCTACACTCCTTCATGAGTGGCCAGTCAGTGCCGAAGAAGGCACGACTGGCAGTTCATAACGGCGTGCTGGTCCCCACATTAATGTATGGAAGTGAAAGTTGAGTATGGCAGAAAAATCATGAAAGTAGAGTGAATGCAGTGGAGATGCGGTCATTGCGTAGTATGTGTGGAGTAAGGTTGGCTGATAGGAAGAGGAATACAGATATACGAGGATGGTGTGGCCTGAAAGAGAATGTTGTTACAAGAATTGAAAAAGGTATGCTAAGGTGGTTTGGGCACTTGGAACGAATGAGTACTGAGCGAATGACACACCAAGTATATAAGGCAGATGTAATTGGGCAGGCAAGCCGAGGTCGACCTCGCAGGACATACACTGATCAAATTAATGAGATATTGAAAAAAGGGCAGGTCAAAAGCACCCGAATCCGGCGGGCTTGCATGAAAGGCTTAATGACAGTGAAAGAAGCTCGTGAAGTATGTAAGGACAGAAGCAGATGGCGGGCTGTTGTCTCTGCCTATCCCGGAGGGAAAAAGACGTGAGTATATGTATGTATGTATGTTGCCGCGAAATACTGTACCACGGACCGCCACCACCTCGTGCGGCGTAAAGTGGCGACTTTGATATGCTAAGTCGTCAAAACCCTCGCCTTGAAGTAATTAGCGTATAAGAAATTTGTAAAATCAAGAGACTGATCGCAGATAAATACGAAAAGAAAACCTTTATTCAATTTGGAAAGAGGAGCTTGTGACAAAGAGGGGTTCGTGGCTGAGTGTTACAGACTTGATTAGCAAATTGCTTAGCTACATTGCTTAGATGCTGGTGGTAGAAATTTGATGACACAAATTTGTCACAAAATTCGGCCGGGTGGGTACCACCGTGCACGATTGCGAAAAACCCTCCATAGTAATCCAATTTCGGTTTGATTTCGTTCAGGGGTCAGCAAGTGCATAGCCGGGCAGGGGAATTGTGGTCGCAGCACTAGTGAGACCGGTGGGTTCACGCGGTGCTGCGACGGCAATCCTCTTCTGATGAGGCCGTCAAGCTGAGTGCCACCATTGTTAACATGGTACGTGTATGTAATGGTGACCCTCTTTCCTGAGACTTTACCTTCAGCTTACCATCAGGCGAGGTGAAGTCAAATTGATGTGTCCTAAATATAAAAAAACGCCGCGCCGTATAGGCGGAGACGACTCTAAAAAATAAAATAACATGAAAATCGGTTCACCCGTTCTCGAGTTCATCGCGGTCATCACTAGCTTAACTTAGTTTAAATATAGACAAGCTGACCCGGTGAACTTCGCTCTGCCTTAGAATCAAGTTATCTTGGTTACCTAATCAGCTGATATATTTCGTGAATGTCTCCTTGCACCCTGGCATAAAAAACCCGAGACGGCGTGAGGTTTTGGTCGGTGCGAGTCCGACATAACCCTTACCGGCCGGTGGGGGAATAACCGAGGCGATATCTTAAAAATAAAACACAAAATGGCACAGTATAAGCGGAGATAAATAAAAAAAAAAAAAAAAAATATATATATATATATATATATTTGATGAAGATAATAAATAAATAAATAGTCTACGACATTCTACACAGCGCTCTCTAGACCCAAAGTAAGCATAGTTACACATAACACAAGCTAGTTAAGCTTGTGTTATGGGTTCCAGAATGCGGATAAACATACTTATATACTTTTCTTTTGTAAATACATACATATTATACATAGAAACACCCAGACCAATGCAAATAGACATATTCATGCATACAAATATTTGCACTGAGCGGGAATCGCCTCCTGTTTGTTATATGCATGAAATTTGGCACTAGGATGAATTATGGTCTGAAATAGAACATGACTATTTCCCGGACCGTTATCAGAATTTCACGCCAGTGGAGTCGCTGACGAATGTTAGTCGATGCATGGTTACATTGCATAACAAACAAACGTGTGAATGCTCTAAATATAACCACATCATCATTACGACTATTTTTAGCATCTCCGTAACAGCGAATGGTTAAACAAAGCAGATAGCGCTGTTTTGTCGAAATCTATAAGGAAAAATACATAACATAACATAACTTCACGCCTGTATCCCCGAAGGGGTAGGCAGAGGTGTATTACACACCCACGATTCGCCAGTTATGTTAAGGTCCCAATGTAATAGGGGGCGAGCCTACCAGCGATAATTAACATTTATTAATGCACACATAACTACGAAAAGTCAGAGGTGTTTGCCCGGGGCGACTGGTGATCGAACTCGAGACCTCGTCTCAGCAGTCCGTTACGTACGCCACTGGGCTATCGCCCAGAAAGGAAAAATATTCTCACTATAGTCCGGCCTAAATCTATAGGAAAAGTACCCTTTTTTTTTTTTTTTCGTGCGGAAATCCCTTCGGATACCCCCCCGCTGGCCAGCGGGGGCGGTTATGTCGGGCTTGCACCGACTAAAACCGCACGCCGTCTCAGGTCTTCAGACGCCGGGGTGTAAGGTTACCCATAGAGCATATCCCTCGCACCCCGACTGACCCTGGGCCATCTCACCACTAACAGCATAGCTCATCCTGTCTCCTCTGAAAGCAGAGGAGTACGGAGAGCGATGTGTTCCCGCCACGTTGGGTATTGGCCGACGATCAATGCCAACCCTATGAAGGGGAAGCCATTGACCGCCGCCCAGGGTGTACCGGCCGCTCCGATTCCGTTCCCCCCGGACTGCAGCGGGATCGAAATCGGAGCGACACTCGAGGAGGTTACCCAACACACACCCCTATAGGAAAAGTACCTAAGCATACAAAATGCTTACAAATTTGATTGAACTACGCCATATATTAAATCAACGACCATTTTAAAGTGAATGCGTATCCTTGTTTTGCTCACCATTATCTACCTATGGCTCAAGATTCTGTATATTTCGTTGCTATGGTGTATTAGTGGGTGGGGACCTGGTCATCTGTAGCACAGGTTTTCTTTTAAACCTATATCAGACACCAGCTCCTCACAAAAGAAAAGAGTAGTGATAGTGTAAAAGTTATAAATACTACTACCACTAGTACTCTACTATAACTACTACTAGTACTATAAAGCAGGATGTATTTTAATACTATTTTTTTTTATGTGTATATCTGTACCTTTTTTTTTCGTGCGGAAATCCCTTCGGATACTCCCCCGCCGGCCAGCGGGGGTGGTTATGTCGGGCGTCTCGGGTCTACAGACGCCGGGGTGTAAGGTTACCCATATCCCTCGCACTCCGACCGACCCTGGGCCATTCGCCGTGTCCCCTCTGATAACAGCAGAGGGGTACCTGGAGCGACCAAGCCCCCCCGCGGGCCTTGCAGGCCCGCCATACCCCGACCCCCTCGTGCAATGGGGTCAGCTGGCCCCGAAAAGGGCCGGTTGGTCAGACTCTTGGCCGTTGACGTTGACGCCAGCTACTCCAGAGGAGCAATCAATGATGCGTCATCGCCCACGTTGCCCAGGGTGCACCAAACTTGGAGGTGATCCAACCAGTCGCACCCCTGTATATCTGTACCTTTTTTTTTTCGTGCGGAAATCCCTTCGGATACCCCCCCGCTGTTCAGCGGGGGCCGTTATGTCGGGCTTGAACCGACTAAAACCGCACGCCGTCTCGGGTCTACAGACGCCGGGGTGTAAGGTTGCCCATAGAGCATATCCCTCGCACCCCGACTGACCCTGGGCCATCTCCGGTTTCGAGATGTCCCCCTCGGGTTTGGGAACCACGTTGTCCCCGTCTTGCCCCGGTTTGGGGGAGGGGCGCTAGTCGCCCCACCGTCCCGGCCTGCTTCTGCTGGGGTGACAGGCGGCCTCACCCGCCACCCCCAGGCCTGCGCTCATGGAGGACGGAGGTCGTTAAGTGACCTCCGGTGCCTGAGTCGCCTGCGACGCGCGGCGACCAAGATTGCGGCGGGCCGGGAGAGTTCTAAATCTCTCCCGGGCGCGCTCCGCCATCTCCTTCGCGAGCATTACATGCTCGCAGAAGGAGGTGGCGGCGGCCCACGCGCTCGCGCTCCGCACCATTGCCGCAAACATGCTGCCGAGCGAGAGGACTCCCACCCCGATGGCTGCCACGAGGTCACGCCTCGGCGCCTCCCACGCCGGGCAGTCCGCCAGCGTGTGCAGCCCCGAGTCCTCGCTCGCGTCGCAGTGATGACACTCAGGCGTTGGCTCCTTCCTGATCCGATGCAGGTGGTCCCCGAAGCACCCCTTCCCGGAGATCACCTGCGTCAGTCGGTACGAGAGGCTTCCGTGTCGCCTCTCTAGCCAATCCTCCATGATGGCCCTTACCGCCGCTATTGCGGCGTGCCCTTGTATATCTGTACCTTTTTTTTTTTTTTTTTTATCGTGCGGAAATCCCTTCGGATACCCCCCCGTTTGCCAGCGGGGGCGGTTATGTCGGGCTTGAACCGACTAAAACCGCACGCCGTGTCGGGTCTACAGACGCCTAAGGTTGCCCATAGAGCATATCCCTCGCACCCCGACTGTATATCTGTACTTTTTTTTTTTTTTATCGTGCGGAAATCCCTTCGGATACCCCCCCGCGTGCCAGCGGGGGCGGTTATGTCGGGCTTGAACCGACTAAAACCGCACACTGTTTGTTTTTTGTGTTCTCTTTTGCGAGGAGAAATAAATAAATATTATTATTATATTTCTATACTATTTTAAAATTGTAAATCAGTTGTGTCTGCACATTGGCGATATTAAAAAAAATAATTGGAATAAAACTATTTTCAACGGTTTCTATCGCGATTTATGTGATGTTATTTTACATTGATCCCGACACGTTACGGTTGCCTTTCAGCAGCCATGGTCACGGAGTGATGGTCATGACCATTCGAACCATTCACATCGCGATAGATTCCGTTAAAAATAGTTTTATTTCAATGTGTGACATTCGCGTAAACTTCCGACAATATTAAAAGAACTTGGGTTATGTTAAATGAACGATTTTGAACACAAAGTTTTTGAAATAAAACTATTATTAACGGATTCTATCACGGTTTATTTGATGTTATTTTATATTTTACATTGAACCCGACACACACACAAAGTTTTTTTTTTTTGGAATTCTTGTCTGTCAGTTTGTTCGCTATGAACGCAAAAGGTGCTGAATATATTTTGATGTGATTTTTTCTATTAGAAATTCAGTCATTCACTGTCAATGTCAGATTTAAACTTAGTCAAACTTAAAATCTACTGTATGTTTGATTGCAATTGGTAAAGTAGAACCGGAGATATGACCTAAAAACAGTAACCGACCTCCGCGTAGGCTGAGCTGCGGGCAGCTAGTCTTTATATATATATATTTCTTGTTTGCGTGTGTATGTCACTGAACTCCTCCTAGACGGCTGGACCGATTTTGATGAAATTTTTAGTGTGAGTTCAACGGGATTCTAGGATGGTTTAGATTCACAATTTGGAAGTCCACGCGGACGGAGTCGCGGGTACAGCTAGTATATTATAAATCCGAAAATAACTGTCTGTTTGTTACCTTTTAACACCTAGTCCGCTGTGGCGTAGCGTTAAAACATTCGACTGCTTACAGCCGGTTTCAATAATCCATCTATCCTTTACCAGCAGTTAAAATAGCTACCATTAGTATCTATCGGGGTTTTTTCTGTTTCAATTAACAAAGATAAGCAGAAAACTACTTTGATATATTGAAACCGCAGTTACAGATAGATTAATGTTGACTGTTAATCTGGGATAGCGTCTACCTTTAACTGTAGGTAGATTATTGAGACTGGCCATCAGTCATAGGTTGCGGGTATACCAGCTACTGTTCCTAAGGCTTCATCATCCTCCAAGCCGTTCCCAACTCAATTGGTGACGGCATTTCTGTCAACTACGAAGAGGCTGAACTTCAATATTATCCAACGCCAATTAATTAAGCGACTGGCAGCGGACTTCCACAACAGGTGGTAGAGTCAAGCAACAGTCATTTTGGCCGTTGCATGAATGGGCCGACTCGACCGGGGAAGCACCACCCTCTCACAGAATATCGACGCCAAGTAACAGTATTTGAACTGTTGCGTTCCGTTTGGTGAGTGAGAGTGCCGGAGCCCAAACTCCTTTCCCATCCCCTTTCCTTTACAGGGTCGGCAGCGCGAGTGTGACGCCACTGGTGTTGCACACGTCGATAGGCCGCGGTAACCGCTTCCCATCAGGTGGGCCGTGTGCTTGTCTGCCACCTTAGTGGTATAAAAAAAAAACCCACTGGCGATACCGAAGTTCTGTTAGTAGTTAGACCAGTTGTCGGACTTTTTAGGGCTTCAACTACCCGTAACGACTGCCAGTTTTTTTTAATTATTGTAGGACAAGGTACACAACGCCATCTAGACCCAAACTAAGCAGAGCTTGTCATATGGGTTCTAAAATGCGGATAAACATACTTAAATACTTTTTTTTGTAAATAAATACATATATTATACATAAAACACCCACACCAATGCAAATATACATATTTGCACTGACGGGATTCGAACCCGCGACCTTTGGCTTAGCAGTCGAACGCACTACCACTACGCCACAGAGATGACAATTTAAAAAGGTTTTGATCAGAATCCCATGCGAAGCCATGGCGAGAGCTAGGTTCGTTTACAGGATAACTTGTAAACCAGAATACCAAATCTGAAATGCTAACTACCGACTATGAGGAAAAACAACAAATGAAATTGTGCAGTTTTGATAGCGATCAAATATGAACGTTATTTTTTTTTCTTTCGGAAATCCCTTCGGATACCCCCCCGCTGGAGAGGCGGGGCGGTTATGTCGGGCTTGAACCGACTAAAACCGCACGCCGTCTCGGGTCAAGGACACACAGATGCCGGGGTAAGGTTGCCCATAGAGCATATCCCTCGCACCCCGACTGACCCTGAGCCATCTCCGGTTACGATCGCCCCACCGCACCATCCCGGCCTGCTTCTGCTGGGGCTGGGTATCTGTTGTGAAAAGAAAATTTAAATAAGAATATAAATAAAAAAGCTTAGTCAAGTGCGAGTCATCAGACTCGCGCACTGAGGGCTCCGTAGAAAACTAGCTTGAGGGTAGTACGTTGCCGGGGTGCGACGGAAATGCCTTTACACCCCGAAGTCTGAAGACCCGAGACGGTGTGCGTTTTTAGTCGGTTCGAATCTTCCGTAACCACCCCCGCTGGACAGCGGGGAGGTATCCGGAGGGATTTCCGCATGAAGAAAGGGGAGTACGTTGCCGTTGAAAAACTGTTGTAATCATACATCGACATAGTAATATATGTTATTTTCCTTTTCCTTTGAGGTTTTTAGGGTTCCGTAGCCAAATGGCTAAAAACGGAACCCTTATAGATTCGTCATGTCTGTCTGTCTGTCCGACCGTATGTCACAGCCACTTTTTTCCGAAACTATAAGAACTATGCTGTAATAAATTTTAGGGGTCGCCCATAGGGGGTCAGTCGGGGTGCGAGGGATATGCTCTATGGGCAACCTTACACCCCGGAGTTTTAAGACCCGAGACGGCGTGCGGTTTTAGTCGGTTCAAGCCCGACATAACCGCCCCCGAAAAAAAAAGGTACTTAGAACGGAAACTCAAAATTTTTTTTTTCATCAAACCCAGACGAGTGGTATCTACGGATAGGTCTTCAAAAATTGTATTGAGGTTTCTAATATCATTTTTTTCTAAACTGAATAGATTGCGCGACACTTCCAAAGTGATAAAATGTGTCCCCCCCCCCCCTGTAACATAAAATAAGAGAATGATAAAAGTAAAAAAATATATGATATACATTACCATGTAAACTTCCACCGAAAATTGGTTTGAACGAGATCTATGTAGTAAGTTTTTTTTAATACGTCATAAATCGTAAACCGCAATTACCTTTCATGCCATCAACTCACTTATAAAAAATTTACTTGCTGCTACAGAAACCTTCATGGGCGAGTCCGACTCGCACTTGGCCGGTTTTTCCTTTTTGCTTGAAGATATTAATTATATTGTGAAAGATGTATAAGATTTATGAGTGAAGTTACACGATTTTATGACTTATGCACTGCTCACTTTTGTTAGCGAGATTATTGGTAGTTTATATGTTGATAGAGTTCTATTTGTGTAATGTTGATTGTACGGTTCACATAAACCGCAACAGTGTACAATAACATTTACATGTTCCCACGGGTCAGCATTTTACGCTGGTACCTAGAACGACATCGAACCGACGTCAGTCGGCTTCGACCCACTGAACTAAACGTAATTAAACTGTGAAACCGTCAAAAAAAAAAAAAAATTTTATATGCTTCTACCTAACCCTTCTGGAATAACAGAATACTTCTAGACTAATTTATGAAGAGGAAAGATTTGTTTGTTTGTAATCGATAAACTCTGAAACTATCTAACCGATCTTTTAAATTCTTTCATTACTAGAATTCCACATTATCCCTGAATAACATAGGAAAAAGAAATAGCGGCTATAGCCCAGTGGTGTACGTAACGGACTGCCGAGACGAGGTCTCGAGTTCGATACCCAGTCGCCACGGGCACACACCTCTGACTTTTCGTAGTTATGTGTGTATTGAAAATGTTTATTATCGCTCGCATGTGCCCCGTAGATGGCAATAGGCTCGCCCCCTATTACATTGGGACCTAAACAATAACTGGCGAATCGTGGGTGTGTAATACACCTCTGCCTACCCCTTCGGGGATACAGGTGTGAAGTTATGTATGTGTATGTAACATAGGCTACTATTTATCTCGATATTCCCGTGAGATCAGGACTAACGCGAGTGAAACCGCGTGGCGATGCTAGTAATATATACCTATGTATGTATTATTGGATCAGTTTTCGTTTACATTCCGCATAACAATGCAGTTATTGTGTGTCTATAACCAGTGACGTAATCGATGGTATCACACTGTTATGTCAAGGGTTCTAATAATTATTTTTAATCGTTTACAGTATGATAATAGTGCATTCCGGCGTTGTATCCGGCCCAGGGCCCGTTACTCTCTTTCCAAATTCCTTTTAGCGGAGCGACTGTTGTCTGTGCTCCGTACTCCGAGATGAAAGCCTTCGCCAGAGTCTCATCCGTCGATCAGCAGGCGTGACTTAAGATATTGGTGGGACTCCAAAACTCGTCCTCCAAAAATATATTTTGTCAAAAACGTGCCGTAAAACTCAATCTACCGTGGGGGTTTCCACACGCAAAAAAAAGTTACCTACCACAAACGCTGCAGGATTTAACTAATTTGGCCATTGTCGATGCCTATTTTTTTTTTCGTGCGGAAATCCTTCGCATACCCCCCGCCGGCCAGCGGGGGCGGTTATATCGGGCTTCGGAACCGACTAAAACCGCACGCCGTCTCGGGTCTACAGACGCCGGGGTGTAAGGTTGCCCATAGAGCAGCCATTGTCGATGCCTAGTTGTGAAAATTGGGTTTCAGTAATCTTTTCTCATCATCTGAGTGTTGAGTCCTCGCATCCGAGGCTGTTCCGGAGCTCAGGGTCTACTGCTTCAGATATCTTTCTAAGTGCTCTAAATTATTGGATAATTTTCAGTTCTGTATCATCATAAAATATAAAATAAATCGCGATAGAATCCGTTAAAAAATAGTTTTATTTAGTAGGTAGTTTTTGTTTAAGTTTATAGTATTATGTTATCTGATTGTACAATGTTTGAAGTAAACTAAAAACCTGTGATGTCGCCCGAGCAGTCATTGTAGTGTATAATAAGTATAAATCGTATCTGGCACCCACAAGACAGGTTTGCCTAGTGTGGGGCCACAGTATAACGCACAATATTGTTTTTTCTATTTGGTAATAAACTATTTTTTTTATTTGTTTCATTCGCGTAAACTTCCGACAATATCTGTATCATCGGTCAGAATAAATTTGTATGCGAATCAGTTTCTCCTTTAGCCCACCTGACCAACGAGTACATTTTCATTGGGTGAGCAGGGCCCCTGGACCAACACCTTTGATGTCCACGCCAACCTCACATGCTAGTCGGTGCACTTGCGGAACAACGGACAAGGCGCCGGCGCAGGATTTGTTTTAAAGAATATTAGTATTCCCCCCTAACCCCTCCAGCTAAGTTTTTTTTATATTTATAATAATAATATTCTACAACATTCTACACAGCGCTTTCTAGACCCAAAGTAAGCCTAGCTTAACTAGCTTGTGTTGTGGGTTCCAAAATGCGGATAAACATATTTATATACTTATTTTTTGTAAATACATACATATTATACATAGAAACACCCAGACCAATGCAAATAGACAGATTCATGCATATAAATATTTGCACTGAGCGGGAATCGCACCCGCGCATCGGAGCAGTCGAATGCTCTACCGCTACGCCACAGAGGCCGTCTATTTTATCTATTTTATGCCTTTTTTTTTAACGTGCGGAAATCCCTTCGGATACCCCCCCGCTGGCCAGCGGGGGTGGTTATGTCGTGTCTTGACTAAAACCGCACGGTGTCCTCCCCAAGTGTCCGTTGCCGGGCACCCCGGATAAGCCCTCGAAAGGATACTATTTTATGCCTTAAGAATATGTCAATCTCATCGTAGCTCAAAACAGTAGACATGTTTACACAGTATATAATAAATAGAAACATTACAATGTACGTTACAATGTGAGTCTCCTTGTGTACCTTGGTTTGTAGACATATGTTTGAGTAGGAAACTACTACAGCATTTCGGCTAAGGTCTGGATATGCCGTTAAAGAAGTTCGCCTTTCTAATGGGACATGCTGACTCCCCAAACTGCGATGATTGCTGCGTAGTAGAGGAGGTGCACCAGCTATTAATGGACTGTGTACGCTATGAAATAGCCCGAGAGACTCTGATTGGGACCTAGAACCTGAACAGACTACATATAGGTATGCTCCATGACAGGCGCCGGAGGTCTCTTAACGACCTCCGTCCTCCATGAGCGCAGGCCTGGGGGTGGCAGGTGAGGCCGCCTGTAACCCCAGCAGAAGCAGGCCGGGACGGCGGGCCGACGAGTGCCCCATCTCGAAACCGGAGATGGTCCAGGGTCAGTCAGGGTGCGAGGGATATGCTTTATGGGCAACGTTACACCCCGTCGTCTGAAGACCCGAGACGGCGTGCGGTTTTAGTCGCTTCGAGCCCGACATAGCCGTCCACACTGGCGGGGGGGGGGGATCTCTATCCGACAGGACTTCCGCACGAAAAAAAACGTATGCTCCATGATATACTGTAAGCTTAATTGCTTGTGTTAGGAGTGAGTTCACATCAGTGATGTACTGGCCAGGATTCGAACCCGGGACCTCTCGATCGTAAGCTGACTCATTAGCCACTAAGCCACCCACGCTTCCCTCTCGGCTTGGGAGGTTGGACAGCAGTCGCACCCGGAATAGCCGATATACTTATCAAAGACCAAAACCTGACCTCGAGCTCCAAAGTGCAAACTTCGGACTCAACTGAGAAATTGCTATGGGGGTGATGAGGTTTACCAACTAGTTCGTTTTGACAATAAGATTTTGGTAGTCATGTCCTTTGACGAGGCATTCCATTGAACGCATCAAATCGATTGATGATGATGATGCCTCCGACCAATTTCGGCCATGGCGACCACTTCGACTCCTAGTCGGCTCGGCGCTGATGCGCTCGAAGATGGCTAACATAGCCAGCCAGATCGTCGCGGTGAACCCTCGTGTACACTGAGGGCACGTGAGAACACCACACCACCTACGTAATGGTACTGAATGACAGCGGGTGGGCGGACTTTTAGCTCATCGCGTTTAGTGTCGAGGTCTGCCTTTCGCTGTTCCTCGAAATCGCTTACTCGTCTTTGCACCACCCTGCGCCATTCTGGACGTTGAGCTGCCAAAACTTCCCATTGAGACGGCTCAATGTTGCATCTTTTCATATGACGCTTCTGAACATCTTTAAACCTGAGGAGTTGGCAGCCATGTTTCCGCTGGCCCTCCTCTAGTTCAGAGTAGAAGATGCGTTTCGCCACTCTCTCCTCCGCCATACGTGACACGTGACCGCACCACCGAACCTGCCGATGTATTAAGTAGGCCTCAATGCCACCGATATTGGCTCGTCGCAAAACTTCGGAGTTACGCACTCGGTCGGACCATCGAATCTTCATGATGGAATGTAGGCACTTGAGGTGGAAACGATCCAGAGTGCGTATGTGGTGCCACTAATTCAAATAGTACCAAAAACTATCCCATAGCTGGGGCTCGATTCACTAAAATTATGTTTCTACATGATATTGTTGGAAGTTAACGCGAATGTCACACATTGAAATAAAACTATTTTTAACGGTTTCTAACGTCGGGATTCTAACATCAAATAAATCGCGATAGGTAGGCACATAGAATCCGTTAAATATGATTTTATTTCAAAATTACGTTTTTTAAATTCAGATTCTCAAAATCTAATTGAAAACGAAATCAACTATGAGTGGTTCTAAATATTTAATAACCTCACCAAAATGAAGAAAGGTTTTGTTTTGACAGATCATACTAAATATTAAAATAATAATTAATTATTTTTTTCTAATCAAATTGAAATCACGCGTTTTGAAAACGTATCGTTAATGAATTGGACCCCTGTATAGAATAATTTTGGTGCTACTCGATATTGGTGCTCTAAATGGCAAGCCCCCTTTTGATGGTGACATTGAAGCTGTCAGACTCCGTGACGTATTACTCGGAACTAGTTGCAAAAACGCTCTAAGTAACATGACTTGATACACATTTACATTTACTTAACCTTGTTCGCTGCTTACTAATGTGTGAACAAATGACCCAACGTGTCTCATTTCGTAAGTAAACTACAATGCCACTAAGGGTCAATTCCCACTAAAAAATCAGCGGCTGGCAGCGGCTTTTTGAGGCAAATATTACAAACCATTTTGTGTCTTATCTACGTTATAAAAAGTTCGTAGTCAAATGCAAAGGCAGCGCGGTGCCGCGAAACTGCACGAAACTTATCGTAACTAAGTCTAGTAACAAATTTAGGCCGCTAATTCAGTGGAAATTAACCCTAAGGCTTCCTAGGCGAAACTATTTTGATGACTAAAAAATTATTTAAAAACTAAAGACCAGCTTGTGGTCAAATCATTGTAATTAAAAAAGAATCCTGTATGTGGTAACCCCTTGTCAACCCCGTGCTGAATGGCCAAGTCCTTAAAAAAATGCATTATTATCTTAAAGTGGTTCCCGGTGGTTACATTGTTATATATATGTTATACCAGAGCGGTATTGTAATAGTCGACTCCACAAGATTAGTAATTCCTTTCAGGGTAACTGTATAAGCTTCTACAACAAGCTTCCTAGTGAAACGAAGCATCTACCTCTTCATAAATTTAAAAGCCAAATTAAAAGTAAACTCTGCCAAAAAGGCTGTTATAAAATTCAAGACTATTTAGGCGACAAACAAGCTTGGATATGAACTGTTTGCTCTCTCTCTCTATGCTACTCAAACGAAATATTGGACATACTTAGGTTAAGTAAATATGTTTGTAAATAGACCAAAAAAAACAGCCCGCTGAGTTTCTTGCCGGAGTCTTCTCAGGACAGGGCCGCGTTTCGAACCGGTGGTCCATTTGCCAAACATTAGGTTAATTTTTATTTTTTGACGTGTTGTAAGTGCCGTATTTATGGTCTATACATAATAAATGGTTTTTGACTTTTTACTTTTGAGCGTAAACTTCACTTTCGCGATTCAGGATTGGTAGTAACGTAGTAGTTTCGAAGTAGTTCAACTTGTTGTTGCTAGATGGCGCTGGGTATATGTGGTATCGCCACACTACCAATCCTGAATCGCGAAAGTGAAGTTCGCGCGCTGGTATAAAATATATATAACCTCCCAACGACAACCGTTGGGTCGCGGCCCGCCAGGCATGATCACATTGCCTGGTCGGAGGATCCTCCCTTTGTCCTTGAGGAACATCACACCGTCCCCGGCCTGCGCAGAGTCTACTGCGTTAGGCTTGCAGGTGGGGTTGGCTTGGCCCGAAGATCTTGGTGGGGTCAAATTTCTGTAGATTAAAAAAGATTCGCTGTAAGTTTATTGCCAGATTCTGTTCTCTGCCTTATCTATTGCCTTGCCAATCTG
The DNA here is from genome assembly GCA_946251805.1 of Cybosia mesomella. Taxonomy (NCBI): domain Eukaryota; kingdom Metazoa; phylum Arthropoda; class Insecta; order Lepidoptera; family Erebidae; genus Cybosia; species Cybosia mesomella. The sequence continues at coordinate 12,307,412 of OX276417.1, read as the reverse complement.
GCTGTAATCGTAGAAGCAACTTTGTGACCTAGGTACTTGAATAAAGATATTCGATTTGTATTGGACTCGTTAATGCAAAGCAAATGAGCCCCAAATCGAGGGGTTTGCTGTTAGCTGTTGAAGAGTTCCACTATTCACTTAGCATACGAAGGTGTGAAAATAATGTGTTGTCATCCGGATATATACATACAGCCCTTATCATAACGTTATTTTTTTTTATGAATGATAGGGTCACGTTTGACCTCTATCTCACCTGGTCGTAAGTGACGATGTGATCACGTTTGCCTAGAAGGAACCTATTCACTCGAGACTTGAAGATTCCGTGGTTATAGCTTTCCGGAAACACAGACTCAGGCAGGCAATTCCACTCCTTAGCTGTACGCATAATAAATGTGTCGCCGAAACGTTTCGTGCGTATGAGTGGAATATCCACCATGTAGCGGTGGCGCGTCCCTGTGCGTCTGGTCGTTCGTTGGTGGAAAGGGCTTGGAGGTATCAAGTTGTGCAATTCCAGTGCACACTTTCCGAAATGCATCCGGTAAAAAACCGATAGGCCTGCAACTTGGTTGTTTCCGGTTGCGTCCGTGGCTGCACCTCGTAATCCGGGATCCGTTTATTCTTCTGTTCCTTTTGATTTGACTTAAACGGCTTTTATGGGGGCAACTGCCGTCTGACCTCACAAGCTCGACAGGAAAGCCTGCGCCATAGCCAATTCTGTCAATTAACAAGTGTCTTGGTGGGTCTCATACACACTTTGTATATCTTCAAAGGAGTTGGTAGAGATGCAGGCCCACATTTTACCAGCAGTACATTTTGGTCCTAAGTGCCTGTTGTGGTCTACCAGTGCACGCTATTGCGAATTTGCTTACGGAAGCATCAAATAGCATTTTACCTGACCGGCGATTCTTACCCAAGACCTCTTCGCACGTGAACATATTCACCATCATCCATAATAAGGCAAACAAGTTAATAACAATTTTCTATTTGGCGAAAGTGGAATGGAAGAACAGTATCACTGAGTGGCTTTTGGAACTGGATTACGACGAAACAGAACCACTTCTCATTATATTACCCTTGGCTAGCGTATTTTTCTAGCAAATCAATAAACAGAGCACACACAAACTTGCACACCCTTGTATACTCACTCATACATACACATAAACTTCACACGCGCACGCACACACATGCATAAATCACACACACCCACACATAAACATTATACCCACACATCCACTCTTACATGCTCAGATTTTTATTTTATTTTCTTATTATTTGCAAGAACTTTGTTTCTTTTTTGCACAGTTAGCTATGTAACACCATTTCCGTGAGGGGGAGCCAGAAGTCCTAAGCACAGGGTATCCTAGTTTGGGTTCCTGACTCCTACAATCAATCAGCAATAATCGGGTTGGGTTTTGCCAGAGGGAATGGCCGGGTTCGATTCGGGTTTCGACTAGACTACGTCCTCGCGTTTTATTCAGTAAATCGTGCTGGGTTTGATTTGATCTCGTCGTTCTTGTCATGGTGTCCGCTCTAGGTTATTCTTAGATAAGTACTAGAAATATTAAACCTTTCAAAATGTAATTATTATTATCGAGCTATATCACGCCTCCCCTAGAGAAAGGGAGAGGTGGCGAGATAACTTTGGCGAGGCAAGCAGCAGTCGGCCAAGGCATTACGACGATTGGCAAAGGAACCGCCGGACTATTCGGGCATTGTCAAACAAGACCGCTCTCTGCATCGTGGCCGCCACTGACTTCCCACTAATCCCGAGCCTCCCTAGATGGACTGAGAGGTTCCTTGGGATCAAACCATTGGCTGAAATAACAACCGGGACTATTTGTGTGGACCGCACCTCCCACATATTATTATTATTATCCATGGAACTGATGGGATCAACAAGGAAAATGCTACAAAATGAATATACTTTATGCAAAACGTCAAGAAAAATTCCCCAAGACTCTGCAGTTAAGAAAAAAATATTCAAAGCACGTCACTGAGTTGTATTCTTCATCTTAAATGGCTTTATGACGCAGATACCCTGTTCATATCGTGACTTAATATAGGCGAAATTATTTGCGATACTAATACATATACTTTGATAGTTTGGGACCAGGGTACCTGAATTGCATCATGACCTTGTTCTTAATGTTCCTATTCATTCTGTCCCCTTTGATTCTGTCCTTTTTGCCTCTGTTCCCGTTGGTACCTACTGGCACTTTTGCTTCTGTCCCAGTTACTGGCCCCAGTTAATTCTGCCTTCATTGCTTCTGCCCCCGTTGATACCATCTCCGCTATTTTGTCCCCGTTGATTCTATTCCCTTTGGTTCTGTCTCCGTTGATTCTGTCCTCATTTACTAGTATTCCCCCTAACCCCTCCAGCTAAGCTTAATTGCGTGTGTTAGGAGGGGGTTCACGTCAGTAGTGTAATGGCCAGTAATTCGAACATGGACCTCTCGATCGTAAGGCTGACTCAGTCTCCATGAGAACTCCATTCTCCGCTGTGGAATCCACGGGGAATATTTTAATGTATACGATATTCATTAAAATATTCCCCATGGGTGTGTAATACACCTCTGCCTACCCCTTCTGGGATACAGGCGTGACGTTATGTTATTCCCTGTTCCCCTGGAAACTTCTACATGCAACATGCAATAAACTGTCAAAATATCAAGTCAATCCATCGACTGTTTCACGAGTTTTGCGACCGCAAATACACCGATACATGTATTTTTAGACAAGAAATGTACAAAGAGCGGCATTATCACAAACTGTAATCTCTTCCTGACAACCTTTGTGTAATTATAGGAAAGCTCAGGTCAGACAGACAATATACCCGATATATTGTTCATCGACCATGACCTTGCGTTGCTCGAATAAGTTTATTCGTACCATACGACTCAAGAGACAATTTCGCCACAACATACAAATTTTTGTTGGTACTGCCAGCAAAAAAATATGCAAATGAAAGGGAAAAAAATGTACATTTTTTTCTTCACATTTATAAACGAAATGGGTATATGGCGCGAAAATTTTTGGGGCAATGCCAACCTCACCTGCAAGCTGGACTTCTCTGGCGCAGGTTTTCCTCTTAGGGTTGGGAGGTCAGAGTGCGCTCGCTCCCAAAAAAACCCTATACGTCTAGTATGGGAGCGACAAATCGAAAGGAGTAAGATTAGGGACACCTGTTAGAAAAAAAGGGTATTTGCATTTTGCAGCTTACTCAGCCATAATATAAAACCTAGCACGTATACAGCTACCATTACATAATGCGTGAAAAAAGATAAAATAAATAAATTACAACAAAATTTGTCCCATGCTCCTTCCTATTAGGTTTTTGAATTTCGCATACTTTAATCACTTTCACATATCATAGACAAAGGCTGCTATATTTTATCTTCATAATGAACTATACCATAACCTAGACCTAGAGGCCTAGACAAAATGACTCGCTTCGAAGAGAACCTTCAAAAGTCCGAAATGTATGGGAGTAAGATTCTCGTATCGCGTGACATGTTGACAAATAATGTCTCTCTCTGACTTTTGAAGGTTCGCTTCAAAGCGATTCCACTAGTCCAATTGTCACTGTTTCTACAGGCCCAGTTCAAAAAATTCATACGTTGATTACATCTGTGAGCTAATGCGAAAACGTATTAATAAACGCCTTTTCAGTCATTAAAATAACTTAAGCTGTAAACCGTACCAACACAACGTGTTGTTATAAGAAAAATGTGATGGGATGAGTTAAGAATAGTACCTTTACAAAATGGGATGAGTTAAGAACAGCAAATACATACCAATTCCCTGGGATCAATGAGGATAAAAATTGGGATTAGCTTAGAAATTTCGGATTGGTACGAGTTTAGTGGGATGAATACGGAACAACCCAATACTTTTTCACTGTAGACCTTAAAATAAATAAATCTTTGAAGTAGGTTTGTGTTATTTCGAAATTTATCGAGAAAAATTGGTAAATCTACACGCTAAGACAAGGTCGATATTACAAATCAACGATTTAAGTATTATTTACACAATTATCACACAAAACCAATTGAAATAAGGTCTCAAATTCTATGTAGCTTGACGTCGCAACCTATAACTGCCTTGTACGTCTAACTTCACCCACTCACAATTTTCATCCATACATACACACATACATACATACATACATAAATGTGAATATTCTAGGACATTCTACACAGCGCTATCTGGAATTCCAGATCCAAGGCAAGTATAGCTTAACTAGCTTGTGTTATGGGTTCTCGAATACGGATACACATACTTAATACTTTTTTTTTGTAAATACATAGAAATACCCATATAGAATATAAATAATTGCACTGAGCGGGAATCGAACCCACACCTCCTGATAAAGCAGTCGAATGCACTACCGCTACGCCACAGAGGCCGTCATACTTAAACTCACGCCTTTTTCCTTTCGGGGCAGACAGAGATAACAGCTCACCATCTGCTTTATGTCCTTACACACTTCACGTGCTTCCTCTACTGTCATTAAACCTTTCTTGCAAGCGCACGTTTTCGAGTGCTTCGAATTCATTTTTTCTGATTAAAATGTTACGTCTAAAACAGACCTTTGTATATCAAAATGCCCGTTTATATGATGTTAAAAGAAAGTTAAAATCTGATCTGTTATCTCGCGATACCGATATGCTTAAAACCGGTTTCAACAAAAAACTGTGTCAGTATGTTTTTGAATTAATTATGCGTATGTGTTGATAACTAGTTTTGAGTAGGTAACAGTTATCTGTCTATCTGTATATATATCTGTACTAATAATAAAGCCAATGAGTGCGTTAATCTCTGGAAATAATATAGCTGGATGACCTCGATAAGGTAGCGTGTCGTTAAACTTTCGCCTCGCTTCTTCTGCCCTTGCGCATTCGAGCTAGCACTTTTCAATACATGTATAGCATAGTCATGCAAAACATTATTATTATTCCTCTTTATTACCTTCAAATACATATAATTACATTTTTAAATATATACATTTAAAAAAAAACAAATATATTTAAAAATATAAAAACAGTGCTCCACCGACATCGGGTACAGGGACCAAGCTGCCGGTGGTTACGGCTCCAGGGAGAGGAACTTCCTCACTATGCATGCCGTGCCTAGCAGAACGGCCTTCTGCATCAGGCCTTTGAGCCAGCTGCCTAACGAGAGCCTCATAAGGTGTTGATCGAGGCTCTTGGCGATGAGTCCATGCGCTGACACGACTATCGGTACAATAATAGCTGAGTCCACATCCCACATGTCGACAATCTCAATGGCCAGGTCCAAATATTTTATTTTATTTTATTATTATTATTATTTATCAGGCAGGCAGCCGACTGCAACTGATGATGCCTGTATCCAGCTTTCTTCTTTTTATTTTGGAGTTGATTCGATGGCAATATTCATCCAGTCTGTTTTTAAATTGTGTAGTACTGTCAGCTGATACGACATACTCTGGTAGCTTGCTCCACACTCTGACCACTCTGTTAGCAATGAAATGAAATGCAAACATACTGCATACGAAAAATTGTCTCATAATCATCATGAACCACATTTCTTCCGGTCATTGATTTGTATGTTGGCGTTTCCTGGAGCGACTGCTGTCTGAACTCCCAACCCCGAGCGGAAAGCCTGCACCTGAGTCTCGTTCGTTGTTTAGCTGGTGAGGTTGTATTGGGCCTCAAAAATATCGGTAGGCCCATGTACACCCATTTGAGCATTTGAGGTAACACCTGATAGTAACCTGATGTGAAGTCCAAAGAGTAGTGGCCACCATTCCAGATGCTGTCCCTAGAATGGTGGTCCCTACCTTGACGGCCTCGACAGGTGCTTTCAAGGGAACACGTGTGTGCGTAGAGAGCATTCCAGTTCATTATCGTGGGACAATTCGAAGCAAGTGTAGCGTAGTCATACCAAACATACCGCATATAGTAAATCTTCTAATATATAAAAATCTCGTTTCAAGGTGTTTTTGATCGTAATTACTCTGTAACGGCTCGACCCGTTTTATGTTTTTTTTTTGTATTTTGGATAGGTATAAGAATAGGTAGTAAAGTCGGTGGTACGGTATGAAAGCGACTGATTTCCATAGGCACGAGTTTTCCTTGTTGAATGCAGATTCAAGAAATGCGGGCGTAGCGTCGTCGTGGTACAGAATAACTAATAAGAGGGCTTAACTAATAGAAATGTGGGTGCTAGCACCTCTGCCTACCCCTTCGGGGATATAGGCGTGAGTTTATGTTTATGTTACTAATAGAGCGCCATAGCGCCCTGTCTTCAGCTTGCCGCATCCAGCATCTGCCCGCAGTCTTTCGCAGATTAGGGGAGACCTATGTCCAGCAGTGGACTAAGAGAGGTTGATGATGATGATGATGATGATGAGCTAATATAATAAATAAGATCTTACCAATATTATAAACTAGGTGACTCGGCAAATTTTTTTCTGCCTTAGAAACAAGTTGTTTGGCGATTTCCATAAAAAGGCACAGTATAGGCGAAGACAAATCGAAAAAGCGGCCAGATGCGAGTCGGACTCGCCCATTAAGGGTTCCATAGCAGCAAGTATCATAATAATATTTTTTTTAATTTTTATATTTGAGTTGATTGAAAGAAAGGTAAATTGCGTTTTACGATGAATGACGTATTAAAAAAAACTACTTACTAGATCTCGTTTAAACCAATTTTCGTTGGTTTGCGTCGTCATATATTTTTTTTAGTTTTATCATTCTTTTATTTTAGAAGCTACAGGAGGGGGGGGGGGTACACATTTTACCACTTTGGAACGGAACCCTAAAAATCACAGATAATGGAAAAACTTTGTGAGGATGGATGGTTATATCGACCTATTGAATAAAGATAAATCGAATCAATCAATTAGCCTATCGCAGTCCACTGCTGGACATAGGCTTCTCGCAATGTGCGCCATCCCTCCCGATCCTCCGCCTTGCGCATCCAGTCTATCCCAGCCACTTTTTTCAGGTAATCCGTCCACCTTGCTGGGGGGCGTCCCACCTTCCGTTTGCCGACCCGCGATCTCTACCCTAGCACTCATGCCTTCCACCGGCCATCAGTCCTTCGGTAGATGTGACCAGCCCATTGCCTCTTCAGCTTGCTTATTCTGCGAGCTATGTCAGTAACTTTAGTTATTTATCGACTGACCTCATTGGGAAATCTGCTGCAAGATCTCTATTTTACAGGACCATTGTCACTTTTTACTGTATCCTCCAGAGAAGTCAGTCTTTTACGTGAACATTTAAAGCATTATTAAGTGGTAATATTAGCAACAAAATGTTAAAAAAGTAATTTCAAATAATAGGTAAATATGAAATTGCCGAACTTTGTTACAAATTCATGAGTTCGTTATTCCTGTAATTTAATAGCTATTGCCATTATTTATATTTTGTATGAAAGTTTATTTTGTTGTTTTTATTGGCCGCCTGATAAATTAGTTCGATCTTCAAAAACGGTACTTCCTAAATGCCATCCATTTTGATGATAAATTTCGTATTACTTAGCGGCTGTCACTTTTCAAAAAAGTAATAAAAGTTGCTGTTTGTTAGCTTAATGTTGTCTCATTCATACACAAAAAAAAACATAAAATTTGGATTTGTCATTTCTAAAAAAAAATGCAAAAATGGTAGTACTGAGAATTGAATTTCCTCCAATTTCTTCAAGAAAAACGGCAATTTCATATGTAACGACCTAATATTTCTCCTCGTGGTCCCATTAATGGGACCACGAGGGAGAAATAGCACATAGATTGCTTTTCATTCTGGAAATGCATGATACCTTACCTCTATCCGCTACTCATCATTTTCCTAAATGTATTCCCACGCTATTGGATCTTATCATCGTTTCTTCCACCGACTTTGTCAGTACTCATGGCCACCTAAACACCCCCTTTTCTCATCATGATTTAGTTTACCTCTCCGATCGTATTCGCCCCCCAAAGCGTAAGGTACAATTCCGTCTGCAGCGGAATTACAAGAGTATCAACTTGGAGGCGCTGCAGCAAGATGCAACGTATACGGACTGGTCCCCGATTTATGAGTCCACCGATGTGAACACAATGGTGAATACTTTTGGCAATAAGCTGATTGACCTGTTCGATCGCCACGCCCCCATCCACAAAGTAAAAATAAAGCATGATCCAGCACCATGGCTCTCTCCTGCCATTAAAAACCTAATGGCCTGCAGAGATAGGGCCAAAAGCAGGTATAAGCGCAATCAATCGGAACACAACTTGAACCGTTACAAGATACTTAGGAACCGCTGCAGGAGGATGTGTAGAGATGCTAAAAGAAGCCATTTCCACAAATATCTTGACAACCAGAACTCTTCCACTATCTGGAAATTTTTGAAATCTGTGGGAATCGGTAGACCTCCTGAGACTGCAATGCCAGATATGGATTTGGGTGACTTTAACAAGCATTTCTCACGCCCGCCTATTTCTGTTAACCCAAACATTAAAAATTCCACGCTGCAGTCTCTTTTTAGTTTGCCAACTCTGCAGATACCTTTTATTTTTTATTTTTTCGTGCGGGATTCCCGCCTTCGATTTGAGTCCTGTCACAGAAGCTGACGTGCAAAAGTCCCTACTCTCTATCTCCCCTTCGGCTGTTGGAAACGACAATATCTGCTCAAGGATGATTACCCCGCTTCTTCCCATTATCCTGCCTGTACTCACACACATCTTCAATTACTCGCTATATTCTTCTATATTTCCTGATGCATGGAAACTGGCCTATATAATTCCTCTACCCAAAACGTCTAATCCCATAACGGCATCTCATTTCCGTCCAATATCTATTCTACTTTTTCTTTCAAAAGTACTTGAGCATATTGTTCACCGACAGCTATCCTATTTCTTACTCACTCACAATCTTCTAAGCTCCTACCAGTCTGGTTTTCGTCCTGGCTTTAGTACAACAACAGCACTCCTTAAAGTGACCGATGACATCCGCTTAGCAATGGAAAATAAACAACTTACTCTTCTAACTTTATTAGACTTCAGTAGTGCTTTCAATTCTGTGGACTTTGACATTCTTCTCAGCATACTCAAATCCATTAACATCTCAGCTACTACTATCGCTTGGTTCGATTCCTACCTTCGGGGACGCTCGCAGTATGTCAGGGTAGGCGAATCCTTGTCAGAGTGGTGTGATCTAACCGCGGGCGTACCCCAGGGCGGTGTCCTTTCTCCTCTTCTGTTCTCGATCCTTATTAATTCTGCCACTAAACTTATTTCTTCTCGTTTCCATCCCTATGCAGACGACCTGCAGATATATCGCCATTTTGTGACAGCCGATATTGAGTCTGCTGTTGCTGATATGAATAGGGATTTATGTCGTGTCAGCGAATGGGTTAAGTCTTTTGGCATCCTTATCAACCCTGCCAAATCACAAGCTGTTATTATTGGCAGTAGAAGCATGCGCGGTAGGCTCACTGACTCATCGGTTGGACCAGTGCTATTGGACGGCATACAAATACCTTTGTCTGACTCAGTGAAAAATCTAGGCGTTTATATTGACTCCAATCTTTCCTGGTACAATCACTTTACTGAAGTTAGTAAAAAGGTACGTTATGCTTTCCACTCGTTGAAATGTCTCCAAAGCTTTTTGCCATTTAAAACGAAAATTTACTTATCTCAGACCCTCATACTGCCCATCATCGATTATGCTGATGCCTGCTACTTGGATGCCAATGAGGAACTGCTGGATAAGCTTGAGCGGCTGCAAAACCTATGTATTCGCTTCATATTCAATTTAAAGAAATATGACCATGTCTCCTCCTACCGCAAAGAACTCAAGTGGCTCCCAATCCGTCTCCGCAGGAACACTTGGATACTGTGCCTTCTATTTAATATTCTTCACAATCCTTTAGCCCCCTCCTACCTAAGGGAACGATTTTCCTTTGCCCGTTCTCCCGATGCGCCTTGCAGATCCCACCTACGTTCAACACTCAAATTCCCTTCCCATAAAACCAACTTCTACTCGTTTTCCTTTTCTGTTCATGCAGTGAGATTGTGGAACTCGCTTCCTGCTGATATCAGAGACTGTAACTCAATCAATAGTTTTAAACTCAAACTTCGTCAACAATACCTATCCTATATTGAACCTATGATTGACTCCTTCCAATAATCCTTTATGATCTTGTATACCTATATATACCAATGCATGTATGTATTTTATATTATGGATATGGTTATGAATGTAGATGAAGAAGAAGTCGAAATGGCGTCTTCAAGTAGTGGTAAAGGTGATAAAAAAAGATTTGAAGTCAAAAAGTGGAATGCTGTCGCTCTCTGGGCCTGGGATATCGTGGTGGATAACTGCGCTATTTGCCGTAACCACATTCTGGATCTATGCATAGAATGTCAAGCTAACCAGGCATCAGCTACAAGTGATGAATGCACAGTAGCTTGGGGTGTTTGTAATCATGCATTCCATTTCCATTGTATCTCACGTTGGCTGAAAACCAGACAAGTTTGTCCACTGGATAATAGAGAATGGGAATTCCAGAAGTATGGCCATTAAAGCAGAAAGTATTTTGCCCAGCCCAGCCAGAAGTTACAGCTTTGTCATATTGAAAATGGGCATACCAATGTCAATATTGCTCAAGTTGTTAATAAATTAACTCATAAAAAATTTATAAATTAATATTATATTAACATAACATAACAACACTTCACGCCTGTATCCCTGTATATTATATTATATATATTTATATACATTATGTATATATATATACTTATATATGTACTGTCTCTCATCTTCCCCACACACTGTTAACATATTCTCTTCTTTTCAAACTCCTCTCGCAGGTCTGCTGGAAGAGATTTCTTCAGGAAATAAGCAGAGCCTCTGTACTACTTTTTCCATTTTTTGTATTCTTATGTCTGATTGTGTGTGTACATAAATAAATAAGTAAATGTAATATTTCTTGTCAAAAAATGGTGTCAGGTTATTGAATGATAACTCTTGAAGACCTACTTTCAATATTTAATATCCGCTCTGATTTCTTATTATCTAATCTGCTTTTGTGTTTAGACTTGAAAAAGATATTTTTTGAAATCGTATATGACAAACTAAAAAAATGCCGTATGTTTGAGTGCAATTGGTTGAATAGAACGGGAGATATGATCGACAATATAATCGTCAAGGTTGTCGTCAAGGTTGGATTTGATCCGATTTATGCGGCCGGAGCAGATCAGATCAGATCAGCTAGTATTGTATATGTTGGAAAACGCGAACATATCACGAGTTCTGTTAAAATAAAATAAAGTAGAGAAAACCCAGGTCGCATATGCGCACTGCATACTAAATATTTTAGGTGAACACTACATATTTATTATATTTAAACCCACACGCTAAACTGTTCGTTGCTTTACATAGTGCTTAATCATGACTCGCTTTAACGGCGACGAAAAATGTCTCGCTTCTGGATCTATAGTTTCAACAATTTTGGTGGTTTTTAATTGTAGAGTTCAAGTTAGCACGGAATGGTATTTTTTTTTAGAAACTGCAATTTGAAACTCTCAAAGAAAATATTTGTATTTCTCGTAACACGCTCTTTCACAGTTCATTTGATATTCACAAGTTTCCATAATTCGATCTTATGCGGGCAGACTGCCTGAATATTTCATTATAATACAGAGTTCATCATGATACGCCCAACTTTGCGTTTTTTGAATAATAGGATACTAGGATGATAGGATCTCTGGATAATAGGTTTTTTTTTATAAAACTAACCGATTTTATTTCCATTATTTCAGATATCTGCTGTTCAGCAGTTAAGCAGTGGAAACAATGAAGGTGTGGGGCGCTCACGGAGAGTTTTGTGCAAAACATCAATGGGAGGTAATAGTCGCTACACTGGCTTTATTGGCCTGCGCTGCTAGCGTCGAGAGGAAAAACCTAGGAAACGGTTCAGAGCATTGCGCAGGATGGGCCAGAGCTTGCCCAGGATTAGAGGCAGAATACCAAGCAGCAGATGCTGTTATAATGACCTTTGTCCGATGTGCAGCGCTTCTCTACGCTTACTACCAAATCTCAAATCTCCACAAAATAGCCTCAAAATATCTTCTCATCTTTGCGGGGGTATTTTCGACTTTAGCTAGCTTTATTTTCACATCAGCAGTTGCTAGCTTGTTCTTTAACGAGGTAGCTAGCATAAAAGATGCTCCATTTTTATTTTTATTAGTCGCTGATGTTGCTAGGGGAGCCAGAATGGCTAAAGCGGGCTGGTCGGCGGGAGAAGACCAAGGGAAAAGAGTCGGTAGAGCTTTAGCGTTACTAGGTCCTACAGCAACATTGGATACTCTACTAGCAGTACTTTTAGTCGGAGTAGGAGCATTGTCTGGAGTCCCAAGGCTCGAACATATGTGTACATTTGCCTGCTTAGCCTTGCTGGTTGATTATTTAGTGTTCGTAACTTTCTACCCGGCCTGCTTGTCGCTAGTTGCCGACTTCGCGTCAGGACGAAAAGATGTGGCTCTCGATAGTCCATTTTCAGAAGCCGATCTGAAACCAAATCCTGTTGTACAAAGAGTAAAAATGATCATGGCTGCGAGTTTACTATGTGTTCATTTGACAAGCAGGTGGCCGTGGAGTGCGGATAATAGAATTATCGAAGGCCCAACAGACACTTTAATACCAGCATCTCAAGACAACGTTCTCCTTCATTCATACGTGAAATGGTTTTCCGTTTCAGCCGATTATATCGTCATAGCGACTCTTTTATGCGCTCTGATTATAAAATTTATCTTCTTTGAAGAGCCCAGGAGTTGGGTGATAGATATGAATGATATGACGGTGAAAGAAGTTTTTCAGGAGAAACAAGAGAAAAAAAGTAAATTCTCAGTGGGAGGCGACTCTAATTATGAAGTTTCAACCCAAACTGAAGGTGCTCTCGAAGATACCGAATGGCCTACACTCTCTCCTAGTCCTTCGGCAGCGAAATTAAATGCTAAGAAGCGGCCGATGGCTGAATGCTTAGAAATTTATAGATCTGAAGGAGCCTGCATCTCTTTGAGCGACGAAGAAGTTATAATGTTAGTGGAACAGTCACATATACCCTTACACCGCCTGGAATCGGTGTTAGGAGATCCTTTACGAGGCGTGAAGCTCCGCAGGAAGGTGGTAGGTGGCAGGTTCCAGACTGAATTAGCAATTAACAAACTGCCTTATTTAAATTACGATTATTCTAAAGTATTAAACACGTGTTGTGAGAACGTGATTGGATATATTGGTTTACCAGTTGGGTATGCAGGTCCTTTGATAGTGGATGGCAAGCCTTATATGATTCCGATGGCAACGACTGAAGGAGCCTTGGTGGCTTCGACTAACAGAGGAGCGAAAGCAATTGGTACCAGAGGTGTGACGAGTGTAGTTGAAGATGTAGGCATGACGAGAGCCCCGGCGATTAAACTGCCTAACATTGTCAGGGCTCACGAATGCCGCGAATGGATTGACAATAAAGATAATTACGCTTTGATAAAAGAAGCTTTCGATTCTACCTCAAGATTTGCTCGTTTACAAGAAATTCACATTGGAGTAGACGGTGCAACACTTTATTTAAGATTCAGAGCAACAACAGGAGATGCTATGGGTATGAACATGGTATCGAAAGGAGCAGAAAATGCCCTCAAACTCCTTAAAAATTACTTCTCTGACATGGAAGTTATAAGCTTGTCAGGCAATTACTGCTCAGATAAAAAAGCAGCTGCAATCAATTGGGTAAAGGGTAGAGGCAAAAGGGTTGTCTGCGAGACTACCATCACTAATGATAGCTTAAAGACAATCTTCAAAACTGACTCCAGAACTTTGGCTAGATGCAACAAAATCAAGAATCTATCTGGATCTGCTTTAGCAGGGTCAATCGGGGGTAACAACGCCCATGCAGCGAATATGGTGACTGCTATTTTTATAGCGACTGGACAAGATCCTGCCCAAAACGTCACCAGCTCCAACTGTTCAACGAATATGGAGACTTGTGGTGAAAATGGTGAGGATCTATACGTGACCTGTACGATGCCTTCTCTGGAAGTCGGTACGGTTGGTGGAGGAACGGTTTTGACCGGTCAGGGAGCGTGTTTAGAGATATTAGGAGTCAAAGGAGCAGGGGTGACTCCAGCGGAGAATTCTGCAAGACTTGCGTCGTTGATTTGTGCGACGGTGTTAGCTGGGGAGTTGAGCTTGATGGCTGCGTTGGTAAATTCAGATCTGGTGAAATCACATATGCGGCATAACAGGTCTACCTTGAATGTGCAATCAGATAATAATAGTTTGAAAGTACCAGTGTTATAACATCCAAGGTTATAATGAATCTCATTAATTATGTGTTTGGAGGTATAAGATTAATATCGTTACTGATTTAATTAAAACATCACAGCTAAATCAAAACCTAGATTATTCAATAGTTTTTTATGCTACTAGGCTAGTAAACATGGATGCCCACCCTTCCGACGGCAAGCAGGCCACGCTTAAAGGGTAGGACGGTGGGCAAAGATTAAGGAGGGGAGAAAAACCCCAGATCCCAATGTTCATTTTGATTATTTAAAAAAACTGTATTCCATTTAAAGCATTCGTTCTACCGTAATTCTTGAGGGTAGGTTCAGGAGATAGGTAGTTTCGTCACCCTGAGGTGGTCATACACAAAAATTGCAACTATTAAAGACGAGTTCAGGTAACTCAGTTGGATTATTCTCCCTAAAAAGGGACTAAAGTTTAGACAAAAAATTCTCTAAGTATGTTTATCCACATTCTAGAACCCATATTACAAGGTAGTTAAATTATGCTTACTTTGTGTCTAGACAGCTCTGCGGAATATGTCGTAGAATATTATTTTTAACTGTCTTAATGAAATCAGTATCAATATCAAAGTCTATCATGTCACAAAGTGTTACACGAATATCTACTTAGAGCTGTCGGCTTAAGATATACTATTAAATGACTATATGCGAGGACTATAAAAATTTGATATACTAGGGACCTGTGTTTTGTATTGTAAAAGAAAATTTATTTACTTCAGTTAAGTATATATTATATTAGTACACAATGAGTCGTCGTGTCGTATAGTCAGCATTAAAAGTAGATAATCATTTTCTAGACGATGACCATTTAAAAAAAAAAATTTGTGTCTAATGTAATTCACATTTCTTAATGAAAATGCTATTCAACTATTATATTTCTATGTTAACAGAATTTTAAAATATAAAACAAAAATTTCCTATCCTAATAATATTAGGATAGGAAATTGCCGTTTTTCTTGAAGAAATTGGAGGAAACCCAATTTTCAGTACTAACATTTTTGCATTTTTTTTAGGAATGACAAATCCAAATTTTATGATTTTTTTTTTGTATGAATGAGACAACATTAAGCTAACAAACAGCAACTTTTATTACATTTTTGAAAAGTGACAGCTGTTAAGTGATACGAAATTTATCATCAAAATGGATAGCATTTAAGAAGTACTGTTTTTGAAGATCGAATTAATTTATCAAGCGGTCAATAAAAACAAAATTTAATACATAGTTGTAAAATGTTGAAATCAACTTTCAAACAAAATATAAAAAATGGAAATAGCTATTAAATTACAGGAATAACGAACTCATGAATTTGTAAGAAAATTTCAGCAATTTCATAGGTAAACACCTATTTTTATAAATATAAAAGTTTCTGAAGATGTTTCGACTATTAAGTTTGTTACTCAATCATGCTCAAACGACTAAACGGATCTAGCTAATATATGGTGCAGGAATAAATTGTAGTCTGAAATAACACAGCCTACGTTTCATCCCCGGAATAGGTTCCCATGAGAAGCGGAAACGGCATCAGAATTCCACGCAGGCGAAGCTGTTTCGAGGTTTGGATTTCTGATGTTTATTTCTCGAACACGCTCAAATGGCTAAACGGATCTGGCTGAAATTTGGTACAGGAATACATTAAAGTCTGAAATAACACAAAGCCCAAATTTCATCCCGGGAATAGGTTCCTATGGGTTGTGGTAACGAGATCAGAATTTCATGCAGGCCGTGAGCAACAGCTAGTTAATAATAAATTTCATTCAAATTTTTACTTTTTAAATTTATGCAATAATCATCTACTTTTGATGCTGACTATATGTATTATAGTGTTCCCTGAACGATATCGTTGTTATCCCAGTGAGTGCGGTTGTGCAATGCAGTTTGTCGAATGTATTTTTCATCGTGATACGTGCAGTGGAACGCAGGTGACAGTCGGAGTGTGAAGGTGGAAAATGTATGGGCGTATAGATATTGTGGTCGACTCTCGACCACTGGACGATCCTAGTGTATATAAACTATAAGCTTAAGTCCATAGAAATAAATTCAAATAGAAAAAAAAAACATTGGCAATCATTTTTGTGATTACAAAAATTTATGAAATTTAAGTTAGTTTTGTAACTTAAAATAAATGATTTATTTTAGAATTATAACTAGCTGACCCGGCAAACTTCGTCGGTTTAAACTACTCTAGAACTATATCAAGGTGTAGATAGCGTTGTCGGATAGAGAGAATGCTTCACAAAACTGAAGCACTTAACCGGAATATCGGTTTGTTCTCACTAGTTCGATTAATTAGTTCGATCGTCGAACTAGTGAGAATATTTTTTCTCATTTGTTCGATTAATAGTTAATGATTTCGACGGCTCCTATTTCCACGTGCTTTGTCACAAGTGACCTAACACGAAGGGTTATTGCGGAGGTACTAGTTCGACGATCGAGCTAGTGAGAACAAACGGGACTATCACTGTTCCCGACTACGTGCCAATTCTAAATATGGGTACTGCATGCAAGTATATCTATATCATAGGCAATAATATACATTCAGCCCTCGAAACTTGTGTAATCTTTAAAGACAAGTTTCATATTTTTCGTTTCTATTATTTTTTGTCACTCTGAAACTCGAGGGCGAGTATACTTTAAGTTCTATCTAATTTATTTCTATGGTTCTTTGTGTCAGCAGATCTGCATTGCGAGGCTTATATCATTTTACCGACTACCAAAATTGTTAAGTATAATAATAGATAATAATATATAAAGGACACAGCCGTAGTGCTGCCATCTATGTTAATTACAACGAAAATAACAGTATTTTGTTTACACAATCGTTTTAATAAATAACATTTCTTTAACATTGTTTTTTTATCAAAAACCTTTGTTAGGTACCCTGGCAGGCTAGGTTAGGTACCCGGCGTCTTAAACCTTTGTTCCCACTATACCAAATTCCCAAAATACACAAGTACAGAAGTACAGTCGACATCAGATATATTGTAGCAGACAAGGTGACCAAATACTTCTGAACAATTTAAAATGTCAATGAGTTCCATTCGCTACAAGTTACCATTAATATCTGAACATTCATTACCTCGTTAATATATCTGAGCAGATGCTTGTCAATAATTTCCACTAGATTTATTTTTCAGGCAGTTTTTTCTTATAAAAAACAGAATAAACGTAAAAAAATTAAGTGTGACATTAGGTATTACTACTATCTCCTCCATGAGCGCAGGCCTGGGGGTGGCGAGTGAGGCCACCTGTTACCCCAGCAGAAGCAGGCCGGGACGGTGGGGCGACTAGCGCCCCTCCCCCAAACCGCTGCATGACGGGGACACCGTGGTTCCCAAACCTGAGGAGACCATCTCGAAACCGGAGATGGCCCAGGGTCAGTCGGGGTGCGAGGGATATGCTCTATGGGCAACCTTACACCCCGGCATCTGTAGACCCGAGACGGCGTACGGTTTTAGTCGGTTCAAGCCCGACATAACCGCCCCCTCTGGCACGCGGGGGGGTATCCGAAGGGATTTCCGCACGATAAAAAAAAAAAAAAAAAGGTATTACTACTATTGGGGTGCGACTGGTTGGATCACCTCCAAGTTTGGTGCACCCTGGGCAACGTGGGCGATGTCGCATCATTGATTGCTCCTCTGGAGTAGCTGGCGTCAACGTCAACGGCCAAGAGTCTGACCAACCGGCCCTTTTCAGGGCCAGCTGACCCCATTGCACGAGGGGGTCGGAGTATGGCGGGCCTGCAAGGCCCGCGGGAGTGGTCGCTCCAGGTACCCCTCTGCTGTTATCAGAGGGGACACTGCGAATGGCCCAGGGTCAGTCGGAGTGCGAGGGATATGCTCTATGGGTAACCTTACACCCCGGCGTTTGTACACCCGAGACGGCGTGCGGTTTTAGTCGGTTCACGCCCGACATAACCGCCCCCGCTGCCCGGCGGGGGGGTATCCGAAGGGATTTCCGCACAAAAAAAAAAAAGGTATTACTACTATTAAATTGTGACAGTAAGTGTTTTTCACATATATTATAAATTTAAAATGAATTAAGTCTAGAAAAATTCTAGAAATCGACATGTTGATAGTAGAGAAATACTTCAAACGCTTAACAGTACGAGGCCTGCAAAATCTTAATAATTTATTCTTGACAGTCTATCTAAGCATGTTTCGATGGGTATATAAGGTATATAATAATGATGCCATTTATTTTTCTATCCTTGGAAATATCCTGTTCTCTTCATTTTTTTCCAGGCACAATAATAATTTCCCTTTTCAATTTTAATATTTTGAAACTTTGCTTCTTTTTTAAGCAAAACATTAAATTGCAACAGTGTAGGTTTGGCAGGTATTTTTGTGTTTAAACGCCTATGCCAGCCTTCTATGGCATTGGTTGTTCTATTTTTTTGTCCGTGGCAACTGAAAACCTCGCATGTTATGAATACTGCTGAATATTATGAAATATTATGTTAAGGTTAAAACAAAAAGCAGGTTTACCTCTTTAGTGAAGTGCAACTAGGTACCTAACTAATAACATACTGAAAGCATAATAACATAGCATAAACTCACGCCTATATCCCCGAAGGGGTAGGCAGAGGTGCTAGCACCCACATTTCGCCAGTTTATGTTTAGGTCCCAATGTAATAGGTGGCGAGCCTATTGCCATTAACCGGGCACTTATAAACCTGCGATAAATACACACATAACTTCGAAAAGTCATTGGTGTGTGCCATGGTAAAACCTGGGATCGAACCCGAGACCTCGTCTCAGCAGTCCATTACCCATACCACTAGGCTACCGCGGCATAATAGGATAATCTAATCATCCACTCGAAGATTGTTATTTGTATTTATGATCATAACAGTATATTTTCTGGTATTTTGATCATCTGGTATTTTGGGAATCTGGTATAGTGGGAACAAAGGGTCTTAAAACCCGAGACGGCGTGCAGTTTTAGTCAGTTCAAGCCTGAATTGGGAAAGGACTCGCGAGAATGACGAGCTTTTTTTATTAGAAAGGGTTTGTTTAGGTGTGCCCATGTTGTAGACTCGTAATTCTCGTAGCCCACTTGCAATCATAGTCAAACTTGCTACTCCAATACTTCGTGACACATTCTTGGCTAAAACTATGCATTTTCATAAGGCAAACCCGACTTATAATATCAACACTAGTCACAGGGATTGGTGGGAAAAGGACACCTATTTATGTTCTTGAGTAATTTTTATTTCTTTTCACATTATTTCTTATTAATTATAGTGCCAGCTCTATGTACATTGTAATTGTAAAATTCAACAGTCTCAGCATACTACTGCCAGTGGGGACGCCGTTTGACCAGACGGGTGATCAGCCCTTCTATGTGGGGCCATTTCATGCAATTCCCCTATAACGACTGTCATACATATTCGTATGGCAACCGGGACCGACATCTTAACGTGCTCTCCGAGGCACGACCAGACCAATGCAAATACTCATATTCATGCATACAAATATTTGCACTGAGCGGGGATCGAACCCACGCCTCCTGCGTAGCGGCCGCGTTCAATACCGCCACGCCACGGAGGCTGTCACAGACTAAGCATATATTACCAAAATGTTAGGGGTCTACGGACCAAAACGCACGAGTTTTTGCGGTCTTGGCGGAAACTAGGGCGAATGATAACATTTATGATGCTGAATTATTCGATGGTCGCTATATGATCTTTCGAAGAGATCGTGTAAGTACGAGGTTCCACAGTCACAAGGATGGTGGGGGTGTATTGATAGCAGTCTCCAATAATTTTTATTCTACCCGGTTTATAGAGGCGGAGAGTAAATGCGAAGATCTTTTTGTAAAAGTGGAAGTTAGGCATAATTAATACATGTACCTTTTTTTTTTTGCGCGGGAATCCCTTCGGATACCGCCCCGCCGCCTAGCGGGGGCGGTTATGTCGGGCTTGAACCGACTAAAACCGCACGCCGTCTCGGGTCTACAGACGCCGGGGTGTAAGGTTACCCATAGAGCATATCCCTCGCACTCCGACTGACCCTGGGCCATTCACAGTGTCCCCTCTGATAAGAGCAGAGGGGTACCTGGAGCGACCCCCCCCCCGTGGGCCTTGCAAGCCCGCCATACCCCGACCCCCTCGTGCAATGGGGTCAGCTGGCCCTGAAAAGGGCCGGTTGGTCAGACTCTTGGCCGTTGACGTTGACGCCAGCTACTCCAGAGGAGCAATCAATGAGATTGCCCAGGGTGCACCTAACTTAGAGGTGATCCAACCAGTCGCACCCCAATTAATACATGTAGGTACCTTTGTGCTACTTACCTACCTTCTCCATTGAGTAAAACTACTCGAGAGCTTTCAACCGTGTATTAGAATTTATGGATGATGTATGCCTTATTGGGGACTTTAATTTGAGCTGTATCTCATGGCTGAAAACTAGTCTTAATAATTGTTTTAAACCTGAAAATAGTAAGGGGTCGTCATTGGCTCAACTACTCATGGACTTTTTGTAGTAACTATTTATTAATCTGTGCTTTTTGGCTCTTAACAACCTCAGGCAACATAAGCATCCCTAACGATGAAAATAAAATTCTAGATTTGGTCTTAAGCACTATGTTACACACGACAGTTAGAAAGTCGGATAACTCTTTAGTTAAGGTTGACTCGCCTCACCCCCCGCCATAACAATAGAAATCGGCAATATTCTAACATTGACGCCCCACCATAGTCTGCGCCCTAACTTTTACAAAGATTAGGATTGAATCTGAACTAGACGGGGTAAATTGGAAAAATGAATTCGCTAAATGCAACGGTAGTGTTATTTTACAAAGTTTTAAATGAAAAAATAAAAAAATATGTTCCAAAAACTAATTGTGATAAAAAAGAGATCCACCCTGGTTCGACGGCCAACTAATTAGTTATATATATATATATAGTAATTAGTTATTAATTAATTATTGCGTAGATTTAGAGTATTTAGAAATCCTTTGGATGAAATATCCCTTCGAATTTTAAACACAAGATGTAAAAAGTTGGCAACTACATGCTATAATAATTATGTCACTAGAGTTGAAGATAAAAATAAAATAAACCCAAAATATTTTTTCAGTTATTTAAAAGACAAACGTAGTAACACAGTCCAAATACCGCAAACGATGAACTTGGATGGCACATGCCAATCGGATGGTCCAGGCATATGTTATTTATTGGCATCTTACTTCTCTTCAACGTTTGCTGACACGTCTGATCAGCACTTCATCTGTTGCAACCGGCTTTGACATTAATAGTATTGGGGAAATACATGTTACGCTCAGTAATGTTATAAAATATTTTTTCTACGCCCATGCTTTAAATCCTCTATAAAAGATTCTGAAACAGTTAGCTTATTGCCAACATTAATACATCCAATGTCCTAATAACCATAATATCATCCGAACGGGTGTTATAATGTTGTATGAAATTTCATAATAACACTTCTTTCGCTTTTTCAATGTCTTCCGCGCAAAGGGTTACTCATCAGACAGCCAAATTCTTACCGCTCGATGCGTGGAATCTGTATGAGTTTCAAAAAAAGAACTGTCATTCACGCGCGTTGCATTGCACTACCACAGCGGCGGCGCGCCGTAAAAAAAAAATTAAAGCTTATTCGTTCGAATTCGAATTCCCGCTATTTTTCTTCGCTATTATTTTTGCAAATTGTTTTGTTTACTTACGAAAATGAGCGATTTAAGTTTTGATAACACACCTCCAGACATTTCGAATGCAGCAAAGGACATTTCTAACAAATTACTACCGGAAAAATCTAGAAAACAGTATGAAAAGTCGTACCAAGATTTCATGAATTGGAAAATATCAAAGGGTATGTATGTATTATTAGTTTATCATGGGTGTAGATAAAGTCTTGTATGCAACTGTATAATTAGGTATTAAAACACTCATGTGATACTATTATCATTAACCCACATTCATGTTTTAATACCCCTCATTATACCACAGTTGCATAAATAACTATAAAAGGACTTGACATACACAAAGGTGCGGGACCAGGTGGAATATCGCCATATTTCATTTCCAGGTGCCGCATTTTAAATTTGCCGCTATTTCTAATTATAAACAAGTCCTTATCATCAGGTATTTTCCCCACTATGTGGAAAACTGCTAAAGTAGTTACTATTTATAGAATGGCAACAATGAAAACGTTTGTAACTACTACAGACCAATTTCAATTTTGTCTGCTTTTGCTAAATCGTTTGAAGCTTGTAATTTACCCCTGCTGAGGAGTCATACCTACTGCTCAGGTGTTCATTGACGAGCAGCACGGCTTTATTAAATCCCGATCTACTTGTACAAATTTAGTTGCATATCACAATGAACTTATTAATGAAGTGGATGCAGGTGTGTGCGTTCGCGCAGCGGAATGTTGTTGAATTTAAAGATTCCTTTAGAACGTCGTGATATTTGACTGCTTTGTAAACAGTGGTCTATTCATGGTAAATTGTCCTATAACTCTTTAATTACTAACGGAACATCATTGATACTTGGCAACATGTTGCAGACACTCTTACAAGGTTTGTATAAACGTGAAAATCTAGAGTGCATACTTTACGAACTAAGACCTAATAAGCATATTTTACGTTTATATTTTTATCTTTTAAACCCTACGATTTTTTCTAAATCTGTTTTTTAAACAAATATAAACAAATTCAAAACAACGTAAGTAAAAATCTACAGCTCTCTATATAAGTGCTTTATATGAAAACTAGCTAATGGGAAAACGTTCGCGTAGCGGAAACCTGAATTTCTCCGAAGTTTATGCATGCACTAATTTTATTCATACATACACAATTACACACAAATACACACTAATTTTTGGACACATTTTTTTTCTTCTAAGTCCATGGATTAAAAAAAGTTCCGCCAGGACAACGTTCGCCCAGCGGAATCAGTTTTTAGCGAATTCTTCCACAATGGCTGCATGCACAATTTTTTTTTTACCATACACAATTACACGACGTCATACACTAAATATCTGCATAATTAAAATCTTTAAATTCAACAATATTCCGCTGCGCGAACGCACACGACGCAGGTGTTCAGGTAGATGCAGTCTATATGGATTTTACCAAAGCATTCGATAAGGTTTGTCACAAAATTTTACTCGAAAAGCTTTATGGACATTGTGTATGTGGTTCTCTGCTGAAGTGGTTTCAATCTTATTAGTCTGACAGGGCGCAGTACGTTGTAGTCAAGGGCTGCAAATCCATATCATATATAGCTAGCTCTGGTGCGTGTACCCCAGGGCTCCGATCTGGGTCCTTGGTTATTCAATTTATTTATAAATGATATAGTGTCTAGCTTCGGATATAGTAGCGCTTACCTGTTCGCGGTCGATTTAAGTTGTGCAAAACCATAGCAGACCAGTCAGATTGCGATTTGCTTCAGATGGACCTTGATGCTATAGCAAACTGATGTTGTCAACAAAATGTCCTTGAACACAAGTAAATGCTACACTATAACTTTCACGCGCAACCTTAATATAATAAAGACTTAGTATCAGCTTAATGGGGCAACGGTATAGGAACGGAAAGATCTGAGGGATTTAGGCATCCTTTTCGACTCTGAATTGACTTTCTTGCTTCACATAGACAACATCATAAAGAAAGCATTTAAATTGCTGGGCTTCATCCTATGAAAAAGTAGACCAGTGCGCTAGTTCATTTATAACTTTTATATGCACAGATTATGCAACTCTGATTAACTGATTATACACGTCTAAAACCATACTTATCTATGGCAGTGAATGTTGGTGTGGCAGAAGGAACATGAAAGTAAACTGAAGCTGTGGAAATGAGAAGTCTGAAAGGTATGGCTGGAGTGATTCTGATGGACTGAGTGAGGAACAGCGTGATAAGAGAACGTTGTGATGTGATAGAGAAAGGGATGCTTAGATGGTTTGGACACGTAGAGAGGATGGATGTAAGGAGATTAACGAAACTGATTTATGATATGGCTACTGGGCAACCCGGTAAAGGTCGATCTAGGCGATCAGATCGAGGAAGTTTTGAAGAAAGGCCAGGTCAGAAGTAGCCGGCACCGGCGTCAATGTATGAAAACATTTATGAAAGTGGAGGAAGCGAAAGGTGTATGCCAGGATCGTAGCAAGTGGAAAGATGTTGCTCTGTCTACCCTAAGAGGCGTGACTAGATGTATGTAAAAATAGAATAATATCCTAGTAGTTGTAATAATTACATTTTCGTCCTAGTTTCCAGTGACGTGTCATTGGCAATCAGTACATTATCGCATAAACACATTTGTTCATGGAATGACTAATGTAAGTATACACAATGAGCAGATAAGGACCGAGAATAGAACCTTGTGGTACTCCTTTAGATAAAAGTTGGATGTACGATATTAGGCATGAGGATAGGAAGGATCTAGATATACAAGACTTGACGAGTTGTGTCTTTATTCATACCGTCAAATTTTTCACAGAGTAATTCAAATATTCGTTAGTATAGGGTGGTCTATTAGGTCAAATGCTTTAGTAAAAACTGCAAAAAAAAACAACCAAGTATTATTCATCTCGTTTTTTAATTAAAAATCGCTTTAGTATTTACAATTTGAGAAGTCTATATATACACAGTAGGGGGATCAGGGACAGGTGCTTTCAGTCAGTGCGGGGCGGGCGCGGGGGACGGCGAGGGCGGCGGGCGGCGGTTCTCCGCCAGCCAGGCGCGGAAGCGCTCGCGGCGCGCGTGCGCCAGGCGCGGGTGGGAGGCGCGCGCCGCCGCCAGCGCGCCGGGCTGGTACAGCTGCAGCGGGCGGAAGGCCAGCAGGCGGCAGCGCAGCGACGCGCTCAGCGTGCACTCGGACGCGTCCAGCAGGCGCGGCGGCTTGCGGCGCGCGTGCGGGTGCGCGGCCGGCGGCGCGTGGGGCGGCGCGTGCGCGTGCGCGTGCGCGTGCGCCTGCGAGTGCGCGTTGTGCGAGTAGCCGCCGGCGCGCGCGCGCGCGTTGCGCACCAGGAACACGGGCTTGGGCGCGCGGCCGGGCGGGAGGTGCGGGGCGTGCGGGGCGTGCGGCGGGTGCAGGGCGTGGTGCGGCAGGTGCGGCGGGCGCGCGAAGCGCTCGCGGTACAGCGCCCAGGCGCCCAGGCGCGCGGCGGGCGGCGCGGCGCGGTGCGCGTCGGGCGGCGCCAGCAGCTCGATGGCCAGGCGCGCCGGCTCGCGCACGCGCACCAGGAAGGCGGCGTGCTCCTTGCGCAGCAGGCGCGCCGCGCGCCGCACGTACGCGCCCGCGCCCCCCGCGCCCGCCCCGCGCATGCCGCGCTGCGCCAGCTGAGGGGGGACACATCCATATTTCAATTCAATGGGAAAAGCTCGCGGGGTGAATTCATATGTAAACAGAAACTATAACGGACTACTATCTCTACCTTTTTTTTTTTTTTATCGTGCGGAAATCCCTTCCGGTTATGTCGGGCTTGAACCGACTAAAACCGCACGCCGTCTCGGGTCTACAGAGGCCGGGGTGTAAGGTTGCCCATAGAGCATAACCCTCGCACCCCGACTGACCCTGGACTACTATCTCTACCTACTTCAAAGAACGTGTATAGGAACTCAAGCAAACCTCATCTGCGAGCGGTTACACGTACTAATTAACTAACGAGGTTCAAACGCAGACTCCTCTCGACTTAAAGGGGTTAAACGACAGTCGTTCCCGCAAATCAGCAGATCAAAAGTACGAGAGGAATTAGACAGTCAAATATCACGTTCCGCCATCAATATAAGTACAAATGGCGTTTCCGCATCAAAATATGTTGAGAAAATCGCGATATATAACATAAACTAGGTCTGCAAGGCGAAAAGCTGCTTGCAATGTTGAGCTGGGTGAGACATCGCGAATCAGATTTTGAAAATTTTAAACAGTAATCATTCCTCCGTGGCAAATCCGATTTTGAAAATTCTTTACATGCTTTCTGAGCGTGTAAAGTTTGGTCACAGTGTCTCGAGCGGTTATTATGTAATTCCATCTGAATTTTTTTTTAACGGTGATCTTTCCTCTGTGGTAGTATTAATTTTTTCAAAATATATCCATAAACCTTCCTCTGATTGACCTCTTTAATCATGCCAAATTTGGTTCTGATTGGATTAGTAGTTTAGGAGGAGACCTGTGACAAAGAAAATCCTGAATTCTAGTATGAGAAGCTTCCACTCGACTTCGTCTCACTAAGCTCAACTATTAAACGATTAAAACTCAGCTTATAAGAATGAACTACGGACTCTCAACTACAACTAACGACTTCAAAGCATGTATTGTGTATAACAAATATAAAAAGAAAATGCTACCTCAACGGCCCTCGCGGACCAGGGTTCAGCCACAGCATGCTGCAGCTGACGCACAGCAATCGACACCAGCTTATCCAGCGTGTACGCAGGATACGCTCGTATCCCAAACATCTCCCTCGCCGCGTCTTCGTAAGCCGGCGCCTCCACGTTCCCGTCCAGCACTCCCCGCACCAACTCTAGTAGCACGTCGTAATACTGTGCGGGGCTTGAGACGTCGGCGGGTAAGTTGGACGGCTTGAGCCGAAGAGCTGCAGCCGCTGGACGAGGTCCTCGTTCTGCAGCTCCAGCGGCTCCAGCGGCCAGAGCCCACCGTCTAGCGGCTCCGAGCCGCTGGACTAAAGCGCCATGAACCCGGAGGAACAGGTACCATGATGACGTGCAGACGAAACGTGTCTCCTGTGGATAAATATGCAATATTATCATTACTATCTACTATCAAGCGTAGGTAACTTAGTGGTTAAGGAGCTGTGGTCGATAGATCGAGTAGTACCGGATTCGAACCCTGGGCATTACACTATAGATGTGAACCTACTGCTGACAATTATTTTAGCTTAGTTGGAAGGGTTAGGATGGAATACTAGTTATTTCAATTATTAATATTCTTCAAAAAATTAGCTATGCTAATAACATAGAAATAAGTGTAATCTGTCTACTACAATGGGTTTTTACAGAGATATTTTGGAAAATAGTATAAAATGAGCCGCAGTAAGTTCATATTTAAAATGAATGTACACACTTTCTGGTTTTTTATGCTGATTGACGGATGAGTCTCTGGCACATTTCCTTTTGGGGTTGGGAGATCAGACAGCAGTAGCTCCCGAACAAACCATAAGTAAAAGGGTGAGCAAACCCTGGAGTGCGAGATGAAAGCCTCGGATGCAACCGGAAACAACGCTATATGGGTCTTGAATAATATCTAGGCTAATTTTTGGCCCTATAAATAATAGGTCTTTACCTATGAAATTGCCGAAATTTTCTTACAAATTCATGAGTTCGTTATTCCTGTAATTTAATAGCTATTTCCATTATTTATATTTTGTTTGAAAGTTGATTTCAACATTTTACAACTCTATATTAAATTTTGTTTTTCTTGGCCGCATGATAAATTAATTCGATCTTCAGAAACAGTACTTCCTTAATGCTATCCATTTTGATTATAAATTTCGTATTACTTAACAGCTGTCACTTTTCAAAAATGTAATAAAAGTTGCTGTTTGTTAGCTTAATGTTGTCTCATTCATACGCAAAAAAAACATCAAATTTGGATTTGTCATTCCTAAAAAAATGCAAAAATGTTAGTACTGAAAATTGGGTTTCCTCCAATTTCTTCAAGAAAAACGGCAATTTCATATGTGACGACCTAATAATAGTTTCCTATGGGTTGGGCGAACGACATCAGAACTTCGAGCGGCCGGAGGTCAACAGCTAGTGTTATATAAAACTTACATTGGGCGAATGTTCTCTGTAATCGTCCTCGGCCTCGTTGGGCTCGCTCTTGTAGCCCGACTTGACCGACATCTCTTCGTTACTGCTGCTACGCTTCACACTATTCGCCGACGTATTTGAGTTATCTGTAAACAATAAAAATCGTTTTAAAAAGACGAAAGCTGATTGTGAAGAATGAAAAAATGTGTAATAAATTGATGTAGTATAAATATTATGGCGTATGGTTTGACTTTTTTTTTTTTATTTATATTTAGGACACGTCAATTTGACTTTACCTCACCTGATGGTAAGCTGAAGGTAAAGTCTGAGGAAAGAGGGTCACCATTACATACACGTCAGCTAGACGGACTCATCAGAAGAGGATTGTCGTCGCAGCACCGCGTGACACCCACCGGTCCCACTAGTGCTGCGACCACAATCCCCCTGCCCGGCTATGCACTTGCTGACCCCTGAACGCAATCAAACCGAAATTGGATTACTATGGAGGGTTTAGCGGTCGGCCCCGGTTGCCATACAAACATCTGTGGCATCTCCCTAAAAAGTCCGATAGCTGGTCTAACTGCAGACCTTTGATATAGCCAGTGGGTTGTGGGGGTCAGGTGCCTGTCGCTTCACGGACAATATCGAAGTCCGGCCGTTTCGTAGTTAGGTTAGGTTAGGTTAGGTTGGGAAAAGCCTTAGAGGAGGAGGATAATGCACAATTTCCAAAAAGTACGTTATTAGTTTACGACCTCTGTGGCGTAGCGGTAGTGCATTCGACTGCTACGACAGGGGGAGCGGGTTCGATTCCCGCTCAGTGCAAATATTTGTATGCATGAATATGTCTATTTGCATTGGTACGCCGCTATTGCATTCGACTGCAACGACAGCGGGCGTGGGTTCGAATATGTCTATTTGCATTGGTCTGGGTGTTTCTATGTATAATATGTATGTATTAAAAAAAAAAAGTATATAAGTATGTTTATCCGCATTGTGGAAGCCATATCACAAGCTAGTTGAACTAGGCTTACTTTGGGTCTAGAAAGCGCTGTGTAGAATGTCGTAGAATATTTATTTATTTATATAGTTTAGTATAAAGAGACATCAGTAGGAAGGCAGCATGCATGTATCACCACAGACATTCTGTCAAAGGCACATCGCATGGTTTCTCATCATTGTCTCGTAATGAAGGGCAGAGGGTGATCAGAGGTAACAAAGTGCAGAACATAGTGCGAGTTTTGAAGTAATTTGACGACCTCTGGTGTAGCGGTAGAGAGTTCGAATGCTAAGAGGTCGCGGGTTCGATGCCCGCTCAGTGCAAATGCTTATATGTATGAATATGTATATTTGCGATGGTCTAAGTGTTTTTAACTATAATATATATGTACATATATACAAAAAAAAAAGTATTTACTTATGATTATCCGCATTCAATGCATTCATCATGCGTACTGCTAAAGAGTAGAATGCCCTGCCCGAGTCAGTTTCCGAAAAGCTACAACCTCGACCTTCTCACGTTTAGAGTGAACAGGTTACTTCTAGGCAAGCGTGCTCGACCTTAGACCACATCGTCACTAACCAACAGGTGAGATAGTGGTCAAACACGAGCCTATTACAAATTAAAAACAAAATTGTACAACCCATAACACAAGACAGTTAAGCTCTGCTTACTTTGGTTTTAGATGTTACACTGTATAGAATGTCCTAGAACGTATATTTTCTCCAAGACTCGCACTAAATTCTGGTCGTGTCCTAGCATTCCAAGACATCGACATTGTTATTACAATAACTTAAACCTTGGCACAGTAATGAACGCCGTCTCACCTTTGCTGTCTGTATTATTATTGTTCTTAGGTTTATTCTCCTTGTTCTTATTATTCTTGCCGCTCTTGTCTGAGGCGTTGTCCGATTCCGACGACTGTTGACAAAAATCTTATTATCAGTATCACTATTTACAAAATATCTAAACTAAATATCGTATGTAATCATATTAAATTTATTATTAAACCGAAGCGAAGCGAGGGCGGGTTGCTGGACTTGCTAGTAACTTGAAAGGTTCAAATTCACAAAAATACGTAAGTTAAAGTACTATTCTTTTTTTATTTTATTTTAATGTTATTATGTGTTTTGGTTCAGACTGTTTTTAACTTTTAATTGCATGTTTTATTTATTATGTTAAGTTTTACATTCAGACACAATTTGTAATTGTTTTTCGAATAAATAAATGAAGTATTATTTTAGTCATTCGAGGGCTTACCCGGGGTGCCCGGCAATGGACTCTTGGGGAGGACACCGTGTGGTTTTTTGTCGGTTCGATTCTGACACGCTTACCCCATCGTTGGCACCGATGGGGTGAAGCCTGTGGGGGTTTCCACGCGTTAAAAAGAAAACTGCTGCATCCAGCATTTTTATTGTTAAGAGAGACATCAGTAGGAAGGCAGCATGCATGTATCACCACAGACATTCTGTTAAAGGCACATCGCATGGTTTCTCATCATTGTCTCGCAGCCTACATATGATCAGGCCCGCACAGGACACGGTAGTATTTGGGTGCCATGAAGCTATTTCGAAATTCTTTCGATAGGGTTTAGACAGAGCTGGCAACACTGTCTACTTGTGGACCAGAAGTTGCTATATTGTCTGCCACTACTTTCAAGTTATAACGATTGATGAATGTCCTCCGTTTGTAATAAAAAATTTAAGATTGTCCGCCTTTTTTTTCAAGAATCACGAAGTCACTAAGACCACACTGACCGAACGAAGTGCCATAATGCTGTTTTCGGGCCCGATTGCGGAGCACAATATGCTTTTCATGGTACCAATTGCCATATGTTCAGATATATGTTTCATCGTAGACCTAGTGATTTTATCTAAATGCGTTCGAGTTCTTGAGTATTTTACGTTATTTCCAATAGTAACTGATTTGAGTTTACACATATTCTTGAAGGCTGACTAAAGATGAATAGTTCTCACCTCTGGCTTCTCCTGTTTCACGGAACTAGGGTTCTTATCGTCTGGCGGTAAAGGATCGGCGCTGGGACTGCCGGGACTCGTCGCTTCCTCTTTTTCTTCTGTAGAAAGACAAAATATGTATATTAGTCACAAGTATTAACTTACATTTTGCTTATAGTATTTTATGAATAAATATTACTAGGAATTCAGTGCAGGGTGCGACTGAAATAAATTGAGATGAGCGAGCAGGACTCTCACTTGAAAATATGACATCTTACTACGGTCGCGCGCTTAGCTAAGGCCGCGCGCTCGTGAAACTGTTTTTCGGTGATTATTCCTTAATGGTACATCGGACATGAACCATCAAAAACACTCCTCAGTATCCACACTATCACCGTGGTAAATTTCGTCAAGATCGCGCAACTGTTTATGGAGTTCAGCCACCAACAAACGGCTATGCCGGGTATAAGAGCGTGTCGGAATTATTGTACGATACGCTAGCAGCTTAAAACTGAAGCGTAAATATCACTGCACTTGTGTATTTAAATTTGCCAAATGGTATGTCAAGTCTGCTATAAAAATATTTATATTAAGAGCAGTTATTACACTTTCAGGTAAGAAGTTCCACATGTGCACCACACGGTTTGGCGAAGAGTGTTGCCAAGGATGTTGTTACACTGCAGCTTGCTTAACTATATGGAGTGGCCTCTGAGTTGTCTGTTAGAGTTCATGGTACAGGTCTGGGCGCTTGGGTTGGCTCGTCGGGAAGAAAAGAGAGTCCGGTTAAGATCGACTTACTTCGGTTTTATAGAGCGTTGTCTCTGTCGCGTTGTCAACGCGTATTAGCAGATAATAAACGTAATACAAACCGACGGCCTTGCGTTTGCTGAGCGTACTGATTGCGTCCAACGCGTATTATCAGCACAAAAAGAAAAAGCTTGTGTGTAAAGGTCCTATGGGACAGGGCCGTCCCCCACGTGCAGGATCGGTGGGCAGGGGGTAGGGGGCAGTACGTACCGTCGTCGTCGGAGAGCGGCTGGCGCGGGTGCGAGAAGAGGTCTGGCAGGAACTGGCGCAGGAGCTGCTTGATGCGGCGCTTCTCGGCCTTTTGGATGGCTGTCTGGCGGCGCGCGTGGTGAATCAGCAGCTCCGCTGTATCGCGCACTATCTTGATGGCTAGGGGGATAAGCACATATATCAGTAATCCATCCTACTAAAAATATAAATGGGTGTCGGAATGTCAACCTTAACCTAGTTGCCCATAAGAGTACCATTAACCGAAATCAACATAAATCCGTTTCGTCAATGTGTTATCGACCGTCCTCTGTACGTGTATATCCAAAACACGCCTCTCTTTCGTTAACAATATTACAACGTTCCCTTATCAAGCTGTTCCTCATTTGGTTCAAAGTATAGTCTGTAATTAGTGACACTTATGTTTATCTTAAGTATTGTAACATAATTGAAGTTTGCATTTAATATCCGAGTTAATGACACACCAAGTATGTAAGACACTTAAGTGAGCATGCAGCCTGGAGTCAATCGGCAGAACATAAAACGATCAAATTGATGTTTTGAAAAAAAAAAGGAGCTCAAAAGTACTTGAAATCGGCGGGCTTGCATGAAAGGTTTAATGACAGGAAGCTCATGAAGCACAGAAGCAGATTGCAGTCTGTTGTCTCTGTCTACCCCAGAGGGAAAAAGGCGTGAGCTTATGTTTGTATGGAACATGTTTTTCTGCCCTTTTTTTTATAATAGCTGTTGCCCGCGGTAGGCCCCGGGTAGAGTTTCTGATTCCGTTCCCAAAATACTACCTATTCCAAAGATTAAAAGCCTGTGTTATTGCAAACTATAATCTGTCACCGTGTCAAATTTCAGTCAGATTCGTTCAGCTGTTTGAGCGTTGTTGAGTAACAAGCCTCCAAACATCTTCAAAAACTATCACATTTATAATATTAGTAGGATTGTCTTGGCGACAATAGGCCCTCATTCAATTACGCCAGACCAGAAAATGTAGGTATTTATCTAATATGCCTCTGCAAAAAATACTGAAGCGAATCATACATTGAAAACAACAAAAAAAGAAAAATTTTACACAAATTACATTGTAAACAACATTTAGTTGAAGGCCATATTGCTCACGAATAATATTTACATACGCTGCTTTAAGATACGGTTTCAAGACAACTTTGTTAAATATACAAGAATAATATTTATTTTAGTATATTATTATTTTTAACAATCGCTTCACTCATCACCAGTAGGATGTCCACCGGCATATTTTAAACTACAACTCACATGATTTAGGACCTGCCTCTTTCTATCAAACACCTATAGAACAGGGACAGTCAGCACGGACACAAAAATATAATGAGTCGTAAGCTATATTTTATAGTCAATTTATATTTGATTGCTATAGCATGAGGGGCTCGTGGCTAAGTGGTAACCAAGTAGGTTAGCACATTGCAAGTTTAAGCAATCCTAGCCAGGCCAGTCTTAGGATGGGTGACCTTAACACATTGGAGACCCCTCCGTGCCTCGGATTGCTCATACGAACATCAATGGCAGTCGTTACGGGTACTTGGAGCCCTAATAAGTCCGTCAACTGGTCTAACTACAATACTTCGACATCGCCAGTGGGTTGTGGAGTTCGGACGGCAGCGGCAGTTCGCTTCACGGTGAATCTCGAACATACGGTTGCCATACGGACATCTGTGGCCTGCGTTACGGGTACAACTGCAGAACTTTGATATCGCCTGTGGGTTGTGAAGGTCAGGTGGAAATAGCTTCAAGTAAATTATCGGAATTCGGTCGTTTTGTAGTTGAGAGTGAACGCCGATCTCAACTAAGTTGGGAAACGCTCAGAGGATGAATATATATGACAGAATCACTCAAACGCACGAGAATTGACGGCCTCTGTGGCATAGCGGTAGTGCATTCGAGTGCTGACAGGGGGCGCGGGTTTGATTCCCGCTCAGTGCAAATATTTGTATGCATGAATATGTCTATTTGCATTGGTCTGGGTGTTTCTATGTATAATATCTATATTATGTATTTACAAAAAAAAATAAGTATGTTTATCCGCATTCTGGAACCCATTACACAAGCTAGTTAAACTATGCTTACTTTGGGACTAGAAAGCGCTGTGTAGAATGTCGTAGAATATTTATTTATTAATTCAACTCAAATGACAAGCTAGTATACAGCTTCTGATATCACTTTACATCCTTGCTCTCCTCGCTCCCAGAAAATTCCTCCCCCTAGAGAACTCTCCTCACTGTGTGTATAAAGGGTCTAAATGCTTACCTTCCTGCCTGTTCTGAAGGTTATAGTCCACTATGACGTGAGGACCAGTCCGGCGAGCCGCGTACGCGCTCTCCACTTCATTGAACAGAGTTTTGGAGCGCATCGCTTTGAGATCATTTTGCTTGAAGTTGATGCCTTGGTGGTCCAACGACTTTAGGTAGTACTTTTCGTTTTGTTCGCGCCATTGCTTGTTGAAGCCCTGTTTAGGTAGAAAGTGGTTGAGTTATGGTATAGCTGTGAATGTCAGACGCGAAAACATTGTTTATATGTAAACACTTATTTACAGAAAGTCGATTTAATTAACAGAAAAAATACACTTGAACTTGAAACGATTTCATTAATTATTTTTTTAAGTTTTCTAATAGTTTGTAACTACATGATTCTTACGGAACGAAACAAATAGTTGGAAAATTTCAGAAAACCACAGATAATTAAAAAAACAGGTTCAGAATCATTATTATTTTTTACTTTTATTTTTTTGTTTAATTTAGTTTATCAAAGAGACATCAGTAGGAAGGCAGCATGCATGTATCACCACAGACATTCTGTCAAAGGCACATCGCATGGTTTCTCATCACTATCTCGTCAATACACATTAAAATGAATTTATAATAATTTTCTCACAAAAAATACCTAAAAAAACATTGGTTCTCACAAGTAGCTGTAGATTACTATGAAATATTGTGTGGTAGATCGTAAGGAGGCGAAATCAAGGAGTGAATAAGAATATAGTGGTTAGCAAAATTTTGCACTGATTTTGTTTCAAGTGAAACTATAGACTATTTCAATTTAATAACTAACAGAATCATCAAATATCTGGTTAGATACTTAAAAATCTGTAAAAATTAAATTAACGTTTATACTTATGTGAAATCCTGCAGCAAACTGTATATATTTCATTATGTTATGCTGATGGAAGTTTATGTTTTTTTTTTTCATTTATATAACAGAAAAACTTATATTTATCTTAGTACAGTAGTACGTGAAAAGAACCAGAAAGATTTACTCGTACACAACATTCATTGCTCAGTCATTGTACTTTAACGAAATAAATTAATATCTATGAACTAGGTACCTTTTTTTTTTTTTTATCGTGCGGAAATCCCTTCGGATACCCCCCCGCTGGCCAGCGGGGGCGGTTATGTCGGGCTTGCACCGACTAAAACCGCACGCCGTCTCGGGTCTCCGGACGCCGGGGTGTAAGGTTACCCATAGAGCATATCCCTCGCACCTCGACTGACCCTGGGCCATCTCACCACTAACAGCATCGCTCATCCTGTCTCCTCTGAAAGCAGAGGAGTACGGAGAGCGATGTGTTCCCGCCACGTTGGGTATTGGCCGACGATCAATGCCAACCCTATGAAGGGGTGAAGGGGAAGCCATTGACCGCCGCCCAGGGTGTACCGGCCGCTCCGATTCCGTTCCCCCCGGACTGCAGCGGGATCGGAATCGGAGCGACACTCGAGGAGGTTACCCAACACACACCCCTATGAACTAGGTACCTAATGACTATAACAAATTGTACAATCCGCAGTACAACAGTGTACTATTAAGGTATATAATTTTATGGTGAAACAAGATATGAGTAGCAGTAAATTTTACGTTCAAAGTTTTTTACGCTAACAAGTCGATGATCTAGATTTCTAGAAGAATATTACCTTCTGCGCCTCCCGCCACTCCTCCTCTTTGGCCTTCAACCTTCGCAGCACGACAGGAACGGCCACCACCGGGTTCTTCTTCAAACCGGCGATGATATCCACCGCCTGCAACAATATACACATTTGAAATCCAGTTATTGTGGCATATACTGTAAAGGAAAATTGTTTGAAATTTATTTAAAATTAGCTGTTGTACGCGGCTTACACGCTTGGATGTCGGTTATCGCGTCCAAACTTAGCCTCCACACAAACTTTCATCACTCAATTCAACACTTTCATGCCATTTCCAAAAGCAAAATGTAGATTAAATTCTTTTCCAAGACCTTGTCTATTTTTGTACTTAATTTTATCAATATCGATTACGTGAAAGCGTAACAGAAAGGAATATAGATGATTCAATAATGCTGTCTAGGCCCCGAGACTCCTTTGAGTATTTTTCGCCACTTCTCATAATTTTGGATTTGGCCCGCTCAAA
The DNA here is from genome assembly GCA_946251805.1 of Cybosia mesomella. Classification (NCBI taxonomy): domain Eukaryota; kingdom Metazoa; phylum Arthropoda; class Insecta; order Lepidoptera; family Erebidae; genus Cybosia; species Cybosia mesomella. The sequence continues at coordinate 12,270,963 of OX276417.1, read as the reverse complement.
ATTCAACGGGAAATCTTATTGGTCTTCCTGCCTCCAGGGTAAGCAGAGACAACAGCCCACCATCTGCTTCTGTTCTTACACACTTCACGAGCTTCCTCTACAGTCATTAAACCTTTCATGCAAGCCCGCCGGTTTCGAGTACTTAATAGTGCTTATGAGTAAAATATGTAACATATGAATTGTGCACGACACAAATAGACCATAGACACATGTGCCAGTGACACGTAGATTAAGTAAGCGTGAATATAACGAATAAATTATGAAAATGTTAGATTTACGTAAATTAAAACGTAATTATGTAATAACTTTGATATTAAGCTAAGATAAATAGCTTACTACTGTTAGGAGTTAGTTTTCTGAGTAATTGAGTATGTTAGAGCCAAATTTAATAAAGAAAGTACATTCCCCGAAAAGCGTAATTGCAAATATAATTACGTAAATGCATTACTCAGAATCTAACATAACTTCGTATAAATAGGAAATACGACTTTGTATATTAGTATGTAAGTTTAATTACACCCCGCGACTGCCTCCCACGCCGTAAGAAGCGAATATGCGCTCCCCCGGCTGGTGCCATTTTATTATATAGTAGCTCGCGGGAGGCAAGGCCCATATATAAGCCTGAGGGGTCAATCCGCCCGTCATTCAGTAACCCGACGTCGCACGGTACAGATGTAAGTACCTATCGTCGTGCCAGTCTTATCTCTACCTATGTACATATATGCTATGTAATTAATATGTAAAACATAAGTTTTATAAATAAATGGAAATGCGGAGGTGAGGTAAATTGGATCGCGGGCCAGCACTACAAAAGACTATAAAAGCAGGGACTATTTGGTAGGAAATTATTGGGTATTGGGCAACAAGTAGACAACAAGAGTCTCTCAAGGAACAAGGAAGCTCAACAGGAAGTAGTAGATCAAGAGTAGTGCTGGGCCAAGTACATCCGATGCCTCACTGACGTCAATGAAGTCCACCCATCCAAGTGTTTCATTCTTCGACTCAACATCCAACAAATACAGTCCACTGAAGGCGACCGCGAAGTAGTGACAGTCTATTTGGAACCTTATCAGGTCATAGTCTGTTACGAACCACGGTCCTTAACATTGGTCCTTCGGAGCCGAATAAAGTCCACGGTCCTCCGAAGATCCAGGTCAACTTCAAGTTAACTGCCAGCCGTAGACGTTTCATCGTTCTTCAACTAAGGGAGAAGTGACAGTCTATTCGGAACCTTATCAGGTCATAGTCTGTCACGAACGTCTATGGTCCATTGGAACCGGGTCGAAGGGTAGGAATAAGGTCCACGATCCGTCGGAATTCCAGGTAAGTATAAACTTGAAGAAAGAAGAATGGTTCTCACCAGGGATGGAGGGAAGCGCCGTCAGGAAGAGGAACCGGCATCAGCATCAGCACCAGTACCAAGATCAGTACTACACCCTGCGGCCACGGAAGAGGCCAGAAGTTATGTGGACAGTGGTGCGTCGGAAGCCACAGTCAGCACCGAGCAGACCACGTCCAGCACAACTGTGACTACTGAAGAGTCGGGGACGACAGAAAAAGGATCGCCCCACTCCCGCGCTGTTGTATATGGAGAGCCTAGCTCACAGCGCACCATGCGGCCTTTGGACACGAGGTCACGCCGCTCCACCAGTTCAAGAAAGAAGAAGGAACTGGAGGTCAAACAACGCTTGGCAGAACTGAAGCTCAAGCAAATACAAGCCGAAGCAGAGATAGAACAGATCCGTCTACAGCGGCTACTGCAGGACGAGAGCAGCGACGATGGGTCTGAGGAAGATCTGGCATCGGTACGTATTAACACGTGGCTACAGAAGGATGACGCTGCGGCACCCAACCTGAAGGAAAAGGGGCAAGACATCGAGGAAAACACTCAGACCTGCCAAGATAGGGGTCAACTAGTGGAGAAGTGTCAAACCCAGGAAAAATCAGAAGGAAGTGCACCAGTGAAGAACTCCGTGATCGATGTAGCTACGTTCACCGCGGCCCTATCCCAGGCTATGAGATGCAACAGGGAGCCGCCCAAGTATATACGAGAACTACCGATCTTCAGCGGCAGCAGTACAGAATGGCTCGCCTTCAAGACTACGTATGAAGAATCGGGTATATACTTCACGAAGAACGAAAATATCGCAAGAATAAGGAAAAGTTTACGTGGACTCGCACAAGAAGCAGTCGAGTGCCTAATGCTGAGTCAACCTGACCCCGAGGTGATCATAAGGGCCCTCGAGAGAAGATTTGGTAGACCAGAAGCACTCATCCACGTCGAGATGGAGAAGCTCAAGACTCTTAACAAAGTGACCGATAACGCCAAGGACATCTGTATCTTCGCTGGGAAGATAGCAAACATCGTGGGAACCATAGAAGCCTTGAGGAAGCCGCACTACCTACACAGTCCAGAGATGTGCAGAAGTATCATCGAGAAACTCACACCTATACTCCGAAACAAGTGGTACGACTTCGCTGCAAAGAAGAAAGAAGACATACCAGAACTGAAGAAAATATCTGTGTTCCTGTCAGAAGAGGCAGACAAGTGCAGCTCCTACGCGCTCCCAGAGGTGAACCACACAGAAGACAACAGAAGAGTCAGTTATCGTCCTCAAAGAAGCAGAAGAGTTGAACAGACGCTCACCATCAACAAGAAGACATCAGAAGAGAGATGTCCACAGTGTAGCAAGGATCATAAGCTACCTGACTGCAAGCAGTTCATCGCCCTAGACAACACCGCGAGATGGGAAACAGCCAAGAAGAATAGAGTCTGTTTTCGCTGCCTTCGAAGTAACCACCGACGCGCCACATGCAGAGCACCAGCCTGTGGGAAGAACGGGTGCCAGATAATGCACCACCGACTACTGCATCGCGATATGCCGCCAAGGGACCGTGAAGAACAGAAGGAAGACATCACGACCTCAACGGCAGAAGTAGCCACAGCAGCAGTTCCCCGCAGTCAGCGCAAGGCCTACCTCAAGATGGCACCAGTAACACTAAGAGGACCAAGCGGTAGCGTCAATACCTACGCCTTATTGGACGAAGGAAGCACGATCACGCTGATAGATGAGACCATAGCCGACGTCATCGGGGCAGACGGACCAACCAAGGAGATCTGCATCCAAGGTGTAAACAGTGAAATGAAGCACGAGAGCAAGACAGTGAGTTTATTCATCAAAGGGAAGTACGCCGATGAAGAGTACGACTTAAGCGCCCGCACCATGAACCGACTCCGCTTCTCACCCGATACAGTGTATGAAGAGCATCTCAACGGCTGCGAACATCTAGAGGATATACGTGACAAGATAACGTACGAGAAGGCTTCACCCAAAGTGTTACTAGGACAAGACAACTGGCATCTCATCGTAACCCGTCAGCTGCGCACCGGAAGCCGTAACCAGCCTGTGGCGTCGCTCACTCAGCTGGGATGGGTGCTTCACGGATGCAGCAGTTCAGTGACTGCAACAGTGTCATTCTGCGGTAAGTTACAACAGCGCGATAAGGACTCCATTGAAGATGAAGTGAAGAATTACTTCAAGTTGGAATCACTGGGCATCGAACCTCGACGCCCGAGAGAAGATCCCGAACTACGAGCCATGCAGATTCTCGAAGAAAAGAGTCGGCGGCTACCAGATGGAAGATATGAGACCGGACTGCTGTGGAAAGAAGAAAGCTACAAGGAAGCTGAGAAAAGTCTGCTTACGCTCGAACGAAGACTCGATAGGGATGAAGAAAAACGAATGGAAAACCTACTCAAGTCAGGCTATGCAGAACCAGCCCCTATTCCACCGCAGAAGGAAAGGACGTGGTACCTACCTCACTTTCCGGTCGTCAACCCCGCCAAGCCGCACAAGCCGCCTCAACTGATACACGACGGCGACACCGAGGTTGAAGAATTATCACTGCCACAAGACAGCAGTGCAACAATGGAACTCGGCGGCCAAGAGACATTGGGTCTAATGTGGCACGCCAACGAAGATCGTCTCGGCTTTAACGCAAGCAACTTGAAGATCCAGCGCGAAGTGGAAACAAACACGCGACCTCCAGCGAAGCGAGAAACCTCATTCGATCCGGTCGGCTTTATCTCACCGATATTAATTCCCAGTAAACGTATTTTTCAGGACACATGGCGCTATAAGATGGAATGGGACAGCCCACTCCCGGCAGAGCTACGGGAGCGATGGTGCAGGTGGTTCACGCAGCTCAACGGCCGCTACAACCTAGCAGCCACGAAGAGCAGAGCGACCCCGTTGAAGCCCATCTCCATGCCGAGCCTCGAGCTTCAAGCTGCACGACTGGCAGCGCGCCTGGCTCAAGCCACCCAAGAACACGACTACGAATTAATAGAGAAGACCTATTGGAGCGACTCACGAACCGCGCTCACATGGATAAGGTCGGAGCCGCGTGCATACAAGTCATTCGTTGCACATCGCCCCGCCGAGATAGAAGACACCACGAAGAAAAAGAGTGACAACGCTACGTGCTTCAAGGCAGCTGAAAAGGAGCTAGCAGAGGCCGTACTCGACGCGCTCAAAGAAGAAACTACGAGTCAACACATCGTGTGGAAGTACATACCCCCTTCCGCACCCTTCATGGGGGGGGCATGGGAACGTATGGTGAAAGCAGTGAAAGTGCTTCGTGTCACCATGATAGAAAAGCATCCCAGCGACGAGATCCTGTTAACCTTATTAACAGAGGTCGAGAATATCGTCAACTCACGACCCCTCACACATGTTTCGGTTGATCCTAACGATCCCGAGGCCCTCACGCCGAACCACATCCTCATCGGGCCCAACTGCCATGTGCCACCACCAGGGCACTTCTCTGCAGACGACGTGACTGCTCGCCAACAATAGAAGCGAGCTCAAGCCCTGGCTGACATCTTCTGGAGGAGGTGGGTGAAGGAGTACCTTCCCCTATTGCAACACCGGCGGGAGCCCACCAGCACCGGCGTCGCCCCGAAGGTCGGGGACGTCGTCATCATCTGCGATTCCAATCTGCCGCGCAACACCTGGCCGCGAGGACGCGTCAGCCGGGTGTTCCCAGGAGCCGACGGCGAGGTACGAGTCGTGGACGTCACCACCAGCAGCGGACACGTGCTGAGGAGGCCTACGAAGAAGATCGTCGTGCTACCAACGGAGCTCGCAGACGAACCAGGGTCAGCGACGGCGGGAGAATGTGCACGACACAAATAGACCATAGACACATGTGCCAGTGACACGTAGATTAAGTAAGCGTGAATATAACGAATAAATTATGAAAATGTTAGATTTACGTAAATTAAAACGTAATTATGTAATAACTTTGATATTAAGCTAAGATAAATAGCTTACTACTGTTAGGAGTTAGTTTTCTGAGTAATTGAGTATGTTAGAGCCAAATTTAATAAAGAAAGTACATTCCCCGAAAAGCGTAATTGCAAATATAATTACGTAAATGCATTACTCAGAATCTAACATAACTTCGTATAAATAGGAAATACGACTTTGTATATTAGTATGTAAGTTTAATTACACCCCGCGACTGCCTCCCACGCCGTAAGAAGCGAATATGCGCTCCCCCGGCTGGTGCCATTTTATTATATAGTAGCTCGCGGGAGGCAAGGCCCATATATAAGCCTGAGGGGTCAATCCGCCCGTCATTCAGTAACCCGACGTCGCACGGTACAGATGTAAGTACCTATCGTCGTGCCAGTCTTATCTCTACCTATGTACATATATGCTATGTAATTAATATGTAAAACATAAGTTTTATAAATAAATGGAAATGCGGAGGTGAGGTAAATTGGATCGCGGGCCAGCACTACAAAAGACTATAAAAGCAGGGACTATTTGGTAGGAAATTATTGGGTATTGGGCAACAAGTAGACAACAAGAGTCTCTCAAGGAACAAGGAAGCTCAACAGGAAGTAGTAGATCAAGAGTAGTGCTGGGCCAAGTACATCCGATGCCTCACTGACGTCAATGAAGTCCACCCATCCAAGTGTTTCATTCTTCGACTCAACATCCAACAAATACAGTCCACTGAAGGCGACCGCGAAGTAGTGACAGTCTATTTGGAACCTTATCAGGTCATAGTCTGTTACGAACCACGGTCCTTAACATGAATTATCAGCCAAGCATTACTAATTTTCTCGTCCATTTGCTAATAATACAATTACTCTATAATTATGTCTAATTGTCTCGCTTATTACAAATGCACATGAATTATACAATGTTCTTGATTGCTGTGTTTGTCGATATAGTGTCTTTCATCGAATAGAAAATTGTTGTTAAATTTTTTTAATAAACCACAAAGCGGATTTCACTGTTGGGAACCGTGATTGAGGCGAACTAAACTGCATTACCACGTTTTGCTCCATGAATTTCATTGAAGCCCATGAAAAAGTGCCAGGTTGACAGGAGCTTGCTGTCCTTAATGGCCAGTCTCAATAATCTACCTACAGTTAAAGGAAGAAGCTATCCCAGATAAACATGTCAACATTAATCTATCTGTAACTGCGGTTTAAATATTATCAAAGTCATTTTCTGCTTATCTTTGTTTATTGAAACAGAAAAAAACCCCGATAGATACTAATGATAGCTATTTTAACTGCTGGTAAAGGATAGATGGATTATTGAAACTGGCCGTTAAACACTTGTACAACAACATCCAAGGTATTGGAGCAAGGGTGAGTCTGTCCGATTGTTCCGGGTAATCTCCGATGTGACTTGGCCGATTTTGTCGGGATTTTACTGCAGATAGCTGATGTTTTATGGCATTACATACTACTACTTTTATTTTTTAAAAGTATTAGTTTATTAAAAGTATTAAAAAATCACCGGGGCGAAGTTACGGGTACAGCTAGTATTTATATGAAATTCTATCATTATTCTATTGGATGTGGGACAGAACATCTAACAACAAAAAGCTGTTTTCGTAATGAGCAACAACAAAAAAATCATAGTGCATCTAACAAACAAATATATAACACCGACACCGCTTACAAAATAACTAAAAACTAAATATAAAAGAGCATAGACAAAGGCATGCAATGCTGTGTATAAAATAAAAAAAAATGCAAATAATAAATAAGTAAACTATGAAATACAATTTTTCATGGACCAATATCTAATAATTGATTTTAGAAGCGTAACAATCTCATTACTGTACAATGTACAAAATATATTTGCCCACACTCGTCTCATTTAATACATGGAACTGAATAATGACTTGTAAAATTCTCTACTGTATCATTTGTAACGGAATCAATCACTACTAATAGGAATTTTCCCTATGGTACCTTCTCAAGGGGACGGACGGTGAGGTAGCTATGTCGGAATGGAACCGATTATAACCACAGGTTCTGTCACAGGGAATCCCCTAGGAAGGAAATCTCCAGGAACCCCAGCGGGCATTAGCTACCTGCTATACAGCAAGTGGCCTTGCCATGAAATTCAGAGAGCGCTGCTACACGGCATTCTTTCAGGAAGCCTAACCACTAGTACCGTGGCACGAGCTCCTGATGCTGGTGGGACACTATTTTCTTAAAACATATTTGGTATTTTTTCTTAGAAATGTAGAAAATCAGAGAAATATTGTTCGGTCATATTGTAGATCCATGTATTAGTAGCGAATGTTCGCACCCAAAAATTCGTAAGGAACAAAAGCCATTTCGTACCACATATTATGTTGTACTGACAAGTGGATGGGTGTAGCCCCAGATTACTAAACCATCTCGTGAAAACCAACACGTCTAGTGTGTATATTGACTGGCAAACTTCGTGACAATTTACTATAGCCGCGCAGAACGCGTTTTAAGGTTCTTATTGGTGGCAGTGCGGGTCATAGATTATATGAAACCAATCACGGGCTCAAAGTGCTCGCGCCATTGCTTGCTCAGTCGCTTTATTGGTTTAGTGGTCGGTCCGTACACTTGCGCGAAGTTAGCCGGCACTAAGGCGTGGCGGCGGCGCACAGCATGCCTACAAGTCTGACTCGATCGTACCACCTTGTCACCGTATATGCGGCGCAGTGCCCGCTGGTGCACGGTGGGAGAGTGCCCGCCGAGGCACTCGTCGAGGCGGTACTTGGCGGCGTCCTCGGGCGTCATGCGGGACAGCTTCTTGGCCACGCCTTCGAGCACGCGGATGGTGGACGCGTTGGTCTCGATAACTACGTCCAACTGGAAAATATGAAATTAGGTTAGGGCAATACCGAATAATGGACTGATATGGATCAAATAGATTTAGAGTGGGTTAATGAATAAGTGTTCTAGGACATTCTATACAGAGCTATCTACACCTAAAGTACTCGGATCAATGCATACAAATATTCACACTGAACGGGAATCGAACCCGCGACCTCTGATTAACAATAATATGAAGAAAAAAACTCAATTTTATGGGTGAGAATTACGTTATCAAATTTTGATTTTATGTGCCTCGGAGAGCACGTTAAATACAAAACTTCGATATCCACCGGTGAATTGTGAAGTTCAGATGGCTGGACTTCGGCCCGCTTCGTAGTTAGACTGAAAGCAGACCGACCGCAACCGAGTTGGATTGGAAAAGCTCGGAGGAGAGATATTTGATTTGATTTATAAAAACTTAATAAAAGAAGACATTCACCTCGAATCTCTCATCCTCGCATCGATAGATGTACTCCTCGTACTGAGTCTTCCGTGACGTCACAAAGGTGGAGTCCTCGCTCCACGTGGGGAACGACACCCACGTGTCGTTGAGTACCTGCAAATGTTCCTGTAGCGTTATTATTATGGTTCTATACATCTTACAAACACTCACTCAGTCCGACTCTCAGACTGTCACTTACGAACGTTAAAATTAATGCTTCTACATTTATTGCCAGACTGCCCAAGATTTTTAGGGCGAGCCAACCTCACTTGTACACCTGCTGATTAACGGACGAGGCTCCTGGTACAGGCTTGCCTTCCGGGGTTGGGAGGTCAGAGGATAGTCGCTCCCATAAGTCGTATAAGTCGAATCAAAATGAGGAAGGAATAAGCGGATCCCTGGCTATGAGGCGAGAGCCTCGGATGTGTGAGATTGTGTGTATAATGTGCAAGTTTGTGTGTATAATGGGCAAGCTTGTGTGTATAATGTACAAGTTTGTGTGTATAATGTGCAACTTTGTGTATATAATGTGCAACTTTGTGTGTATAATGTGCAACTTTGTGTGTATAATGTGCGAGTTTGTGTGTATGATGTGCAAGTTTGTGTGTATAATGGGCAAGTTTGTGTGTATAATGGGCAAGCTTGTGTGTATAATGTACAAGTTTGTGTGTATAATGTGCAAGTTTGTGTGTATAATGTGCAAGTTTGTGTATAATGTGCAAGTTTGTGTGTATAATGTGAGAGCTTCTGTTAATAATGTGGAATTCTGTGTATAATGCGAGAGTTTGTGTATAAGGTGAGAGTTTGTGTGTACGTATCATGTGAGAGATTGTGTGCATAAGTGTATAATGAGTTTGTATGTGTGTGTATAGGAGATGGTGTGCATCAGGTGCAGGACGCACCTCCTTGCACAGCGGCGTGCGGCCGGAGCAGCGGCGCGCGGCGGCGTCCCGCGGCAGCGCGCAGTACGACGTGCCGAGGCGCTTGCACGTTGTCAGGTCTGAGGGGGGGAGCTACGGTTACATCTCTAGCACGCTTCGACTAGTGGGGCTTCCACACGATACTATTTAAATGCCCAATCAGATTTGCCAATATCCATCGACACGTCTTCAATCCACACAACGCGATTTGCTTGTCAATCTAGTCGGATTGGTCATTAAATTGTATCGTGTGGAAGCCCCTTGAAGAAATCCTTGGAAGATAATCATTGCTACTACTGCATTGAAGTAATCTTTGCGATGCGATCTAGTAGGGGGAAATAATAAATACAAATAATAAATACTCTAGGACAAATTACACCACGCCATCTAGACCCAAACTAAGCATAGCTTGTCAAATGAGTTCTAGAATGCGGATAAACATATTTAAATACTTTTTTTTGTAACTAAATACATATTATATATAGAAACACCCAGACCCATGCAAATTTACATATTTGCACTGAGCGGGAATCGAACCCGCGACCTCTGACTTAGCAGTCGAACGCACTACCGCTACGCAACAGAGGATGTCAAATGCTGTAATAATATGATAGGTCTAATTGTCAAGCGTGAAAACAGCTGTTTCATTGCTGCTCTACCTTTATCTCACTCTGATTATTGACTGTACCTTTATATCGTCTGTTGATAATCTTAAAAAAGTTTTATATATATCACTTCACTATCACTACATATTATAAAACTAAGTCTTCTGCTGCGTCTGTCTGTTAGCGACAAATTCGAAAACATTTGTACCGATTTTCAAGCTGTTCTCACCAATGGATAGAATGGTTTTAGTATATAATTTGTCAAGATTCCATATACATTGGCTAAAATATAATGATATTTGTTGGAGGTGTCTGAAAGAAATAAACCGTATGGGAGCTTTCAACAAAATGCTGCCTAAACCCTTTGAGATATAACAAATGATGTATGGTGGAAATTTGTATCTTATACGTAGTGTCCCATGGGTAGCGGGAACGGGATCAGAATTCCACGCTAGTGAAGCCGCGGGCCACAGTTAGTTTATGTATATAGGGTACACATAAATAGGTAACGAATGTTTAATATTTTTATCTATTTTATTTCTGACAAATTGTTAACGATAATTCTATGCCTATCCTAATTGTATGCGTATGCGGGCAGGCAGCGCTATCGATCGGCGTGCGGTCATCGGCACATCAAAGCACACAAATATTCTGAAGTGCGTGGGAGTGTGACGTGTTGTTGTATTGTTATTCAATATAATCATTTCTCAGTATTAACAGCTTAATTTCAGTCTAACAGACAATCAGGTTTCTAGGATTTTCTTTTCGAAAATTTCCCGTGCAAAACTAATTAAATAAGAATTCATTTTTTGACTTATGTAGCAGCAAAAATAAAACACTAAAAAGACCGAAAACATTCCTACATAAATCCTCCACAATAAAAATAAGTTCAATTACCTATATCCATAGCAGCATCTCCCTGGGGTCGGTCGTGCCGCAACTGGGCCGCCAGGGCCCCCACGGGCTCGTGGCGGAGCTTGGGCTCAGTGGCGGAACGGTCACTCGACCGCGAGTACAGCGTGTTCGACCCGCTGCTGGGGTAGCAGTTGTTGTAGCCTACAGCACAAGATATGTACATGATTATTACATTTATTATTTACTGATAGAATTGGTAACGTGTTGACAAACGGGATATTTTTGGTTAAAGACACAGAAACAGCCAGACCAATACAAACACTTATTAAATCGTGCATACAAATAACACTGAGCGGGCATCGAGCCCGTGACCTCTGACTTAGCAATGAGCGAGTAGTGTTGCCTGTAGCTAAATTGCTCGTGTTAGGAGTGAGTTCATAGTCGGTAGTGTAATAGCCAGGATTCGAACCGTCTCGGGTCCGTATCCTTCGATCGTAAGGCCAACTCACAAACTACAGAGTAAATTTTGTATCAGATGCCATAAGGGGTAGGGGTGGGAGGGTGAACCTACCAGTGTGGGTAGTGTTGGTAGGCGTATGGGGCGGCGAGGGCGGTCCCAGGAAGTCTTGCAGCCACTTCTGCAGCTCGGGGTGGCGGCACAGGAACGGCGCCGTTACTTGCAGCAGCTCCGACGACGAGATGATCTCGTTGGTGAACAGCAGCAGGCATCTGCGCACACGCATGGACCATGTATAGCGACCCGCAAACATTGTGACACCGTCCTCTAGCTGCGCAGAACGCGTGTTTAGCTCTCTTTAGTGTTAGCGCCGGGCGCGAATCATTATTTATGTTGAACCAATCACGGGCTGAATGAACTCGGAACATTGTGAAGTCTTGTTGTATTTTGTTTTTTATTGTGTTTGACTAAGAAAGTTCAAAGAGACATCAGTAGGAAGGCAGCATGCATGTATCACCACAGACATTCTGTCAAAGGCACATCGCATGGTTTCTCATCATTGTCTCAGGACTTGAAATATTTAGTTTATTAAGATTGTACTATTGCTTGCTATGATAATCTAATCTTGTTGACTGTTCCTAACATTTATGACATATTTTGTAAAGGAGAATGCCCATTCTTGGTTGCGCTTTTAGACGTTCGCGTCAATATTTCAAATGTTAAAAAATTATATTGATTATAGTATGACTTTTCAACACTAAGTCGCTTCTATAGAACTTGGGGTTTGAATTTAAATTATAAAGATATAAAACTTTAATGAATAATCGTTTCCATTTTAATTAAATTGTGACCATTATATAAAGTAAACCATTGGTGGTAGAATGTAAAAATACCAATCTTTTTAAAATAAAATATAATGTTAAAAAATAAAATGGTTAAATAATAATACGTGAGAATAATTCGCAATGTGACATTCAAATATATTGCAGTTATGTAATCTTAATATTTCGTGTATGTATTCGTAGTTTTATAAGTGATAATCAGTTAAAGTTGTAAAATAATGTATGCTTTAGTGGTAGTTTTCTCTTAATTTATACATGGTATCTTAATTCCTAATTAATCTTAATTTATACCTGTCTTAAAACACTCCAAAAGAAAACATAAAACGTCAGTTCAACAGTGTCACAATATTTTCTTGTTGTTGTTGTTTTTCTCGTTATAATCATTTAATTTCTCAATAACCCCAAGTTCTGTTACAATATGCGTTTATATTTCAGATAATACTTAATGCAGGCTTTTTAATGCAGTTTATACTTATGTGACATAGCAAAAAAAAGTGTGGAACCGATTTCCATACTGAAATGGGCATTGTCCTTTGATATTTCGATTTTGACTCATTTTAACTTTTGACATGTTTACTTTAATTTTCATGTTTATTTAATATCTAGCACCTCTGCCTACCCCTTCGGGGATATAGGCGTGAGTTTATTATTTTTTTTTTTTTTAATATCTTGGTCACAATATGTAAATTTGTCATTTTGATTTCGACTCATTTTAACTTTTGACATGTTTGCCTTAATTTTACATATTTATTCAATTTCTTGGGCTTAACTGTCAGAAACGTTTATATAGTTTGATTTGATAGACAACGTTGCATGTGGAAAATTCTGTGAGACATGTTGTACACCATTATATGTTAACATCTTTATACCTGACCATGTTTCGTGCATGAAATGAATTTACTTACTTACTTACTTCTATTTCGGACCTGCCAAATCTGGCAATCAAGACAGTCCTTTATTTTATCTGATTAGCTACATAGAGGCAGGTATTAAACAGTCAATAAATATCGCGATGTTCGCTTAGAAATGTATCAATGATTGTGGTCTATGTGCGGTGTGGTGTATGTGCGATGTGGTGTATGTGCGGTGTGGTGCATGTGCGTTGTGGTGTATGTGCGGTGTGGTGTATGTGCGGTGTGGTGTATGTGCGGTGTGGTGTATGTGCGGTGTGGTGTATGTGCGGTGTGGTGTATGTGCGGTGTGGTGTATGTGCGGTGTGGTGTATGTGCGGTGTGGTGTATGTGCGGTGTGGTGTATGTGCGGTGTGGTGTATGTGCGGTGTGGTGTATGTGCGGTGTGGTGCATGTGTGGTGTAGGGCATGTGGCGTGGTGTGTGGTGGCGCTGACCTGAGGAAGTTGTCGTAGACGTGCTGCGAGCGCAGCGCCTTGCGCGCGCGGTCGAAGAAGTTGAACTCGTGCACGGTGGCGCACTTGGCCGCCTCCGCGTACGACACGTCGCGCACCGTGGCGCCCGACAGCGCCCCCGAGCGGCACTTCTTGGCCAGCGGCGCGCCCACTGCGGGGGGAGGGGGGGGGTTAGTATACCGACATCTTCAGAGCCACCTGCTAGCTAATACACCTGCTGATTGACGTCATCGTCATTCTAGCGTTATCCCCGTTTGCATCCGTCGATGCCCGAGGTCCGGTTACCCCTTCATGTTTTGATATTACCGGCTTATCTCTGAGCCCGGAGTCCATTTACTCAACCTATTGATATGGCTCATACAGCTTTCATGAAAGCGATAGCCGTCTGACCTAGCCCTGTAAGGAAAACCTGCGCCAGAGCCTCGTCCTTGTTTCGCAGGTGTACCCTTTTTTTTATTTTTTTCGTGCGGAAATCCCTTCGGATACCCCCCCGCCGGCCAGCTGGGGTGGTTATGTCGGGATTGAACTGACTAAAACCGCACGCCGTCTCGGGTCTACAGACGCCGGGGTGTAAGGTTGCCCATAGAGCATATCCCTCGCTTCCCGACTGACCCTGGGCCATCTTCGGTTTCGAGATACTGACTGGAATTAATAATCTTACTTTAAACGAATATTGATTTGACTTACAAAGCTGGCTGGACGAGGTGAAACTTGGAGATCTTTTGAGATGATGATGTTGTGACGGTGGTGGTGCGGTGGTCGAGCTGGAGCTTGTATGCTTGGGAAGCTGTACAGATGATAGGGTTATATTAACATCCCATGGCATTTCCAGCTAAGGACAAAATATTTATATTAATACAAGGATTATTGACAAGTATTTATTGCGTGAGAAAGCATCTGTCGAGGCCGTCAAGGTAGCGAGCACCATATTAAGATGGTCAGCACCTGAGATGGTGGCCCGTATGGCCTTCACACTAGCTGCCTAAAAAATGTATTCTCTAGGCGACGACGGTGGATAAGGCGTCAGACTTGCGAGAGGTAAGTCGAACATAGACCATTACACTACTACTGTAAGAGTTTACTCGAATGTAAAGAAAACTCAACAGATGTGACTAACTAAGGAGTCCTAATTGGACACATCGGTTGAGTTTTCTTTAAAAAAAACATGGCACAGCCGGTGAATCGCTATGGCACAGGTCAAGTTGAAGACGTTTTTGATACTTACTGTAGTGTAGGTATGATATTACTATACAGTATTATATTTATAGTTGTATTTAATCTATAATTGTTGCTCTCAATAATGCACCTACTGAGTTTCTCTCTGCACCACCTTTGGTTGACTGGTAGAGAATGCCTGTGGCATAAAGTCCGCCTATGTACTTGTGCATAAAGTTCAATAAATAGATGCGTAGATATTTATTGTATTCCTAGTTGTGATTTAGTGTTTTATAATCGGGCAATAAATTTAGTGCTGCAGCAGCGTCTATGATTTTTTTCATAACATAATACCTACTTCAATTTAATTACTCAGGTCTGGTGCAGTTATAAGCTTACATTATGTTCAATCACAGTACACAGTTACTTGAGGCCGCGGTGGCGGCAAGTCCGCCGGTATCCTTTCGAGGGCTTACCCTGGGTGCCCGGCAATGGACTCTTGGGGAGGACACCGTGTGGTTTTAGTCGGTCCGATTCCGACACGCCCACCCCATCGTTGGCACCGATGGGGTGAAGCCCGTGGGGGTTTCGACAGGTAGAAAAAAAATGGCCACCTCTCGGTATCTGGTCTGCGGGTAGTGGTATCAAGGCGTGTGTATTTGTGTGGCGAGGGTGGGGGAGGTGGCGGGGGGGGCGGTTACCTGCGGGTGGTGCGGCGGCTCGGGCGGCGCGGCGGGCGGGAAGCGCTCGCGCTCGGGCTCCGCCTCCACGCGCGCCTGCACAACACAACAAATATTTGTTTCAATTTTCACGACATGCCTTGCCATAACCATAACAGCGTCAGTAGTATAGGGTTAATAGCAATATTATTGCACATTTGTTGTTATCATACAATTAGTCATTAGGCTGTAAGCCTACTTCAATAGTAAAAAATAAAAATAAAGTCGCCTTGAGGTTAAGGAGTCTGCCAAGGATCGAGAGGTCCCGGGTTCGAATTCTTACCATTACACTACTAATCTGAACCCACTCCTAGCTCCAGCGATTTAGCTTAGCTGAAGGGGTTAAGAGGAATACTAGTATCATCGGTTACTAATATTCTTTAAAAAAAATTCATAGATATTAAATGGGAAGTGGGATAATGAACAGTTAATCTACCTGCATGACGGCAGTGGGCGCAGGCGACCGAACGTGCGGGTAGTGACGTTCGCGTTCACGCTCGACAGGAGGCTTCGTCACCGCCTTGGCGTCTGGTAGAAACTGCCCGAATTCCGCCAGGAGATCGTCTTGATTCTCGAACAGCTTGGCCACCTGGACAACATCATTTTCATGTAACACAATACACAATGTCACCCTCAGAAGTTTCTGAGGTAGTTCTGTAGATAGCTCTTAAAAAATTATAATACAATTTTACATTGGATTCAATAAATAATCATTAGTCATTCATTTTTCAACTTCTCATTATTATTTTATATAAAATTTTAAAGCTAAGGTGATCGGTAACGGGAATCAAAACCGCAACCCTGTATCTTAAAAGTCCAACGCTCTACCCCTACGATACGAAGGTCATCGTTTTGGCGATACTTGACAATAAGAGCTTTTTTTTATATACCACTAAGGTGGCAGACAAGCACACGGCCCACCTGATGGGAAGCGGTTACCGCGGCCTATGGACGTGTGCAACACCAGTGGCGTCACACTCGCGCTGCCGACCCTGTAAAGGAAAGGGGATAGGAAAGGAGTTTGCGCTCCGGCACTCTCACTCACCAAACGGAACGCAACAGTTCAAATACTGTTACTTGACGTCGATATTCTGTGAGAGGGTGGTGCTTCCCCGGTCGAGTCGGCCCATTCATGCGGCCAAAATGACTGTTGCTTGACTCTACCACCTACAACTTACCTACACTACACTTATCAAACTATAAAAGTTAGTCTCCTCGTGACCATGGCTGCTGAAAAGCAACCGAAACGTCGGGTTCAATGTAAAATATAAAATAACATCAAATAAATCTCATTATAATCCGTTAAAAAATAGTTTCATTTCAACGAGTGACATCCGCGTAACAATCTTACTTACTTTATTTCCGACAATATATCTTTTATATAAGAAATCTACAAACCTGCGAGTAAACCTCTTGCTCCGTCTGCTGTTTGGCTTGTGGCTCCTTCATCTCACGATGACCCCTCTGATAGGCGTGCAGAATCTCCAAGAAACGTTTATATTTGTCTGGTTGTCTCGAGAACCGGGACTATGGGGCAAGACGAGACGATCATTAGTGTGAGCAATGCAGGAAGACATGAGTGGAGACGATGATGGGGTAAAATCAGAACTCAAAAAAGAGCAGCCGCTAGTTTTTATCATTAGGATCGAACGGTAATTAATTTCATCATATTGTACTTCTATAGTTTATAATTTGAACATTTAAACTGTAATGAGAGATGACTATTGGGCCCGAATTCTAGAAGCGATAGCCCAGTGGTGTACGTAACGGACTGCCAAGACGAGGTCTCGAGTTCGATTACAGGTCGCCCCGGGCACACACCTCTGACTTTTCGTAGTTATGAATTTATTTAAAATGTTTATTATCGCTCGCTTCGTAATGTGCCCGGTAGATGGCAATAGGCTCGCCCTCTATTACATTGGGACCTTAACATAACTGGCGAATCGTGGGTGTGTAATAAACCTCTGCCTACCCCTTCGGGGATACAGGCGTGAGGTTATATTATGTTATATGTTATGTTATTCTAGAACGATACTCGGTCATGAATCTTGACTGGAGACTATGTAATATAGAATTAGACTTGAGTGGAGGTTTTATGAACACTAAGGTGATTTACATTCATAAAATCTCCAGGCCTTAGACACGAACAATTTTTTTTGAATGTATGAATACTGTTACTAATTCAAAAACTGCTAAGTTTCAATCTTAATATCCTCTTATTTTCTTAACCCCTGATGCAAAATCGACGGGGTGCTATAGTTTCACGTGTCTCCCTGTGTGTTTGTCTGTGGCACCGTGGCTCCCGAACGAATAAAACGATTTTGATTTTGTTTTCTTTGTTATCGAGTTATTGAGGTTTATTTTAAATTTTTTATAAGATTCCTTTGTTAGTAATTATAAGAATTATATCTCTATAAACTTGTGAAATAAGCTAAATAATCTAAATAAATACTGTTATAAGTGTTCGGAAACAAGTTAATCTCCTATATCCTTAACACACAAAATTAAATAGGTATAATATCATGCAATACAGTTTGCTCCTTTCTTCACAACATGCAAAATTAAAGTTTTAATATTATTCAGTCATTACTAAGAAACGTAATTATATCTAAAATCTTACCTTAATCTTATTAACATATTCGATAGCATGATTAAACTCCACAGGTTGACTCGACGGTGCGGGTGTTGGATGTGTCGCCGCAGCTTGTTGCGCGGCCCCTGTGACAACGCCCTTAGTTAGTACCAGTACGTGTTTGGGGCAACGTGGGAATGTATGGGGGAACATCAGAACTCAAAAGAGCAGCCGCTTGTTTTTATCATTAGGATCGAACGGTAATTAATTTCATCATTTGTGGTACTTAGATTGAATGATTACCATAGCCAACATGGCCGACCAGCCCAACACTTTAATAATTTTCACTGCTAAGTGTATTCTCTCTTATGTAGAAGATAGTAAGTCGCCTACAAAGTCACCTATAAATAAGTAAAGACAAAATAATTCAGTTCGTATTGTATCCCGCGTTTGTAAGAAAAAAAAACGTTTTTAGGGATTTTCTTTAGAAAAGCCCTACTGCTATCGAGTTGTCGTCGTTGCCAATTTTCTGTCACGGTTTTGGGTATGAAGGAGATGAGCTATCGAGTTGCCGTTTTCGGTAATAGATTCGTGCTGGGGTGAACCATTGCAAGATAAAGAAAAAATCCCAAAAAATCGCAAAAAAAAAAAAACGCAACATCGAAAATCCCTTGTATTCGGCTGAGCTCGTCTCAGGAATTCAACTTGTTTTCTTTTTCGTTTATTATGTATTGAAGAACTTTAGTGTTATCAATTCAAAAAACTCTATTCCATGCAGGAGGGGTTAGACCCAAGAAGCGTGAAAATAGTCTCATTGCGAGGGATGCCCAAGATCTTGCAAGGCGGACCCCGGGCTCCGAGGTGAAGGACTCGGATGCAATCGGGAGACAACGCTCTTATGATGACGATAAGGTAAACATAAAACATACTTTTTCTTCTCTGTTTGTCAATCGATTTTCTTATACTATGTATTTACCGAACTATATTCTTTTCCCCCACTATTCCACATTCTCTTCAAATCCCCAATAATGATTACGTTATAATCAATTGTTAAACTTAACTGTAAATACGTGTTACTGAAACAAAAAGATTGCATAACTCAGCTGTAAATCACTGTGGGAATAAACATATCACCGTTTGTCACTCCTTGTGTATACTCGAGGCCGGAAATGGGTGTGCGACCAGCTGACATATAAAGTCCATTATGCGACACAAAGATGTGTTCACGTTTCTACCGAGCGAGGCACGCGGCCCGACTGCCTCTGCATTACGTGTCGTGTTTTGAATTACGATCACAATGCAAATAATGACATCACGCGGATGCTACACATACAAATAATATGATGCCGTGGCTGTTGGCGAGGTTTGGTACTTCTTATTTTGCAGAACACTAAATAATTTTAACTAACACACGTGTTGTCTTCTCACAATCCCGGGTCCGTTAAGCGGGGCATGAAGAAGGATCTATCGAAGCTATCAAAAAATCTGTCATCATCACGGCGTAGCTCCCGGTTATGTTCCAGGTATCTGCCACGGTCCTCCTTTTAGTAAGGCTTTTATGGGAGCGACTGCCATCTGACTCCCAACCCAGATAGGAAAGCCTGCGCCAGAGCCGTCAGTCAATCAGCATGTTTACTGGCTTCCTGGTTGAGGTTGCCCCAAAGATCTTGGTGGGCTCCATTTTATATGTGTGGCATATCTGTTAGGGTCAAAAAAGAGGGTACACAGTTGTAGACATGTAACAAATTTAAATGTTCCATCTCTTCTAAAAGGTACAATTAAAATATAGTGAATGAGGGAAACGGAGACTGACTTACCAGGTGTAGAATGATGTATGGCAGCAGCTTCGATCTGCTGGTGAGCTTGAGAGATCTGGTGCAGAGTATTCGTGGGAGCAGCGCTGACGGACAGGTTATGGACGATAGCGTTGCTTACGGACCTAAAGACAACAAATTGAATGTTACAATTTGTAAATACTTCCCAATTTTTTATTTGGTAAAATCAATTTTCTCTTATGGGAAGCAATGCCGATGTCGACATTATTAGCTTAACACATTTCCAGTTAAGTTTTACGAGCTTACAAATACTACTAAACTTTCAATAAAATAAATCAAAAAATTTGGCAAAGCAGCTGCTCGACGCTACACGTGATCAGAAGGCTGGACTGTATCTTACACAAAGAACTAGCATTGCCATTCAACGAGGCAATGCTGCCAGTCTTCTGTGACGCATGTATGTAAATATTTTTCTATCGTTTAGGTTTAATTTTCATTACAAAAATTAAAAAATGACGAAATTGTCCTCTAAAACGTACAAAAATAATTATACATCAATTATTTCAATTTTTATTATTTTTACTTTTTTTTTATTATTTCGATTTATTTCAATTTTATGATTATTTGTAAATTTGCTGGTGTTCAGCAACTTCTTAGAGCGACTGTACTACATGAACCCTGAAAACATTACACTTCTTTTTTGTACAGTGGTGTTAATATAATGGAATGGTGATTATTGTTTATTTCAAACATTTGTTGGAAGTCTTAATTCTATTGTCAGTATGTTCAACGTTAAATTATTATGTGATTAGGATGGGATGTTTGTTTAGAATTAGTTCGATGTTAAAAAAATCCAACCGAGTTCCAAGTTGTTGTTCTTCATTAAATCACACAATCTATATTATGTACTAAAGTGAATGAGTTACACTCGAGTTTTTTAGGGATTTTCTTTAGAAAAGCCCTATTGCTATCGAGCTGTCGTCGTCGACGTCGTCGTTGCCAATTTTCTGTCACGGTTTTGGGTATGAAGGAGATGAGCTATCGAGTTGCTGTTTTCGGTAATAGATTCGTGCTGGGGTGAACCATTGCAAGATAAAGAAAAAATCGCAAAAAAAAAAAAACGCAAAATCGAAAATCCCTTGTATTCGACTGAGCTCGTCTCAGGAATTCAACTTGTTGTTGTTTACCGTCATCAAAATCAACAAGTACGATGGTAGCATGATCGCGTTATAAAATATTAAAATAAAATAACGTTTGTACAGAAATATTTATTATTTGGTTTTTGATTTGCGTTTACAAACAGCAAAATAAAAACCTTATACATTTTTTCTTATTGAAATCATTAGAGCGGTTACTAAGCTACTAATTTATACATATACTAGCGGCGCGGGTCCCGGTTTTGCCCGGAAATAAATTCGTCTTTGAGCACCATCGATGCTGAACATTTTAGAGATTATGAAACGTAGACAAACCATCTACGTTTCATAATCTCTAAAAAAAGTTGACGGCCTCTGTGGCGTAGCGGTAGTGCATTCGACTGCTACGTCAGGGGGCGCGGGTTCGATTCCCGCTCAGTGCAAATATTTGTATGCATGAATATGCATTGGTCTGGGTGTTTCTATGTAAAATATGTATGTATTTACAAACCCATAACACAAGCTAGTTAAACTATGCTTACTTTGGTTCTAGAAAGCGCTGTGTAGACTGTCGTAGAATATTTATTATTATTTATTTATCTTAATATTGGTCTTGATCAGTATAGTGAGAGATAACAACCATTTAAAAGAAACCTTTACGGCGCAGGCGGTGCAAACATCGCAGAATGTGTTTTCGCCTCTGTAGATTAAAGTCTACAATTTAAAAAAATATATATTAAGCCATCTACCACTTTTTTGTTAGATTGACGCCAAATAATACTTCTGAAGTCATACTAAAATAAAACGTAATAAGCAATGCAAAAAACCAACACTTACAATGAAAAATTCGTATCAGGTAATTGAATTGGGTTATTTTTAGAACTTTTATAACATGTTTACGCGCAAAAAATAGCTCGACGCGTGCTACGTTTTAGTCAAGACAAGGTGTTTATGTTTTATTTTCGTTGGATCTATACAATACACAAAATAAAATTACAAAGTAATCTAGCACAGAGCAATGTAAGAATATTTTCATATTTTCAAAGCATTCGACTGCTAAATCATAGGTCGACGGTTCGATTCCCGCTCATTGCAAATATGTAAATTTGCATTGGTCTGGGTGTTTCTATGTATAACATTTATTTATTTACAAAAAAAAAGTATCTAAGTATGTTTATCCGCATTCTAGAACCCATATGACAAGCTCTGCTTAGTTTGGGTCTAGATGGTGCTGTGTAATATGGATTCGGATATCCCCCCGCCGGCTAGCGGGGGCGGTTATGTCGGGCTTGAACCGACTAAAACCGCACGCTGTTTCGGGTCTCAGACGCCGGGGTGTTAGGTTGCCCATAGAGCATATCCCTCGCAACCCGACTGCGTACTTAGTACCTTTTTTTTTTCGTGCGGAAATCCCAGAGTAAACACTGCTAGTGTATATAGCAAAACCCACAGCAATATATTCGTGTCGTGAGGTTAAAAATGAACTAAGATGAATGGCAAGTACACAAAAAAATATAAGTTAAAATTAGTTCTGTGTGAAAATGGTTACTTACTCGTACAAACTGGCAAAATGCTTACTACGGAATGTGCTTTTCCAACAGTTATCAAACAAATTGTCTTAGGAATGAGTGCTCAGGGAGATAGTAAGTATAACTAATGAACCACCTACTCTTTGAACTTCACTCAAGCTTACCATCATGCAGGGTGTGTGTATAAGTCATGATAATCACAATAACCAAAATGAGGTTGTATCCTGCTCATAAAAACTTCCTTCTCCTTTTTTTCCTATCTATTTGTTTATATTTTTATCCTTTTTGCCTGTTTTGTCCGTCAAGTTTTCATTAGACTTTTTGCGATCCCAATCTAAATAAGTATCCCAGAAACAAAAAATAGTGCTTCGACAAAATTTACAGACAAACTATTTTCGCCAACACAAATTGATGGATGATTGATTGATGGACAAAATGATGGATATTCCTCAAATCTCGGGATTGATAATATAGTACAGTCGGCGTCCGAAGTAAATAATGATTGCTATTGTAGAAATATCAAATACTAGCTGACCCGGCAGACTTCGTACTGCCTCAATCGATAACAACTTCCATGTTTATTCACCTTTTAAACCTTCTCTGGACCTCCACAAATAATTCAAGACCAAATTAGCCAAATCGGTCCAGCCGTTCTCGAGTTTTAGCGAGACTAACGAACAGCAATTCATTTTTATATATAAAGAAGATTTTAATGTTAACTCTTAAAATATTTTTAAATTTTCACACTCACTAAAACGAAATATTTTAACAGCATTTCGAAAACTAATGATTAAACATCTACTTTTGACGCTGACTATACTTACATAATCGAATAAAAAAATAATAGTAGTTTTACGCAAAAGATAATTAAACAAATTTTGATAACTGTTGTTACATACTAACATAAATAAACATGTATTGTGACAAAGAATTATTGTTGCCGGAGTCATTGAAGAAATATCGACATTAAAATAAATGGCTATTACAAAACATGATATGACAAAAACTGTGCAGTTAATTACAAACTACGATACATACGGCTGTGGTGCCTGTGACCCGCTACTGTTCGCATGCACAAAATATTTATGTAAGTACTTAATTGCCTACAGTGCATTTGTGTTTGGCCCTCCCATAAGACAGGGCTACCGCATTACAGACAAATCTTGTCGCCGTGCAGAACTTGTAGGTATTTACAGCTTTGTTTATAAAACAGTTTTGTTCGAAGTGTGCGCACTTTCATTTGTTTCTGTAGAGCAATAGTCTGTCTTAAGACTGTGTTGTCTCTAATGAGCGCTCAGGTTTAGACG
Organism: Cybosia mesomella; assembly: GCA_946251805.1. Classification (NCBI taxonomy): domain Eukaryota; kingdom Metazoa; phylum Arthropoda; class Insecta; order Lepidoptera; family Erebidae; genus Cybosia; species Cybosia mesomella. Next base: position 12,247,111 of record OX276417.1, on the reverse strand, counting down.
GTCAATATATATCACAATTCGCGCGATCTTGTCAATATCATATTGATTAAGGAGTCGGCCTTGTGCTCGAGAGATACCGAATTCGAATCCTGGCCATTATACTACCGAAGTGAACCCACTCCTAACAATTAACTATTTGAAGCGCCGGTAGCTTAATGGTTAAGGAGTCGAGCCTACGATCGAGGTCCCGGGTTCGTATCCTGGTCATTACACTAGCGACGTGAACCCACTCCTAACACAAGCAATTTAGCTTAGCTGGAGGGGTTAGGGGGGAGTATTAGTAATTTCGGTTACTAATATTCTTTTTATAAAAAAAAAATCTTATCTGGAGGGGATAAGGCGAATACTAGTAATTTCGGTTACTAATATTCTTTAAAAAACAAGTTGACACTAAATAACTATATTGGATCGCGATATTTATGGACTGTCTAATCACGCCCTATATTTAACATACATGTATTATATAGGTATGTTACGGGTTATATAGGTATGTTACGGCTAATTTGATAAGTCCGGTCACTAAAGATTATGACCGGTCCGGACATAACGCCTGGCAATGCAAGTAAAACTGCATGATCACTTATCAGTCAGTATGAATATTGATGATGAATTAAAGCAACAATATCCCAGTGGCGTACATAACGGACTGCTGAGACGAGGTCCCGAGTTTAATCCCCAGTCGCCCCGGGCACACACCTCTGACTTTTCATAGTTATGTGTGCATTAATAAATGTTAATTATCGCTCGCTTAATAATGTGCCCGGTAGATGGCAATAGGCTCGCCCCCTATTACAGTGGGACCTAAACATAACTGGCGAATCGTGGGTGTGTAACACACCTCTGACTACCCCTTCGGGTATACAGGCGTGAAGTTATGTATGTTATGTTATGAATATTGACTACCCTACCTTATCATGGACAATATAATAAAACAGATGAACTGTAGTGTTTGCCTTTACTACGTGAAATTAAACTCCCTTATCTAAACCAGTTCAAAGTCGCTCAGCGAGCTATGCTCGGAGTTTCTCTGAAGGATAGGATTCGTAACGAATACATCCGACAGAGAACCAAGGTTATCGACATAGCTCAAAGAATTAGCAAGCTGAAGTGGCAGTGGGCCGGCCATATCTCGCGAAGAACCGACAACCGCTGGGGTAAACGTGTTCTTGAGTGGAGACCGCGACTCGGCAAACGTAGTGTAGGACGCCCTCCGGCCAGGTGGGGTGACTATCTGCGAAAGACTGCGGGCAGATGCTGGATGCGGCAAGCTGAAGACAGGGCCGCTATGGCGCTCATTAAGGGAGACCTATGTCCAGCAGTGGACTATAATAGGTTGATGTTGAACTAACCTTACCTCATCTTTTTTTAAAGAAAACCAAAATCTAACCCAACTGCGCGGTCTACGTAATAAATTCATGCTATCTCGAACTACATAACATAAAACATAACATAAACTCACGCCTATATCCCCGAAGGGATAGGCAGAGGTGCTAGCACCCACGTTTCGCCAGTTTATGTTTTAGGTCCCAATGTAATAGGTGGCGAGCCTATTGCCATTAACCGGGCACTTATAAACCTGCGATAAATACACACATAACTTCGAAAAGCATCGAAAAGTCATTGGTGTGTGCCATGGTAATACCTGGGATCGAACCCGAGACCTCGTCTCAGCAGTCCTTTACCCATACCACTAGGCTACCACGAACCTTGATTTTTAAATGGACCACGGGCCGTCGGGCGTTATTATTACGGGCCGGCTAAAATGCTAAATTATCGAATCTGACTGACGCTCTTATCATTATTCATAATGACCGTTAGGGTCAATGAAGTGAATGAATTTTAGGGTCGGCAGCGCGAGTGTGACGCCCCTGGTGTTGCACACGTCCATAGGCCGCGGTAACCGCTTCCCATCAGGTGGGCCGTGAGCTTGTCTGCCACCTGAGTGGTATAAAAAAAAAAAAAAATGACCGAAGCGGACACGAATACTGCCCGGATAATCAAGTTACCCGTAAGATACATGTATATCCCCAAAGGCTTAGCGGCTAAGGTGGTCGGGTCGGACTTGTGATTCGAGCACCGGACTTGTGATTCGAGCAATTCAAAGGTTCGAACACCGGTCATTACACTAACACCCACCCAAATGTTAATTCTCGCTCGCTTAGAAATGTGTCCGGTAGATGGCAATAAGCAATAACTGGCGAATCGTGGGTGTGTAATACACCTCTGCCTACCCCTTCGGGGATACAGGCGTGAAGTTATGTTATGTTTTTATTTCAAGGAAAGATGTAAATTTCAGCAACTTCTAGGTGACTGACCTTTAAAAAGAGTGTGTCAACTCCAACTCACGACTGGAGACTACACATTACTAGTATTATTCGCAAGTTAAGTCTAAATTGCTTGTTTCAGGAATGAGATCACATCGATAACATAATTGGGGTTCGAATCCAGAGCATCTTAATAGCCAGCGCAACGACATTACGGTACTATAAAAAATAAAAAATTTGCTAACCCGGCAAACTTCGTTCCGCCATCGAATCAATATCAGCTACATTTATTTCGAGAATGTCTAATATTTGCCGAAATATGGCATCTCAAAGCCGTATATGGCCCAGGGTGAACCGGGGTGCGAGGGAATTACCATATCCGCCACCTCGGTTCATCCGTTCTCGAGTTATAAACGGTATCACTATCATATATTAAAATAACACAACTTCTACTTCTTCTTCACGCCTGTATCCCCGAAGGGGTAGGCAGAGGTGTATTACACACCCACGATTCGCCAGTTATGTTTAAGTCCCAATGTAATAGGGGGCAAGCCTATTGCCATCTACCGGGCACATTACTAAGCGATCGATAATCCACATTTTTAATACACACATAACTACGAAAAGTCAGAGGTGTGTGCCCGGGGCGACTGGGGATCGAACTCGAGACCTTGTCTCGGCAGTACGTTACGTACACCACTGGGCTATTGCCGCTTATATTGAAATAAGATTGAAGTAATACGATTTATTATAACGGTTGTGAAAATGAACAGTTCGTAACATAATACCGTTGTTTGCGAGGTAAACGGTTATTTGGTAATTGGATATTTCTTACCTAAAAACATGAAACCTTTAGTTGCATTGGTTGGATGTTCCTATGTACTTATAATATAATGCCAGCAAATAACATAACTTCACGACTGTATCCCCGAAGGGGTAGGCAGAGGTGTATTACACACCCACGATTCGCCAGTTATGTTAAGGTCCCAATGTAATAGGGGGCGAGCCTATTGCCATCTACCGGGCACATTATTAAGCGAGCGATAATTAACATTTATTAATGCACACATAACTACGAAAAGTCAGAGGTGTGTGCCCGGGACGACTGGTCACACACCAAGACAGCTCTCACTATAATGGTCTCAGCTCTGTTCTACCTTTAAATCTAAGGCAATAAGAGCCACCAGGGTTCAATCAATAGTATACAAAAATCACTTACTTTTGTCCAGAGGATATAGAACCTCTGCGCCTTTGATAGCAATGGGAAAGCAGAATATTATGATTAAAAGCTAATGATATATACAAGATATATTCCAGCTAGTATCGAAAATTAAAATATAAGAATGAAAAGGAGCCTACTCCCAACACTATAATACGAATGAGACCGATATTCTTAACAATCCATGGATTCTCCGTGCGGGTGCCGGGTCCATCGCGTTGCTGAGTTGGGAACTCGGGACAGAGCTTGGGACTTGCGACCCAAGTGTAAAAAAAAACCCCCGACATAGCTAAGAACACTCCCGACTAATTCATCTTTTAAACATAAACATCTCCAAAATCGGTTCATCCGTTCCGGAGCTACGATGCCACAGACAGATTCCATACAGACACATCAAACTTATAAACCCCATCGTTTTTGCGTCGGGGTTTAAAAAAGAACACAGTCGAAGTTCAAACAAACATTTCGAGATCACCTTTAGTCGTTACATACAGATTTGAAATAAATAATTTTCATAAATGTCATTTTAATTCACTTCAAAAACTAATGCAGAGAAACTAAGGCTGTAAGGTGATAACTGTGATAGTGTGTGACGGTAGTGATGGCGACGGTAGTGATGGTGACGGTAGTGATGGTGTTGGTAGTGATGGCGACGGTAGTGATGGTGACGGTAGTGATGGCGACGGTAGTGATAGTTGATAGCTCTAGTGATAATAAATTCTCGTGACCATAACCTCATGGTGACGGTAGTTATAATAGTGATAGTGACGATAGTGACTGTGACGATTGATAGTGTCGATAGTTGTTAATCATTCACGGTTCATTTTTTATATAGGAAAACCTGGCCATTTTGTATTTTTATAAGCTTTGACATCTGTGAATTTTTAGTATGTACCTTTGACGATTAATAAAATATATGTCTATCTGCTAAAATATTGATGGCAGTAGTAGTCACGCCAGCGGTAGGGGCTATGGTACTCACTGCGCGACGGGCAGCAGGTGCACGAGCGGCGGCTGCGCGGGCGCGTGCGGCGCGTGGGGGGCGTGGGGGGCGTGCGGCGCGTGGGGGGCGTGCGGCGCGTGGGGGGCGTGCGGCGCGTGCGCCACGCCCAGCAGCACGCTGGGGGGCGCGCCGAAGCCCGTGGGCGACGGCATCGACACCGACACCTGCACCAGTAACGGGTTAACACATCACATTGTATGCTTTCCTGATATCGACACCGCACCCTTATATTCTACTACTACTTGTTGCTAAATTAGGGGACTGGGAACAGTCACTACCAATTATAGAGAGAGGTGTGACACTTTTTCTAGTTATAATGCTTATACACTCACAAATTCTTCCCTAAACATGGTACAGTGTTTTACACACCGTTTTTATTTTTTTATGCTGCAATCCCATTAGACTAATAGGTCAGTGTGGAATTCAAACAACTAAAACCCCCACAAAAATGTACAAAAACAGGCACTGCATGTCAGGTGCCGTCTCTCCTTAGACAACAGCATTATTCTCTTTTTTTTCTACTGCTTGCTGAGAAGGAAAGTGGATTTACCAACACCTTAATTTACTTCTTATAAAATTTGATGCGAGTTCTAAGACACGCAATTTAACTTTCTCTGGGACTTTCCTGAATATAATGTTCAGTGTTTTGCGAGTGCTATTAATACTGGTACACAGGAAACAGTAGTTTAGGTGGAATTATAGCAACTTATGTTTCCCATACAATATCTAAGATGTTAACAGCCAGAATTGCCAGTATTTTGCCATCTACCTACCCATTTTCGCAAATAAAAGATTTGATTTCCATATGTATATTGTTTTAGAAACTCACCTGCCCATTACTCTGCACTTCAATCTTATACCCTGGCGGCAGGAAAGTATTGAACCCGACAATCAGCTCGGGATGGCCTTTGAACAGGTTCGATACTCGAGTGATAACACCAGGGGTATCAATACTGAAAGTAAAATAAATCATTAGAAAACTTGAACACAACACTTAGAGAAATCGAAAGATAATTATGATATATATCAGTTACAATATAATTGCAGCCATTAAACTTTTCATTGTTATTTCAAACGGTAATTTTTATCATCATTTGTAAATTAACATGGGTATGGCCCGAACAAAGTCTTAGAACCCAAGTGAACTCCACCTGCAAGCGATTACACCTGCTGATTGACGAACGAGGGTCTGACGCAGGCGCACCTCTTGGGGTTAGACAGAAGTCGCTACCGTAAATCCTAATTCCTACTACTACTACTGCCAGTGGGGACGCCGTTTGACCAGACGGGTGATCAGCCCTTCTATGTGGGGCCATTTCACCCAATTCCCCATAACGACCATAACGACTGTCATACATATTCGTATGGCAATCGGGACCGATATCTTAACGTGCTCTCCGAGGCACGACCAGACCAATGCAAATACTCATATTCATTCATACAAATATTTGCACTGAGCGGGGATCGAACCCGCGCCTCCTGCGTAGCGGCGGCGTTCAATACCGCCACGCCACGGCCCTACTAATTCCTACTAACCATATATGTGAAAGTTTTGCACAAATGATTGGATATTTGATACTCGTTCAAACGGCTGAATTAATCTGGCAGGAATTTGTTACAGAGATTGATTGTAGTCTGGAATTACACATAATTTTTACCCCTAGAACAGGTTTCCCTAGGTTGCATAGGGAATTGGATCAGAATGTCACGAGAGCGGAGTCGCGGTCCACAACTAGCCCAAAGAAAACTAAATAATGAAGTTATAGGAAAGTGGACCCCTTTTTTTTTCGTGCGGAAATCTTTTCGGATACCCCCCCGCCGGCCAGCGGGGGCGGTTATGTCGGGCTTGAACCGACTAAAACCGCACGCCGTCTCGGGTCCACAGACGTCGTGTAAGGTTGCCCATAGAGCATATCCCTCGCACCCCGACTGACCCTGGGCCATCTCCGGTTTCGAGATGGCCCCCCCGGGTTTGGGAACCACGGTGTCCCCGTCTTGCCCCGGTTTGGGGGAGGGGCGCTAGTCGCCCTACCGTCCCGGCCTGCTTCTGCTGGGGTGACAGGCGGCCTCACCTGCCACCCCCAGGCCTGCGCTCATGGAGGACGGAGGTCGTTAAGCGAGGAAAGTGGACCCTAGACAAAAGTTTCAATGCAACCGGGATTGGCGCTGAGATTATTATCATTAAATTTGTGTTATGTAATAATTATGAGTGTGAAATATAAAATGGCGATTGAAGCCGTATAACACTTAAAACCTGAGTGTGTAACGTGAAACTGATCTAATTTCAGGAAGACCTAGCAAACATTTTTAGCTATATTGCAATTTACATTTGTTTACTTGAATTCACGTAACGATGGTATACGTATTTTCGATAGCTTCAGCTGGTCTCCGGCCATCTCAAATTCCAAAGTACCTTTGGTCGCCCTCAAAAGTTGCTGAACACTAACAAATTTACAAACTATCTTTACATTTATGTATAAATACATTAATTACTATTTATGCAACAGAGGATTATTTGACTTTAATGGCTTTTTATTTGATTTTACGGAAAGTTTTAGAGCTAAAATGGATGGTAACTTGGTAAGTGTGATGCTAATAACGATGACAACTGTACAGTCAACAACAAAACTTGATGTTGTGTCTGCCTACCCTGGACGGAGGCGTGTGTGTGTGTGTGTTTTAATAATATAGCACTTACGTCTGACTCTTAAACTCTTTCATGATGTCCAGAAAATCATTGTACACTTGGGGTTGAGTGTTGAATTTGTATTTCACTTGATCAAGGTATGACAACGCATCTTCCACCTTCAATCGCTGGAACTGGGCCCCAGCTGGGGGCTGGCCGCCGGGGGGGCCCACGACCGGAGGCCCGGCGCCTGGGGGCCCCGCGCCCTGTCCCACGTTCCCAACAGGAGCGGGGAGTGGGGCCGGGGCGGGCGACTGGCGCCCCAAAGCCGCTGGGAGAGACGCCATGCTGGGTTGTTGAGGTGGTAATGTCTGCTGGGGAACAATATCATGATAAGAACTAATTTTTATTACAGGTTTAATAACGGGAAGCTCACGAAGTGTGTAGGGGCAGGTCTGTTGTTTCTGCTTACTCCAAATAAAGGCGTGAGTAAGTATGTATGTAAGTTTCTATAGAACTTATAAAGCTATGATTTTGTTTCACTAACTAAAATGACTGTCTCAGTTGCACAGCGGTAGCTAGTGCGACTGCTGTGCACTGTGTGGTCACTGGATCGATTTCTGGGTCGAGTAACTGGTTTAGAATTTTCTGTAAGAAAATGTTCAGTAGCAGCTCACAGCCAGAGTAAGAGTGCCTCTTAGCCAAAATGCCATAATTTTAAAACAAATAAATATCTACGACATTCTACACACGCCCTCTAGACCCAATGTAAAAATAGTTTAACTAGCTTATGTTCTAGAATACGGAAAAAAGTATCTCTTTACTTTTTTTTTTGTAAATACATACATAATAGGTATAGACAATGCAAATAGACATATTCATGCATAGAAATATTTTCACTGTGCGCGAATCGAATCCGCGCCCATTCGATATGCATTTGACTGCTACGGCAGACGTAGCAGTCGAATGCTCTACCGGTACGCCACAGAGGCAAGCGGTTAGTATATTTTTTTATTTTTTTGGTCCGTATTTCTCTGTATGTCTGGGAATCGACAAATTGACTGGGCTGATTTTGACGGGATTTAGCGGGACTTGGCGAAAAGTAAAAAATGACATAAGTAAAGTTTAGCAATTCATTCCATACGCTTTTACAACAAGCTCCCTAATGAAATAAAGGATTTACTTTAAAAGTTTGAAAGTAATATCAGAACTAACTTAGCCAAATCTGTGTTAGTGTATGTGTGTAACATTAAAGTAACAGGTGAGGTGGAGATAAATGCATTTGAGTGTTTGTGCGATACATATAACAAAAAAGCAATTTTTGAAATTTTGAATTAGGTTTTCTATATCGACTGTGCCGTTTTTGACGGGACTTTCACTATCAGATATGTAATATTATATTAAGACGTAACAAAGGCTACTTTAATTTTAGAAAAAGAATTGCAAAAAATTTAATCCTTAAAAATCGACTCCATCTAATGATATTTAAAACAGATGAGTTACTTTCAAAGAATGTACCAATACCCAACCAAGATCTTCGGGGGCCCAAGTCAGCCTCGCCTGCTACCCGGTACACCAGCTGATTAACGGACAAGGCTCTGGCGCACGCTTCCTCTCGGTCTTGGGGGATCAGATGGCAGTCGCAAGCCAAATTAAGACAAGGAGCAAGAAACCGGTCCTCGGGCTTTGGGCTCGAGTTCCTTATTTTAATACTGATAGACATTAGACATGGACATATTCCAATTACTTCTATGTGTACTAGACTGGCTGTTTGAAAAAATAAATGGTATTGATTTTTGAACGCTACTGTACAAAATAGGGTATTGGACTACTGCTAAAAATAGTTCTGTAAACATAAAAATGCAGATTGCATCAATATTTTTTTGAGAACTGTTTTACTTACGATAAAAATCGATATTAAAGTCTGATTTAAAAAAGTACGCGCCATAACGGTTCCCGTGACATGTGACGTCACACCAAAGTAAACAGTAAGCGACTTAAACCACGTTTATATAATTATTGAAATTAGTTGCAAAAATAATGGTTTATTTTGAGATATATAAGATAAAATTGAAACATTAGTAATTAATAATTGAACCAGTCGATTAACACTAGGAAATGCAGACAGCCTGTATTGAAAAACTCTGTTTACTTATGTGTGACGTCACAGAGCGTTTATAAGCACGTGATCAAATCTCAAAAAAAGTGAGATTTTAATCTTGATTTTTTTTTTTAAAAGAAACTTATTTTATATTGGAAATTAATAAAATATGTTTTTTACGGTAAATTTTATTAGGATGACAACAATTCGTACAATATTTTAAATATAGTCAAAATGCCTATTATGGCGCCAATTTTGATTGCTTACCACAGAGTATATTATATTTATTTTATAAAATTGTATATGAGACCATCACCCGACCTTCAAAGTAATGAAAGGGTGCCAAAATTATGAATCTATGGTGAGGCGTTCCGTACCCCTCCCCCGAAGTATGACAGACTTTTTTTTCTGAACTGCTTGTTTAATACACATAGAAGTCATTGCATTCTAAAATTGAATAAAAATGTTTTACCATTTTCGGCACGCCGCAAGCCTCAAGAGCAATGCGACGCTTCCAATGCTAAACTTACTATACCCCCTTGTACGCAGTTGCGATACCTATTGAGGTATCCAACGGGATGGGGGGGATGGCATCATAAAGTGTGGGTCTATCTACAAACTAATCTACTCCAAGTGATACGACTTATCATCACAGTCTGAATCTCTGGTTAAATTTCACATTTGATTATGGAGCCATGCTCATCATCCGAGCTTGCACTTTGGAGATTGCGGTCCACTCTTCTTCTTCTCCCATTCTTATGAATTAGTTTTGCGGAAGTGACTGTCGTGGATGTGTAATACACCTCTGCCTACCCCTTCGGGGATACAGGCGTGAAGTTATGTTATGACTGTCACCTGATTCCTAATCGCCAACGGAAAACCTGCGCCAGAGCCTCATCCGTCAATAAATAATAAATAAATATTCTAGGACATTCTACACAGCGCTATCTAGACCCAAAGTAAGCATAGCTTAACTAGCTTGTTTTGGGTTCTAGACTACGGATAAACATACTTATACACTTTTAAATACATATTATTAAACATAGAAACAATGCAACAATATTCATATTCCTGCACACAAACATTTTCACTGAGTGGAAACCCAACCCGCTACCTGACTTAGCAGTCGAACGCTGTCCCGCTACGCCACAAAGATCCTTCTCGTTTTCTAGAGCTATAGTCTGTCTTACAACTGTCTTGTCTCTAATGAGTGCTCAGCCTAAAGCCGTTCTTGTCAAACTAGTGGTCATTCGAAGATGTGTCTTGTCTAAGTATTGTCTGTCAAATAATCGTCGGTCGAAGTAGTGGTAATTCGAAGGTGTGTGTTGTCTAATAGTTGTCTGTCGAAGCAATGACTTGTCGATCTATGTGTTTTCGAAGTTCGCTACATGTCGAAGTATTGTACTGTCTAAATTCAGTCCGTGAGTGGTTCTTGAACTCGCAGACAAAAATGGACTGACCTTAAGCCTCTGATGCACTTGCGGCTGCGAGGGTTGCTTGGCCGCATACTGCACGGCGCTGGTCTTCATGTAGTTGATGACGGGCCCGCTGGTCGCCGGCCGTGATGTGCGGGCGAAGCTGCTTCCGCCAACGCTCAGCATCGTTGGCGCACCTGCTGCAGGGGACGTTCTTATTACTAAACGTTATACTACAGTTGGGCTCCCACTAAGATTTTCGGGGCTGGTTTCGTTTCGGGGTTGGGGGTCGGGCTCCATAGTACACGCTTTGGATGCGACCGGGACTTGCACTGATGTTTTTTTTTATACCACTCAGTTGGCAGACAAGCTCACGACCCACCTGATGGGAAGGGGTTACCGTAGCCTATGGACGTGCGCGACACCAGGGGCGTCACACTCGCGCTGCCGACCCTGCAAAAACCTTCTAATGCCCTTCTTAAAGAACCCCATATTGATGATGATGTTATAGAGAGACTGAGGCCCGTATTCTAGAACGATACTCAGTCATGAATCTCTAGAACTAAACTTGAGTGGAGGTTTTATGAACGCAAATCACCTGTGCGTGCATAAAATCTTCATTCCAGTTAGTAACATATAGGTACTTAGAACTAGTCTCAAGTCGAGATTCATGAAAGTTCATCGTTGAGATGGCGGTTTTCTCATGTCTTGGTGAATTTACCTCAATATGAGTTATATTATCTGGTGCTGAACTTGTAAACGTGGAAGCCATAATCTTGATATTATAAAGCGTTCCTTTGTGGCCGAAACTAATAATTTCATTTGATGGATACTTTTCGTAAATTATTTTCACGATTTTAGTAAAATATATACCATATATTTTATTTAGATATAAAAAAAAATGGTAAACTTACACATCATCTGAGATTGGCCCGACTGAGCCATTGGGTGCATATTACTTGCACCTGCTTGTTGAATCTGTAACAAAGCAAGATAAAATAAATAATAATACAAATAGGTAGTATGTTGACCGGCAAACTTCTTGCCAATAAATTGAAAAATATTTAAGGACTGCCGAGACGAGGTCTCGAGTTCGATCCCCAGTCGCCCCGGGCAAACACCTCTGACTTTTCGTACTTATGTGTGTATTAAAGATGTTGATTATTAACGCTCGCTTAGTAATGTGCCCGGTAGATGGCAATAAGCTCGCCCCCTATTACATTGGGACCTAAACATAACTGGCGAACCGTGGGTGTGTAATACATGTAATGTATTCGGAGAATAAACAAGATCTGAGTAGAGCCCCCAATATTCAATAATAAAGGTCAATACGCAATCTCTCTCTCTCTCTAACACACACACACACCCACTTACACTTGCACACACACACACACAGGCACACTTACACACACACACACACACAATCCTTGCACCTAACATTCCTAGGTTATGTCATAAAAATGCAAGGAATGTAAATTTTCTTTAATTATGTTTAATTTAAAAATTAAGACATTGCTCTATGGCGCTCATTGGGGGAGACCTATGTCCAGCAGTGGACTAGCATAGGTAGATGATGATGATGATGATGAATAAAGTTATAATTAGTATAACACATAATGCTATAATTATATTATTGTGTTTCGCTTCTTTTCCGACACTTTGTAAATTACATACATACTTATAACGTCATATTTAACAGGAGGACATATTTAACAGGGGGAACACTGATTCCCAAGTCCAGGCGATAGCCTAGTTTGGGAGACGGGGACACCGTGGTTCCCAAACCCGAGGGGGCCATCTCGACACCGGAGATGGCCCAGGGTCAGTCGGGGTGCGAGGGATATGCTCTATGGGCAACCTTACACCCCGGCGTCTGTAGACCCGAGACGGCGTGCGGTTTTAGTCGGTTCAAGCCCGACATAACCACCCCCGCTGGCACGCGGGGGGGTATCCGCAGGGATTTCCGCACGAAAAAAAAAAAAGTGAACCCAAAATTGTCAGTGTTCAATTTCTGTGTGTAATCCTTTGTTATTATTAATCCACCTCTGCTTAACCCTTTGGTGATTTTCAGGCGCAAGTTTTGTGTATGAATATGTTTTAAACTTAGTATCTGTTTGTTAGTCCACTATAAAAGCAGTAGCGTTTAAATACATTGAACAACATTGTATTTTGTAATTACCGTTTAATGATATTCAGTTTATCTTTTGAAATTATTCATTCTTAGTAACCTGTAACTGTAACCGTACAGTCGCGTTCAGAAGTCGCTGCACCCTAACCAATATCCAATAAAATATTAAATTTTTATGTAATCTCCAGAAAACCAATTAACATTTTTCAATTTTTCTTTAATAGTTTACGTAAAATTCTAGATTGAAGTAAAACAATTTTTAACGGATTCCATCGCGATTTATTTGATGTTATATTATTATTCACATTGAACCCGAGGTTTAGATACGAATCCGTTAAAATTAGTATTATATTTCATTGTGTGACATTCGCGTAAACTTCCGACAATATCATGTAAAATTCTAGAGTTAAGATGGTCGGTATAGGGACCGGCAAACACCGCTGCGCAGAACGTGTTTTAAGGTCTCTTTGGTGGTAATGCGGGGAACGACGGCGGAGGCACGTCATTGGTTGACAAGTCCGTTTATTGGTGTTTGGTTGGCCAGTTAGTGCGCATGCGCGAACTTTATGACGTTTGTCCACAAAGTTTACCGGTATAACTTAGAATTTGTTAATCTAATACCGATGGCGACTGTACTAAACGTGTTTGTAATTTTCCTATCCTATGTTACACCAGTGTCGTTCATGCTCGTCTGCCTTAATAGGTAATTAACAGATACGACACTACAGGCAAATACGAATATATATTATAATTCTAGGCTAATAGCCTATCACACGTGGTTTGTACACGGATTCCTTGAGATCTTTTGAGAATTCACCAGTGAAAGCCCATTTAACTAAACCGAGATCTTGGCTTCTATCGTGGTAATTCTGCTCTTAAAAAATACTGACTCCGATGCAAGAAGACAATTGGTACATGCAATAATAATACGAAAAATAAAAAACCCGACTATAGTACCTACTTTATGAAATCAGTTAAATTATTATCATGGTTAAAATTTTCAGTTTTTTTTTTATTAATTTCAACATACACAATGACATCCAATCGGAAACCCTAATAGCATCCGAAGCTCGCGCTTAGAGCCCGGTGTCCGCTAACGTTCTCCTTTTATTAGTTTTTATGAGAGCAATTGCCGTCTGTCCTCTTAACCCCGTGAGGAAAACCTGCACCAGAGCCTCGTCCATCAATCAGCAGGTGTACTGGTTTGCCGGTGAAGTAGCTTGGGCCCCAATGATCTAGGTACACCCCATATAAACCCATTCGCAACATAGACGAATCTAAAATAATAATCATTCACCAAAATCAGTTAAGCCGTTTAATAGTAACGAGGGTATAAAAGCACGGACATACCTTTTTTTGTGCGGAAATCCCTTCTGATTCCCCCCACCCCCCGCCAAATTGCGGGGGCGGTTATGTCGGACTTGAACCGACCAAAACCGCACGCCGTCTCGGGTCTACAGACGCCGGGGTGTAAGGGTGCCCATAGAGCATATCCCTCGCACCCACATACCTAAATACAAGTAATAAAACATAACCAGGGTTTTATTACTTCGCCAGTCGGATAAAAGGGACGAGGGATATTATCTTCTACCGGACAGGTTTCCTACCTTAACCTATGCCATGATGATGAGACCTCGTCAAACCAAAGAAATGGCTGACAATATTTTTTTATTTTTTAAAAAGTACCCGAAATTATTTGTATCCCCGTTAACTAATTCAGCTAAGCTTAATTGCTTGTTAGGAGTGGGTTCAGATCAGTAGTGTAATGTCCAGGATTCGAACCTAAGACCTCTCGACCGTAACGTCGACTCCTTAACCACTAAGCTACCGACGCTTTCTCATGTCTATTTACGATAATTATGTGAATGAGTAACATACCTCTGCCTACTCTGTAATCTACGGCCGTGAATGTAAAAAAAATAATAAACGCACAGGTGATCCATGGAAGTGTTTAGAGGAAACATTCCTATCGCTCGCATTTTCTCTATATTTAAACGTATGAGTCACTTGTATTGGCAAAGGAATCACTTATTTTTCGTATTTGTTTACTAGATGTTTATATATAGTTGAGAGTCGTCGATGTTACTGTAATACTGGTAATACTACGTAACCACACGTGGTAGTGGTGGCGCCATGCTTTTGTGGGTCAATACGGAATCCTTATAGGATTACTTGGTTGTCCGTCTGTCTGTCAATACTTTTCTACCCTCAAAGTTGGAACCCCTTTTTTTACGTGCAGAAATCCATTCGGATACCGCCCCCCCCCCCCCCGCCGGGCAGCGGGGGTGGTTATGTCGTGCATGTACCGACTAAAACCGCACGGTGTCCTGCCCAAGTGTCCATTGCCGGGCACCCCGGGTAAGCCCTCGAAAGGATAACCCCAGGATTACCGGCAGACTTTGGCCGCCAGCGCGGCCTCGCCTGGTGGGGTCGGGTTTTATGCCACGTCGGTGAGTAGGCAGGCGTGTTTAGGACACACACGACACGCCTCGGCCACGGCCTGCTTCTGTAAGGACGGCGAAGGTCGGTAGTCCCGAGCGTAGACGAGTCTGCGGCGTCCTCGCCGCAGACTGCGGAACTCGGGGGGCAAGGGTTCTCTCCCGCTCCCCCTCCGCCGTCTCTTTCGCGCACATAACCTGCTCGCAGAAAGAGGCGGCGTTGAATTTGGAACCCCTTGAAGCATAACTTTTATATAAACGCAGTCATACGGTAATTTAGATATTTACAAGTAAATCAAAATCTATAGGGCATCCAGTACATCCGAGCTACCATTTTCAAATCATCAGTTAATCTGGCTGGGGTGTGTCCCGTTCCACCATACGTTGAGGTACCGATTTGAGGTCTATTCTAGGACGCCCGGCAAATGTTTTCAGCACAGTTTGTGGTCTAGCCCCTTCATGAATGTCCACAGCAAGTTCACCCCTCAATCTAGTTTTGTACAGAATCCTCAGTGCGTTAGCGCCCTTGGACTTGAGCGTAGTCCTGGTTACCTCCAAAGGTTTCCACTTCCCAACTCCTAACCATTTCTATTTAGTTTAGCGACTATTACGGGAGTCCCAACTGTCCCCCCCCCCCTCACTAATAGAAAGCCTCCCGCAAGAGCCTCATCCGTATCCGCAGTTCGAGCATTACTCCTAAATGACTCGAAATAACGGTATGACGATAATGCCATTTGCCGTCACGTCATACGAGCCAGTTTTACTGCCAAGGTGCGCCAGTATCAATTATCCTATCGCAGTCCACTGATGGACACCGGTCATTCCCGATGTGCGCCCATAGAACCCGATCCTCCGCCTTGCGCATCCCGTCTGTTCCAGCTCATCCGTCCATCTTGCTGAGGGGCGTCCAACCTTCCGTTCGCCGATTAGCGGTCTCTACTCCAATACTCGTTTGCTCCACCAGCCATCTGTCTTTCAGCAGTTGTGGCCAGCCTATTTGTATATAAATACTTTTTGTTGTAAATAAATACATTCAGCTTGCTTATTCTGCGTGCCATGTAAGTATCTTTAGTTTTTGTTGGATGATTTCATTACGAATCTAATCCTTCAAAGAAACCTCAAGTTATAGCTCGCTCCATAGCCCACTGCGCGACTAAGTTTCCGAGTCCTAGACGTGTCTTTGTAACGCACCAAGCACCCATGCGCGGGATGAGCGGAGAAGTTAAGGGGTGCGCAGGGTGTTGCAAAGACAGGTCTAAGACGCGAGTCCTCTGTTTGTCCAGCGCCCAATAGTTTACTAGTAATAGTACTATTATAAAATTGTAAATTGGTTGTGTCTGTACATTGGAGATATTTAAAAAATGAACGATTATGAACAGAAAAACATTTGTTTTTGGAATTCTTTTCTGTATGTCTGTGTGTTGGCGATGTACAAAAAACTACTGAACGGATTCTGATGCCGTTTTTTCTATTAGGAAGGTCTTGGTCAGACTTAAAATCTGCCGTTTGTTTGATTGCAATTGGTTAAGTAGAACCGGAGATATAAATAAATAAATAAAATAAATAAATATTGTAGGGAAAGTACACAACGCCATTTAGACTAAGCAGAGCTTGCCATATGGGTTCTAGAATGCGGATAAGTATACTTAAATACTTTTTGTTGTAAATAAATACATATTATACATAGAAACACCCAGACCAATGCAAATACATATTTGCACTGAGCGGGAATCGAACCCGCGACCTCTGGCTTAGCAGTCGAATTCACTACCGCTACGTCACAGAGGTCGTCAAAGATGAAAACTGACACCCACGCGAGCGTACCCGCAGGCATTAGCTAGTATTTCATAAATATTCCAAAATAGTAAATGAGGTTTGGCAAAATTAGCATGAGTTACGTGCGAAGATAAATCAACACAAACATGTAAAGTAGGCACTTGTTGATAACGAGTCGATAACCTGCCATGTTGTTGTTTAATATTTATATCTGTTATCTGCACTCGCTACACTCGGATATAATTATAATGATAACACGGTTACTGCATTACGGGTTGTATCTACAAGCCAAGAGACTTATGTCTGTATATGTGTAAACGGGTAAGCAGAGGTATTCTAACACCCACAAGACTTATTTTAGCGTATTTTTGTAAGAGTACCTTTTTTTTCGTGCGGATATCCCTTCGGATACCCCCCCGCCGGCCAGCGGGGGCGGTTATGTCAGGCTTGAACCGACTAAAACCGCACGCCGTCTCGGGTCTTAAAACGCCGGGGTGTAACGTTGCCCATAGAGCATATCCCTCGCACCCCGACTGACCCTGGGCCATCTCCGGTTTCGAGATGGCCTCGTGTCATTCCCATTTACCCCCAGTTCGACTTGACTTTTCACCTTAATGCTCATTTTTTCCAACTTCCAGGCAGCGCTGTTGAGCAGCGTGAAGTGATCAACACGTATAATAATGTAAACGTAATATACATTTGCATTGGTCTAGGTGTTTCTATGTATAATATGTATTTATTTACAAAAAAAGTATTTAAGTATGTTTATCCGCATTCTTTTTTCTTTTTTTTACCACTTATACCACTCAGGTGGCAGACAAGCTCACGGCCCATCTGATGGGAAGCGGTTACCGCGGCCTAAGGACGTGTGCAACACCAGGGGCGTCACACTCGTGCTGCCGACCCTGTAAAAACCTTCTAATGCCCTTCTTGAAGAACCCCATATTGTAGTCGCTTGGGAAAACCACAGCAGGGAGATCATTCCACAGCCCGAGGGTGCGCGGAATGAAGTGCCTTTCATATCTAACTGTACGCACCATTTCCGGTCGCAACGTGTGAGGATGAATTCCCTGTCTGTGGCAAGCGGTGCGATGATAGAATGTGGCCGTGGGCATCATATCAAACAATTCTTCTGAACACATCCTGTTATAAAGGCGGTAGAAAACGCACAGGGAGGAGAAATCTCTCCTAAGGTTAAGCGGTTCCAAACTGCCTGTAAGTATGGGATCGTCGACGATCCTCAGCGCCCGTCTTTGCACCGAGTCGAACGGGTCAAGTTGGTATCTAGAACCCATATGACAAGCTCTGCTTAGTTTGGGTCTAGATGGCGTTGTGTACGTACGCACGAAAAAAAAAAAGGTACTCTTAACAAAAACAAAAATGTTCGCATCATATTTCGATTAACGTGGTGAAATGGCGTTTTAACGCATTTCTGTCTACACCTCCGGGGATAAAAAGGCGTGAATATAAGTTTGAATAAAACGTTTTCACCGTCCCGGGTCCTACAGCAAAAACTTAAGGAGGCACAGCGCTCGATAGATGTCAATGCACTCTTGACTTGAAGCCAAGGATGTAACTACACTTGCTATAAAGGTGTTATTAATATTGTGTTGGTAAGCTTTCAAATATTACTACTGTTGTGTACTACTCTTATACGTGGCTAAGCCGTTTGGTCGAGACTGTACTCCTCCGGAGCCACAATACCGATCTTGACCAACTTTGCCATGGTGATAGTGTAGACACCGCTGAGTGTTTAGAGGGGTCAACTGTTCAAATACAATGTACCATTGAGGAATAATCATCGAAAAACAGTTTCACTAGCGCGCGGCCTTAGCTATGCGCGCGACCGTAGTAAGATGCCTTATTATTCCAGTAAGAGTCCTGCTCGCTCAGCTCAATTTATTTCAGTCGCACTCTGCACTGAATTCCTAGTTATACCTTGAGACAAAAATCTTGAACAAACGTCAAAAAGTTCGGCACTAACTAGCCAACCAAAAAATCAATAAAATCAATGACGCAAGCCCTTTGAGCTCGTGATTAGTTTCATATATCTACTGGCTGATGGCCTCGGCTCCGCCCGCGGGGAGGTTGGTCATCGTTTTTAGGGTTCCGTACCTTTTTTTTTTTTTTTGTTCGTGCGGAAATCCCTTCGGATACCGCCCCCGCTGGAGAGCGGGGGGTCTCCAGCGGGGGCGGTTATGTCGGGCTTGCACCGACTAAAACCGCACGCCGTCTCGGGTCTTAGGACGCCGGGGTGTAAGGTTACCCATAGAGCATATCCCTCGCACCCCGACTGACCCTGGGCCATCTCCGGTTTCGAGATGGCCCCCTTACTTGCTCTCCACTGTGCCCTCTGCTAATCAGAGGGACACGTGGAAAGCTTCCGAACAGCCCTCAACAGGGCCGTCCTCGCCTCGGTCGGAGTTGGCCGTAGGCGGCAGCGTCTCTCCCGCCCTAGGAGAGAGGCGCTGCCGTCTCCGTTGCCCAGGGTGCACCGCGTGGAGGTCCCCAACCAAGCACCCCAGGGTTCCGTACCTCAAAAGGAAAAAACGGAACCCTTATAGGATCACTTCGTTGTCCGTCCGTCCGTCCGTCTGTCAAGACCGTTTTTCTCAAGAACGCGTGGAGGTATCAAACTGAAATTTATACCTAATACTCAGGTCTACTGTCCCTTGGAGCTGTGAAGAAATCAAACTTCTAAGCCAAAGCAATCAAAAGATACAGCCGTTTATGCCGCAAAATTCCGCAAATTTTCGAAACTCGCACGGGAATCAAAAACTACAGGGTATTTCCCGTGAACTTTGAATTTTGAAATTTGGTACGAAGTAACGACTTATAGTAGAGATAAAGGAAAAATTGCGAAAACCGTAAATTTTAGTTACATTATATAATAAAAAATGTTAATGTTATAAATTTCATTTTGCAATAAAAATACCATAACTATGACTCGATTGTCGTGATGGGTGAACTTTTACTTATATACCTACAAGTTTGTACAGAACCCTCGGTGTGCGAGTCCGACTCGCACTTGGCCGGTTTTTGGTCATATCTTCGGTTCTACTTAACCAATTGCAATGAAACGTACGGCAGATTTTAGTCTGGCCAAGACCTTTCTAATAACCGCAACGCGAACAAACAGACAAATAAATAAACAGATAAGAATTCAAAGAAAAAAAAATGTTTTCAGAATCGTTCATTTAGCATAACCCAAGTAACCGAAATTAGTAATATTTCCCTAACCCCTCCAGCTAAGCTTAATTGCTTGTGTTAGGAGTGGGTTCACGTCGGTAGTGTAATGGCCAGGATTGGAACCCAGGACCTCTCGATCGTAGAGTATCTTAAGCTACCGACGGTTAAAAAAAAATATCTCCAATATACAGACAACTCATTTACAATTTTATAATGGTACTAACAGCGCTAGAGGAACCGGAGATTTATGACCAAATAAATCTACAGTTTGAACGAAATCAGACCGTTTAAAGTGGGTCAAAATCGCACCCAAAGGGGTCGGTTACAAACAAACATACAGGTGAAGCTAATAAAAAACGTATAAAAATCGATAACCGACCTTCGCGTGGGTAGAGCCGCAGGCATCAGCTAGTTGCTTCAACTTTGTGAATTTCACAATTGAAATACAAACTTTACGAATTACGAACACCGAAATCCAAACTTTGTAACTTTTGCAACGCCATACAATTTCGCTACCAAAATAAATTGTATGACGCAGATCCAAACTTTTTAAGAAACCACGCAATAGCAATATTGTGACCACATAGCTACCATTGCGTGATGAAATCTCCCCTCCCTATCCAGAACACGTTTCACCAGGGAAAATCCATTTAACTAAACTGATTTTTCTCGATCGATCTCTCTCGGGTAAACTGTAATGCAGTTTAAATTGAATTAAACACATCGGTGAAATCTAGCCTTAAAATTTCAGGTGTAGCCAAGTGAAGCGTGATAGAGCATCTGATGAGGCCTTCAAGCCGGGCAAGCAAAGTGCAACCATTGTAGCATAATTGGATCTGTAATAGTGACCCTCATTCCTGAAACTAGACTATCTTTAGCTTATCATCAGGTAAAGTCATATTGACGAGACTAAAAAAGACTGTCCAGAAATTATTTCTGTTATATTTTTTTCCTTCAGGAAAGAAATTTTGAAACAAATATTCTACATTCTACACAGCGCTTTCTAGTCCCAAAGTAAGCATAGTTTAACTAGCTTGTGTTATGGGTTCCAGAATACCGATAAACATACTTATATATGATATTGTCGGAAGTTTACGCGAATGTCATACATTGAAATAAAATTATTTTTTAACGGATTCTATCGCGATTCATTTGATGTTATTTTATATTTTACATTATACAGACATACCTATATACTTTTTTTATAAATACATAAATATTATACATAGAAACACCCAGACCAATGCAAATAGACATATTCCTGCATACAAATATTTGCACTGAGCGGGAATCGAACCAGCGCCCCCTGTCGTAGCAGTCGAATGTACTACCGCTAAGCCACAGAGGCCGTCAATTTGTATACAAACTTTTTCTATATATTTAAATACCTACGAAAAGTCAACATCCAGATGAGTATCTATACTACCTGCTGACAGAGTGACATACGACAGAGTTTAAGAAATTGGGTTCCGTTAGTTACCCTTCGAGGACGGTACCCTAAAACCCATCCAATATGGAACCGAGCTTCACACTATTCCACTTGAACGACCGCACTCCAATATTGGACACCGAATTGATTTATTATTTGCAAGCTCACGGCATTTATGCGCATGTCATAAAAAGCTAGGGTGAGGGGACATGACGTCACTGTTGTTTATGAATAATGGGGGTCCGGTTGTATTGCAAGGTGCATGTCTGATGGGTCTCGGTGAACAAATAACTTTAAACTAGGAATTCAGTGGAGGGTGCGACTGAAATAAATTGAGCTGAGCGAGCAGGACTCTTACTTGAAAATAAGACTTCTTACTATGGTCGCCAGCTTAGCTAAGGCCGCGCGCTCGTGAAACTGTTTTTCGGTGATTATTCCTCAATGGTACATCGGACATGAACCATATCGCTTCAAAACACTCCTCAGTGTCCACACTATCACTGTGGTAAATTTGGTCAAGATCGCGCGATTGGTTACGGAGCCACCAACAAACGACTATGCCGCGTATAAGAGCTTCGCTCGCTCAGCTCAACAATCCACCCTTATGACTTACATGCATACTACGACACAAGCTGTTTAGAATAAAAATTGTGTGAAACTAGAGAAATGAGTAAATACATTTTGACACCTATCTGGTATAGGCATTGCCTTTTCGTAATGTGATGTGTAGGACACAGCTACAAAAATTTGAATGAAATTTTATGAGCTAACCAATTTTGTGAGATTGTACAGATTTTCCGGTAAACTTTAGACACTGATAAGTTACTAAAGGGTGTATGGACCCCCCCTTTCAAGACGCAGGGACCTTCGGTGCCAAGTCAACGTCACCAGGAAGCCGGCGGCACACCTGCTAAGTGACTGGTGGTAGAAATTTGATGACACAAATTTGTCCACCCCAAAACACATTCCACAGTAATCCAATTTCGGTTTGATTGCGTTCAGGGGTCAGCAAGTGCATAGGCGGGCAGGGGGATTGTGGTCGCAGCACTAGTGGGACCGGTGGGTGTCAAGCGGTGCTGCGACGACAATCCTCTTCTGATGCGGCCGTCAAGCTGAGTGCCACCATTGTTAACATGGTACGTGTATGTAATGGTGACCCTCTTTCCTGAGACTTTCAGCTTACCATCAGGCGAGGTGAAGTCAAATTGACGTGTCCTAAATATAAAAAAAAAAAAAACAAAAAAAAAGTGACGAACAAATGTCCTTCCGAAGTTTTTTTTCTTAAAAAAGAATATTAGCAACCGAAATTATTAGTATTACTGTTAAGCCTACCAATTAAGCTAAATTGCTTGTAAAAGCGAACTTTAAAAATATATGTCTGGTAGTCAGGGTATATATATTAGATTATTTAATCCTCCCTTAGTTTTAGGGATTTACATAGTCCCTCCTAGTTGGTAGTTAGGGCTTTTTAGTTATACGTGTGGAAACCCCCACGGGCTTCACCCCATCGGTGCCAACGATGGGATGGGCGTGTCGGAATCGGACCGGGTAAAACTACACGGTGTCCTCACCACTTGGGTGTCCATTGCCAGGCACCCCGGGTAAGCCCTCTAAAGGATAACTCCAGGGTGATAGTTAGGGCATTCGATCATTGCTCCCACTGTACCTGTTGCCTGTTACCTCCCTACGGTTCGGGTTCAAACCCCACGCATTTGATCACAAGTCGGATGTCTTAGCCGTCACGCTGCCGTGGTTTTAATATGTTTATTTATGTTTTACTGTTTTAACAGTAAAAGATAAGTAGGTCGTGTGTAAATGTTTACATGTTGAACAGTAAGCTGTAACTGTACATTATTATTATTATTTCCTTTATTAAACTTTACATACATATGAATTATATTTTTAAATACATTCTGTATAAAAAAACCGCGGTAGCCTAGTGGTATGGGACGTATTGGTAAAGGACTGCTGAGACGAGGTCTCGGGTTCGATCCCAGGTATTACCATGGCACACACCAATGACTTTTCGATGCTTTTCGATGTTATGTGTGTATTTATCGCAGGTTTATAAGTGCCCGGTTAATGGCAATAGGCTCGCCACCTATTACATTGGGACCTAAAACATAAACTGGCGAAACGTGGGTGTTACAACCTCTGCCTACCCCTTTGGGGATATAGGCGTGAGTTTACGTTATGTTATGTTATAAAAAAAAAACAAATATATTTAAAAATATAAAAGATAGTGACCCACCGGCATCGGGTACAGGGACCAAGCTACTGGTGGTTAGGGCTCCAGAGATAAGAATCTCCTAACAATACGTGCCGTATCGAGGAGCACTGCCTTCTGCATCAAACCCTTGACCCAACTGCCTAACGCGAGCCTCTTGAGATGTTGATCGAGGCTCTTTGCAATCAGTCCGTGGACTGATACAACTATCGGAACAATAATTGCCGAATCCACATTCCACATGTCGACAACCACGTGAGCCAATTATTATTATTATTATAATGCCATTCATCATCAGAGACTTTTCCCAACTCAATTGGGTCGATTTTCAGCCTAACTACGAAACGGCCGAGCTTCTATATTTTCCACAAGGCGAATGCCATCAAACCCCCACAACCCTCGGGCGATATCGAAGTTCTGTAGCGAGACCAGGTTGTCGGCCTTTTTAGGGCTCCATCTACCCGTAACGAATACCATCGATATAAGCGTCGGTAGCTTAGTGGTTGAGGAGCCGGCCTTACGATCGAGAAGTCCCAGGTTCGGAACCTGGCCATTACACTACTGACGTGAACCCACTCCTAACACAAGCCATTTAGCTTAGCTAGAGGGGTTAGGGGGAATACTAGTAATTTCGATTATTAGTATTCTTAAAATATATATATGTATACCTAATTCGTATGGCAACCGCCACATACGCCTTTAACATGCTTTCCGAGGCATGGTGGGGTCTCACTGTGTTAAGAATGGTCACCAATCCTAAGACTGACCTGCCCAGTATTGCTTAGCCTCGAGCTCTGCTTACTACCATCCTAAATTTAGAGGAAACCCTGCGCCTGGGCCTCGTCGATCAATCAGCAGGTGCACAGGATTGCAGACGAGATTGACTTCGCCCCATAGGTCTGGGCGAGGCCACATACACGCCAGAAAATTTATAAAATATTCAAAAAGAAACCTACGGCTGCTGTTACGTGGCAAGTTAAGAGAAGAATAGATATGAGTGCAAGATAAGCGAGGTACACATTTTCAAACAAAGACATGGCCACGTCCGCCATTTTGTTTTTATTACGAGGGTATTACGTAAAATATAATTAACTACGTTTATGCCAGTTTTTTATTCTATTAGTCATACAATGTTTTCAATTTTATATTACACAACAAGTATTCAGATATGGTGGGGCGAATGTACAGTATGTACACCAAGTATATAGAAAGTTATATTTTCACGCCTGCATATTCTCTAAGGGTTAGACAGAAGTATTAATATTAAACCTGCACCCCTCTTTTTGTAGAAATATGTTTTGTTGTGCTGAACAAGTTTATTGCTGTCAACGGGCAATTGAATGTGTGTAAAAAATCTATGACCAACCTGGGATTTGAACCCGAGAATTCATAGCAGCCGCAGTTGCTACCGAATCAGTTACAAATAGTAATATAAAAATAATTAAATAAGTACACTAAAAGCCTGCGGTACCTTAGTTGGCTAGGCATAGTATTCTTTAATAATTCTTTCATTATAAAAATAATAAATATAATTAAAAAAAAAAAAAAAGCGTGTATGTAGTTATATTATACCTGTGTTGGATTCTGTGGAGGCATAGGCGAGGGCTCATCGGGCCCCAGCCTCGGTACTCCTGTACGTTTCATCATCGCTGCTGATCAGCGATCACCCATAACACGGATGACCTGAAAATCAAACATATACATGGTTACAACATTACAATAAAAACATTTTAAATAATACATAATTTCATGAAATTTCAAGCAATTAGTATGATAACTTTTCTTTTAGATTTAGATCAGAAAAATAGAACATCTAGGACGGGACGAACCTGTGACCAGTCCCTTACAAGGTGAATACTCTGACCAAGACACACCCATTATATTCAAAATTCTCCGATATACTAAATACGTCTTGCGAACTACCGGAACAATGAATGATGTTACAATCATACACAGAATTAGGAATATAGGACGGGACGAACCCATGAACAGTCCCTTACAAGGTGAATACTCTGACCAAGACACACCCATTATATTCAAAATTCTCCGATATACTAAATACGTCTTGCGAACTACCGGAACAATGAATGATGTTACAATCATACACAGAATTTATACAATAATGAGCAACTGGGGTTTTTCAAAACAATAAAAAGGGTACCTATAATCGTCATATGGATTTATCATAATTTTTAATATATCCAGTGATACTGGAACAACAAACCATACATCAAAATCGTTTCAGCCTTTTAGTGGTTGCAAGGGCACATAGGGATGGACATAACTCTACTTAGACCTATGTACTATATAGGCATTTATTAGACACTTAATTTCAATATACTAATGTAAAATTCTAAGAATGTTTATTTCAACAAACATTTTTATTACATAATAATCAATTATGAAATATTTTTTAGCAAATAATACAATTCTCTATGTTATAATTTAGGCTAATTGAATATTAATGTATTGTTATCCTTGTATTTTTATAACCACAATGAATTATGAATCTCCATTATATATTTTTTAATGCCAGCGTTGAGTAATATAATTGTAGAAAATGCCACATAATTTTATTGTGTCAACAATATGCCTTGCAATTTAAAAAGTTACTAATTTTATCGTTGTAAGAAATACACAAAAAAAATTACTAGGTATGTGATTACAACTAGCTTGTACCAAATAAGAACTTCATCTTGGTAGTTTGTAGTTTTTAACTAAGTATGTCTCCATTACAATATAGAGACCATAAGAAAAGTAAAGTACCAATAGACATGTTCATTACATTCACCATCTTTGTGTTAGTCCCGGTAGCATTCGAGGTTGTCATTTAGCAAATTATGTCATATCTAAATTACTCTCAAGGCTAAGAATTACAAAATTATACATTTCTGTGTAATATATATGCTTGTATTGGCATTTTCGGCACGCTGCAAGTCATAAGACTATTTGCAACGCTTCCAATGCTAAACTTACTATACCCCCTTGTACGCAGTTAGCCATACCTATTGAGGTATCTAACGGGATTGGGGGGATGATATTTCTAGTTTGTTCAGTATTATCAAATAGGTATATAAGGAGTAATTATGTACACATAAGGTTCAATAATTACTACCAACGTTTTTTTTTTGAAAGCTCCAAATCAAATGATGAACACAACTCACTGAATACGAAGATATGGTGGATTGATTAGTTTAGGATCAAAATCAGAACTATATAGCTACGGGACACATTGGTATAATTCAGACACTGATAAATATAATAGTTATATATAATGTAATAGTTTATAATTTGTAATGTGGAATAAGCAAGACATGACTTCAAATTTATAGGTTAACGTCACGTACCACACGTTGAATAAGTATTAACACTGACATAAAATATGAACACTGACTTTTGTTTACTTAAAACATTAAAAAGAACTACCAAATAGTAAATTAAATTCACTAATCCATTTTAACAGTTACCTAAGTGAAGACAAATGACAGTCACAAGTCACACCCCCGCCATTTTTAATGACTCGTTTTAGGCTTTACCTACGCACTTTCCATGTTTTTGTTTTGTCGAATAACTGATAAGTATGTGTTTTTATGATAATTAAGAAATGGTAAATTATGTAACACGAACCGCCACTTTTCTATTACATGCCACAAGGTGAGCAGCCTTTCTTTTCGATTTACTCTACACAATAAAATAAAATAATTAAAAAAACGCGCCAATTTCTGTAGGTACAATGTTTTTTATTTGGTAATTTTTAAATGTACTGACGTCACGTCCTGAATGAAAATCATCCACTTTCTTGTATCTGGCATTTTTAGATTGCTCAGGGTCAAAGTAAAAAAAAAAAAATTAAACAGTACAATGAAATTAGAATAAGTCAGTCAGAATGATGTAGTAGCACAATCCCAAACTACGTTGAAACCAGATATTTTATAAACTTATTACGCAACAAAAAATACAAACAAAGGTAAGTCGGCACTTGAAAGTTCTAAGGCGAGGCGTATTTCAATTTGGAATTTCGAATCTCCGGTCACAGCACCCACACTGGTTTCGTTCACAAACCGGTCAAGCAGCTATGACGATGACACAAACTCGTACATAATTATAGCGGAAAACGTATACAAATCGATAATACCCTAGCTAGGTGCACAACAGCGCGCGGGGCGCCGCGAAATTCATAGTCCAACTTTCAAATTTCCTATATTCATCGTTCTTAACAATGCTGAATGAAGATAAATACCTAGACACTAATTAAAGCTACCTTTTTATGCAGCCATTTTCCGACTTCTATTTAGATATTGAACACGGCCTCTTTCACGGTACAGTCACTTACGAAAATCGTTAGGTATTATTATTTCTACAATGAATCATAGCGAGTGGATCTCGTTTGAAGAAAAAGTTAAAAACGGTTAAGGATTATAATCTTTCAGAATAGAGCAGTAAAGTCCGGTTTGCATCGTGCAGAGGAAAATGGGGACGGCGCCGTGGTATTCGTCACCGACGTAGAAAATGGCGACTAAATACCAACAATTACACAGTGCATGTAACCAAACGTCAATGCGAATCAATGTGACACGAAGATCACAGTCAAACATTTTACTGGACAATAAGAGATTGCAGTAATTAGGTATTTATCAGTTACAACGGAGATAAGCATTGACCTCGGAGGCATGGATGCCCATAACTAAAATTACATGTACGTACCTTTGAATGTTAAACGCAGTCACGTTAAAATTTTCAATCACATGCAGATAACTCTGATTTTAACTTAGAAAACAGTCGAGAGACAATGAATAATGATAAAAGCGCGTCACGGCTTGCTCCGCGCGGGCACATTCGTGCGCCTCCAAATAGCGCAACGGCGCAACTTTTTCGAGCGCGGCGTCAACACGGTCAGGTGGGCGAGGTTGCGACACTGCCATAGCGCTATCTCTCTCGCGCAATACGCTATCTCTTTCACACCCGCGATACTGTTAGGCCGGGATAGGAGGGACGCAAGCGGAGCCCTTCCTCGGACAAACGTCGCGCACCGAGCTGCGCGGCCGACTGACTGCTCGCAGCGCCTCCAAGCACCGTGGTCCGACCGAGAATCGAGCTCGAGCCACTAGACGGAACGGCAACGCCACCATAAAAATAATAGCATGCGAAACGGACTTGCAACGATATGAAATGCCACAAACCACCGCACTGGCACTGGTGTACCAAAACAAAATCTCCTTTCTCTAAAATTATACAACAGTCGCTATTGAGAGCACACCCGGACCACTTCGCGTCTTATTCCCGCCTAAATTAAGAATGATTTAAATAGTTAAAAAAAAAAAAAAAAAATGGTTTGGTATGTTATTGCTGATAGATTTGACCAAGTCGTCGACCAAGACTTTGTCGAAATCCCTATGTTATTGCTGATAGATTTGACCAAGTCGTCGACCAAGACTTTGTCGAAATCCCATACAGGTAAAGTCGTGCAAGATTTTATTTTTTCTATAAGTATATAAAATGAATGTGGTCTTAAACTGTTCGAAGTTAAATAGAAGGCTCTTGGAA
The DNA here is from genome assembly GCA_946251805.1 of Cybosia mesomella. Taxonomy (NCBI): domain Eukaryota; kingdom Metazoa; phylum Arthropoda; class Insecta; order Lepidoptera; family Erebidae; genus Cybosia; species Cybosia mesomella. The sequence continues at coordinate 12,217,752 of OX276417.1, read as the reverse complement.
TAACTGGCTGAATACTACATCCACTAATAAAAGCAGAATTTATAATAACAAGGCATAGAATTCTAGACACTTTAAACAAAGGATCCTTGAGTATATTTTTAACAATGGAAACTGATTATGATAAATTAAAACGGAAATAGTTCAAACAACATATCGACGTTTAACAAATATATTTATTGGTTGCAAAGATATAGAAAGAATTATCTGCTCTTATTCAGTGCAATACGGAATCGCACGAATATAACAGTTCTAGACAGTACATCGGTGGAGGTGGAGGTCTGTTTTCTTACAATGTACCATTTTATCGGATGAAGACTTGACAAAGTGCAAGACAAGTAAAGATCTACAGTCCTACAAAGTGCTGTTAAATAAATGGATAAGAAAACCGAATTGATGTCACCAGACCCACATTTAAGTCACAAAAAAGCTAGAATGATTAATAAACGATAAATATACAATTTTTTTGGGATATTTGGGATGATGCGCAAAAGAAACAATTTTGTAAAACATATTTTTTTATTTTTATACCAAATCACTTTGCAGCAGTTTTCCTTTATACTATTCCCTGCCAAACCTATAATTTTTTAGAATTAAAGTGTTCAATATTGTCTACATTAATATAAAGCAAATTCCTCAACGAAGGCAAACTACTTCAGCTCATTCTAAGAATACAACATTACTCTAAAAGCAAAAAGTTTAAACTTGTTTAAAATATAGAAATATTATGTCAGGCACCAGGCAATGCCTTCAAGAAACCTAAAAACCGCGTCCATATAATTTTATGATAATAATTGTGAAAGCTAAGAAACTAATCAACTCATAAGCAAGCTGTTGCTGTTAGTGTATACTGTTTAGTTAATTTAATTTAGCAGATTTTCCTTTTTTTATATAATGGAAATTTTTAAAACAAAGCATACTCTGCCTTTTGGATCTAGTCAGGTGAATACAATACAAAGTTATTATACACGGATAAGAAAGAAGGAGCCTTGCGAGGCTATAAATATAAATTATTTTGTTGGTACCCAAAATTTCGATTTGGGCTAAATGGACTAAATACTTTGCTTGAAATTTTCGGATCTATTTTACATATTGCAAGCTAAGATAAAAAAAAGAAAATATTTGTATAAATTCGGTTGAAACAACCTAAAAAAAATAACGTTCAATATACATTTGATATTTTTTTTTATGTATCCAAGCTGTCGTTACTAATATACTGTATTAGTGTATACCTGCTAATTAAGTTGAAGTTCTGAGTGAGGTCTACAAAATAAGCCACCATTTCACCTGATAACTGCCAACAATGAAATGGTGGTCTTCAATTCGATAGCTTCATGGCGTTTAAAAAGAACTTAGGACCAGACGATGGAAATACATTGTAAACTTCATGTTTTAGGGTGTCAAATTGATAAGAGCTATTTAATACAAATTTAATCGTTCACAACCCCAAGAGGAAAATGTTAAACATTAATAATAAACACAGAACAAAATATTGAGTTACGATATGTGACCTAATGTTTGTAACGAGTACCGTTATGTGGGTGTACATCTACTTATTAACAAACGAGGCTGGAGCAGGCTTTACTTTCTGCGTTGGAAGGTCAGAACGTAGTTACTACCCCAAAAGCCGATATAAGTCAAATCAAGAGAATGGGAAGAAGAACGGACCCTTGGCTCCAAAGTGCAAGCTTTGGATCTTGGGACTGACACTGCGGTAATGATGATTGAGGGTTGTTATACATCTTCGAAATCTTTAATTTTAATGAGAGTTTGTGTGTGAGTGAGTTTGATAACTTTTGACATGCTTGTTTTTAGGCCTTAGCGCTTCCTTGTATATTTTTTGCTGATATCTCGACACGGTGTATTATCGCTACAATTTATAGTCCGACTTTACGTTTACACGAATGTTAATCATTGTAATTAAAGTATTCATATTGCGGTTTATGTATTGCACTACAGTTAGAAGATCTTCAAACTAAGTGCATAAAATACATTCAACTTAAGTTTTTTTAAGTTATGCCTACCAACATCTTTCGAGGTCCAAACCCACCATCTGCAAGTCGGTGCACCTGCTAAACAATGGTCGAGGCTCAGATGCACGCTTCTTCTCTGGGTTGGAGGGTCAGACGTCATTCTCTCCCGGAAAAGTCAACATGCCCATCAAATCACTAAGTGGACCTCGGACTCCAAAGCGCAAACTTTGGAGACAACTGCAAAATCGCTAAGAGGAGAAGTGTATTCCAACCTATGTCAAGTAATCAGCTAAAAAGCACAAAGAAACGCTAAGATTGTAGTACTTGGTTCAAGTTGTGAACATTATCTTTGTATGCTGAACTATATATAGAAAATTTCTAATTATTTAACTTAATTTATTGCATCTATTTTAAATCAAGAATGCTACGAGTTCAAAAACCTCGAGATATCATTCCATCAAGCCTAATAGGTAAAAATAATTCGATTGAATGATTATGAACGAAACGCGCATAAACTAATAGTACTAGATAAGATTATACAAAATACTGAAGGTGGTCTTGTGTGGCGTGCACTAAGACCGGTCTGCCATTATTTGTATCTGATGTACTCGTCTACTCAATAACAAGCTTGTTTGTTAGTTAGTACGTATATATCTCCGTTTTTAAGTAAGTAAACAGGTACACACGCGATGTTAACCTCAATTGAAGCAGCCATGTGTGTGTAACACAAACAAATTTAATTACAACACCAATACGTTGGTATTAAGTTTTAAACTCGTTTATCGTACGTATTAAATTTATCCCATTGTTAAAGTGAAGATACACAACGTATTATAGCCTTGAAACTTCTTATCGAACAAGTGAGTCGACTACGACTACATACAATTTATTACTCTTCAAGCGCGACGTTGCCAACATTCAGTGTACTACTGCGTCTTAATTTTACGACGGCCGCCATCTTGCTTCCAATTTTCCATTTATCGGATGCAACTCACGAATGGTTGGTGAGGTTCTATGTTGTCTTTTTGTAAATCTAACAGACGTAAAGATAAACATCTTAAATTCCACAATTACGGCATTTATCTGCATAAAATGCGTATTACGTAATCGGGGGATGTTATGTATAGGTATAGAATGCCCGTATAATAATCTTACTTAATGTAAGTTCATAGTAGATAGAGATTTCAATAACATTAGATGTGCTGTAGATGCCTAGATCATAGAGATTGTAAGCGTAACCTAGCCATACCTAGGTATGAATGTAGGGGTAGTGTCGGCGCAATATGGTTGAGATACGTACATTGAGCAGGTCGTGAGCCAGCACCGAGTGCGGAGCGCGCGCCCCAGCAGCCAGGGTAGCCGTCCGGCCGACTCACAACCAGATATATCACAAATACGGTCATTTTCAACGTAAATTCCACGGTATCGATCACGCACAGACGCCATTTTGAACCGACACTGAGCACGGCCGAGCGCGCGACGTTGCCACGTCGCACGTTTCCAATCCGCACTTCTATTTCTGGCTCCCCTCAACCTCCTCCCCCTCTACCCCGCTACAATCGCCGCTCTCGCCGTGACGCCGGAGGTCGCCAAACAGCGCTCGACAAAACATTCACGATTACAATTTATACATCAACTTCGCGGGTTCTTATTTGAAAATCTTATGATCTAGTAGGCCTTCACCATCTGATTGTGAGAGGAGGAGATAGGGTGAGGCGGGGAGAGAGGGGGTCACGATGTTATAACAGCATTTCCAATGATAAGATAGTTGTTATAGACATCGTATAGATGTACATGAATTGTAATATATCGTCCGCCCGGCTTTCACCAAAGCGCGGAGCGAGGCGCGGCCGCGCAGGACCGCGCCGACATGTGCCATTGGCCACCGCAGAGATCGATAGACAAACACCGACGAGGACGCCGACCTACATCCGATACTGAGCCTTACAGCTATAATAATAGATTGTGTATTTGCGCGATAGTGACTATAAACAAACTACCGCACGAGCACACTGACGTAGACCACGTAGATACGAACGAACACAGACGTTGTGAAAACGACGCGAGCGGACGGCGAACGCACTCGACCTACCAATGTATACCATCATTGTATTATGGCACTTTTCTAGAGTCGAAATTCCTGTACCGCGACGCGCCCAGCGCTCCCTACCGAAGGACAAAGGGACAATTTCACACGGAAAACAAAGGGAAACGCCGGTCAACGGATAATAACATATTTTTTGTTTAATAAATTAACTTTTTAACTAGTTTTATCCGATGACTAGCCCGTTGCCAAGTCGTCAGACTGTGGCGGCCGCGCACTCCGTTCTTATGAAATTGGGATTTTCTAAATGCACATGACGCACTATATTGATATTTTTTTTAGGAATTACATGAAATATTTAGAAAATTTGTAATACTATATTGAATGTGGAGTAGCGTATGGCTACTGAGGAGAGCACAGGTGTGTCTAACAAGTCGGGTCTACCGATATGGCAATATCCTGTACACGCTAACACTATCACTACACATATTTCACTAATGAAAGCAATTGAAATACACTAAATAGACGAGATAATAAGCTCAGAATAAGAAAAGACGCAATCTGTCAAGCAGTCACTTACCTGATTTTTTACACGAAATGTGCGTATTTCTTCACAAAACTCACTGGAACGTCACTCCAAGAGGATTTAATGTTATAATTTAAGGTATTTTGAGATTTTTGAACAATTTAATGTGCATAAAAAAATTATACATGCCGTTGAGCAATCGTCTATCGCGCATAGAGACCGAATGCGAACTGTTGGTAAGTTTGGTTTGGTTGGGTCGGTTGATAGGTGGGGGACGGGCGGGCGGAAAACCGAAGAACGGGCGATCGAGGGAGTCAGAGAGGGCAAAAATATATGAAGTTAGAACTGTGATAATTTAATAAATTACTAATGGATGGTTCACTGAAAATCGTGTATTATTTTTACCAAGCGTCTGACTTAATACTAAGCTCTGCTCATGTGATAAAATATGATAAGTGATTGTCTTGACATTGATATTTTTCCTGTTGCAGGTTACGCACGCACACAGAAACATTTTATGTCATTGTGTTGTCTATTAAAAAAAATACTGATAGTGCTTACAGGTGTTACACGGATCGATGATTTTTAGAAATCTCTACTAATAAACTGATGCTTTACTTATCGAGATATAGAAAAATATTATATTTAACTTAATCGATTCCAATAATTTTAAGAATTAAGTATAAAAACCAATAAGGATCAATACGGAATACCTCATAAAAAAGTAAACTACTCTTCCAGTTGTCTCCTGCCTTCATAATATGTACCATTTTAATATCACAGTGTTTCATAATGAGGCATGGAATATATCTGTCTTTTTAATTTGACCGAGCTATCTATATCAAAAAGCAACCAACCTAGAATCATCACAAAATCTGACCAATCACAAACCGTGTCGTGTATGACAGAAAAAGATAAACTTCTTCAACACGTATTGAAATTTCCCCGACATTTATCTGATTTTTCTTGTAAATTAAACACTTATTTGTGAATAGTTGTTTCATAACCGGTAAAAATGCGTTCCCTCATACTTTTTTGTTTGTTCACTGTTATGTTTGCAGCTGTTTCTGCAAGGATTGATCCTAAAAACTTGAAATGTTTAGGTACGTATATTATTAATTTCTTCACTTCAATATAAAAACTTTTATGGGATATTGACGTTATATAATTATTTCAGTGTGCAGGACGACCTTCGAAGAGCTTAATGAAGTGATAAAAAACGTAGATAAATGGAAAAAAGTAGACGTAAGTACCAATATTTTTATTACCTCAACGTTCAAGTACACGTCGAAGTTTCCCAATGTTTTTGATATAAAACTCACATATATCTATTTCTGATTATTATCAAGTATATAATTCATTACTTAATTTGGAATTTGTAACAAAGTGGAATTTTATTATAAGTCAAAAGTACTCCGAAAAAATATTTTTTAATTGAAGGAATAACTTTTAAAATATTGTGCCAGCCATGTGCTAGTAAAAGTTTAAATTTGGTTCATTCAATCAATTAGCATACAGCAGCCCACAGCTGGCCTAGCTGAAAAATCCAAAATGATTGATATAACTTAGACGGGATGAAAATTAAAAGTTAGAGAGACCATTACATAACATGGGTTTAACATTATCAGCATTAACTAACACCTGAGCTTGCCATTCCATGTTAGTATTCAGTTTTTCTTCAAACTCATTCTAAATTGAAAATTGGTAAATATGAAAATGAAATGTACCAGCCCACACAGAGAGAGACCGTAATCTTAGCAATCCATGGATTCTCCGTGCGGGTGCCGGGTCCATCGCGTTGCTGAGTTGGGAACTCGGGACAGTGCCTGGGACTTGCGACCCAAGTGTAGGTTTAGAAGGGGCCCCTTTTGTTGATGTACATCAACACTCACCTTCACTACCCAAGTTCCCCTCCCTGCCTAACCAAATTTGATACGAACCTACTAGTGCCGCTTTAGACATTCGTCCTAGTAATGAGCTTATTGTAGCTCTCGATAGGCCTAGATCTTTAAGTAGGTTATAGAGAGATTTTGCTGGTATACCTCTCGCTCCCACTTCCACTGCATACAAATTAACCACGTAACCGTTTTTGATTAATTCGTTTGTGAGATCATAGTATTTATTTTTCTTTATTGTGTGGTCCTTCGGTATATTTGTTTCCCACGGTACAGTAAGTTCCACAAGAACCACATGTTTTAATCTCTTAGAATATAGGAATATGTCAGGTCTAGATGACGAAACCCCAACATCCTCCGGAATTTTGTAGTGCTTTTCATACGTGTCGATTAGGAGAGTCCAATCTGGGGCAGTATCTAAGATTGAATAAGGTTTGTTCCTGGGTGTTATGGATGAACCTTCAGACACAAAGTTGATATGACGTCTGTTAGTAGTCAATCCTTTTTGGGCTCTAGCTACTGCCAGACTCATTGCTTCACGTATGATGATAAGCACCTTATCGTGGCGGCGTGAGTAATGGCCTCTATCGAGAAGCACCCTACATCCTACTAATATGTGTCTAGCCGTCCCTATTGCCTCACCACAAGTATAACATTGTTTTTCTGTGGCCTTCCCCCACCTTACCAGATTACTCTGGTCTGGGAGGGTCATCTGAAAGGCGTTAAGATAAAATTTTAACAGGGCCGGCGACCAGTCATAGATCAAGGTGCGCCACTTTAAGGCCATCGGTATGCAGAACTCTCCCATTGTCAACCATTCATTTTGGATTTCCAAATTCATCGCGTGCACTCGATATTTATCATTTTCGTCTTGTTTTAGAAAGGACTTAAGTATATCCTGGTCCCTTTCTGGCTCTCGTACTCCCAACCCCACTCTGTTTGACTGGGCCCCTATCATAAATCGTTTATGGAATAGAAGTCTAGATTCAAGCTCGGACGCGTTATTATCTTTCGGGAGTGCCCTGATTGTGACATCTTGGGATTTTCCTAAGATGTGGGCTTTGGTAACTCTAAGATGTTTATAGAGCTCCGATGGTTTCTTAAGTTTCATCCCAAAATTATTTTGATCCCTAAATAGAGCAGAGGAATCAGCAGAGTGCGCTAGTCCAAGCCACGATTTTAGCGATTTTATGACAGTTGCATCTATTTTCGACAGTAAGGTTTTACCGAATTCATACACCAGAAAAGGCCAAGTCAGACGTGATGTTAAGTAGTTGTCATATATCCAAGCTTTTTTGATATTGTTTAGTGGTATCTGATCTATCTTATTTAGGTCATTTATAAACGTATCGACAACTTCATCTAAGGATGGTGTGCGTCCTTTATAGTCTATCTTTCTCCCAAGAAATTTAAATGGCACCGATTCAGCGACTATGGAAACTGGTTTACCCCCAATGAAGAGTCCCGGGTCGTAAGAGGTAAATTTGGTGTCCCGTCTACCCAGACATAGACAGTGACACTTACTGGGCTTCGTCCTCAGTCCATTTGTCCACGAACAGAACTCATCGACTTCCTTTAATAGTTCCTGACATTGTTTTGGATTGCGCGTCAGTATTGCGAGATCGTCAGCAAAAGCTAAGATGGACTCTGAGTATATGTTATTTACTTTAAACCGATAACCCCATTTCTTTTCGTGACGTATTAACTTGGTAATTAAGATATTAATTACTATGTTAAATGCTATTGGTGACAAGCAGCATCCCTGAAACAGTCCCACATTATACCGTAATGGTCCTGTGTGTACTTCTTGGAAGCTTATAGCAAATTTTAGCTGGGAGTAATACGACTCGATTATCTCTATGACCACGGGCGGAAAGTTATACCATTGCAACGCGTATACCATAAGGTAATGTGGAATTGAGCCAAATGCATTTTCTAGGTCTATCCAACATACCGTTATCTGTCTTTCGTATTTTCTGGCATCTTTTAAGCTTTCCGCTAACAGACTATTGTGTTCCAGACAACCAGAAATGCCGGGTAAAAACCCTTTCTGGTGGTTAGGTCCGAAATACCTATTGTTAATCATAAAATGACACATTTTTGTTTGTAGAATTGAGAAAAATATTTTTGAAATTGTGTTAGTTAGTGCTATCGGTCTAGTATCTTTAGGATGGGTCACTTCATGTTTTTTTGGAATGAGAACGAAAACCGCTTCGCCAAATGCGACTGGTATATTCTTTTCTGACCAGATTTTACTGAATATATTTGTGAGATGTTTACGAACTGTTGGACATTTTTTATACACTATATATGGAACCCCATCAGGGCCCGGATTTATTGACACGAAAATTTATCAGAAAGTAATATAATCATCAGTCAGCTAAAACATCATAAGATCTGATTCTCATTTGTATGATAGCTACAAAACGCACAGCCAAGCGCACGTTAGAGACAGGACAGTCATAAGACAGATTTGTCATGACGTGATTTGTAGGTCATTAGAAAGCTTTGTTCTATTCTGAGTATGTCTGTCTGTGTAAGTCTTTTTTAAGACTGTCTTGTCGCGAATGGGCATTCAGCCTAAGTGGTCAGGTTGTGGTCGTTGTTGTTTTAAGACTGTCTTTGTGGCTAATGAGCGCTCAGCCTAAGTGGTCAGATGTTGGTCTTGAATCAATACCAAATTTGTTGTTTCATGCAGCCAGCAGCCAGTCTAGTAGTAATCATAGAAGTCATTGCTGAAATCTAATCATACAAAAAACCGTTACTTAAATAATGATTACTGTTAAGATAACAGGGTAATGTTGTTGAACATTTATAAGAATTCAATATGAAAGAGATATCTTTATTGTATAGATATTCTAGATGTGTAGCTACTATCATACAATATAGGTATTTAAACTATCATGGTCACTAACATAAGTATTAGAGTTAACGGGATATTTACCATGTGATGGTACATGGTAAATATCCCGTTAACTTTAATACTTATACTATCATACAGTCGGCTACGTAAGTTGCTGAACACTAACCTACTGCTAAAAAACTATTCAACCACTATTAACTACTAAATTATTAAATTATTAACCTGAATACTAGAAAAACAATATCAGATTGTGTTATCTCGCCATATAAAGGTCAAAATGCGGATAAGGCGATACCCAGTCGCCTCATCCGCCTTTTGACCTTTTTTACTCTTATTGTTCGACTCTTAAGGGTCGTGGCGTTAAGTTCAATAGCCTATAACCTCCCCTAATAACTGGGCTGCGAAATGTAAAAGGATTTTTCAAATTATACAGGAAGCTAGGTTAGGTTAGCTCGTTAGGTGAGCCTCGGATTAGCGGGTTCAAACAAAAAAATCTCTTCACCTTTCTTATTTCTATGGATTTACTTTAATTTTCAAATGTGTAACTAGGTTGGCAACTTCAGAATGGATGCCCAGGGCAACACAATGCAAGACAAGGTTCCTGCTCATAGGTCAGCGGTCTACATCTCTGAAGTAATTGATGGAATCTGTGAGTATATTCAGGATTTAGGATGTTCAAAAGTTGTTCGATTTGATGATCAAATGGGTGCAAATGCCTTCTAACTCCCGACCCAAGTACTTTATTGCTCCTTGTAAATTTGCCACTCTCCATACCTGAACGAAATCCTTTAAAAAAATACAGCTTCTCCGAAAAAAGTTCTTTAGGTATATTTGCAAGACCCTTCCCCCTCCCGTGTTGTGTATTTCTCTCTGCATGAAATCCTATCCATTACAGAAACATCTATATAAACACAACCACTTCAACAAAATTATTTATTTATTTGCCCTACCCCCATGAACAAAATCTTGTACCTGCGCCTGTGGGGACTGCGCAGTAATCATATCAATTGCCAGGTATGAAAACGAAAACCTAATCCTACTATCCTATCCATTATTAATCTTATTATCTTATACTATGAATATTATAGATGTGAAAGTTTGTGAAGATGGTTGTTACTCAATCATGCTCTTACAGCTGAACTTATCGGGCTGAAATTTAGTACAGGTATAGATTTTTTTTATGCCAGTTATGTGGCAGGCTAGCACACGGGCCACCTGATCGGAAGCAGGTACCGTGGCCTATGGACGTGTGCAACACCAGGGCGTCAGACAAAAACCTACTAATGGCCTTTTTGAAGAACCCCATAATGTAGTTGCTTGGGAAAACCACAACAGGGAGATCATTCCACAGCCTGAGGGTGCGCGGAATAAAGTGCCTCTAATACCTCACTGTACGCACTGTCTCCGGTCGCAACGTGTGAGGATGAATTCCCGGTCTAGTTAAGAAAATAGTCTGGAATAACATGTAGGCTAATGTTTATCCCTGGAATAAGTTCCCATGAGTTGCAGGAACAGGATTACAATTCCACTAGGGTGGCCGGCCATCAGCCAGTTTTAAATTCCTTGAACTTTCTAGGCAAGAAGATGGATGACTATGTGCGCGTATACTACAAGGCAACCGGGAAGCTTGCCATTATGATGCTGATAACCAAGTCTGGCGGCATGAACCCAGAGTTCAGTAAGACTAAGTTTGTCACCGACGATGACCTCAACAAGAGTTTGGAGTACTATGTAAGTAGTACCCATAGTTACTATATCTTGGCAAATTCGTGAGTGACACTCCCTTATGCTTCGCGCGGGACGAGGAGCGTAAGGCAGGGGGGGGGGGGGGGAATGTGAATAGTGCACGCAGGACGGACGTAAGGTTATCACGTCCCGCTATAGTTTACGAAATGACTAGTATAACCTAAAATTAAACCTATTACGCTAAATTGCTTGTGTTAGGTTAGGAGTGGGTTCACTTCGGTAGTATAATGGCCAGGATTCGAAGCCGGGACATCTAGATCTTAAAACCAGTTTCTTAACCTCTAAGCACGACCCGATGCTTGCGATGTTAGGGCAAGGTTTATATGAACGAAACTTTTAGAAATAGTTATACATAGAAATTATTAGGAGTAAAGTTTTTCCATTCCCGGGGAACTTCTAGATTTTTCAAATATTTTCTTACAAATAATCCTTGTTCTTTCACGCAAAACGGTACAGCTGTTGATTGATGGACGACGTTTAAGGTGGGTCACCATCCTAGGGACAGCATCTCTTTGGACTTCACCTCAACTTAAGTTTAAGTTAACCATTAGTCTAGTTTTTTTAACGTTTTGTAAGTGCCGTTTTAATTGTCTATTCAGAATAAATTACTTTTGACATTGACGCGGGGTCAATTGACCAACCGTATATAAAATAAAAATGTTTATATTTATAGACTTAAAATCGTATAATGTTCTTACTAAATGCTTTGATTGTCATGTTCGCAGTGCGAGCGCATGTTCGAGGAGAATGAGGATGAGATCACAAACCTGTACAAGAACCGGCCTGACGATGACATCATGCCCGACGCCGAGAGAGATGTAATATTGTTGTTTATCATTTGTTATAGTACATCTAACGCCATCTGTCGAAGAGCCCTACAACTATTGCTAAAGTGAAGAAAAACAAAATTGTAAAAAAATAGGTTTTTATAACGATTCTGAATACAATTATTTTCTTTTCATTTTGTTCGTTCGCAATGGACGCAATAACTACTGAACCTGATTCTTTTTTTTATTATCGATTGACATTGATTGCAATTGGTTGAGCAGAACCAGAGATATGAGCAAATGTATCAGGTATATAGTCGCGATTAGCGACATCCACACGGGTGTAACCGCGGGTATCCGCGGGTCCTGAGAATTCTGACAAATCACGTCACTGTTTTCCCGACGTTCTAAATAAAAAAAGGGGTTCTGCTGTAGTCAGGCCTGGGGGAAGCATGTGAGGCCGCCTGTCACCCCAGCAGAAGCAGGCCGAGACGGTGGGGCGATTAGCGTCCCTCCCCTAAACCGGGGCAAGACGGGTACAACGTGGTTCCCAAACCCGATAGGGCCATTTCAAAACCCAGGAGATGGCCCAGGGTCTGTCGGGGTGCGAGGGATATGCTTTATGTCAACTTTATTGCCTGAAGACCCGAGACAGCATGCGGTATGGTCGGTTCAAGCCCGACATAACCACTCCCGTTGGCCGGCGGGAGGGGAAGGGGGTGGGGGTTACCACTTAGCGACGAGCTCCTCACTTAGTAGTGATTTAGTATTGGTATAAAGTTAGTTTTTTTTTCGTGCGGAAATCCCCTCGGATACCCCATCGCTGGCCTCGGCCTCTGTGGCGTAGCGACAGTGGGCGCGATTCTAAGGGTTCGAGTCCCGCTCAGTGCAAATATTTGTATGCATGAATATGTCTATTTGCATTGGTCTGGGTGTTTCTATGTATAATATTTATGTATTTATAAAAAAATAAATAAAAGTATGTTTATCCGCATTCTGGAACCCATAATACAAGCTAAGTAAACTATGCTTACTTTGGGTTTAGAAAGCGCTGTGTAGAATGTTTATTTATATTATATATATTATGTCGGGCTTGAACCGACTAAAACTGCACGCCGTCTCGGGTCTTCAGACGCCGCCGGAGTGTAAAGTACCTTTTTTTTTTTTTTTTCGTGCGGAAATCCCTTCGGATACCGCCCCCGCTGGAGAGCGGGGGGTCTCCAGCGGGGGCGGTTATGTCTGCTAAGTAATTGTCATATGAGGTATAAAAGTACCACATATGACAATTACTTAGCAGACAAATCCATTTGCACTTTTTCAGACATTCCTCCCTATGAAGCAGTGATTTTGACAAATATCAATGTAAATATTACAGATTTGCTTCGACCACGCCAAGTACTGCGAAGAGTGGATGTTACCAACTGAAGAAGACACCACGTGGACACATGAAATGGAGGCAGAATACACTAGGGTAAGCTGATCACCAACACTTCGGGGTCGCGGGCGGAGCCGGGTTTTTTATACCAATTAGGTGGCAGACAAGCACACGGCCATCTGATGGGAAACGGTTACTGCCACCTATGGACGTTTGCAACACCAGGGGGGCGTCAGACTCGCGCTGTCGACCCTGTAAAAACCTTCTAATTCCCTTCTTAAAGAATCCCAAATTGGAAGTTGAATGAAGTTCCTTTCATACCTCACTGAGCGCACCGAAACGGTTGTAACATGTGAGGATGAATTCTTGTCTATGGTGTCGGTAGCTTAGTGGTTAAGAGTCGACCCTACGATCGAGAGGTCCCGGGTTCGAATCCTGGTCATCACACTAGCGACGTGAACCCACTCCTAACACAAGCAATTAAGCTTAGCTGGAGGGGTTAGGGGGAATATTAGTAATTTCAGTTACTAATATTCTTTAAAAAAAAAATGGTGACCGGAGTCTCAGGGATATCCTTTCTAGGGCACACCAGGAGGCCTAGACAAAGTGAGAATGTCACTTTGTCTACAGGCCCAGATTCCCCGACCACGCAGGCTGATTTGATGAAATACCATGCGGTTCGCGTCGGGTCGGTTCGAGTCCGACATTCAAACTTCATCGATAGCTCCCGTGAGGTTAAGTCTCTTTTTGTTTGATTTATTATAAGTTCGAAGCTCTTGGTGGTGGGTCTCCATACAAATAAAAAGTGACGGACTGTTAAAATAAAAGTGACGGACTGTTAAAATAAAAGTGACGGACTGTTAAAATAAAAGTGACGGACTGTTAAAATAAAAGTGACGGACTGTTAAAATAAAAGTGACGGACTGTTAAAATAAAAGTGACGGACTGTTAAAATAAAAGTGACGGACTGTTAAAATAAAAGTGACGGACTGTTAAAATAAAAGTGACGGACTGTTAAAATAAAAGTGACGGACTGTTAAAATAAAAGTGATGGACTGTTAAAATAAAAGTGACGGACTGTTAAAATGAAGCAAAAATACTACTAAAATTTTATCACTAGATGTGAACATATCAGCTGCTCGTTCATCCCTACTATTATAAATGCGAATGTAAGTTTGTTTGTTAAGCTTTCACGCAAAAACCACTGAACCGATTTTGCTGATATTTGGTACAGGGGTAGATTAGACCTTGAGAAAGGACATAGGCTATGTTTTGTCGCGATAACCGACATCTACGCGGGCGGAGCCGCGGGCAAATGCTTGTAATAAAATAAATAAAATATCTGTATGTATGTCTGTGTAATATGTCCTGGAATAATTATTTATTTCATACTCTCTCCAGGTCCACGGACCAGATCCCTACGGCTTCGGCGGTCTACCACAACACATGATGCCGGAAACCCCCATGGAAGATGATGACGATGATGCTGATGGTGAAGACGGTGAAGACTCAGAAATTGCCGCCGACGATGAAGACCAAGGGAAAGACGAATTATAAGTACAAGATTAGTAATATATATATTTTTTAGGTAGATATTTCGGTTATAATACCGCTCTGTAATACCCAAAATGTATACCTGTCTTTTTACAATATAAAGGTGAATCCAGATAATACTGGGTGTTTGGAAAACGCTACTGAAGATCTAAAAAACTGGTGCGATTTTTTTTGATCGGTGTCATTAAAAAAAAAATAGCGTTTAGATTTAGATAGGAAAAAGAGAATATCTAGGACGGGACTTGAACCCGCGACCAGTCCCTTACAGGGTAAACCCGATCTAAATCGATCTAAAACTAAATTTTAATTGAATTATTAGCGTTATTCACGCTCCATCTTGTTAGTACAGCTAAATGAAACGATAAGTTTATTAAAAATGCTTCAATTTACCTAAAGAAATGAATGCCGCAATGAATATCGGTATGATGTCGCCGGTCGTTGACCCAACCGTTGACCCTGCCACCTAAGGGGCATAACAAAAAAAAAACAATAAAAAAACAATCGCTCAATTTTTTTTAATCATCAGTTCAGGTGATACCTGTCTTGGTATCGCGTTTCCCTTACACCCTGTATAACAAAATATGTTATAAAACAAAGTTATTTAACATGTTTTATAAGTGTGATGCGTTAATGAAGCAAGTTATGTAACATTTATGTTACATAGCAATGTTAAATATAGTAGACGTGTTATATAGCGTAAGTGATACGACATCAAGAGTTTATGCAGGAAAGTACTAAGGACTGTTTACAGACAGCTGTGGAGAGGAAAATACAAAATACAATTATATGCATGCCTAGCTGTGCCCGCGACTACGTCCGCGTGGAGTTCGATTTGGGTATATAATTTTTTTTGCGGAAAAAAATATCGGGTCCTAAGACTTAGGCTACGTGTTTGAAACTCAGCTATCTGCAGTAACGTCAAAATCGGCCCAGCCATCAAACCAACAGACTGAAAGACAGACAAAATTTAAAAAAATAAATGTATTTTTCTAATATATATGTGTATATATTTATATGCAAGCATTAAAAGAAACTGTTATTGTCATATTACAAACAGACTTTTCAATTTTGTTTATTTGTATTCATTGGGAAGTTTCCTATACAGACATACATACATTCACCATTGGTGCCAATGAACGAATTTATCCCGCAATTGGGTCCGAAGACGGCACGGGACATATGTTCAGGCCTAAACACTACTAAAACCAACTTAACTTTATGGTATGCAAATATGTCTTTTGTTTCTCATTTCTCATGGGCCTGAAGTTTCGTAACACCCTGTAATCTTCGCACGTACTCCTAAGAAGTTTCCGCCTTTAGTGCTTCACTGCATAAAATTGTTGATATTTATTATTCTTGCCAATGAATTATAACTTCTTAGTTCCATACGATTCAGTTGAAAACGCAGCCTCCCATCGGTGCCTACGATGGGATGGGCGTGTCGGAATCGGACCGACTAAAACCACACGGTGTCCTCCCCAAGTGTCCATTGCCGGGCACCCCGGGTAAACCCTCGAAAGGATAACTCCATGAAAAGACCACCCGTAAAATTTCTACAGATTATTCTGAAACTACTAGTATTAAGTTCATGTGGTCAAGTCTTCCAATCGTATTTTTATTCAAATTTTGGAATTGTGAAACAATGCAACATGAAAATTGTAAAGATTTAGATCGGAAAAAGAGAACATCTAGGACGGGACTTGCACCCGCGACCAGTCCCTTACAGGGGGAATGCTCTGACCAACTGAGCCACCTAGACATATCTCTTTTTGCGATCTAAGTCTATAGAAAGAGAAAGCATACAAGTTGCTTAAAAATTTAATTGAATGAAAATCGAAATTTGTCACTAACTCGACTATGTGTTACAAAGTTGTACGTAACCTCCGTCCCTCGCGGAGTCAAATATATTGTTAAGCTTCTCCTAACGCGCCAAAAGAAGAAAGGACTTATATTAAAAATTAAAAAAAAACCTTTTTTTACGTCTGGAAACCCCCATCGGTGCCAACGATGGCGTGTCGGAATCGGTCCGACTAAAACCACACGGTGTCCTCCCCAAGTGTCCATTGCCGGGCAGCCCGGGTAAGCCCTCGAAAGGATAACCCCAGGCTGACATAGCTAACAATCCCGACGAATTCACCTTTCAAACAAAAAAAAAACAAAATTGATTCATTTTTTTTTTAATAATGTTCACCTCTATATCACTTCATCTCGCCAGCTAAAGGTCAGCTCACGGTAAGCTCAGGAATGAGGGTCATCATTAGAGACACCGATAATATTACAATTGTGGCTCCTCAGCTTGACGGTCTCATCAGACGCTTTTTCACGGCTAGGACCCGGAACTGTAGAATGAAGAAAACATGTGTGCTGGTAAAGAGTTCCACATCCTGATGGTGCAGCAAAGAAAACAAGTGCCGTCATCCATTCGGGAGCTACGATGCTACAGACAGACTCCACACAGACACGTCAAACTTCCGCCGTTTTTGCGGCAGGGATTAAAAAATATAGCTCAAATTTTGTCACGATATACAATCCGCTTTAAACATTGTTTCTATCTATTTTTCGCGCCGGTAGATGGCGCTGCAATCGTATTATAGGATTTTTTTACGAATTTGTTACCGGGCTTAGCTGGGACTAGGGCCGTTGTATATTATAAAAATGTTAATAAATTCTAGCTATGTTCAAAGTCTTCCTTAGCAAGTAAATTATGTCACAACTAATTAACAGCCTTATCCAATATTTCGCCATAGCACCCGATCCGCCGCGTCCAGTATATCCCAGCTTAACTATGGGCAAAAATGTTGACAATGTACGTTAGCTGCGCAGAACTCTAAATATTTGTCTCTTTGAGGCGCGCGAAAAAAAAAGGTATATAAAACTGATCACGGACTCACAGGGCTCGCGTCATTGGTCGATCATCGTGCTCAGGCGCAGACTTTTTGAAGTTTGGTATACCTCGAGATAATTAGTCAATCAGTGTTTAGTAAAATAATATATTTGGCTGTTGTATGCACCTTATTTATTACACTTAATCTTGAAGTTAAATTTAAAAATCTAAGAATAGTTATCTAAATTGTGAAACAATACAAATAATATCGTTTTATGTTATATGGAAGAGATAAATGACTGGTGGCAATATTGTCTAGCGCCATCTAGCGGATAAGAGGCTACACCAAGCATGATACCGTGGGATCGTATCAATCCCACAGGAACATATCCCAACAATAGAAGTCTAAAGGACAATAATTAAGCGTAGCGAGCCGAAGGCCAGCGAAGCGTCTTTGGTTTCAAAGTTGCATTTCAAACAAATGCTACTCCTCCGAGACCGTTTGATCGATCTCGACCAAATTTGCCACGGTGATCAAGTAGACATTACTGAGTGTCGTATGTCGAATGTCCAGATTGGTCTTACCATCGAGGAATAATCACCGAAAAACCAAATCAATGGCAAAAGTCGACCGGTCACGTTGACCTATTGTTGGATAGGCAAATCTCGCTACGCTTAAGTTTGGGTTGATTGCGAAGCTGGTAACCGTCCTAGTCTATCTCTGTGCTAAATTTCATCTAGATCCGTCCAGCCGTTTTGGCGTAATTGAGTCACAAATATCCATCATCCATACAAACTTTCGCATTTTTAATAGTATTAAGATCTTGTAAACATTCTTCTAGGCCTTAGGAGTTGAGAACTTATTTTTGCTCAAGAATTGCAATTTTATCTGTAACATGTATTGTTATAACTAGTTGATAGAGTATATTGTGCCTTATTATTTAATACGAAGCCGTTGTGCTATCTGTAAGTTGTTATGCCTGGTACATACTTAACGACGGTGAACGAACGAACATGTAACCATGAAACGAACATCCGAAGTTGTTGAACGAAGTTCCACGGGTGTTGCCAAGGAGTGTTTTGGTGTTCACCTAATACACTATATACAAAGTATTATCTTTTCCATATGAATAATATTGTCATTTTATGCAGATTTTGAAGTGAAACTTCTTTAGATTCGTTGTGATTTCAAACTCGATGAAACGAAAAAATAAGTCTCGATGAAACGAAAAAATAAGTTCATAGTTTTCAATACTTTTCAATAAGTTTTTTAATCAGGGACTTTTCAGAAGTTTCACTTCTACCGTGTGTGACTTGCACACACAAACACAAAAGGGTAAAAAAGGGAAATGTGAAAAAAGGGTAAAAAGGGGAAATGTGGAAAGCGTAAATACGGGAAATATAGAAAGGGTAAAAAGGGGAAAAGTGGTAAATGTGACAAGGGTAAAAAGTTTCTAATTCACGAACTACTGAGAGGCTCGTATTTTTTGTTGTTCTTTTTGCTTAAACCGACAAACTTATAACCTGGCTGCGCCCGTGGTATTCTTAAACGCTTTTATCCCGCAATCGGGCCTGTAGACTGCACGTGACACTTCGTTCAGCCTAAACCCTACCGAAAAAAACTTGAAGTAGCGTTCGGATGTACTTTTTATGGTAGCTCCCTGTTTGGAAGTCGAGTAGTCCACCTTTGGTTGGTGTGTTCCCTGCATTAGTATTTTAATATAAGAAAGAGTCCCTTCTATATAGAATTGTATAAATTTACTCGAAGAATATTATAAATGACTATAATTGCTTTATTCGGGTGTAAAAATTAATGACATGTGTACATATTTTTTTAAATTTTATATATTTATATCTAAGTGTAAAACTACATTAGCTCTAGTAACTAGGAATTCAGTGCAGAATGCGACTGAAATAAATTGAGCTGAGTGAGCAGGACTCTTACTTGAAAATAAGACATCTTACTACGGTAGCGCGCTTAGCTAAGGCCGCGCGCTCGTGAAACTGTGTTTCGGTGGTTACTCCTCAATGGTACATCGGACATGAACCATCTCGCTTCAAAACACTCCTCAGTGTCCACACTATCACCGTGGTAAATTTGTTCAAGATCGCGCGAGTCGTTACGGAGGAGTTCAGCCACCAACAAACGGCTATTCCGCATATAAGAGCTTCGCTCGCTCAGCTCAATAATTCGTCAGTCTGTACCAAAGAACATAAAATTTAGAGGAAGTGTCCCGGACCTATAACGAAGTTTGCACTTAGCAGACCTCCCAACCCTAAAGAGTAGCTGCGCCAGAGTGGAGAGGTTGGCTTGGGCTACAAAGGCGTCGGTAGGGCCCCGTACAACCCAACGCGATTGGCTACTAACTGACATAGACTGTTTACGTTCGTTCTCTGTTGAACGTTCCATAGAGTAATTAAAATATACTTATAACCAATCGCGTCACGGTTTTGTTTGACGTCATTCGTCATATTTTGTGAAAGTTTGGCGATAGTAGTTTCCATTTGAACGACGACCTCTGTTGAGTAGCGGTAGAGCGTTCGACTGCTAAGTCAGAGGTCTCGGGTTCGATTCTCGCTCAGTGCAAATATTTGTATGTACGAATATGTATATTTGCATTGGTCTGGGGGTTTGTGTTTTTTTTTAATTCTAGCCATAATCCTTCGAGGATAAGGTACTTTTCAATTAGTGAAAGCTTTTCCTAATAAATGCATTTGTCCCGAAGATTACAAACTCGCAAAATTCGGCCTCTGTTTATAATATTAGTATAGATAATATGTATTTACAAAAAAAATAAAATGTATGTTTATCCGCATTCTAGAACCCATAATACAAGCTAGTTAGCTAGGCTTACTTTGGGTCTAGATAACACTATGTTGAATATCGTAGAGTATTTATTTATTAAGGGCATTTCTTCTTGATTTTATATCATTGTGTATTTATCGAAAAGACTATTAGAAGGGTAGGTGGACTGGACATAGACTCGAAAAAAGCGAAATATTTAAATAAAAGTCCATTGTCAAACTAGAGTTGAGCTAATGTAGTTTTTTTCCATTGCATATTCCAACAGAAAACTATTTACTTATTTTAATGTTGCAGTTAATTATGAATTAATTGTAATTGTTTTTTTTTTGTGATAATGAGAGATTTCTACGAGTATTAAATGGGTTGTTTGAATTTTTGTGCTTTATTTTACTAACTGTTGCCCGCGGCTCCGCACGCGTAGATGCCGGTTATCGCGACCAACGAACTAGCATCCCCTACACAGGTCACGTTTAAGACAAATGTCACAATTTATTTATCATAAGTGCTTCAAAGAGATTTGATAAGAAAATAATATATTATGCAGAAAAAGCTAGATAGCATAGCCGGGCAGGGGGATTGTGGTCGCAGCACTAGTGGGACCGGTGGGGGTCACGCGGTGCTGCGACGACAATCCTCTTCTGATGAGGCCGCAAGCTGAGTGCCACCATTGTTAACGTGATACGTGTATGTAATGGTGACCCTCTTTCCTGAGACTTTACCTTCAGCTTACCATCAGGCGAGGTGAAGTCAAATTGACGTGTCCTAAATATAAAAAAAAAAAAAAGTTTCTACGTATTGAGAACCTTTTTCCTATTTTAGAAGTCGGTGAAAGCGGCATCAACTTCTAAAATTTCAAGTTTGTAGTCTCAACAGTTGAGGCTCTACGTTGAACTGGAAAAGTATTTTCATCTCTCCTGTTCGGAAAGTTTAATTTTCATGGGTAGATAGCCGGGTGGAAAGTAGCTTATTTCATCCCTAGGGCGGAAAGTAATTTCTTTTTCATTTTAAGTTTTGCCATGGAGTCCATTTAATGTAATAATTGTTCGAATGGCGCAGGCTCGTCCAAGTGCGAGTGGGTGAGTTCGAGGAGCAGCGGAAACTGGACCTCGACACCAAGCGTAACGAGCTAAAAGCCCGGCAGCCTGCTGCCATTCCTTATAACTACGTGGACGGTGTGCTCCCCTGCGCGCAATGTTCACGGAGGTTCACCGCTAGGATTGGCTATATTAGCCGGGTGTGCGTTGTTTTATAGACAAGTGTTTTAAATAATTTCGTTTTACAGAAAATGTTTCGCATAATTTCGTTTCATAGAATAATCAATATACAGAATACTTACTTTAAAGATTTTTAAATCATTGATTTTTGTTTCACATAAAGTTTAACATTAGAATAATCATATCATAGAATAACAAATCAAATATTCTTTATCATTATATTGTTTATTTAATATAAAACTTATTACCAAGAATAACATATTATCGAAGTGAGAGTTTCTAAACGTTTCAATTCATACCGTTCATTTCAGTCAAATAATTTACAGGTGAAGCTATACTTTTTTTAAATATAACGATAAGTTAATACAATAAACAATTCTGGGTGGTAATATTTCTGGGTGATAAAAAAAAAATAACCACGAAGGCTAAGGCGGGAGCTCCGCTCCGCTTCGCTCCCGCCTCAGCCTTATCTACCTAACCTAACCGAGTCGGGTTAATCTGAGCCGGGGTGTTAACTATAATGATGTTTTATTAACAATTTAATAACAAATTGATTTTATTTTATTTTACAGAAGAATTCAAGTAAACAAATTTGCAACAAAATATGCGAAAGATAAAAAATTCTAAATTGATATGAAATTATTCAGAAATTAAATTACTACAAGCAATCGGAAAAAAATTGAAATTGTAAATGTTACAGTTAAAAATAAATGTGATTTGGAAAATTATAAAGGTGGTTTAATATTCTTTTAAAAATAATTCTACAGTTTGATAAGTTTGTTAAACAAAAAAATGTGATTAAAAATTCATTCAATTGTGTTTCTGTGAAATATGTTTCATTGTAGTAAATTGTTTTTGAAACAATAATATTCGAAATAAAAATATAAGGACCAAATATTATATGAAACATTTTCTGTGGAACGAAATTCTATGAAATTTCTTTCTGCGAAATAAGGGGCTCCCATATTAGCCTTTGTCGGGCGCACGAGCGCCGTACTTAATTAGGAGCACATAAAAGTGGTCGCCATGGCCGAAATCGGTCGGAGGTCATCATCATCTTATACATAAACACAAATAAATAAATAAACGATATGAAAATAACATTTTATTATTAAATTAATAATTATTAGATAAAGATTGTATTGATAAACTTAACAATAAGTGTTATACACAATAAATTCGTATCATCGAACTAGACTAACATTATATCTGTATCAAAATTACACCTTTTTTTTTATACATGTGGAAACCCCCACGGGCTTCACCCCATCGGTGCCGACGATGGGGTGAGCGTGTCGGAATCGGACCGACTAAAACCACACAGTGTCCTCCCGAAGTGTCCATTGCCGGGCACCCCGGGTAAGCCCTCGAAAGAAAACCCCAGGGTATCAAAAAAAAAAAATACACCTCACACACCCACCCCAGTATCATACAAACATATACCCACATATTGAAATAAAATTATTTTTAACAAATTATATAGCAATTTACTTTTTTATTATACTTTTAAATAAATAAATATTCTACGACATTCTACACAGCGCTTACTAGACCCAAAGTAAGCATAGTTTAACTAGCTTGTGTTATGGGTTCCAGAATGCGGATAAACATACTTATATACTTTTTTTTGTACATCCATACATATTATACATGAAACACCCAGACCAATTCAATAAAATTTTGAAGCATTTTGAATGCTTACTTTTTCTAAAGTAAATTGGAAAAAGAGAACATCTAGAACGGGATCTAAAGGGGCGTCGCGTCGCCTTAAGACGTATATAATATATCGGATAATTTCGAATATCTGGGACGTGTCTAGATAGCTCAGCTGGTCAGAGCATTCCCCCTGTAAGGGACTGGTCGCGGGTTCATGTCCCGTTCTAGATGTTCTCTTTTTCCGATCTAAATATTTAGACCCAGACTAATGCTAATAGACATATTCATGCATACAAATATTTGCACTGAGCGGGAATCGAACCCGCACCCCCTGCGTAGCAGTCACATGCATTATCGCTGCGCCACTGAGGTTAAAAATAATTTTATTTCAATGTGTACAATCGCGTAACTTCTGACAATATTGTATGTACTCACTTTATTTTTCTTTACGGGGTAGGCAGACTCTATTTCTATTCTCTGTCTTATATATATGTTATGAGGACTCTCTATTCTTTCATATAGGCCTAATAGCCATTATATTTCTTATTATTATAAGTATTGTGGTCCCTTGGGTTATAATACTTCGTAACTAGCGCCAACTAATTAATATACACAATTATTATAATAGGTCTTAACCTATGAAATTGCCGAAATTTTCTTACAAATTCATGAGTTCGTTATTCCTGTAATTTAATAGCTATTTCCATTATTTATATTTTGTTTGAAAGTTGATTTCAAGATTTTACAACTCTGTATTAAATTTTGTTTTTATTGGCCGCTTGATAAATTAATTCGATCTACAAAAACAGTACTTCCTAAATGCTATCCATTTTGATGATAAATTACGTATTATTTAACAGCTGTCACTTTTCAAAAATGTAATAAAAGTTGCTGTTTGTTAGCTTAATGTTGTCTCATTCATACACAAAAAAAACATAAAATTTGGATTTGTCATTCCTAAAAAAAATGCAAAAATGTTAATATTCAAAATTGGGTTTCCTCCAATTTCTTCAAGAAAAACGGCAATTTCATATGTAACGCCCTAATATTTACGGGCAGGGTACTTTGTAGCAACACCCACATTTCGCCAAGTCCCTGCGATTAAAACTCCAAACAATGACGTCATTGTTTAGTAATCTATTATACGATACTCTATAGTATTACGGTATATGTTGAGAGGGTCAGCAGCAGTTCTTCTGGACGTCCCCGTGGGCGATGTTGTCGATACTCCAAGCTGGTAGTTCCACCTTGCCTGTGTGGGTGGCGTCTTCTTCCGTTGGATTTCCTGGAAAAATAATATTTACAACCTTAGTCTTAGTCAATAATAGTCGGTAGCTTAGTGGTTAAGGAGTCGACCCTACGATCGAGAGGTCCCGGGTTCGAATCCTGGCCATTATACTACCGACGTGAACCCACTCCTAACACAAGCAATTTAGCTTAGCTGGGGGGGTTAGAGGGAATATTAGTAATTTCGGTTACTAATATTCTTTTATAAAAAAAAAAAAAAAATTAGGATGTACAGGGCCAAAACCAACCTCAGCCGCTAGTCGGTACACCAGCTAACCAAGGAACGAAGCTGTGGCGCAGGCGCACCTCTCAGGGTTGGAAGGTCAGCCGGCAGTCGCTCCCAGAAAAGTCGACATACCAATTAGAAACAATAAGCGAACTCCGGGCTAACAATCGCTATGAGGATGAGTGTTAATATATTTCAATGGGAAATAAAATATCCTCGAGGGACAGGATTGTAATGTTACCCACAAATAGGTTTTGTATAAAATTAAAATGGCTCTTAGAAAAATCATTTTATTCTTTAGACGACTACTTTCAAAATTAAATTTATTTAATGACATTCAAATTTGTAATACCTATAGTGGACATTATTAATGTATTTATTTTGAAAGCCGCGGTAGCCTAGTGGTATGGGTAATGGACTGCTGAGACGAGGTCTCGGGTTCGATCCCAGGTTTTACCATGGCACACACTAATGACTTTTCGATGCTTTTCGAAGTTATGTGTGTATTTATCGCAGGTTTATAAGTGCCCGGTTAGTGGCAATAGGCTCGCCACCTAACATTGGGACCTAAACATAAACTGGCGAAATGTGGGTGCTAGCACCTCTGCCTACCCCTTCGGGGATATAGGCGTGAGTTTATGTTATGTTATGTTTATTTTGGACATTGTGAATTATCTTGGAATGACTATATTATTATTATTGCTATTTTGACATCCTATTATGACTATGATTATTCTATGACATTTTGTATTGTAATCTAATTCTTATAATTGTATTTCAATTTTGTTTGCATGGAAGAATTTAAATAGAGCCAAGCTAATATTTGCATGCCACTGAATGGTAGATGTGCGGAACTGTATTATCTTTATGTAACATCATGTATGAGCACTTTTCTGCAAATAAATAAACTGAATTTGGATACCCCAATGATGCACCCTTCCCCCTTTTTTCACAACCTAATAATTAATAAAAATAAGAAAACATCTCAAGAGGAGGATCGAACTCGAGACCTCGTCTTAGCAGTCCGTTATGTATGCCCCTGGGATATCGCCGCTAGAATATTATTTTCCTAAAATATATAATCCGTGATGACCTACGATGCCGAGACGTGGTCTGTCTGTCTGGGCCTCATAAGGAAGCTCGGGGTCACACAGCAAGCTATGGAACGGGCCATGCTTGGGGTTTCTCTATGAGATCGAATCAGAAATGAGGAGATCCGTAGACGAACGAAAGTTACCAACATAGCAGAGCGAGTCAGCAAGCCGAAGTGGCAGTGGGCAGGGCACATAGCTCGGAGAACCGATGGCCGGTGGGGCAGAAAGGTTCTTGAGTGGAGACCACGCAACGGCAAGCGCAGAGTATATAGGAAGGCCTCCCGCAAGGCGGACAGACGACCTAACAAAGAGAGCAGGAACTCGGTGGATGCAGGCCGCTACAGACCGGTCGAAATGGAAGTCGATGGGGGAGGCCTATGTTCAGCATTGGACTTCCTACGGCTGATATGATGATGAAAATATATAATAAGTGTTTTAACTGTGACTGGCCCCTTTATAGCATACTCTGAGCAACAGCGCTAACTGGACTCGTCCAGGATACCTGAATTTCTCGTCTATATACATAATTTTGAGTATATGCCAGACCTTTTTTTTAAAATATTTTGTCCGTTAATTGACTACACCCTGCTGAAAGGTAAGAAGATAGTGTGAATTCCAGAAGATATTGGCCACTATCCAGATGCTGTCGATCCTAAAATGGTGGTTTCTACCTTGACGACCTCTACAGATGCTTTTTCACGCCCCGCTTAAAGAACCTGGGATTGTATGAAAATGGAAGTATTCCAATTCTTTATCGTGCAACAGATAGGAAGAACCAAAACGTTTACTTCGAGACGGTACACGGGTACGAGTCCCGTTCCCTGGTCAAAATCTAGAATATTTGCCCTATGCCACAAAATCCTGTATCCTCTAAACCTGATTATTACCTGCTGGTATTCTGTCATCGCTATCGGTGCTGTCGTACGATCTCAGCGAAGACACCAGGTTGGAGCTGGACAGCTTTAGAAGAGAAGTAGCTGTGGTCAGGAACACCTGATCTATGCCTTGCTGAAAAAAATTAATTGGCTAGATCAGCTAGGCAGGCTGCGGATGTCTCATACTTCCAACGTTTTAAATCGATTTGACGAATCAAGGCATATAAATAATATCAAAAGAAAATGCCCTTGAACCTGATTAGTATTAAAATCAGGGTCGTCCACAGAGCATATTTCTAATTAGATTACTTAGGAAAGAAAACGTGACATTTTGTGGGGATGAAGGTGTGGTGAACCCACTTCATTTTCCATCTACCGGTCAATAGCAAAACTAATCACTTCATTCAATGACGAGGTTAGTGTGTAGTATAACGATCGCACACTAGATGTCGCTAAATGTTAGTAAGCACTCAGACACAAAGTGTTGCCATCTAGTGTCGAGTAGAATTATATTTGGAGACAGACGCTGTTCGCTTCCCTTAGCAGAAATAAACATACCTGATCATGCAACGCCGAAGTCTCGCAGTAAAGCGCCCCAATGGAAGACGCAAATTGCGTCGCTTCGGTCACTGAGACAGCCCGGTACTCTTCTAGGTCACTCTTGTTCCCCACCACTGATAGGACCATGGCTTCGGGAACGTTACTGCAAAGGAAGCATAATATAGGTTCACTTGAGCATTAAAAGACAAATGGTAACCGAAGCATACCTATTACTTGTCGATACTAGGCACGGATATAGAATCGCGTTCAGTAAGGGCAGGGGTGGGGCATTATTATTCTAGAGTGGTAGAGTCAAGCAACAGTCATTTTGGCCGTTGCATGAATGGGCCGACTCGACCGGGGACGCACCACCCTCTCACAGAATATTGACGCCAAGTAACAGTATTTGAACTGTTGTGTTCCGTTTGGTGAGTGAGAGTGCCGGAGCCCAAACTCCTTTCCCATCCTTTCCTTTACAGGGTCGGCAGCGCGATTGTGACGCCACTGGTGTTGCACACGTCCATAAGCCGCGGTAACCGCTTCCCATCAGGTGGGCCGTGTGCTTGTCTGCCACCTTAGTGGCATAAAAAAAAAAAATTGAATATTGGGCGCGGGGAGAGCTTAGAATCGGGCGATCGAAAGCTTCTGGGTTCAAATCCTGACAATTACACTACCAACGTGATCCCACTCTCAGGAATACTAGTTATTTAGGTTTAGTAACCTAATGGTGGCTAAAAAATTGGGACTGGTTCGTCGCCCACCTTTGTAATTCCCTGACCCAGCCCTTGATGGCTGCGAAGCTGCTGACACTCGTGATGTCGAAGACTAGAAGCGCGGCATTTGCGTTGCGGTAGTACATCGGCGCCATGGAGCGAAACCGCTCTTGGCCAGCTGTGTCCCACACCTGGAAGAAGAATACATATGCTTTTATTCTCAGTAGAACTAATCATCATTCCAGCGGTCACTCCGTATTCAACACAACAAGCTTGGACTTTGGAGCCTTGCGTGGCTAGTGGAAGGGGCAAAGGTATATGGAGCCATATCATGACATTCGGGGCCAAATCAACCTCACCTGCTGATTGACAGTGACAGACAAGCCTCCGGCATAGGTTTTCCTCTCAGGGTTGGGAGGTCAAACCAAGAGGAGGATCCCGGGCTCCACCAACGCTTACATGATGAAGGATGAAAGGCTGATGAAATGACGTCGATATGAAGGGGTCGCACCCCGTTTTAATCAGCCCAA
The DNA here is from genome assembly GCA_946251805.1 of Cybosia mesomella. Taxonomy (NCBI): domain Eukaryota; kingdom Metazoa; phylum Arthropoda; class Insecta; order Lepidoptera; family Erebidae; genus Cybosia; species Cybosia mesomella. The sequence continues at coordinate 12,189,247 of OX276417.1, read as the reverse complement.
TCGTGGTGTAAAACTCACCTGTAATTTAACCCTGGCATTCTCCAAGTTAATGTTGCAAGTGAAGAACGATGCCCCTATCGTGGGTGATATGTGCTTGGAGAACATTTTGCCTATGTACCGGACCACTAGCGATGTCTTACCTACTCCTGTAACAAAGGAAAAGGATGGCTATATATCGGTTATCCTTTTGAGGGCTTACCCGGGGTGCCCGGCAATGGACACTTGGGGAGGACACCGTGTGGTTTTAGTCGGTCCGATTCCGACACGCCCACCCTATCGTCGGCACCGATGGGGTGAAGCCCGTGGGGGATTCCACACGTAAAAAAAAAAATTCTATTAGATGTCTAAATTACTACGACCTATCATTAAAATCTGTTATTTTAATATTACAAACAGACACTTCAATTTTAGTTTTTTGTATAGAATAGACATACGTACATACACATGCAAACACATACAGACACTTTCATACCTACAAATATGCTTATATTTATATTATATATTATTTATATCCACTATATGTTTATACAATCTAATAATGTGTATGTGTTTCTGTGTGTTGGATCAGCCTATTTTAATTATTTATTTTATTTTAAAGTTTTAGGAAAACTTACAGCTAACAAATAACAATAAAATGATTAACAACACAATGAAGACCAATTATGAGTGTTCACAAATAACAATTTGTTTTGAAACATTTAAAATAGAACGATGCCGAAGACTCAATCCATAGATAAGCACTGACAACAACATGGTCATTTCATTCCACAAAGTAGTCATCACATAAGGCTTTTTTTAACTTTGTAGATACTTGTGAAAAATATATCCATATCAACAAGTAGTAGATACGAGTCTATTGTGAATATTCCCGGTAGTCCCCACTGGGTACGAGTGGGAAAATAAAGTTTCGTTCGTCCCCAGTGGGGGAGAACTTTTTATTTCCCACTCGTTCCACCATAGACCGAGAGTCTAAATGCAATAATCGCAACATTATAGTAAAATATTAGTTGCCTGTGGATAGTTTTCTTCTTATATATATTAGTTATATTATTTTAGTTTTTAGGTAATGATTACGATGGAGCCCCGCTAGGCGGGGCTACTATTTCTAAGTGCATTATCACAAGTGACCTAACACGAAGGATTCTTGCGGAGGTCTCGCAGAGACCACCAATATCTATCTGTACTAATTACCTCAGTCTTTTAAAATAATTTTCAATCAGAAACATTGTTCAGACTTGCTCAGAAAGTCGTAATTAAAGCATTTTAACAATCCGTGAAATCTCTTATTGAAATCCCCATGTATTTTGACTCTCGGTCTATAGCAGAACGAGTGGGAAATAAAAAGTTCCAATCGTCACCACTGGGGCGATTGGAACTTTTTATTTCCCACTCGTACCCAGTGGGGACGACCGGGAATAAAGTGTCTATTGCAGTCCATAGTAGAACATGGGCCTCGATTCTCCACCTTTCGCATCCAGTCAATCCCAGCCAACTTTTTCAGATCGTTTTCTATTCGTTACCTAGCGTCCTACTCTCTGATTAATAAGTCGGTTCTTCGGCAGATGTGCCAGCCCATCTCCACTTCAGCTTGCTTATTCGGCGAGCTATGTCGGTGACTTTAGTTCTTTGTCGGATGACCTCATTATGAATTTTATCCTTCAAAGAGACTCCAAGCATAATTTTATCATAAATAGTTATTTATACGCTCCTCATTTGAATTTTTATTACTTTATTTTCCTTGTGTAAAACGCAATTTTAATGAAGGCACGACACAATAGTAATTAATATTATGTCAAATATAGTTATTTCAAGCCCTTACTGTAGTCCCGGGCGTAGACGAGTGCGAGAACTCGGGGGCAGGGTTCTCTCCCGCTCCCTCTCCGCAGTCTCTTTCGCGCGCATAACCTGCTCGCAGAAAGAGGCGGCGGCGTGCCACTTGCTCCCGTCGGAGACCACGGCCCTCACCATGGTCTCCTACGAGAAAACGTCCACGCCCAGGACCGCAACGAGATCCCAGCGTTGACTCGCCCACGCAGTGTGTCCTACACACGCCTGCCTACTCACCGACGCGAAATAAAACCCGACCCCACCAGGCGAGGCCGCGCTGGCGGCCCAGGTCCGCCGGTAACCCTAGGGTTATCCTTTCGAGGGCTTACCCGGGGTGCCCGGTAACGGACACTTGGGCAGAACACCGTGCGGTTTTAGTCGATGCACGACATAACCACCCCCGCTGGCCGGCGGGGGGTATCCGAAGGGATTTCCGCACGTAAAAAAAAACCCTTACTGTAATAGGAAATACTGTTCGCACGCACACATACAAAAAAAATTATATGGAACCAGCTGTTGCCGCGGTTCCCGTGGTGTCCGCTACCCATTGGACCCTATTCAACCATCACAACCCATATAAGATACACATTTCCACCATACTCATTTTGTTACATCTCAAATGGTTTTAGTTGAAAGCATTCAGACGGCTTATTTTTTTCTGACACCTACAAATAACATTATATTTAAGCCAATGTACACAAAAACTTAACAAATTATATACTAAAAACTTTCCTCGCGAACCACTCTATGCATTGGGGGAAACAGCATGAAAATCGGTGCAGTGAAATAAGAAAGCATGCAATATATAGTTAACGACATCAAAAAAAAAGGTCAGTCTATCAAGACCTTTTTCTTTGAAACGCGTGGGGAGGATCAAGTTGAAATTAATATGACAAATTCAAGTAAGTATGTAATATCTCGAAATGTGAAAATCAAACGTTTACGTCAACGAAATCCAAAGATTTTACCGTTTATGCAGCATATTTAGACAATCGCTACAGAATCAAGAGTACTTCCCGTTGAGCTGAGCTAGAAAAATTATATTTTGCAGTTCGTTCCACTCCAGTTTTGCACGGAACCCTCAGTGCGCGAGTCCGACTGGCACTTAACCGGGTTTTTTAATATAGTTCTGTTATTCACAAATATTTCTCGTTCGAATCCGGGACGCGCCGTTAGTTATGTCATAAAGGACCACTCCGAGATATCCGGCACTCCGGCTATCCGACTTTCTTCGTACTTACTGCTTTACAGAAGCAGGCCAAGATGGAGGCGGGTCGTGTATGTCCTACACACGCCTGCCAACTCACCGACGCGGGATCAAACCCGAGGCGAGGTCGCGACGGCGAACTAAGTGCGCCTGTTACCCTGGGGTTATCCTTTCAAGGGCTTACCCGGGTTGTCCTAAAATGGACATTTGGGGAGGACACCTTGTGGTTTTAGTCGATCCAATTCCGACACGCCTATCTCATCGTTGGCTTCGATGGGGTGAGCCCATAGGGGTTTCATCACTTTAAAAAATCTTACTACTTTTAAATTTCAAATTATTATTATTTTTTAATAAGGATATTAGTAACCGAAATTACTAATATTCCCCCGAACCCCTACAGCTAAGCTTAATTGCTTGTGTTAGGAGTGGGTTCACGTCGGTAGTGTAATGGCCAGGATTCGAACCTGGGACCTCTCGATCGTAGGGTGGACTCCTTAACCACTAAGCTACCGATGACGCTTGACATTTGACATACATAATTTGTTGCGTCCAAATCCTCCTACCGCAATCCGCAAAAATACTCGATTTTCAAGCCTATCAAGTACAATAAACTGACATCTCCGTTTTCAACATAAAATAACATAACTTCACGCCTCCATCCCCGAATGGGTAGGTAGAGGGGTATCACACGCACAGATTACACTATCGCACAGAGTTGCACCTATAACCTCATTTACATATAAAGGGTCTATTTTATTTTGATGTCTCACAGAGTGATCTTATTAACGGTCGAGTCTCTGAATTAGGAATTCGGAAGAGACGAATTCGGCGAGTTGGGAAGCCAGACGGCAGTCAGACAACATAACATAACTTCACGCCTGTATCCCCGAAGGGGTAGGCAGAGGTGTATTACACACCCCACGATTCGCCAGTTATGTTAAGGTCCCAATGTAATATGGGGCGAGCCTATTGCCATCTACCGGGCACATTATTATGCGAGCGATAATTATCATTCATTAATGCACACATAACTACGAAAAGTCAGAGATGTGTGCCCGGGGCGACTGGGGATCGAACTCGAGACCTCGTCTCAGCAGTCCGTTACGTACGCCACTAGGCTATCGCCGCAAACAATATTTAACAAATGCTTTAATTTATGAACATTGATTTTTAGCCATCGATTTTTAATATTAATATTTATTAGCATGAATACAAGCAACATTAAAAGTGAGTAGTTTAAGTTGTAGTGGCTTGAGCGCGCGACGGAGTAATACCTTCACACTCACTATTTCATTTAAATATAGTTCACCACTCAACACATTCATCTGGAAGATAACCGTTGTCTACGAATGTTATGTATGAAATAAGACACTCAAATTATGCTTCTCGATAACCTGCCTGATATAAGGTCATAACTGAAATTGTACGCATAACGCTTTATCTTTTGACGAATTAAACAAAATTCCACTGTTATGTAATCTGTGCTTATACCTACAATAACTACGCGGTCTATGGACGTGTACAACATCAGGGGCATTACACTCGCGCTGTCAACCCAATAAAAGCCTTCTAATGCCCTTCTTGAAAAACCCCATATTGTAGTCGCTTAGGAAAGTCTCAGCAGGGAGATCATTCCACAGTTTGAGCGTGCGCAGAATGAAATTCTTTTCATACCTCACTGATGAGTCTGATGACACTCGTACTAAGACAACCCCTATATTGCTTATATCACGAGTGGTTCGGCCGTTGAGTACTTGCAACACAATTGATATTATCGATTTGTAAATATTGTAATAGCTAGCGCATATCGATAGAATTACACATCGTGATACCCGTGCTGTTGCTAGTGTGAGTCAGGATGTTGGGTGTACCTTAACGAGTCCAATTGTACCTAGTATTCTGCTAGCAGGAGGCGATCGTGACGGTTGGGGCTAACTGTCGACCGATGTACAAATATTATTATATGATATATTTTTGAAAATCTTTTGTATGTTAGAAGAAACATTTCCAATTTTTTAAGGCTTTGTGATGTACATAACGTAAATACTAGACTTAAAAACAATCTTGTGGTTTGTAATAGTCGAATCCGTAAGATTAGTAATTCCTTTCAGGAATGTATACGCTTCTACAACAAGCTTCCTAGTGAAATGAAGAATCTACCTCTTCATAAATTTAAAAGACAAATTAAAAGTAAACTCAGCCAAAAAGGCTATTATAAAATTCAAGACTATTTAGATGACAAACAAGCTTGGATATGAACTGTTTGCTCTCTCTCTATGGTAATCAAATGAAATATTGTAATTAAAGTAAACATGTTGTAATAGATCAAAAAAAATTGCCGGAGTCTTCTCAGGACAGAGCCGCGTTTCGAACCGGTGGTCCATTTGCCAAACATTCGTTTAATTTTTTTGACGTTTTGTAAGTTCCGTTTTAATGGTCTATACAGAATACATGATTTTTGACTTTTGACTTTTGATGTGCTTTTTGCGGCACGGGGTGCTAGATTCCTTCTGTTATTTTTGTGCAACTGGCATGGCTAGGCATTACCCACGTAGCTTACTTATTGTAATTTAATTAATTTAAAATATCCCTACTCCCTACTTAGATAAAGGATGTGCTAATTTTATTTTATCCTCCTGTGACGCACCAGTTTGGCTACAAGGAAATATTATTCCTCGTGGCCAAATCAGTTTGGCAATCTAGTTTGGCCACGAGGAAACACCCAGCCTGGCGGTCGACGCAAGCCGTGTCTACTTGGGTAACATGTCTGGCCACGCCGTAAAAAGTGAGTAAAAGTTGGCAAGCGGATTTCGAGCTCCGAGATGAGAGCCTCGGTGCCACCATGACTCAACGTTGAAGCTGATGATGGAGACTTTGGAGGTGATCCGCCTCGTAAAACCAGGTAGTGGCATTCCACGCACTCTAGCTTACCAAAATACATGCCCTTGAATCATCTTGAGGCCTTCGGAGTCCAGGGGCCAGCTTTTATTTCTCCACTTGGCACGGTCTTGGACATCTATGGTCAACCATTGGCACGCATGACATCTTTTACGACATCACGCCAGCCCTTTTTTCATAATGGTCACGTCAATATGACTCTACCTCGGATGGTAACCTAAAGGTAAAGTCTTAGAATGAGGGTCACCATTACAGACACGGATAATGTTACAATGGTGGCTCTCAGCTTGACGGCCTCATCAGATGCTTTCTCACGCCCCGCTTAGAAGCCCCGGAATTGTAGGAAGAAGGTAACACGTGTGCTGGTGAAGAATTCTAAATATTGATGGTGTGATGTCGAACCGCTTGGTTCTTGATGAAATTGTTTGCACCGTGTGAGGAAGATACCACAGCCTTGCACGTGTTGTCCTGTATAGGAAAGGAGAGGGTGGAACTAATTGGAAAAGCTCATCGGAACACTCGCCATGGTAGAGGCGTTTAAATACTGCCAAAGAAGCAATATGTCTTCCCTTGAATGAACGACTTATCTTGGTGATGTCAACAAATATTGGCAACTCAATCATTCAGTGTTGATTGATGATTTCTAGGTGCTGAACGATAGCCTATCTGCAGATAAGATTTACTCTGAAATGGTACTCAGAAGCTGTAGGTACATTGGTTTGTGATAATAATGTTAATTTCTGATGCGCTTACGATTATTGAATGAAGGGACTTCCCCGACCAAACGTCCTTCATTATATCTATATATATTATTTTCCTTTTTGCCGTTAGGCCAGGCAATACTCGCAGATTTGTGAATAACTTCAATTATAGAAACGGCCTCTGTGGCGTAGCGGTAGTACATTCGACTGCTACGATATGGGGCGCGGGTTCGATTCCCGCTCAATGCAAATATTTGTATGCATGAATATGTCTATTTGCACTGGACTGGGTGTTTCTATGTATAATATGTATGTATTTACAAAAAAATAAATTCGTATGTTTATCCGCATTCTAGCAACTATGCTTACTTTGGGTCTAGAAAGCGCTGTTTAAAATGTCGTAAAATATTTATATTTATTTATTAGAAACATAAAAACGATCAATCTGCCAATTATGAAATTGTCTAAGTATTTGTGATAAGTTGCAAACTAAAATTATATGTAAGTTAACCGCCCCCGCTGGCCGGCGGTGGGGTATACGAAGGGATTTCCGCACAAAAAAAAATTACTTTAAGAGGCGCTGAACGACCTCCGTCCTTCATGAGCGCAGGCCTGGGGGTGGCAGGTGAGGCCGCCTGTCACCCCAGCAGAAGCAGTCCGGGACGACGGCGCGGTGGGGCGACTAGCGCCCCTCCCCCAAACCGGGGCAAGACGAGGACACAGTGGTTCCCAAACCCAGGGGGCCATCTCGAAACCGGAGATGGCCCAGGGTCAGTCCGGGTGCGAGGGATATGCTTTATAGGCAACCTTACACCCCGGCGTCTGAAGACCCGAGACGGTGTGCGGTTTTAGTCGGTTCAAGCCCGACATAACCGATCCCGCTGGCCGGTGGGGGGTATCCGAAGGTATATCTGCAGGAAAAAAAGGTACTTTAAAAGGACATGAGGACATGCATGGATGTATTCATAATTTAACTTTCGTGATTATTTTCAAACGAATTTAATGAACATTGCATTGCATTTAATAAAATTGAATAGACCAATATGAAGACATACCTAATACTGACAGAACAGACAGACTTCCTGTGAGTTGTGGCGTTAGAGCAGGTTCGTTTCCCGCTCAGTGCAAATATTTGTACGTATGAAATAGAATAATGTTTATTTGTTTGGTTGTTTCTACGTTTGTATAAAATGACAAATATGTATGATTAATAAGAAAATACTAATAATTCAATTAAATTTTAAGCATTTTGTATGCTTACTTTTTTCTAAAGATTTAGATCGGAAAAAGAGAACATCTAGGACGGGACTTGGATGTTAAAACAATGTTTAAAAATGACTGTAAAGTTATTCATTGTTTCCGTAGTTCGCAAGAATTACGGTAGATGGCTCCAACGTCGCCACAAGACGTATTAATGTATCGGAAAATTTCGAATATCTGGGACGTGTCTAGGTGGCTCAGTTGGTCAGAGCATTCCCCGTGTAAGGGACTGGTCACGGGTTCAAGTCCCGTCCTAGATGTTCTCTTTTTCCGATCTAAATCTTTAGAAATACTAATAATGTTTATCCGCATTCTAAAACCCATATTAAGTTATGCTTAGTTTGAGTCTAGATGGCTCTGTGTGATATGGAATAGATTTAATACAAAAATATATATATATGCATAAAATATTTAAAAAAAATCATTTTAAATTTCAGAAACCCCCGGACATAGCTAAGAACACTCCTGACTAATATCTTTCATACAAAATAAACCAAATTAAAATCGGTTCATCCGTTCGGAAGCTACGATGCCACAGCCAGGCAAACTTATAAGTTATAATACCCCCTCGTTTACCCTGGGGTTATCCTTTCGAGGGCGTACCTGGGGTGCCTGGCTATGGGCGCTTGGGAAGGACACCGTGTGGTTTCAGTCTGTTCGATTCCGACATAACCACCTCATCGCTGGCACCGGTGGGCTGAAGCCCGTGGGGGTTTCCACACGAAAAAAAAATCGGTTGTCTGTAAAGTCGGTTTATTGACGATAGTTGATCGTGACAACGTCATAAGAAAATACTGATGGAATGGTTGCATTTTTCAAAAGAAAATTTTAATTTTATTTGTTTAACCACTAAGATCGGTTATAAGAATTCACTGCACTTCATACTTGACGAAAACATGTAAATGTATTATTGTATAGCAGCTGTCCACGCGGACGCATCGCTCACTCAAGTAGGAGAGAGACAGATGTCGAACGCTGCCGAACGCGGAGGCCGATTGTGCCTCTTTGTCACTCGTTCCGCGCTTTCGCTTGCACTTCAAGCCTTAAATGGAATGCCTCAGAGCGAGGTAACGCAGCATACGTCATGTTTTTTCGTGCGTGCAGCCGGCTCCATTGAATTATAAGACGTTTTCACGTCAAAAAACCCCGTCGTTTTTGCATCGGGGGCTATAAATTGGGTCTCTGCGTGCCTTCAATAGGTAGTTAATTGTAAATAAGTACCAGCATACGAAACATTCATTGGTGCGTGAACCGTATCTGAGGGATAATTTGATATCTTGGTGTAGTGTGAGAGCTTGTTTGTCGGTCAAGGCAGTTTAAAGCTGAGTTTAATATGTAGGCTTCGATTTCAATTAACACGGTCGTGGGATATATTTATAATATAAATATATATATATATATATATGTCGGACTAAAACCGCACGGTATCTCGGGTCTTCAGACGCCGAGGTGTAAGGTTGCCCATAGAGCATATCCCTCGCACGGTTTGCGGTAACTATTTACAAAATGCGCCATCACTGACAGAGGTTACTTATGATACGATAGTGAATTATCTAGTCAGGGTTATCCTTTCGAGGGCTTACCCGGGGTGCTCGGCAATGGACACTTGTGACGGACACCGTGTGGTTTTTGTCGGTCCGATTCCGACACGCCCACCCCATCGTCGGCACAGATGGGGTGAAGCCGGAGGGGGTTTCCACACGTTAAAAAGAAGAAAATACCTCAATTCACTAATATTAAAACTGTATCATCATTACATGCAGAGGTGTATTACACATCCATGATTCGCCAGTTATGTTAAGGTCCCAATGTAATAGGAGGCGAGCCTTTGCCATCTACCGGGCACATTATTAAGCGAGCGATAATTAACATTAATTAATGCACACATAACTACGAAAAGTCAGAGGTGTGTGCCAGCTTTTTAAAGAATACATGTTAATGTATAATATACAGTTGATGTACATTTTTTTTTTCCGTTCGGAAGTCCCCTCTGATACCCCCCCGCCGGCCAGCGTAGGTGGTTTTGTCAGGCTTGAACCAACTAAAACCGCACGCCGTCTCGGATTTTCAGACGCCGCCGGGGTGTAAGGTGGCCCCATAAGGTATTTCCCTCGCACCCCGACTGGCCCAGGGCCATCTCCGGTTTCTGCCCCCCTCGGGTTTGAGAACCACAGTGTCCGCCATGCCCCGGAAAGGGGGGGGGGGGGGCGCGCGGTTGATGGCACTTATAACGAAAAAGCAATCCCACCGAAAATATGTTTATGTTAAATGATATCTTTGCTTATACTGTAAAAAAGTTATCAGATCCTATGAAGAGCCAAGCTTCTAACTCTGCAGCCCTAACTTTACGCTCTAAATCTCATCATAGCTGTGTTCTGCGTGAATTCTAATCTAAAGTTCTCTACGAATCCCACACCTTAGTGAAATTGTGTGGCCTGGCCGTTTCGTAAGAGTGACGTAGATAGGCACTCCTATGGGTTTACGAACAGAATGTAGATACTCAATTTACTGGCTAGACGTTAATTTGCCAATAGATCCTTCAGTAACGAAACTGCCAATCCATACATTTTGACTAAGGATTTGTAGAGAACTTCAGACTATGAACATGTTTTTGGTGGCATTTCATTTCTTTTTGTAAGTTACTTAAATAATTGTGGTAGTAGTTTTCAATAATAGGTTACCTATGAAATTGCCGAAGTTCTCTTACAAATTCATGAGTTCGTTGTTCCTGTAATTTAATAGCTATTTCCATTATTTATATTTTGTTTGAAAGTTGATTTCAAGATTTTACAACTCCGTATAAAATTTTGTTTTTATTGGCCGCTTGATAAATTAATTCGATCTTCAAAAACAGTACTTCCTAAATGCTATCCATTTTGATGATAAATTTCGTATTACTTAACAGCTGTCACTTTTCAAAAATATGCAATTTCATGAAAGAATTTTCAAAATCGGACTTGCCACGGAGGAATGATCACTGTTCAAAATTTTCAAAATCTGGTTTCTCACTCAGCTCAACATTGCAAGCAGCGATTCGCCTTGCAGACCTAGTTATAATTGTATTTTATGCAGATTTAACCAATATTCTTAATCTAAATATTTAGATCGGAAAAAGAGAACATCTAGAACGGGACTTGAACCCGCGACCAGTCCCTTACAGGGGGAATGCTCTGACCAGCTGAGCTATCTAGACACGTCCCAGATATTCGAAATTCTCCGATATATATATTTTTTTTTTATATTTAGGACACGTCAATTTGACTTCACCTCGCCTGATGGTAAGCTGAAGGTAAAGTCTCAGGAAAGAGGGTCACCATTATATAAGTCTTAAGGCGACGCTGGAGCCATAAGCCATGGTGCTTGGTCAGAGCATTCCCCCTGTAAGGTACTGGTCGCGGGTTCAAGTCCCGTTCTAGATGTTCTCTTTTTCCGATCTAAATATTTAGAAAAAGTAAGCATACAAAATGCTTAAAAATTTAACTGATTCAATATTCTTAATATTATTTTTTATGTTGCTAGCTTTAAAATTGCCAAAGTTCCATAAAAACTTTCGCCCTTTGGGGGACCATATTAAAATGTCCGATTTCCTAATTTTTTTATGTTAACTGTGTGCTAATCTTAGCTCACCAAATTTAAGCTTTCTACGACTTCAGGAAATACCCTAACAGTTTTGATGACTAGTCAGTGAGTGAGTGACGAAATCTGCGTATTTTAAACATTAATAATCTCTAAAGTCTAATAGATACGCATTTGTAACTTGGTATATTTAATAAGTACTCTATTGACATCATATCCTGAAACTTTGGAGTTTCTAACACTGTACAGACTGAATCTTAAACTTCCAGAAAAGGTAAGTGCCCTGCGCTCCGTTGTCTCGTCTTGGCGAAGGCACTACCGTGCCCTCAGATCTTTCAAGATTTTGTTTGTTTGTCAGTCCTTCGGTCTTATTGTGCCGGCTAATCTCCGAAATAGCTGAGCTACGTCGTATATTATAAGACGTAACTTAGGCTTTTTTTTTACGTGTGGAAACCCCCACGGGTCTTCTCCCCAAGTGTCCATTGCCGGGCACCCCGAGCAAGCCCACGAAAAGATAACCCCAGGGTTACCGGCAGACTTTGGCCGTCATCGCGGCCTCGCCTATGTTGTCGGGTTGAACTTGTCGTCTCTTGAACTTGAACTTGAGCTACTTTTAGAAAAAGAATTATGGTTGGTGGATGTTAAATACGTATCTGTCTACAACTTCAGGGATTAACAAGCGGGATGATATTTAGCTGAAAATGTATGATGATGTGGTTCAGCCACGTAGTAACAATAGATACTAAATTAATCAGTATAGCTAGTTACAACGATAGCGGCGATAGCCCGGTGGCGTACGTAACGGACTGCTGAGACGAGGTCTCGAGTTCGATCCCCAGTCGCCCCAGGCACACACCTCTGACTTTATAAATGTTAATTATCGCTCGCTGACTGATTAATAAATGATAATTATCGCTCGCTTAATAATGTGCGGTAGATGGCAATAGGCTCGCCCCCTATTACATTGGGACCTTGGCGAATCGTGGATGTGTAATACACCTCTGCCTACCCCCTTGGGGATACAGGCGTGAAGTTATGTTGTACAGGTTACTTTGTACAAAGGCCTTACCAACACCTTCAACCGCTGCACCTGCTAAATAAGGAAGGCTGGTTGGGAGGTCAGATGGCAGTCGCTCTCGTAAAAGTCGAACCTTCGGCTCCAAAGTGTGAAATTTGGACGTAAACGGGCAATAGCTAGGATAATGACTGGGTAGTGACTAGGGACGCAGGACGTCCCCCAGCAAGATGGACGGACGGACGACCTGAAAAAGGTAGCTGGGACAGACTGGATGCGCAAGGCGGAGGATCGGGTGCTATGGAGTACAATTTTTTTTTTCATAAATATTCTACGACATACTACACAGGCGCTTTCTAGACCCAAGGTAAGCATAGCTTTAACTAACTTGTGTTATGGGTTCCAGAATGCGGATAAACATACCCCCATAACCCAGACCAATACAAATAGATATACTCATACATACAAATATTTGCACTGAGCGGGAATCGAACCCGCGCCCCCTGTCGTAGCAGTCGAATGCACTACCGCTACGCCACAGAGGCCGTCGAACGTACAATGGGTTTTTTTTTCGTGCGGAAATCCCTTCGGATACCCCCCGCCGGCCAGCGGGGGCAGCTATGTCGGGCTTGAACCGACTAAAACCGCACGCCGTCGCGGGTCTACAGGCGCCGGGGTGTAAGATTGCCCATAGAGCATATCCCTCGCACCCCGAATGGGAGAGGCTTATGTCCAGCAGTGGACTGCAATAGGCTAATTGATTGTGACTAAGGCAAGTGAGGCAACGGGGTGCACAGAGCTGTACAAATTAACCCGTTTACATATAAAGGGTCTATCTTATTTTGATGTCTCACAGAGTGATCTTATTAACGGTCGAGTCTCTGAATTAGGCATTCCTCTCGGAGTTGGGAAATCAGACGGTAGTCAGACAACATAACATAACTTCACGCCTGTATCCCCGAAGGGGTAGGCAGAGGTGTATTACACACCCCACGATTCGCCAGTTATGTTAAGGTCCCAATGTAATAGGGGGCGAGCCTATTGCCATATTATTAATGCACACATAACTACGAAAAGTCAGAGGTGTGTACCCAGGGCGACTGGGGATCGAACTCGAGACCTCGTCTCAGCAGTCCGTTACGTACGCCACTGGGCTATCGCCGCTTTTCAAAAAAGTCAGATAAAAGTCAAGATAACCCAAATTGGACGAAATTGACCAACCAGGTTATTAAAAGACTTATGTCTTCCACGATTATTGTACTTGTACAATAGTTGTTTGTGTTTGTTGGTGATTCAACCAACGGATTGTCTGCGGCGATGGCCATTAACCATCGACCGTGGGATTTCATCTTGGATCTGGGAATTCAACCAGTATCTGGGAGTTATTTTGATGGTTTTACCATTGTTTTTCGAGCGGCTTACGACTTGTAAAATAAGCCTTCAGTAGATGCGGATGTAAACATCTAAAATAAGCCTTAATACAAAAACTTAACACAATCTTCTTTTATTAGTTGAAATTACATAGTGGAAATTTTGCTCATGTTCTCTTCTAGTTGGAACAGTTGTACTGGTCCCAAAGTGGATCCTAGGCTCCGATGCAACTGGGGAAATGTTAAGACGATGACAATGGTTAAAGCGTGTTCGGTGCAAGAGCGTCATCGTCTACGCTGGTGAGGCCACGTTCTGCGGCAGCCACCTGATTATACAGGCAACAAATGTCTGGCCATACCACTTACGCCAGGCCCCGGTGGGCCAGGTAGTTTGACGGCCTCTGTGGCGTAGCGGTAGTGCATTCGACTGGTATTAGGTAGCGGGTTCGATTCAAAATTAAAATATTTGTATGCATGAATATGTCTATTTGCATTAGTCTGGGTGTTACTATGTATAATATGTATGTATTTATCACAAAAAAAAGTATATAGGTATCTTTATCCGCATTTTGGAACCCATAACACAAGCTAGTTAAACTATGCTTACTTTGGATCTAGAAAGCGCTGTGTAGAATGTCTTACAATATTAATATACAATACTTAAGACCTAGGAAATGATGGTATGATGTTGTAAGGGATTACATGCATGCCAATGGTGTCACTATCATGGATGCCCAAGATGGAGAAAAGCAGGAAAGCTGTTCCTTGACTATAAGATATAACCAGTAAAAATAATTTTACTGGTGGTAGAAATTTGTCACATAAATTCGGCCGGGTGGGTACCACCGTGCACGATTGCGAAAAACCCTCCATAGTAATCCAATTTTGGTTTGATTGCGTTCAGGGGTCAGCAAGTGCATAGCCGGTAGTTTGACGGCCTCTGTGGCGTAGCGGTAGTGCATTCGACTGGTATTAGGTAGCGGGTTCGATTCAAAATTAAAATATTTGTATGCATGAATATGTCTATTTGCATTAGTCTGGGTGTTACTATGTATAATATGTATGTATTTATCACAAAAAAAAGTATATAGGTATCTTTATCCGCATTTTGGAACCCATAACACAAGCTAGTTAAACTATGCTTACTTTGGATCTAGAAAGCGCTGTGTAGAATGTCTTACAATATTAATATACAATACTTAAGACCTAGGAAATGATGGTATGATGTTGTAAGGGATTACATGCATGCCAATGGTGTCACTATCATGGATGCCCAAGATGGAGAAAAGCAGGAAAGCTGTTCCTTGACTATAAGATATAACCAGTAAAAATAATTTTACTGGTGGTAGAAATTTGTCACATAAATTCGGCCGGGTGGGTACCACCGTGCACGATTGCGAAAAACCCTCCATAGTAATCCAATTTTGGTTTGATTGCGTTCAGGGGTCAGCAAGTGCATAGCCGGGCAGGGGGATTGTGGTCGCAACACTAGTGGGACCGGTGGGTGTCACGCGGTGCTGCGACGACAATCCTGTTTTGACGAGGCCATCAAGCTGAGTGCCACCATTGTTAACATGGTACGTGTATGTTATGGTGACCCTCTTTCCTGAGACCTTACATTCAGCTTACCATCAGGCGAGGTGACGTCAAATTGACGTGTCCTATATATAAAAAAAAAGAATAGAATCACCTTGGATGAAATCAGGACACAACGCTGAGATGATCATTAATGGTCAAAGCGAATACAATCTTACTACTGGACATTTTAAAGATACTTAATGTTTACAATAGTGCCAATAATATTATAAACTATAACTTATAAACAACATTTTTATCTGATAAGATTATTAAGTAAATATAATAAAAACTATTCATTGTAATAATGATGAGAATGGCTACTGTTTAATTACTTGATATTGCATATTTGGACTCTAAGGATGCAGTTTATATTAATTATATTCCAGACAGCTTTATCTAGACACAAACTAAACATGATACCTTCAAGCCCTTTCCACCAACGAACGACTAGACGTAAAGCGATGCGCCACCGCTACATGGTGGATATTCCACTCATACGCACGAAACGTTTCGGCGACATATTTATTATGCGTATTATTGGAATTGCCTGCCTGAGTCTGTGTTTCCGGAAAGCTATAACCTCGGAATCTTCAAGTCTCGAGTGAATAGGTTCCTTCTAGGCAAACGTGATCCATGGTAGACCACATCGTCACTTACGACCAGGTGAGATAGAGGTCAAACGTGAGCCTATCATCCATAAAAAAAAAAACATAGCTTGTAAAGAATTTTCATCATCCAAGCGGCAAACCAAGTTGTATCAAAGCTTGCGCTTTTTGGCCTGGTCTGCTTTCATATTCTGTGATTAATGGTTCACCTTCGTTTTGGCAGACGCGACTGCCATCTGACCCCCTAAGGGGAAAGCCTGCACCGGAACATCATCCAGGTGTATTCTACAATACAAACATAAGTACTACTTATATTTGTTATTAAATACATACATATTAAAAATTGAAATACACAAACAACAAAATTATATTCATGTATAAATATTTGCATAGAGCGAGATTGTTAATATTTTTGATCCATATTTGCATGTACTTTATAAGGTTTTTTACATTGCATATGGTCTCTACTTGTAACGAAGGATATATCATTTATTAGTAGATAATGTTATAAGACTAATGCAAGGAACAAATTGTGTTATGAGTTCCAGAATGCGGATAAACATACTTATATATTTTTTTTTTATAAATACATACATATGATACATAGAAACACCCAGATCAATGCAAATAGACATATTCATGCATACAAATATTTGCACTGAGCGGGAATCGAACCCGCGCCCCCTGTTATAGCAGTCGAATGCACTACCGCTACGCCACATTGGTCGTCTAGTAAATATATAACTCTAAAACTATATAACAGTATAAATATATATAACTCGGTGCACTCGGCCACTGTGTACAAACATACATTATAAGATTCTTTTTGAATATTTTCATATCATTACGATTCTTGACAAACGGGTGACTCCCGCTCCGGCTCGCATCTGGGTCAAAGGTTAGCCATCGCTATCCGATGGGGCAATGCAGCCAGCGTAATGGGCACCTTTTCACCAGGTATGGTGAGGGACAGGTTAATTTAATTATTTTATAAACTGCATAAATTGAACATATAAATATAACTTATAAACTCAAATTATAGAATTAAAGAATTAAAAAGGTTTTTATTTTGTATAGTATATAGTTTGCTGTATTTGTTTTTTTGAATTTTGTGTTAACTTGCTCAATGTGCTGTTTCTAGGTTAGTTTATCGTCCAGCCACAGATCAAGATATTTTTTATGACTTGATCGACTTATGATGTCATTGTTTATTGTAAGAGGTAAATAACCTGTTAGTGGTTTATTTTTTGTCGCAAAAATCATAAACATCCGATGTGTTAATTGTGAGTAAGTAATATTTTAACCATTCATTGAGCAGATTTAGATCATTTTAAGCAAGAGGTCTCGAGTTCGATCCCCAGTCGCGCCGGGTACACACCTCTGACTTTTCGTACTTATGTGTGCATTAATAAATGTTAATTATCGCTCGCTTAATAATGTACCCGGTAGATGGCAATAGGCTCGCCCCCTATTACCTTGGGACCTTAACATAACTGGCGAATCGTGAGTGTGTAATACACCTCTGCCTGTTTGGGGATACAGGCGTGAAGTTATGTAATGTTAAAATATTATGTATGGATTTGTCGAAGTAAAAAAGGCAGGTACCATCGGCATGTAAGGTTACGTGACCTAATAATCCTATGTTACTAATTTTGTTGATATATACTAAAAATAATAAGGGGCTAAGTGCAGAAACTTGTGGGCAACCGTATAACATGTTTAGTATTGTGCTAGTGTAGGTATCAATCTTGACAACTTGGCATCTGTTTGCTTTATTATGACCGCAATACCTGTTGGTTTCCAATATTAAAGGTGCATTTAGTTTACATAAAGTAAATTTACAAATTTATTTTTAAATTTAATGACAGGATGTTAATGAAATGTGTATCCAATGTATCCATGGATAGAAGCTAAAGATATCAATTATCATGCTTCAAAGGGTATCTCTGGGGCTAGAGGCCAAATGCATCGCCGGGCTCCGGGATCCTGTCTAGAGTGCTGGGAAGCAGGAAAGAGGTGACTTTTTACATGAACATTTTTAATTGTTTATTAGATGTAACTATAGCTAGATGGCCAAGGAAATTATGTAGAATCGGCATTTAATAAACTTCTTAATTATGTGTAAGTTCAAACGAAAAAAACGTGTTTTATTACTTATTACACAATCCAAAGAGAAACAAGTTTATAATTAATAGATTACTATGACCAAACCAACAAACAACCACTGTACTGTCTTGATTACAACGCTATGCCTATGAAGATATTTGATAAGATTGTAATTTCGCATTACAAACGAATCCTAATTAATCGTAGGTATTCCGCATTTAAATTCATTAGGTATAAAACATTCTAAAACCATATAATAATGAGTAGAGTAGGGGTTTGGTGCGTAAACTATTTTAAATTGTAAATTACATTCGCTCCAATTATTTTTCGCGCATCGTTAAAAAAAGTTTTGGCAGAAGTTTTAGAACAGCTGTCAACATGGAAAGCTATCCTTTCATTTCTAGTAGTCCTCTGAAATTATTTAGTAGTTTTCTATACCTACTTAATAGTAGAAAGAATCATTAATTAAGGATACCGGAAAAATATTCCGCGAATTGTACCCCAGCCATTAATTTTTGACGTGAAGTTTAGCAACAAAAACCAGATGAATAAAAAGAAAAGAGTCGACACGGGCGATTAACAAACGGGCTCACGCGAATTACGACTAAGATTTGTTACATACATTTTGCTTTACGTATTCGTCTTCACTGATTGCAAATTGAACAAGAAATTCAAACACTTACCTTGTGATCCTAAAACTACAATTTTCGCTTCGATAACTTTCATTTTGTACACAAACACACTAAGACTAATATCACGGCTTATACCAACGACCTATGAATTAACAATATTATTTTACATTATTTTTAAATTACAAAGTAAACAAAAGAAAATCATAAGTAGCGAAACATTGTCATGTTCACAGTTCACGCACTGAAACCAAAACTGTTTTATGTATGATAAATCTAAAATAACTCAAAACTGATAAAGTTGTTCAGTTTATTTTGTAGCCTACGATCATTTCAATTTAGTAGGATAATAGTTTGGTTCCGCAGTAGCGACATCTATGGTTTAATTTAAAAAAAAAACAATTAACTATTTGGTAAAGAGTTTATGCTATTAGTTGATGCTATTCGAAAATAGAGGGCAGGATTATATGTATATAACTTACATTATTTTTAAATGTTTGTATGTGTTTTACGTAAATGGTGTATGGTACCATAATAATATGCTACCAAGAAACCAGGGGCTAAGACAACCTCACCTGCATGCTGGTACACTTGCTGACTTTAACGATGGGGACATTTTTTCTTGTAGGGGATGCGTGATCAGACGGCAGTCGCAACCGGAAACAACGCCAAGGTGATGATAAATATTTTTCAATGATAGCCCCAGTTCTTGGGGAAAGCTACATAACATCACGCTATGACAGCACAGTGGTAGTAGTGGAGTTCAGCTAGTCTTATAATTAACAGGTAATATTTAATTTTGTCATATTTTTTTGTTGATATTGCCATGCCAAGCCCTAACATGTTATTAATATATACTCATCTATCAACAGTTCACTGAATAGGGTTCATAAACTAGTGAAGTAAACATTGGAATGGAGGGTTATTTGACGAACACGTTAACGTTAAACTATAACTTTACGATAGCCATTAAATAGCCGTTAAATAAACATAGACTAGAGATATAAAACTATAATGGTAAACCATAGTATATGAACCTCAAGCGTAAAAGTTTATGACATATTTAATAATGATTGCTATAAGATCGGCTAGAGAAAATAATAACATTAACGACGCCATTTGTGATCAATTTTACGAAGATTGGTGACGAGTTTATTACTATGGACCTTCAAGGACCTCGATATTTAAGGATTTGTGTTGTCTTGTCTGGTCACCTTACCATCGATACCTTATCACATGCATGAGATGGGTCTTATGATGGTTTGGTACCATAACAGCATACAATAAAATAGAATAACTAAATATAAATCTTTAGGCTTTCACGGCCGGCGTTGCATGTAGAATATACTGCTTCCGGGCTGTTTGGCCGTGGTCCATATGAACCTATGTTCCAAACGTTTCGTCGATCACTGCGGTCGACATCTTCACGAATACTTAACTAAACATTTTTGTTGTGAAATCGCTTGAAGATGAATAATATTTCCATATATTTTAAACTAATTACGAGGGCGACATGATGGCTTTCTTCAATGAACTAAGCCCTCGTAGTCCAGTCGTTTAAACCAGAAATGTATGAGCACATTTGCATTAATTCTGAAGAATCTGAAAATTTACATTTATGTTAGGGATACCGTAAAAGTTCTCTATTGCGCAGATGTACGAAGTCACCTGGAATATGCTTCACAGGTTTGGAACCCATGCTACGCTTGCTATTCTAATGAGATCGAGATGATTCAGAGAAAATTTATACGATACTTGGGGTTTAAATTCAAACTGTTCCACCTAGCCGACCTCACCTATGAGCAGCGCTGTGTTAAACTGCATATCCTACCGTTGCACGAAAGAAGAAGAATCTCTGATGTAACTCTTCTTCTCAGTGTTGCTCAGGGTGGGATCGACTGTCCTGGGCTTCTCTCTGGGATTAAGCTAAGAGTGCCAGTTAAAAGGTTACGTAAGAATATCTCATTGTGCAGGCCTCCGTGTCGCACCAATTTTAGGGTGAATAGCTTTCTGCCTAGAATTATTAGCGAATTTAACCAATTGAATGCGGACAGTAACCTGGATCTCTTTAATACCGGTAAACATTCTGCCAGATCTTGTCTAACGAAGTGTTTTGTTGAAAGTGTATAGATTATTATATTTCTATTGGCTCAATCTTATTCCTGTCCTATTGCGCTCAGCTGTTAACAATTTTGTTTTATATAACTTCTTGATATAACTGTGGAAGCGTGTAATTGGCGTGTACTAACCTAAATGTTGTGTTTAAGTGAATGTGGCTGTAAGCTCCCCAAATAAAATAAAATAAAATAAAATACCATTATAATGAAATAGTGAAAAATCCCCTTCGATACCATGGCTGCAATTTTTCTTATCTAAGGTCAAAGGTCACAAATTTCCGTTCTTTTTTGCATATTTCTCATATAGGTACGGTAAGTTTTATCGTAAAAATGTATAAGAAAATCTTAAAAATCATGCAATTATCTATACAAATTGTGCTTAATTTTTTTCGTGAGACTGCAATTTACTTAAACTGATTGTTCTATTTTTGTGCTATAAGACCTTGCTTCTTGCCAAATTTCATAATTCTAAGTCAGCAGAAAGTACCCTTAAGGCTTAGATTGTCTAACAAGTGTTTAAACATATTGCATAAGAAATGTATGTTTTGAAGGCGTTGAATTGGAAGTTTGATTTTTTCAGTCTTAAGAAATTGCAAACTTGAGTGTTAGATATACATTTTGATTTGATCATTTCACGTGTACCTAAGAAAAGAGTATTTACAGATCGGGTAAACGAACAGACAGACCACGAAGTGAACCTATATGGGTACCATATTTTTCTTTTAAGGTAAGTACAGAATGGCAAAAACACGATAATAAAAAAATAAAAAAACTCAAATAGGTAGTGAGGAAGTGTGTGCATTTTTGTCTGGCGCTTGGTAGGGAAATAAAAGGAAATATACCTTTTTTTGTAAAGAATTTAACAATCTACAAAACCCTCTAAAATATTTTTCCAGTAGCTCTCACCATTTCAGAAATATACGTAGAAACAAAAATTCGTAAACTTTGAACTTGAACAACCCAACCCATGGAATCAACTCGGATTTTTATAAATTTCATTATAATGGTAATATAATGATCATGTAAATTTTTAATTTCTTTGGAATCAATGGAAGGATGAAGTCTATTTTAAATGGATTATCTATGAAAAAAAGAGAAAAAAAACATCTCGAACAAAATCATAATTTTACCAAAATAAATAGAATACAAACCAATACGACAACAAATTCAAATCAATCCACAAAAGAAGCGGGAAATCTAATCCAATATGGCCGATTTGCATTTAAGTGAATCGTTCACAAACTTATATTATGATGCTTTTATTGTTAAATACTTTAAATTTCATAGAAATAGAGTCTATATTTGTATGTTTCACAGCAAAATCAGGGTGGTTATATGTAAGAGCCCGCAAGTCAAGTCGAAAATCGGAAAACATTATACAGATTAAATTTCTTCGGATATACATAAAGTAACATAGTCTATATGCGATAGTACATATTAGTCTATGGATAGTACGATGTTCTGTGCCGGGTCTTAATCATTTTAATGTTTCAAATTATATTATTTTATCTGGAACAACATGCGAAATAAATATGAGAAGAACGGTTGTGACAAAGTAATTGTGCCTACTTATTAAATTATTTATTCTATTATACAACTCTTTGTCCTCACTTTCCATCTTCCATTGTTCCCTGAAGACAATCTCGTCTGTGGCTTTAATTTACTAAATATTATTTTATCATATGGACAGTTTTTTGATCATTTATGGTATGTATGGTATATCTATAGTTTATGTATGTAAGTATAACAAAAAAAGGTTTTTTAACGTTTGTCTGTCTGTTTTTTTGCCTGTTTATTTCGGCTAATTTCCAAAATGGCTGGGCCTATTTGAAGAGGGTTTCAACAGATTTTGGCAGATAGCTTATATTAGGCGTAACTTCGCTGCTTTTATTTTAGAAAATGAATTAGCGGTCCGCGTAAATATAAAATCATTAAAATTCAGGATATGATTGGTCAAGTCTGAAAATTGTTTCGACTCGCGGGTTTTTAAGACCCATTTTTGTTTCAAAAACTAATTAAGTTGCGTTTCGTCAAAGCATGTAAAGGTTCTAATTGATCAAGTCTATGAAAACTTTCTACTAACTCGTCTAGTCTGTTGATAGTAGGTACTATTAGAATAATATTATGTAATATGTGGTAGTAAAAGTAATTGGTCTATACTAATTGGTCAAAGTTAATATGTTTCGATTCGATTCGAAAATAACAATGATCTGTTTGTCGAAATCGTTCGGGAGTCTTCTCGTAAACACATCCCTCGAGGTTGCCGTAGGTTCTATGTACCGGGTCTAAACGATGACTCTGCAAAGCTGCTATGTCGCTACCAGTCACTATACGAGAATGACCCATTTTCCGAGGAAACCCTGACAGCCGGCGAAGAGCTTCTGCGTGTAGTGGGTCGCAAGCAAAGCTGGATAAAACTCGTCACCGATGTGGACCTGACACATAGTAGCAAAAAGGCTTGGCAAACTATTAAGAAGCTTACTGGCGACCCACCCACAGCCTGCAATCCTGGTCTGGTCTCCGCCAACCAGGTTGCTCATCAACTGATACTCAACGGGAAACCCCCACGCCGCTTACCAAAACCCACAGCCCCTCGTGAATCTGCAGAAAATACAGACATAATAAGTAAGCCGTTCGATCCGGCTGATATCATACAGGGCATCCAGTCTCTAAAATGTGGCAAAGCCGCTGGTATGGATGACGTTACAGTTGAACAAATTAAGCACCTGGGACCTGGGGCTGTGTCATGGCTTTTAACTATGTTTAACTCATGCCTTAGAGATCTAAAGATACCAAAAATGTGGCGTCGTGCTAAAGTCGTGGCAATCCCAAAGCCCGGTAAGGACCCATCGGACCCAAAGAGTTACCGTCCGATTTCACTGTTATGCCATTCATTCAAGCTGTTTGAGAGGATGCTACTGAACCGCCTCACTCCGGTCTTGGAGACGCTGATTATACCTGAACAAGCTGGATTTCGGCCCGGAAAGTCATGTACTGGTCAAACTCTAAACCTCGTTCAACACATTGAAGATGGCTTCGAAACCAAAAATGTTACCGGAGTTGTATTTGTGGATCTCACAGCTGCGTACGACACGGTAAATATAAGAAGACTACTGACGAAGGTCCAAGAAATGACTAACGATCTGGGTTTCGTCAACATCTTAAGGGAAATTTTAAATAACCGGCGGTTTCAAATGCACTTGAACTCCTCTAAAAGCAGATGGCGTGTTCAAAAGAACGGACTCCCTCAAGGAAGTGTACTGGCTCCTGCCTTATTTAACCTTTACACAAACGACCAACCAAAAACACCTGGCACTCAGCGGTTCATCTACGCGGACGACCTCGCACTTTCTACTCAGGCGCCTAGTTTCGAAGACGCTGAGGCATTGCTCACAACCGCGCTGAACGCACTTGGTGAATACTACGACGCGAACGCGCTTCGACCGAACCCGTCCAAAACACAATCGTGTGCGTTTCACCTCCGCAATCACGAAGCGACCAGAGCTCTCAGGCTATCGTGGCAAGGCGTCAACATTGAGCACTGCCCAACCCCACGCTACCTTGGTGTAACCCTGGACAGAGCGCTGACTTTCCGACGTCACTGCTATAACACCAAGCAAAAAATAGGGACCAGAAATAATCTTCTGAGGCGTCTTGCTTCGTCATCTTGGGGAGCAGCTCCTCATGTTCTCCGCACAACCGGACTATCACTGTCTTTCTCCGTGGGAGAATACGCGTGCCCAGTGTGGCACCGTTCCGCCCACGCCAAGGACGTCGATGTGGCGTTAAATGAAACATATAGGATCATTACAGGCTGCCTCAAACCTACCCCATTGAACATGCTATACCCTCTTGCAGGCATAGCTCCACCAGATGTTCGGCGAGACGTAGCTTGTGCGGTGGAGAAATGGAGACAGGAAACAGATTCCCGACACCCTCTGCATAGCTATGAAATGCCTCCAGTCCGTTTAAAAAGCCGTCGGAGCTTCATGAGAACTACTCAGGCTACAGACTGTACCCCACAGCGGGCAAGAGAGCAAATGTGGGTAGAAAAACATCCGGTTCCGGCAGGTTTTATCAGACCAAAGGAAGAACTGCCGCCTGGACATCATCTCTAGTGGCCAACTTGGAAGTCATTAAACCGCCTGCGGACCCAAGTTGGCCGCTGCAAGGAAAATATGGCAAAATGGGACTATACCGACCGGTCGCAAGTGGACTGCGAGTGTGGAGCCCAATCTCAGTCCATGTCGCATTTGCTCTCTTGCCCACTTTGCTCCTCCACCTGTACTACCGAGGACCTGTGTAGGGCAACGGATAGCGCTGTGGCTGTGGCCAAGTTTTGGGCCGACAAAATATAAAAATCAAGCCATCGAGTCTTGTATCTGGCCATTGACTCGAAGAAGAAGAAGAATTCGATTCGAGCTTTTTGTACCTCTTTTTATACGTGCAGCCTGTGGGCTAGATATACTCAAAGGGCTTACAACGCCCTTCGCGTGCAATATACTAACGCGTTCAGGGTGCTGCTGGGGCTGCCGCGCTTCTGTAGTGCATCAGGGATGTTTGCAGAGGCTTGCGTGGATGGCTTTTACGCAACCATGCGTAAGAGATGCGCGTCTCTGGTGCGCGGTGGTGCCTGGGGGCGGCAACAGCATCCTTAACATGATCGCGAGAAGACTAGACAGTCGCCACGTTAACCGTTGCTGTGCCATAGCGGGGGGGATGGTGCAGGAATGGCCTTCGTAAATTTTTAATTTTTTATACTTTTATTTTACTAACATAGATATAAGTAATACTAACAAATATTGAGCCTTTGTTGCTTGTAAATAAAGAAATTAATTCAGTTAGTTAATTAGTTCTTATTTGTTAAATCTGCTATAGATTTGTATTTTAAAACCAGTTTTCCAACAGTCTTCTCTTTCTTGCCTGCGCCTGCACCAAACCCTAGTCCGTCGTTTAGCACGCACACTGATTAGTAGGTGGGGTTGACGTGGGCCTGGAAGGTGTTGGTAGGGTCCCACCTGTGTGTTATAGTTATACATATTAAAAACAAACAGTGTCTAGACTGCATGGTATACATCGTCAAAGTTACCATGTTATATCAATGGCACAATATCACAGTTCACTAGTTGAGTAAACATCAAACAATCAAACTTAGTCATAAGTATGCCTACCCCACGATTTACGTTGCCTGAATACGAATGAACAGCATAAACAAAAGATATATATTCTTCCGCGCCGCCACGCAACGGTAACTGCCCACTCAGCCTAGTGAACAGATGAAGCAAAAATGTTTATGATACATTAGCCAAATTACGACGGCAAATGTTATTTGTGCGATTTGTTTGTGTTTATCTTGGAGGGCACGAGAGCTGCTGCAGCGGTGTAAAGCATACTTCGATCTATATGAATATAAGTATTTAATCTTGTGACGTAGATTTTTAATAAACTAAAATTTTTTTTATAGGTATATAACACAATCTGTTATTTAAATTAGACAAATATTTTTATTTTATCTGTCATCTGGTATTTATAAAGGCGCGAAAATGAATATATACGTATTATATTGAATTTAACAATGACTTCTGTAAGTCCTGTATTAGACTGGCTGTATGGAACAAAATTGGTATTTTTGCTGCCTATATTTTTAATTTTCGTAACCATTTTAATCTTTTATAGTATTTGTGTAACAAGCGCTTAATCCGCTGTGTAATAGATACCCAGCAATATGTTAACGTAGTATGTAAGTAATGAGTGTAATTTAGCTAAAAGCCCGCGAAAAGCGGCCATAACAATAAAAGTGGCGATAAATTTGTAAGCGCGCCATCTACACATCAGTAGTTCATGTTGTATTCATGAGATTCATGAGGTTAGCCGTTAGATGGCGTTAGTCGTGATTTAATTCTGTCCGCCACCCGCTTTAATGTGTTGGGCGGGGAATTATTTATTTTGTTTTGTTTTATGTTCACTATTTTCATTGCTTTATTAGCACTTCTTTCTATTTGAGAGCTGTACATATGTGCTTACCGTGTTCTAAATGTATTAAATTCAAGTTACTTTGATAATATTATCGAAAGTTTACGTGAATTAAAATAATTTAATTTCAATTCGGGCTGCCATGTCAATAAAGTATGAAGCCGCTGTGCCGTCGATTACTTAGTAAAGGTCAGTTCTTATAATAATGCAAAAATGCTGTAAAGAGGTTTAACAGAACATCTCCACAGCATTATGGCACGCGAGCAATAGCTTAGGTACTGTTTGAACTGGGGTGTGTGTTGGGTAACCTCCTCGAGTGTCGCTCCGATTCCGATCCCGCTGCAGTCCGGGGGGAACGGAATCGGAGCGGCCGGTACACCCTGGGCGGCGGTCAATGGCTTCCCCTTCACCCCTTCATAGGGTTGGCATTGATCGTCGGCCAATACCCAACGTGGCGGGAAAACATCGCTCTCCGTACTCCTCTGCTTTCAGAGGAGACAGGATGAGCGATGCTATTAGTGGTGAGATGGCCCAGGGTCAGCTGGGGTGCGAGGGATATGCTCTATGGGTAACCTTACACCCCGGCGTCTGCAGACCCGAGACGGCGTGCGGTTTTAGTCGGTTCAAGCCCGACATAACCGCCCCCGCTGGCCGGCGGGGGGGTATCCGAGGGGATTTCCGCACGAAAAAAAAAAAAAAAAAAAAGGTACTGTTTGAACTGGGGTGTGTGTTGGGTAACCTCCTCGAGTGTCGCTCCGATTCCGATCCCGCTGCAGTCCGGGGGGAACGGAATCGGAGCGGCCGGTACACCCTGGGCGGCGGTCAATGGCTTCCCCTTCACCCCTTCATATGGTTGGCATTGATCGTCGGCCAATACCCAACGTGGCGGGAACACATCGCTCTCCGTACTCCTCTGCTTTCAGAGGAGACAGGATGAGCGATGCTATTAGTGGTGAGATGGCCGAGGGTCAGCCGGGGTGCGAGGGATATGCTCTATGGGTAACCTTACACCCCGGCGTCTGAAGACCCGAGACGGCGTGCGGTTTTAGTCGGTGCAAGCCCGACATAACCGCCCCCGCTGGCCGGCGGGGGGGTATCCGAAGGGATTTCCGCACGATAAAAAAAAAAAAAAAAAAAAAAAAGGTACATAGATTGCTGTAAACCTTTTGATAAAATAGATTATAACCGATGGGCAACCGCGACTACTGCAACTAGCTCTATAAATTATGTACTTCATACCTAATTAATAAGAAACCTACCAGACTGTAGGGTTGAACTGGTTTGAACAGTCACTAGTCAATGCGGGGCGTTTTCCTTCAGGGGTTCTTCAAGGGACGATGCTGGCACCTCTGTTACTTAATGTCTTTGTTATCATCATCATGATCTTAGCGTGGTTCCCCGTTGCATCCGAAGTTTTTACCTGAGAGCCCAGGGTCTGTTTACTCCATCTCATTCTTTACATGTGACTTATATGGCTTTTATGGAAGTGACTGCCGTCTGACGTCTGGGAGGAATGTCTACCAGGGCCTCGTCTGTTAATCAGCTGGTGTACCAGCTCGTAGGTGAGGTTGACTGGTCCGTGAGGGTCTTGACGGGGCCTCATAAACACGTTTAATGTCTTTCTTTGGCATGCAATTCCTTATGCCATGCTAGGGGACAGGCAGATCGAGCGGCGGGCACCCATTTTGGCAGCCCCGCACCTCGCGGAACACATACGTCTGGAGTTCGACAGCGTGGTAGACGAGGCACAATTTAATAGTGTAGAGCCACACGATCTAAGGATCTTCACCGATGGGAGCAAAATTGAGGGCCGGGTCGGGGCTGCTGTCTCTGTGTGGAACAGCCAGTCCGAGACCAAGGCCCGCAAGTTTGCTCTCTCGGCGGATTGCACCAGCTACCAGGTCGCCCCCCCCCCGCCGGCCAGCGGGCGTGGTAGAGTTATTACTAAGCGAATATTTGTCTACCTTTAAGTTGATTAGTTTCGCCACCGTACATGATGTCGCTACTGTCTTGCCGCCAAA
Source organism: Cybosia mesomella (assembly GCA_946251805.1). Lineage (NCBI taxonomy): Eukaryota > Metazoa > Arthropoda > Insecta > Lepidoptera > Erebidae > Cybosia > Cybosia mesomella. Next base: position 12,160,364 of record OX276417.1, on the reverse strand, counting down.
ATGTATTTCCATTTTTGAAAATATATTGTAAATGGAACGCAGAACAGAATACAGCAACAGAAGCACCGGCGGCATCAGCCGAGTGTATTCGGTTCATACAATACATAGCAATAACGTTTTCTCGAATGTTAATACTAGTATGGACATACCTCTGTAAATATTAAGTTTTAAGGAGACATAAAATTGATGTTATACATGAAATTGGCACTTGGAGGGCAGTTACTTACTCATCATCATCTATGCGTTGTCTCTGTGCATCTGATGCTTTTACCTCGGAACCCGGGTTCATTTACTTCTTTTCCTTATTTTGGTTTTTATAGGTTTTAAGGGAGCGACGCCTGCGCCAGAGCCCCGTCTGTTAATCAGCAAGTCATGTATTCAATTAAAGTCTGAAGCAATTAGTATGCTTACTTGCCTATAGATTTAGATCTGTGATAGACACTGTGTCTAGGTGGCTCAGTTTATCCGAGCATTCTCCCTGTAAGGGACTGGTCGCGAGTTTAAGAGTTCCGTCCCGTCCTAGATGTTCCTTTTTCCGATCTAAATCTATAGCAAGTCATGAGTTAGTATCAGTGGGCTATTTATCCTCGATCGCTGGTGCGGTCACATTGTGGTAAACACGGTGGTAAACACCAGAAATGCCAAAGACCAAGACAATCGCTGAGATGACTACGATGACTATGATGAGTGCTGACCGAGGCCGATAGTTATATTTATATTTTTATTTATTTAATCATTAAAAACAAACTGAGTTTGATATTATGTATAATGGTACCGTGGTACGTACATGCAATTTACCGGTATCTGTAAAAAAGCTTTCAGAAATTTAGGGTTTGTCTTACGTCAGGCAAACCAGTTTACAAGTATTGCGGCGTTAAGGGCGTTGTATGAGGCTCTCGTGAAGAGTCACCTGGAGTTCAATGCGATAATCTGGTCTCCACACGAGGACAAATATAAGGTTATGTTGGAGCGTACCCAGAATAAGTTCCTTAGATTTTTATATTGGAAACAGTATGGTGTCTACCCGGGATATCCGCGGTTGTATCCTACGTCGTTCATTCTGGGTATGACAAATTATTATAAGCTGGAAGTGAGGAGGGAGGTGTCTATGGCCACCTATTTGTTTAAAGTATTTCGTGGGCTTATACACAGCCCAGCTATCCTACGGGAAGTAGGGCTGTGTGTACCAGAGGAGTACGCGTTGAGGCGGCGGCGCCCCCCGCTGCTGCAAGTGTGTCGCGCACGTACCAACTTGCTGCACAGGGCGCCGCTGACGCGGGCACTGCGTGCGCTTAATACGATGGCTGGCAGATTAGATTTATGCTTGTTTTCATGCTCCCTGAATGAATTCACAAGGGCTTGTTACTGTATTTTGAGCGAAGGAATCTAGGTTAAATTGATATAATCTGCTTATGTATTGCTAGTATTAAACAACATATTTTAATAATGTGAATTGAATTTTCATCATTTGACATTAAATTATTGTGAACTTGCCATTAAATATGTAATTTTGACCATTGAATGGAATCACTATTTTGACATTATTTATTGAATTATTATTTAGACATTGTGAATTGAATTATTATTTTGACTTTATTAATGGAATTATTACTTTGACATTATTTGAATTATTATTTTGACATAAATTACTGAATAATTATTACTTCTGATATGACATGTTCATGAATAATGTTTGGGATGGTAATTGTATATAGTTTTTGAAGCATTTTTATGTATGATTATGATTATGTTAATGACATATATTGTAAATTAAATGATTATAATTATGTTGCTACTCTGTCGCATTGGGTCTGCCCGTAATGACATTGTATGTGTGAAATGAATAAATAAATAAATAAATTTATTAATTTAAAAAAGGTAACGACATTCCATTGATATTAAAAAGACCGCGGACCTATGGGGATTATCAGTCAAAACTGTTTCAAGCATCATTGATGTCATTGCTCCCCATCTAGCAACTGTGTTTAATGACTGCGTCAGTAGCGGTATATTTCCTGATTTAATGAAACATAGTAAAGTCATACCTTTGTTCAAGGCAGGCAGCACCTCAGATCCCTCGAATTTCAGACCCATCTCTGTGTTGCCAGCCTTGAGTAAAGTATTTGAGAAATTAATTCTAGACCAAATGCTAACCCATTTTAATAAATATAAATTATTTCATGATAAACAGTTTGGGTTTACTAAAGGACGATCAACGACGGATGCTGGTATAGAGTTATTGAAATGTATTTACGAGGCCTGGGTCCTCCCAGGCCTCGTAAATACATTTCAATAGCCTCAGCCTGCTTATCCTTAAGCAGGATGCATTAGGTGTTTTCTGCGATCTATCCAGAGCCTTCGATTGCGTCCACCATGATACATTGGTCAGGAAATTAGATTATTACGGAATAAGGAACAAGGCTCTCGACCTTTTGACTTCTTATTTAAACAATAGAATTCAGAGGGTCGATGTGAATGGTACACGTTCGGTGGGATCTTTGGTTTCGATGGGCGTTCCATTGTTGTTGTTGTTGAGCCTTGTGGAATCAACCGTGTTCTTAGGTTTAAGTATCGATGCTAAATTACAGTGGGGATCACATATTGAAAAAATAGCTAGTAGGTTAAGTTCTGCTTCCTACTCTGTGAAAAAGATTAGGACTTTAACAGACATAGATACCGCTAGAATAGTTTATTTCAGTTATTTCCATAGTATTATGAGCTATGGCATTCTCCTTTGGGGTAATGCCGCAGATTTAAATACAATCTTTGTACTGCAAAAGCGGGCGGTGCGGGCAATTTATAAGTTGGGCCCAAGAGTCTCCCTCCGAGAAAAGTTCAAAGAAATAAACATTCTAACTGTAGCTTCCCAATATATTTTTGAAAATCTTTTGTATGTTAGAAGAAACATTTCCAATTTTTTAAGGCTTTGTGATATACATAACGTAAATACTAGACATAAAAACAATCTTGTGGTTTGTAATAGTCGACTCCACAAAATTAGTAATTCCTTTCAGGGTAACTGTATACGCTTCTACAACAAGCTACCTAGTGAAATGAAGAATCTACCTCTTCATAAATTTAAAAGCCAAATTAAAAGTAAACTCTGCCAAAAAGGCTACTATAAAATTCAAGACTATTTAGACGACAAACAAGCTTGGATATGAACTGTTTGCTCGCTCTCTATGCTACTCAAATGAAATATTGTACTTAGATTAAGTAAATATGTTTGTAAATAGACCAAAAAAAAAACAGCCCGCTGACTTTCTTGCCGGAGTCTTCTCAGGACAGGGCCGCGTTTCGAACCGGTGGTCCATTTGCCAAACATTAGATAATTTTTTTTTTATGACGTTTTGTAAGTGCCGTATTAATGGTCTATGCAGAATAAATGGTTTTTGACTTTGACTTTGACTTTGACAAAATATACAAAGAAATAACTTAAGAAATATAACAATATGAAGTCAAGAGGTATTTAGGTCAAATTATTTCTGTTATAATAAATTAAATAAAGCATAATAATTTATATACAAACAGTTGTTTAAGTAAGCCCCAGGCAACTAAGGAGTACGCCGACTAGAAACCTGTCTATCAGTTGAAAATAATTATTTGACTGCATAAAAAATATTTTGATGGTTTTTCGGAGATCTTTCTTTTGATGTCAAAGGCATTCATACGTAGCGTTTAACAGGATTGTATGCTTAGAAGCACTATAGAAAACTGCACTACTTGCAATGTAGTTATTTTGCAACTGGAGAGTCACCAAAGTTCCTTGTAGGCTTAGTGGAACAGACCAGGCGTGCGTATCTCCTCCGAGATTGATTTAGTCTATAAAGTCGAAACTACTCCTGTGATTTCCATCTGTTAAGCGAGTCGAATGATTTTACCTACCTTTACTGAAATTTTTTTGCTTGCTATCAATCAAATAACACTTAAGTAAAAAATAACATATTATGTGACCGAAACATGTACTTATAAACAATTAAATACGCCATGTCCACAATATTCTAGACGTACCACAAACGAGCAATCAGCGAGCGATCGCCAACACGACAACACTCCCCTCCCACGCCTCCACCTCACCGCATCACCCCGCAGGCGCTCCTTGATTCCAAATTCAATTTGCACCAATCAACGGCCTCTGTCTTCCCGCCTTCCCCGGACGTGACGAGTGTTGTTTTTTTAAAATATTGCAGCCATTGTCTTTGATTGTTTGCGGTGTAATGTCTTTTGTTATTTTTACGGGACGTTTATGGTGGTTGACTATGGTTTGTTTTTATAGTTTTTGTGAATGAGGAAAATGTTGAATATCGAGTTATGATTTATGTTGCCTTAGGAAAGAATTCGCCAATAGAAAATTCTGAATAGGTGGGTAATCTAGGGTTTTAAATAAAAAATGTGCAAGACGGGCGGGTGTAGCTACGTTTTCGTTTCGGGGGGAGGGTTTATGAAAACATAATCACAAAAATGTGCAATATGCAATGTAAACTGAAGATTGATTTGTGAGTACAAACTCTTTCTATCTTTTTAGGACATCAGGCTTTATAGGGTATAAAGCCTATTGCCCTAAAAAGATAGAAAAAAGTTTGATAGCAGGCGCGGCCCATTACTTAATCTTCTTTCAGTTTATAGTTTGCAAATGAGTCCCGCTTGTTATCAACCTTGTGTCTGTTTTTTTATGACATAGCTTATAAATAGACTTCTTTACAGCCGGATTTTTAATTTTTTGAAATAATTCGGAATTATTTAACTATGACTCATCCCGGCCTCGCCCGCGGCGTATCTTGAACCCCCGTTGCACCCCTTTAACTCACGCTCGTAATTTATTAGTTAGTTTCTATATAAAGAATTTGAATCTGCCGGATTTCTTGACATTAAGGATTACTTCTTCGCTCCCTTGGGTAGTAGCGTGATGATATATAGCCTACGGCACTCACAATTAATATGGCTTTCTATTGGTAAAAGAATTATCGAAATCGGTACAGTAGTTTCAGTACCTCCTGCTATGCAATCTTACAAACTTTGCCTCTTTATAATATTAAGTATAGACGTATTCGGAATGCTTCTAACAAGATGTTCTACGTTGCATGAAAGTCGTATATGGAGTTATTGAAGCGTGGGGGGGGGGCATTCTACCAAGATCTGCGGATGATTCACGGATGGACGATTCTCTCCTCGAACCCTCCTCGATCCTCTTGTGTGAGTTTTTCTCGTTGGTGGGTTCATCAGGCGAGAGTCCCTGCCCTTAAAAGTTAGGAGCAGGAGAGCGGATCCCGGGTACCAGAGTATAAAGCTTCACATGCAACAGGGATTGGTCCTCGGATGATGGTGATGTGGTTACTGAAGCGTGCTCGGTGACTTTTATGTAGGTATACTAGACTGGCAGTTCGGACCAAAAAAAATTGGTATAGAGGTTTGGACGCTACTGTACACAACTTTGGCGCCACTTTTTGTTGATATCATAGCCACAGAGTATATTAAATTTCTTTTTGCGATGTTATATGGCATTTTAGGGTTTTGCGCCCTATTCGGGGTCCAGTTCTACAGGGAGTTACCGGCGTACACGTCACTTTCTTGCCCGACATGTACCTATGTAACGCACGACCAATACAACAACGCACATTTTTCTCGAACCTTCTCACTGTTCAGGGATCGGGGTCACCACTTTAGGGGATATAGGGCTATTTGGAGTCTAGTTGTACAGGGAGTTACCGGCGAATAAAAGATTTAAGTAGCCTTGATATAAACTTGTCGTCCCATAAGCTATACCTATCGTGCCGAGCAGCACGCAGTAACTGACTCGGCTCTCACATACATCGCGCTAGCTTACGAATTGCTGACACTACAATCTTTCCTACTACATAGTCCCTACAAGATCATCACCTTACATTTACATCTGTAAGGGCGCCAAAATTATTAATCTATGGTGAGGCGTCCCGTACCCCTCCCCGTTCGAGCCTCACCCCCGAAGTAGGACACACTTTTTGTTCTAAATTGCTTGTCTAGTTAACATCGAAGTCATTGAGCGTGCTGATATTGTGGTTAATACGAGTTTCGGCATTTCTTCTATCATGATTATCTTTGCGTGGTTCCTGGTTGACATCCGAGGCTTTCACCTTGGAGACCAAGGTCCACGTACTCCTTCTTTAGATTCGTCTTAAGCGGCTTTTATGGGAGCGACTGGCGTCTGACCTCCCGTGATGAAAGCCTGCGCCAGAGTGTCGTCCTTTATTTAGCAGGTGAAGGCCTCTGAATATCTTAGTGGGGCCCCATTGTCTTGTATCATTATATCCATAAAAAAAAGTCAACTGTCATTATTGACAAAATGCGCGCGAATTTGAACGCTCATAAAATGGCGGCGATACCCGCGCCCGGTGTCGTTACAAAACCAAATATCAAATATTGATATTCGCTCCACGATTTTGTATTCTGTTTGAAGTGGTAGATACTATTTGCACTTCTACTTGCTACAGTTACGTCTGTCATCAGTTTGGGATCGGATTTACGGGCACAGATTATATAGATATACATAGAGATGTAGAGTTATGATTGAAATATTGTACCTTCTTGGTGTAATTTAATTTGTTACTGACTCGTTAGGAGTTAAAATAGAATAGACCGAGTAGGAGCACATTGCAAGGTTAAGTAATTCTAACCAGGGTATGGGTGATCCTTCTTAACACATTCGAGACCCCTCCGTGCCTCGGAAAGCACGTTTAGCCATCAAACCTGCCATACGAACATCTGTGGCATTTGGTACGCCCAGTTGGAGCCCTAAAAAGTCCGACAAATGGTCTAACTACAGAACTTCCGTATTACCAGTGAGTCGTGGAGGTCAGATGATAATCGTTTCTCATCAAATATCGAAGTTCAGCCGTTTCGTAGTTACACTGACAGCCAACCACAACTTAGTTGGGAGAACGCTAGGAAAAGGAGACTCAATAATAACAGTCGCACCAGTAAAAGAAAAAAGTATGCCAAATCAAGGGCTCCAACGTGCATGCTTTGAATGTAACCGGAGCTAACGCTGTGAGGACGAAAATGAGTCGATCTCATGGCTAGGTACAGGATTTTTCCCCTTCCGGCCAGCGGGGGCGTTTATGTCGGGCTTGAACCGACTAAACCACACGCCGTCTCAGGTCTTCAGATCTAAGATGGTCTTATAAGGCATTTCTCTCGCACCCCGAGTCTCCATGCACCCTGCGGTCGATGCTGCACAAGATAAAAAGTCTAAAACCAACTATTTCTCTCAACTGGCTTCAAATTCGTACGAGAAATAAGCTATCATCTCCGAGAATTAGGAATTAGAAGGTGTAGGATTTTGGTGCAATTGACGCTCATATAATGGTATTCATTATGAGCGTCAATTGCACTAAAATCCTACACCTTCTTTTTATGATTGAGCTGAGCGAAGCGAAGCTCTTAAACGTGACTAAGCCGTTTGGTCGAGACTGTACTCCTCTGGAACCACAATTCCGATCTTGACCAACTTTGCCATGGTGATAGCGTAGACACCGCTGAGTGTTTAGAGGGGTCAACTGTTCAAATACAATGTACCATTGAAGAATAATCATCGGAAAACAGTTTTACGAGCGCGCGGCCTTAGCTATGCGCGCGACCGTAGTAAGATGCCTTATTTTTCAAGTAAGAGTCCTGCTCGCTCATCTCAATTTATTTCAGTCGCACCCTGCACTGAATTCCTAGTATAATAATAATAAATATATAAGTTTGACGTGTTTAAATATAAGTGCTTTCAGCTCTTAGCTGTAGTCCAGGTCCGGCGCTGCACACAAACCAAATTCGTCCGGGAAATCCCCTATCATTAAGAATCAGTATTATCGGCGAAGCTAAAATTCCCGTTATATCTGGTGGCATCCACACAGCTACGTTTGCGCACAGTATCGGTATCTCCAACTGTCTGTAAGTTGTTTAAACAAAAGACATCAATCACGGCGGAAACGCCCCACGACAGAAGCTATAGTCTGGATAAGTTACTTTTATTAGATATAACATAACATCAACTCACGCCTATATCCCCGAAGGGGTAGGCAGAGGTGCTAGCACCCACATTTCGCACGTTTATGTTTAGGTCCCAATGTGATTGGGGTGTGTGTTGGGTAACCTCCTCGAGTGTCGCTCCGATTCCGATCCCGCTGCAGTCCGGGGGGAACGGAATCGGAGCGGCCGGTACACCCTGGGCGGCGGTCAATGGCTTCCCCTTCACTCCTTCATAGGGTTGGCATTGATCGTCGGCCAATACCCAACGTGGCGGGAACACATCGCTCTCCGTACTCCTCTGCTTTCAGAGGAGACAGGATGAGCGATGCTGTTAGTGGTGAGATGGCCCAGGGTCAGCCGGGGTGCGAGGGATATGCTCTATGGGTAACCTTACACCCCGGCGTCTGAAGACCCGAGACGGCGTGCGGTTTTAGTCGGTGCAAGCCCGACATAACCGCTCCCGCTGGTCGGCGGGGGGGTATCCGAAGGGATTTCCGCACGATAAAAAAAAAAAAAGGTCCCAATGTAATAGGTGGCGAGCCTATTGCCATTAACCGGGCACTTATAAACCTGCGATAAATACACACATAACTTCGAAAAGCATCGAAAAGTCATTGGTGTGTGCCATGGTAAAACCTGGGATCGAACCTGAGACATCGTCTCAGCAGTCCATTACCCATACCACTAGGCTACCGCGGTTATAAAACAACTTACTTTTATTAGACGTATAATATATCGGAGAATTTCGAATATGTCGACGTGTCCACGTAGCTCTGTTCGTCAGAGCATTCCCCCTGTAAGGGACTAGTGGCAGGTTCAATTCCCTTCCTGGATGTCCTCTTTTACCGATAACTAACGAAATAAAATTTCATGGAATATTCTTATTAGTGTTTGTTCATTGGTCGAAATTTAATAGCTTATTGAAAATTTGTAGAAAATGCCGAGGAGGAGAAATGCCGTACTGTTGCCACAATAACGTCCCACAAAGATCTTCAAGTCCCAAGGAACCTTCACCTGCAAGCCGGTACACCTGCTGATGAACGGAAGAAGAACGGTGCAGGCTTTCCTCTTGGAGTTTTGGGGGTCTGATCACATTTACTCCCGCAATAGCTAAGATATACCAAATCAGAGTATATATATCAAAACAGAGCAGACTCCAGGTTCCAAAGTACAATCATGCAACCAGGACTAACGCTCGTGAAGTTCTCGGCAAAATAGAATATAAGGGCTATCGACTATCGATTCCCGCTTAGTGCAAATATTTGTATGCATGAATATGACTATTTGCATTGGCCTTTCTATGTATAATATGTATGTATAAGTACAAAATATATAAGTCTGTTTGTAGGCATTCTGAAACCCATAATACAAGCTAATTAAACTACGCCTACTTTGGGTCTTGAAAGCGCCGAGTAGAATGTATTAGAATATTTTTATTTATTTATTCATTTTTCCCTTGGTTATTGAAGAAGGCGGCTATAGGATAGACATATCAATCCATCCCATTACATAACATATACTCAATTTCAGCAAGACCTACCACGAAGGAAGGAAGAGTCATGTTGCCGCTTCAGTTGTCCACGCGCCATGGTGCAATTAAAAGGAGGTTTTTTCCCCGCACAGCAAAATGACCAAACTATTTAAGCTGTGTAATACGCCTTTACTGTATTCGCAAATAAATTATAATTGATATGCTTCTGATATTGCCACAAACCGTACCGTTTTGCCGTAAATAGCGTGCCTCTGCGTGTCACATTTCATATACTCATGCGTATATATTCTCAAATGTGTTTGCATTGACAACCATATTTCACTATGTTTCTCAATCCCACACAGATAGTAATTTATTCCAAAATTCATTTATTATCATTTTTATGCTAATCCATAGCTTGCATAAATATATATTTATCACCACAATCGAGATGCCAAGACTATAAATGAACGTCCTCATCTGTAATACAAGGCGCAAGATAGAGATACGGCTATATTGCCGTCGCAGAAACGGGTACAGAATACAGAGAGGCAGAGTTTTTCACAGCAATTTATACAGACACCACTCAGAAGATGGGTGGAGAGCATGAGTTGGGAAAATGCCGGATAGTATTAAATATAGGTAGAATTAAAAAAATCTCTGATATCCTTCATAGCGCTTTCTAGATACAAATTGAGTATAGCTTGTAATATGTGTTCTAGAATGCGGATAAACATATTTAGATACGTTTTTCTTGTAAGTACAGTCAATGACAGAAGTTTTATAAACCTTTTTTCCTATAGTAATAACACATGTACCAATAACTGAAGTATAGTTAGTTTGATATTCTCCAATAGACAAAGTTACTATAATTCAGGTTTAGTTTAATTTTCTATGAAAGGTTTAAGAGCTAAGGTGATCAATAATTTGTCATTGACTGTACATTATGTATATATACTCAGACGATCATGATCATGTTGTGGTCTGCTTTGAAACAGGCTTGCAGATGATACCTAGAAAATAAGTTGCAAGCCTATTACCGTCAACCTTTTTTCGTGCTGTAATCCCCTCGTACACCTCCCCCCCCTCGCCGGCCTGCGGGTGGTTATTTCGGTCTTTAACCGAGACGCCGTGTCGGGTATTCAGACGCCGGGGTGTAAGGTGGCATATAAGGCATTTCCCTCGCACCTCGACTGATCCCCCCCCCTCCTCAGGTCTTTCATAAATAAACATACAGCCTATAGCTGTGTGGCCACAGAGGCCGTCAAATAAATAAATAATATCCTAAACCATGCAGGTCACCCTACACGTCCCCCCTCCCCCCTCGGCTTAATTTAGTGTTGTAAGCGAACCGTTACCAGCCTGTGCTATTTAACTGGTCTTACTTCCGACTTTATGTGGGTATAGATCTGTTCGTACTGGCTCCATAAGCTATTGATTGGTTGCGTATAGCGCTTATTAAGTATCGCTTAAAGCTCCATTAAGACTGAGAATTAGCGCACATGAAAGAAATCATTTTTTTCAAGTCAATATGCAGTTACCACGCCTGATGGTAAGGTAAAGGTAAAGCCTCAGGAATTCGTGAAGACTTGATTTGATTTGACTTTTTCAGGCCCCGCTTTTAAATTTTTTTTAAAGAATTTATTCTCAAAAAGACAACACGAAGTCACATCCCAGAGAATATTAATAGAAAAATATCCAAAAAATAAGGTGAACACCTTTTTTTTTTTTTTTATCGTGCGGAAATACCTTCGGATACCCCCCCGCGTGCCAGCGGGGGCGGTTATGTCGGGCTTGAACCGACTAAAACCGCACGCTGTCTCGGGTCTACAGACCCGAGGGTGTAAGGTTGCCTATAGAGCATATCCCTCGCACCCCGACTGACCCTGGGCCATCTCCGGTTTCGAGATGGCCCCCTCGGGTTTGGGAACCACGGTCTCCCCGTCTTGCCCCGGTTTGGAGGAGGGGCGCTAGTCGCCCCACCGTCCCAGCCTGCTTCTGCTGGGGTGACAGGTGGCCTCACCCGCCACCCCCAGGCCTGCGCTCATGGAGGACGGAGGTCGTACACCTAGAATTAATAAAACCGGCCAAGTGCGAGTCGGACTCGCCCATGAAGGGTTCCGTAGCAGCAAGTAACATAATATATATTTTTTAATTTTTATATTTGACATCTAGGACGGGACTTGAACCCGCGACCAGTCCCTTACAGGGGGAATGCTCTGGCCAACTGAGCCACCTAGACACGTCCCAGATATTCGAAATTCTCCGATATATTATATATAGGTACGTCTCAAGGCGACTTAAATTGCGGCTGACGATTTATGAAGTATTAAAAAAACTACTCACTAGATCTCGTTCAAACCAATTTTCGGTGGAAGTTTACATGGTTATGTACATCATATATTTTTTTAGTTTTATCATTCTCTTATTTTAAACGGTACAGGGGGGGGGGGGGCACATTTTACCACTTTGGAAGTGTCTCTCGCGCAAACTATTCAGTTTAGAAAAACATGATACTAGAAACCTTAATATCATTTCAAAGACCTATCCATAGATACCCTACAATATGGGTTCGATGAAAAAATATTGAGTTTCAGTTCTAACTATGGGGAACCCCAAAATGTATTGTTTTATTTTTATTTTTGTGACAAAATCTTAAAGCGGTTCACAGAATCCATCTACTTACCAAGTTTCAACAGTATAGTTCTTATAGTTTCAGAAAAAAGTGGCTGTGACATGCGGACGCTTTTTGCCATTTCGCTACGGAACCCTAAAAAGGTTATCAATTTAGCGGTTTCAATCTCAAAAGTATGTTTAGCCTGATTGGGTGTCAGTTAAGTGTAATATCACGCTAGCTGTCCCCCGCAGCTTCACCCGTGAATACCTTCGACCCCCATTGCACCCTGCAGTAAACCCATACGCGCGTTCAAACAAACAAACAAAATATTCAGTTTTACAATATTAGTATAGATATAGATATATATATCATAAACAGAGGACAATTGAAAAAGTTTGTCATCTCGAGGAGTTCCTATAGCCACCTTCCAACTCCATCTTCAGACCCACGACCCATCCCCCATGTAGAACCAAAAAGTGTGCTAAGGCAAAATAAATGAGACCTAACTCGATAGGTTTATCATGTTTAATTTAGAAGTTCCTGTGGTCATCTTCCCCCTTCATCATCAGACCAGCTCCATGGTACCATCCAAACTAAACTTGTGTGCATAATTTCAGGTCAATCGGATACCAACAAATGGTTGAAAATGGTTTGCTAGTTTTGACGAACAACTTAATTACATACGAACACCCATCCTCGTATACGAACAGTGCAAGTTAAATAAAAGGTTTAAAAAAAATTATAAAAAAGACCCGGCTTCATTAAAAAGACCGAAACAAGTTTGATAGCAGGCGGGACCCATTAATTTTTGTTTCGGTTTATGATTTGCAAATGGGTCCCGCCTGCTATCAAACTTGTTTCGGTCTATTTAGGGAAGCCGGCTTTTTAAATTAATATTTTTTTAAATAATTTTTAGTTATTACATACACCTTTGAAGCTAAAATCCATCGAGCTGTTCAGGCTGCAGAGCGTGCCAAAAATCCGCCATTTTGCTTTTTGGAATTTTAATATACCCAGTGTCACTCTCACAGTAAATACGAATCTAACGACATCTCTCAAGCTAAAATCCATCGAGCCGTTCAGGCTGCAGAGCGCGCCAAACAATTACACATACGTACTCTCGAGGCGAGGACGCCGCAGACTCATCTACGCCCGGGACTACCGACCTCCATGATCGGGGCCTGAGGACGGCAGGTGGCCGACTCGCCGTCCTTACAGAAGCAGGCCGTGGCGGAGGCGTGTCGTGTGTGCCCTACACACGCCTGCCAACTTACCGACGCGGGATAAAACCCGACCCCATCAGGCGAGGCCGCGGTGGCGGCCAAAGTCCGCCGGTAACCCTGGGGTTATCCTTTCGAGGGCTTACCCGGGGTGCACGGCAATGGACATTTGGGGAGGACACCGTGTGGTTTGGTGGAAACGACTAAAACCGCACGTCGTCTCGGGTCTACAGACGCGGGGTGTAAGGTGCCCATAAAGCATTTCGCTCGCACCCCAAGTGAACCTGGGCCATCTTCGGTTTCGAGATGGCCCCCTCGGGTGTTTAGTTGTACCTTTTTTTAAAATTTTCGTGCGGAAATCCCCTCGAATACACCCCGCCAGCCAGCGGGGGCGGTTATGTCGAGCTTGAACCGACTAAAACCGCACGCCGTCTCGGGTCTACAGACGCCGGGGTGTAAAGCATTTCACTCGCACCCCGACTGTTCCTGAACCTTTCTCGAAACCGAAAATGGCCCCCTCAGGTGTTTAGAAGTCGTTGCTAAACATCATCATATTATGTAGAGCACCTGCTTTCTCTAGAAGCCATCATATCAGCTTCAGATGATAAACTGTATGGATACAACGAAAGCTTGTTTCTAATGTTAAATGTTTATTTTACCTCTTCAGTTTGTGAAGTAGGTATTACTTGGCCGGTAAGGCCCATCATGGAGGATTGGCTAGAGACGGAAGCCTCTCGTACCGACTAACGCAGGTGATCTCCGGAAAGGGGTGCTTCGGGGACCACCTGCATCGGATCAGGAAGGAGCCAACGCCTGAGTGTCATCACTGCGACGCGAGCGAGGACTCAGGGCTGCACACGCTGGCAGACTGTCCGGCGTGGGAGGCGCCGAGGCGTGACCTCGTGGCAGCCATCGGGGTGGGAGTCCTCTCGCTCGGCAGCATGATTGCGGCAATGGTGCGGAGCGCGAGCGCGCCCGGGAGAGATTTAGAACTCTCCCGGCCCGCCGAGCCCGCAACTTGCTCGCCGCGCGTCGCAGGCGACTCAGGCGCCGGAGGTCGCTTAACGACCTCCGTCCTCCATGAGCGCAGGCCTGGGGGTGGCGGGTGAGGCCACCTGTCACCCCAGCAGAAGCAGGCCGGGACGGTGGGGCGACTAGCGCCCCTCCCCCAAACCGGGGTAAGACGGGGACACCGTGGTTCCCAAACCCGAGGGGCCCATCTCGAAACCGGAGATGGCCCAGGGTCAGTCGGGGTGCGAGGGATATGCTCTATGGGCAACCTTACACCCCGGCGTCTGTAGACCCGAGACGGCATGCGGTTTTAGTCGGTTCAAGCGCGACATAACCACCCCCACTGGCACGCGGGGGGGTATCCGAAGGGATTTCTGCACGAAAAAAAAAAACAAAAAAAAAAGGTACTTAGGGTCGCTTAACGACCTCCGTCCTCCATGACCGCAGGCCTGGGGGTGGCGGGTGAGGCCGCCTGTCTCCCCAGCAGAAGCAGGCCGGGACGGTGGGGCGACTAGCGCCCCTCCCCCAAACCGGGGCAAGACGGGGACACCGTGGTTCCCCAAACCCGAGGGGGCCATCTCGAAACCGGAGATGGCCCAGGGTCAGTCGGGGTACGAGGGATATGCTCTATGGGCAACCTTACACCCTGGCGTCTGTAGACCCGAGACGACGTGCGGTTTTAGTCGGTTCAAGCCCGACATAACCGCCCCCGCTGGCCAGTGGGGGGGTATCCGAAGGGATTTTAGCGCGAAAAAAAAAAAGGTACTTAGTTTGCAATACTTACGTGAAATGTAGATACTTGTCCCGGACGACTTACTATTTTTGGGGCAAGTCCACTCTTGAGTTGTAGTCCTACAACGGTTTCTTTTTTTTTTAAAGAAGTGGTAGAGTCAAGCAACAGTCATTTTGGCCATTGCATGAATGGGCCGACTCGACCGGGGAAGCACCACCCTCTCACAGAATATCGACGCCAAGTAACAGTATTTGAACTGTTGCGTTCCGTTTGGTGAGTGAGAGTGCCGTAGCCCAAACTCCTTTTCCATCCCCTCCCAAACTCCTTTCCCATCCCCTCCCAAACTCCTTTCCCATCCCCTTTCCTTTACAGGGTCGGCAGCGCGAGTGTGACGCCACTGTGTTGCATACGTCCATAGGCCGCAGTAACCGCTTCCCATCAGGCGGGCCGTGTGCTTGTCTGCCACCTTATGGTAAAATAAAATAAAAAAAAGTACTAGTAACAAAAAGTAAAGAAAAGCGTACGTACCGGACTGCAGAGTCGAGGGTCTCAAGTTCGATCTCCAGTTGCCCCCGGGCACACACCTCTGTCTTTTCGTAGTTATGTGTGTATTAAAAATGTTAATTATCGCTCGCTTAGTAATGTGCCCGGTAGATGGCAATAGGCTCGTCCGCTACTACATTGGTACGTTTTTTTTTTTTTCGTGCGGAACTAGTATTCCCGCAATTCCCTCCAGCTAAGATAAATTGCTTGTTTTAAGTGTGGGTTCACTTCGGTAGTGTAATGGCCAGGGTTCGAACCCGGGACCTCTCGATCGATTTCATAAATATCACAAAATACGTGAGTATGTAGAAGATAGATACTGAGAAGCAGAAGAGAGAGTGAGATAGTAAACTTGAAAACAGCTAAACCCATTTGGATAATGTATCTTTTGTTGTGTTCCTAATTGGCGGACAATGCTTTTCGCTAAAGAAGGCACGGGAATCTACGCCTCTGTGACAGGCGTAGCGGTAGCGCATTCGACTGCTACGACAGGGGGCGCGGGTTCGATTCCTGCTCAGTGCAAATATTTGTATGCATGAACATGTCTATTTGCATTGGTCTGGGTGTTTCTATGTATAATATGTGTGTATTTACAAAAAAAAGTATATAAGTATGTTTATCCGCATTGTGGAACCCATAACACAAGCTAGTTAAACTATGCTTACTTTGGGTCTAGAAACCGACATTCTACAATGTCATACAATATTTATTATTTATTTATATACTATTATAAAATTGAAAATTCGCTGTGTATGTACACATTGGAGTTATTAAAAAAAAAACTTGGGCTATGTTAAATGAACGATTCTGAAAACAATTTTTTTTTAATAACTGTTTATCTGCTTGTTCGCGACCAAAAAACTACTGAACGTATTTCGATGTGATTCTTACATTAGATAGGTCTTGGTCAGACTTAAAATATGCCATATGTTTGATTACAATCGGTTAAGTAAAACCGGAGATATGACCAAACAATAACCGCCCACGCGAAGCCAGTCTGCTCGTAAAATAGTTATTTCTTGGTCGATGGTATCATGACACGATCTTAATCTTGAACTAAAGTTACAAGCATAACCCCTCATAGCCCCATGCATTGTTTGAATAAACTTATCCAGTAATATTAGGTCGTTGTATATGAAATTGCCGTTTTTCTTGAAGAAATTGGAGGAAACCCAATCTCCAGTACTAACATTTTTGCATTTTTTTTAAACATAACATAACATAAACTCACGCCTATATCCCCGAAGGGGTAGGCAGAGGTGCTAGCACCCACATTTCGCCAGTTTATGTTTAGGTCCCAATGTAATAGGTGGCGAGCCTATTGCCATTAACCGGGCACTTATAAATACACACATAACTTCGAAAAGCTTCGAAAAGTCATTGGTGTGTGCCATGGTAAACCTGGGATCGAACCCGAGACCTCGTCTCAGCAGTCCATTACCCATACCACTAGGCTACCGCGGCTTCTTTTGCATTTTTTTAGGAATGACAAATCCAAATGTTATGTTTTTTTTTGGTGTATGAATGAGACAACATTAAGCTAACAAACAGCAACTTTTATTACATTTTTGAAAAGTGACAGCTGTTAAGTAATACGAAATTTATCATCAAAATGGATAGTATTTAGGAAGTACTGTTTTTGAAGATCGAATTAATTTATCAAGCGGCCAATAAAAACAAAATGTAATACAGAGTTCTAAAATCTTGAAATCAACTGTCAAACAAAATATAAATAATGGAAATAGCTATTAAGTTACAGGAATAACGAACTCATGAATTTGTTAGAAAATTTCGGCAATTTCAAACCTATCATAAATATATAAAGACGTATCTAAAAGTCATTGATATAAAGTGGTAACTTTGTAGGCATGCTATGTAGTTCTTTGTGCAAGGGAATCTCATTGGAACGCATCTCCGACATACTTAAGTTAACAGTGACATAAGTTAACAGTGCGTTTAATTTCTTTGCATTAATATTGCAAGTTCAAGCTTGTTTGTAATTTTCTTCAATAAATTTAGATCGGAAAAAGAGAACATCGAGGACGGGACTTGAACCCGCGACCAGCCCCTTACAGGGGGAATACTCGGAACAACTATACGTCTCGGGGAGACGCTGGAGCCATCTACCGTAATTCTTGCGAACTACGGAAACAATGAATGATGTGACAATCATTTTTAAATACCGTAATTTGATAACTCCGCCACATTAATTTAATGAAATGTTGAACTATTTCTTACTTTCTCTCTCTTCTGCTTACTTTTCCTATAGATTTAGTTCAGAAAAAGAGAACATCTAAGTCCCGTCCTAGATGGTCTCTTTTGCAAAAAGAGAACAACAAAAAAAAAAGTTAATTTTGCAAAAAGAGAACATCTAAGTCCCGTCCTAGATGGTCTCTTTTGCAAAAAGAGAACAACAAAAAAAAAAGTTAATTTTGCAAAAAGAGAACATCTAAGTCCCGTCCTAGATGGTCTCTTTTGCAAAAAGAGAACAACAAAAAAAAAAGTTAATTTTGCAAAAAGAGAACAACTAGGACGGGAATACATCTACAGGAAAAGTCAGCATAATAATTACTTCAAAATTTTCAGAATTACATTGAATTTTCTTCAAGTCATTGATTTTCAAATTCATGTTAATTTCGAAGTACCTTCTTTTTTTTGTGTGGAAATCCTTCTAGCGCTTCTCTGAGTCAATATGTGCAGTTTAGGATGACAGGTTTGCATTTGTGACGATGTTAGTAATAAAACTACGGAAATTCAACATATCAACTATATTTTATTCATAATTTGCATATAATTTATTACACGATAATTATATTTTACAGGACTTGACGTAAAAACATATACATTTTATATTATTATTACAATAGTTATGACAAATAAACAGTACTAGTTTAGTTTTCTTATTATATCTAATATATTGTAACGCAGTCACCAAAATATTATCTGTGAGGAGAAATATTCAGGGTATGTATCTAAAGCGTGAATAACAGGGAAAAGGCGAGCTTAATGCGAGCTAGAGCGCGCTTCAGGCATGCAAGAGACATACTATCGCAACAAATTAAGCCTTAAGCTCACTTTCGTTCGCTACGCTGCTAGCATGTCTTCATCACGCCTTTTCTGTTCTATTTACGAAGCATCGCTTTTATTAAATTTGGTATGAAAACGTTTTGAAGCGCAGGCGTCCGTGACATGCTTTAAGATTGCCTTAAGCTCACTTTATGCCTCCTGCCTTTTCAGTATAATTGACGCCTAAATTAGACAAAGTAATTATTTTCATTACTTTACTTTAATTTTAACGAATTTCACCATTCATGCCCTGTGCTAAACTGAAAATAGTATGTTTAACACAAATTTGTACGCAATTTGCACGAAATTTAAAATAGACAGTAGTGCCCTTAAACTTTGACAGGCGCAGCCGCCTGTCACCCTAGCAGAAGCAGGCCGAGGCGCGGCGGTGCGATGTGTGCCCACCATCTTTCCGGGGGCAAGGACGGGGACACCGTGGGTCCAAATCCGTGGGAGTCATCTCGAAACCGGAGATGGCCCTTGCGAGGGAAATACCTTATCACCTTACACCCCGTGAAGACCCGAGACGGTGTGCGGTTTTAGTCGGTTGGAATTCGACATAACTGCCCCCGTGGGCGGGCGGGAGAGTATCCGGGGTGATTTCGACATGAAAAAAAAGTTCCTTTAAACTTTGTTTAGTATAAAAACTGTTTTTTTTATACCACTAAGGTGGCAGACAAACACACGGCCCACCTGATTTGAAGCGGTTATGGACGTGTGCAACACTAGTGGCGTCACACTCGCGCTGCCGACCCTGTAAAGGAAAGGGGATGGGAAAGGAGTTTGGGTGGGAGATGGGAAAGGAGTTTGGGAGGGGATGGGAAAGGAGTTTGGGAGGGGATGGGAACGGAGTTTGGGAGGGGATGGGAAAGGAGTTTGGGCTCCGGCACTCTCACTCACCAAACGGAACGCAACAGTCCAAATACTGTTACTTGGCGTCGATATTCTGTGAGAGGGTGGTGCTACCCCGGTCGAGTCGGCCCATTCATGCAACGGCCAAAATGACTGTTGCTTGACTCTACCACTCCTTGGTGTCGCCAAACTCTCACATATTATGAACCAATTATAGCTATCATACAAAACAGTGACGTGGTTCTACTATTATTATAAATGTGGTAGTTTGTGAAGATATTTGGATATTTTTACTCAATCACGTTTAAACGGCTGATCGAATCTGGCGGAAATTTGGTACAGGAATGATGATATTGTCGGAAGTTTACGCGAATATTACACATTGAAATAAAACTATTTTTAACGGATTCTATCGCTATTTATTTGATATTATTTTGATATTTCAGCAGCCATGGTCACGAGGAGACTAAAGACGGTGTTCCGTGAAGCTATTGAAATTAAAAAAACATCTTAAGTGTGTTAAAGAAGATGGTTGGAATGTACCACTAGCTTGGGACCCATGGAAATTAATGGAATTAATTAAGTGAATGACTGGGATTCACTTAATTAATTCCAAGAAAAATCAAAATACAACAAGACTTCATGACACTGTGACCTCATTCTGCGTAAATACATAAGTAAAACCAACAATGCAGCATAGCTCTACCTTAAGATAACTTACACTTCAAACTATAGGAAAACTACCATCTTCAGTCTCCCCGTGACCATGGCTGCTGAAATGCAACCGAATTGTCTGGTTCAATGTGAATAATAAAACAACATCAAATAAATCGCGATACAATCCGTTAAAAATAGTTTTATTTCAACAGGAATAATGGTCTGGAATAATACTTTGCTAGTTTTTATCTCCGGAATAGGTTCTTATGGGTTGCGGGAACGGGATCAGAGTTCCATACGGGTGGAGCCCTGGGCAACGACTAGTTGGTAATGATTGTTATCAGAGACAAGCTTTAAAGTAAAAAATGACAGTTAGTAGCTGATAAAGTCTTTTGTTGAATATCTTTACAGCATTGGGGCACATAAGCGATATCTGTGGACCAATTCGACAGAATTTTATTTAATTTCATACAAATTTGCATGTGCAGTGAAAAAGTAGTATTTTTTTTTAGAGGCTTTTTGTCCCTTTTAATCGTATTTTAGATTTTATTGCTACAAAGGTACTCATTTCTTTCTGTTTGTATTGATCTATGACAGAGGTACTACCAGATGTGAATTCTGTAAGAAAGATTCTTGTATTCATGTTTATATAATATTTTATGTTATTATTAAACAATGTGATTCATGTACCTGTGGAAATTAAAGATTTTATACAAAAAATTATAAATATTTCGTATGGTTTTTAATTTGAGCTCAAATATATTTTTGTTATATAGATGACCTCTTTAGACTTTTACAATATTTTATGCAAAATTTTCAAAATTGTAACATAATGCTTTTATTACTTTCAAAATTAAAACACCACCGACAAAAATTTATAGCTAAGAACCATATCAATCAAGTGGGCTTTCGAACAAAAAAATCCATATCAAAATCGGTTCATCCCTAAGGGAGCTACGATGCCACAGACAGACACACACACATACACGTCAAACTTAAAACAAAATAGCCTTGTGATAACGGTATGTTTTCACTAAATTCATAAATATTTTTAGTTATTTTAAGTAAGTAATTTTAAGTTATTTATAATTACAGATTTTATAAAATAACTCACTAATTTGTATTTTAGTAACTTAAATCAATAATACTGTTTAGAAAGATGCCAGTTTTGTTATTATTTTACAAATACATAAATAAATAAAATTAAAATTAAATAATAAGTAATTTAATAGTAAGTATAATACCGACAAACGTTACATTTTTGACATTGACATTAAAGTAAACAAATAAATTCGTTCTGTCTGTAGAGATTAAAGTAAATAATAGCTAATCTTATTATTTCGTAAATTACTAAGGTTTTATACTTATTTGGCGTTTATTATTAGGAAAAGTCAATAAAATAGGTTTGTAAATAAAAAATTATAATGCAAGGTAAAAAAGTAAGTTATTTAAAAGTTACATTTTTGAGAACCTTGAATGCGACCGGGTCTAACGTAATGATGATTATGGTGAGTGCCCGCGAGATTCTTAAACACGTAAAACTAAATAAGTCCGGTTATATAGTGATATGAAAGTATTATTTAAATGACTTTTAGTAACAATAAACGCTGACAACGTTATTATATTGCTAATTTTGGCCTGCATCAGTCCTTACAAAATTTATTTTGTAAGTGTAATCTAAAATACTAGTAACATAAGCATTTTAATTGTTGTTGTAGCATTTGCATAAAACTAATCACTGAATATGTTGTTAAGTGACACTCTGTGCAAACGAAGTGGTAACAGGAAGCGAGTTGTAGCAAGCGGCTTATGTTCTGTTAAAGTTTAAGTGACCTATGTTACTCGGTTCTCTGTACATTGTGATTAGGGAAGGGATTTATCCAGTCTGAACTTAGAGCGATGAATTGGCACAGATTTAGAACCAACCAAGTTGTACATTCAGATCGGTAGCGTACGACATATCGGGCTGTAAGAATTTTCCCTAAAAAAGGTGATTTTTTAAGGAAAATTTGGGTGACAGAAAAGTTGAATAACCAACCGGTCAGAAGAGTTGGCGATTTCTTCTTCTAAGAAGATCAGCTGTCGATCAATGGTAGCAAAGACATCCTAGGACTGGAGGGTGTTACGACCTATGGGTATGCAGTCACCTCTTCCGGGAATAGATCTGCTTTGCCTAATTTTTACCTTCAGTGAGGTAATACAAGAAGTTTTCCACAAAGAAAAGGGTAATTTTTAAACATTACTAAACAGGGTGAATAATAAAAATCTTAATTGCTACAATCACTTCAAATAAATTTAACACTTAGCAAGTATTGTAATGATTCTTCGTTACAATATTTGCTAAGTTTATTATAGCGACATTATCATAGATTGCATACTACTATTAACGTTATTATTTACATTAATAATTATTATTTAACAGTAAATGTAGTAATGTACACTATTCTTGACTAGCATGATTAACTATAAACTTACACTAACGACTATAGTATACTTTCTGCCAAACCCTCTAGTGACAGGTTTGAAATAAAAATGATGACAATAATATTGCAATGATTTCTATGTAGGTATACGACTAGAGCCAGGCCGGGGCGGCGGTACTATGTGCGCCCCTCCCCCCCCCTTTCCGGGGCAAGATGGGGACACCGTGGTTCCCAAACCCGTGGGGGCCATCTCGGAACCGGAAATGGGCCTAGGTCAGTCGGGGTGCTAGAGAAATGCCTAATGGGCCCACCTTACACCCCGGCGTCTGAAGACCCGAGACGGCGTGCGTTTTTAGTCGGTTCAAGCCCGACATAACCACCCCCGCTAGCCGGCGGGAGGGTATCCGAAGGGATTTCCGCACGAAAAAAGTTAAACTACTTGAAAAGTGTTTAGAACAAAAATTGTGTTGCGGTTCAGGGGTCAGGTGGTAATAGCGAAGAGGTATGGGACACGGAGTCTAGTCATGGATCACTTTAAAAAAAAAGATACCTTCACAAATAGGGGACAGCTGATGACAGCTTCAAGAAGATGATTATTAATTGATCGCAATAGCTCCATCCAGTCAGTATACTGTATAGAATTCATTTTATATATGGATGTTTTTTTAATGGCAAAACTTTATACTGGACGTTTATTCTAAATATTGTAGAAAAATAAAAAATACTGTCCAATTTTGTGACTGAAAAATCATTAAGATAGTATTGAATTTATTTTTTATAAAAACTAACAATTATAAAACGTAAAAATTAATCTATTCTCATACCACGTACGGCCTAAACATATCCAATGGCCTACCACCATCTTGATTCATGACTACTAAACCGCGCCTGTTTTCCATATTCGAATTAAAATTCGCGGCAGCCATAGCCCTTTCCCGCTCTAATGCAATAATTCTATCCCTGTCTAACATCGGTTTGACAGCTGTCAAATCACCCGCCATTTGCGTTTGTTTTTCCTGTTCGGTTGGAATCTCTTTAATTTTTTTTTCTTCAGTTTGAGGTGTGTCCTTATTTTTCGAGTCTTGTTGCGCCTTTTTTGATCGCTTCCACTTCATTCTTCTGTTTTGGAACCATATTTTTACCTGTGGACAAATATATGATTATTTTGGGCTGAAACCGGAGTTGAATATTGGACGTAGAGAGGGTTTAATGACCTTGTGCCTCTCGTGATTAGAAATTGCTGCATGAATGGATATATAGTAATTTATTACCAAATCTTCGTCCCTCGCTACCTATATTTGTTAATATGTTTAACCCCAAGCAACCTACTAGATATCCAAACAAGTGTAAAATACATAATTCTTAGATTCCCCTCACATCTCGAGGGTGCAAGATTAATCTTTAAACCCGCGTAAACCCAAGTGATACTCGGAACAATCGGGTAACCCCAGTCCGTAACATTTATGAGAACAACCTCTGTAATCTTAACATTTGTAACGCCCTGACAGGTGTTGGCGCCAAAACAAATGTCAAAATTAGGTCGGTTTTAGGGTTGACATTACAAATATATCATGTTTTGAGTTAGGTTAAAATTTAAGTATAGGGACATAACGAATTTATATAGGAGCTATTTTATTAATTTATTGATTAGAATCGAATATAACTCGATCCTGTACATTGATAAAATGTAAATATTTAATTTCACTGCTGGAATTTAAACAGACGTAATGCCTATATTGGATTTTGGCAATGTGGAATGTGAAAATTTTTTGTAGAGCAAAATTGCAATTTTCTGAAATATCTAAACCAATATATATAGATCTGTCCTTGTTCAGGTTATAAAGTTATCTCTCTGAAATAAATTAAGCGCGATCTATGCGTATTCCAATAAAGTATATATATATACTCGTATATAAAAGAAAAATTTACACTAAGTTTGGTGTAAGACGCATTTCAAATCGCTCTCCTGTAAAGTAGAGATTTTGCAGAAGTATCTTTATTCGATGGAAGAGGACGAGCTGTCTGGGCTTGGTAACTTTTATCATTTAACTATATTATTAATTAATAGTACCTAATTTTGCGGAAATCCCTTCGGATACCCCCCCGCCGGCCAGCGGGGGCGGTTATGTCGGGCTTGCACCGACTAAAACCGCACGCCGTCTCGGGTCTTCAGACGCCGGGGTGTAAGGTTACCCATAGAGCATATCCCTCGCACCCCGACTGACCCTGGGCCATCTCACCACTAACAGCATCGCTCATCCTGTCTCCTCTGAAAGCAGAGGAGTACGGAGAGCGATGTGTTCCCGCCACGTTGGGTATTGGCCGACGATCAATGCCAACCCTATGAAGGGGTGAAGGGGAAGCCATTGACCGCCGCCCAGGGTGTACCGGCCGCTCCGATTCCGTTCCCCCCGGACTGCAGCGGGATCGGAATCGGAGCGACACTCGAGGAGGTTACCCAACACACACCCCTAATTAATAGTACCTATGGATGGATTCGAGCCTCGTTATCTATTTAATTAATAACAGTAATAAATACAAGCAATATTTGCATAATGATAGCCAGCTGATTATGTATTGAAATAGAACTAATTTCGAGGATGGTTTTGTTATGGTTTATTAAGGAAATTGTAATTATTTTATTAGTTTAGATATGAGATGACGCTACAATCGTTGTGTATAGAAGAGACAAGCAATAATTAAATTAAAAAATACATAGTTGTTTGTAGTGGTTGTCAACCTTAGTTCGGCCCGTCTGAGCTAAATTGAGTAAATGTGGTAAATTTGGTTTCAGAAGACATTGGTCATGTTCCGTCTGCTATCTTATTAAATCTGTGTAAAAAACATGATTGCTGTTTTTTTACTCCGCCATATGAGTTTAAAACTTAAGCAGGTATTATTTGGAAGGACGCAAGAATATATTGAAATAAAACTATTTTTAACTAATTTCATCGCAATTTATTTGTGTAATTTGTATTTTATTATTTACAAATAACAAATAATTCACGATTAAATCTTTTAAAAATAGTTTACTTTCAAAATTTGTTGCGAGAGAAGCTCTGAAAGAGTTAAGCAGTAAAAATCGGACTAGCAATTGAGGAATTATCACCGTTAGAAAAAGTCCTGGTGAAATTGCGACTAAGCTGTTCAAGCCATTGCGGTGAAACCTACTATGCACTACGTGCATTTCGCAAAAGATTCGCAAGAAATTCAACTGGTGGTAGAAATTTGATGACACAAATTTGTCACAAAATTCGGCCGGGTGGGTACCACCGTGCACGATTGCGAAAAACCCTCCAAAGTAATCCAATTTCGGTTTGATTGCGTTCAGGGACCCCGGCGTCTGTAGACCCGAGACGGCGTGCGGTTTTAGTCGGTTCAAGCCCGACATAACCGCCCCCGCTGGCACGCGGGGAGGGATTTCCGCACGATAAAAAAAAAAAAAAAAAAAAAGTGGTCAGCAAGTGCATAGACGGGCAGGGGATTTTGGTCGCAGCACTAGTGAGACCGGTGGGTGTCACGCGGTGCTGCGACGACAATCCTCTTCTGATGAGGCCGTCAAGCTGAGTGCCACCATTGTCGCAATGGTCGCCCATGTCGCATTGCCGCAATGGTGGCATTCAGCTTGACGCTGAGTGCCACCATTGCTGACACGGTACCTGTATGTAATGGTGACCCTCTTTCCTGAGACTTTACCTTCAGCTTACCATCAGGCGAGGTGAAGTCAAATTGACGTGTCCTAAATATAGAAAAAAAAAAAAAAAAAAAAAAGGGATTTCCGCACGAAAAAAAAAGGTACTCTAGCGCAGTGTCTTTGGTAGTAGCGTCGGGCTATACGGTAGAGGCGCGCCAATCAACCAATCATGGATTATATTAAACCAAGCAGTGGGGCAAAGGGCCCGCGTCATTGGATGAACATTGAACAGTCCTTTAATTGGTTTCGTGGTTGGTCTGTATAGAGCACATACGCGAATTTTCTGACGTTAGTTCACGAAGTCTGCCGTTATTCTAGTATCAATATCTCACCTGTGTTTCAGTAAGCATCAGACTGGTCGCAACCTCAAACCTCTTGGGTCTGGAGAGATATTTGTTCATCCTGAACTGCTTCTCCAATTCCAGCAGTTGCTGCGACGTAAAAGCGGTTCGAGGTCTTCTGGTTTTGCCTAGGAGAGCATGTGGAGCACCTGGTGGAAGAAAACAATTTGTTAATTTTTTTAAAGATTTAATGACTTTTTGGCGTTATACTACAGCGTTGGTTGCTACTTCAGAGGTCGCAGGTTCAATTCTCGCTCATCACAAATATTTGTATGCCTAAATATGTCTACTTATATCAGTATGGGTGTTCTTATGTATATTTTTATTACGAGTAATTACTCGCTTTTTCAAAAATATGAAAATAACCTATTCAAGAGAAAAGTGGTGCAAAAATCGTCACAAATAACACGGAATAGGCTGATTTTAGTGATTAAACTACTACAAGATAGCTATAGGAGTATACAATAAACTACCAATTCAATTTCGGGAATCAAGAATACACTAAAAACGGTACTTCTTATTTGGCTATGTGACAGATGTTTTTTTTCAATTGATGATTATTTCAATTCAAGGAATAGCATACATTTATAAAAAGGAGACTTCAGACATGTTATGACTTCATACCTTTTATAATTAGAAATTTTTCCTTTTTATAATAATAAAAATAAATATTCTACAACATTCTACTCAGCGCTTTGTGGACCCAACGTAAAACTACGCGTTTAACTAGCTTGTGTTATGTTTCCAGAATGCGGATATCTGACAATACTTATATACTTTTTTGTAAATACATATATATTATACATAGAAACACCCAGACCAATGCAAATAGACATATTCGACACGTATTGTTTCATCAAATAAAATCCACACTATCGAATACTAACTATTAAGATTCTAATGCAGAATAAAATATCACTAGGAACTTCCAAATATATGCTTTTGCATTTACTCTCTTCATCCATATTAATACTGCGACCCCAAAAAGAGCATACCAATAAACACAAACAAAATAATACGATTATCAAATAAAAAAAAACAACATGGTGGTTCGCGCCAAAACTTGACAGATGTGTCTATGACATTATCGTGTTGTGTCAACAACACCAAATGTTACCAGCGCACTGGTAATTGTTAATTATCATTTTTATAAGCTTAGCTCAGCTATACGGTTATGTAGATCCGATAAATTAGTTGTTAGGTTAAATAAATACGTTAAGTGGTGTGTTATATTGTTGATTGAAAACATTTTTCGATGATATTGATTGAACTGATAACGTAAATGTCGTGGAATTGTAGGTAGAAAGCCCGACATTACCACCCCCGCTGGCCGGCGGGGGGGTATCGGAAGGGATATCCGCACGAAACCTCTGGGTGCCTACAATTCATTCAACCTACTGTAGTCATTCCCATAATTACTTTCCCTATCTCTCTATCAATGAAATTAATAAACAAATAAAAAATGACAGAGAAAATAAATTATAAATTTATTATACGAGAACAAACATATTTGACAGGAAGACATCAAACATTATTTTTGACCGGAGTGACGCACAGGAAAGTCACGTTCGGCCTACACCAGTTAACTATTTATTTACCATTTCGACACTTGAGCACGAATTTATATTTACTCTGTGTACCTACATGTAGATCTTAATGCATTTATAAGTTAAAAAAAAGGCTGTATGGGAGTGTTGACTTTGTTCTTTGAATAATGTGGTAGGCTTTTTCATGGTTGAGCGACGGGAAACGATAATTTTATGAATGAATAATAAAGAATTAATAAAGTTTTAAAGAAGACGTCTATGTAGTTATTCTACTTGACAAATCTTTTAGGTTGTAGACAGAGGTGTAGAAGGCCTTACCAACATTTTTGAGGCCGACCTCACCTGTTAGTCGGTGCACCTGTTAAACAATGGACGAGACTCTGGCGCAGATTTTCAAATGAAATCATTTATTTGCTCACAAAAGAATATGGTTACATATTGGTGGTAGTTGACAATAAATCGTATCCTCATATTCGCCATTGCTCGCATGTGAGACTACATGTAGACATTTAACACTTTTAAAATGAATAATTCAAAATTCTTCATACCAAATTAATAGAAAAAAAAAAACAAAAAATGTCATGCAATGTCAATAATACTAAATAGATTATGTCAATAATAAATGTAAATGTCGATAAATATATCAATGTTATTATAAATTATCATCGTCACATTAATTATTATTATGTCTTAATTATCTGTATTATTTGCTATCATAATAATTACATCTCTCTCCTCTCAGGGTTGGGAGGTTAGAACCGAGTAACCAATCAAAAACAATAAGTGGAATTCGGGCTCCAAAGTGCAAGGAAAGAAGCTGCTTAAGTGCTCCAAAAGAACCTGTCTAGAAACAAAAGTTGTGTCACAGTCATAGTCCGGCAGTGGGGTGAGGGGTGCAAGGGCGTAGTAATAAAAGTACTTGTATTAAATAGAAAAACACGGCAAAATTTAATTACTTAAGTACGTACCTAAATCAATAAATTTTATAAAAAATTAAATAAATTCAGTCGTAATTTATGCAAATCGGATATTGCATAAATTACGACTGAATTTATTTAAATACGTCTATCAAATTTTCGCGCCTTTATATATGACAGTTAAACAAATTCAAAGTACAGAATCAACTAAACGCAAGTTTTTTTTGTTCTGTACTCGTATGTGTACATAGAAATCTTTGGTTTTGAGGTTTTAAGTAACTGGTATAACACAATATCATCTGGACGAAAGCTCGCAATTTGACAGTTTTCTACCCCTCACCACTCTCAAAGCAAGCTTGCTTACGAATAGCCAATGCAATCACAAGATTTACAAGAGAAATCTTCAAAAACAACCAGCTTTAAGGCAAGTAGATGGCATAAATCAATTGTCATATATTGCCTCCCCCTACTGCCAAACGCTGGGTATATTTATACGAAAAGTTTCGCTTAAGTATAGCGCAGACGACAGAGAAGTAACTCTACTTTATTTATTGGATGGAATGTGTGCATATGCTCACAGGCTTTGTGACTAATATACATGAAGAAGAATTAATTAGTAGAATATTTGCAAGGCTTCAATAAGACTTTGATACGCTACCCCAATCTATAAATCATTTTCAATCATTATTGAAGTGGATTTATTACATTTCTAACTGTTCCAATTTACTTCTGAATAATTTAGATGTGGGTTCCAAGATAATTTAATTTTCCCTGGGACTTCCCGAGTGTCATTACTCGATGTTTTTGTTGGTCACTGTTGATCCTGGTACACAGGAGTTACAGTAGAAGGAACGTGGGTGGGATTAGCCCTATCATTGTATCTTAGGTTCGATTTCTGTGTTACATGCTATTGAATATTTTGGTTAAAAAAATCTCATTAGCAGCAACAAGTCTGAAAACGTACCCGGTAGCTACCATAAGTATATACCCTAAAACGTAGCACCACCATTGTAGTTTGGTATTGAACTTTATATTGTCACGAATATTCAGTTCCCACTTTCTACATATTTCTGCTAAACTGACAACGCGTAATAGTTTTTCTCCTTACAATTTCTTAGGTCTAAACGTCTGCGCAGTTTATTCGGGGTTAAATAAATAATGACTGCATTCAAACACATCTCTTGCAATATTATTAAAGAGCGACATCTCAAACCCACACGAATTTTATTAATTAAATCCGTCGTTTCTGTTTTGTTCTGAACCATGGGATTCCTTTGCAGTTAAAAACGAGATATTCATTATGTATGTCAGAATTAAATGACGCTGACCAATAACCGGGTTCTACAAAGAACGTTAATTGTGAGTCACACAGAAGCTTTCGTAGGAACGGACCGCTGGCTGTGCTGATAAATCTCTTTGTATTATTATGAATGGGAATAATGCTTTTGTGCAATTAGTTTCTAATATACTGAGTAAATTATTTTTTTGTATTATAAATAATATACAGAACTTTTCTGAAGCAGAGCCACTTATCTAGTACAACGTCTCCCCATGAATTTATGTGTGTACCACCATGGATAAAAGTCGGATTGCTTCTTTTAATCTAATAGAGGTTTGCACAACATATGGGGGTTGGCTCCCGTTCTAACTACCGAGCAGTTTTTCTTAAAGACGCATTGGTAACAGATACATACAGCGTGTCGTATAACTATTATTGTATAAATTAGTTTAGATAATGCGGTTGGCTGTATGCGTTGTGCGTCTAATGAGCTGGCTGAATAATCAATGCGATCTTTGCCCTAGCTTACTTTAAACTGAACTATTTATGGGGGGGTTAAAAATGTTTAAGTTTATAATTTTTACCTCATTTTGTTGCATGCTAATATCAATTCATTTTTAATTTGAAATTTCAATTGTACGTACCTTCTTTTTTTTTTTGTGCAGAAATCCCTTCGGATACCCCCTCGCCGGCCAGCGGGGGCGGTTATGTCGGGCTTGAATCGACTAAAACCGCACGCCGTCTCGGGTCTACAGACCGGGGTGTAAGGTTACCCATAGAGCATATCCCTCGCACTCCGACTGACCCTGGGCCATTCGCAGTGTCTCCTCTAATAACAGCAGAGCGGTACCTGGAGCGACTACGCCCCCCCGCGGGCCTTGCAGGCCCGCCATACCCCGACCCCCTCGTGCAATGGGGTCAGCTGGCCCTGTAAAGGGCCGGTTGGTCAGACTCTTGGCCGTTGACGTTGACGCCAGCTTCTCCAGAGGAGCAATCAATGATGCGTCATCGCCCATCGTTGCCCAGGGTGCACCAAACTTGGAGGTCATCCAACCAGTCGCACCCCCAATTGTACGTACCTATATCATTTATGACTGAACTTAATTCTAATTATAAGTAGAACAAAATTTTTATAATATTTAATTTTAACAATATTGAAATAAAACTGTTTTTAACGGATTCTATCTGATGTTATTTTATTATTTACATTGAAACCCGACGTTTCGTTAAAAATAGTTTTATTTCAATGTGTGACGACATTCGCGTAAACTTCCGACAATACCATTCAATAATATTTTTATAACATAAATAATTTTGACCGCAATGACCGCATCTTCACTGCATTCACTCTACTTTCATGATTTTTCTGCCATACCCATCTTTCCCTTCCCTACATTAATGTGGGGACTAGCACGCCGTTATGAACCGCCAGTCGTGCGTTCTTCGCGCTAAAATTTTATTTTTAAATGACCACAGACAACATAAGTTGCAAAGATCGCACAGAGTTTTCGGCCAATAATAGAAAAACAGTTTCTATATTAACTTATGATTTGACACTATCCGACAAATGGCATCTAATCGCAGAGTTCCGCAAGTCCGTCTACACAATGGTGTTAAGTCGCTCTGCCGAGCGCAAGCTTGCAATCAGCGTAATTTGATCAGAGCCCCTCAGTACGAGACTATCCTTTATATAAACACGGCATATTTAGGGTCTGTTATGTCATATTTGGTGTGAGTTTTCGTTTTATGTATCACCAGATTACAGTTACGAAATGTATGGAATATCACTACATAGTATAAAACAAAGACGCTTTCTCTGTCCCTATGTCCCTATGTATGCTTAAATCTTTGAAACTACGCAACGGATTTTGATGCAGTTTTTTGACGTGACAAATCGATGGAGCCGGCTGCACGCACGAAAAAACATTTATTTATTTATTTATTTATTCATACTTGCAACCATCATTACAGGATTACCTAATACAATGGCAGAAGGAAACTAAATAATAAATAAAAGCTTACAATAACAACAAAACTTAAACTAATTTGATACAGTTAACTGAGTAAACATAGCCTCCGTGAACTCACTACGCGTACAAGAAAACAAATCTGCCCTTTGAGATACCGTGTTGAGCACACGCAACGTTCGCGTCAGCGGCGCTAGCTGTAGTAGGTTGGTACGAGCACACGGCACCGAGAATAGTGGCGGTCGCCTCCGACGTCCTATGTACTCGTGCGGGACGCACAGAGAGGTCGTCCGCAGTACTGCCTGATTATCTATTAACCCCCTCAAGACTTAACGTTACCTCGTATGCCGTTACCTCGTAAGCGGCGTTACCTCGTAAGCGGCGTTACCTCGCTCTGGGCTTGAAGTGCAAGCGATGCGTCCGCGTGGACAGCTGCTATACATATTAATAGTTAGTATTTTCTTATGACGTTGTCACGTTCAACTATCGTCAGTAAACCGACTTTACAGACAACCGGTTTTTTAATAGAGTGATTGAAGAGGAAGGTTTATATATGTAATAACATCCATTGCACCCGTTCAAAGCCGGGGCGGGTCGCTAGTAAATTATATTTACCTCGTAGCTAGTGGCGTAGAGGCAGCTTTAAGCTGCTACAATTCTACGTTACGGGATGTGGGCTTCTATTCCCGCTTAGTGCAAATATTTGTATGCATTTTGGCCTAGGTGTTTCTATGTAGGTATTTACAAAAAAAAGTTTAAGTACTTATGTTTATCCGCTTTCAAGAACCCATATTTAAAAAAAAAGTGGGGATAGCCCAGTGGTGTACGTAACAGACTGCCGAGACGAGGTCTCGAGTTCGATCCCCAGTCGCCCCGGACACACTTCTCTGACTTGACTGACTTTTCGTAGTTATGTGTAAAAATGTTGATTATCGCTCGCTTAGTAATGTGAAAGGTAGATGGCAATAGGCTCGCCCCCTATCACATTGGGAACTAAACTCTGCCTACCTCCTTGGGGATATAGGCGTGAAGTTATGTTGTTATTTTAATTTTTTAAATAGAATATTAGTAACCGAAATTACTAATATTCCCCCTAACCCCTTCAGCTAAGCTTGTTTTAGGACTGAGTTCACCTCGGTAGTGTAATGGCCGAACCTGGGACCTCTCGATCGTAGGGCCAACTTCTTAACCATTAAGCTACCGACGCTTAAATAGAGATATACATTTATACTTAGTTTGAGTCCAGATTCTGAACACTTTTTGAAGGTAGTAGAGTCAAGCAACAGTCATTTTGGCCGTTGCATGAATGGGCCGACTCGACCGGGGAAGCACCACCCTCTCACAGAATATCGACGCCAAGTAACAGTATTTGAACTGTTGCGTTCCGTTTGGTGAGTGAGAGTGCCGGAGCCCAAACTCCTTTCCCATCCCCTTTCCTTTACAGGGTCGGCAGCGCGAGTGTGACGCCACTGGTGTTGCACACGTCCATAGGCCGCGGTAACCGCTTCCCATCAGGTGGGACGTGTGCTTGTCCGCCACCTTAGTGGTATAAAAAAAAAATTGGAACCCGGGGATGGATTGGTTTATCTTGACATTTACGGGAGCGACTGCCGTCTGAACCCGCAAACCTGGGAAAAAAGCTTGCGCCAGAGCCTCGTCCGTCAATCAGCAGGTGTACCAGGTTGCAGGTGAGGTTGGATACGCCTAAAAGTAGCCTATATATATTTCAGATTATAATTTACCTCTGCTAAATTTCATTCAGATCTGTTCAGGTGTTCTGGTATGAGTAACAAAAAGCATGTAGTTAATATTGTACAATATTACATATTGTAACATTGTATTGTAGTTAATATTGACAACCTCTGTGGTGTAGCGGTAGTGCGTTCGACTGCTAAGTCAGAGGTCGCGGGTTCGATTCCCGCTCAGTGCAGATATGTAAATTTGCATTGGTCTGGGTGTTTCTATGTATAATATGTATTTATTTACAAACTAAGTATGTTTATCCGCATTCTCGAACCCATATGACTAGCACTGCTTAGTTTGGGTCTAGATGGCGTTGTGTAATTTGTCCTAGAGTATTTATTTATTTATTAATGTAAAAAAATATGTACTTAGCGAATGACTGCTTACTCTTCGATATGATGACTCTGAAGCTCTTTTGGATGGCCGACTGCTTAAAAATTACACAAAAAAACACCCACACACACCCTTCATACATACATCATACACCCTTTTTTTTTTTTTTTCGTGCGGAAATCCCTTCGGATACCCCCCCGCCGGCCAGCGGGGCATATCGGGCTTGCACCGACTAAAACCGCACGCCGTCTCGGGTCTTCAGACGCCGGGGTGTAAGGTTACCCATAGAGCATATCCCTCGCACCCCGGCTGACCCTGGGCCATCTCACCACTAACAGCATCGCTCATCCTGTCTCCTCTGAAAGCAGAGGAGTACGGAGAGCGATGTGTTCCCGCCACGTTGGGTATTGGCCGACGATCAATGCCAACCGTATGAAGGGGTGAATGGGAAGCCATTGACCGCCGCCCAGGGTGTACCGGCCGCTCCGATTCCGTTCCCCCCGGACTGCAGCGGGATCGGAATCGGAGCGACACTCGAGGAGGTTACCCAACACACACCCCACATACATCATACACCCTCGCATACATACGTCCTCACACACCCCTACATACATAAACACACATACTTATGTTTATTACTAGGACGGTTACCAGCTTCGCAATCAACCCAAACTTAAGCGTAGCGAGATTTGCCTATCCAACAATAGGTCAACGTGACCGGTCGACTTTTTCCATTGATTTGGTTTTTCGGTGATTATTCCTCGATGGTAAGACCGATCTGGACATTCGACCTCTTACGACACCGTGGCAAATTTGGTCGAGATCGGTCAAACGGTCTCGGAGGAGTATCATTTGTTTGAAATGCAACTTTGAAACCAAAGACGCTTTGCTCGCCTTCGGCTCGCTACGCTTAATTATTTTAAGATGCTTGTAATTCTTTTAATTAGGTAGATTTCGATGAAATCGATCTACCTATA
Source organism: Cybosia mesomella (assembly GCA_946251805.1). NCBI lineage: Eukaryota > Metazoa > Arthropoda > Insecta > Lepidoptera > Erebidae > Cybosia > Cybosia mesomella. The sequence goes on along the minus strand of OX276417.1, from coordinate 12,124,981 downwards.
GGTTTCTTGACTACTGTCGAATTTAAAAAAAAATTCTTCATAGGAGGTCTAGTTATGACCCCCTGAGTCAGAAATGACCACTGGTCAAAAAGTTTATATCTATATATATATGTATGTATGGTTCCACTTCCCAAAATTTGCGGTACTCTCACGGTCGCATTTTTGCCCCGATCGCTTTCAAACTGCGGTCAAAAATTGCTCGGGTGTAAACTTAGTTTAAGTTCGTGAACGGGTGGAATCCGGCCTAAGGGGACGGTAGGGCCTCACTTTTTGTGAAATCAGTTTTTCCTCAAAATATCACGTTCTAATTTTATCCCATAGTATACATGAATACCAACAACTTTTAATTATAAACCTATAAGTTTAAAACTTTTTTTTTCGGGAAAAAAATCATAACTTCTAACCGGTGAACATTCTTGCGTCGGAAACATTTTTAACCGATAGGTCATTTTTAAGTCTAAAATAAATGTCTGAAAAGTTTTTCGCTAAAAGTTACCGTTTTCGAGAAAAAAAAATTAAACATGTTAATAAAATAATATTAATTGCTTCACGAAATCTACCTGTGCGTTCCCCCTGCGGGAACGGATTTTTTGTAATCTTATTGTTACTTGGGAGAGGGCGTTAATATCTGCGTCAGAGTTTATACTACTGTGGATATCATCGTTATATTGTACTGTATACAACTGTTATTTATCCTAAATAAAATGAATTTGGAAATATGTATAATATTAATAAAGAGTATTAATATTTATAATCGTTTAACAAATAAAGCACGTACAGGTTCCGAACCTGTTACAATCCCGTCTACAACCCTCGCGGTTGTTACCCCATGAGTGAAATTGCCATAACGGCACTAATAGGATCAATTCGGCACTATATTAGGGTCGACATTATACCCATATGACACCCTATTTCAACGGGCACTATAAACTTAATGGGTAACATTGAAATCGTATGTTATGGGGAATTGAGTGGTGGTTATGCGTTATGATAATAGGCTAGTGGCGCAGTGAGTGCGACTGTTGAGTGTAAGGTGCAAGGTTTGACTGTCAGAGACAAAAAGTTGTTAAGTCCACCCACGTTTTTTTTTTACGTGTGGAAACCACGGGCTCTACCAAATCAGTGCCAACGATGAGATGGGTGTGTTGGAATCGGACCGACTAAACCCACAGTGTCCTCCCCAAGTGTATTACCGGGCAACCCGGGTAAGCCCTCGAAAGGTTAACCCCAGGGTAACCGGCGGACTTTGGTCGTTTGGACCTCACCTGTGGGGTCGGGTTTGATCCCGCGTCGGTGAATTGGCAGGCGTGTGTAGGACACACATGATACGCCTCCGTCATGGCCAGCTTCTGTAAGGCCGGCGAGTCGGCCGACTGCCGTCCTCAGGCCCGAAGTCCACCCACGTTACAAGTAACGTGGGTGGACTTAACGAAGCCGAGAACCAAGGTTCTCGGCTTCGCATTGCCCGTTCATATTTATGTCTTAATGCTCGGCTCTTACGAGTCGTAATTTCATGATGTTATAGCCCATAACTATCCCTAAGTACTGGGTTATTGAAGGCGTAAATATTTTATCAAATCGTACAAGTACTTCCAGAGATTAGCGCGTTCAAACAAACAAACTTTTCAACTTTCTATTTGACTAGCTGCCTCCGCGAATTCACTCGTGACATACTTCGAAACCCCGTGGCACCTATTTAACCTACATGCCTGTCATTCATTAATAATTAATATTAATTAATTATACTAATTGGTTGACATATATGACTAATGCTCCGCTCCCCTGGATAGTAGTGTAATGATATATAGCCTAGCCTCGATAAATAGGATATCCGACACAAAAATATTTTTTCAATTCGAACCAGTAGTTCCTGAGAATAGCGCTTTCAACCAAGCTCCAGCTTTTTAATATTAATAAAGTACAGAAGATTAGTATATGTATAGATATTCAGTGTGTGTATTTGTACTATGAATTGAATCCGCGACCTCCGACGTAGCAGTCGATTGCGCTACTGCCCCACCACATAGGTCGTCATATGGTATGAGGGTTTGTCACCCGTCTAGCTAGTTTTAAGAATGGGCACACGACGGATGTGTACCCACTGGGATCACGTCCCCACTCTCCTCTATCTCTTAGCCTACATTATTTATCGCTTGTACTAATTTATCAGTTGGTTAAGCAATTACTGACCCCCATACAAAATAAGCGTTAAAATAAATACAATTAATTGTAACATTCTAATCATATGCCATTTTCCCCTATAAACTCTTTGTTTATCAATAACCAACCTTATTTCTAATGTGACAACATTTAATTCACCTTGACATCTAATTTTGACATTTGGGACCATCGCTTTAATGAAAAGTCAGTCTTAAAATAGACAGATAAGTTGTATTTTTGATTGTAAGGGTGAGTTAGTCTGTAGGGATTAAAAAGTCGAAGGGTGACCAATTTGTTCTTTTGTAAAGTTTGTTTGTCGTGTCAACTAGGACCATTTTAAAAGATTGGTTCTAATTGTTATTGCAGATTAAATTGTAATGTATTTTACATGTATATTGCTAATTAGTACCCTTAAGTACTTTATTATAATAACTAGAAATTCAGTGCAGGGTGCGACTGAAATAAATTGAGCTGACCAAGCAGGACTCTTACTTGAAAAATAAGGCATCTTACTACAGTCGCGCGCATAGCTAAGGCCACGCGCTCGTAAAACTGTTTTTCGATGATTATTCCTCAATGGTACATTGTATTTGAACAGTCTAAACAATCAGCGGTGTCTACACTATCACCATGGCAAATTTGGTCAAGATCGGTATTGTGGTTCCGGAGGAGTACAGTCTCGACCAAACGGCTTAGCCACGTATAAGAAATAAATAAATATTATAGAACATATTACACAACGCCATCTAGACCTAACCTAAGCAGAGCTTGTCATATGGGTTCTAGAATGCGGATAAAAATACTTAGATACTTTTTATTACTGTACGTATGTTAGTTCGGGTCACATTTTACAACTAAATTTTGAAGTAGTTATCTTCAACCGATTGAGATGACATTTTGCGTAAGTAAGATGGCTATCAGAACTCCTAAACTAAACATGATAAACGTAGCGAGTATAGGCTCATTTGTTTTGTCTTCGTTAACACTGATGTTACATGATATCCAAGGTCTGAAGATGGGCCTGTGGGCAAACTTACACCCTGGCGTCTGTAGACCCGAGACGGCGTGCGGTTTTAGTCGGTTCAAGCCCGACATAACCGCCCCCGCTGGCCCGCGGGGGGGTATGCGAAGGGATTTCCGCACGAAAAAAAAAAAAAAAGGTACGGTAGGCCCTGTAAATTAGTGGCTTAAGTGCTAGTACCTTGAAGTTGGGGCCCCACGTTGGGCGCCAACTGTAACGTAGTGGATTAGGTGCCAGTATTTTGGGGTTGGCAGGTGAGGCCGTGTCACCCCAGCAGAAGCAGGCCGGGACGGTGGGGAACCAGCGCCCCTCCCCCAAACCGTGGCAAGACGGGGACACCATGGTTCCCAAACCCGAGGGGCCCATCTCGAAACCGGAGATGGCCCAGGGTCAGTCGAGGTGCGAGGGATATGCTCTATGGGCAACCTTACACCCCGGCGTATGTAGACCCGAGACGGCGTGCGGTTTTAGTCGGTTCATGCCCGACATAACCGCCCCCGCTGGCCGGCGGGGGGTATCCGAAGGGATTACCGCACGAAAAAAAAAGAAAAAAAAAGGTGCCAGTATCTTTTTTTTTCTTTTTTTTTTCTTGCCGAAATCCCTGCCGGCTAGCGGTGGTGATTATGTCGGGCTTGAACGCCTCGGCACGCCGTCTCGGGTCTGACCTCTGACTTCGCAGTCGAAAACTCTACCGTTACGACATAGAGGTGATCGAATACTGATAAGCGTCGGTAGCTTAGTGATTAAGGAGTCGGCCTCACGATCGAAAAGTCCCGGGTTCAAATTTGTTTCATTACACTCCTAACACAAGCAATTTAGCTTGGCTGGAGGAGTTAACTGGAATAGTTGTAATCATTAATATCAGTCTTTTTCATCCGCACGCTCGCACCCTGGAGTCTCGAGGACGCTCTCCGCCTCCTTCTTTTATTATTTATATCTTTGACTTTTATGGGACTACCGTCTGATCACCTGAACCATGGAGGAAAGCCTGTACCAGAGCCTCGACGGTAATCAGCAGGAATACCATTTAGCAGGTGAGGTTGGCTCGGATGCCGAAGAGTTTGAGAGAGCCCCATATACACCCAATTAGAAATTTTTGAAGTAAAAACTTCTTTAGCGGCGTTGTGCACTTTTTTTGTAATGGGTAAAAAAGGTTGAACTCGCGTCAGTAAACACGTGACCTGGTCGTAAGACAACAAATATAGAAGCACTAATTTCACACTGTACTTAACAACCTTGGTGGCGCGTTCGTCTAACGAGTGGTCGTTGATTTCGTCAAGATTGAGATCAATTCCGACCGAGGCCCAAGAAACACTTTTTGTCATCATATAACTTTTTGTAAGATTTATTCTTTTTTGTGCCATAAATCTATTGATCCAAAATGGAAATTAAACAAAGTGCATAGTGTAAAATGAAAAAAGTGACGAAGAAAATGAGTGAGTACTTTATAAATATATTGGCGATGATGGTTCTGGTAATAATGACGGTGAAAAATTCGTTGAAATTATGGATGGAAGTTGATTTTTCTGAGAGATAAACTTTTTAATGTAAAATAATTGTAATAGTTCTAAATTGTTAAATTTTTAATGTAATATGTATGGTCATGTTTGTGTATGATAGCGCAATAAATGAATATTGTATGTTACCACATAAATGACAGATTAATATACACATAAATATTAATTAAAGCAATTCGTGCAAAATTATTCCTTAACCATTCCATAATATCAAAAGCGGCCAAGTGCGAGTCGGACTCGCCCATCAAGGGTTCCGTAGCAGCAAGTAACATAATAATATTTTTTTTAGTTTTTGTATTTGAGTATATGAAAGGTAAATTGCGGTTTACGAGTTATGAAGTATTCAAAGAAACTACTTACTAGATTCGTTCAAACCAAATATCGGTGGGAGTTCACATGGTAATGTACATCATATATTTTTTAGTTTTGCCATTCTCTTATTTTAGAAGTTACAGGAGGGGGGGGACACATTTTACCACTTTGGAAGTGCCTCTCGCGCAAACTATTCAGTTTAGAGAAAAATGATATTAGAAACCTCAATGTCATTTTTGAAGACCTATCCATAGATACCACATACGTATGGGTTTGATGAAAAAAAAAAATTACATAGAACCCCCCCCCCCAAATTTATTGTTTTTTTCTATTTTTGTGTGAAAATCTTAATGCGGTTCACAAAATACATCTACTTACCAAGTTTCAACAGCATAGTTCTTATAGTTTCGAAAAAAAGGGGGTGTGACATACGGACGGACAGACAGACATGACGTATCTGTAAGGGTTCCGTTTTTTGCCATTTGGCAACGGAACCTTAAAAAAACGCACAACGTTAATATTCAAGTTTTCACTTCTGCCGGCACTCCCGGAGTGCAACCCGTCGTTTTTTTTTAGTCGTGTCCCCCGTTTAGTCAGACCCGCGATATTACTAATAGATCATGACCAGAACAATGACAATGGCTTTTTGCGATGTAATTTTCTTTGTAAAAAAATCTAGATTCAAACATGTTGGTTACGTGAATAAAGTCGCGGGTGGAAGATTGTATACCCGTATTATATAGAAGAAAGAGCTCACGGTGAATTGGAGTAAGGGGTGGGTTGTGGGCGGGGTTTCGTCACGCATGCGTCGTAGCGGTTTAGGCAAATGCCTACAATCGAGCCTTTTGAAAAGTTCAATTTGACTGTCAAAGTTACAAATGTCACATACGTGGAAACGTTAATTTAAAACCTTATTTTAATATTTATAGCTTTATTTATTTTAGTATGTTTAATACTTATTTCTTTATTTAATTTTCACGCCTACCCCTTCAGGGATACAGGCGTGAAGTTATGTTATGTAAATTTTTATTTTCTAAGTCAAATCAAGGGTCATAGACAAAGTGACATTTTACTAGTTGAAAGGGTGTTACTATTATAGAATTGTAAATTAGTAGTGTCTGTACGCTGGACACATAAAACTAAGACGGTTACCAGCTTCGCAATCAACCCAAACTTAAGCGTAGCGAGATTTGCCTATCCAACAATAGGTTAAGGTGACGGGTCGACTTCTTCCATTGATTTGGTTTTACGGTGATTATTCCTCGATGGTAAGACCGATCTGGACATTCGACCCCTTACGACACTCAGTAATGTCTACTTGATCACCGTGGCAAATTTGGTCGAGATCGGTCAAACGGTCTCGGAGGAGTATCATTTCTTTGAAATGCAACTTTGAAACCAAAGACACTTCGCTCGCCTTCGGCTCGTTACGCTTAATAAATTGGGTTTTGTTAAATGGACGATTATGAACCCAATAATATAAAATAATTTCAGTGGTAGAAAAGCAAAAATATACAAGGTTTATTTTTACCTTTAACGGGACCGACTGGCGCCCAACACTAAGAGAAAAGTCTGAGTTAGAGCCTCGTCTGTCAATCAGATCAGTCAGAGAGTCAGATCACACCGGCTTGCATCATCATACCGAGGTTGGTTTGGGCCACACATACACCCTGGTATTTTAATATCTGCCAAAAAACTATTAGAAGGGTTAAACCTCATGTCCGTTTACTCAAAAAGCTTGCAAGGTAAAACACAGTAAATGTGATTGTACGGCGGTCTTTTGTTAGTGTTGTGACTAACATCACTTATTATATTTATCGATATTTTTTTGTCAAACACACTTCGAAAAACTAGTAATTCAATCTCGGTACCACACCGTTAGCATGAGTTATAGATCTATATCCTAAGAAATATAGCGAAGGTGGTGGTAGAAATTTGATGACACAAATTTGTTACAAAATTCGTCGCAGGCGACTCAGGCGCCGGAGGTCGCTTAACGACCTCCGTCCTCCATGAGCGCAGGCCTGGGGGTGGCAGGTGAGGCCGCCTGTCACCCCAGCAGAAGCAGGTCGGGACGGTGGGGCGACTAGCGCCCCTCCCCCAAACCGGGGCAAGACGGGGACACCGAGGTTCCCAAACCCGAGGGGGCCATCTCGAAACCGGAGATGGCCCAGGGTCAGTCGGGGTGCGAGGGATATGCTCTATGGGCAACCTTACACCCCGGCGTCTGCAGACCCGAGACGGCGTGCGGTTTTAGTCGGTTCAAGCCCGACATAACCACCCCCGCTGGCCGGCGGGGGGGTATCCGAGGGGATTTCCGCACGAAAAAAAAAAAAAGGTACCACCGTGCACGATTGCGAAAAACCCTCCATAGTAATCCAATTTCAGTTTGATTGCGTTCAGGGGTCAGCAAGTGCATAGCCGGGTAGGGGGATTGTGGTCTCAGCACTAGTGGGACCAGTGGGTTTCACGCGGTGCTGCGACGACAATCCTCTTCTGATGAGGCCGTCAAGCTGAGTGCCACCATTGTTAACATGGTATGTGTATGTAATGGTGACCCTCTTTCCTGAGACTTTGCCTTCAGCTTACCATCAGGCGAGGTGAAGTCAAATTGACGTGTCCTAAATATATAAAAAAAAAAAAAAAAGGTATAGTAATTAAATTAAATTTTTATGCTAAAGAGAACATCTAGGACGGGACTTGAACCCGCGACCAGTCCCTTACAGGGCGAATGCTCTGACCAGCTGAGCCACCTAGACACGTCCCACATATTCGAAGATCTCCGATATATTATATACGTCTCAAGGCGACACTGGAGCCATCTACCGTAATTCTTGCGAACTACTGAAACAATGAATGACTATACAATTATTTCTGAAGATTATTTTTTGATTACTCCGCCACAATAATTCAATTAAATAAGGTACGGCAAGGTCTGTATAATAAGGTTGCCTGGAAGAGATCACTTTTAGTGATAAGGCCGCCCATTGTGCATTTAACTGTAAATGTTCCAAATTTGTATCAATAATGATTTTGGTGTACAATAAAGAATTACCTATTTAGCTATCTATCTAAATTTTTATAGGTAGAAGGTAAAATAATTTCATAAGATTAATTATTATTTACTACTACTACTACTAGACTACTATTGTGTTATTTTTCTGTAACAATTATTAGCGGTTATTCTCATTCTTTGTTTGATTTCAATGGCTTTGATCATTTTAAAGCATACTAAGATTTGTCTGAGAGATATTGTAAAGTGCGATCGAAAATAAGACTGGTTACTTTTTGTCCCGGCAATTGTTTCTTTAGTGATGTGATTAGTTATAACTTTCAACAGAGATCAGCAAGAAAGTTTGAAAAAAAGGTCAGTAACCAATCAATTTTCTTTTTGATTGATTTTATATTTTGTGACTGCACCGCACCATATGAATAAAATGAGTTTACTACAAAAGTTATGTAATTGATCAAAGTTACATTACCAAAAATTGGTTTAATGGAATGGACTCATACAAAAATTTAAATAAATATCCAAGTGGACCATAACCTACCTAAATCTCTACAAATCTTACACAGAAGACGCAAAAAAAAAAAAAAAATTTCTTTAAAAAAAAACAATCGACACTTTCACACCCCTATTGCATGGATCTAATTTGTTAAGGGCCGTCCCTTTGTTTACGGGAACAAATTGCCGCCGGATAATTGGCTTAAACTCCCCTACAGGATTATTGGGGGCTCAGTGATAGCGGAAAGCATGATTAAATATAATAAACGACTTATTCAATTGAAAATACATAGTTGATAGTACAGGAGTGTACGTATCCTCCTCTGTAGCGTTGGTAGAGCGTTCAACTGCTAAGTCAGAGGTCGCGGGTTTGAATCTCACTCACTGAAAATATTTGTAGGCATGAATATATTTATTTGCGTTGATTTGGTTAGGAAGATGTGTGTTTTTATAGAAAGAAAATGTATCTTTTTTTTTTTTTTTTTTTTCGTGCGGAAATCCCTTCGGATACCGCCCCCGCTGGAGAGCGTCTCCAGCGGGGGCGGTTATATCGGGCTTGCACCGACTAAAACCGCACGCCGTCTCGGGTCTTAAGACGCCGGGGTGTAAGGTTACTCATAGAGCATATCCCTCGCACCCCGACTGACCCTGGGCCATCTCCGGTTTCGAGATGGCCCCCTTACTTGCTCTCCACTGTGCCCTCTGCTAATCAGAGGGACACGTGGAAAGCTTCCGAACAGCCCTCAACAGGGCCGTCCTCGCCTCGGTCGGAGTTGGCCGTAGGCGGCAGCGTCTCTCCCGCCCTAGGAGAGGCGCTGCCGCCTCCGTTGCCCAGGGTGCACCGCGTGGAGGTCCCCAACCAAGCACCCCAGAAAGAAAATGTATCTAAGTTGTTTATACGCATTATAGGGCCTATATTACAAGTAAGAACGGCATGGAATATTTAGCTGTTGTCCGCGGACTCGCTGCGCCCACGTGGATGGCGGTTATCACGACCAACATAGCCTTTGTCCTTTCCCAAGACTTACGACTATTTTTGTCCAAAATTTCATCAAAATCATTTCAGATTATTGTGAAAGCGTGACCGTGGACATCCATTCGAACTGGCATTCCCTATTTTAACTCCAGACAGTTCGAAATTTCAAGAATGATCTAAGGCACACTTATTCATTATTAAGTGCCTATAAACAATACAAAGTTTAAGAACATCAAAAACGGACTAGACTACGGACAGCAGTGGACTAGAATAGGTTGATGATGATGATGATGATGATGATGAAAAACGGCGAACTTTTCAAAAAAAAAAAAAACAATCCTCTATCTGGACCCCCTCAACCTTTTTTTCACTATAAAAGGTTGATCGCAACCGATGCGGAACTTTTTGAGTTTTTCGTTTTTGAAGCGTACACAAACCAACTTAAAGTAAAGTATAAGTCATTTATTCGCGTCTGTTTGTTTCTCCTCAACTTCTTCTACGTATCGGTTTTACTGTGTCGCTAGCAACATCTAAATCGCTGTAGCTAACACTCCACATTTACCCATCAAGAAGTACTCGCTCACACTGCAACCGCGCACCTACGTACTTAATTACATTTGAGTGCCGTGTTGATTTTTAAATTAAGTTTACCTCGCCATTTAAAGATTTAATTATTTATTTTATATGCTACTTAATTAGAGGAATATGTGCTGGGGTTGTTTGCCAGGAGTTGTTAAGTAACAAGTGTTTTTGTTAAGTACAATTGTATTTGTGAAGCTGCGTAGTAATCAGAGTTCCTTGTGCTCAGGGATATTACGGAATTTTGTATTTCTGCAATTGATACCGTGAAAACCAAAATAAAAACGAAAGCACCAAAGCTCCCACTTTGAAGCCCGGTCTCCGTTTTTATACTCCTCCTTTCAATATTTTGGTTTTTATTACGGCTTTAACGCTCCAACCCAAAAAAAAACCGTTGTTCTTGGCTTGGGTTCCGAAGACCTTAGTGGAGCACCATACACCCTTCAATTGTGCGCGCGTATCTGCAATAGCGCGCTATGAAAATTGTGTAAAACGATTTTTTTTACACAATTAAATTTAGATCTAAACTAAGCCCCTCAACTGTAACCGCTTCCTAGCAGGTGGGCCGTGAACTTGTCTGCCACCTAAGTGGTATAAAAAAGGAAATTAAACTAATCTTAATGTATTAAAAAAAGTTAAAAAAACTGGGTCCGTTCGGCAGGGTGCCTAGGATGCAGACAGCATTCCCGACCTGAATTGCAATGGAAAGCCTTTGCGCGAGAAAACTGCCTGCACGGGGATCACCAGTTTCCTTCCTCATACGCTTGCTGAGTTCCACGAAAAGGAGACAGCAGGGAGCGCGCCACGACCCCGATATTGAGTAGAGTGAGACATCGTGAATCAGATTTTGAAAATTTTAAACAGTGATCATTCCTCCGTGGCAAGTCCGATTTTGAAAATTCTTTTTGAAAGTCACAACTCTGGACATGCTTTCTGAGCGTGTAAAGTTTGGTCACAGTGTCTCGAGCGGTTATTATGTAATTCCATCTGGATTTTTTTAACGGTGATAATTCCTCTGTGGTAGCATTAATTTTTTCAAAATATATCCATAAACCTTCCTCTGATTGACCTCTTTAATCATGTCAAATTACATTTTACATCGTAAATCATCATCAGCAACCTGCCCTTCTCCCAATTAATTGCGGTTGGCACAACATGTCGTTTTCCTTCATACATTCCTGGCAGATGTAAACTCCTCAGTTATGTCCTTCCTTGCCATACCCTCTTTTAAGGATTCTATCCATCTTTTCTTGGGTCTGTCTCTAGTCCTAAAACACTGTTCATTTATTGAGCTGAGTGAGACGAAGTCGAGCGAAAGCTCCTCATACCAGACTTCAGGATTTTCTTTGTCTCATGTCTCCTCCTAAACTACTAATCCAATCAGAACCAAATTTGGCATGATTAAAGAGGTCAATCAGAGGAAGGTTTATGGATATATTTTGAAATAATTAATGCTACCACAGAGGAATGATCACCGTTAAAAAAATCCAGATGGAATTACATAATAACCGCTCGAGACACTGTGACCAAACTTTACACGCTCAGAAAGCATGTCCAGAGTTGTGACTTTCAAAAAGAATTTTCAAAATCGGACTTGCCACGGAGGAATGATCACTGTTCAAAATTTTCAAAATCTGATTCACGATGTCTCACTCAGCTCAACATTGCCAGCAGCGATTTGCCTTGCAGACCTAGTACTTTGAACCTTTTTACCAACATTTCTTTCATATCTTTTCATAATGACGACCTCTTTGGCGTAGCGTTAGAGCATTCGACTGCTAAGACAGAGGTCGCGGGTTCGATTCCCGCTCATTGTAAATATGTATATTTGCATTGATCTGGGTGTTTCTATGTATAATATGTATTTATTTACAACAAAAAAAAGCATGTAAGTATGTTTATCCACTTTCTAGAACCCATATGACAAGCTTTGCTTAGTTAGAGTCTAGATGGCGCTGTGTAATATGTCCTAGAATATTTATTTATTTATAATACGTCAACAAGACAGTAGCTCGCTCATTAATTTTTTATTCACTGGTGCAACTTTCAAACTTCCTCTAATATATTCATTACATATTATATCCATTCTTGTCACAACACACAGCCATCTTAACATTTGCATCTTCTCTACATGCAGTTGACTTTCATCCGTCACTTTTAAGGCCAAACATGACGTTCAGTACAAGACGGCAGGTCTAATCATGGTAAAAAACAAAAAATCGTCTACACAACACTTACTTTCTCAGTAGATACAGTTAAAAATCTAACGCATTCTCTGAAATCTTGCCAACATGTATAAATAGATCGTAGGGGTGAACATAAGTACCGCTAATATTGGGGTGAGTTTATTGCCCACCCATATGTCAGGCACCTGTTCAATGGGTTTTATTGCTGAATTAATCTAGCGTTAAGTACGTATTTAAATAAAATTTAAATGATAATTTCATTAATTATCATTCTACTTCCTGCTGAACGTTTGTTCTCAATCACACAGAAACAGCTGAATGGAATTGGCTGAAATTTGGTACAGGGATTAATTATAGTCTGGAATAGGCTACATTTTATTCATGGGATAGGTTCCCATGGGTTGCGGGAACGTGATCAGAATCTACGCATTTTTTTTACTTTCTAGTTTGAGCTTCTATGAAAACGGTTTTTTTATATTATTACTCTAATAAGGACCTCTGTGGCGTGGCAGTAGTGCAGTCGACTGCTTATCATCGGCGCAGATTTGATTCCCGCTCAGTGCAAATATTTAAATACATGAATATGTCTATTTACACTGAACTAGCTGTTTCTACGTATAATGTGTAATTTTTAATCTTTACAAAAAAAAACCTTTACTTGAATATGTTTATCCGCTTTCTAGAACCCATATCAAAAGCTTTGCTTAGTATGCACTGTGAAAGATGTCCTAGAATATTTATTAAATTATTTCTGTCTGAAATCATCCCTAATAACTAAAACCGCGACAAAAATGCCCAATATTCACCCCAGATTTAACAGCTCATTTTAAACAGGGGTTGAAAATAGGGTGGGTGTCGATATCAGGTGACATGTGGTGACAGCAAACAGGGGTGGCGGCGGGTGGCGGACACTAGCTGATTATAGTTGAATGTTAATTGTGGAAAGTTAAGCTGCGTTGGTTGAAAAAGCGGCGTAGCGGTGAAGCGTTCGACTTGTCACGTCGGAGGTCGCGGGTTCGATTTCTGCTTAGTGCAAATATTTGTATGCATGAGTTTGTCTACGAAAGAAAATGTATCTAAGCATTATAGAACCCATAACACAAACTAGTTAAGCTATGCTTACTTTGGGACTAGATAGCGCTGTGTAGAACGTCGCAGACATAACATAACATAACATAAACTCACGCCTATATCCCCGAAGGGGTAGGCAGAGGTGCTAGCGCACCCACATTTCGCCAGTTTATGTTTAGGTTCCAATGTAATAGGTGGCGAGCCTATTGCCATTAACCGGGCACTTATAAACCTGCGATAAATACACACATAACTTCGAAAAGCATCGAAAAGTCATTGGTGTGTGCAATGGTAAAACCTGGGATCGAACCCGAGACCTCGTCTCAGCAGTCCTTTACCTATACAACTAGGCTAATATTTTGTTTATTTATGAATAGTTTTGTACCATCCTATTAGTAGAAATAGAACAATGTTTATGCGATAAATGGGCTATCTAACACAAACATAATTTTTCAATTCGGACCAGTAATTCCTGAGATTAGAGCGTTCAATCAAACAAACAAACAAACTCTTCAGCTTTTTCTAATAGTATAGATATACGATGTACTATAACTACAATACAATAAATTATATTAAAACTATATTAAACATAATCTTCTCTTGATACAATCTATCTATTTTAATAAACCGCTTCAAAATCAGTTTTAAAGATCAATGCGAACATAGGGACTGACAGACGGGAAAAGCGACTTTGTTTTATACTATGTAGTTATATATATTCTGTCTTTAATTTACAACAGTCTGGCACGCGGGGGGGTATCCGAAGGGATTTCCGCACGATAAAAAAAAAAAAAAAAAAAAAAAATGGTATGTACGCGGCCCGACCAGGCGAGGCCGCGGTGGCGGCCAAAGTCCGCCGGTAACACTGGGGTTATCCTTTCGAGGGCTTACCCGGGGTGCCCGGCAATGGACATTTGGGGAGAACACCGTGTGGTTTTAGTCGGTCCGATTCCGACACGCCCACCCCTTCGTCGGCACCGATGGAGTAAAGACAGTGGGTGTTTCCAAACGTAAAAAAAAGTAGGTATAAAATTTAATGAAATTTTGAAGCAATTAGTGCCTATGCTAACATTTTCTAAGAATTTAAGTCGCCTTTGCCCGAAAACGTGTGTATAGGAGAATATTAAATATCTAGGATGTGTCCAAGTAGCTCAGATGGTCAGAGTATTCCCCCTGTAAGGGACTGGTCGCGGGTTCAAGTTCCGTCCTATGACGGCCTCTGTGGTGTAGCGGTAGTGCATTCCACTGCTACGTAAGGGGGCGCGGGTTCGAATCCCGCTCAGTACAAATATTTTTATGCATGAATATGTCTATTTGCATATGGTCTGGGTGTTTCTATGTCGATAGCCCAGTGGCGTACGTAACGGACTGCTGAGACGAGGTCTCGAGTTCGATCCCCAGTCGCCCCGGGCACACACCTCTGACTTTTCGTAGTTACGTGTGCATTAATAAATGTTATTTATCGCTCGCTTAATAATGTGCCCGTTAGATGGCAATAGGCTCGCCCCCTATTACATTGGGACCTTAACATAACTGGCGAATCGTGGGTGTGTAATACACCTCTGCCTACATCGGGGATACAGGCGTGAAGTTATGTTATGTTATTTAGAAAAAAAAGTATCTAAGTATGTTTATCCGCATTCTAGAACCCATAACACAAGCTAATAATAATCGGGCGTGCCACCGTCCCGGAGAATCCCTTAGACATAATTTCTGGTTGTTCTCGTCTTGCCAACGGCGAGTATTTGCATAGACATAACCAAGTAGCCAGGATTGTTCATCAACAGCTTGCTCTAAAGTACAACCTTGTGGAATCAGAGGTACCGTACTATAGGTATGTGCCCGACGCAGTTCTCGAAAATGGGCACATCACGTTGTACTGGGATCGATCTATCATCACTGATAGGACTATTGTAGCTAATAAACCTGATATAGTGTTGATAGATCGGTCAGAGCGCCGCGCAATAATGATCGATATCAAAATTCCACATGACGAGAATCTTGTGAAAGCCGAAAAAGAAAAAAAAATAAAATATTTGGATTTGGCTCACGAGGTTGTCGACATGTGGAGTGTGGATTCGGCGATTATTGTTCCGATAGTTGTATCGGTTCACGGACTGATTGCCAAGAGCCTCGAACAACATCTCCAGAGGCTCGCGTTAGGCAGTTGGGTCAAGGGCTTGATGCAGAAGGCAGTGCTCCTCGACACGGCACGTATTGTGAGGAGATTCCTCTGTCTGGAGCCCTAACCACCGGTAGCTTGGTCCCTGTACCCGATGCCGGTGGGTTACTATTTTTTATATTTTTAAATATATTTGTTTTTTTTTTATATATATGGAATGTATTTAAAAATATAATTTATATGTGTTTAAAATGTAATAAAGGAAATAATAATTTTATAATAATAATTTCATTTATTTCTCTTCACAATATACATAATTTTAGTAATATCTAGCATGAGACATAATCTTCTTAAAAAGCTAGTTAAGCTATGCTTACTTTGGGTCTAGAAAGCGCTGTGTAGAATGTCGTAACATATTTATTTATTTATGTTGAGTATGCTGAGACGAGGTCTCGGGTTCGATCCCAGGTTTTACCATGGCACACACCAATGACTTTTCGATGCTTTTCGAAGTTATGTGTGTATTTATAGCAGGTTTATAAGTGCCCGGTTAATGGCAATAGGCTCGCCACCTATTACATTGGGACGTAAACATAAACTGGCGAAATGTGGGTGCTAGCACCTCTGCCTACCCCTTCGGGGATATAGGCGTGAATTTATATATAAAATATATTAATATTAAATAGGTATTGCCCTATATAAAAAAAAAACAAATTTTATCGACCCATTAGCCGACAGTTTGAGCATATGTGACAAATATGATTACGAACAACTTATCCTAAGGGTAAATACTATTAATTGTCGAGGGGGTCAAACGAGGGGTAAATAAAATTAAATAAATTACCCGAGCACTTATTTTTATTGGGTAATTTGTATTTATTACGTGATTGTAATTTGTATAGTGCCTACTTATATGTTTAGTGAAATGTAATTCAGAGAATTGTAAGGTGACCAATTTTTTTTTTATATATTTAGTACACGTCAATTTGACTTCACCTCGCCTGATGGTAAGTTGAAGGTAAAGTCTCAGGAAAGTGGGTCACCATTACATACACGTACCATGTTAACAGTGGTGGCACTCAGCTTGACGGCCTCATCAGAAGAGGATTGTCGTCGCAGCACCGCGTGACACCCACCGGTCCCACTAGTGCTGCGACCACAACCCCCCAAAATATTGTAAGATATGAGACACGCTCTTTTGAGAAAAAGCAATCGGGCCTTGTTACCGCAGTGTTCGACGGGGGTTCAATTCACGGTTTGCGGATTGGATTTGCATTGGTCCAGGTGTTTCTGTATATAATATATAACACATCACATAACATAACATAACTTCACGCCTGTATCCCCGAAGGGGTAGGCAGAGGTGTATTGCACACCCACGATTCGCCAGTTATGTTTAGGTCCCAATGTAACAGGGGGCGAGCCTATTGCCATCTACCGGACACATTACTAAGCGAGCGATAATCAATATTTTTAATACACACATAACTACGAAAAGTCAGAGGTGTGTGCCCGGGGCGACTGGGGATCGAACTCGAGTCCTCGGCTCGGCAGTCCGTTACGTACACCACTGTGCTATCACCGCTTTAAAAAAAAAAAAAAATATATATATTTTTATATATATAATATATATAGTTCTATACAGCTGATGCCCGCGGCTTCACCCGGTTATCTCCGTCGGTTATAGTCTTTTAGTCATCATCCGGTTCAACTTAACCAATTGATATCAAAGATACGGCAAATTTTAAGTCTATCCAAGATCTTTCTAATAGAAAAAAAGGCAGTGGCACTCCAGGAGTGCCAACAAAAGTGAAAACTTGAACAATTATGTGTGTATTTTTATAATCATCATCATCCGTCCCTGCTTCTTCCCCTCTCTCCTATCCTCAAAAATCCTATCGTCTATCTTTTTTTTCGTGTGGAAATCCCCCGAAATCCCCCCCCCCCCCCGCGGACCAGAGGGGGTGTTTATGCCAGATTCGAACCGACTGAAACCGCACGCTGTCTGAGGTCTATGACTTTGGAACCCGGGGTCTCTCTCGTCTCTTCTATGTTAACTTTAATATAAACGTATTTAAGTATGTTTATTCGCATTCTAGAACCCATAAAACAAGCTAGTTAAACTATGCTTACTTAGGGTCGAGATAGCGCTGTGTTAAAAAAACATTTATTCATTTATTTTATTATTTATGGGAGCGACTGCCATTTCACCTACTAACCCCATAATAAAGTCTGCGTCAGACCTGTCCGTCAATCAACAGCAAAATAAGGGCACAGGATAGGGATGTAAAGGCTATATAAATAAATCTGGACACCTATTTGTATATTCAAGCCCGACATAACCGCCCCCGCTGGCCGGCGGGGGGGTACCCGAACCCCAAAAAAAAAAAAAATAGGTACCTTGTAATGTTCTGTATGGCAGCTACAAAATGTTGCGCGTAATGGATGGTCGGTTGATGGCTGTGATATCAATTTTTTTGTTCCGAATTTACAGTCAGTATATTAATATACAAACACATGAATGCGTGTTTACAAATGCTTGTTTAGCCCACCACTTTCTTAGTGTTGGGCTAAAGAAGCTTTCGGGAGCACAAATTGTGAAAAGGATTCACGTATTCTTCTTTGGCTCAGCACACACACAGCATGTTGAGCGAGCTAAGCGAACTTGTGGGCACTGCGACGTATTTTAGGTTACTTGTGATATTGCACGAAGAGATAGGAGCCCCGCGAAGCGGGCTTTGTTGACATCGCTTAGTAATTCTTAATAAAGATAAATTTGTATTCATTTTCCGCTCACACATAGTCGAAATCGACCCGAGACGGCGTGCGGTTTTAGTCGGTTCAAGCCCAACATAACCACCCCCGCTGGCACGCGGGGGGGTATCCGAAGGGATTTCCGCACGAAAAAAATAAAATAAAAAATATGTACTATTCCACTGCCCGAGGGGGCTATCTCGAAACCGGAGATGGCCCAAGGTCAGTCGGGGTGCGAGGGATATGCTCTATAGGCAACCTTACACCCCGGCGTCTGAAGATCCGAGATGGCGTGCGGTTTTAGTCGGTTCAAGCCCGACATAACCGCCCCCGCTGGCCCAAAATTATCAGTTGCGAGGCGATGCGCGTGATGCGCCAAGCCACAGGGACAAGCAGTGCGAGGGAGTACCTACGGGGCGGTACGAGCAACGTTGAAAAAAGTTCCTCCTTAAAAGTTTCTTCAGCCCAACATGATGTGTGTTTGGCTAAAGCCACCCCTTAAGAACCCAGTCCCCATAGATAGGTATGAATGGGAGAGATATGTTATATAAACAGAAACAAATATTATATGATAGAAATAACGTAAAACGAAAAACGTAAAAAAAGCGGCGAGAGCCCAGTGGCGTACGTAACGGACTGCTGAGACGAGATCTCAAGTTCGATCCCCAGTCGCCCCGGGTACACACTTCTGACTTTTCGTAGTTATGTGTGCATTAATAAATATTAATTATCGCTCGCTTAGTAATGTGCCCGGTAGATGGCAATAGGCTCGCCCCTATTACATTGGGACCTTAACATAACTGGCGAATCGTGGGTGTGTAATACACCTCTGCCTACCCCTTCGGGGATACAGGCGTGAAGTTATTAGCTATTAGTTAAATTAGCTACAAATAAATAAGGAATAGATAAACAGAAGAATAGAGGGTGTAAACGAACGATTGATAATAAAGTGCCGCCGGAAAACTTGTTTAGTCCAACACTATGCATGTTCTGTGCTAAAGAAGTATTTGTAAACACGCCATATCAATAGCCTTGAGGTCCAAGCCAACCTCACCTGCAAGTCGGTACACCTGCTACACAATGGACGACGCTCTGCGCAGGCGCACCTCTCAAGGTTGATAGGCCAGACTGCAGTCACTCCCCAAAGTGCAAACTTTGTATGCAACTGGATAATCGCTATGAGAATGACGATGAATTTGTGGCGATACCACATATACCGAGCGCCATCTAGTGACAACAAGTTGAACTACTTCGATGCTACTACGTCACTACCGATTCTGAATCGCGATATTGAAGTTCGGGCGCTTGTATAACATATATACAACATCCCAACGGCAACCGTTGGGCTGCGGCCCACCAGGCGTTAATACCTTGCCTCGTCGGAGGATCTTCCCTTTGTGTTTAAGATCATCACATCCGTTTCATCCACGAGTTTATTAGGTAATTCATACCGATTTATATTTTGTGTTTAATAATCTAATTTTCTTATATAGTAACACAGATCTACATTTATGTCATCAATTATCTAACATAACATAACATAACATAACTTCACGCCTGTATCCCCGAAGGGCTAGGCAGAGGTGTATTACACACCCACGATTCGCCAGTTATGTTTAGGTCCCTATGTAATAGGGGGCGAGCCTATTGCTATCTACCAGGCACATTACTAAGCAAGCGATAATTAACATTTTTTAATACACCCATAACTACGAAAAGTCAGAGGTGTGTGCCCGGGGCGACTGGGGATCGAACTCGAGACCTCGTCTCCGTAGTCCATTACGTACCCCATTGGGCTATCGCCGCACATTTATCTAATCAGACGAATATATAAACTACATTTAGTGATCATTCTTACAGTTAAACTCCATATGTCACAGATAATAATAATCGATCATAGATTCCTACACGACACTTCCCAATTCCAAATCAAATGAATCAGCATCATCGGTAGAGCATTCGACTGCTATGTCAGAGGTCACGGGTTCAATTCCTGTTCGTTGCGAATATAATATTTGCATTGGTCTGGGTGTTTCTTTTTATAATATGTATTTATATACAAGACAAGTATCTAAGTATGTTTATTCGCATTATAGAACCCATGTTACAATTCCTGCGGTAATATGTAAATTATAACACTAGCTACATAACTTCACGCCTGTATCCCTGAGGCAGAGTGTAAACCTCTGACTTTTCGTAGTTATGTGTGTATTAAAAATCCTAATTATCGCGGCGACTGGGGATCGAACTCGAGACCTCGTCTCTGCAGTCTATTACGTACGTCACTGGAGTATCACCGCAACATAATACATTTATATAACTTCATACTGTACATCCTAATAAACACAGCACAAACACACACTACTCGTCACTTACATAGATATCTTTAGACAAAAATAGGAACAGCGCACGATAAAAAAAACAAGTAAAACTATAATTAGCTCTAAATACTCTAGGAGACATTACACAACGCCATCTAGACATCTAGACACAAACTAAGCAGTGCTTGTCATATGTAGCTGATAAAACCAAAGGCCGAATATACCATCGAGCTGTGGACACAATGTAACATATGAACCAGGTAAATAAACGTGTGGAAACCCTCACGGGCTTCACCCCACCGGTGCCAGCGATGAGGTGGGTATGTCGGAATCAAACCGACTAAAACCACACGGTGTCAACCGGAGGACGAGCCGCAGATATTTCATCGAGGGCTCGATACCGATACTAACGCCCCCTGTTATGCTGAATCCCACAAGCGGCCCCCTCCGAGGCCCATGAAAACACATAGCCTCGAATTAGTGAAGGGCCGCCTTGATTCCTTCTATTCTATTCTATTCTCGACCTCAAGAAAATACATTTTTTTTTGTGCGGAAATCCCTTCGGATACCCCCCCCCCCCCCCCGCCGGTCAGCGGGGGCGGTTATGTCGGGCTTGAACCGACTAAAACCGCACGCCGTCTTGGGTCTACAGACGCCGGGGTGTAAGGTTACCCATAGAGCATATCCCTCGCACTCCGACTGACCCTGGGCCATTCGCAGCGTCCCCTCTGATAACAGCAGAGGGGTACCTGGAGCGATCACGTCCCCCCGCGGGCCTTGCAGGCCCGCCATGCCCCGACCCCCTCGTGCAATGGGGTCAGCTGGCCCTGAAAAGGGCCGGTTGGTCAGACTCTTGGCCGTTGACGTTGACGCATCATTGATGGCTCCTCTGGAGTAGCTGGCGTCAACGTCAACGGCCTCAAGAAAATACCTACCGCAGAGTCTTGTTCGTTAATCAAGTAAATGAATTCGTAAATCGGTGGATGAATGAGGCTCCACCAAGATTGATCCAAGCCAACTTTACCTGCTGATTGTCGAAAGAGGGTCTGGTGCGGATGTTCCTCTCGGGGTTGGGGTCTCAGACGGCTGTTCCTCCCGTAAAAGCCAAGATAAACCAATCCATAAGGAAAGGAGAAATAGGTGAGTGGGCCGGGGCTTCAAGCGTAGATCTTTGATGCAACAAGGATTAATAATGATGATGACATCAGTCACTAGTTCCTGCTGATTAATTTGTGATTCATATATCGCCTGTGATACAAAAATTGTTCAGTTGGAACTGATATTCTAAGATTGACGTGTTATTTGTCCAAATGTAGATTTTATCTCGATAAAAGTTCGATATGTGTGTTACAAATGTGACAATATGATCATTCGATACTCGTGATTGTGTGCGATTTAATTCGTAAATGATATTTTTCGATAGCACAGTTCTTAGGGGACGTTATAGGCTAGTTAACATCACGCTATGACTCTTAGGGCCCGAGCAATAAGATAGAAGCTCTGAAGGAGATCGTGCGGTACGCCCTAATGACCTTGTTGGCTATCACCCGCTGCGGAGCGAGCTGCTTCCGCATACTTCTGTCCTTCAAGACCTCCGCCTAGATTGGGCATCCATATAGGGCCATTGACTGCACGCTCACCCGTAGAGTCTCTTGCAGGAGTCATCGGGCCCCCTCATGTTGGGCAGCAGCTGCACCAGAGCGTTAGCTGTGCCCTTCAATTTGGTCGCCAGCGTTCGGAGATGCTCCCCGAAAGCCCATTGGCCGTCGATCACGGCCCCAAATATATCATTTGGGACTTGATACCGATGGGAGTGCCTGCTACGATGAGGCTGGATCGCTCTTGGCTTGCTCCGAGGCTCATGAAAGAACATGGCCTTGGTTTTATGCAGAGCCACCTCGATACCCAGTCACCGGATAAACTCCACGACTTGGGTAACCGCTTTCGTGGCCTTCAGAATCGCTTTACGGTACGGCGGCACCATCTGCGAGCTGGTGGTGTGCGGCCTAATTGAGTACGTGATACCACTAGGCTCAATTAATAATCCTACTTCTTACTTCTTCACATATTATAACACAAAGTCGGTTCCCGGTGTCTGTTCACTGAGATCTTTTAACGGGCTTTGATGCGGTTTTCATCAATATATAGAGGGATTGAAGAGGAAGGATAATATTAATAGTTTGATACTGTTTTGCGTTAATTTGTAATATGACGATAGTTGTAAGCTGGTAAATAATGAAATAGACATACCTCCCAATTCCGGTATCCTGTGGTAAAACATGCCAGTTCTGGCCAGCCACTCCAGCTGCATATGGTGTAGCACCCTATCGCCAGGGTGGTGGAAGGCTGAAGGCATTGGAGCACCCGGGGGTAGTCCACCCGGCTGGGACATTGGGTAGTTGAAGAGGGCTGCTGATTGAGCAGCTACGAGGGCAGGGTTTTGAGGGAGAAGCCCGGGTTTTGGTATTATTCCTGTGAAGAAAACTTAATATTTGAGGTACAGGATGTTTGCACCTTAACCTATCTTCTTCTTTAATATAACTAGAGAAAAACTTTTTTATTATAATTTTCTAATATTTTGTGGAAGGTTCTTAGGGAAAGAGAAAGGTATCATACTGAGCAATTGTCTCGAATATACTCATAACTCATCCATACAGGCGGTAGAATACGCACAGAGAGGCAAAATCTCTTCTAAGTATAAGTCTCTGTGTAAGTATGGTCAAAAGGGTCAAGTTGATATGCAAAAAGGTGACAGCAGTATACTAGAATTATCGTCAAAATTCTTGACAATCTACGGGAATCTGTTGAACTTGGGCCAGATTTTTAGATTTGCATCTTTGAAAATAAATGGTGAGAATAAGACTTGTCAAATATGTATACTTAGAAAGATCATTAAAGTTATTCAATTACATAATTCATGAATAAAACCTGTGGATTTTATTCATTAACTGGGCACAAAAGCCTTTAGAAAAAAAAAGGAAAAGGGAGTTGTCCAGTGTAAAACAGATCTGATGGTCCTTGGACCGTACCAGTTTTTTTGGACATACTAGGGCTAACTGAAGATACACACCAGCAGGCTGTAGAAAGTTTATTTTTTAATTATTATAATGTCTACGAAAGCCCAATGCGATGTACCTTGGCCAATATTCAATGTGCAGTTAATTGGGGGAGTCAAGGTACAACATAGAAACCATTTTGTTAATACGCTTTTATAAACACATTTAAAGTTGAGGTAAGTTTAGAACATTAATGCTCTCTGTTATATATACTGAGATAAGATTGAGAATACAATATTTATTATTAATGTATATCACGTTAAATAAATAAGCAATAAGTACGGTGCAAAAACGTACTTTTTGAGCAAGAAATCATAAACTCCCTTTTTTATACGCACTCTTACTGCGCCGGTGAATTTCAACTAACTTCGTTAGAGTTGACAAAACATGCTGCGACTACCATAAATAACATTATTTTAAAGCACGGGAGCTTTTTTAAATTGGGTTTGTTCTAGGTACAACACTGTCCAATGTAACACATGTTCCCCTACTCTAGATGCCCAGTACGAGATTTTAGGTCACTTTAGCAGCAAGCGCGGATCGCGACGGCGCGCGTAGGCGCGCCAATCAACCAATCATAGATATCTTTAACTAATCACGAGCTCAAAGGGCTTGCGTCATTGGCTGATCAGTCGTTTTATTGATTTTCTGGTTAGCCAGTCAGTACACATATGCGAACTTTTGGACGTTTGTTCAAGATTTTTGCCTCAAGGGTATATATACCTTGAGGCGAAAATGCGGGGCCGGACTTGTAAATTATAAATAGAAGCCTATCGTCACCAGTAAACTACGATAGACAGAATATAACAATTAAAATCTTACCAGGTCTATAGCTTTCATACTCTTCATTCCCGCCTTCCACTCCCGGCGAAATTGGAGGACTATAACTCCCCGAGTGATTCCCATCATCAGACCCTGGACTCGCCGATCTACTACTTTGACCAGACCTCGGACTCCTCTGGCCAGATCTTGGACTGTCCCTCCCTTCGCATTTATTAATCATATTCTGTTCAATCTGCGCATCATAATTCTCCTGATATCTGCCTATATAGTTTTTATTGTTATGTATTAGAGTTAAGTATTTCTGCTGAGTGATTTTATCCTGCAAACTATTCTCTGGTAGTTGTCTAGAAAGCAGTGCATCTATGCAAAAAGACTTCTTCCCTTGATTCAAAATTGTTTTCTCTTCGGAATTAAAGAACTTCATGTTTTTCGGGCTATTGGATCTGCTGCGATCAGGGTTCGATTCTGTGTCGATTTCTAATGGTTTCTCTTGTATATCGTTCGAGTCTCTTCGGTAAATTCCGTGCGGTAGGATTTGGGAGGACATGATTGAGCTGCGATTGTCAATAGACGTTTTACATTATGTACCTGTTGAAAAAAAAGTTTGTGTTAGTATGGTTTTAGGATCCGACGGGATATCTCGAAGCCGGAGATAGCATTGGGACAGACGGGCTCCAAGGAAAATGCCTTATAGGCCACCTTACACTCCGGCGTCTAAAAACCATACCATACCATACCCCCGCTAGCTGCAGGGGGATATACGATTGGATCTCCACACGGAAAAAATATCGGTTTTAAGGGGTGCACTGTGTGCAGGACACTACCGAGTCCCTCGGGGCCCAAGTCAACATCGCCTGCTAGCCGGTGCACCAGCTAAATAACGAAAGATGCTCTGGCGCAGCTTCCTCTTGGAGTTGAGAGGTTAGACGGCAGTCACTCTCATGAAAGTCAACAAACCAATCAAAATTATAAGCGGACCTTGGGCTCCAAAGTGCAAACTCTGGGAAATTGCTATGAGGGTGATGATGGTTTAATGAAATGAAATGTGGTCACACTCGCGCTGCCGACCCTATAGAAACCTTCTAATACCTTCTTGACGAACCCCATATTGTAGTTGCTTGTTGAGATCACAGCAGGAAGATCATTCCATAGTTTAAGCGTGCGCGGAATGAAATTTCTATGGTAAATTAAAATAATATGTTATCATAAACATTACTAATTTGAATTATAATCATTTATAGATTTTTATTAGGTACCCCATTGAGGGGCGCCGCAGACTCATCTACGCCCGGGACTACCGACCTCCATGATCGGGGCCTGAGGACGGCAGTTGGCCGACTCGCCGTCCTTACAGAAGCAGGCCGTGGCGGAGGCGTGTCGTGTGTGCCCTACACACGCCAGCCAACTCACCGAAGCGGGATAAAACCCGACCCCACCTGGCGAGGCCGCGGTGGCGGCCAAAGTCCGCCGGCAACCCTGGGGTTATCCTTTCGAGGGCTTACCCAGGGTGCCCGGCAACGGACACTTGGGGAGGACACCGTGCGGTTTTAGTCGGGACACGACATAACCACCCCCGCTGGCCGGCGGGGGGGTATCCGAAGGGATTTCCGCACGTAAAAAAAAAAAAAAAAAAAAAAACCCCATTGAGGGGTGTGTGTTGGGTAACCTCCTCGAGTGTCGCTCCGATTCCGATCCCGCTGCAGTCCGGGGGGAACGGAATCGGAGCGGCCGGTACACCCTGGGCGGCGGTCAATGGCTTCCCCTTCACCCCTTCATAGGGTTGGCATTGATCGTCGGCCAATACCCAACGTGGCGGGAACACATCGCTCTCCGTACTCCTCTGCTTTCAGAGGAGACAAGATGAGCGATGCTGTTAGTGGTGAGATGGCCCAGGGTCAGCCAGGGTGCGAGGGATATGCTCTATGGGTAACCTTACACCCCGGCGTCTGAGTCGGTGCAAGCCCGACATAACCGCCCCCGCTGGCCGGCGGGGGGGTATCCGAAGGGATTTCCGCACGATAAAAAAAAAAAAAAGGTACCCCATTGAAATTATCAAAATAGCATATCGGAAAATTAGAACAGCTAAGTTAGGGACGTTGACAGTTCCATTGACGGCCTCTGTGGCGTAGCGGTAGTGCATTCGTACTACAATAGGGTGCGCGGGTTCGATTCCCGCTCAGTATGCAAATATTTCTATGCATGAATACGTCTATTTGCATTGGTCTGGGTGTTTCTATGTATAATGTGTATGTATTAACAAAAAAAAAGTATATAAGTATGTTTGTCCGCATTCTGGAAGCCATAACACAAGCTAGTTAAACTATGCTTACTTTGGGTCTAGAAAACGCTGTGTAGCATGTCGTAGAATATTTATTTTATGTATTATTAGAGTCATAGAAACTGGCAGTAATTGCCATCTGACACGCCAACCCTGAGAAGATAGCCTGTGCCAGAGCCTCGTCCGTTATCCAGCAGATGTACTGGCTCACATATGAAGTTGGTTTGGCTCCGAAGATAGTTCCTAACACCTGTTTTTATATTCCGTTTTCATTACTTGACAATCAACTACCATATTCCTTTTCTGAACAAATACACACCTCGTTAACCAATTAAACATAACAGATATCTATATCAATGATTGCCTATTGGTGTCAGAACTCGCTCAGATTTAAAAAGCAAATATTTAATGAAACGTTCAATTCAGTTTGCCAATGAACTTGGTGTCCGATATTAATAAAAAAAAAGATTTGTAATTCGTTTATGGTTTTGAACTTTCTTCTCTGGTAGGTAAAATACATGGTATAGACTATAGAGTAAGTTCGCTCAACACGTGTAAAGGAGTCTTTAATTTGTGACAAAAATTATGTACAAAAAAAAAACCCACACACTAAGAACTTGGTGTCCAATATTTATAAAAAAAAAGATTGGTAATTCGTTTATGGTTTGAACTTTCTTTTCTGGTAGGTAAAATACACGGTATAGCCTACAGACTAATTTCGCTCAACACGTGTAAAGGAGACTTTAATTTGTGAAAAAAAATCAGACAAAAACTATACAAAAAAACACAAACAAAGAACTTGGTGTCCGATATTTATATAAAAAAAAGATTTGTAATTCGTTTATGGTTTTGAACTTAGTTTTCTGGTAGGTAAAATACACGTATAGACTATAGACTACGTTCGCTCAACACGTGTAAAGGAGTCTAGAAAAAAATTAAAGTACAGATTATTTGCCATACAATATTCAATCATTCTCCTCCGAGCCTTCTCCCAACTCGGTTGGGATCAGCCTTTATTGTAACTATGAAACGGCTGAACCTCAATATTTGCCGTGAAGGGACTACTACAGGCTGATGCTGGATGCGACAAGCTAAAGACAGGGCGCTATGGTGCTCATTAGGGGAGACCTAGGTCCAACAGTGGACTAGTATAGGTTGATGATGATGATGACTACCATTTGACCTGCACAACCCACTGGCGATATCGAAGGTCTGTAGTTAGATCAGCTTGTCGGAATATTTAGGGCAACTTTCCGTAATTAAGAGTAGCGAGCCGAAGGCGAGCGAAGCGTCTTTGGTGTCAAAGTTGCATTTCAAACAAATGATACTCCTCCGAGACTGTTTGACCGATCTCGACCAAATTTGCCACGGTGATCAAGTAGACATTACTGAGTGTCGTAAGGTGTCGAATGTCCAGATCGGTCTTACCATCGAGGAATAATCACCGAAAAACCAAATCAATGGAAAAAGTCGACCGGTCACGTTGACCTATTGTTGGATAGGCAAATCTCGCTACGCTTAAGTTTGGGTTGATTGTGAAGCTGGTAACCGTCCTAGTTAATGCCTAAGATGTTTGAATGGTAACCGGGACCGACGGCTTCACGTACTCTCGGAGACACTAAAGGTTCTCAATGTGTTAAGGATAGGTACCCATCCTAAGACTGATCTGGCTAGGACTGCTTAGCTTAGCAACGTATTACGTCACGTTACCACCACTGCAGTCATTAGCCTACTATAAATTTATCCTGTACTAGCTGACACAAGGGGCTCCGCCCTCGCAGACTTCGTTTATGGTTTTTTGGCCATATCTCCGGTTCTACTTAACCAATTGCAATCTAACACACGGCAGATGTTAAGTCTGATCAAGACCTTTCTTATAGAAAAAACTGCATAAAAATCCGTAGTAAAAATAGTAGTTTTTGCATCCATCGACAAGTATTCCAAAAAAAAAATTTTTTTATTCACAAGTGTTTTTTTTAAATATCTCCAACGTATCCAGACACAAATAATTTACAATTTTCCAATAAGTAGTATAGATATCTTTGTTATTAAATGATTTATTAATTTTCTCATCAGAACCTGTTCAACGTGTCTAGGTGGCTCCGTTGATCAGAGCATTCCTCCTGTAAGGGACTGGTCGCGCGTTCTAGTCCGTCGTGCGTCTATAAGAAAACATAACATAACATAACATAACTTCACACCTGTATCCCCGAAGGGGTAGGCAGAGGTGTATTACATACCCACGATTAGCCAGATATATTTAGGTCCCAATGTAATAGGGGGCGAGCCGATTGCCATCTACCGGGCACATTACTAAGCGAGCGATAATCAACATTTTTAATACACACATAACTACGAAAAGTCAGAGGTGTGTGCCCGGGGCGACTGGGGATCGAACTCGAGACCTCGTCTCGGCAGTCCGTTACGTACACCACTAGGCTATCGCCGCTTTTATAATTATATAATTTTCTATAAGAAAAAGTAAGGATACTAATTGCCTTAAAATTTAATTGAAAGAACCTGTTCAGCTATTCAAAAGTTTTGATGGAATACAGAAGCTCACATCACATGAACCTCTGTAAATTTCACTCCATTTTTTGGCTGCCGTCCATAAATAATAATTTAATTAACGAAGCTCTATACCTAATTCACAGATATTAAAAGCTACTCACAAACAATATCAGCGCATTATCTGTTCATTATCACAAATATAAATATCAAATATTAATATCCTGTTATCCATATTTGATAGTGTCGCGTGTCTTTATAATCAACACTTATTATCGTATTAGATATCACCTACTGGTGGTGACCGTTACCCACCAGTGGTGGATTTATCAGCATAAGGTGGCGACTCAGACGCAGGAGGTCGCTTAATGACTTGTGACTCCATGAGCGCAGGCCTGGGGGTGTGGCAGGTGAGGCCGCCTGTCACCCCAGCAGTAGCAGGCCGGGACGGCGTGGCGGCTAGCACCCCCCCCCCCAAAACCGGGGCAAGAAGGGGACACCGTGGTTCCCGAGGGGGCCCATCTCGAAACCGGAGATGGCCCAGGGTCCGTCGGGGGGCGAGGGAAATGCCTTATGGGCAACCTTACACCCCGGCGTCTGTAGATCCTAGGCGGCGTGCGGTTTTAGTCGGTTCAAGCCCGACATAACCGCCTCGGCTGGCCGGCGGCCGGCGGGGGATATCCGAGGGGATTTCCGCACGAAAAAAAGGTACCTTTATGAGAAAGGCCCTTTTAAATCTTGAAAGGCCTCTCGAGGTTTTACTAGGGCGGTTGACTTCAAAGACGGCAAAGGGACCAACCCTTAAAACACGCTTTTAATAGCGTAGCATGTAGGTTTGTATGTAACGGATTTTTTGGACTCGATTTTGTAGCCAACCAAAATAGGCTTCAAGAACATCCACCTATCGTCGGTAGCTTAATAGTTAAGATTCGGGTTTACGATCGAGACGGACCGGGTTTGAATCCTGGCCATTACACAACCGACGAGAAATCACTCCTAACACAAGCAATTTAGCTTAACTGAAAGTATTAGGAGGAATACTAGTAGTTTCGGTTACTAATATACTTTAAAATAAAAATCGCGCGGTAACCTAGTTGATAAGCTTCCTGGTGTAAAAAAACGTTATTAAATTTCCTGACCTTAGATAAGAACATCATTTATACCTACACTCAAGGGCGCATACCCTACACGTGCCGTCATGAGCAAGGACACGTGCCGTTATGAGTAAGGACACGTGCCAAGTATAGCAATCACTCGCTCACTATTCAGTAGTTAGTCACGTAACATTATCAAATACAGATAATATAATAGTAATATCAGGGTGTTTTAGGGCCCTTTGCGCACCCCACCTCTTTCCAGGGGCAAGAAGGGGACACCGTTGTTCCCAAACCCGAGGAGGCCATCTTTAAACTGGAGATGGATGGCTTGAAGGTCCTCGTAGAGCACCAGCAGCTAATGGGCATTACCGCTCTCCCCACTAGGTACACTGATATTACCCGAGGGGGCCATCTCTAAACCGGAGATGGTCCAGGGTGAGTCGGGTGCGAGGGTAATGCCTTTTGAGCCACCTTACACCTCGGCTTCTGAAGACCTGAGACTAGTTGGTTCGAGCTCGTCGTAACCTACCCCGCTGGCCGGCGGGGGGTTACCAAAAAAGGGTCCTTACAAGACATTCGGAGTCAAGGCAACCACACCTGCCAGGCGGTACAACTGCACATTGACGGACGAGGCTCTGGCGCAGGAGCACCTCTTGGTGTTGCAAGGGCAGACGGACCACTGTGGATATGCTCAAAGTCCTTGCCCTCATAATCTCCGCTGTTCTTTTGTCAAACGATCTTGTGACGACCTCCGTGGTGTGGCACTAGGACGTTTAACTGCTACATCGGAGGACGCGGGTAAGATTCTCGCTCCATGCAAATATTTGTATGCATGAATATAATCATTTGCATTGGTCTGGGTGTTTCTATGTGAAATATGTCTGTGTTTACAAAAAAAATGTATCAAAGTATGTATTATCGTATTCTAGAACCCATAATACAAGCTAGTTAAGTTATGCTTACTTTGGGTCTAGAAAGCGTTGTGTAGAATGTCGTAGAATATTGTTTATTTATTATTTGTAGACATGTCGTCCTTACAGAAGCAGGCCGTGGCGGAGGCGTGTCGTGTGTGCCCTACACACGCCTGCCAACTCACCGAAGCGGGATAAAACCCGACCCCACCAGTCGAGGCCGCGGTGGCGGCCAAAGTCCGCCGGCAACCCTGCCAGTGACGGTCACGCCGGTTATCCTTTCGAGGGCTTGGGGAGGACACCGTGCGGTTTAAGTCGAGACACGACATAACCACCCCCGCTGGCCAGCGGGGGGGTGTCCGAAGGGATTTCCGCACGTAAAAAAAAAAGCGTTATCAAATTAATTTGTCTTGTGAATGGGTCTTTACACCCCGGCATTAAAGACCTGAGGCGGCTGGAGGTTTAGGTCGGTTCGAGTCCAACATACCCAACCCCGTGGCAATATCCGCAAAAATAAATCCACAAAATGGCACAGTATAGGCGGAGACAAATCTAATCCATCAAAGATCATGAAAATCGGTTCACCCGTTATTGTATAGTTCTAGATTGCCGATGGCGTTGATGTCTTTCGTTCAAGGAACAGCTGTGAGCAATGAAAACCTGCGTTTTTGTAACAAAAGTGGGAAAAATCACTATCATTACAACCTTTTATTTTCCTCGGCTCGGCTTTTACTGTCATTTAGATAGTTTGTGTTTAATTTTTTATCCAAAATCTGTTTGTCAAGTATAATGTTTTTAAATAAATACTCACATATGAAAATACACGATTCTTATAACAAACTATTTTTAATAACTTTTGTCTGTCTGTCTGTTTCTTCAGGCTAATCTCCGAAAAGGTACTGTCGATTCTGCGGAGCGCGACCGGGAGGGGTTCAGAACCCTCCCGGCCCGCCGAGCCCGCAACATGCTCGCCTCGCGTCGCAGGCGACTCAGGCGCCGGAGGTCGCTTAACGACCTCCGTCCTCCATGAGCGCAGGCCTGGGGGTGGCAGGTGAGGCTGCCTGTCACCCCAGCAGAAGCAGGCCGGGACGGTGGGGCGACTAGCGCCCCTCCCCCAAACCGGGGCAAGACGGGGACACCGTGGTTCCCAAACCCGAGGGGGCCATCTCGAAACCGGAGATGGCCCAGGGTCAGTCGGGGTGCGAGGGATATGCTCTATGGGCAACCTTACACCCCGGCGTCTGCAGACCCGAGACGGCGTGCGGTTTTAGTCGGTTCAAGCCCGACATAACCGCCCCCGCTGGCCGGCGGGGGGGTATCCGAGGGGATTTCCGCACGAAAAAAAAAAAAAAAAAAGGTACTGTCGATTCTGACGTGATTTTTACTGGCAGATAGCTGATATTATAAGGTGTAATTTTAATTTCAGAAAAATAAAACCTAATAAATAGCAAAAAAAAATAAAAGGCATGTAATTGTGAACAAGGCAAGCTCTACGCAGACAAAGTTGCGGGTAGCAGCAAGTCCTAAATAAACTTTAAAGATTGGGAAATCAAATTGCAAGCATTTGAACCCGGGGAGGGTAAGTTGTCATTATTTGCGTTAAGATTACCTCATGATTACCATATCAATATTGATTTTATTGATATACTAGCTGTGCCTGCGACTTAGTCCGCGTGGACCTATATCTAGGTTTTAATTTATAGAACCCTGATATATTTCATAAAATAAAAGTGTCCTAAGTTATGCCTTTATAACATCAGCTATCTGCAGGAAAACTCCCTTCAAAAATGGGCCCAGCCATTACGGAGATTACCCGGAACAAACAGACAGACAGACAATTTTTTTTGAAATTTATATGTATTTACTAAAAAGCTGTTATTTTAATATTACAAACAGACACATCAATTTTATTTATTTGTATAGATTTTAAGTAATGTTAGGTTATGGGTTAAAAATAACCTAATCTACTAGCCCAGCCACTACAGAGATTACCCGGAACAACCAGACAAACAGACAATTTTTTAAAACTTATATGCATTTACTAAAAAGCTGTTATTTTAATATTACAAACGGACACATCAATTTTATTTATTTGTATAGATTTTAAGTAATGTTAGGTTATGGGTTAAAAAAACCTAATCTGCACAGTGTACATGTTATCCCCTAAATTGTATTTACTGGAGTTTAAAAGATACACGAAAAAGCTTTTAAGATAACCAAAATAACGGCTAGCGGACTTCTTGCAAATTAATCCCTACATACCTACAGAAATAGTTTTTACAACATAACATAACATAACATAACTTCATGCCTGTATCCCCGAAGGGGTAGGCAGAGGTGTATTACACGCCCACGATTCGCCAGTTATGTTAAGGCCCCAATATAATAGGGGGCGAAACTATTGCCATCTACCGGGTACATTATTAAGCGAGTGATTATTAACATTTATTAATGCACACATAACTACGAAAAGTCAGAGGTGTGTGCCCGGGGCGACTGGGATCGAACTCGAGACCTCGTCTCGGCAGACCGTTACGTACGCCACTGGGCTATCGCCGCTTTTACACATTGAGCTAATAAATACATTTTAACACGCGGAATTTAAAATCGAGAGACCTTAGTATAGTCCAAGCCAAACTCCCCTGCAAGCCGGTACACTTGCTGATCAATGGACGAGGCGCCGTCGCAGGCGCACCTCTCGGGATTGAGAGGTCAGATGGTATCACTATAGTAAAAGTCAAGACAAACCAATTTGTGGGAAGGAGAAACAAGATCCCGGGCTCCCAATTTTTTTTAAAGGACTTTAGTAACCGAAATTACTAATATTCCCCCTAACCCCTCCAGCTAAGCTTAATTACTTGTGTTAGGAGTGGGTTCACGTCAGTAGTGAAATGACCAGGATTCAAACCCGGGACCTCTCGATCGTAGGGTCGACTCCTTAACCACGAAGCTACCGACGCAAGCTTAGCTAGCAATTAGGTGGACGGATGACCTGGTAAAGAGCGCAGGGACTCGGTGGATGCAGGCCGCTACAGACCGGTCAAAATGACAGAACGGTTCAGCAGTGGACTTCCTACGGCTGATATGATGATGATGATGATGATTATGGAAGCGACTGCTGTCTGATTTGCCAACCCCGAGAGGTGCGCCTACGCTGAAGCCTCGTTCGTCAATCATCAGGTGTGTACCGGCTAGCCGGTAAAGTTGGCTTAGGCCTGAAGATCTTAGTGAATTCCCATACGCACTTCACGCAATAATGGTAGATACCTACTAAATACAGGAGTCTTTGTATCCTCAAATCCATCACTCCTTTCACAATTCTTGAATGAATACAATAATTTGCACAAAGAATTAAGCATTGCCATTCAACGAGGCAATGCTGCCAGTCTTCTGGGAACTATACCAGTCGTTGATGAAGCGGAGGAATTCTATGACGCATGTATGTAAATATTTTTCTATCTTTTAGGTTTAGTTTTCTTTACATTTATTTATAATTTTTTGTACATAACCCAAGCAGCAAACACACGTGAAAATCACGTGATTTTTACGACATGTTCGAACGAATGACGTCTTAGGAGTTTTTTCACGTCTATTTCGACGTGATTTTTAAACTCAATGACGTCATTGGTTAGAAAATGTCGTCATTTTTGTCGTGATTATTTGACGACTATTATCACGACACATGCATAACGACTATAATGACGACACGAATGACGTCATTTTACGTGATTCTGTACCGACTATTATGACGACAGATGCATAACGACTATATGACGACATCAATTACGACATTTTACGTCATTATTTATCAACTATTATGACGACAGCTACGTAACGACTATAATAACGAGAAGAATGACGTCATTTTTTGTAATTCTGTACCGTTATTATGACGACAGATGCATAACGACTAAATGACGACATCAATAACGACATTTTACGTCATTATTTATCAACTATTATGACGACAGGTACGCAACGACTATAATAACGAGAAGAATGACGTCATTTTTCGTGATTCTGTACCGCTATTATGACGATAGGTGCATAACGATTATATGCCGACATCAATTACGACATTTTACGTCATTATTTAACGACTTTTAAGACGACAGATGCATAACCACTAAATGACGACATCAATAACGACATTTTACGTCATTATTTATCAGCTATTATGACGACAGGTACGTAACGACTATAATAACGAGAAGAATGACGTCATTTTTCGTGATTCTGTACTTATGACGATAGGTGCATAACGACTATATGACGACATAAATTTAGGGACACGATATCGAATAGAAAGTACTCATGAGTAGTATCGAAACATTTTACAGCAATTTTTAAAATAATAACATATCACTCGCCACGTTGTATGGAACTTCGGCTCAGGCGTGGACATTTTTTAATTTAAATAAAAATACTGCTATTTAGTAGCTGAAGCTATGTAGAAATCAATAATATAAATAGTTTAGTACTCAGGCTTACTTAAAAAAAAAAGAAAATAAAACTCTGGTTTTATGTGAATATTTTTATTTAATTTTCTTCACTAAACTATCATACATCACTAAAATATTATCCAATAACCTAGCTGGTGGAGTAACAGTTTCATACCTTGCCCAACTTAAGTACCAGATGACAGACATAATATGAGAGCAACAACCCACTGTCCTTCGGCCAACAATGCAGTTACAATAATATTCTTTTAATTCCATTTAAATCTTGGATATTTTTGTCATATAAAATGTAAATATGTTTATCTACTTATATGCCTGCTTTGTATTTTAGCTCTTAGTAATGTGCAGTTGCCGGATGAAAGAAAACTTGGCATGAGGTTGCTAGCTCTGTCCGCACAAACTTCAACCGTATAGGAACCATCACTTATATGTTCTCCATGATATGATCTTGCCTGTTTTAATTGGTATGTTCCACAGGCTAGCAATATAAGTTCATTATATTTTAATCTTGGCCACAGTCCAAAAAGAGTGGCATATCTGGCTGTGAGTGTCAATCTGTTGACAATAAATAAACTATATTATTATGGGCGATAATAATTAATTAACGTAAAATATCACACATGAAAAATACTTACAACTTGTGGTGCAATCCATTGTAGAATTACATGTCGCAATTCATCTAAGTTCAGAATATATCTTCTCCTGTGGGTCACATCAGCACCACAATTATTACAATGTATAAGTTCCATATCAACAGTTGAATTCGGGTTATCCACGTCCAAGCGTAAGTCTCCATGTAAAGCGGATACAATATCCAAAGAATTGCCAGGGTCAACATATAAAGCGGATACAGGGTCCGAGTGCAAGCCGAGGTCGTCGTTGAGTTATTACAATCTATTTTGAATCAGAATTATTCAAATAAAAACGAGAAATGATAGCAGCAGTAAACGTCAAGCGTATGACATAAAGATGGTCGAGTGTTGCTAGCGTCAAAAATAAAATAAAAATACATTTTCGTCTTATACAAAAATCATTTAGATAGTAAAAGAAAAGTAATCGTAACTTATGGGTGTTACAGACTTTGAAAATATCTTGTTACATTACATTTCAATTTATTAATCAGTAATTTTAAAATTATTTTTCCACTGATTTTTTATCTAAGCAACATTAACCACCTTTTTGGAAAAGAATTGTGTGAATTGTACAAAACTCAATCATACTATAGCTACGAAACAGCGGTCCATCGGATAGCTGACTTTGGCCGTCCTCCTCAACAGAATGACATAACTCACACATTCTTAATTTAAAATCATCTCGTTTAACGGATATGAGGGCCAATCTATAGGAAGTACATTTAAACATCGTCTATGGTGACGTCAGTTTAGCTCAATAGCTTAGCTGTCTAACTTCAGTAGAACAAAAGAAAAGCAAATGATATTGGTACATAAATTTGATACAATAATAAAAAAAGACATCTGTAACTTCGCCACTGATTAAAAATATTATTTATTAGGTATGCTATCTCCACATGTAATATTTTAAACCTTTAAAAATAAAACAACGAGAAAACAAGCAATAAATACCATAGCAAAAATTAATCATAATAATATAATAATATGTGTTATGGCAGGTGAATGAAGGGACTTCTCCACTTGATGATAGCGACATCACTCTTAGCCTAAATCAAATACTCAATGCTTTTAGCTGACAACAAAGTGGCCGCGCCAGATGCAAGACTATATATTGGTATAACGTCAATGAGTAAAGTGAATAAAGGATAGGAAGGTAGGTATGTCTGTGAACAGAACAGAAGGAACGAATTCGAGCTCAATGTTAAAATAAGGTTCAGTACGATTGAACTAGATGGTTTTGCCATAAACATGAGCCGTAAGGTCACGTTTAAAATGAGTAATTTCTAATTTTATTCGATAGGATACCTCCCAAAGAGTACTTAATGAGTAAAAGTATCGAATACGAAGTATCGAGTAAGTCCATTTTAATAACATAAAAATATTTAAAATCGATTAGCAAATAAACAATGAAAAATCATGATCACTGCTCGAACCTGGCTAAACTTGGCAGCACTGCGCTGAGTGGCGATGGCGATACTTTCCAAAAAAGTTCGACATAAAATCGATACGAATAGTAACCCGAAGAACTGATTGAAAATAAAAAAACGAGGTCAACTGTCAAATGTTTCAAGTAAAATGGTGCAAAAAGAGCTCAAACACGTCGAATTTACGAAAAGTCAGAATCAACTTCCATGTGTGAGTAATAATTATAATATTTGTTCTTGTTATTGATCGTAGTTCACGATCGTATAACCTCGTATTAGGGTATCGATTCTTCATTCGAATCATTATAACCGGCCAAGTGCGAGTCGAACTCGCACACTGAGGGTTCCGTAAATAGTATATTCTATGCGTAGGTAATTCTAACAAGTGTGCATATATAAGATAAGTTTGTATTTGATAGTATTTCTATGAAAAAAAAAGTTACGCGGTCAATCACGTTTATTGTATGAGAGCCTCCATAAATATTTATTTTATTCTGGTTTTTAGTATTTGTTGCTATAGCGGCAGCGTCTAACTATTACGGCTTATGAGATACAGTCTGAGTCATAGTAATAGGGTCCCATTTATACCCTTTGGGTACGGAATCCTAAAAACCAGCCATTATTCAACTTTTTTATAATATTATTCTTGTGACGTCACATGTAGTTTCGTTACAGCTAGTTTTTTGTTCTAATGATTTTTACATGATTTTCAAGCTTTACTGTAAAACTACTGTAAGTAACTGTAAGTCTTTACTGAAAAAAATTAAACGACACGAGACTATTTTTTGTAGGCACGGTGTAAAACTTGTCGATAAACTTATTTATAAACTGTTGATAAAATTATTTAATAATTTTTGTGTTCCTTCCCTGTATCGATGACATTCAACGAGTACATATAGTAGATTGTTGCACCGAGCGCAAAGTAAGTTGTTGATACAAAAGTTTTAGATTGGTGCCAGAGCGCATGCAAGGGTACTAAAGTAGCATGAATGCTTTAATTACTCACTTTATCAAAGTGCGTAATCTACTTTTCTTTCCACTACCAAGCTACACTACTACACTACCTACCGTAATAAAATATACCTACTTAAAATAAAACTCAAGTTAATGAAAACAAAGTTTCATCTTCTCTACAAACATTTAAAACTTACAATTGAATCTACTGGGATGACTTGCGATGTTGCCGGCAATTGAAAAAAGGAGCTCACAAGGAACAGATGATTCTATAATACTGATAATATACATAATGGCGATTGAGTTATCTATTAAATAATAATTTTATGGTTTTAAGTACTAAAACAGAAAAAATATAATGTCAATTTTCTAGGGTGACATATTGATTCTCTGGATCAATTCAGCAATTATATGTCGAAGAAGATTTTAATACGAAAATCGGTACCTACTTCTTCGATTAATCGATATCAGATCTCCATACCCAAATATTTATTGCGCCTTTTTTCTCTGTGGTTACTGGTCAGTTATTGCATCATTTAAAACGGTTCCCGGTTCCCGGTTCCCATGAGCTGAGATTTCATATATATGTAAGTATTCTTTTTAGAAAATAATTGTAATTTTTATATATTTATTGAGCAATGTTTATGTAATTATAATAATGTTTATGCATCAACTACAGAATGCTGTATATAGTAGCCGAAGAAAACAGCGGGGACGCTACTGATGGTTGTGGCCCCGTTGTTATACTTAGTTCGGAATGGCTGACGCCAAAAAAATCTGAAGCATATTGGCCTAATACGAAAAATAACACAACTTTCAACAAATTACTGCAAAAGCATCAAACTCCCGCCGAGGATTGGGCCTTAATTAAATTAAAAAGAAATTTTTTTGAATCTGGTATGTATCATTATTTGCGGTTATGCATGATTGAAAACAATCTCTCTTCATCATCGTTTCCGTTTTTTCCGTTGCTCGTGTACGATTTTTACATTCTGGAGTAGTACATAATTCAATATTCTGGAGTGACTTGTTCGATTTCTTTCAGACGATATATTGATTGCAAGAAAAAAGGCGCGAGAAGCCGAAAATACCAGCGACCTGACGGATGGAGAACTAAACAATTCAACAAAAAGAAACCTACGTAAACGTGTATATAGTAGTAGCGATAATGAGGATGAAGGAGATGTTTTCTACCATCGCCGCAAATCCTCGCCTCATCAGATTAATCAAAAAAGCAACATATTTTGCAACTCTGGTAAGTTTTCCGCATTCAATGTTTACTTTATTCTTCAGAGTTCTGTGCTGGCAAACAGGCCAACTAAAACAGTTACCCTATAATATTTATTGGCAGTGTCTATGGTGCTAAGCTCTCGGTACCTGTAGTCCAGATCCTCGGGAGCCAAGTATCTGAACATTGTAGTTCTATATTTCAATATAAATATCAACGGTTTTTAGTGCTTAACATCAAAACTGTAAAAGGTATATTTTAAATGTGACTGAAAGCCTTTGCACATTTTCAGTTTCAATGGCAGCGTTTTGTGATGCCACATAGAAGTCAACCCACTTTACATAAGTAATAGGTATTTTAAACTGCACATATATTTGTAGGTACTAATGGGTGAAAAGCAGTCGGATTGAAGTGTGCTTGACTTTTATTTTTTAAATTATATTTATACTATTTTGATTTAGATATAGGTCAGCATGGTGGTGGTCAGCATGTCATCATTATTTGTACTAATATTTTTACTCATGGGTGGGATTTAAGCATGTTCAATTACAAATATTTACAGCATGGATAATATTTTCTTAATTAAATGTAATAAAGGGCTACTTACATATTTTTTAAATTGTTACACTAAGCTCAATTCTTTATTGCCGGGTTGGGTAATAGTCAAAATATCCATGCAAGTATTTATTTATTTATATTTAATATATTTATATAAAATAATAAATACTAGTATGGATAATTTCTGGCATATAATGATCTCTTGGCTTATTAAATCATAACAGATTTAATTAAATAAAAAACCATACCTAAAATGTGCAGAACTAACTGACTTCATTGTCTTTTTTCCAGGGTTGGTTCCGTAGTAAAATTTTCCATCTATACTTCCCCATAAATAGTTCACTAAAACAGCATTTTCAAGTTGTATATTATGAGTAATATCAAAAGTTTCAAGGAAGTCATACAGTTTTTGATATTTCAGAATATGTGAAAATGACTGATCACTGTGAAAATAGAACAGAAGATACAACGGTCGAGAAACATACAACTTCATATATACCAACTTTGTCAACATCCGCAGACAGTATGTACTTGTACTTTAAACTTAATCTCATTAATTTTGAGTTGACTACTAGAGACTAATTTGTATACTTACCAGGTTACTTTTGACTTACCCACTTAAT
This sequence comes from Cybosia mesomella, assembly GCA_946251805.1. NCBI lineage: Eukaryota > Metazoa > Arthropoda > Insecta > Lepidoptera > Erebidae > Cybosia > Cybosia mesomella. The sequence goes on along the minus strand of OX276417.1, from coordinate 12,083,945 downwards.
TATCCCACTTGAAGTCATACTTTGATGTATTTTTTATGTAACATGTTCGACAAAAAATGATTGATTGATTAACTTCTATAAATATTTCAGAACACCCATCAGCCCTTATTAGGGTTCCATACCCAAAGGGTAAAAACGGAACCCTATTACTAAGACTTCGCTGTCTGTCCGTCTGTCCGTCTGTCACCAGACTGTATCTTAAGAACCGTAATAGCTAGACTGTTGAAATTTTCACAGATTGTGTATTTCTGTTGCCACTATAACAACAAATACTAAAAACAAAATAATAATAATAATTAAGGGGGGCTCCCATACAAAGAATATGATATTTTAGCCCTTTTTCATGCCCATTTTCACTCGCCGAGCTAGATCTCAAGAGTCGTAATAGCTAGACAGTTGAAATTTGCAAATATTATGTATTTTTATTATGGCTACAAAAACAAATACTAAAAATAAAATAAAAATAATACTTAAGGGGGGCTTCCATACATCAAAAGTATTTACGTATAGTACGGAACTCGCATACGGACTCGCACTTGGCCGGTTTTTTAATTAGCACATGACCACCAGAGCAATTTTAAATTACTTACTAAACTTTTAAATTCAAACTTCTTACCTACTTGTTTTATTCATCTGTAATTTTTAAACTATAGCGACCCACCGCCATAAAAAGTATCCTACGTCCTTCTCCCGGTGCCTCTCTACTCGTCTATTAAATTCCATGCAAATTGATCCAGTAGTTTTTGAGTTTATTTGTTACATTTTGTTGTGTAGATGGTATTATTATAATTAATCAAAGTTTAATATTAGAAACATCTGTGCATCTAACAATGTTTCAAAAATAAATAGAATCAGACTGGATGATGATCCACCACCACATGTATCAGTCTCATCAGGCAGTCAACTAAAAGGCACTAGATCAAGTGGGTTACTATTACATTTTGTACTTGTATTGAAAATACACCCATTCAAGTAGACTTGATCTAATTTTATATCTTGTTGTTTCAGATTTTGAATACAACATTATGCAAATTTTAATTTCAATACAAGAGCAAAATAAAATTATTCTAGAGTGGATAAGACAACAAAATCAAAAAGAATTTGCTCCCAAGAACGCATTGTTGGAATTACCAGCCAATTTCCCATTAACTAATGATGAAGAGCTTCAAGCAATTGAAGAATTTTTAGTTAGTGATAAGAATTTTGGAGATTTGGTAAATAATATTATTAAAGAACAGATTATTTTATACATAACAATAAAAAATTGTAATAGTTCAAAGTACATTTTCATATTATATTTTGGAAGAGCTAGACTCTCTTGATTAGTTTTTATTGGATAAAATAATAAAAAAAATTATGCTTATCTTTTTCAGTGTGACTACTTTGGTGCTTTTGCTGGTCACACTGTTACTGGAACAGTAAATCAGATTATGAAACACAGTTTCGCTAATAAGTTGGCTATGAAATATAGTTTTAAAGGAAAAAAAGGAAAACGACCATTTGAAGACCTCAATTTATAAACTGCTATTGTCCGTAAGTTTTCTTAAAAATGATCTTGTTTATTCAACAAAAATACGATACAAAAAATCTAAATATTTAATTCCCGTTAAATTAGGACATTCTAAGAGTGCTTAAATAGCTCCGAAATTTGCGATCCTATGTAATGGGAAATTTTTATATATAATTCCCTTTACATATTATTTGGTGTGTCTGAGGGGGGGTTTGATTATTAATTATGGGTGTGTGCATGTGGGTGTTTGAATAGGTATTTTTAAGGAATCTAGTATAGCAAAAGTTTCATGAATTTAAATATTCTTGTTCTTTTTAACCAGAGATAACAATTAGGTATTTATATGTAAGGATTGTCTTAGAAATAGCTAGAATGATTTCAAATGAAATAGTACACTCGAAAATACTTCAATAGTTAGATGTTATCTATGATAACTATCAGGAATATAATCCATTATTTTTTTAGGTGCAACAAAGAAGATTTTTAAATTAATTCAAGAAAAGCCCATTGAGGACAACATCAAAGTCTGGCTAAAACATGCACCCCAACGTATGACTCTCGAAGAAAAAAAGATAAAAGCGCGCTTAGAGCGAACTGTGTGAATTGTAATTTGTATTTATCTTGCTAAAATATCTCTTTTCGAGCGGACTGTTTGATTTTGTCGTAAGTTGTGTTTTTTATTTAGCAATAATGTCGCTTTTAGGTAAACGCCAAGTCTACAGACGAGTGGCACAACAATTAAATAATGTTCTTAATAAAGATGATAATATTAACATATCTGAAACGAATGATAATGAAACTTTATCTATAGACATGGTGAGAAATAATAATGTTCTTTTAGTTCCTTTTCATGATGATTTTACCTGTGTAATGAATGATACTAGTTACTATAATAATTCAACTCAGCCTGATGAATCTGTTCCAAATTTGTCCACATTTCTAAGAGAGTGGACTTTAAAATTTAACATTTCCAATGCAGCATTAACATCTTTGTTGAAATTTCTTAAAATGTTTGATTCAGACCTTATGGCGGATGCCAGGACATTGTTAAATACTAATCGTAAATGGCAACTGAAAACTCTTGATAACGGGGAGTATATACATTTAGGAATTGTTAATTCCCTTTTAGATTTTGTTAACATGTATCACAAGCCGGATATGTCTGAAATTAAACTTACGTTTAATATTGATGGCTTACCGCTTTTTCATAGCTCTAACATTCAATTTTGGCCAATATTAGCAGATGTTGTAGGGTTTAAAAACACTGTATTCGTGATTGGTATATTTTGTGGTAAATCTAAGCCTAATCCACTTAGAGCGTACTTAGATGATTTTATACGCGAATTAAAAGATATTATGCAAAACGGTTTAAATTATAAAGGATTTATAATAAAAGTATCTCTCAACTGTTTTGTGTGTGACATGCCAGCTCGAGCATTTTTGAAATATGTTAAATCGCATAATGCATATTCTGGTTGTGACAAATGTACTTGTTATGGCAGTTATGTTAATAACCGTGTTATTTTAGATAATTTAGATTGCTCTCTTAGAACAGATAATTCGTTTTTATTTCAAAACGATGAGGATTATCACTTAGGAATATCTCCTTTAACTGAATTGTCATTTGGTTTAATAACTGCTTTTCCAATAGATTATATGCATAGTGTCTGTTTAGGCGTTGTAAGAAAATTGTTACATTCTTGGGTCAAACCAGTTAAAGGAGATGTCAAACATGTAAAATTAGATAGTAAAAGTATTTCCTCATTAAATGATAGGTTGATATATGTTCGTCAGTTCATACCTGTTGAATTTAATCGCAAACCTCGTATTATTCAGGAACTTGACCGATGGAAAGCGACTGAATTCAGGACATTTTTGTTATACATAGGGCCAATAATTTTATATGGAATATTAAAAAATGATGTTTATCAACATTTCTTAATTTTACATTGTGCTATTTCTATATTAGTTTCAAATAATTTGACATCTCAATATTCAGATTATGCTAAATACTTGCTAAAAGAATTTGTAAAGGACTGTGTAACTATTTATGGTAGGCAATATCTTGTATATAATGTCCATTCGCTTATTCATCTTGTAGATGATGTTGAACGATTTGGAATATTGGATAACATATCTGCATTTAAATTTGAAAATTTTTTAGGTAAACTCAAGAGTTTGATTAGGACACCCCATAAACCTTTACAGCAAGTCTGTAACAGACTTACCGCTAAATGTTTTCCTACAGATACTAACAATTCTATACATTGTTCGCAAGAACATTATGACGGGCCTTTGCCACCAGGTAATTTCAAAAAGCAATATAAAAAAGTTACTTTTAAAGATTTTATTTTTAGCACAAATTCTGCTGCTGATTGTATCTGTATGTTAAGAGATAAGTCAGTTTTAAGAATAGTAAATATTATTCAAGGTGAAGATGATGATACTTTTATATGTGCTCAAATGTATACCAAAAGTGAAGATTTTTTTACTTATCCTTGTTCTTCTAAATGTTTAGATATAATTTTAGTAAGCGAATTGTCGAAGAATATGGTAGTAATTTCTTTTAAAAATATTGCCAGCAAATGTATTCATCTTCCATTTTTCAATAAAGAAGTAGTGTTACCGTTACGACATATCGTCTAAGAATGATTACTAGTGGGTTAGCCAAATTTTAATAATTACAATTTTAGTCTTAAGAAATTGTGTCATTTTGTATAACTATGTCCAGTGCTCTAAACTCAGACAAGAAAACCGCTCAGACGGGGAATAGGAACTGTGACGTCATGAAGATATTTTAAAAAGGCTTCTTGATTGATTACATACAGTAATTATATACTTCAGTATTTCTTTGTTCATTGAACATTTTTGAAATAAAATAATTTAAAAGTTATAAATGTTAACTTTTAACTTTGAGATGCAAAACGTCTGAATAGATTTTTATGAATGTATGAGCATTTCCACTTTCCATACATTCACAATTAGCTGATCTATTATCAACTATAAAATTACATTTTATTTGCGATTTGACTTATTGGAAAAGTTGTTCACTTTCATGAGCACATTCATACTATAAAAGTATGTTAACTATTAAATTAGGACCTACTATTATTGTCGTTCTTCTATTATAATCACTGCTTTAACTGCTAGTATAATAAAATAACATTAACTTACCTACTGGTGCTATTTTCTTTAACTATCGGTTAGTGATTTTCAGCATTGATTGTCTCTTATAAGTCGTACCTAAGTGTATCTTCATAAGATTCATAATTTTTTAATAATCTAATAAATAACAATATTACACCTATTACTTTGTATCATTTGTTTAAATAATATTGTGACGTCATACTACACAAAGATTGCATTATATGTGTATGGATTCTTTTATTATTGATAAGGGAATTAATTGTACTTTAAAAATACTGATTGCACATCAATATTCCTGAATTATCTAGCATTAATAGGTTACGTTGGTTATTTTTTCTTCATATGTGCATTTCAGTATTTTATGTGTGCAGTTAAATACTACCCTCAGAATACCTACTAGCGTAATAAAATAACAAATATTGTTAAGTATGTCTTTAAGTCGTATGGCGTTAAGTGCGATTTTTTGTATTTATCTTTAGATTATGCCCAATATTGTAACTGGCTGACGTCGGTGCAAATCCAGCAATTTTGGATAGTTTAATTTACACAAAAGACTTGTCCGTTACAATTATGGGCCCAAATTTCAACGTAAATACAACAAATCGTGTACATACCTAAAACCCAAACAATGACGTTATTAGATACCACTTTTAAACGTCTCAATAACGTCAATATTAGGTAGTTAGGTACGTCAATAATAACGTATTTTTAAAGTCATTATTGACGTTATTAATTTCAGCGTAGCCACGTCATTAGTGTCGTCACGTGTAACGTCTGGTAACGTCATTTATTGACGTGGAAAAGTACGTGAAGTTCCATTCATTTTTAACGTCATTGATGTCGTCATATATAACGTCTAGTAACGTTTTATATTGACGTCAAAAATTAAGTAAATTAATATAAATTTTTCACGTCATTAGTGGCGTCATGTTTAACGTTTTCTAACGTCTACCTTGACGTGATATATCACGTAATGTAGGGACGTCGCCATTTTGTCATTAAATGACGTTATGTAACGTAATTTTTTGACGTCATATAAGCCGTCGAAATCTGTGACATCCACACGTGATTTCGACGTTAAACATGCCCAAAAATTCACGTAATTTTTTACGTCCTTTGCTGCTTGGGAATCATTTTAAGTTATTGTCGTAAATGTTTTGAGCAATAATTTAAATTTAAATTTTAAATTATGGGTCCTATCGACATCGTTGGGACACAAGCCAACTTTAACTGTGAGCTGGTACACACCTGCTGATTGATGTTGCGAAGTGGATGGGAAGCGCTCCCGTAAAAGATTTAATAAACCATATATATTAACAAGTAGGAGAAGTAAGGAAGAGAACCTCGGACTCCAAACTGAAAAGTGTGTGTCTAAACCATGACTCTTGTAAGTAGCCCTTTTTTTTTTTTTTTTTAACTTGCGGAAATCCCTTCGGATACCCCCCCGCCGGCCTGCAGGGGTGGTTATGTCGTGTCTCGACTAAAACCGCACGGTGTCCTCCCCAAGTGTCCGTTGCCGGGCACCCCGGGTAAGCCCTCGAAAGGATAACCCCAGGGTTGTAAGTAGCCCTGGCATAAGTCTTATTCCTTTTTAAATACTCACGCACCTGTCTCAGCCTATAAGTCTTATTCCTTTTTAAATACTCACGCATCTCCGTAGAGTACCTTTATTTTTTTATTTTTTCGTGCGGAAATCCCTTCGGATACCCCCCCCCCTCGCCGTCCAGCGGGGGCGGTTATGTCGGGCTTGAACCGACTAAAACCGCACGCCGTCTCGGGTCTTAAGACGCCGGGGTGTAAGGTTACTCATAGAGCATATCCCTCGCACCCCGACTGACCCTGGGCCATCTCCGGTTTTGAGATGGCCCCCTTACTTGCTCTCCACTGTGCAATCTGCTAATCAGAGGGACACGTGGACAGCTTCTGAACAGCCCTCAATAGGGCCGTACTCGCCTCGGTCGGAGTTGGCCGTAGGCGGCAGCGTCTCTCCCGCTCTAGGAGAGAGCCGCTGCTGTCTCCGTTGCCCAGGGTGCACCGCGTGGAGGTCCCCAACCAAGCACCCCTCCGTAGAGTACCTAAGCAGTGGTATTTTAAATCAGCTATATTTTATAGTTCCATTATGATGACGGAAAAATTCAATTATAATGAAACCGGGAATCAAACTTCGAGACCTCATAATCGCATGCTATACACGAAGTTTTTCCTACGTGTCAAAAAGACAAGGTGAATTTTCATAATTCAAATTGAAAAAAAAAAAACAAATTTCGAATAAAAACATTATTTTTTTACAATCTAGAACCTATTTTGAAGAATATTTAACTAAAATGAATATGAAAAAAAAACATAAATAATAGTAATAATTAAAAAAAACTTACCTTCGCAAAATAAAAAGAAATTATAATATTTCCACCACAGACAAAAGAAGAACACTTCACACTATTTTAAAAAAAGCACACACCAAAACTCGTTCGCGCCACAAAACGCGTTCGGATATCTACTCGAGAGCAGTACCAACAAACAACTGAATTATTTTATTAAGGAAAGCACCGATTAACATCATATTGTGCCGTATGTGGACTAACGGTTGGGCGTTACACCCATAATACCAAGACCCTCATATTTGTATACTTTTAAACCAATTTCTGGGTGTTGAAAGCTCAACGTATATTGGTGATTTCCACGCCCCACCCCTATTGTCATCCATCTCACTTTAGTTACTTTTGTCTCGTTCTATCTAGAATGATTTCTGCATGAGTTGTCTTATTCTATCAGTTAAACTAAACCACAGCAGATTTTGTGTTTGAACAACCAAATAATGTTTTGTGAGTTTACTTTTTGTTATACTTAGTTTTTTAAGGCTTTAATATGATAATATTTAATTTGAGCTTGTTAAATTAAATACACTTAAAACGGAGCGATGACGTACGTAATTACAAAATGGATTCCTACTGTTGAGTTTTATATAAATGTTTTCTATGTTACTAACGTATCTGGTAAGGCCGGATATAGTATGAGACCCTGCTAGCAGGTGCTCCCGCGGATTAACTAAGGTTTTCGTCAGGTTGATGGCCCCATCAGATGCTTTTTCACGCTCCCACTCAAAGGACCATTCATTTTCATTCTATTTATCAGACAGTACGGTAGTCAGTATCTTCTTATATACATCGCCTCTACCATGGGGAGTGTTTAGATGAGCTCTTCCAATGATTTTCACCCTCTCTTTTCCTAAACAGAACAACACGTGCAGGGCTGAGTTATCACCCTCATATGGTGTAAACAATTCTATCAAGAACCAAGTGACTTGGAACCTTTTTTCTTCTGCACCATAAAGACATGGACCACCACCTTCACGTCTTTCATTATTTTTCATTTCTTTCTTTATTCTTTCTACAATTCCGAGTCTTTTAAGCGGGTGTGACATTGCAACTGATGAAGCCGTCAAGCTGAGGGCCACCATTGGTAGCATTATTGGTATCTGTAATTGTGCCCCTAATTCCTGAGACATTTAGCTTACCATTACTCCAGATAAAGTCGTATTGACATAGCTGTTGTTCTTAAATAAATTATCATGAACTAGCACTCATTATTTGGTAAAATCGCATTTTTACAATAAGAAAAATCGGTTTCGATGATGCGGCTACCGTATCACTACGTTGGTAACAAATGTTTGGCCATGTTCTGCCAATCTCCAATGTGTTAGTGAAATGTGGGATTAACGTATTAAAAGATGACATACCTTCCAATAGTCTCACTGCCAGCGATGCTGAAGACGGTGGAAGTGGAGGTGTGAAAGTTGGAGTGGACTTAGGAATTGGCGCTGAGGTGGAAGCCGGGTTGGTTGTACCAGGAAACACCGATGAAGGTGATAACACCTATATAGTTAGATAAACTTAAAAGGTAAAATCTTATCTAAATAAAAGTTTCATCCAACTTGTTAGAGTGGTTTCCGAGAGTTAGTGTAGAGGTTGACGGCCTCTGTGGCGTAGCGGTAGTGCATTCGACTGCTACGACAGAGGCGCGGGTTTGATTCCCGCTCAGTGTAAATATTAGTATGCATGAATATGTCTATTTGCATTGGTCTGGGTGTTTCTATGTATAATATGTATGTATTTACAAAAAAAGGTATAAAAGTATGTTTATCCGCATTCTGGAACCCATAACACATGCTAGTTAAACTATGCTTACCTTGGGTCTAGAAAGCGCTGTGTAGAATGTCGTAGAGTATTGATTATTTATTTATTATTATTATTATAATATATTCGAATAGAGCGCCAATTCCGGTTGTATTTTAAGCTTAGGTATACTTTCGACTCCACGGTCCGCTCTCCTTTTATCCAAGGAGCAACTGCCGTCTGAGAAGAAAGCCTGCATCAGACCCTCATTCGTCAATCAGCAGATGAATCGGCTTGCAGGAGCCCTTTACACCCTCCAAAATTATATTGCTGTAGATCTTTTATTAATAAATGTAAGGTATTCAGCGTTGTCTAGACATACTTAATTCAGGACCAGAGCAAATTCAGGACTGATTATAAAGAAAGCTAAATCAAGCAGTAAACAGAATAATATATCTTTGAATCTCTATGTAGTGTGAGTAAGACAGCACTTTTTAACATCCATTGTTTCGAGGTTAGGCGGGAACTTTTTAATCCAATGATGTTCTGTGCGTGAATGAGATGGGCGTATGTTTTAATGCAAGTTGAAGAAAGAGTAACATGATGTTCTTTAGTTGAAAAATACGTTTAAGTGAATGAATGATTAATATGAGTTGAATGAATTTTCATTTGATGATGTTTTTTTTTTACTTTTGTTTAATATTGACTTGACGAGGTGGTAATTTTGATCTTTGATCAGCATTTGTAAAAGTAATTCAATTAGAGATTATCACACTTTTGGGATATTTAACCCGTTAGATTACGTGTTTTGCAATTAATTAAATAAGTAGCTAGGTATCTTCAAAACAAAAGACAGTTAATTATAAAATATTGGAGTCAATTTACTTTTTTATTAATTTCTTTTTTCATAAACAATAGATTTTTATAGATTACTTTTTATATTCATACAACTTTATAACTATCGGGATTATAAAATTGAATTTACCATTACGGGATGGTATTTTTATGAGCAGTAAATTCATAATTTAATCTCAATTCAATAACTTTTTGTTTTGCGATAGTATAAATTTTAAACTATCACAGAAATTAAAATCGATATTTGAAATCCATTTCTCATAATTTCTTGGCTTTCATTAATAGATTAACCGCCCTACTATCTCTAGAAACCTTGTTAGATAGTTTTCTTTATTTGCTCTCTGAACGAAAGATAAACTGGTCTGAAACGCCAATTGTTATCAAATCTACAACGATTTGAGTCTATTTTTGATATGATAGGTACCGTCTGTATATCTCTGAATGAACCGGGGTGCCCGGCAACGGACACTTGGGGAGGACACAGTGCGGTTTTAGTCGAGACACGACATAACCACCCCCGCTGGCCGGCGGGGGGGTATCCGAAGGGACTTCCGCACGTAAAAAAAAAAAAAAAGAGGTATTATAATATGCACAATTTACTACAAGAATCTATCGTACCTTTGCACGCACTTTTGCACCAGGTACAGGTTTGGGCGGTCTTTCTTTAGACGAACATGAATAATTATTTATGTAATTTAATTTATAAGGTTATGAAAAAAAAAAAGAAAATACTACCATATTCTGTATCTCTATATACGGTATATTTTATCAGCCTAACTAACAGGCCCCAGACCTTTTCAAAGACCCATACATTCCATCTACCCCTAAATTTTTCTTATAGTAACACTCAATAGTATTTTTAGGAATAGATACTGACTGACTGTCGACCTCTGTGGCGTAGCGAAAGAGCGTCTGCAAAGTATGTTTATCCATATTCTAGACCCTATAATTGAAGCTAGTTAAGCTATGCTTACTTTGGGTCAAGATAGTGTTGTGTAGAATGTTCTAGAATATTTATTTATTTACAGATCGTGAGTCCTCGGTCAACTTATGAAACAGGATAACAAAGCTCGTCAGCATTTCAATCTTAACTACAATGTATATTCAAACATAAAAAAAACAAAATTCGAATCATTAAAAAAGTAATTTCGAAACAAACAACATTCAAACATGGTCGTCATTTGACAGAATTTCGCGCGCAAATCGCAATCTACATAAAATTATATAATGTTGCCGAAATTAGTCCTCGCGGGGTTTAATTAATTTTAGCGCCGCTGGAGGGGTGAGAAATGGTGTCTAATCTATGAAAATGGATGAAAATTTTCATTTCAACTTAAATTGACGCCATTAAGGGGATTGCATAGACAAGAGCTCGTTTTAGAGGAGGGGTTTTGATATAGTCTATGTATTTATGTATGATTGGGGAGGTTTTAAACGAGGTTGAGTTTGATCAGGGTGATTGTTTATGGACTTTTTTTTATGTGTGAATACCCCGGGCTCCTCCCCATCGGTGAAAACGATGAGATGGTTTTACTAAATCGGTTCGACTAAAACCATACGATGCACCACGGGTAAGCCCTCGAAAGGATAGCCCCAGGGTCACCGCCAGCCTTTGGTAGCCATCGCGCCGAGGTGAGATGAACACACACGACACGTCTCCGTCTTGGCCTGCTTCTTCTGTAAGAACGGCGAGTCGGCCAACTGCCTTCCTCAGGCCCCGATCATGGAGGTCGGTAGTCCTGGGCGTAGTCAAGGGAAATGCCTTATGGGCAACACCCCGGCGTCTGAAGACCCGAGATGGCGTGCGGAGGAAATATCCGCACAAGAAAAAGGTACCTACTACTAGAAAAGTGTGTTGAAACAAAAAAATGTGTCACGGTTACTGGGTGAGGCGGGAATTAATTTTGAATACCGATTTTGGTACAGAACGCACACTAGGTGTAATAATTTTTGACACCTATCTGTATAGGCCTATACTGGCCTTTTTGTAATGTCATCTGCATGACAGCTACAATAAGTTGCGTTAGTAGTCGGGTTATGGCCTCTCGCGATAGCTTTCCTTATCTTAGCTTTTGCGGGAGCAACAGCCGTCATACCCCCTAACCCTGAAAGGAAAACCTGCACCAGAACCACGTCCGTCTCTTCACATTTGCCGGCTTGCTGTTACAGTTGGAGCATGCTCACCCAAGAAGTACCCTATTTATCCACAAATAGCTGTCTCTATGTTGTCCCAAGCAAGTTTATTTCCCTGCACAAACAACTTAACCGTGTCGCAACAAATTTGTCATCGGCGATGAGCCCGATATCACAATCTGTCAAGCAAGATTCGTGTAATCATTTACAAATCATTTAGCTGAGTTTTCATCTGGAAATGGGGTTGCCATGTACTGAGAGAAATTGGTAAGTATGCTTAAAAATTGTCTACCTAATTGGATTGCCTTGTATGCTATTTAACCGGAAACCACGTAGTTAGTAGGTAACACATTTATTAACTTAGAGCGGCAGATTGACTGCTATTAATGAAGTACCGTTTTTTTTATACTACCTACTTGACAAGCACACGGCCTTCCTAATGTGAAACCGCTGCGAACCTGTAACTAGGTCTGCAAGGCGAATCGCGGCTTGCAATGTTGAGCTGAGTGAGACATCGTGATTTGAAAATCAGATTTTGAAAATTTTGAACAGTGATCATTCCTCCGTGGGAAGTCCGATTTTGAAAATTATTTTTGAAAGTCACAACTCTGGACATGCTTTCTGAGCGTGTAAAGTTTGGTCACAGTATCTCGAGCGGTTATTATGTAATTCCATCTGAATTTTTTTTAACGGTGATCATTCCTCTGTGGTAGCATTAATTTTTTCAAAATATATCCATAAACCTTCCTCTGATTGACCTCGTTAATCATGCCAAATCAGTAGTTTAGGAGGAGACCTATGACAAAGAAAATCCTGAAGTCTGGTATGAGGAGCTTTCGCTCGACTTCGTCTCACTCAGCTCAAAAAACTTTCTAGAAGGGGTAGGGGGGGATGGCAGGTTGAGAAAGTTAAATGGTATCCTCAACTACAACACGAATTCTGAAAAGTGAGCGTAAAAAGAGTTTACGGTTATCTATTTCCTCATTAGGAAAACGCAACTCAACGTAGGATCAAAAATATGATGAATACCTGCTGCATAGTTTTTACTATGAAGGAGGCAAACCCGAGGGGGCCATCTCGGAACCGGAGATGGCCCAGGGTCAGTCGGGGTGCGAGGGATATGCTCTATGGGCAACCTTACACCCCGGCGTCTGCAGACCCCAGACGGCGTGCGGTTTTAGTCGGTTCGAGCCCGACATAACCGCCCCCGCTGGCCGGCGGGGGGGTATCCGAGGGGATTTCCGCACGAAAAAAAAAAAAAAAAAAAAAAAAAAGGAGGCATTATATTGCTTCCACTTTTTTTTCCATTTGCAGTTGCACCTACAGTTTTCCTTCACTGTGTTGACATCATAATTATCTTGATCTAAACGCCAATCCCGGTTGTATCCAAAACTTGTATTTTGGAGCCAGATATTCGATTCTGTACTCCTCCTGATTGATGTATCTTGACTTTTACGAGAGCGAATGCCATCCCCCCGACCCCGAGAGAAAAGTCTGCTCCAGGGCCTCGTCTGTCAACCAACAGGTGTACCGGCTTGAAGATCTCGATGGGTTTTCATATAACACCATGCACTTCATACACCCACGCCTATACATCGCCCAAGAAGTACGTACCTAGTAAGTATAGTACCAAACCTTGCTTTCACCTTGATAGACTGCAACACAGACGACAGACGCACTAACATTATTCTCGCGCAATTTTAAAATGGTACAAATTACAAATCAAAAGCTGGCAACATCGTGCTACATATCAAAATGGCATTCCAATTGACAGGTGTCAGAGATAACGTCAATATTATTATGAATTATTTGCTCTTTAGTATCTCACTATCGCACGATTTATTGACGACATGTACAAATGATAAATATTTGTTTTCTTCAGGACATTATCGTCGTGTGAAGATCTCGAGTTTTTGTGTTACAAATCTTTTACATTTTAAACATAATAACAATTAATTGTAATAAACTAGGAATTCAGTGCAGGGTGCGACTGAAATAAATTGAGCTGAGCGAGCAGGAATCTTACTTGAAAATAAGACATCTTACTACGGTCGCGCGCTTAGCTAAGGCCGCGCGCTCGTGAAACTGTTTTTCGGTGATTATTCCTCAATGGTACATCGGACATAAACCATCTCGCTTCAAAACACTCCTTAGTGTCCACACTATCACCGTGGTAAATTTGGTCAAGATCGCGCGAGTGGTTACGGAGGAGTTCAGCCACCAACAAACGGCTATGCCGCGTATAAGAGTATGCATAATTTAAAATATAAAAACAGGTCAGCCCTGCCAAATATTGATTCTGCAAGCGTTCTCCGACAGTCGTTTCTCCTTTGGACTGATCACCGACAGGACGTTTCGTTTTTGAGAGATTCGTCGATAGAACGCCGCGGCACGCTCGCTTCGCTCGTTCGGCTCGCGCTCTGTTGGGGTCACAGTTCTAACCTTAGCTTTTAGCAGTAGCTTTTTGGTGGCTTTTTAGTTAAATAGTGAAAAAGCCATGTCGAAACATCGTAGACAAAACGACCTGACGGTGAATATTCCATAAATAAAAAGTCCCTTCGTCAAAACAAACAAATGCGAACCATTCTGTCGGCGAAACATGCATTGGTGAAACGTTCTATCGACGAATCTCTCAAAAACGAAACGTCCTGTCGGTGATCAGTCCAAAGGAGAAACGACTGTCGGAGAACGCTTGCAGACTGCCAAATATTAAGTCTTTGAAAATATGTACTAGCAAAGCCGTTTTTTTAACTCAAGCCATCGTACATAATACTATGGCCCTTGACCCCCCTTTGGGATAATGTATTTTTCAAATGGTGAAATAATTTTTCCAATGAGCGAAGATTACCCTCAACATATAAAGAAACTCACAATTCGGCCTCTCTCTTCATAATTTCAGTAAAATTCACGCCCGGTCGTCGCCTTATGCCTTATGTGGACGCGATTTTACTTTTATGCCTTACGTCTTTTTTTGTATAATTCATGCCTAAACATTGCCAAGCGATCATCAAAATGAAAATCTATTTATACTACTATAAAATTGTAAATTAGTTGTGTCAGTTCATTAAAGATATTTAAAAAAAAAATTTTTTTTAGGTATTCTTGTCTGTTTGTTCGCGATGGACTTCAAAACTACTAAACGGATCTTGATGCGATTTTTTGCAATTGGTTTAGAAGAACCGGATTTTTTTAGAAAAGTCTTACTCAGACTTGAAATCTGCCGTATGTTTAGTTGCAATTGGTTAAGTAGAACCGGAGACATGACTAAAAAACGACAATTGACCTCCACGCGGGCATCAGCTAGTATTTACATATTATTGATTCTAATAATCATAATCAGAATCAGAATCAGAATCAGAATAAGAGTCAGAATCATAATCATAATCATAATCATAATCATAATCATAATCATAATCATAATCATAATCATAATCATAATCATAATTATAATCATAATCATAATCATAATCATGTACTCTACGTCCTACCACATTGAGTGATGATTTTGAGTGTAGTTTTCGAGCCCCATCGAAATCTATAGGGTTCAAGCCAACCTCAATCCCTGATGATTGACGGATGAGAGGCATGGACGGCGTTATATGGTTACCAAGGGCTAGGGCTGTTCTCTACTCAATAGTAGGTAAACATACAGTCCATGAAAACGGTGTAACATGTTGGTGTTTAAATCTCTGCTTACCCTTTAGGGAGTAACTTACAAATTATTGATTATAACTTTTGGGTGTATCGAGCGAGCCCCATCGATATCTTTTTTTTTTATACCACTCAGGTGGCAGACAAGCTCACGGCCCACCTGATGTGATGCGGTTACCTTGGCCTAGGCCTATGGACGTGTGCAACACCATGGGCATTACACTCGCGCTGCTGGCCCTGTAAAAATTAAAAACCTTCTAATGCCCTTACTGAAGAACCCTATATTGTAGTCGCTTGGGAAAACCACAGCAGAGAGATGAAGGTCCAAGCTAACTTTACTTGCACCGGCACTCCTAATGATTGACGGACGCTTTGTAGCAAAAGTTTTCCTCTATGGGTTGGGTGTCGCACAGCAGTCGATCCCGTAAAAGCCAAACCAAATTATGGAAAGGAAAGGATATAGAGTAGGGGAGCTGACTTCGAGCACCTTGGTTCCAAGTTTCGAGTGAATAGATTCCTTCTAGACCACATCGTAAGCAAGAGCCTATCAGTAAAAATAATAACATAACATAACTTCACGCCTGTATCCCCGAAGGGGTAGGCAGAGGTGTATTACACACCCACGATTCGCCAGTTATGTTAAGGTCCCAATGTAATAGGGGGCGAGCCTATTGCCATCTGCCGGGCAAATTATTAAGCGAGCGATAATTAACATTTATTATTAATGCACACATAACTACGAAAAGTCCGTGGCGACTGGGGATCGAACTCGAGACCTCGTCTCAGCAGTCCGTTAAGTACGCCACTGGGGCGATAACCCAGTGGCGTACTTAACGGACTGCTTTAAAACTAATAAAAAACAAAAATGGCAGGCTTTACAAATGCTATGGAAGCTACGCTAGGCTAGACGTAGAGACGCCCGGGACTACCGACCTCCATGATCGGGGCCTGAGGACGGCAGTTGGCCGACTCGCCGTCCTTACAGAAACAGGCCAAGACGGAGGCGTGTCGTGTGTGCCCTCACACGCCTGCCAACTCACCGAAGCGGAATAAAACCCAACCCCACCAGGTGAGGCCGCGGTGGCGGTCAAAGTCCGCCGGCAACCCTGGGGTTATCCTTTCGAGGGCTTACCCGGGGTGCCCGGCAACGGACACTTGGGAGGACACCGTGCGGTTTTAGTCGAGACACGATATAACCACCCCCGCTGGCCGGCGGGGGGGTATCCGAAGGGATTTCCGCACGTAAAAAAAAAAAAACAAAAAAAAGGTCTAGACGTAGACCATCCTATACGAAGGACCAAAAACGAGAAAACGAGGTGTCGGTGTTTAAATCGCTGCCTACCTATTAGATGGTATTCATAAAAATAGATAGCCAAAAATATTGAGCTAAGCACTAAATCCGCGGTCATTGCGCCAATGGCGCGTGTTTGGACTGTCGTGTGAACCCGCGCTTATCGCCGCACGCAAATACTGAGTGTAAACACATTACTCGCTGATAAACGACGTGTGGGAATATAATTACTCGATTTGTGGTGCAATAGACGTGTGGGATTTGGTATTCTATGGAGTTTAATCGTACTAATATGTGTATTACAGGTTTATTGATGTATTAAGTACTACCTGATGCCCGCGGCTCGGCCAACACGGCGGTTGGTTATCGTTTATAGGGTTCCGTAACCAAATGGCTAAAAACTAAACCCAACTATAGATTTGTTATGGCTGTCTGTCTGTCCGCCCGTATGTCACAGCCACTTTTTTCCGAAACTATAAGAACTATGCTGTTGAAACTTGGTAAGTAGATGTATTCTGTGAACCGCATTAAGATTTTCACACAAAAATAGAAAAAAAATATATTGGGGGCTCCCCATACTTGGAACTGAAACTCAAAAATCTTTTTTTCATCATACCTATACGTGTAATCTATGGATTGGGTCTTCAAAAATGATATTGAGGTTTCTAATATCATTTTTTCTAAACTGATGGGTTTGCGCGAGAGTCACTTCCAAAGTGGTATGTGTCCCCCCCCCCCCTGTAACTTCTAAAATAAGAAAATGATAAAATTAAAAAAAATATATGATGTACTACTATGTAAACTTCCACCGAAAATTGATTTGAACGAGATCTAGTAGTATTCAACTGAAGTATAAAATAAAATAAAAACACATTATTATGTTACTTGCTGCTACGGAACCCTTCATGGGCGAGTCCGACTCGCACTTGGCCGCTTTTGTTTTGTCATATCTCCGGTTCTACTAAAGCAATTGGAATTAAACATACAATAGATTTTTCGTAAAGTCCTTTCTAAAAGAAAAAACCGTTTAGTAGTTTTTGCGTCCATCGCGAACAAACAGAAGAGAATTCAAAAAAAATACATTTTTGTGTTCAGAATCGGCGTTTAACATAACCTGATATCTTTTTTAACTATCTCCAATGTACAGACACACCTAATTTACAATTTTATATTAGTACTAGCTGTTGCTCGCGGCTCCGCCCGCGTGGAATTCTGTTCCCGTTCCCGCTTCGCATAGGAACATATTCCCGGGATTAAAAGTAGCCTATGTGTTATTCCAGACTATAATCTATCCCTATGCCAAATTTCATCCAGATCCGTTCAGCCGTTTTTGCGCGAAAGAGCAACAAACATACATACATAGGTACTCACAAACAGTGCACCCTGGGAAACGGAGACAGCAGCGCCTCTCTCCTAGGGCGGGAGAGACGCTGCCGCCTACGGCCAACTCCGACCGAGGCGAGGATGGCCCTGTTGAGGGCTGTTCGGAAGCTTTCCACGTGTCCCTCTGATTAGCAGATGGCACAGCGGAGAGCAAGTATGGGGGCCATCTCGAAACCGGAGATGGCCCAGGGTCAGTCGGGGTGCGAGGGATATGCTCTATGGGTAACCTTACACCCCGACGTCTGTAGACCCGAGACGGCGTGCGGTTTTAGTCGGTTCAAGCCCGACATAACCGCCCCCACCAGCCGGCGGGGGGGTATCCGAAGGGATTTCCGCACGAAAAAAAAAAAAAACAAAAGGTACTCACAAACTTTCGCGTTTCGCTCAAATCCTTAACAGAAGAAGCAGGAGACCTTTGGACACGACTGGGATATGCTCTTGACTTTTATTAGAGCACCTGCCGCCTGACATCCCAACTTCGAGAGAAAAGTATGCCTGTGTGGAGGAAAGGGGTGTGATGTTCCTCCAAAACAAAGGGAGGATCTTCCGACCAGGCAAGGTGATCACGCCTGGCGGGCCGCGGCCCGTTTACCGTTGGGATGTTGTATATATGTTATACGAGCGCGTGAACTTCAATTTCGCGATTCAGGATCGGTAGTGACGTAGTAGTATCGAAGTAGTTCAACTTGTTGTCACTAGATGGCGCTGGGTATATGTGGTATCGCCACCTCCATACTTCCATAACCTGTAACTTACTCTTATAAATAACTATTGGGTAACCATAACCCAAGCCAACCTCACCTGCAAGTTGGTGTACCAGCTAAGCAAGCTAAGGAGGAGGCTCTGGCGCTAGCTCTCTTTCAGGTGTTGGGGACCTCCCACGGACCCCTCCAGACGGCAGTCGCTCCCAGAAAAGCTGACATACCATTCATAACAATCAAAAACAATAAGCCGGATCTTTTGTTTTTTCTTTACGTGTGGAAACCCCCACGGTTCACTCCACCTGTGCCAGCGATGACGTGGGTATGTCAGAATCGAATCGGCTAAAACCACACCGTGTCCTACCCAAGCGCCCATTGCCAGGCACCCCGGGTACGCCCTCGAAAGGGTCTCTGACGGACTTCGGCCGCCGTCGCGGCCTCGCCTATCAGGTCGGGTTTGATCCCGCGTTGGTGAGTTGGCAGGCGTGTGTAGGACCACACGACACGCCTCCGTCTTGGCCTGCATAAGCGGGCGCTTAGTATAAAAACGCGATTTCTATGATTTTTGTTCATCCAAAAAGTGCTCATATGGATGTGCTGAACGCGCCTAAAGAAGATTTCACTTTAAAAAATGCAGAAAATAGTAATTTAATTAATTTTTAAATCTTAAACTGCCTTGTTGATAGTCGTTTGTGTTTTTCTATCCCGCCATAAGTCTGCACTTATGTTTGCGTACAATTTTGAGCGGGTACTGGGTTCGATTCCTAGGTCGGACACAATCGTCGAAGGAAATTATGTTTGAAGGTGTCTGGTTAGCAGAAATAGACTCAACATAACATAACATAAACTCACGCCTATATCCCCGAAGGGGTAGGCAGAGGTGCTAGCACCCACATTTCGCCAGTTTTATGTTTAGGTCCCAATGTAATAGGTGGCGAGCCTATTGCCATTAACCGGGCACATATAAACCTGCGATAAATACACACATAACTTCGAAAAGCATCGAAAAGTCATTGGTGTGTGCCATGGTAAAACCTGGGATCGAACCCGAGACCTCGTCTCAGCAGTCCATTACCCATACCACTAGGCTACCGCGGCCATTAGTATAAATATAGTTAGAGAATTTTTTGCATTGGTGTACGTAACGGACTGCCGAGATGAGGTCTCGAGTTCGAGCCCCAGTCGCCCCGGGCATACACCTCTGACTTTTCGTAGTTATGTGTGTATTAAAACGGTTGATTATCGCTCGCTTAGCAATGTGCCCGGTAGATGGCTATAGGCTCGCCCTCTATTACACCTCCTATGACGCATCATTGATTGCTCCTCTGGAGTAGCCGGCGTCAACGTCAACGGCCAAGAGTCTGACCAACCGGCCCTTTTCAGGGCCAGCTGACCCAATTGCACGAGGGGGTCGGGGTATGGCGGGCCTGCAAGGCCCGCGGGGGGGGGGTGGTTGCTCCAGGTACCCCTCTGCTCTTATCAGAGGGGACACTGCGAATGGCCCAGGGTCAGTCGGAGTGCGAGGGATATGCTCTATGAGTAACCTTACAATCCGGCGTTTTTAGTCCCCCGGTTTTAGTCGGTTCAAGCCCGACATAACCGCCCCCGCTGGCCGGCGGGGGGGGGGGTATCCGAAGAGATTACCGCACAAAAAAATTAAAAAAAGTATGGAACCCGTCTCAAGTCCACCGCTCCACCCCTACTATACACAGGTCTAGTTATGTCTTCATCATCATCATACTCCTAATGATATCCCATTAGGGTCCAAATTTAACACTTTCGAGTCCAAGGTTCACTTTTTTTTAATTAGTTCGTTGACTTTTACGAGAGCCACTGCTGTCTGATCTCTTTACCCGAGAGGAAAGTCTGCACCAGATCGTCGTCGTGTTTAGCAGGTTCACCGTCTAGCAGGTGAAGTTGACTCGGGCCCAGAATGTGTTGAATCATCCAGATGTGATCGCGGTAATATTTTTTTCAAAGTAATATTGGTAACCGAAATTTCTAATATTCCCTCAACCCCTCCAGCTAAGCTTAATTGCTTATGTTAGGAGTGGGTTCACGTCAGTAGTATAATGGCCAGGATTCTAACCCGGGACCTCTCGATCATAGGGTCGACTCCTTTTAACCACTAAGCTAACGATACTTCAATGTCAAAGAAAAATGCGTAGAAAATAAATAAAATACATAAATATTCTACGACCTACACAGCGCTTTCTAGACCCAAAGTAAGCATAGTTTAACTAGATTGTGTTATGGCTTCCAGAATGCGGATAAACATACTTATATATCTTCTTCTGAATACATACATATTATACATAGAAACACCAAGACCAATGCAAATAGACATATTCATGCATACAAATATTTGCACTGAGCGGGAATCGAACCCGCGCCCCCTGGTGTAGCAGTCGAATGCACTACCGCTACGCCAGAGACGCCGTCAAATATACATAGTCCAACCCGGGAATCGAACCCGGCACAATAAGAACAGTAGTCCCTCTAGCTACTGTCGCACTAAGCTCTCATATAAAGCTTAGTTACACAAAAACACATGTTCGATAATGTCCGGAGCAAATGCACGGTAGCCATGTTTGTATTCACTCACCCACTTACCGTCACTTAATGTCAATTAGGCGATATTGATAACACGTGATAAGGATAAAACACTGAAAGCCAACCATCCAACCAGTTAGGGATCCATGTGCCACTCATTAAAAACGCTTAAATCAAAAAAAAAACATCTAAAAAATTAAGTTGAAGTGTACTAAAACCTTCTACAGAATTTAACAAATACTTTTCTGAAAAACGCATCAAAATTGGTTCAACCTACACATATACATACATACAAACATACAGGTCAAACAGTGAACCTCGTTTCGAAGTCGGTTAACAAAAATAAAAAACATTCAACATAGCTAAGAACACTCCTGAATAATTCCCCTTTCAAACAAAATCAAAATAGGTTTATTCGCTTGAGAGCTATGATGCCACGGATAGACACACACATAGATACATCATACTTAACACCCCGTCGTTTTTGCGGCGGGAGGTTAAAAACTAAACATATACACACACATACAGAAACACACTTTGCTTATTTTTTAAAATTTTAATTTTATGTTATCAAATGCTACTGTAAATTTAAAATGTTGAAATCTTATACTAAACTGCAAAAAAAAAAACCCAGATTTAAGTCTACGACGGACTGCGGACTGATAAAAAATAATCTACGGAACCACTAACACAATATACGAATCGTTTCTCTAAACAATAACAAAATGACGAGTTTGGTCTCACCGTTCGGATACACGTCAAACAGTAAACCTTTTTATGTTATAAAGATAACTCATAAACACTCCACTGATTGATAGTATCTACTTAATATAATATAATCTGTGCCAATATGCTCACCGTCTCGTCAAGTGCTTTTTTTATATGCTTATTTGTTAACAAAGGACATATATTATTGAGCTGAGCGAGCGAAGCTCTTATACGCGGCATAGCCATTTGTTGGTGGCTGAACTCCTCCGTATCCACTCGCGCGATCTTGACCAAATTTACCACGGTGATAGTGTGGAAACTGAGCAGTGTTTTGAAGCGAGATGGTTCATGTCCGATGTACAATTGAGGAATAATCACCGAAAAACAGTTTCACGAGCGCGCGGTCTTAGCTATGCGCGCGACCGTAGTAAGATGTCTTATTGTCAAGTAAGAGTCCTGCTCACTCAGCTCAATTTATTGCAGTCGCACCCTGCACTGAATTCCTAGTATTTTGCATATCCACGGTGGCGGCCAAAGTCCGCCGGTAACCCTGGGGTTATCCTGTCGAGGGCTTACCCGGGGTGCCCGGCAATGGACACTTGGGGAGGTCACCGTGTGGTTTTAGTCAGTCCGATTCCGACACGCCCACCCCATCGTCGGCACCGATGGGGTGAAGGGGGTTTCCACACGTTAAGAAAAATACATTCGTATTAATCAATCACAGGGATATAACTATAGGCCTAGACTTGACGGCCTCTGTGGCGTAGCGGTAGTGCATTCGACTGCTACGACAGGAGGCGCTGGTTCGATTCCAGCTCACTGCAAATATTTGTATGCATGAAGATGTCTATTTGCATTGGTCTGGGTATTTCTGTGTATAATGTGTATTTAGGACACGTCAATTTGACTTCACCTCGCCTGGTAAGTTGAAGGTAAAGTCTCAGGAAAGAGGGTCACCATTACATACACGTACCATGTTAACAATGGTGGCACTCAGTTTGACGGCCTCATCAGAAGAGGATTGTCGTCGCAGCACCGCGTGACACCCACCGGTCCCACTAGTGCTGCGACCACAATCCCCCTGCCCGGCTATGCACTTGCTGACCCCTGAACGCAATCAAACCGAAATTGGATTACTATGGAGGGATTTTCGCAATCGATGGTACCTACCCGGCCGAAATTTGTGACAAATTTGTGTCATCAAATTTCTACCACCAGTAAAAGTCGCCGCATCTTTATAGAGAATGAGAGAGGACCACACTCACCCTTTCCGTAGAGGACGCACAGGGCGCCTGAGAACGCTGAATGATCAGGGAGAACGGTAGGGCTTCCCGTCACCCTAGTACACACCTAGTGGCGTGACGTTGTAAATGCAGACAAGGTGTCCCCCAAATTTCACGGCAAAGTCACCTGCGGTCGAAGTCAACCAGGGTTTTTAGGGAGTTCATTCATAGAGGAGAACCAGAGTCCCTGCTAAAAGACTATTCCAGATTCTCCAGAACCTTTGTACTGTTACAACTGACAACCCTCACACATCGACTAAATTCACTTTTTTTTATCGCCAATGTTATTTATTGATTTATTTTCAGGATAAAAAACAGATACACAATTACATTGCAAACAAGTCTTAAATACAGAAATATAGTATATGTGCAACTAACAGCGCTATCCACAAATTAAACAACATATAAAATGAGGAACATACATACAATGAGTGAACCGACTTTATACTTCATAAATACGTATACATACTCAAACTTAATATATATACATATACAAATATACACTACATATATTACTAAATATACAAACTAAACTAAATATACTCATACAACAATACAACATACAATTACACACTCTTAATAGTATCAGTTTATACAAGTTTTTGCCTTGAGCTTGAGCAAGCATTCTACTAAATGTCAATGCTTTTTAAATTCAAGTCATTGATTCTTCTAAATAAAATATTTCTAAATTTTGGAGCTGATGAGTTAAATATGTCTGAATCTGTGAAGTAAGTACTGCGAACACCGGCATTTGTCCGACAACAACGGACAGAGAAATGTTACCCAAGCTTTATTTGTTTGTGTAAAAGAATCATTTGTCTAAAAGATAAATAAAACTAGGTCTGCAAGGCGAATCGCTGCTTGCAGTGTTGAGCTGAGTGAGACAATCAGAGACAATGAGAGAATCAGATTTTGAACAGTGATCAT
The DNA here is from genome assembly GCA_946251805.1 of Cybosia mesomella. NCBI lineage: Eukaryota > Metazoa > Arthropoda > Insecta > Lepidoptera > Erebidae > Cybosia > Cybosia mesomella. Next base: position 12,059,691 of record OX276417.1, on the reverse strand, counting down.
TCCTCCGTGGCAAGTCCGATTTGGAAAATTATTTTTGAAAGTCACAACTCTGGACATGCTTTCTGAGCGTGTAAAGTTTGGTCACAGTGTCTCTAGCGGTTATTATGTAATTCCATCTGGAATTTTTTTAACGGTGATCATTCCTCTTGGTAGCATTAATTTTTCCAAAATATATCCATAAACCTTCCTCTGATTGACCTCTTTAATGCCAAATTTGGTTCTGATTGGATTAGTAGTTTAGGAGGAGACCTGTGACAAAGAAAATCCTGAAGTCTAGTATGAGGAGCTTTCGCTCGACTTTGTCTCACTCAGCTCAAATATTACAGTAAGTTTTGCGTAAGACACTTCAAATTGTTGCTGTATAAAGTAGAGATTTTGCCGAAGTATCTGTATTCGATGAATAGGTCTATTTACCAAGCCTATCATTACGCCGTGTCCAGCGTCTTCTCATATTCCCATGACTCACGCCATATCTGCACCTCAGAACTCCTCGGACTTCTTTGCCACCCGGCTGTGTTACCAAATTATCCTCATAGCGATTTCGTATTTGCGTCTAAAGGTTGCATTTTAGAGCCTGGAGCCAGTTATTATTTTTAATTGGTGTGTCGCCTTTCCGCGAGCGACTACCGTCTTACTTCCCAACCCCGAGAGAAAAGTCTGCATCAGAGCCTCGTCCGTTCCCTCAACCCATGAGAACCTATTCCCGGGATAAAAAGCCTATGTGTTATTCCGCACTATTATCTATCCCGGTGCCAAATTTCAGCCAGATCCGTTCAGCCGTTTTTGCGTAAAAGAGTAGCAAACATCCATCCATCCATACTTTTTTTTTTTACGTGCGGAAATCCCTTCGGATACCGTAACACCGTGCGGTTTTAGTCGATGCACGACATAACCGCCCCCGCCGGCCAGCGGGGGCGGTTATGTCGTGCATCGACTAAAACCGCACGGTGTCCTGCCCAAGTGTCCATTGCCGGGTTACAAACTTTCGCGTTAATAATATTAGTAGGATTACACAAGTGAAAATAGTTTCTCAATCATTGATCATCGTGCACGAGTCTGTACATCACCGACCAGCAGGTCAGGTTGGCTCGGTTCAAAGATTTTATCACAGCCCACCTAATTGGAAGCAGTTACCGCGGCTTAAGGACGTGTGCAACACCAGGGGTGTCACACTCGCGCTGCCGACCGTGTAAAAACGTTCTAATGTCGTCTTGTTCTATAGGGCTCGGGTGTGTCGCCGCCGTGCCGCCTCCTTCTGCGAGCAAGAAATGCTCGAGAAGGAGGTGGTGGAACGGGTTCGGGGGAGACCTGAGTCTCTCCCGATCCGCAGAGCCCGCGAGGCGCGGAGGCGATTCAGGTGTCGGAGATCGGTGAACGACCTCGGTCCTCCATGAGTGCAAGCCTGGAGGTGACAGATGGAGGCGCCTGTCACCCTAGCAGAAGCAGGCCGAGGTGGCAGTGCGCTTGCGTGCCCCCTTCTTTCCGAGAACAAGACGGGAACACCGTGGTTCCCAAACCCGAGGGGGCCATCTCGAAACCGTAGCTGGCCCTGGATTAGCCGGGGTGCGAGGGATTTGCCTTCAGGCCACCTTACACCCTGGCGTATGAAGACCAGAGACTGCGTGCGGTGTATCCAAAGGTATTTCCGCACGACAGAGAAAAAAAAGGGCTCGGTTATGTCGCCAAGTCTATTAATAAAATATTGTACGATTTCGTGACAGATAAAGTGATTGAAATAAAACTCATTTTAACGGATTCTATCGCGATGTATTTGATGTTGCCATCACGCTATGGTCCTGGGGAGACAGTCTTCCCTTGACCATGGTTTAAGTGCTTAAAGCGTGCCAGTATAATCGTTAAATGACAATTGTTTACTATTTAAGGGTTGTGCCTTAAAGTATAGTATATATATATAAGTATTTTTTGGCGTAGGATTTTTATTTAAGCTGATTTCTGACAGCCCCCATATTAGTACGTCTCTGAGTGCGTACAAAAACTCGTTGGCGGATAGATGTATAGCCGTGTCGAGTCCTGTGTGGACAATCATATAGAACAGTAGCTACGCGATTAAAGCAATTAGCAGAGAATGAAACGTTCAGCGATTGTGTGCAGCGCGACGTGGGAGAGGATAGCGATTTAGTTCATAAAGTTCATAAATGTTGATGTTATGAAAAATTTACACGAAAATTAGATATTCAAATGAAAATAACACATATAACGAGAGCTGATAGATTTTTGGTTATGTGTTTGAGGCAATTTGAAAATTGTCAGGTGCTCCTCCCATAATTCAGAAATGCAGACTTGGGTCGAGGGCAGTAACTATTTAGTAATCTGTGTCGAGGGTATTGGTTATTCGACAACCCGTATCAAAAAATTTTTTTGGCAAAATATACCTTTTAGGCATAGGTATTGTAGGGGTGTGTGTTGGGTAACCTCCTCGAGTGTCGCTCCGATTCCGATCCCGCTGCAGTCCAGGGGGAACGGAATCGGAGCGGCCGGTACACCCTGGGCGGCGGTCAATGGCTTCCCCTTCACCCCTTCATAGGGTTGGCATTGATCGTCGGCCAATACGTGGCCAACGTGGCGGGAACAAATCGCTCTCCGTACTCCTCTGCTTTCAGAGGAGACAGGATGAGCGATGCTGTTAGTGGTGAGATGGCCCAGGGTCAGCCGGGGTGCGAGGGATATGCTCTATGGGTAACCTTACACCCCGGCGTCTGAAGATCCGAGACGGCGTGCGGCTTTAGTCGGTGCAAGCCCGACATAACCGCCCCCGCTGGCCGGTGGGGGGGTATCCGAAGGGATTTCCGCACGATAAAAAAAAAAAAAAAAAGGCATAGGTATTGTAATTTTTTTTAAAGTAAGGTAAATATTGAAAAAGAAAGAAAATAAATAAGCCAGGCCATTTGCGAGAGACTTTAACCTTGCAAGATGCTTGCAAAACTATTTTGCAAATAAATACAAAAAATATGTAATATTGTCGGAAGTTTAAGCGAATGTCACACATTTAAATAAAACTATTTTTTTAACGGATTCTATCGCGATTTGATGTTATTTTATTATTTTATTGAACCCAACGTTTCGGATAGTCTTTAGTCTCCCCGTGACCATGGCTGCTGAAAAGCAACCGAAACGTCGCGTCGGGTTCAATGTAATGAATGAAATAACATCAAATAAATCGCGATAGAATCCTTTAAAAAACAGTTTTGTTACAATAAATATGCTTCAAGTCAACTTATAAAAAAAAGTTACATTATAAAACATTTTTTATAATTTCGGGTTAATTTTAAATAATGAGTGTTGTGGTGAAGATCAAGGAAAAAATAAAAGAAAATGACCGCTACCCTCCACGCAGGTCTGCGTTTCTGTATTAAGATATTATGGGAGAGGCGCCTGAGAAATTTTTAGATTAAGTACCTCAAACACCTTCCGAAAAATGTCTACCATATCTCGGACCATAATAAAACGCAAATACGTTTTATTATTGAGCTGAGCGAGCAAAACTCTTATACCCGGCATAGCCGTTTGTTGGTGGCTGAACTCCTCCGTAACCACTCGCGCGAACTTGACCAAATTTACCACAGTGTGGACACTGAGGAGTGTTTTGAAGCGAGATGCTTCATCTCCGATGTACCATTGAGGAATAATCACCGAAAAAGCGTTTCACGAGCGCGCGGCCTCAGCTAAGCGCGCGACCGTACTAAGATGTCTTATTTTCAAGTACCTAAGAGTCCTGCTCGCTCAGCTCAATTTATTTCAGTCGCACCCTGCACTGAATTCCTAGTACATTGTTATTTAACGTGGTTGTCTATCTGTCCTTCTGTCTATTTGTTTCTGGTGTAACTTAGAATACTTTTAGAAAAGTGGTGTTTTAGAAGAAAGTGAAGTAGAATATTGGGGACAACCCATCCTCATGGGTTTCGTACAAAACTACGAACTAAGAAAAAGGTTCCCCGATCCAGTTCTTTCGGTATGATCTCATACCGTAAAGAAAGAAACAACTCATGAAATGAAAAAATGAAATTCTGCTGACAGACGGCAATTGTCTGGAAAAAACGCCATATAAAGTCACTGTGTAGGAACGGGATGTGATGTTCCTCCAACACAAAGGGAGGAACCTCCGACCAGGGAAGGTGATCACGCCTGGCGGGCCGCGACCCAGCGGTTGTCGTTGTTGTATATATGTTATACCAGCGCGCGAGCTTCACTTTCGCGATTCAGGATTGGTAGTGACGTAGTAGTATCGAAGTAGTTCCACTTGTTGTCGCTAGATGGCGCTGGGTATATGTGGTATCGCCACATCACTATACTGTATTTCGTATGGTCTGTGAGAGTGCCTGTCTTATATTGTACTAATCGACGCATTTTCCTAAAAAAACATACTTAAATTTTATTTAATGGTACGAAATTTTGTTTTCTGCTCGTTTTGTCATATTATATTTTTTATGTAGGCATACTTTCTGCGTGTTTTTTTTGTAATCTATTTAATATGTAGTTAAATATACTCTGTATACCGCTCCCGCTCATCACTTGCACCACACGACGAGGGTGGTTAGGGGCGGGCGCCATTTCTGCGCCGAGCGGTAATTTGTTAGCTAATAGCTCCCCCGGCATATCTTTAATCTGATCGCTAATTGGATGGGAGGCAGGGACGGACTCGGGACGGCTGAATACATGAAAAAAATAATTATACACTTTTTTGTATTAACTACAAAATCTGTGAAATTGCCAAGTGGTTAACAACGGAGATGTCAGATTTTTTTTATGTCATTATCGTAAGTCCAAGGCGACTAAGGCATAGTGATGTTCTGTATTCAGAATCCGTGGTACAACAGGCCATGAAAAATAATATCCATAATCGATATATATATATAGAAATCTGGAACCCCTACTTTGTAAAGGACATCGACATACTGGAGAGTACTCAAAGAATAATAATAATAATTTTTATTTGTATTACAATGTAGAAAATCATTACAATAACTAGGTCTGCACGGCGAATTGCTGCTTGCAATGTTGAGCTGAGTGAGACATCGTGATTTGAAAATCAGATTTTGAAAATTTTGAACAGTGATCATTCCTCCGTGGCAAGTTCTATTTTGAAAATTCTGTTTGAAAGTCACAACTCTGGACATGCTTTTGAGCGTGTAAAGTTTGGTCACAGTGTCTCGAGCGGTTATTATGTAATTCCATCTGGAATTTTTTTAACGGTGATCATTCCTCTGTGGTAGCATTAATTTTTTCAAAATATATCCATAAACCTTCCTCTGATCGACCTCTTTAATCATGCCAAATTTGGTTCTGATTGGATTAGTAGTAGGAGACCTGTGACAAAGAAAATCCTGAAGTCTGGTATGAGGAGCTTTCGCTCGACTTCGTCTCACTCAGCTCAATAAAAATACAACTAATACAAATTAGGACATTGTTGCAATAAATATTTCAACAGTTTTAATTGAATACTGTAATTTCGTTACATATCATGCCCTAACGTCATGCCCTAACGGAGCGAGGAATATTTACACATAAAAATATATTCGAGATGATATATTGAAATTAACACTTTCCAGATTGCTCAGTATTATAGAGATTAGACTTTATTATTATTAATAAACATAGATCCATATTAGATTTACAAATTTACAAATAAACAATTTACAGTATAACAAAGTATGAATGACAGGATTACATCCCTCCGGAACCTTGGTCCCACTGTGGTGTCCCACCGGTGGGACAAAACGTTTTCGTGGTCCCACCAAACACACACTTGACCGTTTTGTTACGCCGAACTGAAGAAATAGAAAAATCAACGAAATTATAGAACTGCAAATGCAGCTAATTCGCGGCGAAATTTCAGTGGGCCATTATGTAGAAGCTTTGCGGTAAAATAGAAGGGATACATTTTTTTAAATTTTGTTTCAAGAAAGCAGGTAGCAACTATTACATACCACATTGTAACAAAACGGTCAAGTGCGTGTTTGGTGGGACCACGAAAAAGTTTTGTCCCACCGGTGGGACACCACAGTGGGACCACGGATCCGGAGTGGATTACATGTACTGTTGCCTCTCAAACTAGGCCGAAGCCTGTATCTTGGGAGCCAGTGAAATAATATATTTAAGTACAAGGTTTTCAACTTTGGATATTGATGAGATATGCAATGAGCGAGAATCGAACCCGCGCCTCTGTCGTAGCAGTCGAATACACTACCGCTACACCACAGAGGCCGATAAGAAGAGCTAAAAAAATGCCATACGGCTTCCGACGTCAGCCATATGAAGAACGCCTGAAACTTTTAAAATTAACAACACTTCAGGAACGAAGAAGAACAGGGGATCTCATCGAGACGTACAAAATATTAACACAGAGGTATTACTTGCCCAATATACAGGATATTGATTGGTGGTATATATTTACTGGTGGTAGAAATGTGATGACACAAATTTGTCACAAAATTCGGCCGGGTGGGTACCACCGTGCACGATTGCGAAAAACCCTCCATAGTAATCCAATTTCGGTTTGATTGCGTTCAGGGGTCAGCAAGTGCATAGCCGGGCAGGGGGGTTGTGGTCGCAGCACTAGTGGGGCCGGTGGGTGTCACGCGGTGCTGCGACGACAATCCTCTTCTGATGAGGCCGTCAAGCTGAGTGCCACCATTGTTAACATGGTACGTGTTTGTAATGGTGACCCTCTTTCCTGAGACTTTACCTTCAGCTTACCATCAGGCGAGGAGAAGTCAAATTGATGTATCATAAACATTTAAAAAAAAATGTGAAAAAGCATACTCGTCACGGGGAAAAAAAAATGTTTGTGTTTCGGGAAAAAGCGTACTCGTCACGGGGAAACAGCTTCACTCTCAGTCGGACACACTCACACTCCCTTACTGCCTATCACTCTCTTAACAACCGCGTAGTGCATATGTGGAACAAACTACCTGACAGTGTTGTGACTGCCCATCTGTGGACAGTTTTAAATCTCGCCTAGACAAATGGCTATAAACTAACAATGAAATCTTACGAACACTGTGATATGGACGGTATGTCCATATCACAGTGTTCGTTGCAGTTGCACAAGTTGCTGCTCGTCTATTATAGTATATAGTATAATTGAGCTGAGTGAGACTAGTCGAGCGAAAGCTCCTCATACCAGACTTCAGGATTTTCTTTGTCACAGGTCTCCTCCTAAACTACTAATCCAATCAGAACCAAATTTGGCATGATTAAAGAGGTTAATCAGAGGAAGGTTTATGGATATATTTTGAAAAAATTAATGCTACCACAGAGGAATGATCACCATTAAAAAAATTCCAGATGGAATTACATAATAACCGCTCGAGACACTGTGACCAAACTTTACACGCTCAGAAAGCATGTCCAGAGTTGTGACTTTCAAAAAGGATTTTCTAAATCGGACCTGCCACGGAGGAATGATCACTGTTCCAAATTTTCAAAATCTGATTCACGATGTCTCACTCAGCTCAACATTGCAAGCAGCGATTCGCCTTGCAGACCTAGTAATATCGACCTATGCAAAGAATAAAGTTACATGTGTTTTTGAGCTGTGTCACAATTTTTTGTATTTTTTTCACTAGTATTACCCGAATACTAATATAAAATTGGAAAGTAGTCGTGTCTGTACATTTGGCTTATGTTAAATGAACGACTCTGAGCACAAAAATGTTTTTTTATGGAATTCTTGCATGTTTGTCGGTTTGTTCGCGATAGACCTAAAAACGACTGAACAGATTTTGATGTGTTTTTTCTATTAGAAAGGTCTTGTTTAGACCTAAAATTTACCGTATGCTTAATTGTAATTGGTTAAATGAACCGAAGATGTGAACAAACTACAATAACCGAACTCTACGCGAGCGGACCCGCGGCATCAGCTAGTCCTTAATAATGCTTTAAATGTTCATGTTAAATAATCATTTATATAGGAAATAAGTTACAATAAGTTTTTTGCAAAATACACTGGTAGAGGTAGTCTAGGAGGTAGAGGTAGAGTCAAGCAACAGTCATTTTGGCCGTTGCATGAATGGGCCGACTCGACCGGGGAAGCACCACCCTCTCACAGAATGTCGACGCCAAGCAACAGTATTTGAACTGCTGCGTTCCGTTTGGTGAGTGAGAGTGCCGGAGCCCAAACTCCTTTCCCATCCCCTCCCAAACTCCTTTCCCATCCCCTTTATTTTACAGGGTCGGCAGCGCGAGTGTGACGCCACTGGTGTTGCACACGTCCATAGGCCGCGGTAACCGCTTCCCATCAGGTGGGTCGTGTGCTTGTCTGCCACCTTAGTGGTATAAAAAAAATATCGCTTTCTTGTAAAGAAGTGATTTTGCAGAAGTATCTTTATTTTAATGAAATAATATGCAAAACAAACCGTGTTTAGGTAGTATTAAAATTTTTACCGACCCAGGGATCGAACATGGGATCTTATGATGGAACAGTCTAATGTTTACCTTCACTCTTGAACCCATATGTAGTTTGAGTCAATATGGCGCTGTGTGATCTATCCTAGAAACCCAATATAAATCACACCTTACGCTAACCCATCACTATCCACACCTCGCAACCATTCCCTGCACAGATCTGCTGTTGTTACTAGCATTAAGTGTATATAACGCGACATTATAGCTCAAATTGTTTCTCTGAGTGCCTGTGGGGGTGGGAGGGTTGGTTGGAGAGGTGGGAGGGTGTAACGAGTTTCAGCGCAATGAGAGAGTATTTTCAGTAATTATCGCAATTAGCTGCCTACTGTGTAGGTATGTGGCGGTAGTACAGGAGCTGTGATAAATCTTTACACAAATAAATAAAATTGAAGTGTCTGCTTGTAATATTAAAACAGCAGAAATGCACATATATGTATACACGATACTTAACTTAAAACTTAACAAAAATATATTATACTAGCTTTTGCCCACGGCTCCGCCCGCGTAGACCGTAGTGTAGTGTAGTGTAGTGTAGACCGCGGTAGCCTAGTGGTATGGGTAATGGACTGCTGAGACGAGGTCTAGGGTTCGATCCCAGGTTTTACCATGGCACACACCAATGACTTTTAGATGCTTTTCGAAGTTATGTGTGTATTTATCGCAGGTTTATAAGTGCCCGGTTAATGGCAATAGGCTCGCCACCTATTACATTGGGACCTAAACATAAACTGGCGAAATATGGGTGCTAGCACCTCTGCCTACCCCTTCGGGGATATAGGCGTGAGTTTATGTATGTTTATGTATGCTCCGTCCGCGTTGATGTCGGTTATCGCGACAAAACATAGCCTATGTCCTTTCCCAAGGTCTAATCTACCCCTGTACCAAATTTCAGCAAAATCGGTTCAGTGGTTTAGGCGTGAAAGCGTAACAGACAGACTGAGTTACTTTCACATTTATATATTAGTAAGGATTCATGCAAAATACAATTTTTAAATTTTGTCTGTCTGTCTTTCTATCTGTTTTAAAGAGGTAATCTCTGGAACGGCTGGGCAGATAGGAAATATTACAAGGCGATACTAAGCCTACTTTAATTTTAGAAAAAATTAGGATTCCGCGCAATAGAACTAAAACCATAAAAATAGAAATCCACACAGTAAAGTCGCGGGCATAGCTTGTATAATATATAGTGGCTTTTGCCCTCGCGTGGAATACTGTTCCCGTTCCCGCTTCCCATGGGAACATATTCCATGGATGAATGTAGCCTATGTGTTATTCCAAACAATAATCTATCCCTTTTGTTGTATTTCGGCCAGATCTGTTCAGCCGTTTTCGGGTGAAAGAGTTACTAACATCTATACTCAAACTTTCAAGTTTATCTACTTTACTAATTAGTTTGAGTCTGGATGGCCCAAATAGAAACCAGACCTATCCAAATAGATATTATATTCAAGCATACAAATATTTGCACTAAGCGGGAATCAAACTGCTTCGTAGCACTCGAACTCTCATTCGTTACTCTCCACAAAATAAAAAATATAGTTAAGTATCTTTGTAATAAGGTGTTCTTTTTAAAGAATATTAGTAACCGAAATTACTAATATTCCCCCTAACCCCTCCAGCTGAGCTTAATTGCTTGTGTTAGGAGTGGGTACCCGTCGGTAGTGTAATGACCAGGATTCGAATCCGGGACCTTTCGATCGTAGGCTCGACTCCTTAACCACTAAGCTACCGACGCTTGTGTACGATATATGTATGTAATTACAAAAAAAAATATGTAGGATATAAATCTATGCACTACGGCCTCTGTGGTGTAGCGGTAGTGCATTCGACTGCTACGACAAGGGCGCGGGTTCGATTCTCGCTCAGTGCAAATATTTGTATGCATGAATATGTCTATATGAATTGGTCTGGGTGTTTCTATGTATTAAATGTATGTATTTACAACAAAAAAAGTATCTAAGTATGTTTATCCGCATTCTGGAACCCATAACACAAGCTTAGTTAAACTTTGCTTATCTTGGGTCTAGAAAGCGCTGTGTAGAATGTTGCAGAATATTTATTTATTTATGCACCTAAAGATGTTTATCCGCTTAATTACAAGCTGTGCTATAATTTGGGTCTTGATAAAACTGTGTATCATATTAAAAAAAAATCGTGTACAAATTCAATGCAGCCAGCTCCTGGGCTAGCCAGCGTCGAGGGCTGACAGAAACGAACAAATTAAAGATGAGACGCGATGGAACACCTACTTATATCTGCGAGTGGCTCGCGGTGGCGCAGAGCCCACCAGCCGCAGAGAGAGCAGGTTTGATTACGTAACTTAACTTAGCTTGCCAGAACAAATTGCTCAAAAGCCATTTCTTAAAAAATATAGAAGATTCTGTACTTAGTTTATTGTAATTATGTAATTATTTAGTTGTTTATAACCAATATGTGAACGCCCGCTCGCATAAAAACCATCGTGGTTTAAGCGGGTGGTTTAATTGTAATAACATAAATAATGTAAATGAATTGATCAATAAAAAAAAAAAAAACAAAATAACTGAAGTGCGCACTTTTCGCCTAACGCGTCTCGGTAATAAATAGTAGTTTATGCAACTGTCATATTATTATAAGAAGGGGTATTAAAACACGAGAGTCTGTTTATCGCATGAGGTGAAGCCGAATGCGATAATAGGTTGACTCGAGTGTTTTAATACCCTTTTTTTATTTTTTTTTTGTCGTGCGGAAATCCCTTCAGATACCCCCCCGCCGGCCAGCGGGGGCGGTTATGTCGGGCTTGCACCGACTAAAACCGCACGCCGTCTCGGGTCTTCAGACGCCGGGGTGTAAGGTTACCCATAGAGCATATCCCTCGCACCCCGGCTGACCCTGGGCCATCTCACCACTAACAGCATCGCTCATCCTGTCTCCTCTGAAAGCAGAGGAGTACGGAGAGCGATGTGTTCCCGCCACGTTGGGTATTGGCCGACGATCAATGCCAACCCTATGAAGGGGTGAAGGGGAAGCCATTGACCGCCGCCCAGGGTGTACCGGCCGCTCCGATTCCGTTCCCCCCGGGCTGCAGCGGGATCGGAATCGGAGCGACACTCGAGGAGGTTACCCAACACACACCCCGTGTTTTAATACCTAAGTTGTATGCAGTTTCATACGCTACTTAATCTTCACTCATAGGAAAAATTGAAATTAAACAAAGTAGGTAGGTTACAAGGAAGTAATTTAGCGTGCGCCATTTTTTTCACAGTTCGAACTGCGCATGCGTGCACCTTTTTTCCATATTCAGCCTAAAACCTTAGACTAGTTTAATGAATAAAAAAAGATAGCGGTGCTATAATGAGTTTTATGATACAGTTGACGGTACTATAATAAGTTTTATTTTTAATTTTATGTATATGCGTTTATAAAGTGCGTATGTATAGAATCGTCTTTGAATTCGTAATTCGAATTTTTCGATTTGAGTGTAGATAAACCAAATTGTATGCCGTGACGGCGAACGTCGTGAATTTTATGCTATCATGTACTCCCTAATCATCATTCTCATAAAGATTTCGTATTTGCGTCCAAAGTTTGCACTTTGGTGATCAGTTTATTGTTTTTTATTGGTATGTCGGCTTTTCCAGGAGCGATTGCCGGCCGTCTGACCTCCATTGTAGGACAAATAATGTAGGACAATATTGTAGGACAAAGTACATAACGCCATCTAGACCCAAACTAAGCACAGTTTGTCATATGGGTTCTAGAATGCGGACACACACATACTTAAATACTTTTTTTTTATAAATAAATATATATTATACATAGAAACACCTAGATAAATGCAAATATACATATTTGCACTGAGTGGGAATCGAACCCGTGACCTCTGGCTTAGCAGTCGAACTACGAAACGAAGCGTACGAAACGAAACGAAAGCGGTAGTGCCGCTACGCCACAGAGGGGGCTTGTTCCATGAAAAAGAAGCTTGTGCCAGGGTCTCATCCGTTGTTTAGCTGGTGCACCAACTTGCAGCTGAGGTTGGCTCCGGCCTCAAGGATGTTGGTAGGGTCCTGTTCCCCCATCGTCATGCAGTCATATCCCCTCTATTTACGTAAATAACACCTTTGGTTCGTGACGTTTTGATCAAATTGCACAGACACGGGTAGACTCTAAGTATTCCAGGGTAGCCCATGGCCGTCTACTGGAGTTATTATCATGTTGCTACTGAGAATTTACGAATAGAAAAGTAAGGGGCATGTAACTATCTAACATTAGGATGATTGTGGAACTATATTTTTAAATACCTGTTGCCAGAAATGGGGTGCCAGGATAACTATAGTATTTTTTTTTTACCAAAGTTCCGATTGCATCTATTTGGAGCCCGAGGTCCGCTAGCTCATTTTGATTTGGTACATGGGTTTTATGGGAGTGACGTCATCCGCCGTCGGAGCTTTCAACTCAGAGAGGCTAGCCTGCGCCAGAGCCTCGTCCGTCGATCAGCAGAAGTACCGGCTTGCAGGGGAGGTTGGCTAGGGCCCCAAGGGTCTTGGTTCTCATATGCCCAAGTTTTAAAAAAAAATTTGTAAAGATAAGTTTGAAATTATTAAAAATTAAAACCCCCGACTTCTCTAAGAAAACTCCCGACTAATTCACCTTGCCAACAAAGAAAACAAAATCGAAATCGGTTCATCCGTTCGGGAGCTACGATGCCACAGACAGACATACACTGACACGTCAAACTTATAACACCCCGTTGTTTTTGAGACGAATGTTAAAATGCACTTCCAGAAGAACTTTTAAAATAATTGCCAACATCAAGGAGCTAATTTTACTATTTAAAAATAAACAAAAGGAGTGAAGCTACTTTTGCTAGAGCGAGACGGCATACAGCAGAGTGTAGGAGTGAGCGAGTTAGAAACATTGGTACCGTTAATCAAGTAGCCGATGTTATTTGGGGGACGGACTTGGGTGTTTCGTAAAATGAGGCGGATTTTTTTTTCTTTTGAGAAGGTTTATATATGGCCGTGTTTGTGTGATTCGTTTTGTTAGTAGGTCCTTTTAACAGTATTGTTGATAGCTAGACAAAAAATATTCATAAATAAATAAATAAATAATAAATAAATATTCTACGACATTCTACACAGCGCTTTCTAGACACAAAGTAAGCATAACATATATGCACATAAACTATGCACCAAAAAGACATTCAAGCAGCAAATAACTAGGACGGTTACCAGCTTCGCAATCAACCCAAACTTAAGCGTAGCGAGATTTGCCTATCCAACAATAGGTCAACGTGACCGGTCGACTTTTTCCAGTGATTTGGTTTTTCGGTGATTATTCCTCGATGGTAAGACCAATCTGGACATTCGCTTCCCCTTACGACACTCAGTAATGTCTACTTGATCACCGTGGCAAATTTGGTCGAGATCGGTCAAACGGTCTCGGAGGAGTATCATTTGTTTGAAATGCAACTTTGAAACCAAAGACGCTTCGCTCGCCTTCGGCTCGCTACGCTTAATAAGTACTTTGAGGGAGAGTGTGGATTATTAAGTTTTTCAAGTGGTGTACAGACTATTCATCTTAAATGTTAATTAAGCTCAACTACTGTAAAGCGGACGGCGAGGTGCTATGCGAATAGGTCTACCCAAGAACATTATCTGCCTAATTCAAAAGTATAATATTAAAACCCGACCCGAGTAGGCGAGGCCGGGGTGGCGGCCAAAGTCCGCCGGTAACCCTGGGGTTATCCTTTTAGGAACATATAAAATTGGCGTTTTCTAAGGGAGGAACAAGCTCGATTTTTTAAAATATAATATGTTTATTTAATCAAAGTATGTACCATTGCTATCTATGCACTTTGGCCATCTCATAGGTAGTTCATTGATCCCTTTACTAAAAAAACACATTCGGACGGGAATCAATAAAATCTTTGAAGGCGCTTTGGACTGCCCCATCGGAGTTGAATTTTTCCCCTGCAAGAAGTTATCCAAATTTCGAAAAAAATGGTCATCTGTTGCAGCAAGGTCCGGCGAGTACGGTGGATGTCTTAGACATTCCAATTGAAGTTCTTTTTTATATTTAGGATACGTTAATTTGACTTCACCTCGCCTGATGGTAAAGTCTCAGGAAAGAGGGTCACTATTACATACACGTACCATGGTAACAATGGTGGCACTCAGCTTGGCGGCCTCATCAGAAGAGGATTGTCGTCGCAGCACCGCGTGACACCCACCGGTCTCACTAGTGCTGCGACCACAATCCCCCTGCCCGGCTATGCACTTGCTGACCCCTGAACGCAATCAAACCGAAATTGGATTACTATGGAGGGTTTTCGCACTGGTGGTACCTTTTTTTTTTTTATTTTTTCGTGCGGAAATCCCTTCGGATACCCCCCCGCCGGCCAGCGGGGGTGGTTATGTCGGGTTTGAACCGACCAAAACCGCACGCCGTCTCGGGTCTTCAGACGCCGGGGTGTAAGGTTACCCATAGAGCATATCCCTCGCACCCCGGCTGACCCTGGGCCATCTCACCACTAACAGCATCGCTCATCCTGTCTCCTCTGAAAGCAGAGGAGTACGGAGAGCGATGTGTTCCCGCCACGTTGGGTATTGGCCGACGATCAATGCCAACCCTATGAAGGGGAAGCCATTGACCGCCGCCCAGAGTGTACCGGCCGCTCCGATTCCGTTCCCCCCGGACTGCAGCGGGATCGGACACGGAGCGACACTCGACGAGGTTACCCAACACACACCCCTCACTGGTGGTACCTACCCGGCCGAATTTGGGACAAATTTGTGTCATCAAATTTCTACCACCAGTAATTTCCTCCTGTAATTTGGTAGCCGTCTGTTGTGCAGTGTGATGCCGAGTTGTGCCGAGTGTTGTCCTGAAGCAGCAGTGGCCTAGAGCGATTGACTAGCCTCGGTTGTTTAGCAGCTAGCTTTTCCAACATGGTTTGCAGTTACTAACAATAGACATTCGCCGTAATCGTCTGGCCAGATTTAAGAAAGCTGTAGTGAACGACACCGGCACTAGTCCACCAAACGCTCACAAGTAAATTTTTTTGAGTGAATTTTCGCTTGGGGCCGGATTTGGCTGGTTCGCCAGGGTTCAGCCATTGCGATGAGCGTTTCCGATTATCGTACTGGATCCACTTTTCATTACAGGTAATAATTCAATTAAAAATCCCTTGTTGTTGTTTGTGCCGGTTGATTAATGTAACGCAGCAGTCGACGCGCGTTTGTCGGTTTGCTGAAATCAACCCACCTTTCAAGCTTATTCACCTTCTCAATTTGCTTCAAGTGGATTGAAACAGTTTTATCACTAACACCGCAGCCTGCAGCTAACTCGGACGTGTTTTGCGATGGATCCGCTTCCACAAAAGCCTTCCATTCTTCATTAACAACTTTGGTCTCCGGCCGTCCACGGGCCTTGTTCTGCAGGTCGAAATTTCCAGGACGAAAACGTTGGATCCCAAAACGCACTGTGTTTTCTTTTGCGACACCGCCGCCATACACATAATTAATCCTTCGAGCCATTTCTGCAGCACTGGTGCCACGATGGAACTCGTACTCGTAAATAACGCGATATTTCAAGTTTTCCATTTTGTAAACTGAGTGACGCAAAAAAAAACCAAAAGAGGAAGAAACAAATGAATTACGGGTTTAAAACACAAAAGCATGAGTAGGTAACTAGCTGTATAAATTTGAAATTGGAATTCCTAACCAAAGAGGAGATATTTGTGATCAATACTTTTATAAATATTAAATTAATTTATTAATTTTAAAAATATTAATTTGTTAAAGCTATTATAGATGAGGTGTTGGGACAAAGAACTTATTTATGTAAAATTGTAAAATAAAACTTAATCTGGAAAAGACATTCAGACCAAATTATAAATTGTTCCCAGCATCAAGGCTTATCTTCATTTCAAGACTCAATGAATGTAATGAGGGAGGAATATCATCAGATGCTAGAGGAACCAGCTCGGTTACCGGATATTGAAATAATTGAAACTGGAGAAAATAGTGAAAGTAATTATGATATGGAAAATAGTAATGTTTCTAAAAACGATAGTCCAATAGAGGTTTCAAATTATGATGATTCTCCTCCTTCAAATAGCAGTTGTAGTAGCAATAATAATAATAAGGAACCAATAGAGTTAATACGTTCGTCGAGGATTAGAAAACCTCCCCAACGGCTAGACTTGTGAGGGAGTATATTGGAATGTATCCAAACTTATAAAAAAAAAGAACTGTCAAAATTAGTTTAGAGGTTATCATTCATTCTCCTGGTTGATGCGAACCATGTGGAAGTGATATATGAATGTTAATAAAATAAAGTAATATTTTTACATAATTTGGTGTTTAACTGGCCAAGGAGGCTCCTCTCCCCTCTGGACACCGTGGCATACGGTCGTGTTTACAGTCACCGCTATATCATTTTTAATTCATTAAAATCGAAAAATTGTGTTGAAAAATAGTTCGAAGTACTAGGCGCACAGACGAAGCATACAGGTGAGAGAAAGGCTGCCGTATCTACCTACGCCATCTAGTGAAAGTAAGCGGAACTACTGTAACGTTGCTGCGGAGCTACGAGTGCTGCATCGCGATAGTGAAGTTCACGCGTTGAATAATATATATATAAACTTCATCATAACGTAAGCAGTTGTCCGCTATAAGCCAGACGTGATCACCTTACACCTGGTCGGAAGGGGCTCTCTATGTTTCTGAGGGACGTTACACCCGCTGGTACACATCCCTGTTGATGTTATTCATACTCGCTGTGCTTGCATAATTGACTCCGCTGGTGGCGAGAATAGAGTGTATATTTTTACCTTACAACGCGGCGTTACCACCTACAGCTCATATAGTGCGTATAGACGACGACTAAACAGCGAAGTTCACTGCAAATTTAATTCTATAGATACATACCTACAACTATAAATTTACTGCGCTACTTCAACCCACTTACAATGTCAGTGAAACGCACTCCACCAAAATTAACGCCCTCCCCTTTGTTTAACACTCCGACGACAAGTTATGGTTCTGATTCCCAATTATACGTATCTCCTCAAGGATTGGACTCCGGACACTTAGAAAACTTATCGCGTAGGTTGAAACGCAAATGCAACGACCAAACAGCTTGTGAACAAACCACTATTATTGATCAAATGAAAGATATGTTTGACTCATTTGTACACCAGCAAAACTCTAAATTTGATCTACTTGAGGAATCTATGACAACTATCAAAGAACAGAACACTGAATTATTGAATAGCATAGACTTTCTCTCGACAAAGTACGATGAGATGTTAGAAAAAATGCTCTTTCTAGAACAGAAGAATAAGAGTTATGAACAGAAGATTGAGTCTCTTGAGAGTAAGTTGGAACATTTAGAACGCAATTCGAAGGCATCAACCATAGAAATAAGAAATATTCCAAAACAAAACTCGGAAAACAAAACGGTTTTACGTAGTATGGTTAAGAGAGTGGCTGATCTGATTGAACAACCTTTATCTGATTCCGACGTTTATGACATTTTTCGATTAAAAACCATGAAAGAGTCCAATAATCATATTGTAGTCCACTTCCAAACTACAACAATAAAGGATGGCTTTCTTAAACAATGCAGGGACTACAATAAAACCCACAAAGAAGATAAAATTAATACCTCTCACCTCCAATTATCTTGCCCAATTAAGCCTATTTTCATCGACGAATCACTTACAAGCCTGGGAAGAAGATTGGCCTACCTGGCTAGACAAACTGTGAAAGACAATAACTTTCACAGTACCTTTTTTTTTTTTTTTTTTTATCGTGCGGAAATCCCTCCGGATACCCCCCCGCTGGCCAGCGGGGGCGGTTATGTCGGGCTTGCACCGACTAAAACCGCACGCCGTCTCGAGTCTTCAGACGCCGGGGTGTAAGGTTACCCATAGAGCATATCCCTCGCACCCCGGCTGACCCTGGGCCATCTCACCACTAACAGCATCGCTCATCCTGTCTCCTCTGAAAGCAGAGGAGTACGGAGAGCGATGTGTTCCCGCCACGTTGGATATTGGCCGACGATCAATGCCAACCCTATGAAGGGGTGAAGGGGAAGCCATTGACCGCCGCCCAGGGTGTACCGGCCGCTCCGATTCTGTTCCCCCCGGACAGCAGCGGGATCGGAATCGGAGCGACACTCGAGGAGGTTACCCAACACACACCCCAACTTTCACAGTACCTGGACCTCGTATGGGAAGGTGTACATTAGGAAAACACAGAATTCACCCGTATTACGCATTGATAGTGAAGGAGACCTGCAAAAAGTTCTGCAAAAATGACTATTATGTTTTGTTACCACTTGTCTGTTTTTGTACCTAACTACTATTGTTTGTTTTAATCAGTATTTCGATATTAATTTACGAAAATCTGTATACATGAAACTTATACCATGTAACTTTTACACAAATACATTTTTAAAATACTTACAAATATTGTACTGTCACATTCTATACGTCAAACAAATACTAACACACACCATAATCTACATATTACACATACAAATAATGTTTATACCTACATATATGTCACGTATCACCTTCTATCTCAACAATTTATACTATTTATTTAAAATTCGATAACACAACAAATTTCTTAAACAACAATCTTGACCAATTTTCAATTGCACAATCATCCACTTGTGATATAGAACAGTGTCCAAAACTATTCAAACCAGGAAAGTCCACCCTAAAAATAATTCATCAGAACATACGTAGCATTAGTTATAATATGCCTCGCCTTTTGGCCCTCCTTGAGAGGTCTAAAACGGATTGGGATTTGATTATATTAACAGAGTGTTGGTTACGGCATACGCGATACATCCCTACAATAGACGGATATATTTTTGCACAAAATAATAGGAATTTGACGCGGAATAAAGGTGTTGTAGTGTATTTTAAAAACAACTTGCAAAATATAACAATAAGTGAACCTGAGTTACACGAAGCAAACTGTCTATTAATCACAGTAGATCGGTATACATCGATAATTGCAATATATAGACCTCCTGGCTACCACGATCCCCATCCTTTCTTAACATCACTCGACGCCCTCCTTAGCAATTTAAAGTGTCCAAACGTTATTCTTACTGGTGACATTAACCTAGATATCATGGCAGAAACCAAGGAACCATGTGCACCTACGTATCTAAATATGCTAGCTTCCCATAGTATGTTGCCCGCATATCAGGTAGTCACGCATTACAAGACATGCCTAGATCATTTCATACTCAAAACTAAGCTACCAGCATTTTGCTATGTCGTAAACACTACAATCACTGATCATAACTGTGCGATACTTTTTCTGGAACGTACTTGCCTAACCTATAAACCAATCAACATTAAAAAAGTAAATTATCTAACTGTCGACAATGATATGCAAAATATTACTTATGACTATATCTATGCAACAACACATGCTGATACGGCAACCTCTCAATGAATTACTATGCTAAATTCTAAAATTGAAGCTAGCTAGCTAACTATAGGGCTGTTAAAGTGTATGAAAAACCGGGATAGACTTCATATGAAATATAGAAAGAATGTAAATAACGACCTAAATAAGGTAACATACATGAGATACAGGAATTATTGTAACGAGCTTCTAAAAAAATTGAAGAAAGAGTATGAAAATAAATTAATAAATAATGCAGTTAATTGTAAAAATAACAAAATGCTATGGGACACTATAAAACAAATTACTTATTCTAATAAGACAAATAATCCAGCTACTGACCTTCTTTCCGAGGTAAACCCTATGAAATCTATTGACTACGTGAATCATTTCTTTGTCTCTATTGGCCAAGACCTAGCCCTGAATATGTTAAATACTCATGCTCATACTTCTATCGAAACGTCGCAAATCAGGCCCTCTCTATTTTCTTTTGCCTTGATTCCCACGGATGAAACAGAAGTACGGAACATCATCTTAAACTTAAAAAAAGATAAAAGCTTTGGACGTGACAACATTTCAGGAGCCTTCCTTAAGCGCTATCACCGTAGTCTAGTTTCTCCTTTGACGTATATTTTCAACCTAATGTTTTCTACTGGCGTTTTCCCTACCCAGTTTAAACTTGCTGAAGTTATCCCTGTTTACAAAAGTGGAGACAGAGGTTGCGTCAACAATTATAGACCGATCTCTATTCTTTCGACTCTGTCCAAAATTGCAGAGAAGCTATTAAATAGTCGATTAATAAAATATTTGGAATCTAAAAATCTTCTATCTAGTTCCCAATTTGGCTTCAGGATGGGCTCTTCAACTTGTAATGCAGTACATAAACTAGTGGATCATATAGTTTCTAAACTTGACTCTAGGAAGAAAGTAATAGCAATATTCTTGGATATAAAAAAAGCGTTTGACACAATCTCTGTCCCATTTCTGATGGACAAATTAGAAAAATTAGGGATCCGAAACACCCAGCTTGATTTATTTAAAAATTATTTATCTGACAGAAAACAAAGAGTAAGAGTTGGAAATGTTGTTAGTGATGACCTACCCATATCTTACGGTGTTCCCCAAGGAAGCGTACTTGGTCCTACTCTTTTCCTTGCATATATAAATGATCTGTGTAACCTAAAGCTGAAAAATGGAAAAATTGTAACTTTTGCTGATGACACAGCTTTAATTTTTCATGGAGATAATTGGGAGTCAGTTTATGTCACTCAAGATGGGTTTAAGATGGTGTCTTCCTGGCTCCAAAACAATGGTTTAACACTAAATGTTGAAAAAACAAAATACATCCCTTTCTCCATTAGAGGTCCTTCCCTCGAGATACATGAAAGTCACTCAATCATAGCCCACACTTGTCTACATAACCGTTCATGTTCTTGCGCTTTCCTGGAAAGGACTTCTAGCATCAAATATCTTGGAGTCATAATCGATAAATCATTAAATTTTAAACTTCACCTTGATTTACTTTCCTCTAGGATTCGAAAACTTATGTTTATTTTTAAAAATCTTCTACATATCGGCAACAGACGGTCGTTAGAAGGGTTTATATAGCATTGTGTCAATCTATTCTAACGTACTGTATCACAGTGTGCGGCGGTGCTGGAAAGACTGACCTACTAAATGTTGAAAGAGCCCAAAGAGCAGTTTTAAAAGTTAGTTTTTCCTTACCCTTCCTATTCCCCACAGATGAATTATATAAAATATCTGATGTTTTAACCGTGAGACAACTATTTATTCTATGTACAGTCCTCAAACAGCACTCTTCAATTGAATATGACTCTGAATGTAACAAAGACAAGCGGCTTAAGCATAAGGTTTGCGTACCTACGAAACAGTGGAACACTAGTTTCGCTGGCAAATTTCATGGCTTTCTAGGCGTATACTTATATAATAAAACCAATAAGGAACTTAATGTTTGGCCTCTTACAAATTATAAATGTAAAGAGGTTGTATCTAACTGGCTAAAATCCCTTAACTATGATGTTACTGAAAATCTGCTTGATGTGGTCATATAGCCATCCAAGCATATCCATTATCCACACACATTCACACACACGCACACACACACACACACACGCAAACACACGCACACACACACACACACATTCATGTATACAATTTAAATCCAATAATTGCATGTCTTGATTGTGGATATTTACATATATATTATTTCCTAATGCCTAAGGTACTTGCCTGATGCCACATGTACAGAGACTGGAGAGGCTGGTAATCTGTCATACAGGGAATCCTAGTACAGATACCAGTCTCTCACATAGATAAGCTTAAAATTATGTGTACCTAAGTTATGTTTGCCTTTGTAATATTTTTATGTGAGAGAAGAAATAAATGATATTATTGTTCTCTTTATTACACTTAAAATACATATAAATTATATTTTTAAATACATTCTATATATAAAAAAAAAACAAATATATTTAAAAATATAAAAAATAGTGGCCCACCGGTATCGGGTACAGGGACCAAGCTACCGGTAGTTAGGGCTCCAGTGAGAGGAACCTCCTCACAATACGTGCCGTGTCGAGGAGCACTGCCTTCTGCATCAAGCCCTTGACCCAACTGCCTAACGCGAGCCTCTGGAGATGTTGATCGAGGCTCTTGGCAATCAGTCCGTGAACCGATACGACTATCGGAACAATAATTGCTGAATCCACATCCCACATGTCGACAATCTCGTGAGCCAAGTCCAAATATTTTATTTGTTTGTCTTTTTCGGCTTTCACGAGATTGTCATCATGGGGGATGGTGATGTCAATAATTATTGCGAGACGCTCTGATAGTTCAATCACCACTATATCAGGCTTATTGGCTACAATAGTCCTGTCAGTGATGATTGATCGATCCCAGTAAAACGTGACACGACCATTTTCAAGAACTGGGTCGGGCACATACCTGTAATACGGTACCTCCGAATCTACAAGATCATACTTTAGAGCAAGTTGTTGATGAACGATTCTGGCCACTTGGTTGTGTCTATGCAAATATTCTCCGTTGGCAAGACGAGAACAACCAGAGATAATATGTCTTAGGGATTCTCCGGGACAGTGACACGCCCGACATATGTCAATCGTGCCGTCCTTAAGGATATACCTCCGATAATTATTCGTCATGACAACTTCATCTGTAATTGCACAGACAAAACCTTCGGTTTCTCCAAAGAGATCACCGAAGCGTAGCCAGAACACTGATGCTTTTATATCTACGTCGGGCCCATTTAAGGCCCGATAAAAACGTCCATGCAGCTCTTTGCTCTTCCATATTTCCTTGCGATCAGCGATGCTAAGTATTACCGGTTTGTGCCAGTTCTCTTTTGCCAGAGCGAGAGGGGTCAGTCCGTTGTCTATTGCCACTACATCTCGGTGCACACCCACGTCAACGTGTAGGAAATATTCCCTAAGGTTGCATATCTCACGGTTGTGGAGAGTCTTGGCGTTTAAAAAAACCACGACCCCCACACTTCCGTGGGATATACAACCTCATTACTGACGAGCGTGGGTGGTGCATACGATTTGCAGTTAGCAACGTACGGACTTTCCTATCCAGGGCATCTAATTCGGTCTGAGTCCATCTTAGTATGCCAAACGAGTATACTAAGACTGGCATGACCCAGCCATTGTAGGCTCGCACCTTGTTACCGCCCGATAAAAGACTCTGAAGTACTTTTTTCAGGCGCCCAAAGAAACGATCCCGCAACGTCTGTTTCATGGCAGCCTCAGTAATACCAAGCGCTTGTGACATACCAAGATATTTATAGGTTTCAGTTGCCGAGAGAGATTTCAGTTGTGTAGAATCTGAAAGTTCAATTCTTTCAGATTCCACAACCCCACCCTTCTTAACATGCATGACTGCACATTTGTCTACACCAAACTCCATTCTGATAGAATTACTAAAGGTTTCAGTTACCTTAAGTAATTCTACCAACTGGGAGTCGGTGGGGGCAAATAATTTCAAGTCATCCATGTAAAGAAGATGGGATATAACTTGACCTCCTCTCCGCAACTGATAGCCTAACCCTGAATTCTCCAGTATTGTACTGAGAGGATTCAGTGCTAGGCAAAACCATAACGGACTCAGGCTATCACCCTGGAATATACCCCTCTCGATCTTTATCGGTACACCATCCCCCAGGACCTGACCACACCCTGGAGAAAGAAGAACCGTCCTCCATTGCCTCATACATTGCTTTAAGAAGGAGCATAGAGTTGTATCAATTTTATACAACTCCAGCACCCTCAACAGCCATGTATGTGGCACGGAGTCGTAGGCTTTCTTGTAGTCAATCCAGCATGTCGTCAGATTCTTTCGGTTACGGCGGACCTGTTGGCTAATGGCCATGTCAAAAATAAGGAGCTCCTTCGTACCACGTGCCCCACTTCTACATCCATTCTGAGAGATAGACATTATAGAGTTACTCTCTATGTGAGCTGACAATTTAACCGTCAGAATGGATGTAAGAAGTTTATATATTGTTGATAAACAGGTTATTGGTCTATAATTTTTGGGGTTCGTGGTACTACCTGATTTGTAGAGTAGGTGGGTTATGCCTGTAGTCATAAAAGCTGGGAGCGATCCTAATTCGAGTGATGACTGGAACTGTGATGCCAAACAGGCATGTGAGCTGTGGAGCCATTTTAGCCAGAAATTGTGCAGTCCGTCCGGTCCCGCTGATTTCCAGTTTGGTTGTGTCTATGCAAATATTCTCCGTTGGCAAGAGGAGAACAACCAGAGATAATATGTCTTAAGGATTCTCCGGGACAGTGACACGCCCGACATATGTCAATCGTGCCGTCCTTAAGGATATACCTCCGATAATTATTCGTCATGACAACTTCATCTGTAATTGCACAGACAAAACCTTCGGTTTCTCCAAAGAGATCACCGAAGCGTAGCCAGAACACTGATGCTTTTATATCTACGTCGGGCCCATTTAAGGCCCGATAAAAACGTCCATGCAGCTCTTTGCTCTTCCATATTTCCTTGCGATCAGCGATGCTAAGTATTACCGGTTTGTGCCAGTTCTCTTTTGCCAGAGCGAGAGGGGTCAGTCCGTTGTCTATTGCCACTACATCTCGGTGCACACCCACGTCAACGTGTAGGAAATATTCCCTAAGGTTGCATATCTCACGGTTGTGGAGAGTCTTGGCGTTTAAAAAAACCACGACCCCCACACTTCCGTGGGATATACAACCTCATTACTGACGAGCGTGGGTGGTGCATACGATTTGCAGTTAGCAACGTACGGACTTTCCTATCCAGGGCATCTAATTCGGTCTGAGTCCATCTTAGTATGCCAAACGAGTATACTAAGACTGGCATGACCCAGCCATTGTAGGCTCGCACCTTGTTACCGCCCGATAAAAGACTCTGAAGTACTTTTTTCAGGCGCCCAAAGAAACGATCCCGCAACGTCTGTTTCATGGCAGCCTCAGTAATACCAAGCGCTTGTGACATACCAAGATATTTATAGGTTTCAGTTGCCGAGAGAGATTTCAGTTGTGTAGAATCTGAAAGTTCAATTCTTTCAGATTCCACAACCCCACCCTTCTTAACATGCATGCCTGCACATTTGTCTACACCAAACTCCATTCTGATAGAATTACTAAAGGTTTCAGTTACCTTAAGTAATTCTACCAACTGGGAGTCGGTGGGGGCAAATAATTTCAAGTCATCCATGTAAAGAAGATGGGATATAACTTGACCTCCTCTCCGCAACTGATAGCCTAACCCTGAATTCTCCAGTATTGTACTGAGAGGATTCAGTGCTAGGCAAAACCATAACGGACTCAGGCTATCACCCTGGAATATACCCCTCTCGATCTTTATCGGTACACCATCCCCCAGGACCTGACCACACCCTGGAGAAAGAAGAACCGTCCTCCATTGCCTCATACATTGCTTTAAGAAGGAGCATAGAGTTGTATCAATTTTATACAACTCCAGCACCCTCAACAGCCATGTATGTGGCACGGAGTCGTAGGCTTTCTTGTAGTCAATCCAGCATGTCGTCAGATTCTTTCGGTTACGGCGGACCTGTTGGCTAATGGCCATGTCAAAAATAAGGAGCTCCTTCGTACCACGTGCCCCACTTCTACATCCATTCTGAGAGATAGACATTATAGAGTTACTCTCTATGTGAGCTGACAATTTAACCGTCAGAATGGATGTAAGAAGTTTATATATTGTTGATAAACAGGTTATTGGTCTATAATTTTTGGGGTTCGTGGTACTACCTGATTTGTAGAGTAGGTGGGTTATGCCTGTAGTCATAAAAGCTGGGAGCGATCCTAATTCGAGTGATGACTGGAACTGTGATGCCAAACAGGCATGTGAGCTGTGGAGCCATTTTAGCCAGAAATTGTGCAGTCCGTCCGGTCCCGCTGATTTCCAGTTTGATAACGAACGGACTGCACTGGCGACATCATTTTCACTAATAACTATTAGCTCCATTGCTTGTATTGACTCACATGACTGCCTGACATCCCGTATCCATTCACCCTCTGTATGACTAACAGGCACCGACCAAATGCTACGCCAGAATGAACTGGTGTCTTTAGCATTGGGTCGGCACATATTAGCCACATTTGAATTAGGTTGCTCCCATCTTCTATAAACCCACCTCTCATCTTTTTGGAACGAGCGATTCAAGGTGTATCTATCCACTCTCTTCTTGTAACGTCGTATACGGTTTGCCCACGCATAAACTTTCTGCTTCAGGAAGTCAATGCGCTCTGTGACTCGTAGCAAATATTCACGAGGACTAACATTAGTCCCTGAAAATGCTCGAGTCACAAAGCGCATTACTCTCGGGCGTGTATTCCAGACCTAAAGCAGCACAGCTTGCCAATGAGTGCCCTAGTCTCGGCGATACGACGCTCAATTCTGCATTGCCAGCCAGGCACGGTGGATTTAGGTCCAGTAGCTGTCTCAGTTCCTGAGAATTTCGCGCCAGCTACTCGACACACCGTGACCGCCGCACAATACAGAATTGAGTGTGTATCAGTAAGGTCGACACTGGACTCGAAATATTTTGGTAACATCGAGTCTAGGGCACACACTAGCGCTATGTTTTTTCTATGCGTAGGCAAACGCGGTAGCCGCGGTCTGTTACTGCTACAAGTGGATCGAAACTCGTGAATCGCAAGCTCCAAAGCGCTCCTTAATTTATCATTGTACTGAGTACTTACGGTTATAGTCCCGTCATCCGTTACTTCATCATCAGGGGTAGCCTGTGGTATTTCACTAGTATTAGTATGACCCACAGGTCGTGACGAAGAAGGGGTGACGAGGCTACACTGCACGTCTGAGCGAAGTCTCTCAAGTACGGCGTCATCCAACAAGCGACAGCGTTGTATGGCCCGCACCTGATCCGACAGGCGTTGCGCCGAAACGTTGATAGATGGTTCAAGTTCCTGAAACAGAGGCAACATACGGACACGGTACGCAGTGAGGTTAATTCCTCCCTCTGTAGCCACAAAATATGCCCGCATGACATTTTCATTTATGGAGTTAGTCCATCGCATGCGGTGCACATCACCACCGGTAGCGGGGGCCCTATTCGAAGCCGGTGGGCGTCGGGGTCCTAAGCCATTCGGTGGCCGGCCTCTCCTCGGCCGACGTTCCGGTGTTGGCGACGTCGGCGGAGAGAAGAACTCGTCGCTTGAACTAGAGCTCGACGCCTCTGCAATACCCGCTGTCGGAGATGCCGCTGCACGGGGATGAGAGGCGGAGCTGGGCGACGAGTCCGGAGGTGTTATCTGTGCTTCTCGTGCCCTGGATCTGGTCAACATCATTTTATCTTGCTTGTTTGGTTTGTTTGTATTTTTCCATATTTTTATTTTATTCTTCTGACAGCTAGTGTCAAACTCGTACGAGTTTGACACTAGCTGTCAGAAACGCATATTCTTGATTTTATGGTATTTTGTGTAATATTAGACTTAAACATTTTATTTTCTTGATTAAACAGGATGGTATATTTGGGTCTTTTTATTGATGTAGTGTATTTATTAAAAAAACGTGAAAAAAATAAATTCATATACGGAGCAAGATAAAAATGGCCTTGTTGACGTAGTGTTGCCAGGTTATTATTATTATTATATTATTATTATTCTCCTTTATTTAACTTTAAATACTTATCAATTATATTTTTAAATATATTCTATATATAAAAAAACACAAATATATTTAAAAATATAAAAAATAGTAGCCCACCGGCATCGGGAACAGGGACCAAGCTACCGGTGGTTAGGGCTCCAGACAGAGGAATCTCCTCACAATACGTGCCGTGTCGAGGAGCACTGCCTTCTGCATCAAGCCCTTAACCCAACTGCCTAACGCGAGCCTCTGGAGATGTTGTTCGAGGCTCTTGGCAATCAGTCCGTGAACCGATACAACTATCGGAACAATAATCGCCGAATCCACACTCCACATGTCGACAACCTCGTGAGCCAAATCCAAATATTTTATTTGTTTTTCTTTTTCGGCTTTCACAAGATTCTCGTCATGTGGAATGGTGATATCGATAATTATTGCGCGGCGCTCTGATCGATCTATCAACACAATATCAGGTTTATTAGCTACAATAGTCCTGTCAGTGATGATAGATCGATGCCAGTACAACGTGATATGCCCATTTTCGAGAACTGTGTCGGGCACATACCTATAGTACGGTACCTCTGATTCCACAAGGTTGTACTTTAGAGCAAGCTGTTGATGAACAATCCTGGCTACTTGGTTATGTCTATGCAAATATTCGCCGTTGGCAAGACGAGAACAACCAGAAATTATATGTCTAAGGGTTTCTCCGGGACGGTGGCACGCCCGACATATGTCAACCGTACCATCCTTAAGAATATACTTCCGATAGTTATTCGTCATCACAACTTCGTCCATAATTGCAAAAACAAAACCTTCGGTTTCCCCAAATAGGTCACCGAAGCGTAGCCAAGACACAGATGCTGGTAAGTCTATATCAGACCCATGAAGAGCCCGATAGAAACGTCCATGCAACTCCTTGCTCTTCCATACATCCATGCGGTCATTAATACTTAATACCACAGGTTTGCGCCAGTTCTCTTTAGCCAAAGCTAGCGGGGTGAATCCTTTATCCACCCTTACTACATCACGATGCATATCAGCTTCATTGTGTAGGAAGTATTCCCTGAGGTTGCACACCTCACGGTTATGGAGGGATTTGGCATTTAAAAAGCCACGTCCCCCGTATTTCCGTGGTATGTACAACCTCATCACAGATGAACGCGGATGATGCATTCGGTATGCAGTAAGAAGCGTACGGACTCTCCTATCCAGGGTGTCTAATTCCGTCTGAGTCCACCTGAGTATGCCGAAGGAGTACATTAAAACCGGCATGGCCCAACCGTTATAGGCGCGCACCTTATTACCGCCTGACAAAAGACTTTTAAGAACTTTTTTCAAGCGGCCAAAGAAACGTTCCCGTAACGATTGCTTCATGCTAGCTTCTGTAATGCCTAACGCCTGCGACATACCCAGGTATTTATAGGTATCGATTGCAGACAGAGACCTCAGTTTTGTGGAATCTGAGAGCTCAACCCCATCAGATTCCACAATCTCACCTCTTTTCACATGCATGACCGCACATTTGTCCACACCAAATTCCATCCTGATAGAGTTACTAAAGGATTCGGTCATCTTTAATAACGCTATAAGTTGGGACTTGTTGGGGTCAAATAATTTAAGATCATCCATGTAAAGGAGGTGGGATATAACCTGACTATCTCTCCGCAATCGACAGCCTAACCCTGAACTCTCCAGCATATAACTAAGAGGGTTCAGTGCCAGGCAAAACCATAATGGACTAAGACTATCACCCTGGAATATGCCCCGCTCTATCCTTATCAGTCCGCCATTCTCGCAGATCTGTCGACACCCTGGATAGCAAAGGACCGTACTCCATTGCCCCATACATGCCTTCAGGAAGGTACATAGAGTTGTATCAATTTTATACAACTCAAGCACCCTCATGAGCCATGTATGCGTCACGGAGTCATAGGCCTTTTTATAGTCTATCCAACATGTCGCCAGGTCCTTACGATTGCGGCGTACCTGTTGACTAATGGCCATATCAATTATAAGGAGCTCTTTAGTGCCACGAGCCCCACTCCTACATCCATTCTGAGAGATAGACATTATAGAATTGTCGATTAAATGTGAAGATATTTTTTCTCTCAGGATGGATGTAAGAAACTTATAGACCGTAGGAAGACATGTAATCGGTCTATAATTTTTAGGGTCCGTAGCACTACCGGACTTGTAAAGAAGGTGGGTTACACCAGTGGTCACGAAATTGGGAATCACTCCTGATTCAAGACATGATTGGAATTGGGATGCCAAACGACCGTGTGAGCTTTTCAGCCATTTTAACCAAAAATTATGCAGTCCGTCTGGTCCCGCTGACTTCCAGTTAGGCAACACCAATCCAATCACCTTCTGTATGACTGACGGGCATCGACCAGATATTACGCCAAAATGTATTAGTAATATCATCATCTGGTCGACGCACGTCAGTCTCAGTCGAAACAGGGCGCTCCCAATCTCTGTAGACCCACCTTTGGTCCCTTTGGAACGTGCGATTCTGAGAATATCGCTCCACTCTTTTTTTATACCGCCGAATCCGGTTTGCCCACGCATAAACTTTTTGTTTCAGGTAGCCGATACGCTCTGTGACTCGTGCCAAAAATTCTCGAGGCCTAATGTCAGACCCCGAGAACGCTCGACTCACAAAGCGCATCACTCTTGGGCGCGTATTTCCCGACCTGAAACAAATGAGCTTTCCAATGAGTGCCCTAGTCTCGGTAATACGTTGCTCAATTCTACATTGCCAAGCCGGCACAGCAGATTTCGGTCGAGTAGCAATGTCGCACTTTTGAAAGTGAACATTAGCTACTTGACATGCTGCGACGGCCGCGCAATATAAAATTGAATGTGTATCACCGAGATCTTCGCTATTATCAAAATAATCTGATAATAACGAATCCAGGGCACACACTAGCGCTACATTCTTTTTATGCGTTGGCAAACGTGGTAGGCGAGGTCTATTACCAGTGGCCAGTGGCCAGTACGACAAAACGCCAATTTCATGTGTAAGGACCTAATTTATTCGTTACTTATAAAAATCCCACAATACAAATCTTTCCTCTTTATAATATTAGTGTAGATAAGTTGTTGAACACTGACAAATGGGGATTCGGCTAGCTTAAACGAATGCAGCTTGCTCTTAGAGTGACTAGTGTAATTAGATTTCATACTTGGGATAAGAGTAAGGGTCTATATGTTTTCCTACTGTTTCTATCTAGGTACTACTGATGAATTTGCTTTATTAAATCTATTGAACTATTACATACATATATTACAAAGGTGAAGAGACCAGGGGAAGTAGTGACATTACTGTCAATCTAATTCGGCATTCCTGATAATTAGTATTTAATTATAATTATTTTTATACCACTCAGTTGGTAGACAAGCTCACGGCCCACCTGATGGGAAGGTTTCCGTGGCCTATGGACTTGCGCAACACTAGGGGCGACGCACTCGCGCTGCCGACCCTGTAAAAACCTTCTAATGCCCTTCTTGAAGACCCCCATATTGTAGTTGGTTGGAAAAACCACAGCAGGGAGATCATTCCACAGCCTGAGGGTGCGCGGAAAAAAGTGCCTTTCATACCTGACTGTACGCACCGTTTCCGGTCGCAACGTGTGAGGCTAATGCGGTCTTCCACGAAGCTGGGACTTGTCTCGTGGAGTAAGAGAGCGCGAAAAGCTGTGTAAGAAGGGCACAACTCTGGAGCACACTGCTTAAGCACCATCGCCGATATGCTGTCGGGTGCACTCGACTTGCGAACATCTAGGGACTTCAGTTCCCGCCGGACCACCCGTTGTGTGATTTTAATTTCTGGCATAGAAACACCACACCAGGGGATAGTGGGTGGCTCGGCATTCCCATCGTTCATGGTCGACATTGACGCAAAGATGTCACCTAAAAGATCGGCTTTCTCCCTATCGCCATGGGCGAGACTGCCGTCGGGTTTTTGCAACGGCAGCAGACAAGACCGACAGAAATTTCCCTCAGCAGCTTTGGCAAGCGACCAGAATGCACGACTACCAGACGGGTACCGCGCCAGCCGTTCACCAATTCTGCCGATGAATTCAAACTTAGCCCTGGCCGTTGCTCTTTTACTGGATTTCGAGGCGGCATTCAATTTCCACTTCACTTCAGTGATATTCGGATCCTTGTTAGCAAGAATCTTGCTTCTCTGCAAGGCCGATTAAACCACGAGCGCATACTTGCTCCTGTTGCGATCCAGCGGTTGGGAATGTAACATTCCATTTCAAAATTTTATTTTTAATTAATTTATATAGATTTTAGATTATTCTTTTAAAAGTTAATTTCTGATTAGGCAATAATAATTAAGTCCTAAATCGAATAACGATGTCGATGTTGATCGAGTCGGATATTTTTACGGTTCCGTTGCCAAATGGCAAAAAACGGAACCCTTATAGATTCGTCATATCTATCTGTCTGTCCGTCCGTGTGTCACAGCCACTTTTCAGCCACAGAAAATTTAAGAACTATGCTGTTGAAACTTGGTAAGTAGATGTATTCTGTGAACCGCATTAAGATTTTCATACTAAAATAGAAAAAAAAAACAATACATTTTGGGAGATCCCCCAGAACTGAAACTCAAAAATTATTTTTTCATCCAACCCTTACTTGTGGTGTTATATCTATGGATAGGTCTTCAAAAATGATATAGAGGTTTCTAATATAATTTTATTCTAAAATGAATCCAAAGTGGTAAACCATGGTTCCCCCCCCCCTGTAACTTGTAAAATAAGAGAATGATAAAACTAAAAAAAATATATGATGTACATTACCATGTAAACTTCCACCGAAAATTGGTTTGAAACAGATCTAGTAAGTAGTTTTTTTTTAAATACGTCATAAATCGTAAACCGCAATTTAATTTTCATTCAATCAACTCAAATATAAAAATTTTACTTGCTGCTACGGAACCCTTCATGGGCGAGTCCGTATCGCACTTGGCCAGTTTTTTTTGAGTTGGTATCATTGTACACGGTTATAAAAACAAGATATACAATCATTTCAGTTCTCAGTTCGCTGCGAGACGCTGAATAAACAACAACTGTATTGACGATGTCTATTATTTCAAATCGACACCTTCGCTCAATCTCGGCCCTTTCCTCTTCGCTACACATATATATTTTTGAATTGATAGCATTTAGATGATATCCTTTATATTTTAGACTAGAAACGTGGATGTATAGGACCGGACTAGACTCTACCGAAGGTTTTCCTCTTTGGGGTTGATCGGCCAGACTGTAGTCGCTGAAGTCTGGCTTTATTGGTTTTTATAGGAACGACTGCGCCAAATCCCATAAGAAAAACCTACGCCAGAGACTCGTCTGTTAATCAATAGGTGTACCGAATATCAGTTGAGGTTGCCTTGGGCCCCGTAGCTCTTGTTAGGGTCCCATATACCCAATGAAAGTAACTAGTATGTTACTAAGGGTTGATTACTATTTCTTTTTCAATGTGTTAATTACAGCGCCATCTAGTAAACATACAATTAATAAAATTATATTTTATCACGGCATCTATAAATTACTTCTGAAACCAATAAATGCAATAGTTTACTAATTATGTCGATAGATGGCCGTATTGCGAGATTCTCTTGTAATTTGATAGGTGTCTCTAGTCCAAACTAAAGTGGGCCTATGTTCAGAATTATGTATTTATGGGCAGGGGCGTACGAAATGTCTATATGTGTTCAGAGCAGAACGTATAGTACGGTATACTCGGAATTTAGTTTAGCACATCGGGAAGTGAGAATAAAAAATCTGTTGGCTTCGGTTTTGCAGAGCGTTTTCTCTAACAGTCATCCATATTAGCCTATTGCAGTCTATTACTGGGCGGGAGCCCCTTATTTCGCAGAAAGAAATTTCATAGAATTTCGTTTCACAGAAAATGTTTCATATAATATTTGGTCCTTATATTTTTATTTCGAATATTATTGTTTCAAAAACAATTTACTACAATGAAACATATTTCACAGAAACACAATTGAATGAATTTTTAATCACATTTTTTTGTTTAACAAACATAACAAACTGTAGAATTATTATTAAAAGAATATTAAACCACCTTTATAATTTTCCAAATCACATTTATTTTTAACTGTAACATTTACAATTTTAAACTGAATAACTTCATATCAATATAGAATTTTTTATCTTTCGCATATTTTGTTGCAAATTTGTTTGCTTGAATTCTTCTATAAAATAAAATAAAATCAATTTGTTATTAAATTGTTAATAAAACGTCATTATAATTAACACCCCGACTCAGATTACCCCGACTCGGATAGGTTAGGTTAGAAGGCTGAGGCGGGAGCGAAGCGGAGCGGAGCTGCCGCCTTAGCCTTCGTGGTAATTTTTTTTTAATCACCCAGAAATATTACCACCCAGAATCGTTTATTGTATTAACAATGGACATGTGCGGATATTGCAAAATTAGGAATAGACTCTGATAGCTATACCTACATCAGTGAAGCTCACGGCTGTAGGCGTTGGCTAGACCACTGTGTGGTTACTGAATCTGCATGGCAGACGATAACGGATATTGGTATATTGCAGGATGTTTTCTGGTCGGACCACTATCCTATGTTTATCAACTGTAGGTTAGGTATTAATAGGCAAATATTAGATATTATCGAAACACCTTGTAACCGGGTAATTTGGGGACAGAGGGACAATGATCAGATAACTGAATATTCTAACCTTTGTAACGACAGATTAAGGTTGATTGAGTACCCTCAAGACCTAGGTTTGTGTACTAATGCTCACTGTGTAAATCTTGAACATAGGCAAATTATAGACAGTGTGTATAAAAATATTGTCAACCTTCTCTCTGAAGCAGCCACACAGGGTTATGTAAAAAATCATTCTAGGAAACACAAGGCTCAGATTATAGGATGGAATAAGTATGTGAGGGAAGCTCAATGAATGCTAGGTCTGGCTATCAGAACTGGCTCTTACACAATAAACCTACCTCAGGGCCCATCCATGAGGATATGTGCTTATCTCGCAAAATGTTTAAAAACAAACTTAAATGGTGTCAAAACCACCAAGAGCAAATTAAGCTTGACATTATTGCTTCACATCGTGATGGTAAGGACTTTAAACAATTCTGGAAAGCCACAAATAAACTGAATACCAGACCTGGCCTTCCTGTGAACGTTGGGGGTGCTGATCAGCCTGAAAGCATTGCGAATATGTTTGTAGAGCATTTTAAATTAGAGTCACCTCTTGGCCATTCGTCGAGGGTGGTCGATGCTGGCGTCTGTCATTACACTGATATAGTTCGTTTTTCTGCTAAAGATGTGGCTAAGGTTATTAGTAAAATGACGACTGGAAAGTCTCCTGGTCATGATGGTCTCAGCATCGAGCACCTTCGGTACGCCGGACCTCATTTACCTAGAGTTCTTGCCATGTTCTATTCACTTTGCATGTGTCACTCATACCTTCCAGGTGATTTAATGAGAACTATTGTGATACCAGTAATTAAGAACAAGACAGGTGATGCTACTGACAGGTGTAATTATCGACCTATCTCACTGGCTACCGTCATGGCAAAGGTGCTCGATAGCCTGATGGATATTAGGCTGGAACCCCTACTCGGGATACATGACGCCCAATTTGGGTTTCGACCTGGGTTGTCCACTGAAACAGCAATACTAAGCTTGAAACATACTGTACAATATTACACCCAGCGTCAAACACCTATTTATGCGTGTTTTCTGGACCTTTCCCGTGCCTTTGACCTCGTATCTTATGATATATTGTGGGAAAAACTACGGGAGAGGAAAGTGCCAGCAGAATTGTTGCGCATTTTCCAGTTTTGGTACCTCAATCAGGTAAATAATGTTAGATGGGCCGGTAAGCTTTCGGTTTCTTTCGGGTTGAATTGTGGAGTAAGGCAAGGGGGTATAACATCTCCAAAGCTCTTCAATGTTTACATAAATGACTTGATTGTTGAGCTCAGTAACAAAAAAATCGGATGTCGTATTGACGATATAAGCGTTAATAACATCAGCTATGCTGATGATATGGCGTTACTAAGCCCAACAATCAAGGCACTCAGGGAGTTACTGGAAGCTTGTGAACGTTATGCTGCAAACCATGGCTTAGCATATAATGTTAAAAAAAGTGAGTACTTGGTCTTTAAGGCCGGGCGTGGTAAATGCCCAGAATCAATACCTCCTATAATATTGAATAAGTGTGAGCTTAAACGAGTGTATCAATTTAAATACCTTGGGCATTATGTTACTGATGACCTTAAAGACCAAGCTGATATCGAGAGGGAACGTAGAGCGTTGGCGGTGCGATGTAACATGGTGGCCCGCAGGTTTGCACGATGTAGTGAACCAGTTAAAGTTACTTTGTTCAAGACATACTGCCAAGTATTTTACACGTGCAGCCTGTGGACCAACTATACACAGCGTGTCATCAGCGCTTTACGTGTCCTATATAATAATGGCTATAGAATGCTGATGGGGCTGCCTCGCTTTTGCAGTGCATCAGGTATGTTTGCGCAAAGTCGTACAAATGATTTCGTTGCTATATGGCGCAAAAAAACAGCCTCCTTGCTCTGCAAAGTTCGGGCCAGCTCCAACAGTATTTTGCGAATGATTGCTGAGAGGTACGACTCGCCTATTTTGAACAGTTGTACGCGTAGATGTATGTCTGCCGTACAATTGGTCTCGAAATAGTTTTATCTTTAAATGTCTTTAATTTGTTTACTAACATAGTCCTAAGTATATTGTTACTAACATAATATGAATCTGTTTTTACTAACATAGTCCTAAGTATATTGTTACTAACAAAATATGAATCATTGTGTTCGAAATAAAATATATTTTATTTATTTATTTATTTATTTAATAATATATACTCTACATGTTATTAAACTTTCATATAAACAGCGTTCTAGAACGCCATTTCGATAGAACTGTCAGTGCTGTCAAATTTCGTGGATTTTGATTGGTAGATGAACCTGGTACACTGATAGGAGAGTATATTTATTTCAGTTCTAACGGAGTTTTTTGAATACAATGATGGAAAAAATACTGGCAAATGGACTGGCAAAAATAATTTAGTAGAGTACTTTCAAACACTGATTACTCATGGCCATGCTTCTTTAACGATCAAAATGTCTGGTTTTTTTTTATATTTAGGACACGTCAATTTGACTTCACCTCGCCTGATGGTAAGCTGAATTTAAAGTCTCAGGAAAGAGGGTCACCATTACATACACATACCATGTTAACAATGGTGGCACTCAGCTTGACGGCCTCATCAGAAGAGTTTTGTCGTCGCAGCACCGCGTGACACCCACCGGTCCCACTAGTGCTGCGACCACAATCCCCCTGCCTGGCTATGCACTTGCTGACCCCTGCACGCAATCAAACCGACATTGGATTACTATGGAGGGTTTATCGCAATAGTGCATGGTGGTACCTACCCGGTTGAATTTTGTGTCATCAAATTTCTACCACCAGTAAATATAATACATGGTGTAGATATAATGCATGTCGCAGCCAATTCGTTATATTAGCCAGTTAGTTCAACGCCTAGGCCGTTCATTTAACTGGCTAGGCATCCATTCAAATGTCTGTGCCGATAGTTAATTGAACAACAGTCACTTAACGTTTTAATGAATTCGCGTATTGAAAGACAGCCCGTTGAAGATGGCTGACTAGACGCAGCCAAGTGATTTAAATCTACAACAGAATAGAGTAAAATGCGCCTGTAGACAAAGTGACATTCTACTAGTGGAATCGCTTCGAAGCGAACCTTCAAAAGTCCGAAATGTATGGGAGTGACATTATTTGTTACACGTGTCGTGTCCACGAATAGTGTCTTTCCCCTACATTTCGGACGTTTGAAGGTTTGCTTCGAAGCGATTCCACTATTAGAATGTCACTTTGTCTAGGCCCCCGGAGCGGAGTGGAATGAAAACAGCTCACAACAACCTAAAAAATGTGATTTTTTCTGAGTGATGCTGTCCTATTAAAACGATTTACGGCATTATCACTAAATGCTCGTTATACCTATAGGTATCAACGATGATGGCGAAAAAATTACATTCAAAATGCCATATACACCAGTGTGAACTCCGCCGCGCTTTAATATTGATGGGTAGATAATAAAAATCATAAATAAGTAATAATAATAGAATTATTTCATTAGTAAGTTTTGGTGGTGGTAGAATTTTGATGACACAAATTTGTCACAAAATTCGGCCGGGTAGGTACCACCGTGCACGATTGCGAAAAACCCTCCATAGTAATCTAATTTCGGTTTGATTGCGTTCAGGGGTCAGCAAGTGCATAGTCGGACAGGGGGATTGTGGTCGCAGCACTAGTGGGACCGGTGGGTGTCACGCGGTGCTGCGACGACAATCCTCTTCTGATGAGGCCGTCAAGCTGAGTGCCACCATTGTTAACATGATACGTGTATGTAATGGTGACCCTCTTTCCTGAGACTTTACCTTCAGCTTACCATCAGGCGAGGTGAAGTCAAATTGACGTGTCCTAAATATAAAAAAAAAAAAAAAAGTCAATTTTTATGTTTTTTTTTTAAGTTGTATTTCAAAATGTAATTGATATATGTATTAAGAAAATAAAGATAATAAAATTATTATTACTTCCAGTTTTGTACCATTTGATAGGTTATCAAACCGTTATAATGAGCATAATTAAACGTTTCATTTTATGTATAGTCCATTGAAATTCGGTCAGAGCATTCCGCCTGTAAGAAGACTGGTCGCGGGTTGAAGTCCCGTCCTAGATGTTCTTTTTTTCCGATCTAAATCTAAAACACATGTAAACATAAAACATAACATAAACTCACGCCTATATCCCCGAAGGGGTAGGCAGAGGTGTTAGCACCCACGTTTCGCCAGTTTATGTTTTAGGTCCCAATGTAATAGGTGGCGAGCCTATTGCCATTAACCGGGCACTTATAAACCTGCGATAAATACACACAAGTATCCGAAGGGATTTCCGCACGAAAAAAAAAAAAAAAAAAAAAAAGGTATTTCCCACACATCCGCATCCGCTTGCAGAATACTGCGAGGACTGCACGCCTACCACGTGCGTCACGGGTTCGTCACGTCACGTGACGCTGGTCGCTGGTGGTGCTTTTTTTTCATTTTTAATTTTTATTTTTATATATTTTTTATTACTTGATATATGTATTAAGAAAATAAAGATAATAAAATTATTATTACTTCCAGTTTTTTTTTTGTTTCAAATACATATTTTGTCGATACCAAGTCATCTCACCAAATTCAGAGACCTAATTTGGTGACACCTATATATATTTTGGGAACCAATATTGGGGATTAGCTTAAATTCTAATAAATGATGTTAAATGGAATTTTATAAACTTTTTTTAAGACCACTATGTATTTTTCCTAATTTCATAAGCAACGAAAAGTGTTGTTTTACCAAAAAAAGCCCGCTGAGTTTCTTATCGGAGTCTTGCAGGATGTGGCCGCGTTGTGAACCGGTGGTCGATTTGCTAAACATTAGTCAAGTTTTTACGTTTTGTAAGTGCCGTTTTAATGGTCTAAATTATCTGAAAGAAGTCCCACAGACTTAAACGTAGTTTTTTTTGTACCACTTATGTGGCAGCCATGCACACGGCCCATCTGATGGGAAGCAGGAAGAACTCCCTGCCGTGGTTTACCTAAGAAACAAAAGTGTGAGTTTAGTGTTACACTTACCATAAAATTAGGTACTTTGTCTTGAGGTAAAAACTCTCTCGCCAGGTTTAAGTGTGAAGCATGGTATATATAAATGTTTAGTGTACACCTTTTACGAAAAGAAAATCCTTGTAAGGTTTAAAAAACGGTAGGGCAAAATCAGTATAGGTCTGATGGTGCTTATCCTGTCATAGTAATACCTACTTTATTCTTTCAGAGTTATGATTCAGATTATATTGTCGCTTGCAAGTCACTTACTGCATTTCTTAATCAACATAAAAGGTCGGTCGCTTGTCGAAAAATGATACAGAGGTCATATTTTTTCCATTTATTTAAATTTTTTAAATTCAATTTAACAAAAATAACAGAAACTATACAAACTAATTAAACTTAACATACACTAGTTAGAGTCAAAGGATGTGACGTAGTGACTGAACAATGTTTAAAAAAAAACTAATCTATGATTGTTTAAAAAAATGACTAGCTCCGGTTTTCATTTATAATCACTGAGATCTCTTTTCCGACAACGTTTAGTTATTCCTTTGACGAGTGTATCACGAGAGGTTATTGGTGATAGCGGCAGAGGGCTGTACCAAACATTTTTTTGTGTTAGTAAAATACACAGACATACAGTAAGATAAGTAAATGTAAAAAAACTTGTGTCCGATCACATAGGTATCCTAAATACATAACTATATATGAAATTTAAAACAATAGACTCATGAAAATAAATGTGCTATTGGAATTTTAACTGCCATTCCCTAGATCATAATTACCCAATATCTCCCCAAAATCGAAGAATGTGACAATACCACATAGTAGATATCCAATAATATTTAGCGGCGGCCCACAACACCGTCTCCCATTGACTGCACCACCGCGCCCTCCTGTATTTTTGATTTCTTGAGAGGGTTTTTCACAAAGTTGCCCTCCTGTGTTGCCATATAAGTTCCCGCATCGACCTAAATTTTATTGCAGTCTTCTAGGTTTATTATTTTAGCTTAACTTCTAAAAAGGTTTACATAAATAGAACCTAATATTGATACCTATATATACCTTCATGGATCGGACACTAGTTTTTTACATATTGTATAATAGATAGCAGACGAAACATAAATTGTAATTTTGTCTATGACGCACGATCTCTTTCTCTCTAGTCACTTGGTAATTAGCGCTGTCCTGTTATTACTCCTGTACATACATATTAGTTACACAATCAGTATCTAAAGAGTTGAAGCACATTCAAAGCCCAGTCACCGGTCGCCATTGTAACAAGAAAGATT
Organism: Cybosia mesomella; assembly: GCA_946251805.1. Classification (NCBI taxonomy): domain Eukaryota; kingdom Metazoa; phylum Arthropoda; class Insecta; order Lepidoptera; family Erebidae; genus Cybosia; species Cybosia mesomella. The sequence continues at coordinate 12,018,671 of OX276417.1, read as the reverse complement.
TTTTTTTGTGAGGTTACTAAGGGTCTGTAACGTGATAGGACATTACGGCTGGGCAACTTCAAAGTAAGACATGAGACAAATTTTATCGATAATAAGTCATTCTACCAGTTTTGTTTTCAAGGTTAAAATTAAAAATATTTACCGGTAATAAAGAGTATGAACAATTTTTTTGTTCTTAATTAGTTTCAAATAATAAAATTCTCTATCAATCAATAGCAACAATAGCCCAGTGGCGTACGTAACGGACTGCTGAGACGAGGTCTCGAGTTCGATCCCCATTCGCCCCGGGCACACACCTCTGACTTTTCGTAGTTATGTGTGCATTAATTAATGTTAATTATCGCTCGCCTAATAATGTGCCCGGTAGATGGCAATAGGCTCGCCCCCTATTACATTGGGACCTAAACATAACTGGTGAATCGTGGGTGTGTAGTACACCTCTATGCGTACCCCTTCGGCGTGAAGTTTTGTTTCTATCAATCTTGAAAAAAGATTTACATAGATTTTAGAAGTTGAGCCGGTGGAGCAAACGAGTCCTAGGCCCGTATTCTAGAACGATACTATTATTAAATCTCTGCTTGAGACTAGTTCTAAGTACATATTGTATTCTAAAACTCGAGTAGAGATTTTATGAACGCTCCGGTGATTTGCGTTCATAAAATCTCCACTCAAGTTCAGTTTTAGAATAAAATCTGTACTTAAAACTAGTTGAGCTCTTATACGCGGCATAGCCGTTTGTCGGTGGCTGAACTCCGCCGTAACCACTCGCGCGATCTTGACCAAATTTACCACGGTGATAGTGTGGACACTGAGGAGTGTTTTGAAGCGAGATGGTTCATGTCCGATGTACCATTGAGGAATAATCACCGAAAAACAGTTTCACAAGCGCGCGACCGTAGTAAGATGTCTTATTTTCAAGTAAGAGTCCTGCTCGCTCAGCTCAATTTATTTCAGTCGCACCCTGCACTGAATTCCTAGTTTAAAGTCGAGACTCATCATTGAGTGTAGTTATAGAATACGGGCCTTAACATAACATAACTTCACGCCTGTATCCCCGAAGAGGTAGGCAGAGGTGTATTACACACCCACGATTCGCCAGTTATGTTCAGGTCCAATGTAATAGGGGGCGAGTCTATTGCCATCTACCGGGCACATTACTAAGCGAGCGATAATAAACATTTTTAAAACACAACTATGAAAAGTGAGATGTGTGTGCCCGGGGTGACTGGGGATCGAACTCGAGACCTCGTCTCGGCAGTCCCTTACGTACACCACTGGGCTATTCGCCGCTTTTTCGCCGCCCACCGCGAATCGGCAAACGGAAGGTAGGACGCCCCCAACAAGATGGACGGAGGACCTGAAAAGGTTAGTTGGGATAGACTGGATGCGCAAGGCGGAGGATCGGGTGCTATGGCGTACAATGGGAGAGGCCTATGTCCAGCAGTGGGCTGCAATAGGCTAATTGATTGCTAGAAGAAAAACGAGTCAAAAATAATTATTTACTCCCACTAATTCGCAATGAACCAATCTTTACTACTTTGTATGATAATCCACAATAAAGATACATTGTATTAAACAATATCGTCTATAACAAGTAGAGATGTTCGTAACGAAGGTTATAAGTATGGAAGTGGACGGTTACAAGCGGAGATGAAGACCTAAGAGGCTAGGAAGGATGACCGCAAGCAGAGATGAATGGTAAAGCACACATGTTGCGCAACCTCAAATAAATATGGGATTAGCACAGGAGGATAATGAGCTAGTAGAGACGTTATTTTATTCCATTTGTGTGCTACACATTGAGTATTGTCAAATGTGTATCACACATTATGTTGATAATAAATTTGGTTCGATTAATAATTATTGAACGTGTTTCACAAATTAGTAGATGATTATTGTTAGCCACACATTAATAAATGTGTATCGCACTTTAGGAATTATTGTGTGCCACACATTCTAATCATTAAATGTGTGTTCGCATGCACCACATTCGAGTTTATCAATATGGGTTGGTTATTACAGATTCTTTGAACATTGTATAACAGTTTAATTGTTTAATACATTTTATAATTTATACACTACTTTATCGAGTCTTAAAAAGCAGGTTTCACCAATAAATGACCGATGAAAATTAATCGAGTAATTTAACTCAATTTTTTTCATTGAGTGAGATGTGAGAATTTAGTTTGGTTGATCCGCTACACTGGTGAAATCGATCCTAAGAGAGCAAATCGATCCTAAGAGAGCGTGATTTAATGTTCTTTCTCGAACATTATACTATGACCTCTGCCGCCTGCACCGAGTACATTAAGTAAGTATATACACGTATAATTATTGCGATTGTTTATTAAACAACAATTGTTGTTTATTGTACAACAAATGTATATATTAAACAAAAATTGTTTTTGATAAACAACAATTGTTTTAGTTTGAATATGTGTTTAATGGTTTAGCGACGGGGATTCCGTCCGTCCGGATGTTGTCTCCGAGGTGGGTTCAGGACTGTGGACAAGAGCAATGATATTTAATACATGCTGATACATACAGGGTGTTACAGAAATGTTTCATAAAACCAAAAAAAAAAACGTTTTTTTTATCAGTAATTTTTTTTTCAAGTTATTTTTGTTGCAATTTTTTCACTTTCACGCTACATCGTGATATTACAGCTAAATGAAACGATAATTTCATAAAAAAAATGCCGTAATTTTGGTAGCTTAGTGGTTAAGGAGTCGGCCCCACTATCGAGAGGTCCCGGGTTCGAATCCTGGCCATTAGACTACCAACGTGAACCCACTCCTAACACAAGCAATTTAGCTAGCTGGAGGAATTAACGGGAATATTAGCAATTTCGGTTTCTAGTAATCTTTATTTAAAAAAATCGATATTACGTCACCGATGACTTTTAGCTGTACTAACACGATGGAGCATGAAAAATGCAATAAATGATACCAAAAACTATAAATAGATAAAAATAGCGTCAATAAAGAGCGGGCTGATCTCAGATCCATTTCAAAGCTGGTAACTTAGTGGTTAAGGAGACGGCCTTACGACCGAGAGGTCCCGGGTTCGAATCCTCGCCGCTATCTACGTGAACCCACTCCTAACACAAGCAATTTAGCTTAGCTGGAGGGGTTAGGGGGGATACAAGTGACTTCGGTTACTAATATTTTTACAAACAATTTTTTTTGAATGATAAGCTTACCGTTTGACCTCTATCTCACTTGACTTAGTGACAATGTGGTCTAAGATAGTGGTATAAATAAGTGTTCCATACCGTAGTAGTTGGGGCTGCCGGCGGCCGCCGGTGCGGGCGAGCGGCGGCACCACGCCCCGGGAGACATCTGCCGGCGGAACGTGACACATTCTTAATTTTTTATTTATTAGGGACAATTCGAACAAGCAAAACCAGAGCTCGCAACAGGAGGCTCCGCGTGAAGTGACCGAAGGTCGACGACGACCTTTGTGGCGTAACGGTAGAGCATTCGACTTCGAAGTCAGAAGTCGCGGGTTCGATTCCTGCTCAGTGCAAATTGTTTTTTTGCATGAATATTTGTATTGGTGTGAATAACACTCACACAAATGGTTACAAACCATAACTTAAGTAATTAAATGCCCTTGTGAAACCAACAACATTATCCATGGAGTTTTGGCACCATCGCGGGAAAAGACATATCGAGGCAGTGTTTCATTTGTCAAAGACGTTTTAGACATAACGTCTTTGACAACATGTACAAGTGTAGGAAAATGGCAATATTTAATGTGAATTGTGATTTTCCGCGTTGTTTCCAAAACTCCACGGAAGCCTCTAGTAAAGCCTCCAGTACTTTACTAGGTTGGCATTTTGACTTGACTATGACTGTGAGGACTAGAATAGGTTGATGATGATGATGATGATGATGATGATGACTGTGAGGGTTCTTACTTGACCTTGACTAAATGACTAAAATGCTGCATTATATTAGGTCGTTACATATGAAATTGCCGTTTTTCTTGAAGAAATTGAAGGAAACCCAATTTTCAGTACTAACATTTTTGCATTTTTTTTAGGAATGACAAATCCATACTTTATGGTTTTTTTTTGTATGAATGAGACAACATTAAGCTAACAAACAGGAACTTTTATTACATTTTTGCAAAGTGACAGCTGTTAAGTAATACGAAATTTATCATCAAAATGGATAGCATTTAGGAAGTACAGTTTTTGAAGATCGAATTAATTTATCAAGCGGCCAATAAAAACAAAATTTAATACAGAGTTGTAAAATCTTGAAAGCTATTAAATTACAGGAATAACGAACTCATCAGTTTGTAAGAAAATTTTGGCGATTTCATAGGTAAAGACCTATTATATATAAATAAATAAACATTCTAGAACAAATTACACTACACCATCCAGACCCAAACTAAGCAGAGCTTGTCATATGGGTTCTAGAATGCGGATAAACATACTGAAATACTTTTTTTTCGTAAATAAATATATATTATACATAGAAACACCCAGACCAATGCAAATAGACATATTTACACTGAGCGGGAATCGAACTCGCGACCCGTGACTTAGCAGTCAAACGCACTACCGCTACGCCACAGAGGTCGTATGGTGAGTATGAAATAAAAAAAATGCCAAGTTAATAAAATCGTTCAATTAAATTTGTAAACATTTTGTATGCTTACTTTTTCTAAAGATTTAGATCGGAAAAAGAGAACATCTAGAACGGGACTTGAACCCGCAAGAATTACGGTAGATGGCTCCAGCGTCGCCTTAAGACGTATATAACATATCGGAGAATTTCGAATATCTGGGACGTGTCTAGGTGGGTCAGAGCATTCCCCCTGTAAAGGACTGGTCGCGGGTTCAAGTCCCGTCCTAGATGTTCTCTTTTACCGATCTAAATCTATATATATAAAAATGAAACCCGTTTTCCGTTGTCACGACATAGCATGAAAACGGCTTGACCGATTTGGCTGATTTTTTTTGTAGTTTTCTAATACTCTGTACAAGGTTCTTACGGAAAAAAATATTAAGAAAATCTCTCAGATTTTTTTTTTCGTGCGCACACCGTACGGTTTTAGTCGATACACGACAAATCTACCCCCGCTGGCCGGTGGGGGGTATCCGAAGGGATTGATCCTCCCCAAGTGTCCGTTGCCGGGCACCACGGGTAAGCCCTTGAATTCAATACATGGCGGATCATTTTGACGTAGCGAAGCACGTACCGGGCCGCTAGTCTTTAATAAAATCGTATTGAAAATAAGTCAAACTCACCTGTCTCAACAAATACGGCTGTCTATACAGCGGCACGTTGATCCCTCTAGTCCTGGGGTCGAACCTCTCCTGCCCACTGTGTTGCCCACTGTTTTGTCCACTTTGTTGCCCCACGTTGGGCTTGTCCCGGTCATCCCGCTCCTGCCGGCGAGGGCGGTCCTTGTAGTCGAAGCGTTGGTACTCGCGGCGATTGTCTTGATCTGAATAATAAGAATGAAACTTGAAGTTTTCTTTGGGATATTTTAACGTGCTCTTCCGAGCGTTTTCCTAACTCAGTTAAGGTCAATTAAATTCAATTTTTAAGTATTTTGTATGCTTACTTTTTCTTAAGATTGAGATCGGAAAAAGAGAACATCTAGACTAGAACATCGCCTTAAGACGTATATAATATATCGGAGAATTTCGATGGGACGTGTCTGCTGGTCAGAGCATTCCCCCTGTAAGAGACTGGTCGCGGGTTCAAGTCCCGTTCTAGATGTTCTCTTTTTCCGATCTAAATCTTCAGTTCAGGTCAGTTTTAAGTCTAACTATGAAACGGCTGAACTTCTTCTATATATTTTAAAGATTTTAGATCGGAAAAAGAGAACATCTAGGACGGGACTTGAACCCGCGACCAGTCCCTTACAGGGGGAATGCTCTGACCAACTGAGCCACCTAGACACGTCCCAGATATTCGAAATTCTCCGATACATTATACGTCTTAAGGCGACTGTAAATGACTGTAAAGTTATTCATTGTTTCCGTAGTTCGCAAGAATTACGGTAGATGGCTCCAACGTCGCCTTAAGACGTCTGACCAACTGAGCCACCTAGACACGTCCCAGATATTCGAAATTCTCCGATACATTATAGGGACTGGTCGCGGGTTCAAGTCCCGTCCTAGATGTTCTCTTTTTCCGATCTAAAATCTTTAGAAAAAAGTAAGCATACAAAATGCTTAAAAAATTTAATTGAATGAACTTCTATATGTTCCATGAAGCGCCTGCCCCCTGACCTTCACAACCCACTGGCGACATCGAAGTTCTGTAGTTAGACCAGTTGTCGGACTTAAGACTCCAATTATGTACGCCAGACTGGCCCATAGTACATATAATCTACAAGTGTTGAAGAACGTATGTACTTCTTTCGTTTTAAGATAAACTCTCTTTTTTTTTACGTGTGGATACCCCCACGGGCTTCAGCCCATCGGTGCCAACGATGAGATGGGTGTGTCGGAATCGGCTAAAACCACACTGTGTCCTCCCCAAGTGTCCATACCTGACTTCCTGACGAAAACGATATTAACAGTGTTATTTCCGCCCGCTTTAAGTATTAATGTATTTTTAATATTACGTTACTTAAAGCGGAACAGAATGAATTGTTCAGCGTAAATAGTACGATAGAATAGTGTTTGTCGTGGACCTTCTGATTCACAAGATAATCATTATAACCTAAGCCTTTTTTTTTTTTTTAACGTGCAGAAATCCCTTCGGATACCCCCCCGCCGGTCAGCGGGGGTGGTTATGTCGTGTCTCGACTAGTGCCGTGCTCGACACCGTGCTGTCCTCCCCAAGTATCCGTTGCCGGGCACCCCGGGTAAGCCCTCGAAAGGATAACCCCAGGGTTGCCGGCGGACTTTGGCCGCCACCGGGGCCTCGCTTGGTGTATAACCTAAGCCTAAGGAAAGTACTTGTTGAATGACCATCAGTCTGGAAATAATTCCATAAAATTGTCTTTATTCTATGAAACACACACAGTTATGGTTACATTTTTGTCGGTCAACAAACTGCAGGTCCGGGTGCCGACGAGTGCAGAGAACTCTCCTCGGCGGGGACTTCACTGTGACTGATGTAGAGGCCCGAGTCACTGGCGTATTTATAGGCGCAGTTGGAGGGGGGAAACGACGTCATCGATCCTGATTGGTCGAGAGCTGCGGAACCGACGAGCTCAATCCTGATTGGTCGGACTCGGGCCTCTACATCAAGTCGCCGTCGAGGAGAGTTCTTCGCACTCGTCGGCGCCCGGACCTGCCCCACTGAAGATGTCGACCGCTGTGATCGACGAAACGTTTAGAACACAAGTTTCATATGGACTACGGCAAAACTGATCGGTAGCAGTATATTCTGTGAAAACCTTAAGATTTATAAACTTACATGTATTATTTTTCGCTTGCATATTCCTTATTGAGTTGACGATGGCGCGCGCGGCCGAACTTAAATGATTTTCGTCATGCGAACGCCTGTTGACATAATATAAACACTGTTACATTCCTAGGTCGGTACGGCGCGGTATGGGCCGCTAACAAGGATAGGACAATATCATCCTTATTTGTACACTGTCTTGCTTCTTCATCCGAATGGCTCCCCACCAAGATCTGCGAGTAACAAACCCAACCTCGCCTGCAAGACGGTACTCCTGCTGATTAACGGGTGAGGCTCTGGTGCCGGTTTTCTTCTTGGGGTTGGGATGTGAGAAGCAGTCAGTCTCGCAAAATAGAAATATTAAAAAAAAATGTGTACGTGTACTAGTGTACACACGTAAGAAGTGAAACTTCTTTGTGACCCTATTTTTCGAAAAATGATCTATTATATGCAACTTTACAGAAATGTAAGGGCGCGGTGTGATTCCCGCTCAGTGCAAATATTTGTATGCATGAATATGTCTGTCTGGGTGTTTCTTTGTTTTATATGTGTGTATTTACAAAAAAAAAGTATATAAGTAAGTTTATTCGCATTCTGGAAGCCCTAGCTAGTTAAACTATACTTACTTCGGGTATAAAAAGCGGTGTGTAAATGAGCCTCCGCAGTTGCGCCCCGCACTACCGCCAAAGAGACCTGAAAACGCTGTCTGCGCCGCCTGAGTACATTGTCAAGAAGTTTGCCGGTCACTATGCTCACCCCATGACGCGGCCATTGAAGTTGGTAACGGGGCAGTTGCCCAGTATCCCGTTGCCGCTGTTGCGCCTGCGACCCTCCTTCCACTCCGTCCTCTCGGTCCTCTCTGGTCTCTTCTCCTCGTTGACGTTTAGTTGTGCCATCTGAAAAGATATAAATTATAATTATTAATAATTTCACCGAGTCCCTGCGCTCTTTACCGGGTCGTCTGTCCACCTTGCGGGGGGCCTTCCTACGCGGCGCTTGCCGTCACGTGGTCTCCACTCAAGGACCTTTCTGCCCCAACGGCCATCGGTTCTCCGAGCTATGTGCGCTGCCCACTGCCACTTCAGCTTGCTGAATCGCTCTATGTTGGTAGCTCTAGTTCGTCTACGGATCTCCTCATTTCTGATTCGATCTCGTAGAGAAACCCCAAGCATAGCCCGTTCCATAGCTCGCTGTGTGACCCCGAGCTTCCTTATGAGGTGAGAGACCACGTCTCGGCACCGTAGGTCATCACTGGTAACACGCACTGATTAAAGACCTTTTGCGGTATTTTGGACGAGAAGACGCTGCGCAGTTTCCCGAACGCAGCCCAGCCGAGTTGAATTCGTCGATTGACCTCCTTCTCGAAGTAGGATTTGCCTAGTTGGACGGTTTGTTCTAGATAGACATAGTCATCAACAACTTCGAGAGGTGAGCCTCCCAATAATACGGGGGTGGGCGACACGTGGGACATTTGACATGACTTTCGTCTTGTCCATGTTCATTTTCAGGCCCACCCGCTGGGACACTCTGTTGAGGCCTTCGAGCATAGTGCTGAGCTCCTCTATAGACTTTCCCATGACAACGATGTCATCAGCAAATCGAAGACCGAAATGGAAGTCAACGCGGGAGGCCTATGTTCAACAGTGGTTACGGCTGATGATGATGATGATTAATAATTTCAATATATAAGGATTTAAGTTCAATTCAGATCGGTCATTTTCATCATTTCCGGTCATCATATATTGTTTAATGTTAAAAATGAAATCGTAAATATACTAAACGAAAATAATGTGACATTTTGTACCATACCACCACCATATTTCCGCAAATAAAGAATTTGAATACCAGCTGTTGTCCGCGGCTTCGTTCGAAATTCTGAACCCGTTGCTGGGACCCATGGTAACAGAGTCGTCATCGGAGCACCAAACCCGGTTGCATCCAAAACTAGCACTTTGAAGCCCGAGGGCCGCTCTACTGATTCTCTTTCAACTAGTTTGTTTTAGCTTTTCTGGGAGCGAAATTTCTTCATATTATATTACCCTGTCATTAATTATGCAAAAAAACCAAAGATCATGAAAATCTGTTCAGTCGTTCTTGAGTTTTAAGAAAGTACATTTTTACTGCCTTAGGGTTTGAATTTCTAAAAATCCTTTCTTCACAAAAAACACACCCTACACATTTCAAATCTCTAGGACCAGCGGTTAGGGCTGTGCGTTGGCTCTAAGTTAGTCAGTCAGTGCGTCAGGACTTTGAATTTTATAGTATAAAATTTATTTCAATGTAAAGATCGTTTATGAATTTAAGACGACCTTTGTGGTGTAGCGGTTGAGCTTTCGACTGCGAATTCAGAGGTCACGGGTTCGATTCCCGCTCATTGCAAATATGTGTATCTAAGTATGATTATCCGCATTCTAGAACCCATACGATAAGCTCTGCTTAGTTTGGGTCTAGATGATGTTCTAATAATAACTTCACGCCTTTATCCCCGAAGGGGTAGGCGGAGGGGTATTACAATCCCAATAATAAGCGGCGATAGCCCAGTGGCGTATGTAACGGACTGCTGAGACGAAGTTTCGAGTTCGATCCCCCGTCGACCCGGGCAACACACCTCAGACTTTTCGTAGTTGTGTGCATTAATAAATGCTAATTATCGCTCGCTTAATAATGTGCCCAGTAGATGGCAATAGGCTCGCCCCCTATAGCATTATTGTGTAATATGTCCTAGAATATTTATTTATTTGTTAGTGTGTAGCAACTTCTGAGGCCTACACTGTACCTAAATGCTAATTCTTTCGTTCGTGTTTCATGCGGGCTCGAAGTCTCCGATATACGTTTCATGGCAGGCCCCTGGTTCTTGGAGGTTTAAAAAGTAAGTAGCGGACTTACCTGACTCTTAATCTGCTGTATCTTCGCGGCTATCTCGGCCTGCCGAGCCTGTTCATCATAGGCCGCCTTGTCCGGAGTGTTTCTTGAAGAGTTTGATAAGCTGTTCCGTTTGGTGCGCGCGTTAGGAATGCTGTTGCGACGCTCCGGGGGCTTCGGTTCGATGATCGGGTACATCGGCTGGCAGATAGGGTAAGGTTGGGGTATCACCTGGAAAGATGGTGGTTATTGGTGTGAGTTTACTGGCAACCTTATAAGAGGTATAAGGGGAATAAGGGATAGGGTTGTCCTTTATTTTTTATTTTTTTCGTGCGGAATTCCCTTCGGATACCCCCCCGCGTGCCAGCGGGGGTGGTTATGTCGGGCTTGAACCGACTAAAACCGCACGCCGTCTCGGGTCTACAGACGCCGGGGTGTAAGGTTGCCCATAGAGCATATCCCTCGCACCCCGACTGACCCTGGGCCATCTCCGGTTTCGAGATGGCCCCCTCGGGTTTGGGAACCACGGTGTCCCCGTTTTGCCCCGGTTTGGGGGAGGGGCGCTAGTCGCCCCACCGTCCCGGCCTGCTTCTGCTGGGGTGACAGGTGGCCTCACCCGCCACCCCCAGGCCTGCGCTCATGGAGGACGGAGGGGATAGGGTTGTCCTGGAATTAATCATAAAGAAAATATTTATTAAATACTAGCTGACCCACTAAACTTCGTTCCGCCTTAGAAACAAGTTATGTTGGCTATCAGCTGATATTCGTGAATGTCTCATATTTTTAATTATCCTAATCACTAGAATTGGAATAGTATCCCGAGGGGGCCATCTCAAAGCCGTTGATGGCTCAGGGTCAGTCGGGGTGCGAGGGAATTGACCTGAGACGGCGTGCGGTTTTGGTCGGTTCGATTCATCGGTTTCATCGGTCATCGATAACACGACTTCATCATCATCATCATCATAACAGTCGTAGGAAGTCCACTGCTGAACATAGGCCTCCCCCATTGACTTTTTTTGACCGGTCTGTAGCGGCCTGCATCCACAGAGTCCCTGCGCTCTTTACCAGGTCGTCTGTCCACCTTGCGGGAGGCCTTCCTACGCTGCGCTTGCCGTTGCGTGGTCTCCACTCAAGAACCTTTCTGCCCCACCGGCCATCGGTTCTCCGAGCTATGTGCGCTGCCCACTGACACACGACTTAGTTTTATATATATAGATGACTAACTTCTGCTAAACCGATTTTTTTCTTTTGATACAATGAAATGATAATTACATGAAACTGCACGAATTGCAATAAAAAAAATTGATTAAAATCACTCAATTTTAAGGAGAGCTCACGCTTGACATAAAAATTTAGTATGCTAAATTTGTTTTTTTTTTTTACAAAAATATAGGTTATGGGTTCTTAAGACAGTTTCCTTGTATCTTCTATGGTTTAGGATGTCACTATTGGACGCCAGTATAGGATAGATATATCATTATAGATCATTATATAGAATAATGCAAGTGAAGAAGCGAAGGGCGTATGCCAGAATCGTAGCAAGTGGAAAGGTGTTATCTCTGCCTACCCCAATGGGAAACAGGTGGGACTATATGTATGTATAGGAAAGTTAATTACACCCATCAAGGCGGCGCATTCTAGCAAGAATGTCCTCTAAATAAAATTAATATTTTTTATTCAAGTACTTTTCAAAAAATAAGGCACAGTGTACGTTATTACTTCCGTAGAAATGAGCGGCCAACAAAAGTGTATGAGAATTGTTAACGTGCTAAGCGGGAGACAAAACTTTCGTAGAAATGTGCGGCAGACAAAAGTGTATAAAAATCCATTGTTAACGTGCTAAGCGGGAGAAAAAACTTTCGTAGAAATGTGCAGCAGACAAAAGTGTATAAAAATCCATTGTTAACATGCTAAGTGGGAGACAAAATTTCCGTAGAAATATGCGGGAGAGAAAAGTATATGAAAATCCATTGTTAACGTGCTAAGCGGGAGACAAAACTTCTGTAGAAATATGCGGAAGAGAAAAGTGTACGAAAATTCATTGTTAACATGCTAAGTGGGAGACAAAACTTCCGTAGAAATATGCGGGAGAGAAAAGTATATGAAAATCCATTGTTAACGTGCTAAGCGGGAGACAAAACTTCTGTAGAAATATGCGGGCGAGAAAAGTATACGAAAATCCATTGTTAACGTGCTAAGCGGGAGACAAAACTTCTATAGAAATATGCGGGAGAGAAAAGTATATGAAAATCCATTGTTAACGTGCTAAGTGGGAGACAAAACTTTTGTTGAAATATGCGGGAGAGAAAAGTATATGAAAATCCATTGTTAACGTGCTAAGCGGGAGACAAAACTTCTGTTGAAATATGCGGGAGAGAAAAGTATATGAAAATCCATTGTTAACGTGCTAAGCGGGAGACAAAACTTCTGTTGAAATATGCGGGAGACAAGGGTATGAAAATTCATTGTTAACGTGTTTTATTGTTTTTAATTTTGATATTTTATAGCAGATAGTATAAAGCACTATGTATCATGCGGAAGAAAGTGCGATTCCTAACTCGTGTGTGGCCTTGAGCCTAGGGCCTCAAACTACACCCGCGTTAGTACTGTCCCTTTCTCCCTCGATGAACAATGTAATATTTCCATTTATTACATCATTAATATTATATCTTTTCTCTTTGGGATTATAAAGTGGAGACACATTGAACTGGTATTCATAGAGTATGGTGTACCTGTGGATACATTATGTTGTAGTGGGGATACGCTGTTTGTGGGTACGGTACCATGGTAGGGTACAACTCTGGTACTACCAGCTTTGGTGCTGGAGCCACTGGTGCCCATGGTAGAGCTTCTTGATACTGAAAAGGAAAAGATAATATTATACATGCGAAAGTCGAGATCTTTTTGTAAATTTCACTTTTAAGAGAGATAAAAAAGGGTTAGTCGGTTATTTGGACAGAAGTACGTCAGTCAGGTCCACTAGTTTATGCATCATTTGCCAGTCTAAATCCGAATATACGAGAAATGCAGTACAATACTTGAGGCGTCAAATTCAGCCATTAATCAGTTTAGATAGATAAAGTAAGAAAAATAAAATGAGCTCTTTACTTAAGTTTGCAGTATGTTATTACTTCCCAGAATTCGTCCCTTATTAGCGACACTATCAAATGGTGTAATAATAGTGTTGTTTTTTTCAAAATCAACACGTTTGATTCCTGGCTAGGAATATTGATCATTCAAAAATCGGGTCCGAGACTCTTTTGAGTACTTTTCGTTATTCATCATAGCTTAGGAATAACACACCAACTTGATGATTGATACACCCACTCACCGGATACGGTTGTAGATGTGGTTGCGGTAACAGGACGTTACCGACTGGGTAAGGCCCGGGCAGTACTTGGGGCACTTCCACCTGATTGTACGGCACACTGTAACTAAATACAACACATCACTTGAGAACAAATTGAGATGTATTCCTGCTAAAGTCGTTACCAACGCAACTAAAGTACAGTCAGCGTCAAAAGTCCCCGAGTGTCAATTAAAGGGTCAATGTGACTATGAACTCATCACTTACTTTTGAAACTTTTTCACAATACTTTTGACGATCTGTAGAATCACTTACGTTTGACACTCTGGATAATTAAGATCAACTTTTCACGCCGACCGTTCGTCTTTTATGGGAGCGGTTGTCGTCTGACCCCCCCCCCCACCTAGAGGAAAGCCAGCACCAGAGTGTCGTGCGTCAATCAGCAGGTTACTGGTGGTAGAAATTTGATGACACAAATTTGTCACAAAATTGCGCACGAATGCGAAAAACCCTCCATAGTAATCCAACTTCGGTTTGATTGCGTTCAGGGGTCAGCAAGTGCATAGCCGGGCAGGGGGGTTGTGGTCGCAGCACTAGTGGGACCGGTGGGTGTCACGCGGTGCTGCGACGACAATCCTCTTCTGATGAGGCCGTCAAGCTGAGTGCCACCATTGTTAACATGGTACGTGTATGTAATGGTGACCCTCTTTCCTGAGACTTTACCTTCAGCTTACCATCAGGCGAGGGTAAGTCAAATTGACGTGTGCTAAATATAAAAAAAAAGATGCTCCAGGCGACTTTGGCTTAGCACGAAGGTTTTAGAGGGGGCCCATACACCCACGGTAACAGTTTCATGGTATATGTACCTCCTCTGCTGATGCTGTATGGAGCTGGTGTCGACGCAGGCGCCGCACGCAGCTCCCGTGTAGTCTACCGCGGCGTACGGGTAAGAAGGATCTAGAACATATAAACATAACATAAAACATAAGTTCACGCCTGTATCCCCGAAGGGGTAGGCAGAGGTGTATTACACACCCACGATTCGCCAGTTATGTTAAGGTCAAAATGTAATAGGAGGCGAGCCTATTGCCATCTACCGGGCACATTATTAAGCGAGCGATAATTAACAATTATTAATGCACACATTCAATCAATCAATTAGCCTATTCCAGTCCACTGCTGGACATAGGCCTCTCCCATTGTACGCCATAGCACCCGATCCTCCGCCATGCGCATAGCCCAGCTACCTTTTTCAGGTCGTCCGTCCATCTTGCTTGGGGACATCCTTACGTTTACCGGTTCGTGGTCTCCACTCTAGGATTCGTTTGCTCCATCGGCCATCGGTCCTTCGGCAGATGTGGCCAGCCCATTGCCACTTCAGCTTACTTATTCTGCGAGCTATGTCGGTGACTTTAGTTCTTTGTCGGATGGCCTCATTTCGATTTTTTTCCTTTAAAGAAACCCCAAGCATAGCTTGCTCCATAGCCCGCTGCGCGACTTTTAAGTCGTGGACTAGCCTCACTGTCAATGTCCACGTTTCGGCACCGTAAGTCATGACGGGTAGGACGCACTGGTCGAACACCTTTGTTTTTAGGCATTGCGGTAAAGGGGAGGAGAAAACCCCCGCTAGATTGTCAAATGCTGCCCAACCTCATTGGATCCTTTTGGTGAATTCTTTCTCGAAGTTGTTTCTACCGAGCTGGATTTCTAATGCACACATAACTATGAAAAGTCAGAGGTGTGTGCCTGGGGCGACTGGGGATCGAACTCGAGACCTCGTCTCAGCAGTCCATTACGTACACCACTGGGCTATCGCCGCTAGAATAATAAAGTTATTGATAAATGTTTTTTCATACAACAGGGCGGTTCCCTGTTACTCCTACTAGCAACCCACACTTGCTTCGGTTTATATGAGATTTTTTTTAACTTAAGCCTTCGTAATTTCCACATAATACATCGGAGATAATGTACCATTCAATGGTGAAAGATATTGACCAATAAGTGCAGTGGTTCTGAAGATGTTCCTCAATATATAAACAAACTCACAAAATGCGGCCTCTCTCTTTATAATGTAGTGACTTATGTGTCGTGTCACATTTGATTGTTATTTATTTTATTGAATTATAATATTATTTTTACTTAAATAACATTATGGCGCTCATTAGGGGAGACATATGTCCAGCAGTGGACTAGCATAGGTTGATGATGATGATGAAATAACATTCACAGACAGACTGAGATCACACATCAATTTATTATTAAAAATTTAGTTCGTCGTTGAATGACTGCGCAGAAGATTGCGCAGTCTCTCGGTTACCTAGCGACGCGCGAACAGGCACTTCATTGCTAGATTTTTTTTTTCACTTTTTAGGGTTCCGTACCTTCAAAAGGAAAAAACAGAACCCTTATAAAGTAAAAAAAAAATCTTCGTTGTCCGTCCGTCCGTTTGTCAATTCCGTTTTTCTCAGGAACGCGTGGAGGTTTCAAACTGAAATTTATATCTAATACTCAGGGCTACTGTCCCTTGGAGCTGTGAAAAAATCAAACTTCTAAGCCAAAGCAATCAAAAGATACAGCCGTTTATGCCGCAAATTTTCGAAACTCGCACGGAAATCAAAACCTACAGGGCACTTCCTGTGAACTTAGAATCTTGAAATTCGGTACGAAGTAACGTCTTATAGTAAAGATAAAAGAAAAATTGCGAAAACCGTAAATTTTTAGTTACATCATATAATAAAAAATATTTTACGGAACCCTCGGTGTGCGAGTCCGACTCGCACTTGGCAGGTTTTTTATGCATGGTTCTGATTTTACAATTTAGTGTATCTTTGATTTCCCTTGTTTACAATAAAGTAGGGTTGTGAATAATCTGAGTTTACCTTTATTAACCGACATAAAACCCTACAATAATATTAGTATACGAAGTAGAGATGATATTAGATTGCCTAATGCTGGCCCAATTAAAACACTTTATACATAGAAACGCCAATAGAAATGTTTCAACTAATATACGTACCAATCCTGAAGGTAGCTTCGTTATGAGGCGACGGAGTCAACTTCTGTTCGTCCGGCTGTACCACTTGTTGGTACATATGCATGGGCGCTTCCTGTCAAATGTAACATTGCGTTAAGACCATGAGACCGATATTCTTAGCAATCCATGGATTCTCCGTGCGGGTGCCGGGTCCATCGCGTTGCTGAGTTGGGAACTCGGGACAATGCCTGGGACTTATATATAAATAGGAATAAATAAATATTCTACGACATTCTACACAGCGTTTTCTAGACCCAAAGTAAGCATAGTTTAACTAGCTTGTGTTATGTGTTCCACAATGCGGATACACATACATATATATATATTTTTTTTATAAATACATAGATATTATACACAGAAACACCCAGACCAATGCAAATAAGGCACTGAGCGGGAATCGAACCAGCGCCCCCTGTCATAGCAGTTGAATGCACTACCGCTACGCCACAGAGGCCGTCAGCGTTAAAATTGTGAAATTATCCTCCGAGACTTTTTCCAACTAATTTTTTTTTAAGAATATTAGTAATCGAAATTACTAATATTCCCTCTAACCCCTACACATAAGCTTAATTGCTTGTGTTAGGAGTGGGTTCACGTCGGTAGTGTAATGGCCAGGATTCGAACCCGGGACCACTCGATCGTAGGGTCGACTCTACGAAACTGTCAAACTTCGATATTTGCCATGAAGCGACTGGCATCTGCCCCCCACAACCCACTGGCGATACCGAGGTTCTGTAGTTATACCAGCTGTCGGACTTTTTAGGGCTCCAACTACCCGTAACGAGTGCCTTAGATGTTTGTATGGCAACCGTGACCGACGGCTTTACGTGCTCTCCGAGGCAAGGAGGGATTACAATGTGTTAAAATTGGTCACCCATCCAACGACAGACCTGGCTAGTAATGCTTAACTTTGCCATATGTTAACCTATTACCAATTAGTTTTTTAGGAATTAAATAAATACCAATTATTAGGAAATGGTGGCCACTACTTTTTGGACTTCCCCTCAGCTTACCATCAGGCGGGGTGCAGTCGATTTGATGGACTAAACATTAAAAAAATACTAAAATAAATAAATAGTAAATTGAGCATAAATATAGTATCTTAATATACGTGACAAGATGTTTCAGCAGTTTTTCTCACAATTAATACAAACTCTTGTTCTCTAGTTTGTAGATAATATAACATAACATAAACTCACGCCTATATCCCCGCAGGGGTAGGCAGAGGTGCTAGCACCCACATTTCGCCAGTTTATGTTTTAGGTCCCAATGTAATAGGTGCATATTGCCATTAACCGGGCACTTATAAACCTGCGATAAATACACACATAACTTCGAAAAGCATCGAAAAGTCATTGGTGTGTGCCATGGTAATACCTGGGATCGAACCCGAGACCTCGTCACAGCAGTCCTTTACCCATTCCACTAGGCTACCGCGGTCAGTCTAAAGTTTGTAGATAGTTGATAAATATAAATATTTAGGCATTCACGGCCGGCGTTGCATGTAGAATATACTGCTTCCGGGCTGTTTGGCCGTGGTCCATATGAAACTTGTTTTCCAACACACATCTACACGTTGTGTGGAACACAAGTTTCATATGGACCACGGTCAAACAGCCCGGAAGCAGTATATTCTACAGTTGGTAAATAAACAGTAAAATTGGTGCATATCAATTAATCTGTAATAGTTAACATAGTATATTAACTAAAATTATCTGTTGCCCGCAACCAATTCCAGGGATAATACCACGCCGAGGAGGTGGTGTGGGCGATATATCTCCGTTCCTATATCACTTATACTATTTTGAGTGTGTCGCCGCAACCTCCTCCTTCAGACGCCGGAGAATATCTGTTCTTGGAAGTCTATCTAAGTCATACCAAAGTGCCTCTTGGTGTTTACTACTGTCCTTCCTCGGGTATCAATTACTTCTCTTCTTTCGAAAGCCTCTTACAGAGTTTGATACCCTCTTATAGTCAAACAATTATTTTAGGTGACTTAAATACTTGTCTCTTAAAGAAAGACTCACGTTCTTCTTCGCTTCAAGCTATCTCAGAATCCCTTAATCTCCCTATTCTTCAATTAAATTCTACCCATCATGTTCCGGGTTGTATCCCATCTCTTCTCGACCTTATCTTCGTTTCGTCACAGGAACGTGTAGTTAAGCATGGCCAATTTTCAGCGGATAACTTTTCTTACCACGATCTCCTTTTCCTTTCGTATAAAATTCGTCCTCCTAAGGCAAGGCCAAGGACTCTTATGCAGCGTAGTTTTGGTGCCATGGATCTCGATCGTCTTCGTGACGATGCTAGAGCTGTGGACTGGGCACTCCTTTACACTGCCAATACAGTTGATGAGCAAGTGGACATTTTTAATTCTAAGTTGATCCAGCTTTACGATGTGCATGCGCCTATTCGCGCTATTAAAGTCAGACACATGCCATCACCATGGTTGACGGACGAAATCAAAGCCGTTATGAAAAGAAAGGCCGCAGCAAAGTCCAAATACAAAACAAAACCAACGGAATTAAACAAAGATAAATATGTAGATATAAGGAATCAATGCAACAAGATGTGTAGGAATGCTCAACGCCAACATATCCATAGCTCCGTACAAAATGGGGATCCAGCAAAAGTCTGGAAGTTTCTAAGATCACTAGGAGTTGGTAAGCAGCGCCAAGAGTTCAATTCTAAAAATCTAGATTTAAATTCACTTAATCGGCATTTCTCTTCTTCGTCCAACTTTAATAGGACAACAAAAACGAATACTTTAAATTATCTTTCATCGCCACCAACTCCTGATTATTCTCCATTTTTCTTCGATCAATTTGCCGCTTATGATGTTAAGAAGAGTATTCAATCTATCACTTCCAATGCTGTTGGAAATGACTGTATCAGCCGCAATATGATACTTCCTATTCTTGACGAGCTTTTACCAGTAATCTGTCATATCCTTAATAGCTCCATCATAAATGGTACGTTTCCATCAGCATGGAAAGAAGCTCAAATCACTCCCTTACCTAAGAAGCCTAAACCTTCATCGTTCGTAGATTACCGTCCTATATCTATACTACCTTTCCTTTCAAAAGTCCTCGAACGCCTAATCCATAATCAACTCAACGCATTCCTCTGTCGTAATAACTTGCTAAATCCCTATCAGTCTGGCTTCCGTCCTGGTCACAGCACCACGACAGCTCTCATTAATGTTGCGGACGATATAAGATCTGGCATGGAAGATGGCAACCTTACAGTTCTATGTCTACTAGATTTCAGCAATGCATTCAACACTGTAGATTTTGATATTTTACTTGCTATATTGGGCTCTCTTAACATATCTCCAACGGCAATTGACTGGTTTCGGGGTTACCTGTTTGGTCGCCGGCAGCGAATAAAACTTGACAATGTATTCTCATCATGGTGTACCACTTCTGCCGGTGTACCACAGGGTGGCGTTCTTTCCCCGTTGCTCTTTTCAATCTTTATAAACACTATCTCCAAATAATCTCATTTCTTCCTACCATCTTTATGCGGATGACTTACAAATTTACTGTCGGATACCTTCTGACAATCTGTCGCAGGGTATTCTGACAATAAATAAAGACTTAGATCGCATATGTGCATGGACAGGAGTGTACGGTAAGACGACGCGACCACTAAGACGCAAGCGATAGTAATTGGTAGTTCTTACTATATTTCGGGAGTGAACTGGGTAACACTTCCTCAAGTTTGTTTCAACGGAGTAACAATTCCTATCAGCGATAAAGTGAAAAACTTGGGCATTTACTTTGACCAAACTCTCTCATGGAACGCCCAGCTACAAAACGTAAGCAGAAAAATCTTTGCATCTGCGGGGTATTTAAGGAGGTAGCGTAATTTTCTCCCTACTGACACTAAAACTGTGCTGGTGCAATCTATTCTTCTCCCTATCTTGGACTATGCCGATGTCAGTTACCTTGACCTTAATGAGGATCAGCTTGACAAACTTGTCCGACTCCAAAACTTTTGCATTAGGTTTATATTTGGGTTACGCAAGTTTGACCATGTCTCTGAGTTTCGTACTAGGCTCAGGTGGCTGCCTATCCGCTGCCGACGGGATACTCACATTCTTTCTCTTTTATATAACACCCTCTTCAATCCTTCTTCCCCGAACTATCTCAAAAAACGTTTTTCATATTTGCATGACACGCACACGAGGTACTTGAGATCATCGGAAAATATGAAATTGTGTATGCCTAGACATTCCACAAGGTTCTTTGATAAATCTTTTACCATCGAAGCAGTGCGCCTGTGGAACGCGCTGCCAGAAACAATAAGACGTGCACAAACTCTTCAGACATTTAAAACACTGGTGAAGGAGCACTACTTGTCACTGTAACATTCATTATGTTGAAGATAACTATGTTCATATGTTATGGTTTTTAATTTGTGCGTATATGTATATATATGTATATGAATGTGTATTCATTGAAGTAGGTAAGTCAATATTTAACGTCCTCACATTTGTATGTATAGACTTTTTAGATAAGTACTAATATGATTTATATATTGTATGTACATTATATGTAATAGAATTTATATATTATGAGGTATGCTGTAAGTATTTAAATTGTAAGTACACCACATGTTGCCTGTTACTCCAAAACTACCAGTCCATCAGAAGGTTGTCTGTAAGAGATCGCAGTCCGCGATAAGACCGCCCATTGTACTTCATTAGTTATATTATTATCTACGTATTACTGGTGTACAATAAAGCATATTCTATTCTATTCTATTCTATAAGAAGTACTTTATGTGTTATTCCAGGCGCTAACCTATGCCTGAACCAAATTTCAGCCAAATCCGTCAGGCCGTTAGAGCGTGATTGAGTACCAAACATCCAATCTTACAAACATCTTCACAAACTTTAATATTAGTAGGATATAAATATATAATTTGGCAATAGAGTCAGACGTTGCTGTAACTATTTCCGTGAAGTTCTTCAACTGATATGATAGTACTTACGACTCGGACCTGGTAGGGGTAGCCCTGAGCGACGGCCCCGGGGTACATCATGTTAGTCATATTGTTCAACGACATCGGCCCTGCGGACAACGAGGAGTACATATCCATTAACATAAAAAGAGTGTGTGGCACTCCGGGAGTGCCGGTAGAAGTGAAAACTAGAACAATTAAGTGTGTATTTTTTGAATCGTCATCATCCTTCCCTCCACCTGTCCCCCCTACTTTTCTCCTATTCTTCTCGCTCGTCTCTCTCCCTCCCTTCCTTCCTGCCTCTATCCATTCATCCATCCATTTTTGAATATCGAACGCGTAACAGGACGGAACGGGACGTAACGATGCCGCGAGTTCCATAGTTTTTTTTTCACCCAAAAAAGTGCTTATATAGAAAGTGCTCACGCGACTAAAGAAATTTTCACTTCAAAGATGGGCTACAAAATTTATATGACCTAGATTTACGTAAGTTATTCACTTTAGAAGTGCTCTTCGCTATAGGTTTAACGCTTGCTATATTGGCAGTGGGCCGGCCATATCTCGCGAAGAACCGACAACCGCTGGGGTAAACGTGTTCTTGAGTGGAGACCGCGACTCGGCAAACGTAGTGTAGGACGCCCTCCGGCCAGGTGGGGTGACGATCTGCGAAAGACTGCGGGCAGATGCTGGATGCGGCAAGCTGAAGACAGGGCGCTATGGCGCTCATTGGGGGAGATGTCCAGCAGTGGACTAGCATAGGTTGATGATGATGATGATGATATTGTCAAACTACTTACGTATATTGGGGTCTGGTAGAGGCACAGGCGTCATCTTATTCTGTACGTGTTGGTGCATGTGGACGTCTTGTTGGACAAAATGATTCTGTGCATGTTGTTGTGGGGAGGTTACCTGTAAAACAGAGTTAGTATAGTGACGGCTAACTTCCTGACAATGTACTCTAGTAGAGAAGAAAACGTTATCAGGTCTGATTGGTGGTAGAGCGGGGCGCGATAGTGGAGTCGCACCTTTTTTTTTTGTGCGGAAATCCCTTCGGATACCCCCCCGCCGGCCAGCGGGGGCGGTTATGTCGGTACAGACGCCGGGGTGTAAGGTTACCCATAGAGCATATCCCTCGCACTCCGACTGACCCTGGGCCATTCGCAGTGTCCCCTCTGATAACAGCAGAGGGGTACCTGGAGCGACCACGCCTCCCCGCGGGCCTTGCAGGACCGCCATATCTCGACCTCCTCGTGCAATGGGGTCAGCTGGCCCTGAAAAGGGCCGGTTGGTCAGACTCTTGGCCGTTGACGTTGACGCCAGCTACTCCAGAGGAGCAATCAATGATGCGTCATCGCCCACGTTGCCCAGGGTGCACCAAACTTGGAGGTGATCCAACCAGTTGCACCCCAGTGGAGTCGCACCTATCAACCAATCATCATTCTACACAGCGCTTTCTATACCCAAAGTAAGCACAGTTTAACTAGCTTGTGTTATGGGTCCCAGAATGAGGATAATCATTATATATTATACATAGAAACACGCAGACCGATGCAAAAAGACATATTCATGCATACAAATATTTGCACTGAGCGGGAATCGAACCCGCGCCCCCTGTCGTAGCAGTCGAATGCACTACCGCTACGCCACAGATGCCGTCAGTAGTTGGGCAGTTAGTGCAGATTTTTACCTCGAGGTATAGTCATCATGAAACGTATGATAAACGAAAGTACCCTAATGACTATGTTGAGGCTTAATAAAAAAAAAGAAAAAAAAATAGAGTCCCATCAAGATATTTAGTGCCCAAGACAGCATCAGCTGCAAGTCGGTACACCTGCTGACTGACGGACGCGGGCTTACCTCTCGGGGTTCGGAATAATCAGGCGGTAGTCGCTTGCGAAAAAGTCAAAATAAACCAAATTACGGAATGGAGAACTAGGTAAGCGCACTTTTTTTTTTTTCTTTTTTTCGTGCGGAAATCCCTTCGGATACCCCCCCGCGTGCCAGCGGGGGCGTTATGTCGAGCTTGAACCGACTAAAACCGCACGCCGTCTCGGGTCTACAGACGCCGGGGTGTAAGGTTGCCCATAGAGCATATCCCTCGCACCCCGACTGACCCTGGGCCATCCCCGGTTTCGAAATGGCCCCCTCGCTAGTCGCCCCATCGTCCCGGCCTGCTTCTGCTGGGGTGACAGGCGGCCTCACCTGTCACCCCCAGGCCTGCGCTCATGGAGGACGGAGGTCGTTAAGTGACCTCCGGCGCCTAAGTCGCCTGCGACGCGCGGCGAGCAAGTTGCGGGCTCGGCGGACCGGGAGAGTTCTAAGTCTCTCCCGGGCGCGCTCCGCCACCTCCTTCGCGAGCATCACATGCTCGCAGAAGGAGGTGGCGGCGGCCCACGCGCTCGCGCTCCGCACTAGGTATGCGCACCTCGAGTTTGAAAGTTGTACTTTCGAGCCGGGAGCTTTGAGTGCAATTACAGTCGATATAATATCTTTAAAGTGCAATTTGACACATACGTTGCGTTTGACAGAAGATAAGCACAAATTTACTGGTGGTAGAAATTTGATGACACAAATTTGTCACAAAATTCGACCGGGTACCACCACCGTGCACGATTGCGAAAAACCCTCCATAGTAATCCATTTCGGTTTGATCGCGTTCAGGGGTCAGCAAGTGCATAGCCGGGCAGGGGGGTTGTGGTCGCAGCACTGGTGGGACCGGTGGGTGTCACGCGGTGCTGCGACGACAATCCTCTTCTGATGAGGCCGCAAGCTGAGTGCCACCATTGTTAACATGGTACGTGTATGTAATGGTGACCCTCTTTCCTGAGACTTTACCTTCAGTTTTTTTATTATTATTATTATTTATTTTTTTGGCGATTCCGATGTTTCCGCCAATTACTCAGAATGGGTTATAAAGTTTCGGTCTGAGATAATATAACTAAGGATCAAAGTTTCGTGAGTGTACAAGAGAAGAGTACAGGCCGAGTGTCATGTAGTATATTGGAGTACCTGAATACCTTCAGCTTACCATCAGGCGAGGTGAAGTCAAATTGACGTGTCCTAAATATAAAAAAAAAGTACTTAACAGTTTTTTTTTGTAAATATAATAGTAGTTATTACGAGAAGTAGTCATTTATGGAAAGTGCACCACGTGCACCGAAGGGTCTGTCAGATACGATATCAGACATTTATCAATAGCACAGATTATATACAAGCCCTTAGAAGAGCTCCGTTAAGTTGGCGGGTGGATATATATTTAAAAAAATAAAAAATAAACGACAGTTGTCAAAATGCACTTCCTAGATTATTTCAATTGCAGGACTGATTTTTTTTATCATTGATAGGCTAACGTTTGACCTCTATTTCACCTGCTGGTATGTGATGAACACGTTTGCCTAGAAGGAACCTCACTCGAGATTCACTCGAGACTTGAAGATTTCAGCTTTTCGGATGACGAAGAAATATTAAAACCTAGACCCTAAAAATGGAAACTTTTTCTGGACTTCATCTAAGCTTCTTACCATCCAGCAGGGTGCAGTCAATGGATGGACTGCATATATATATATATATATATATATAAAAACCGGCCAAGTGCGAGTCGGTCTCCCCCATGAAGGATTACGTAGCAGCAAGTAACATAATAATTTGAGTTGATTGAATGAAAGGTAAATTGCGGTTTACGATTTATGACGTATTAAAAAAACTTCTTACTAGATCTCGTTCGAACCAATTTTCAGTGGAAGTTTACATGGTAATATACATCATATATTTATTTTAGTTTTATCATTCTCTTATTTTAGAAGTTATAAAGGGGGTGGGGGGGCACGTTTTACCATTATGGGGAACCTCCAATTTTTTTTTTCTACTTTTGTGTGAAAATCTTAATGCGGTTCACAGAATACATCTACTTACCCAGTTTCAACAGCATAGGTCTTATAGTTTCAGAAGGCTGTGACTTACGGACGGACAGATAGACATGACGAATCTATAAGGATTCCGTTTTTTGCCATTTGGCTACGGAACCCTAAAAAGAACAATTACCTCTTCCGTCCTATATCCTTGAGAAAACTGTTGGTAGTGCATCTCCTGACTCTCCTTAGCTCTGTTCAAGTCATTCGACGCCCTCTGATTGGTCAAATCCAAGCTCTTTTGAACATCGAACGATTTATGATTGGTCGTATTTTTATTTTCGAACGAACGCTGCTGATTGGTTGTTACAACGATTTCTGTTTTCTCAACGGTCGTGGTTTCGAATTTTTGAATAGGTTCTTCTTGTTGAACTTGTTTAGGTTGAGTCGCTTTTATTGGTTCAACTGATTGTGGTGATTCGGGGATTGGTGATGAAGCTTTTGGTGATGGTATTGTGTTGGTTTCCTGTTAACAGATAAATTGTGGTAGAGTATTTTTAACATACTTTTATTGACTTTGCATGTAACGGAATTTTTGGACTTTATTCAGAGCACTTCAAAACATTGGATTTATTAGAAATTTTGCACTGAATGACCTATTAATAATGTTGATTGACGGACGGCACTCTGGCACAGCCCTTATCTTGGGGTTGTGGGGTCAGACGGCAGTCGGTCCCATAAAAGCCGAACCAAAATTATAAGTAAGAATAAGCAATAGCCCGACGTTGGCTCTGAGGTAAAAGCCTCGGTTTCAACCGGGAACAACGGTAAGCTGATGATGATGCAGCAATAATCACCTTCTCCGAAGTCTTCTGCGGCTGCTGACACCCCTCATGTCTCCTACAGTCACAGCAGCACTTACTGCGAGGCTCCTCACTCGGTTGACATTCACATTCTGCAACGAAACCAGCAGAATTTTACATAAAATTAGACTTTAGATAGGAAAAAGTCAACATCTGTGACGGGACTTACTAGGACAGACGCAATCAATCTTTTTCTAAGGGAAATACTTGGACAATTGACACGTCTTGGATGATTCAATTAAATTTTTAAGCAATCAGTATGCTAAATTTCCTATAGATATAAAAACATAAACATAACTTCACGCCTATATCCCCGAAGGGGTAGGCAGAGGTGTATTACACACCTACGATTCGCCAGTTATGTTTAGGTCCCAATGTAATAGGGAGCGAGCCTATTGCCATCACATTATGCACATTACTAAGTGAGCGATAATTGACAGTTTTAATACACACACAACTACGAAGTCAGAGGTATATGCCCGGGGCGACTGGGGATCGAACTCGAGACTTCGTCTCGGCAGTCCGTTATGTACGCCACTGGGCTATCGCCGCTATACATCGGAATAAGAGAACATCTAGGACGGGACTTGAACCCGCGACCTGCGTCGCCTTAAGACGTATATAATATATCGGAGAGTTTCGAATATCTGGGACGTGTCTAGATAGCTCAGCTGGTCAGAGCATTCCCCCCGTAAGGGACTAGTCGCGGATTCAATTCCCGTCCTAGATGTTCTCTTTTTCCGATCTAAATTTATACGCTGTGGATATTTGAAAATCCAGCGTCGCCGCAGCGTATAGGAGAATTTCGTATATCCAGTAATATGAATCCAAGTCAAAAGTACTCGAAACTGGTGGGCCTACCGCCCAAGTGTCGTCGATATCATAGCCGTCGAAATGTTGCGTTGGTCAAGGTCGACGGCCATTTTGTACCGCCCCATTGATAATCGATGCCGGCGCGGCGTAAGAATGAATGAAACGCTGTTTTTGACAGTTAAATAGCTGCCGCCTAAAAAAATTCAAATCGACGGCGTCGCTTTGAAGTGTCATTTCATTACGGCACCTCATGAGCTGTCGTTTTGAATATTATTTTCTTTTCCGACGGTTGATTACGATGCCGATTGCACCTAACACTGGGCTACTATGGCTTTTATGGGGGCGACTGGGTTCTGCCCTCCTATTGTACCTACCTAACACTGGGTTACTATGGCTTTTATGGGGGCGACTGCCGACGAGTGGGTTCTGCCCTCCTATTGTACCTAACACTGGGCTACTATGGCTTTTATGGGGGCGACTGGGTTCTGCCCTCCTATTGCACCTAACAGTGGGCTACTATGGCTTTTATGGGGGCGACTGGGTTCTGCCCTCCTATTGCAACTAACACTGGGCTACTATGGCTTTTATGGGGGCGACTGGGTTCTGCCCTCCTATTGCACCTAACACTGGGCTACTATGGCTTTTATGGGGTCGACTGGGTTCTGCCCTCCTATTGCACCTAACACTGGGCTACTATAGCTTTTATGGGGGCGACTGCCGACGAGTGGCTTCTGCCCTCCTATTGTACCTAACACTGGGCTACTATGGGTTTTATGGGGGCGACTGGGTTCTGCCCTCCTATTGCACCTAACACTGGGCTACTATGGCTTTTATGGGGGCGACTGCCGACGAGTGGGTTCTGCCCTACTATTGCACCTAACACTGGGCTACTATGGCTTTTAATTCGACCTCCGTCCTCCATGAGCGCAGGCCTGGGAGTGGCAGGTGAGGCCGCCTGTCACCCCAGCAGAAGCAGGTCGGGACGGTGGGGCGACTAGCGCCCCTCCCCCAAACCGGGGCAAGACGGAGACACCGTCGTTGCCAAACCCCAGGGGGCCATCATGAAACCGGAGATGGCGCAGTGTCAGTCGGGGTGCGAGGGATATGCTCCATGGGCAACCTTACACCCCGGCGTCTGTAGACCCGAGACGGCGTGCGGTTTAAGTTGGTTCAAGCCCGACATAACCGCCCTCGCTGGCCTGCAGGGGGATATCCGAGGGGATTTCCGCACGAAAAAACGTCCCGGCCTGCTTCTGCTGGGGTGACAGGCGGCCTCACCTGCCACCGCCAACCCGTCCGTACCTCGGGGTGCACGTTAAACCGTCGATCCCGGTTGCCATACAAACATCTGTGGCTTTCGTTACGGGTAGTTTATGCACTAAAAAGTCCGACAACCGGATCTAACTGCAGAACTTCGATATCGTTGGGTTGTGGAGGTCAGATGTCAGTCGCATCAGGGAAATGAAACGAAGTTCGACTGTTTCATAGTTAGAAAAAGGCTCGAAGGATGATGATCTCAACTTTTATAGCAGCTATACTATAGTCACGACGACGTTTGATTCGCATCTATTTTTTTTTATACCACTAAAGTGGCAGACAAGCACACGGCCCACCTGATGGGAAGCGGTTACTGCGGCCTATGGACGTGTGCAACACCAGTGGCGTCACACTCGCGCTGCCGACCCTGTAAAGGAAAGGGGATGGGAAAGGAGTTTGGGAGGGGATGGGGAAGGAGTTTGGGAGGGGATGGGGAAGGAGTTTGGGAGGGGATGGGAAAGGAGTTTGGGCTCCGGCACTCTCACTCACCAAACGGAACGCAACAGTTCAAATACTGTTACTTGGCGTCGATATTCTGTGAGAGGGTGGTGCTTCCCCGGTCGAGTCGGCCCATTCATGCAACGGCCAAAATGACTGTTGCTTGACTCTACCACTTCTTATGTATGTATGTATGTACGTAAATCTAAGTGACCTTACCGTTGTCAATAAACGAATGTTGCTTCTCCAGTCGGCCACGTCGCTTTTCATTGTCATGATCTAATTGCTGTAACAAATATTTTACTGTTATATTCACAAACAAAAATATTAAAAATAAAAACCTCGGCTGTAGATATCCGAGGACCAATCCCGGTTGCATCCGGGTCCTGAGACCCGCTTTCCTACTACTCGTTGCCATGATTTTGTTAACTTTTACGGGAGCGACTGGTAACTATTAAAACTTTCTCTTCCCCCCAACTTTGAGTTGAAACTATGCGCCAGAACGTCGTCCTATTTAACCATCATCATCGCAGCGTTCGTTCCAATCTCCAAGTCCCAGGTTGCAATCTGAAGGTTCACATTGGAGCCCGAGGTACGCTCTCCCTGCTGGTATGGCTTATACATGATATCAAGTATATGGGAGAGGACGATCATGCCATTGGCCGTCACAGCATCCGAGTCTGTTAATAGAATAACACAAATAAATGAAAAATAAACCAGGAATTCAGTGCAGGGTGCGAATGAAATAAATTGAGCTGAATGAGCAGGACTCTTACTTGAAAATAAGACATCTTACTACGGTCGCGCGCTTGTGAAACTGTTTTTCGGTGATTATTCCTCAATGGTACATCGGATATGAACCATCTCGGTTCAAAACACTCCTCAGTGTCCACACTATCACCGTGGTAAATTTGGTCAAGATCGCGCGAGTGGTTACGGAGGAGTTCAGCCACCAACAAACGGCCATGCCGTATATAATGTATTCATTGTATCAAACACAAAGTTATGCTTATGTCCAAAACTTAATGTACTACTACTACTGTCAGTGGGGACGCCGTTTGACCAGACGGGTGATCAGCCCTTCTATGTGGGGCCATTTCACCCAATTCCCCTATAACGACTGTCATACATATTCGTATGGCAATCGGGACCGACATCTTAACGTGCTCTCCGAGGCACGACCAGACCAATGCAAATACTCATATTCATGCATACAAATATTTGCACTGAGCGGGGATCGAACCCGCGCCTCCTGCGTAGCGGCCGCGTTCAATACCGCCACGCCACGGAGGCTGCCTAAAAAACTTAATGTAACGAAAACAGTACTTGGCGTTAAACTCAATAGACATACCCGTCCACATAGGCGATGACTTGGTCGACTGCACGTACCAAGTTAAGTACTTGGAATCTGTGCTTCATGCAACTGGTGATGTCGATTGCGAAGTCAAGGCACGCATCACCGCTGCATAGGCAAGAGGCGTGAGGTGACTAGTGTCTTCTGTGACCCCGGTTAAGTTAAAGGGGCAGGTCTATAAAACCATCATTAGGCCTGTCCTTTCACATGGCTGTGAAGCGTGGCCATTGCTAGAGCGATGTAACCAGGAGCTGCATGTCACGGAGATGAATATGCTACGATGGATGTGCGGAGTAAGTGGTAACCGCTTGACGTCTTGACTTAAAGTACTATGTCCCCTAGATGGGGCAGAGGGCGTCCACAGTGCATCGCCATCCCGTTCTATCTTGAGCTTCGCGTTTGATTTCGCTTCAGGTCTTTCCGATGGCCTTCGCTTCATCAATGATAGCCCGCCGCCAGGTCTGCTTTGGGCGGCCACGTTTGCGGTTTCCTTGGGGAGTCCAGTCAAGAGCTTGCCTCGGGATGGGGTTTGGATCCCCTCGGAGAGTGTGGCCAATCCAGCTCCACTTGCAACGTTGCGTGTGAACCGCCTGACTACGTAGGTAATATATGCCATGGCACTTCCGCCGGACTACGGTAGGAGGGGGAGACCTAGGAAGTGCTGGTTTGACGTCGTAATGGATGACATGCGCCTAGTCTCACTGCTATGAATGCCCAAGATCGTGCGAAGTGGAGAAGGAAAAACAGGAAAGCGGATCCCGGGCTCCGAGGTATAGGTCTCGGACGCAATCGAGACTGTGAGATGATGACACAAAGTTATGCTTAAAATATTTTTTTGCCAAACTATAGGACAGGAAAAGTGTTTCAAAGTGGAAACAAAAGGATTTAGAATAGGAATCTAGGAGAAATCGAGGCTCTACATCAATGGCAGAGAAGTCGCCGCCGACGAGAGTTCTACGCACTCGTCGCCGCCCGGACGTGTACCACTGAAGATGTCGACCGCAGTGATCGACGAAACGTTTGGAACACAAGTTTCCTAAAGACCACGGCCAATCAGCCCGGAAGCAGTATATTTTAGTGAAAGCCTAAAGAATTATAAAAAAGGCTTTATAAATTATTATTGTTCTATTTTTTTTTATACCACTAAGGTGGCAGACAAGCACACGGCCCACCTGATGGGAAGCGGTTACCGCGACCTATGGACGTGTGCAACACCAGTGGCGTCACACTCGCGCTGCCGACCCTGTAAAGGAAAGGGGATGGGAAAGGAGTTTGGGAGGGGATGGGAAAGGAGTTTGGGCTCCGGCACTCTCACTCACCAAACGGAACGCAACAGTTCAGATTGTGGCGCTATTACCTTTTGTTGTTCTTCCTGTGAGATAGACATCACTGGTTCGTACAGTATTGGCGGGTGGGCTGGGTCAAACTGGTACACACTGCCATCCGGGTTGGTTAGAGCGCGCCCCGTCTGTAAACGTGTACAATCATTGGGTCGATTCCATAACAGAGAACTCGAGGCTAAGTGTTCATTGTGTAGGTTAACACTTTGCAAAGTTAAGCCATACTAGTCAGGCCAGTGTTAGAATGGGTGACCATGCTGAACACATCGAGACGCCATTGTAAATACTAAAAAAATAAACTGCTTTAAGAAATTAAAAGTGTACGAATGAATGAACTATGTTTACCTGTGGATGAATAACGACCGCCCCGGTGGGGATAGCAGACATGTCAGTGACAGCCCACACGACTGCCGCGCCCTCCACGGGAGGGCCCACCCCCTGGGACACGCACGAGCCTGGCTCTGGGCTCGCCCCACCTGGTATCAATAAATACTTGTAGATAAAAAATATACATAGATTCCGCATACCACGCGACACGGAAGTATCTATCGCCATAATGAAACAAGGTGACACTCATAATGAGTAGACCACCGGAACCACGGTGTATGTCATCAACGGCTCACCCAACCCTCGATGTCTTGCTGGCTCCGTTAACTAACTCAACAATGTCTAGGCAAGCAACCCCTACACTACAATGGGTGGAGAGCAAAACCTATTCTATAGTCAAAGTCAAAAATATATTAACGGTAATTACAAAAAGGTCAAAGAAAAAAACATGAGAATTTGACTAACTTATTTTTGAGAAGGCTCTGGCAAGAAACTCAGTGGGCTTTTATTTTTCTTCCATCAGCCCTATTTAGATCTTGTCATCATATTTTACATAGGTACCTATGTATGATGGCGGAGCGCGCCCGGGAGAGGTTCAGAACTCTCCCGGCCCGCCGAGCCCGCAACAAGCTCGCCGCAAGGCGCAGACGACTTAGGAGTCCTCCACGAGCGCAGGCCTGGGGGTGGCAGGTGAGGCCGCCTGTCACCCCAGCAGAAGCAGGCCGGGACGGTGGGGCGACTAGCGCCCCTCCCCCAAACCGGGGCAAGACGGGGACACCGTGGTTTCCAAATCCGAGGGGGCCATCTCGAAACCGGAGATGGCCAAGGGTCAGTCGAGGTGCGATTGATATGCTCTATAGGCAACCTTACACCCCGGCGTCTGTAGACCCAGAGACGGCGTGCGGTTTTAGTCGGTTCAAGCCCGACATAACCACCCCCGCTGTCCGGCCGGAGGGTATCCGAAGGGTACGAAAAAAAAAAAAAAAGGTACCTATGTATGTACCAACATACAACATACATTCACGCCTCTTTTTCATTGGAGCAGACATGGTCAACAGTTGTGGGTACTCTTGACCTGGCCTTATTTATTATAATCTTTGCAAATATGGGTTGTTAAAAGTAGTAAGTGGGTACAGTTTCACCATATTTCACCATAATGTTTCTATGTATATATGTAGTATGTATTTACAAAAAAAAAGTATATAAGTATGTTTATCCGCATTCTGGAACACATACCACAAGCTAGTTAATCTATGCTTACAATGGGTCTAGAAAGCGTTGGGTAAAATGTCATAGGATATTTATTTATTTATAATAGGCATGCAATTTTACAAACTGAATCAGGAACAAAGTAAATAATCTTAGAAAAATTAATTTGTCAGATTATCAAATTATAATTATGCTGTCATAATTTTATAAATTCCAGAATATAAATTAAAACATTCCTAACCACATATATAAAAATCTATTCAGAAAATTAAATTTAATAATTTCATAGTACTCTTCTTAAATTCTATATATCAGTTTATAGTTTCAGATATATACTTATTTCATTTAAATTTCAGTGATATAATAATATTAAATTAACATTAAAACAACTAATTTAACTTTACCAAGATAAATATTCATAACATAACATAACTTCACGCCTGTATCCCCGAAGGGGTAGGCAGAGGTGTATTACACCCACGTTTCGCCAGTTATGTTTAGGTCCCAATGTAATAGGGGGCGAGCCTATTGCCATCTACCGGGCACATTACTAAGCGAGCGATAATCAACATTATTACTACACACATAACTTCGAAAAGTCAGAGGTGTGTGCCCGGGGCGACTGGGGATCGAACTCGAGACCTCGGGGCCTAGACAAAGTGATATTCTACTAGTGGAATCGCTTCGAAGCGAACCTTCAAAAGTCCAAAATGTATTGGAGTGACATTATTGGTCGACATGTCACGTGTAACAAATTATGTCACTTCCATACATTTTGAACTTTTGAAGGTTCGCTTCGAAGAGATTCCACTAGTAGAATGTCACTTTGTCTACAGGCCCTCGTCTCGGCAGTCTGTTACGTACACCACTGGGCTCTCGCCGCTTCTATATACGCTTACGCTTCTATATAAATATTCATATCATTTCTCAAATATATATACTGAACACATCACAACTAAGGTACTACTACAACTACTGCCGTATGTCCAGCAGTGGACTAGAATAGGTTGATGATGATGATGATAATGAATGAGTTATCCGACAAGAAGCTTCTAAGGGATAGTAACATTTGTTTTACAAACAAGTTAAATACGGAGTTGTTTTTTAAATATTTTGATCTACACTCAAATCGAAAAATTCGAATTACGAATTCAAAGACGATTCTATACATACGCACTTTATAAACGCATATACATAAAATTAAAAATAAAACTTATTATAGTACCGTCAACTGTATCATAAAACTCATTATAGTATCGCTATCTTTTTTTATTCATTAAACTAGTCTAAGGTTTTAGGCTGAATATGAAAAATGAAGGCGCACGCATGCGCAGTTCGAACTGTGAAAAAAATGGCGCACGCATGCGTTACTTCCTTGTAACCTACCTACTTTGTTTAATTTCAATTTTTCCTATGAGTGAAGATAAAGTAGTGTATGAAACTGCATATAACTTAGGTATTAAAACACTGCCACCGCTGACACGCGGGGGGGTATCCGAAGGGATTTCCGCACGATAAAAAAAATAAATAAAAAAAATAGTTATTTATGCAACTGTGGTATAATGAGGGGTATTAAAACATGAATGTGGGTTTATCACACGAAGCGAAGCTGAGTGTGATAATAGTATCACATGAGTGTTTTAATACCTAATTATACAGTTGCATACAAGACTTTATCTACACCCATGATAAACTAATAATACATCGTCAGAGAATGATGTACTGCCCTTTGATATTTTCCAATTCATGAAATCTTGGTACGCCTTTTCATACTGTTTTCTAGATTTTTCCGGTAGTAAGTAATTTGTCAGAAATGTCCTTTGCTGCATTCGAAATGTCTGGAGGTGTGTTATCAAAACTTAAATCGCTCATTTTCGTAAGTAAACAAAACAATTTGCAAAAATAATAGCGAAGAAAAATAGCGGGAATTCGAATTCGAACGAATAAGCTTTAATTTTTTTTTTACGGCGCGCCGCCGCTGTGGTAGTGCAATGCAACGCGCGTGAATGACAGTTCTTTTTTTGAAACTCGTACAGATTCCACGCATCGAGCGGTAAGAATTTGGCTGTCTGATGAGTAACCCTTTGCGCGGAAGACATTGAAAAAACGAAAGGAGTGTTATTATGAAATTTCATACAACATTATAACACCCGTTCGGATGTTATTATGGTTATTAGGACATTGGATGTATTAATGTTGGCAATAAGCTAACTGTTTCAGAATCTTTTATAGAGGATTTAAAGCATGGGCGTAGATAAAAGGTATTAAAACACTCGAGTCAACCTATTAAACAGACTCTCGTGTTTTAATACCCCTTCTTATATGACAGTTGCATAAACTACTATTAATCTATCCTTAATATTATAAAGAGGAAAGATTTGTGTGTAAGTATGTTTGTAACGAATTGGCATCAAAAAAAAATTTCAAAAATTCTTTCACCAGTAGAATGCTACATTATCCCTGAGTAACATAGGTTACTTCTTATCCCGATATTATCACGGGATCAAGACTTACGCGGGTGAAACCGCTTGGCGATGCTAGTTCTGGAATAACTCTGATACACTCCAGGACATTAATGAAAATTCCTATCTCAAAACTACCTCGATAAATACATATACTCAAGCTTTTTTTCCCTCGGGGTAGGCAGAGACAATAGCCCGCCATCTGTTCCTATACTTACACACTTCACGAGCTTCCTCTACTGGTATCATATCTTATTTGGACTAAGTTTTGAGCTTATTTACCTGTTGGCGATGGGGTGATGGAATCGGTGCTGCGAAGACTGAGGGTCTTGTAGCCAGAGCTGGACGGTGATAGGCGCCAACTGCTCGACGCCAAGTCACCTGTGCAGACAGTATTCTGAAGATACAGCACTCTTGGAATTTCATCATCTTCTTGGCGTTGTTCCCGGGAATCCGAGGCTCTGACTTCAAAGCCCGGGGTCCGTTCACTCCTCTTTGACGTACACGGCTTTTATGGGAGCGACAGCTGTCTGACCCCTCAATCCCGAGAGGTGCGCCTGTGCCGGCTTGGACGTGGTGTTGGCTTGGTTCCGAAGGCCTTGGTGAAGCCTCATGCATCATTGATCATCTCTTCTTTATTAGTTCGATTACTAGTGGCAGATGTAGTTTTAATATGTGAAGGAAGGGTGTTTCTCTGACACAAGGTGATCTCGCCTGGCGGGACGCAGCCCCACGTTTGACATGGGATATGGTATATATGCTATCTAGCGCGCGAACTTCACTTTCGCGATGCAGAATCGGTAAAGTATTACCGAAGTGATTCTGTTCGCTGTCACTAGATGGCACTGGGTATATACAGTATCGCCACAAATATTATATGAAGACTGACTAGTACGGATATATCCTCACCTTGCCTGCTGAGTAGCCTGGGTTGATGTGGAGGAGGCTCCGCCCCGGTGTACCCCCCGAAGCTGTGACTTTTGGAGACGGCGCCGCGACCGCGCCAGTTGCTGGCAGCGGAAGGAGCTCCGCTGCCTTCGAGGGATTGGACCTGGCATAATCAACATGAATGAGTTTTTAAGGTAATACGACGCTAACTTACTTATGATAGTGAACTGTCTCCCCCTGTAACCGTGCGTACGCTACAGTTGACGGAAATTCCGACGCGGAACTTCCGTTGCTGAACGCCAATACATATTATTGCATATAAGTGACTAGCTTTTGCCCGCGGCTCCGCCCGCGTAGATGTCGATTATCGCGACAAAACATAGCCTATGTCCTTTCCCAAGGTCTAATCTACCCCTGTACCAATTTTCAGCAAAATCGGTTCAGTGGTTTAGGCGTGAAAGCGTAACAGACAGTCAAACAGACAGACAGAGTTACTTTCACATTTATAAATTAGTAAGGATTAATAATCATCACACCACACAAGACGTGGAAGATCGGTCAAACTCAAATGTCACCCGCGGCTCCACACACGGGGGATTCCGATCCCGTTCCCGCTACCCATGGGAACCTATTCCAGGAATAAAAAGTATAGCCTATAATCTATCCCTGTACCAAATTCTAGCCAGATCCGTTCAGCAGTTAGAGCGTGATTGAGTAAAGAACATCTTCACAAACTTTCTCATTTAAGATATTAGGAGGAAGTAGGAAAGGATTTATATGAAATAAGTTGTATTGGCGTCCCGCCGCGTAAGATCCGCGGCGGCATTTCCGTCGAGTGTATCGTAGGTCTAAGAGAAGATGGATGAACTGTGTGAAAGGTGAATAACCACGAAAGGAGTGACTTTTTAGATAACGGCAAGCAGAGATGAAAGGAAATAGATGGATTAGGTGAAATTTATAAGAAAAGATAAGTATTTATTTTTATTTGCTGCTTTCTAGTTTTAAGCATATAAGCGAAACGAATCTTGCAATCACAATTCAAAATAAAACTGGACTTAGTACAGAGCCTCAGCTTGTTGTAAGCTCCTTAAACAGTTTAATTTTAATTAAAATATAGTCATGATATACCATTTTGAGGCATCTGTGGCGTAGCGGTAGTGCATTCGACTGCCACGACAGGGGGCGCGGGTGAAATTCCCGCTCAGTGCAAATATTGCATGCATGAATAAGTCTATTTTCATTGGTCTGGGTGTTTCTATGTATAATATGTATGTATTTACAAAACAAAAAGTATATAAGTATGTTTATCGGCATTCTGGAACCCATAACACAAGCTAGTTAAACTATGCTTACTTTGGGTCTAGAAATCGCTGTGTAGAACGTCGTAGAATGTTTATTATTATATGATAAGCCCTTTAATTTGACACCCATATTGCAGTATTAAAAAATTTTTTTTTTTACTTTAACTAATTCGTCTCACAGTCTTTACGTTGGTTTTTTTTCGTGTCACCTATCTAAGAACACTTGGCTTACCAAGAAAAATCTAACTATATGCTAATTAAATAAATCCGTGCAGCAGTTTGGAAGATATGAGCTAATAAAGAATATTACATGCATACAAGATACGCGCGCAAAACATAACCCCTTCTTGGCAGTCGGGTAACAAACTAGGATATTTTTCTAATGTAGGGCGCGTCAAATGACTTCACCTCACCTGATGGTTAGCTATACCCTTTCCAATCGTTTATTTAACTTTTGACAGCTCTAATACTTAATCAAATAATGATACACTGACCCGTTACCGATTCGATTTCTTTCATCGATCGATTTTATTCTTATAATAATAAGTATGTAACATAACATACCATAACATAACCTCACGCCTATATCCCCGAAGGGGTAGGCAGAGGTGCTAGCACCCACATTTCACCAGTTAATGTTTAGGTCCCAATGTAATAGGTGGCGAGCCTATTGCCATTAACCGGGCACTTATAAACCTGCGATAAATACACACATAACTTCGAAAAGTCATTGACGTGTGCCATGGTAATACCTGGGATCGAACTCGAGACCTCGTCTCAGCAGTCCATTACCCATACCACTAGGCTACCGCGCTAATAAGAATGTTTTATTAATATAATCAATAATCGATTTATTTCAAAACCGTTTTTATAGTCTGTGGTCATTAATTACGAATGACACATCTCTAAGGGGGCGGAGCCCGTCCATGAAGTACAGTATTCCCTATAGTACATTGTATCAAAAATTATTAGTAAACTTTATGTGCGTGATTTGTCAAAAGTTAAATAAACGATTGACTATTCAATCGTTACTTAGTACAGAGCCTCCGCTTGTTGTAAGCTCCGTAAACAGTTAAATTTTAATTATAGTATAGTCATGATATACAATTTTGAGGTGTGCCTCAAAATGGTATTGCATTCGACAGGGGGCGCAGGTTCGATTGCCGCTCAGTGCAAATATTTTTACGAATGAATATGTCTATTTGCATTGGTCTGGGTGTTTCTATGTATAATATGTTTGTATTTACCAAAAAAAATAAATATATATATATATTAAATAAACGATTGGATAGGTACACTATAAAGGGGAAGGCTCAAGAATGAGGTCCGCCATTGCATTGCCGGGGGGTTTGTGTGTACCTTCAATAGTTTATTCCTGACTCCACCTTCAGGAGTGAGCAGCTTCACTGGTCCAGTCGCCAGCCACGGAAACTGAGCCTCATCTTGCTGCAATTTATAAAATGATGATACAATAATCACTATCGAATAATACGCAATTTGAAAGCAGAGTAACATTTGTTATCCTGTCATAGCATATAACATAACTTCACGCCTGTATCCTCGAAGGGGTAGGCAGAGGTACACCAACATAACTGGCGCATCGCCAGTTATGTTTAGGTCCCAATGTAATAGGGGGCGAGCCTATTGCCATCTACCGGGCACATTACTAAGCGAGCTATAATAAACATTTTAAATACACACACAAAACTACGAAGAGTCAGAGGTTATGCCCGGGGTGACTGGGGATCGAACTCGAGACCTCGTCTCAGCAGTCCGTTACATCCACCACTGGGCTATCGTCGCTTTTATTTTTTATTTGTTACTCTGTCCCGCCCTGAAAGTTACTTTTTCCGATTTAAATTGATAGGAAAACTTAGCATAGTAATCTATACAAGTAAATAAAATTGCAGTGTCTGGTTGCAATATTAAAATAACAGGTTTAAAATAAACGAGTGCTATGTACGATACATATAATAAAAACGCAACTTAAAAATTTTTGTCCGTCTGTTTGAATTAGGTAATCGGTGGAACGGCTGGGCTTATTTTGACGAGACCTTTAATAGGTAATATTATAAAGTGCAACATAGGCTACTTAAATTTTTTTTTATTTTATAAACTCACGTCTATATGCCCGAAGGAGTAGGCAGACGTGCTAGCACCCACATTTCGCCAGTTTATGTTTAGGTCCCAAAGTAATAGGTGGCGAGCCTATTGCCATTAACCGGGCACTTATAAACCTGCGATAAATACACACATAACTTCGAAAAGCATCGAAAAGTCATGGGTGTGTGCCATGGTAAAACCTGGGATCGAACCCGAGACCTCGTCGTCTCAGCAGTCCATTACCCACACCACTAGGCTACCGCGGTTTAATAATTAACTTTAATTTTACAAAAAGAATTTAGGGTTCCGCGCAAAATATCAAAGTCAAAATCCAGGATGTGGCTTGAAGTCCCGACCAGACCCCTTTCTAGAAGGAATACCCCGACCAACTGAGGTACTATTTTATTTCGTGCGGAAATCCCTTCGTATACCCACCTCCCGCCGGCCAGCGGGGGCGGTTATGTCGGGCTTGAAACGACTTAAACCGCACGCCGTCTCGGGGCTTAACACGCCGGGGTGTAAGGTTGCCCATAGAGCATATCCCTCGCACCCACAACCAACTGAGGTACCTGGACACGTATTGAATATTTGCAACTCTCCTACCCATACGTCTTGGGGCTATTAATTGCTTCAAAATTTCATTCAATACAATGGTTATGATTATAAAGAGTATAAAAGGAGAGGTAGGACACGACGGTATTCCCCTCCAAATGAGCAGTCCAACTGGGGAAGTACCTCCACCCTACAGAATACCGCAGCCATAATAACCTCGTGTTGTGATCCCGGCGGTGAGTAGGGTAGCTCACTGGAGAGTTTTTGTGCTGTCAGAGGGTTAAGACCAAAGGCTATATTCCCGCTTTGTCTTCTATACTGACGGCACAGAATCTCTGTGTTTACAGGGTTGGCAGCACGAGTGTGACTCCCCTGGTGTTGCACACGTCCATAGGCCACGGTAACCACTTTCCATCTGGTGGTCCGTGTGCTTGTCTGCCACCTCAGTAGTATATAAAAAAAAAAAAAAAAAAAATCAACAAGTAAGGCTGAGCGTAGATTAGAAACAAGACAGTCTTAATACAGACTTGTCGCCATGCAGAACTTGTAGGTATTCAACAGCTTTGATTATGATATAGTTTTGTTCGAAGTGTGCCTGACGGCCTCTGTGGCGTAGCGGTTATGAATTCAACTGCTACGACAGGGGGCGCGGGTTCGATTCCCGCTCAATGCAAATATTTGTATGCATGAATATGTCTATTTGCAGTGGTCTGTGTCAATCTTCTTCTCTTATATATAAAAATGAATTGCTGTTCGTTAGTCTCGCTAAAACTCGGGAACGGCTGGACCGATTTGGCTAATTTTGGTCTTGAATTATTTGTGGAGGTCCAGAGAAGGTTTAAAAGGTTTGTCATCGATTGAGGCAGTACGAAGTCTGCCGGGTCAGCTAGTATATAATGTTTCTATGTATAATATGTATGTATTTACAATATAAATAATAAATAAATTCTTTAATTCGAGCAACTTTGACTCATATTGGGGTTAGTAACAATTTTTACTTACGACTATGTTAGTATTATAATACACATGGAAATTTAATACAATGAATGAAACAATTAGAAAATAACAATAAAATAAAATAGAAATTATGTATTGATTTTATTTTTAATGATTATAAATAAAATTGAAATTGAAATAATGTCAAATGTAGATGTCAAATAATGTAAAAATAAAATTGTATAGTTAATGATTAGGTATTAATAAAAATAAAAATTAAAATCGACGTAACAATGAAGTACGGCCTCTGTGGCGTAGCGGTAGTGCATTCGACTGCTACTTCAGGGGGCGCGGATTCGATTCCCGCTCAGTGCAAATATTTGTATGCATGAATATGTCTATTTGCATTGGTCTGGGTGTTTCTATGTATAATATGTATGTATTTACAAAAAAAAATGTATATAAGTATGTTTATCCGCATTCTGGAACCCATAACACAAGCTAGTTAAACTATGCTTACTTTGGGTCTAGAAAGCGCTGTGTAGAATGTCGTAGAATATTTATTATTTATTTATTTATTTGTAAAATTAATTATTAAATGAAAATACAGGAATCAATCAAAATCATAGTGTCAAAAATAATAAAAATAAAAATTTGTCCAGTAATAAAATTTGTACAGTAAAATGAGACACAGACACAGAGGTGTCACAAAATTAGGTCTCTGAATTTAGTGAGATGACTTGGTATCGACAAAATATGTATTTGAAACAAAAAAAAAATATCGGGTAAAATAACAGTAAAAAATAAAATGAAACAAAAAAACACCACCAGCAGCGACCAGCGTCACGTGACGCGACGAGCACACGTGACGCTGGTCGCGATTTAGGTCATACACACCGCTTGGAGAATACTGCGAGGACTGCACGCCTACCACGTGCGTCACGGGCTCGTCGCGTCACGTGACGCTGGTCGCTGGTGGTGTTTTTTTTATATTTTTGTTTTTTACTTTACCCGATATATTTTTAGGGATTTTCTTTAGAAAAGCCCTATTGCTATCGAGTTGTCGTCGTTGCCAATTTTCTGTCACGGTTTTGGGTATGAAGGAGATGAGCTATCGAGTTGCTGTTTTCGGTAATAGATTCGTGCTGGGGTGAACCATTGCAAAATAAGAAAAAAAAAAACTCTTGTATTCGGCTGAGCTCGTCTCAGGAATTCAACTTGTTTTTGTTTCAAGTACATATTTTGTCGATACCAAGTCATCTCACCAAATTCTGAGACCTAATTTTGTGACACCTTATATAATATATATACACATTTATCCGCATTCTGGAACCCATAACACAAGCTAGTTACAGTATGCTTACTTTGGGTCTAGAAAGCGCTATAATAATAAATAATAAAAACTTTATTGACATAAAAAGTAGACCTAATTAACATTAAGTAGATCACGTTAATACATCTAACTAAAGAGGATCAGTATTTGTTTACGGTTTCTGATAAACCCTGTCTCTTAAACTAGGATATATCCTGCATCTTAAGAGACAGTGTTCGGCTAGGAGTCATCCACATCACTTTCACCAGTCAAGAGTCTTGAAAGCGCTGTGTATAACGTCGTAGAATATTTATTTTATATTATTACTAGCTGACCCGCAGACTTCGTACTGCCTCAATCGATAACAGCTTCCATATTTATTCACCTTTTAAACCTTCTCTGGACCTCCACAAATAATTCAAGACCAAAATTAGCCAAATCGGTCCAGCCGTTCTCGATTTTTAGCGAGACTAACGAACAGCAATTCATTTTTATATATAAAAGAAGATAAAGATTTATTTCATATAATTCTGTATACCAATAGTCTGTCTTAAGACTGTCCTGTCCCTAATGAGCGTTAAGCCTAAGACGCTGCAACTAAAACACTAGCAATTAGATGAGAAAATACTTACGGAACTGAATATTCTCCTGCGAACTCTCTCATATTCCTTTTCCCGTTGTTCGAGAGACTTGCTCCTGTTGGAGGACAGGGAACCAGCGCCGGTTTCATCCAAGGAATGCGTGTCTCGTTTCAATATAGACCTGGTAATGTATAATATTAGACATTGACAGTGAGGCTAGTCCACGACTTAAAAGTCGCGCAGCGGGCTATGGAGCGAGCTATGCTTGGGGTTTCTTTGAAGGATAAAATTCGAAATGAGGCCATCCGACAAAGAACTAAAGTCACCGACATAGCTCGCAGAATAAGCAAGCTGAAGTGGCGATGGGCTGGCCACATCTGCCGAAGGTCCGATGGCCGATGGAGCAAACGAGTCCTAGAGTGGAGACCACGAACCGGTAAACGGAAGGTAGGACGTCCCCCAGCAAGATGAGCGGACGACCTGAGAAAGGTAGCTGGGATAGACTGGATCGGGTGCTATGGCGTACAATGGGAGAGGCCTATGTCCAGCAGTGGACTGCAATAGGCTCATTGATTGATTGATTGAATGTATAATATATTCATAAATATGGCTTAGAGTTTATGTTTTTGTGGTTAGTTACTTTTAGATGTTGAGGGTATTTTAATTTCCCCTGATTCCCCCGAATTAGGTGAGTTCATTAATATCTGAAGTGGTGCTGTAAGCAGTGAAGAATGGATATTCTAGTGTAGGCTGTTATATGAGACACATATATGCTGACCTATTTATTCTTAACTAGCTGTTGCCCGCGGCTCTGCCCGCGTGGAATTCTGATCCCGTTCCCGCTACCCATGGGAACCTATTCCCGGGATGAAAAGTAGCCTATGTGTTATTCCGGACTATAGTCTATCCCTGTACAAAATTTCACTCAGTTCCGTTCATCCGTTTTTGCGTGAAAGAGACTTTCGCGTTTATAATATTAGTAGGATCTATATTAATATTATAAAACTGTAGTGTTTGTTTATTTGGTTGAAAGCGCTAATCTTAGTAATTGAATTAAAAAATTCTATGTGTTGGGTAGCCCATTTAACGAGGAAGGTTATAAGCTATATATCATCACGCTACTGCCTAGGAAAGCGGAGCAGTAATCATAAATGTCAACAAATCAAGCAAATTCGTATAAATAAATTACGGGCAAGTATGGGTTGAACGGACGTGTAGTTTGTTTTAAGCCACAAGTATTACCTCACTGGGATTTACATTGAAGTGCCTATGTTCCGTCAGTACTGCAAGCGGCCATATGTTAAGGTTACCACTTAACATCAGGGGACCATCAACTTGTAGTAAAAAAAGAAAACTTACTTAGCATGCTGGATGTCGGGCTGATGCCGTTGAGGGCTCGGAGGGAAGGTGGCCGTGCACCATTCCTTGAAGCTGGTACAAGGGATACGACCCCCACACGTCCCTGTATGTTGGAAATAAATTTAGAAGTATGCAGTTTAATGTTTAAGAGATGGGTTTAACATCTTTGGGGTTAAGCCAGTGGCGTAGCTACCTTGGCTGGCACCCGGTGCCGAAGTTGGTGGTGTCACCCCATTGCCAGTGAAAAGCAATAAATTTTCTATTATCTATCACTATAGAATAATACACGTTTAACAATTTACGCCAACCAAACACAAAATACTTCACG
Source organism: Cybosia mesomella (assembly GCA_946251805.1). Taxonomy (NCBI): domain Eukaryota; kingdom Metazoa; phylum Arthropoda; class Insecta; order Lepidoptera; family Erebidae; genus Cybosia; species Cybosia mesomella. The sequence continues at coordinate 11,973,784 of OX276417.1, read as the reverse complement.
AAACAAATGAGAAATTTTGCAACTGAGAAATCAAAGATCGCGAGTATGGGACGGGGAATCCCCCACGACAGCGTCAGGCTCTTTTGCGGGAATCCCCGAATTATACATAGAGCTGAGCTAGTGCTAAACAAAAAAAAAATCGCTATCACAAATATTTCTTTTTCGGGGATTCCTCATCCCCGAAAAAGAAATATTTGTGATAGCGATTTTTTTTTTGTTTGTACATTGTTCTTAAAGTTGAGAGACCGGGTGGATGTCACCCCAAAAAAGGTGACACACGGTGCGGCCCGCCCCCGCCGCCCCCCTCCCTTTGCTACGCCACTGGCTTAAGCCAACCTTACCTGCAAACCGATGATTGACGGACCTCCTAACCCAGAGAGGAATGCCCGCGCCTGTATCTCGTTCATCAATTAGTAGTTGTACTGGTTTGCTTCGGCCTCGAAGACCTTGGCGAGACTACATTAGTATTATATTGCAGGGATATGAGGGTGAATAAATATCGCTATCCAATATCGTGATTCGGTGTCAATATAGGTATAGTTAGTATAGGTTATGGTCAAAAGTAGATGATCACTTTCAGATTAAAAAAATCGTTTCCTACTACCTACTGTTTAAGTACATATACCCTCAGAAGTTGCTAAACACTAACATATTTATAAAATTGAAATGTATTCAAAAAATATTGATGCATAATCATTTTTGTAACCTTCAGAGGACAAACCGAACATTTTTAAATTATTGATTATTATTTTGTGTACATTTTTGGAGCTAAGGTGGCCAATAACTTGGCATGTAACACATTCCAAGGTACTTATACCGATAGCGACTGTACTCGGTCTCCTCTATTCAAATAATAATAATCATTCTGATTTTTAATTTTGAAATCTGTACAATAATCAACTACTTTTGACGCTGACAGTACGAATCGAGTTTGCACATCAGTAATTATATTGAAAGGATCGCGAAGATTGCCATGTAAATTGAATGTCCAATCTCTGCTAAAGAGAGATCACCGCGGGTTCAAGTCCTGGATGCTGACAAGTGGACTGTACTCACCGCTCTTGGAGACTAGCACGCAGGTCTTGTGCGCCTGGTCCAGGTGGTGCGACAGCTGGAACAGCGACGCGCAGCGGTGCACCAGCATGCGGCCGTACGACGTCATCACCGGGAACCGCACTATACAGCGCCTGGACAGGTATTAAGCAAATAATAATAATAAAATAAATAAAATACTCCTGCACACAGCTCCAGCTGTTATGATGGGTCGTTCACTGTACGGGCTGTTCGACTATGGAACTCACTACCGCACCATATTCGAGACAGTAGCAGTCTGGACATCTTCAAAAGAAGAACTAAAGAACATTTCCTCTCACAATGTTAAAGTATATATGTATGTATATAACGTATTTGTATATAACGTATTTATATATATGTATAACTATGTATAAAATATAAATGTATGGATGTAGGTATATTATTTTATTTTACAAATAGTATATTATATTTACTTTTGGAATGTATAATTTATGTATGTCTATTGATTTATTTTTGCCATCTTTCGTTTATGTATATTTTTTTATTTGTACACTTTGCTTCCCTCTGTTATTTTCTTTTTTCTACCTCTACTGCTCAAAGGTTTGCTGGTAGAGAACTCTTTTAGAGTTAAGCTCGCCTTTGTACATAATTTATTTTAACTGTAAAACATTTATATCTTTTTCATTTTTTGTGTACAATAAAGAATTAAGAAAAATAAAATAAAATAAATAATAAAATTTCCCTATGAAAGAACACGTGACCTTTGTGATTGTGTGGGTGTGTGCTTATGCGCATGTGAGTGGTTGTGTGCATAGAGGATACATAGAGAGGTGTTGTAATTAGATTTCCCTACAAAATAACGCGTGACACTTTGCGGGGGTGAGGGTGTGAAGAAAAGGCATTAGATCCCATCCACTTTTGATTTTCCATCTGCCGGTGAATAGCAAAAGTACTTACGTCGACGTTATTACGTGTATGAGGCGAGTGTGGATGGTACCGTCGGAAGGGGAAGACCTAGGCGCACATACCTGGACCAAATCGGGGAAGTTTTAGAAAAGGGGCAGGTCAGGAGTACCCAAAACCGACGAGCATGCATGAACAACGCAATCTCACGAGTGGTTCATTGGTTTAATATAAATAATCTTTGCCTTAATGAAAAAAAAACCAAATGTATTAAATTCACCTTACCTAATGTTACACAGGTGGAAACCAATGTACAACTTAATGGACAGTTGTTGAGCCTTGTGGAATCAACCGTGTTCTTAGGTTTAAGTATCGATGCTAAATTACAGTGGGGATCACATATCGAAAAAATAGCTAGTAGGTTAAGTTCTGCTACCTACGCTGTGAAAAAGATTAGGACTTTTACAGACATAGATACCGCTAGAATAGTTTATTTCAGTTATTTCCATAGTATTATGAGCTATGGCATTCTCCTTTGGGGTAATGCCGCAGATTTAAATACAATCTTTGTACTGCAAAAGCGGGCGGTGCGGGCAATTTATAAGTTGGGCCCAAGAGTCTCCCTCCGAGAAAAGTTCAAAGAAATAAAAATTCTAACTGTAGTTTCCCAATATATTTTTGAAAATCTTTTGTATGTTAGAAGAAACATTTCCAATTTTTTAAGGCTTTGTGATATACATAACGTAAATACTAGACATAAAAACAATCTTGTGGTTTGTAATAGTCGACTCCACAAGATTAGTAATTCCTTTCAGGGTAACTGTATACGCTTCTACAACAAGCTACCTAGTGAAATGAAGAATCTACCTCTTCATAAATTTAAAAGCCAAATTAAAAGTAAACTCTGCCAAAAAGGCTACTATAAAATTCAAGACTATTTAGACGATAAACAAGCTTGGATATGAACTGTTTGCTCTCTCTCTATGCTACTCAAATGGAATATTGTACTTAGGTTAAGTAAATATGGTTGTAAATAGACCAAAAAAAAACAGCCCGCCGAGTTTCTTGCCGGAGTCTTCTCAGGACAGGGCCGCGTTTCGAACCGGTGGTCCATTTGCCAAACATTAGATTATTTATTTTTTTATGACGTTTTGTAAGTGCCGAATTAATGGTCTATGCAGAATAAATGGTTTTTGGCTTTGACTTTGACTTTGAAGAATGTAATGAGAGTGAATGAAGCGAGAGTAGTATGTCAGGATCGTAGCAAATGGAGATCCGTGAACTCTGCCTACCCCTATGGGATACAGGCGTGATTTTATGTATGTATGTATTACGTAGTTTAACTATATCACAGTAGATGTCACTAAATGTAACATGGACGTCCTTTTTTTTTTTATTTTTTTTTTTATCGTGCGGAAATCCCTTCGGATATCCCCCCGCCGGCCAGCGGGGGCGGTTATGTCGGGCTTGCACCGACTAAAACCGCACGCCGTCTCGGGTCTTCAGACGCCGGGGTGTAAGGTTACCCATAGAGCATATCACTCGCACCCCGGCTGACCCTGGGCCATCTCACCACTAACAGCATCGCTCATCCTGTCTCCTCTGAAAGCAGAGGAATACGGAGAGCGATGTGTTCCCGCCACGTTGGGTATTGGCCGACGATCAATGCCAACCCTATGAAGGGGTGAAGGGGAAGCCATTGACCGCCGCCCAGGGTGTACCGGCCGCTCCGATTCCGTTCCCCCCGGACTGCAGCGGGATCGGAATCGGAGCGACACTCGAGGAGGTTACCCAACACACACCCCTACATGGACGTCCTGAGATTCAAACTATCGTCATCTACCATGGAGTAGAATTTTATTATTTTTGGAGACACTTTTTTCCGTGCGATTACGAAGATTCCTTTTTTGATACCCCCCGCCGGCCAGCGGGGGTGGTTATGATCTCGAATCTTCAAACGCCGGGATGTAAGGTGGCCCATAAGTCATTTCACTCGCAGCCGCGGCTGACCTAGGGCCATCTCTGGTTTCCAGTTGGCCCCCTCGAGTTTGGGACCCACGGGGGGGGGGGGGGGCGCACACGCGCAAAGCACTACCGCCCCGGCCTGCTTCTGCTAGGGTGACAGGCGGCTCCAGGCCCTCAAGCCTACGTGCTCATGGAGAACGGAGGTAGCTCAACGACTTCCCTTTGAGTCGCCTCCGCGCCTCGTAGGCTCTGCGGATTGGGAGAGACCCGCTGAGCACTCCGCTAGCGCATGCAGCCCTGAGTCCTCGCTAGCATCACAGTGATGGCACTCAGACGCTGGCTCCTTGCTGATCTGACACAGGTGGTCCCAGAAACATCCCTTCCCAGATGTCACCTACGTCAGCCGGTACGAGAGGCTCCCAGTCTAGCCAGTCCTCCATGATGGGTCTAACCGCCGCTACTACTGCGTGCCCTTATATTTGGAGACACTGGCTAAGAGAGCTGTGCAGCAGAGGACGAACGCCGACAGTAGTGACTATGTCCATGCCTGTGATGACGTCAGGTTAGGGCCATGACTATGACACGGACTGTAAACACACGTTGCATATCCGCGAACGCTTTCTAGAACGATTGACGGCCTCTGTGGCGTAGCGGTAGTGCATTTGGCTGCTACGGCTGGGGCCCGGCTCGATTCCCGCTCAGTGCAAATATTTATATGCATGAATATGTCTATTTGCATTGGTCTGGGTGTTTCTATGTATAATTTGTATGTATTATGTCGAATTAGCAAGCTGAAGTGAACCGACAACCGTTTTCTTGAGTGGAGACCGCGACTCGGCAAACATAGTGTAGGACGCCCTCCGGCCAGGTGGGGTGACGATTTGCGAAAGACTGCGGGCAGATGCTGGATGCGGCAAGCTGAAGACGCTATGGCGCTCATTAGGGGAGACCTATGTCCAGCAGTGGACTAGCATAGGTCGATGATGGTGTATGTATTTACAAAAAAAAACAGTATATAAGTATGTTTATCCGCATTCTAGAACCCATAACACAAGCTAGTTAAACTATGCTTAATTTGGGTCTAGAAAGCGTTGTGTAGAATGTCGCAGAATATTACTTATGCATACCCAGTGTCGTTGACAAGAGAATGCAGCTCTTTCTCAATCTTGAGGAGCGCCATCCTGTCCCGAGGGTTCTTGTTCAGCGTATCCTTCAAGAAAGCCACCAGCTCGGCGCCGGTCGGTTCGTTTCTGTCATCTGAAAATACATACGTACTTAATCGATGGTAGCGGTGGAAACGACCTCAGTGGCGTAGTGGTAGTGCATTCGACTGCTAAGCCAAAGGTCGCGGGTTTGGTTCCCGCTCAGTGCAAATATGTATATTTGCATTGGTCTGGATGTTTCTATGTATAATATGTATTTATTTACAAAAAAAAAGTATTTAAGTATGTTTATCCGCATTCTAGAACCCATATGACAAGCTCTGCTTAGTTTGGGTCTAGATGGCGTTGTTTTTGGGTGCAAAGGATCCGTGGTGAGTACGGAACCTTGAAAAAGAGTTCGATCATTTATTATAACATAACATAACTTCACGCCCGTATCCCCGAAGGGGTCGGCAGAGGTGTAATACACACCCACGATTCGTCAGTTATGTTAAGGTCCCAATGTAATAGGGGGCGAGCCTATTGCCAACTACCGGGCACATCATTAAGCGAGCGATAATTAACATTATTTTATTAATGCACACATAACTATGAAAAGTCAGAGATGTGTGCCCGGGGCGACTGGGGATCGAACTCGAGACCTCGTCTCAGCAGTCACATAAATAATATTAAATCCTATTATTTGCTTATGTGACAATGTAAGAATGGTTAATAAGACATAATAACTTATGGTTACTTAAGTTTTCAAAAAGTATATCTAATAGGAATGGAAGCGGTATTTTATAAAAGTTCTTTTCTGATGAGGCCGTCAAGCTGAGTGCCACCATTGTTAACATGGTACTTGTATGTAATGGTGACCCTCTTTCCTGAGACTTTACCTTCAGGTTACCATCAGGCGAGGTGAAGTCAAATTGACGTGTCCTAAATATAAAAAAAAACGCTTGCACTATGGGTTCTAGAACACGGATAACACTATTTAGATTTTGTTTTTCTTCGATACATATAGGATTTCGTTGTGGGATTCGAACCCGCAACCACAAGAAATTTCGTAATTTTTCTGTTTCTTCTGTGACGATGACACAAGTTTCTACTACACAAACTTGTTCTATAGTTATGAACTAGCTGTGTCCGCGACTTCGCCCGCGTGGATGTCGATTTTTAAGGTTTTAATTTTTTGTGCGGAATCCTAATTATTTTTCTAAAAACGCCTTGTAACATTACCAGTGAAAATCCGATTAAAATCGACTCAGTCATTCTATAGTAAATTAGATTTTATTAACAATTTTGTGGGTTTTCATTATTTTGCGCGTAACTCTACTTATTTAAAAAAAATCAAGTAGCACATGTTACACCTTGTAACATTACCTATCTGCAAGTGAAAGTCCTGTCAAAATCGGCCCAGACACTCAAGACATTACCTCTTTCAAACAGACAAAAAGACAAGGCAGTTTTTGTTTATTAAATTGTTTTTTTTTGTGATAAGTACTGTGTATAACATAACATAAACTCACGCCTATATCCCCGAAGGGGTAGGCAGAGGTGCTAGCACCCACATTTCACCAGTTAATGTTTAGGTCCCAATGTAATAGGTGGCGAGCCTATTGCCATTAGCCGGGCACTTATAAACCTGCGATAAATACACACATAACTTCGAAAAGCATCTAAAAGTCATTGGTGTGTGCCATGGTAAAACCTGGGATCGAACTCGAGACCTCGTCTCAGCAGTCCATTACCCATACCACTAGGCTACCGCGGCTACTGTGTATGCAAATCATTAAAAATCTGTTATTGTAATATTACAAACAGACACATCAATTTTATTTATTTGTATAGATTTGCGAATAGCATAAAAAAAATTAAACAAAAGCAAAATAAAATAAAATATCAACATACATTTCTGATAATCACCTGAATCGTTTCTACTTAGCGTGATATTCTTTGGTCTCTCTTTGCGCTCTGGACATCTGAGAAAAGAAAAAACAATATGTCCTTTACATACAAATCAATTAAAACATTATTAAAAGTATTATTTGCTACAAACGGACTAAAATCCAACCCTGGTTATAATGGGGGACAAAAAAACTTAACTTTGACTTTGACTTTGACTTTGTGTCTAGGTGGCTCAGCTGGTTAGAGCGTTCCCCCTGTAAAAGACTGGTCGCGGGTTCAAGTCCCGTCCTAGATGTTCCCTTTTTCCGATATAAATCTATAGCATAAGTAAGCATACACATTGCTTAAAAGTTTAATTGATTTAATTAGGCGGAGTCATCAAAAAACAATGTTCAAAAATGACTGTAAAGTCGTTCATTGTTTCCGTAGTTCGCAAGAATTACAGTAGATGGCTCCAGCGTCGCCTTAGGACGTATATAATATATCGGAGAATTTCGAATATCTGGGACGTGTCTAGGTGGCTCAGCTGGAAAGAGCGTTCCCCCTGTAAGGGACTGGTCGCGGGTTGAAGTCCCGTCCTAGATGTTCTCTTTTTCCGATCTAAATCTATAGGCCTCGAAGTGACATACGGCCGGTTTCAATAATCCATCTATCCTTTACCAGCGGTTAAAATAGCTACCATTAGTATCTATCGGGGATTTTTTCTGTTTCAATAAACAAAGACAAGCAGAAAATGAGTTTGATAATATTGAAACCGCAGTTACTTTTAGATTTTAGATTAATGTTGACATGTTTATCTGGGATAACTTCTACCTTTAACTGTAGGTAGATTATTGAGATTGGCCGATAATGTATCAAAAGTTTTCGATTATTAAGGAGAACGGGGAGGATAATCCGAAGAAAAAGGAAGATGCTCTCACACACGTTTTATGTATCATACTGTAATTGTTACAAGGAATTTCTGTTGTTTGTAAAGGAGTCACTGCCATCTGACCTTCTAATCTTGAGAGGAAAGCCTGCATCAGAGCCTCGTCCGTCAATCAGCAGGTGTGGTTCCAAATGTTTAGTAAAAAAAAACGATCCGCCTCAAGAGTGAACAACGCTATTACCAGATACGAGCGAGAGAAAGAGAGAAAATAATGTTTGGCACTTACCTACAGTAATACATCTGCTCGTCAACGTCCAGACTGGCAGATTTTCTTATAACTTCAGGGGTTGGTCCCGCTGTAAGTACAAAAATTATATTTAATTATACTCCTTTCAATTTAGCTTGATCCCTGTGACAGTTATCGCTAGTGCTGTGACGTAGTCAGTCTTTTTTGTCGATAAAACCCTTTTTTTAAATTAAATAGTGATTATAGACTGAAACTGACTGTTTTATAAATAAACATGTTTATTTTATTACCAATAAAGAGTCTATAGTATTATTATTTACTCTGAGAAAATAATAAACATTATAAGCGATTTTTTATACTGTGGAGGAACAGGGTGCGATGTTCCTCCAACACAAAGGGAGGATCCTCTGACCAGGCAAGGTGATCACGCCTGGTGGGCCGCTGCCAAACGGTTGTGTTTGAGATGTTTTGTATATGTTATATCAGCGCGCGAACTTCACTTCCGCGATTCAGGATTGGTGGTGACGTAGTAGTATCGAAGTAGTTGAACTTGTTAGCGCTAGATGGCGCTGAGTATATGTGGTATCGCCACAATACTAAATTACCTCAATTTATGTATTTCATAACCAAACTGTGTTGTTATTGTAAAAAAATTATTGAAAGTTTTATACGGGTATTATTTATTGGTTTTATTTTTTTATAAATAATTTAATCAGGATTAGTTATCGACTTACGTTTAGTGCTTGTCACATCTCTATCTCTTTTGTCAGTCCAGTATGACCTTTTACGTGCGCAAGCGACCTATTTTGTAAAACGATTACTAGGTATTTTAGAAGTTACGAAGTACGTTTTAGGTATGAATTTGTATATCTTATAATGTATTACTGTTACGTTCCTAAACGAAGTAAAAAAAAAAACAAAATTTGCGTTGACAGATCTATCTGTCACTTGGTTGTCAACTTGCTGAAAGATTTGTCTTAAGAAAAAGTCTCGTTTTTGGTTAAAATAAGTTTTGTTCGAATAAAGTATAATCCGCGAAAATCGTATTGGCTCGCGTTGGTTTGGTTATGTTTTGGAATTATTAATGTAATCAGTTGGGAGTTGTTCGACCGAATTACATATTTGATGTGAGGGGCTCCATTGCTCCCAACGTGGCGGGAACACATCGCTCTCCGTACTCCTCTGCTTTCAGAGGAGACAGGATGAGCGATGCTGTTAGTGGTGAGATGGCCCAGGGTCAGCCGGGGTGCGAGGGATATGCTCTATGGGTAACCTTACACCCCGGCGTCTGAAGACCCGAGACGGCGTGCGGTTTTAGTCGGTGTAAGCCCGACATAACCGCCCCCGCTAGCTGGCGGGGGGGTATCCGAAGGGATTTCCGCACGATAAAAAAAAAAAAAAAAAAAAGGGGCTCCATTGTTCGCCGCGCTGTGTTCATCTGTCTCCACACAAAACATTACACACCCTACACCTTAGATACACTTGGATACAGACACAGACAGGTAAAAGCGCATTGTTTCGGGCGCCTTCTAAGTAAATGGTAAGTGAAACCTATTTCATTAACAATAATTTGCTCTGTGAACCGCAGACTGCTCATTCCCCATTGTAGCCAGGAGGGCCAACTTCCACTGCGCACTATACCTCCTGACCCGGAAATGAACAATTACACTTCAATAGCGATAAAACTGGCACATAAAGGATGAAAATATAGAAATTGATGCAAAATAAAATTGTAATCATGACGCTTATAACCGACGAAGTAACTTAACAATAGTAAAAATTCTGTGACGTTTCGGTGTGGTTCCCGGCGATGTCGACTACGAGGACTACCCTATCTCTTTACCTGAGTATCGTACAACGCAAGTAAGGGATATGACGTTCGCCGTCCCATCACACACACATACACACTCACAGAGCGAACACAGAGAGGAGGCGGTTTAAGTAATTGACGTGACTGACACGCGCATATTTAGGGATTTTCTTTAGAAAAGCCCTATTGCTATCGAGTTGTCGTCGACGTCGTCGTTGCCAATTTTCTGTCACGGTTTTGGGTATGAAGGAGATGAGCTATCGAGTTGCTGTTTTCGGTAATAGATTCGTGCTGGGGTGAACCATTGCAAGATAAAGAAAAAATCGCAAAAAATCGCAAAAAAAATAATCGCAAAATCGAAAATCCCTTGTATTCAGCTGAGCTCGTCTCAGGAATTCAACTTGTTTAAAGAATTCTAGTTACCGAAATTACTAGTACCCCTCCAGCTAAGCTAAATTGCTTATGATAGGAGTGGGTTTACGTCGGTAGTGTAATGGCCAGGATTCAAACCCGGAACCTCTCGATCGTTGGGGTCACTTTTCAGTCTAATTATGAAACGGCCGAACTTGGATATTTTCTTTGAAGAGACTGCCATCTGACCTCCATGACCCACTGGCGATATCGACGTCCTGTATTTAGACCGGATTCTTTACAGCTTCAACTACTTTTAACGAATGCCACAGACGTTCGCATGGCAACCGGGATCGACAGCTTGAATTGCTCTCCGAGGCATGGAGTCACTGTGTTAAGAATGGCCACCCATCCTAAGACTGACCTGGCTAGTATTGCTTAACCGTACAGTATTACAACTAAGTCAAGAGCCTGTAACTAAGGGATGGATGTATGTTTGTCTGCGTGTCTCACCTGTCTCAATATCCGAGCAGTCGGGACATTCGTCGGAGCACACGATCCCCGAGTCTTGCTTCGTAGGACACGCGTGCTGACGTCGACGACCCCTGTAGGAGACACAACAAACGATTAGGAAGCTACATGTATATCCAGGCCGAAGCCAATATCACCAGCTAGCTAGGGCACCTGCTTTTGAAGGTTTCAAGGTTGGACTGTCAGATGGCAGTATCTCGCACAATATATTATCATTGACCAAATTAGCCAAATCCTAAAACGTGCGAACCCTGATCTCCGAGATGAAACCCTGGGATGCTTGCGGGGTCAACGCTAAGACGATGATGCTGATGTATATCCAGAATCCGAGGCTTCTGCGGAGCTACTGTCGTCTGACCTCTCAACCCTGAAAGTAAGCCTGCCCCAGCTTGATGTTGGCTCGGCCCCGAGGGTTTTGGTAACCCCATACACCCAATATTGGTTTAATCAATAGGACCGCGTTCTACCACTATCTCACCTGTTGGTAAGTGATGATGTGGTCGATGGTGGAACACACTTGCCTAGAAGAAACCTGTTCACTCTAGACTTGAAGACTCCCAAGTAACAGCTTTACGGAAACACAGACTCGGTCAAGGTATTTCACTCCTGAGCCGCATAAGTCGTACGCATAATGAGTAAGAAAAGTGAAAATTTCAACAATTACGTTTGTATTTTTGATACATCAGGAAGTATTTACAGAGGTGTCGGTAACGGTAACAGTGGCACGAATTCAATTACTTTTTCGCATCTCAAAAATGCCCAACGCGCCTAAAGAAGTTTTCACTTCAAAAATTTGTGTCTCACCTGCAATTAGGACATGCGCAAGCGCCGCAAACGCAAGCGACGCGCGGGTTGTTTGACAACAGATCTCGTGGCGCGTCGGATAGCCAGCGTCTGGCTCGCTGGCGCTGCTCGCAATGTGTGTCGTCCCAGCCACCAGAGGTTATCTACGACAATCACACGATTGAAAAATAAGATGTTGGTCATAATACATTATTTTCTGGATCATAGGTTACTCATAAAGGTCTTATAATTATGTTATGTGCACTATGTCCTACCGCATCTACAAATTAAAACAATCTAAATTTATCCGCATATAATCAACACACGATACTCTGACAAACCTTATGAAAAGAATGTAATATATTTCCCCTTTCGCCAAGGTACATGACAATTTCATCGTGTCGGTACCTACAGTAGTTTGGTCGTGTCGGTATAATGGGCGACTAATCAGGTGACGGTATACGAAATTTCTGTTCATAAGTGTGCGTAATAACTTCGTAATATTGTTGTGCTATACGTGTGTACCTCTTCTACTGCCGAAAACGGCAGAATAATTTCTCCGCGCTGCGTCTATCAGAAGGTGCACCAGCTTGCACTTGAGGTTGGCTTGCACCTCGAAGATCTCGTTTGTTCTAGTTCCATTCATTAGTTCGATCGTCGCACTAGTGAGATTTTTTTGCTCATTAGTTCGACCGACGAACTACTGAGACTTTTTTTTTTCTCATCTGTTCGATTATTCGTTAATGATAGCGACGGAGCCCCGCTTAGCGAGGCTCTTATTTCTACGTGCATTATCACAAGTGACCTAACACGAAGGGTTAAGGCCTATAACCCTTCTAACCTATATCTATCCGTGTCGGGGCGCGCGGTGAAAGTCTCAGTAGTTCGACGGTCGAACTAATGAGAAAAAGAATTCTCACTAGTTCAACGATCGAACTAATTAATCGAACTAGTGAGAAGAAGCCGAAGTAAGGCCCTATTCACCCCAAACTATAATCTATCTCTGTATCAAATACCACCCAGATCCTTAAACCGCTCTGGCGTGATTGAGTAAAAAATATTCGCTCAAACTTTCGTACCCCCAAGACGTATGAAGCCAAGCCAACTTCCCCCTTCTTTTACGTGTGGAATCCACCCATTGGTGCCAACGATAGGGTGGGCGTGTCGGAATCGGACCGACTAAAACCACACGGTGTCCTCTCCAAGAGTCCACTGCCGGGCACCCCGTGTAAGCCCTCGAAAGGAGCGAGGAGGAGGAGAGAAGAATGGGGGGGCGTAAGCCAACGTCACCTGCATGCCGGACGAGGTTCTAGCGCAGGTTTTCCTCTCAGGGTTGGGAGGTCAGACGGCAGCATTGCCATAGAAGCCGTATAACGAAAAGGAGGAGAAGGTTACGCATATCCTATTACGCGGATACCAGGTCCTTAGGAGACAGCCTCAGATGGAACCGGGAACAATGCTCAGAAGATAATAATGATACTAATACAATAAACATTTAAGCAATTAGTATGCTAACATTCCCTTTAGATTTAGATACTTAGCATTTAAAAATTTCATTGAATCAACGTGGCGGAGAAATCAATAAACAATATTTAAAAACAATATTTAAAAATGATTCATTGTTTCCGTAGTTCGCAAGAATTATGGTAGATGGCTCCAGCGTCGTATATAATATATCGGAGAATTTCGAATATCTGGAACGTGTCTAGGTAGCTCAGTTGGTCAGAGCATTAAGATTGAGCAGCTGTAAGGGACTGGTCGCGGGTTGAAATCCCGTCCTAGATGTTCTCTTATTCCGATCTAAATCTATGGGAACAATGATGCTAGTTATAAAGCTTATCTTTTTTTTTTCGTGCGGAAATCCCCTCGGATACCCCCCCGCCGGCCAGCGGGGGCGGTTATGTCGGGCTTGAACCGACTAAAACCGCACGCCGTCTCGAGTCTGCAGACGCCGGGGAGTAAGGTTGCCCATAGAGCATATCCCTCGCACCCCGACTGACCCTGGGCCATCTCCGGTTTCGAGATGGCCTCTTCGGGTTTAGGCACCACGGTGTCCCCGTCTTGCCCCGGTTTGGGGGAGGGGGGCTGCTTCTGCTGGGGTGACAGGCGGCCTCACCTGCCACCCCCAGGCCTGCGCTCATGGAATAGAACTCAGGGGCTCTGCTAGCAACTCCAATAAAGAGATCCTACAGAGATTTCAAAACATCGCTGTAAGTACAATCTCCAAAGTGCACTTCGTTAAGGCTACTTTCAACTTTGATTAGTGAGAGTGCAGGTGATTAGGGCAGTTGCTTAGTGATTAGTACAAAACACGTGTGGACCGCAGTGGATTAGTGCGAGTGATTAGTAATCAGCGTAGTAAAGTGGATAGAAGCGTGTTCTATTTTGTTGCGAGCAGCCGCGTCCCGCGCGCCCTTCCCTCCCCTTCACTCGCAGCATGCCTGCTACTAAACACGTTTGGACATGTTTGTTTAGTAGTTAGTGTTTAGCGTAGGTACCTGTACGCTCGCTAATAAAATAGTAGTTTTCAATACAAGTGTGGGATTCCTGTTATTACAACGAGTTCCGATAGATGTTGACCCGAGCCGAAGGCGAGGGTAGACAGTCGGAAGGAGTTGAGATTACAGTCCCACACGTTGTATTGAACAACTATTTTAAATACAGTTTCGAAAAAATTAAGCAATTTAATAGAATAATAAAATCACAATAAACTCAACTAACTAATCATTTATTTCTTATAAAAGTTATAATTCACATATACATTGAAATTGGTACAGTTTTTTATACTTACTAGGGAAGTTTTAGGTTGCATATTTACTGTTTGAACGTAGAAGGTTTTAATTTTGCTGAGAGTTCGGAGAAGTATCCCAACATAACATTTTCTGAAAAACTACTTATTTGCTTTTTTCTCTTGTCTCTACGCAATAAATTCGTCGTATGTAGATATGTAGCGACTTTTTGACTTTTCCGGTAAAATGTTCTCCGAATCATTTTGTGCAATTATACTGAGTTCCGGTGGTGTTAATTCAAATAAATTCTCGTCGAAATTACTCATTTTGTGCAACAAACAACTAAACTCGCAAAGAAAATTTTTGAATAATGGCGGCAGCCGATTGCTGATCATGACGAGGTAAAAACAAAAAAAAAAAAGTTATATTTACCTGAATCTCAACGGGCAATTTCTTCTTAAACTCTTCACTACACCTATGACTAGGGTCTTCACTATTAGTTTCACTCCCCCCAGCGGAAGGGGCGAGCGGTGGAGGGGAGTCGGCGTGAGGGGGAGAGGCAGCTTCGCGTATTGCCTGGCTACGAACTAGTTGTTTTGATTTGAAGCTCTGCAAATTTACAAAACATAAATATTGAAGCGTCAGTAGTCTTATTAGTGGCCTCACGATTGAGAGGTCCCAGGTTAGGTTCCTGGCTACTACACTACCAACATGAAGCCACTCCTGAAAGAAGCTATTTACCTAAGCTGGAGGGGTTTAGGAGGAATTCTAGTAGTTTCGGTTATTAATATTCTTTTAAAATAAGTTAATATAAATATTCTAGGAAATATTACACAACGCTATCTAGACTCAAACTAAGTCTAGCTTTATACTAGAGCGAAAAAGAGAACGGGAGTATAGTACAGATGATCTTTAAACGCCTGAACAGATTTTCATAATTTATAGCTAAGAGCCATATCGATCACATCGGTCCATCCGTTTCGGAGTTATGGTGCTACATACATATACACAAGCAAACAGGTCAAACTGACTCGTACAACACCATGCTGGCTCCATAGGCGAAGAATACCCTCCCATCTCACTTCTATAGTCGAATACCTCGGAGTGACATAATTGTATTAGAAGCGTTCGGTTATTGGGGAGAAAAGTACTCACAAAAATGATACAATATTACATAGCCCCATCTAGACTCAAACTAAGCCTAGCTTTATATACTAAAGCGGGAGGGCGGAATACTCTCGTCCGCTGCCGCATGCGTGCCGCCACACATGCTGGCCGCAGCACTTTGTGTAAATTGTAGGTATGTATTATTATGTATTTTTATGGCACGTCTTTTGTGCAAATTATTTGCACGAAGCAGCAGACGACCTAAAGTAAAAGGTCAAGACGTACCCGGTTCCTATTCAGTTGACTGGTGTTCTCCTCAGGGCTGCTGCTCTTCTCGACTTCTGCGTTCTCCATTGCTTATGACACACTGAAAACACACATATTTAGCACTGGTCCTTTTTGTAACTTTAGTTGAACATAGGGTCTACTTGCAGCAATGGTGCGGAGCGCCAATGGCCGGGAGGTTTAGAACTCTCCCGGCCCGCCGAGCCCGCAACATGCACGCCGCGCGTCGCAGGCGACTCAGGCGCCGGAGGTCGCTTAACGAACTCGCATCCTCCATGAGCGCAGGTCTGGGGGTGGCAGGTGAGGCCGCCTGTCACCCCAGCAGAAGCAAGCCGGGACGGTGGGGCGACTAGCACCCCTCCCCCAAACGGGGGCAAGACGGGGACACCGTGTTTCCCAAACCCGAGGGGGCCATCGCGAAACCGGAGATGGCCCAGGGTCAGTCGGGGTGCAAGGGATATGCTATATGGGTAACCTTACACCCCGGCGTCTGTAGACCCAAGACGGCGTGCGGTTTTAGTCGGTCCAAGCCCGACATAACCGCCCCCGCTGGCCGGCGGGGGCGTATACGAAGGGATTTCAGTACGAAAAAAAATAGCGTCTAACTATAGAACTTCGATGTCGCTAATGGGTGTGGAGGTCACATGGCAATCGGTTCACGGCAAATATCGAAGTTCAGCAGTTTCGTAGTTAGAGTGAAAAGCCGACACCAACTGAGTTGGGCAAAGGTTTGGAGGATGATGAGTTAAGGGTCACTTACAGTACCCGGTTTTTGATGTGGCACGTCGGGAAAAAGAGTGAAATTCCGGCTTAGATCGGCTTGCTTCGGTTTTCTAGAGCATTCTGTCTAACGTACATCGGATTGACAGTTTAAATAGTTTGTGTTAAGGAAATATTAAAACTAAGTGGCGATAGCACATGTACCGAGCTCCATCTAGTGACAGCAAGCTAAACTACTTACAGAACTACCGATCCTGCATCGCGAAAGTGAAGTTCATGCGTACCCAATGGGTACCAGACTGTTACACAAATATACAATCAAATAGTTCAAACTTAATCGTACAACAGCCGTCGTTTTGCGACGGGGGCTGGCGCCAAGTTGCAGATACACTCCTCTTTCTCTTCTATAGCCGAACGTCTCGAAGTGACATAATGTATTAGAAGCGTTCGATTATTGAGGACAACGGGGGGATAGCCCGGGAGTACATTATATGAATCAACCTGTAATTGCTAAAGGGTCACCAAGGGCTCTTACTGTGGCTCAATGTATACCTTCCATTTAGCAATATGTCAATATGGCGCTAACAATTTAACTCAAAATAAAATTCGCGATGGCCGGCTCCACTGGTGAACAATACCCTCCCTTTTCTCTTCTATAGCCAAACACCTCGAAGTGACATAATGTATCTCTTCAGTTATCGAGGAGAACGGTGAGGAGAGCCCGAAGGAAAACAAGAAGGATCCTCTCACGTTGTACGAGTATGAATCAACCTGTAAATGCTGTAATTGCATGCACTGGGCTCCAATACAACATCCCAACCGTCAGGCTGCGGCCCGCCTGGCGTGATCACCTTGCTTGAGGATCCGTCCGTCCGTCTATACTGTCGGAGGAACATCACATCCCGATTCCACAATTGTTATTTAATTATATTCCATAATTATTATAGCTGCGGTTCCAACTACAGTAAAAAGATTTCAAGCCGTAGACATGCGCTGTACTACACAGAGAACGCTCTAAAAACCGAAGCCAGCCGATCTTAGCCGGAGTCTCACTTTTCATTCCGACAAGTCACCTCCTCTGGCCTGTCCTGCCTGCCACCACCAAGCAATGAGTTAAAGAGTTTAATCCTCACAGCTACGAGGAGCCACCGTTCCTATAAGTTGCCAGTAAAAGTTAAACTTTGGCAGGGTAGACGTCTTCGTCATAGCATGTTCTAAGCTCCAAAAAGACCCAGAGATAGTAATGGGATTAATCCAGTCCATATTCCTACATATCCTGTACACCTGGATCAACAGTAGTGACTAGGAAGTAAGTTGGAGGAGTTAATATAATAAATTCACCAGAGATAGTAAACCTACACATACCATCGATGCTTCAACATGTACCCATTGCTTCTCAGGGACTCATAGACAAACCGAGTACGAGAACGCAAATCACAGACACCGGCTATTATTTTTTATTAGCTCGCCTCGCCATAATTATGCACGAAAATATTTGCAAAATAAGCATATCATGAGTAAATATGAATAATACAAACCTTTAATCACTCACTCGATAAAATGACACGTCTAAAACACAGGTATTTTATACAAATACAAAGGGAGAAAATTATTACTTAGCTATTATAAAGATATTGGACCAACACAGTGTCTACTCTAATTAGAAGGCAACTATTTTTTTATTACTTTTTAATACTACGTCCATTAAAGCCTCGTTAGTCAAATACTCTTTTCGAAATAATCAATTTTCGCGCTCTTAAGTTGGTAACTATATAGAACACAATATTCTGATGTTGGTAAGCTCGTTTTTCTTTTTGATTTTTAGTTTTTTTAACGGTTTGGTTGGTTGCGCTCGTGGACGGTGAATGACGGAGTGCATTTTTTTTTAATTCGTTATTGCAATATGGCGGAAAGTTTGGGGGAAGAGTGGAGTTTTAGACGTAGCTGGTTTACTCTGATAGGCGCCATGCATCTGTAACAAAGAAACATTACTATTAGAGACCATACTTAATACCTGTATTGTGTATCATCATACGGATAGGCAGATATGTATTAAGTACGGGAGCCCCTTATTTAGCAGAAAGAAATTTCATAGAATTTCGTTTCACGGAAAATGTTTCATATAATATTTGGTCCTTACTTATATTTTTATTTCGAATATTATTGTTTCAAAAACAATTTACTACAATGAAACATATTTCACAGAAACACAATTGAATGAATTTTTAATCACATTTTTTTGTTTACCAAACTTATCAAACTGTAGAATTATTTTTAAAAGAATATTAAACCACCTTTATAATTTTCCAAATCACATTTATTTACAATTTTAAATTTATTCCGATATCTTGTAGTAATTTAATTTCTGAATAATTTCATATCAATATAGAATTTTTTATCTTTCGCATATTTTGTTGCAAATTTGTTTGCTTGAATTCTTCTGTAAAATAAAATAAAATAAATTTGTTATTAAATTGTTAATAAAACGACATTATAGTTAACACCCCGACTCAGATTACCCCGACTCGGATAGGTTAGGTTAGAAGGCTGAGGCGGGAGCGAAGCGGAGCGGAGCTCCCGCCTTAGCCTTCGTGGTTATTTTTTTTTAATCACCCAGAAATATTACCACCCAGAATCGTTTATTGTATTAACTTATCGTTATATTTAAAAAAAGTATAGCTTCACCTGTAAATTATTTGACTGAAATGAACGGTATGATATGAATTGAAACGTTTAGAAACTCTCACTTTGATAATATGTTATTCTTGGTAATAAGTTTTATATTGAATAAACAATATAATGATAAAGAATATTTGATTTGTTATTCTATGATATGATTATTCTAATGTTAAACTTTATGTGAAACAAAAATCAATGATTTAAAAATCTATAAAGTAAGTATTCTGTATATTGATTATTCTATGAAACGAAATTATGCGAAACATTTTCTGTAAAACGAAATTATTTAAAACAATTGTCTATAAAACAACGCACAGCCATTAAGTACATCTATATTTCGCCAGTTATTTTTTTTTTTATGGCAATAGGCTCACCTCCTATTACATTGGGACCTTAACATAACTGGCGAATCGTGGGTGTGTAATACACCTCTGCCTACCCCTTCGGGGATACAGGCGTGAAGTTATATTATGTTTTTATTTTTTGTATCCACGAAATAGGGAGTAAGGCAATTACCCAAAAACAACCCGCTCTGCATAGTCAGGGGGGTTCAATTTGGTTCAAACTCAAATTTAAACGGCCTCTGGGGCGTAGCAGCAATGCATTCGACTGCTACGACAGGGGGCGCGGGTTCGATTCCCACTTAGTGCAAATATTTGTATGCATGAATATGTCTATTTTCATTGGTCTGGGTGTTTCTATGTATGATATGTATGTATTTACAAAAAAAAGTATATAAGTTTATCCGCATTCTGGAAGCCATAACACAAGCTAGTTAAAATATGCTTACTTTGGGTCTAGAAAGCGCTGTGTAGAATATCGTAGAATATATATTTAAAATTTTAAGAACAAGAAGTACCTTGTACCTACTGTTGAAGTTCGCAATAACACAGTACAGGGTCCTTTTTTAAGGTTCAATTGCCAAATGGCAATAAACGGAACCCTTAAAGATTCGTCATGTCTGTCTGTCTGTCCGTCCGTATGTCACAGCCACTTTTTTCCGAAACTATAAGAACTATGCTGTTGAAACTTGGTAAGTAGATGTATTCTGTGAATCGCATTAAGATTTTCACACAAAAATAGAAAAAAAAACAATAAATTGTGGGGGCTCAAATTTTTTTTTTCATCAAACCCATCCGTGTAGCGTATCTATGGATAGCTCTTCAAAAATAATATTGAGGTTTCTAATATCATTTTTCTTTAAACTGAATAGTTTGCGCGAGAGACACTTCCAAAGTGGTCAAATGTATGTGTAAATAATATAAAAATAATGTAAATCCCCCCCCCCCCTGTAACTTCTAAACTAAGAGAATGATAAAACTAAAAAAACTATATGATGTACATTACCATGTTAACTTCCACCGAAAATTGGTTTGAACGAGATCTAGTAAGTAGTTTTTTTAATACGTCATAAATCGTAAACCGCAATTTACCTTTTCATTCACTCAACTCAAATATAAAATTAAAAAAAAACATTATTTATTATGTTATTTTATTATATATACTTAACTTTATATATACTTTATTATATAACATTATTTATCATGGAGCCCTTCATGGGCGAGTCCGACTCGCACTTGGCCGCTTTATTTGTCCTTGCGGATATCCGCAAGGACAAA
This sequence comes from Cybosia mesomella, assembly GCA_946251805.1. Lineage (NCBI taxonomy): Eukaryota > Metazoa > Arthropoda > Insecta > Lepidoptera > Erebidae > Cybosia > Cybosia mesomella. The sequence goes on along the minus strand of OX276417.1, from coordinate 11,953,099 downwards.
TAATCCGATATGGATATTGGTCCAAGACCGACATAACCAACGAGAGTTGGTTATGTCGGTCTTGGACCAACTAAAAGTGCACGCCGTCTCGGGTCTTCAGACAAGAGTGTAACAGTACAGGGTCCTACCATTATTTTGGAGCCCTAGCCAACTTCCCCTGCACCGGTTAAACAATGGACGAGACTCTGGCGCAGGGTTTCCTCTCGGGGTTGGGAGCTCAGAAGCTTCGCTCTCGGAAGAAGCCGACATACCAATCAAACACAATAAGCAGACGCCAAGCTCCAAAGTGTTATCTGCACGAAATTAGCTCAGTATTATTTGCACGACAAAGGTGCCCGCCGTGCGTGTGCATGCGTGCACACGCACGACGCAGTGCAGGCCCGTAAAGGTAGACTATGATTCTGGCGTGAGTCATAAGACGCATAGTCTGAACTTGCAAGGGCAATGGGTCAATGCTGTAGAAAAGCATGTCACATGGTTCCACTATCACACGGCACCGATTAGGTACTCGATATTCGGGGCGACTAGCCCCCCCAGAAACCGGGGCAAGACGGGGACACCGTGCTTCCCGAACCCGAGGGGGCCATCTTGAAACCGGAGATGGCCCAGGGTCAGCCGGAGTGCGAGGGAAATGCTTTATGGGCAACCTTACACCCCGGCGTCTGAAGACCCGAGACAGCGTGCGGTTTTGGTCTGTTCAAGACCGACATAACCGCCCCCGACGGCCGGCGGGGGGGTATCCGAGGGGACTTCCGCAAGAAAAAAAAAGGTACTCAATATTTTTGTTTTTTGAAAGAAAAACTCGTTTAGGCGTGTTCAGTACTTTTTTAGTGAAAAAAAAAAACATTCGAACGCTTTCCAAATTCAAAATTTGTTTCATTACTTACGTAGATACTCGTGCCGTAAGACGTAATGGAATCGTACCTGTGATGGTTCGATATTGGTTAACGAATGCTGTTTCTTTGCGGCTTACATAACGCAAACGGGGGCGTTGATGGTACTAACTTTTCATATTACTGAGCTGGGCGATAAGCATACGGCTTGCTTTATGGTAAGTAGTAACAAGTGATATAACTGAAGTAATTTGTGTGGCGTGGGGGTTCGATTACTACCAATGCTAATTTTGGGTATCTCTATTAATTGGCTTCCACGGTCGAATCCATATTTCAAAATTGAGTACTTTTCGTTAATTAAAAAATGGCGGCCGTTTTTCAGAACGTCACCCACATCCTACAGTCATTCGACAGTCCTATATAGGTTAAAAAAGTAGGTACAGTCAATGGCAATTTTTTTTTGTCAATTCTAATTTATTAATCAACTTAGCGCTTAGAACCTAATTTGTTTAACTAATAAACAAAATAAAAATAAAATTTCAATGCATCATCAACCTATACGAGTACACTGCTGGACATAGGTCTCCCCTAATGAGCACCATAGCGCCCTGTCTTCAGCTTGCCCCATCCAACATCTGCCCGCAGTCTTCTGCAGATCGTCACCCCACCTGGCCGGAGGGCGTCCTACACTACGTTTGCCGAGTCGCGGTCTCCGCTCAAGAACATTTAATTATTAAATTTTAATTTTATTGACATAGTAAATTAATTAATTACAAATTTAACAGACAAACCCAAAAAAGAACGAAATTTATTAACTTTCTCGACTGGGAATTATAATAAAACAACTGATACATCCATAATTGATACACGTATTCCAATGTAAAAAAGGTTTGTAAATATTTTACTGTTAACCAACTTTTATCCTTTACTGTACATACTTTTTTTTTCGTGCGGAAATCCCTTCGGATACCGGGGGGCCAGCGGGGGTGGTTATGTCGGGCTTGATCCGACTAAAACCGCACGCCGTCCCGGGTCTTCAGACGCCGGGATGTAAGGTTGCCCATAGAGCATATCCCTCGCACCCCGACTGACCCTGGACCATCTCCGGAAAAGTTCCAAATTCGAGCAAATTCAAAAGCTGCGGCAGCAATAAAACAAAACACGGAAACAAAGCAACTATCCCACATGGATTGATGCGATCCGCTGCTTCGTGCGGGATCCGGCGCGTTCGACCGTCGCGGCGCTAAGGCTAGGAACGGATGCCTACGCTTCGAAAGTTTTCATTTAAAACGTACGAAAGCGTTGCTCTGTAAATTGCACAGCAGAAGCGTAGTGGAGGCATGTCTCTTAGTCGCCTTTTCCGCATCGCCAGCAGGCGAGCCTGGAGCGACGTGCAAAGAGACATCCTATCGCAAGAAAGTCAGCCTGTATAATGGCGCATCATTCCGTCTCCTCGCTTCACGCCTTAAGCTCGCCTTGTGCTTGTTTTTGTGTATAATTCACGCCCAACGCAGCGGTAGTCTATGACTTTGCACGAAACAGCACAAGCCTAGGCCTCAAATTATAGCCTCGGTATTCATACTATTTAATGCAGAAGCTGTAGCGAACCCTTACGATGTTCTATAATTCTATATTCTATTTTTTTTTTTTTTTTATATTAGGGACACGTCAATTTGACTTCAGCTCGCCTGATGGTAAGCTGAAGGTAAAGTCTCAGGAAAGAGGGTCACCATTACATTCACGTATCATGTTAACAATGGTGGCACTCAGCTTGACGGCCTCATCAGAAGAGGATTGTCGTCGCAGCACCGCGTGACACCCACCGGTCCCACTAGTGTTGCGACCACAATCCCCCTGCGCGGCTATGCACTTGCGTCTTGCTGGCCCCTGAACGCAGTCAAACCGAAATTGGATTACTATGGAGGGTTTTTCGCAATCGTGCACGGTGGTACCTTTTTTTTTTTTTTTTTTCGTGCGGAAATCCCTTCGGATACCCCCCCGCCGGCCAGCGGGGGTGGTTATGTCGGGCTTGGACCGACTAAAACCGCACGCCGTCTCGGGTCTTCAGGTGCCGGTGTGTAAGGTGACCTAATAAGGCAATTCCCTCGCACCCCGGCTGACCCTGGGCCATCTACGGCTTCGAGATGGCCCCCTCGGGTGTGGGAACCACGGTGTCCCCACCTTGCCCCGGAAAGGGGGGGCGCGCGTCACGCCGCCGCCCCGGCCTGCTTCTGCTGGGGAGACAGACGGCCTCATCTGTCACCCCCAGGCCTGCGCTCATGGAGGACGGAGGTCGTTGAGCGACCTCCGGCGTCTGAGTCGCCTGCGCCGCGCGGCGAGCATGTTGCGGGCTCGGCGGGCCGGGAGAGTTCTAAATCTCTCCCGAGCTCGCTCCGCCGCCTCCTTCTCGAGCATTACTTGCTCGCAGAAGGAGGCGGCGGCGGCCCACGCGCTTGCACTTTGCACCATGGCGGCAATCATAGCGCCGAGCGAGAGGACTCTCACCCCAGTTGCCGCCACGAGTTCTCGCCTCGGGACCTCCCACGCCGGGCACTCAGCCAACGTGTGCAGTCCCGAGTCTTCACTCGCGCCGCAGTGGTGGCACTCAGACGTTGGCTCCTTCCGGATCCGAAACAGGTGGTCCCCGAAGCTCCCTTTGCCGGAGATCACCTGCGTCAGTCGGTACGAGAGGCTTCCGTGTCGCCTCTCGAGCCAATCCTCCATGACGGGTCTTACCGCCTCTACAACGGCGTGCCCTGCACTTGGTTGCCCAAGTCGTTCCTTCCACTCCACCAGGATGGCCTGGCGAAGCTGGGATTTCTGGGCCTCGATTTCTGGAGGCTCAGGATTCCATCCCAGCTCCAGCGCCTCCTTGCGCCACTTGTAAAGGGCTGCAAGGGCTCTCGCCTCCAGGTCCCATGGTGGAGTTCCGGCAAGGAGACTCGCCGCTTCGAAGGAGATGGTGCGGTACCCCCTTATGACCCTGTTGGCCATCACCCGCTGCGGTTCCCGCAGCAGCCGGGCATTGTTGGCCTTCAGGGCCTCCGCCCACACTGGGCACCCATATAGGGCCATGGACCGCACGATCCCCCCGTAGAGTCTCCTGCAGGAGTCATCGGGTCCCCTCATGTTGGGCAGCAGCCGCGCCAAAGCGTTAGCTGTGCCCTTCAGCTTGGGGACCAAACTTCGGAGATGTTTACCGAAGTCCCACCGGCCGTCGAGTATAAGCCCCAAATACTTCATTTGGGGCTCGATGCCGATGCTAATGCCTCCTACCATTAGGCTGGATCCATCAGGTGGCTCGCTCCGAGGCCCATGAAAAAACAAGGCCTCGGATTTGTGCAGAGCCACCTCGAGACCCAGCCGCCGGATCCGCCCCACGACTTGGGCAACCGCGGCCGTGGCCTTTAGGGTTGCTTCACGGTAAGTCCTGCCACACGCCGTCACGAGCGTGTCATCCGCGTAGCATGTGACGGCGGCACCGCCTATGAGGTCACCGCGAAGCACCCAGTCGTAGCCGATGTTCCACAGTAGCGGCCCTAACACCGACCCCTGCGGAACACCGCACGACATCTCACGCCGACCTAGACCGGTCATACTTGGGTAGATGACGGCTCTCTCCGACAAATACGCCCCGACTATGCGTCGAAGGTAGGGAGGCACTTCGTGATACACGAGCGCCTCCCTAATGCAACTCCAGGGCAAGGTGTTGAACGCGTTGGCGATGTCCAGAGACACCGCCAACATCACCTCACCCCGGGCGACTGCATCCTTCGCCAGAGCCCTCACGCGCATGATGGCATCCACGGTGGAGCGCCTCTGGCGGAAGCCATATTGGTCATCCGCCAGGTCCGGCCCCACTCTTGAGAGGTGCTCGACGAGGCGCTTTGCAATTACTCTTTCAAAGAGTTTGCAAACCTCGTCGAGCAACACTATGGGCCGGTAGGCGGACGGCGAGTCCGCCGGACGCCCCTCCTTTCGTATGAGAACCAGTTTCCCCGTCTTCCACAATTTCGGAAACTGGCCCCGCTCCATACATGCGCTGAGAAGCCCTCTCAGTCGGGGCTCGAGAGCATCGTCAACTAGAGCTAGGACCCATGCTCGGCCTGGAATGCCGTCGGGTCCCGGGGCGGTGTGTTTGGCTCTGAGCCTTCTCACCGCCAGCTCTAGCTCTACCCAAGTGACCTCGGGCACGTCGTCGTCATCCATGTCGGGCGCCAAGAGCGACCGAGACGGAGCCATCTGCGGTGGAACATGTTCCACCGCCGGCGCTGGGAACAGGGAGCTAACCACCCTCTCGAGCAACTCTGGTTGGATACACCGGGTCAACGGCGGGGCCCTAGGGCGCAGCTTGCCCCTAACCATAAGGTAGGGCCGCCCCCACGGATCCCGCTCCAACGTCTCCAGAAGTTTGTGGCGGGCCTCAATTTTGGCCCGCCTTATTGCCGCTCGGAGGGTCCTACTGGCTTCCCTGTATGCCTCTAACAACTCCGCCTCTCGAGCCTCCGCATCTACCGGGCGGCGACGCCTCCTGCGAAATCTGGCCCACTGGCGGCGCGTGATCACGCAGGCCTGCCTCAGCCTCGCGATCTCCGGCGACCACCAGTAGACCTGACGTCTAGGAGTATAGGGTTGGACCCTAGGCATCGCCGCATCGCAGATGCGGGTCATAGCCTCCCGGAACCACTCTGCCTCATCATCAATGTCGACAGGCCTATCCGGCGCAGGGGCCCAGGCCTGTACTATGGCGGCTTCCAGGAGGAGCTCCCGATCAAGTCGCTTAAGCGCCCAACGTGGCTCAGGGGGAGCCGGTGTTGCCGGCGCACCGCTCGCGGAGGTGGAGACGTCAAACCGAATGTATCGGTGATCCGACCTTGTCTCCTCCTCCACAACGACGCGCCAGCCCTGAACACGACGTGACAGCGAGGGGCACGCGAACGAAATGTCCACGATGGAGCTGCACCTCGAAGTCACGAACGTGGCTACGGCTCCCCGATTTAGGATAACTAGGCCAAGTCTGTCGGCCCAGTTCTCCAATGCCCTACCCCTCCCGTTCGTGAGCCGGGAACCCCAGGTCTGTGACCACGCGTTGAAGTCCCCAAGCACAAGAACCGGGTGAGGGTGACAGGCATTGACGACGACGGCCAGCTGATCGAGCCATCGCTCGTATGCAGCTAGGTCTCGGTTCGGCGTGAAATAAGCGGCCACGACCGCTATCTCCCCGACTACCGCCGCCACGCAGCCGGGTCCCCTTGCTACCACGACAAGGGGAGGGGTACCGGTGGCGGCGTTATGCACCAGTGCCGCCGATCCATCCAGGTCAGTCTCCCAGGCAGGCCCGAGAAACTGGTGAGTGTATGGATCGGCGACAGCGGCGATGTTGATGGACCACTGTGCCATGCTCTGGAGCAGAAGGGCCTGAGCATCGGCACCGTGGCCTACGTTCACCTGGAGGATGCGGAGTTGGGGATCCATTATTGGACCTCCATCTCCGCATCCCGCCGTGAACTGGGGGCGGAAGGCCGGCCTCCTGGCCTCGGCCCCGATCCGGCGCAGGCTTTACTGCCAACCCGGTGGTCGGCAGGCTTGCCCTCCGCTGCACATCTAAAACAATGCACTGGAGCGTCGCACACACCCGCCTTATGACCGGGCTGGCCACAGCGGAAACAACGGTCACCCACCGTTAACTCCGCCGTGCACTGCACTCCCACGTGACCCACCGACAGGCACCGGAAGCACCTAGCCGGTCGGGTCTGCAGGAGCCGCACCTGCACTCTCAGGAAGCCTCCGACCAGGAGGCGCCGCTCGTCGGCAACCTTTTGGGCCGCCGTGATAGGGCAGCCGACAACTGCTGCCCCCTGTCCACCAGGGCCGAAGCGTATTGCTCCGACCTTCACTGTATCCAGGAGGCAGTCCCTGGCCTCCGCCACGGCGAGCCTCAGCTCCTCCGCCGTGACGGAGTCGTCCAGGCCCGTGATGCGCACCTCAGCGCATTTAAAGGGCCGGGACACTCGGATGTCAGCTGCATCCAGCGACTCCCTCAGCTTAGCCGCTAGGGCGTCAGCCTTGGGGCCACTGGTGGCGCCGGGGACCTCGAGGAGCCGGGCTCCTGTCCGTGTGTTTTTACATCGAACACCCGGAATATCGAGGGCCTTGAGGTCGACGTTGGCCTTGACTTTCGCCATGACCTCGGCATACCGCATGCCTCTCTCCGCTGCCATCGCAGTCAAGGTGACGACGACTGCGGCAGATCGAGGGGCACGGAGCTTCCTCGGCGCTCCCATCGCGGCGGCTGCGGCCCTTTTGGCTTTCTTAGCTGCCTTTTTGGCAGCCTTCCGCCTCTTCTTCCTATCTCCTACTACCTCCCACCCCCCTTCCAACTGGCGCCGTGTGGAGGCGGCCGGAGCTAGGGCTACGATTGGGGCTAGGGCTGGAGACGTCTTCCCCTTTCCTTTCCCTTTACCGTGGGTGACCTGAAGGTAGGTCGGTGTTGGCTGGCCTGGGAAGGCCTCCCTTGGAGCTGGACGGGTAGTTGGGCCCGCCCTGGCTACAGCTGCGCAGCCGGCCCCTGACGGCGCCAGAGGTGGACGGCGATACACGCTCTCCAATGCGGAGATGCGACTCATCAACCGCTCCTCCAGCGCAACCAGGAGCCGAACTACATCGGGCTCCACCGGAGGCACCGATGATTCCGGCAGCGTCGGTTGCGACGATCGCGCTGGCTGCACCAGCTGCGCCGGCCTTACCGTCGGCGGTGACTGGGCGTAATGTGCGGGCTGTGCCAATTGACCCGCCGATGGCGCAATAGCCTCGCCTGCGCTGGCAGAGCTCGCCGCACCTCTCTTGAGCTCCTCGAATGCTGCGGTGAGGCGGGCCATCTCTTGACGAGATTTAGCCAGCTCAGCCACGAGAAGCTCATTCTCTTCGGCGATATTGACTGCGATGCTTATTATCGCCTCTTGTTCGGGGCTCGGGGATGATGGAGCCAGTCGCCGGAGATTTTCCAGCGACTGTCGAGTCGTCCTTCCTGGCTCAGGTACTGCCGAGGTGGAAGTCTTCACCGGCGTTGCCATCGCAGCCTTTTTTGGTACGGAAGGCGCCTTCGGTAGCCTATCCGCCGAAACCTTCTTGAGAAGGTCGGCGATAAGCCTTTCGCTTTCCGCGCTCTTAACTGCCAGCTCTTTGTCGCCAACCTTCGCCGCCTTCGCAGCTTTGTCCCGACCTTTTGTGGGCGGTCGTCCTCTGCCCCGGCGGCCAGTACCCACTTTGGCCGCCGGGGATGCCTCGTCACTAGAGGCCGACTCCACCATTGAATTATCGGCGCTCCGTGTGGAGTGCCGCTTCCGCTTTTGTCCCAGCTGGAAGAGCTCCACAGCTGAGACATTCAGAGGGCTACTCGCCCCGCTCGTGCTCAATGCGATGTCGGATTCCGACATTGCGCTGCGCATATGCGCGACCTCCGCGCTTGTGTTGGGGCCGGATTTTGAGCTCGGCGCCGTGCTCGTTTGGCAGTGGTTGTCCCCCCCAGAGTACGTGGGACTGCCGGAGCCGACTGGCTCCGGAAGGGATTCCCCAGACGCAATGCGCCTGGGACCCTCCTGGGTAGAATTATTATTTTCCTTACCCATTGCCATTTTTTAAGTTTACTGTCCTTCGACAGTAAGTAGTACGACAGTAAGGATTTTTTTGTAATTTAAATATTTTCATGCTAATACATCTTCATTTGTATTTGAATAGAACAGAATAGAATTTATTTGCTCGTAAACACAGTCACTAGGAATTCAGTGCAGGGTGCGACTGAAATAAATTGAGCTGAGCGAGCAGGACTGTTACTTGAAAATAAGACATCATCTTACTACGGTCGCACGCTTAGCTAAGGCGGCGCGCTCGTCAAACTGTTTTTCGGTGATTATTCCTCAATGGTACATCGGACATGAACCATCTCGCTTCAAACCACTCCTCAGTGTCCACACTATCACCGTGGTAAATTTGGTCAAGATCGCGGGAGTGGTTACGGAGGAGTTCAGCCACTAACAAACGGCTATGCCGGGTATGATATGCCGGGCGCTCGGTCAGCGCAATAAAAATATAATATAAAATTAGATGTCAATATAAATTCAAGATAAAAAAATTGCCTGCAGATGTTCAATATAATTTGCAATGCGATTGGTTCTTGACAATAGCCTTCTTTATTGCGTTGCTAAGTAGACACATAGCTTGGCGTCACGGGCTAAACTCTGTGTCTACTGTATTGAAGAGCACTTCTTCGTGATTATATGGCGCAGAGCGACCTCTTTCTTTTACACCTTAATGAAAAATAAATTTAATAAAAAACCACAGGTACATTACCTAATAACGGTGATAACCCCATTTAAATCGCAGCTCAGCGTGACAGTACAAGAAATTAAAAAGCTTAATTGTTTTTTTACTAAAAAATCCAAAATAATTAGGTCAATAGTTTAAAAAACCGGCCAAGTGCGAGTCGGATTCGCGCGCGCTTAGGGTTCCGTACCATGGGAGCCCCTAGTAATTTCTTAGAAATAGGCTCCCGTTTTACCCTTTGGTACGGATATTATAAACGTTTCCTTATTCACTCTATTTTCTAATCTCAAACTAATTAACAATTCTTCTTTAATCTTTTGTAAAGTCTTCGAATATTTTTAGGGATTTTCTTTAGAAAAGCCCTATTGCTATCGAGTTGTGGTCGACGTCGTCGTTGCCAATTTTCTGTCACGGTTTTGGGTTTGAAGGAGATGAGCTATCGAGTTGCTGTTTTCGGTAATAGATTCGTGCTGGGGTGAACCATTGCAAGATAAAGAAAAAAAAACCCTTGTATTCGACTGAGCTCGTCTCAGGAGTTCAACTTGTTTTTTCTTTTACTATTTCATTACTTAGTACTATCATCTGTTTTGTAAACCATTTATTAATCAAACAAAGGTTCATTTAATCTATAATAATGACTGCAAGTATTATAAATAGATAAAACGACAAAGTAGCATTGAAGTCCTATGCAACCGGGTCACCTGGACTCCCACCCCACCGCCCAATGCACCGGGGCGTGGTGCAGGTGACCTATATGCGCGGCTGTCGACCCCTCCCGGGTACAGCCGGGACTGACCCAGTGAACTATTGGGATGGGATACGTTCCGCTCAGTTCTTTGTCAAGGATGATATTGGTTACAGTTTCTGACGTAGATTATTAATTAAAATATTGAGTTAAAAATGTAATAATGAACACGTTATTGTATCATGTATTTCACGTTTTACGCAAAGAAGTTCATTAAACGTGTTAATGACTTATTTTTTTTTTATTTAGGACATTTGACTTCACCTCGCCTGATGGTAAGCTGAAGGTAAAGTCTCAGGAAAGAGGGTCACCATTGCATACACGTACCATGTTAACAATGGTGGCACTCAGCTTGACGGCCTTATCAGAAGAGGATTGTCGTCGCAGCACCGCGTGACACCCACCTATCCCACTAGTGCTGCGACCACAATCCCCCTGCCCGGCTATGCACTTGCTGACCCCTGAACGCAATCAAACCGAAATTGGATTACTATGGAGGGTATTTCTCAATCGTTACCCGGCCGAATTTTGTGACAGATTTCATCAAATTTCTACCACCAGTAAAACTTTCACTGTAATGGATATGAATGTATTTCTTATATAAATTACTTGCTGACCCGGCAAATTTCGTTCCACCTTAGAATCGAGTAATAATAAGAATATTAGTAACCGAAATTACTAATATTTCCCCTAACCCCTCCAGCTTAGCTAAATTGCTTGTGTTAAGAGTGGGTTAACGTCGGTAGTGTAATGGCCAGGATTCGAACCCGGGACTCTCGATCGTAGGGTCGACTCCTTAACCACTAAGCTACCGGTGGTTACCTTATCAGCTGAATTTATTTCGGAGATTTCTCATATTTTTAATTATCCTTATTGCTAGTATAGGCACAGTATCTCGAGGGGCCATCTTAAAGCCGTAGATCGCCCAGGGTCAGTCGGGGTGCGTGGGAATTGCCTTATGTGACCACCTTACATCCCGGCATTAGAGGCCGGAGACGGCGTACTGCGTGCGGTTTTGGTCGGTTCGAGTCCGGATTAACCACCCCCTTGACCGGGAGTAACCGTGGGATTTAAGCAAAAAAATCCTAATATGGCACAGTATAAGCGGTGACAAATGTAAAAATCAAAGATCATGAAAGTCCGTCCACACGATCTCGAGTTATAAACGTTATCACTAACACGACTTTATGATAATCATCTTATTTTTTTTTTGTAGTTTTTGGAAATAATTTATTGTGTATTTTTTTTGTGACGTGTGTGTTTTGTGATGTGACGGCCTCTGTGGCGTAGCGGTAGTGCGTTCGACTGCTACGACACCCCGGGGGCACGGGTTCGATTCCCGCTCAGTGCAAATATTTGTATGCATGAATATGTCTATTTGCATTGGTCTGGGTGTTTCTATGTATAATATGTATGTATTTACAAAAAAAAAAGTATATAAGTATATTTATCCGCATTCTGGAACCCATAACACAAGCTAGTTAAACTATGCTTACTTTGAGTCTAGAAAGCGCTGTGTAGAATGTCGTAGAATATTTATATTTTATTGTAGAGGCGACTCAGGCGTCGGAGGCGCAGCAGAAGAAAGCCGGAGCGGCGGCGCGCCCCCCTTCTTTTCGGGGGCGAGACGGGGACACCGTGGTTCCCAAACCCGAGGGGGCCATCTGGAAACCAGAGATGGCCCTGGGTCTGCCGGGGTGCGAGGGAAATGCCTTATAGAGCCACCTCACACCCCAGCGTCTGAAGACCCGAGACGGCGTGAGTTTTTAGTCGGTTCGAATTCGACATAACCACACCCACTGGCCGCACGGAAAAAAAAGGTATCTACTTCTAGTGGAATGGATTCTTGTTGAGGAGCCGACTGTCACATACTACAAGACACACCTCTACACACCCCTTTGGAATACACAAGCGTGATACGACTATGTACTGACATTATATCTTCAACACGCGCCACCTTACACCATAAAAAGTCCTAGCACAGCCTTGAAGTGATTCATATCAGAAACCTTCACCTTGCTTTAACTTATGTAGGTAAGCAGGAGCTGCGGTGAGACGCGGCCGCGAATATTTTCGACTCAAGGTAAGTCAACCGCGAAGTGGAGTGCTTATAGCAAAAAAGTATGTTGATTTCTTTTAAAGACGTACGTTATGGCGTCGGGGTGTGAGGGAAATGCTTTATGGGCAACCTTACACTCCGGCGTCTGAAGACCCGAGACGGCGTGCTATTTTTGTCGGTTCAAGCCCGACCGCCCCGCTGGCCGGCGGAGGGACAACCGAAGGGATTTCCACACGAAAAATAAAAAAAGGCTGAAGACCGAGACGGCGTGCGGTTTTAGTCGGTTCATAACATAACATAACTTCACGCCTATACAGGCGTGAAGTCTTCGGGGATACCCCCGAAGGGGTAGGCAGAGGTGTATTACACACCCACGATTCGCCAGTTATGTTTAGGTCCCAATGTAATAGGGGGCGAGCCTATTGCCATCTACCGGGCACATTACTAAGCGAGCGATAAATAACATTTTTAATACACACATAACTACGAAAAGTCAGAGGTGTGTGCCCGGGGCGACTGGGGATCGAACTCGAGACCTCGTCTCGGCAGTCCGTTACGTACGCCACTGGGCCATCGCCGCTTCAAAATTAATATCCGTAATAATTCAACCTCTATATTACTGTGTACTACCGATCTCGTAGTTCGGGAGAGTTCGGCAACGCTCGGCTCCAGCCGAACGATCCAGTTTCATCCGGCTACCGGGTTTGTACGAGGGTCAAACTGAAAGTTCTTAGAACTGGCCACTTATAAACAATATAATAAAAAAATCATTATAAAATTTGAAAATAGAACTCTTTGCCAATATTACTGAGTATATATTTCATTCATTTATCATTTGTTTTACGATTTGGCGGCAAATTGAAAATTGTCTGTGTCACGTTAACATGAATTTAACACGAGAAAATTTTCGTGCAATGATTTTTTATGACTTTCGATGTCATTTAAGTCAACAAGAAAGTTATGATAGACTACGATTGGCCTTTCACGATGAAGCCCTATCTCGTGCGACTGTTTACAACTGGTTTAATGAGTTTAAACGTGGTCGCACTAATCTCACTGATGATTTACGTGAGGGACGGCCTTCTACGGCGACGACTGAAAATAACATCTGTGTTGTGCGGCGTATGATAGAGACTGACAAAAGAGTGACCTATCAGCAGATTCGGACAAGCTTAGGCATCGGTATGAGTCAAGTGCACAAAATCCTCCACGAACATTTAGCGGTCAGGAAGCTTTGCGCCCGGTGGATACCTCATAATTTGACTGAGGCTCAAAAACTCCATCGTGTGGATTGGTGCCGTAAAATGATTGAAATATTTAACGGAGGTGACTCTAATGCTGTGTTCGACATACTAACAGGTGACGAAAGCTGGAATTACTGTTATGATCCTGAAACCAAAAGACAATCTGCTCAGTGGGTGTTTCCATTCGAGGAGTTGCCAACTAAAGTGAAGAGAGATCGAAGTGCGGGAAAAAAAATGGTGGCCTCGTTCTTTGGAAGGATAGGTCATTTCGTAACAATTGTGTTAGAGGATCAAAAAACAGTTTCTGCAGAATGGTACACTACCAATTGTTTGCCACTTGTCTTGGAAAAAGTTCGAGAGAAACGACCTCGCAGTAGGATCCTCCTTCACCACGACAACGCCTCGTCGCACACCGCCAAGCGAACGATCGACTATTTGGCGACATCAAACGTTGAATTACTGGGTCACCCGCCGTATAGCCCCGACCTCGCGCCTTTTGATTTTTATTTATTTCCAAAAATTAAAGAAAATCTTAAAGGAAAGCGGTTTATGAATGCTGAAGAAGCGGTGGCTGCGTATCGCGATGCCATTGAAGAGACCCCTAAGGACGAGTGGGCAAAGTGCTTTTCCCAGTGGTTCCATCGCATGCAGCGGTGTATTGACGTGAATGGACAATATTTTGAAAAGATATAATAAAACTAATAACTGGCTAATGTAATCAGTTTTTGATTTTCTAAGAACTTTCAGTTTGACCCTCGTAGGGCACCGCACACGCGCTTTCAGCCCTTCTTTGTGACGTGCAGATGTGCAGTGTGCAAGGTATATGGGGAAGGGAGAGGGATCGTAATTGATTATTTCTGTTATGATACGAATTGAGATGAGTGTTTGCAGGGTGCGTAAGCTGTCGCGTCCATCACGCTAATATAATGTTACTAGCTGACCCGGTAAACGTTGTTTTGCCATAGTATATTATTAATTATTGCCCTGGAAATTAAAAAATTAACATGAGAGATGCACAGAAAAATTAAAATAACACGTACGTATAACAGTCACTGCTACGATCGATACACAAATAAAACCAAAAGAAAATGAAAATAAAAATCGCGATAGAAAAATTGGGGTTGATCGTAGAGGGTTGAAAATTCAGGATTGTATGTATTTTCTAATGATGTATCATAAAAAAAAAAGTAAATATCTAAATATTTAAAGAAAATATTAGGGTTGGACTACCCTTAATATTTAGGGGGTGAAAAATAGATGTTGTCCGATTCACAGACCTACCCAATATGCACACAAAATTTCATGAGAGTCGGTCAAGCCGTTTCGGAGGAGTTTAACTACAAACACCGCGACACGAGAATTTTATATATTAGAAAGTATATGTACCAATATACAAGTTTTGTACGAAGTTAGTAAAATTCTTGTGAAAAACTTGTCTTAGGTTTGTGTAACAAAAATTGTTTTTTACATTGTGATTTTTTACAGTCGCCTTCTGATATTACTGAACTCTAACAAATTTACAAACGTCCTTTGACATTTAAATTATTTTAAGCTTAAGATTAAAATAAATTATAAGCGTCGGTAGCTTAGTGTTTAATGAGTCGATCCTACTATCGAGAGGCCCCGGGTTCGAATCTTGACCATTACACTACCGAGGTGAACCCACTCCTAACACAAGCAATTAAGCTTAGCTGGAGGGGTTAGGGAGAAAATTAGTAATTTCGGTTACTAATATTCTTTTTATTTATAAAAAAATATTCTTTTTAAAATTGCGGCGATAGCCCAGTGGAGTACGTAACAGACTGCCGAGACGAGGTCTCGATTTCGATCCCCAGTCGCCCCCGGGCACACACCTCGGACTTTTCGAAGTTATGTGTGTATTAAAAATGTTGATTATCGCTCGCTTAGTAATGTGCCCGGTAGATGGCAATAGGCTCGCCCCCTATTACATTGGGACCTAAACATAACTAGCGAAACGTGGGTGTAATACACACCTCTGCCTACGCCTTCGGGGATACAAGCGTGAAGTTATGTAATGTTTTAAAAAGAAAAAAAACTTTTTTTCGTAATCAGTTTTATTTTTTACCCGCGGGTCCATTAGCGAGCGGGTCCAGCTGACCGAAGACTCATTATTTCATGTAAAGTTTTAGAGCTAATTTGGTGAATGATTTTGTGTAATAGAATCCAAAGGCCGCGGTAACCGCTTCTCATCAGGTGGGCCGTGTGCTTGTCTGCCAGCTTAGTGGTATAAAAAAAAAAATTGTCTAAAATACGAGATATATATCTATCCTATGTATATATAACTATATATCCTAACCTAACACTAATATTATAGAGGTCAAGTTTGTATGTTGTTCTTTTTAGCACAGAGAATAAGTATTGCCATACAACGTGGCAATGCTGCCAGTCTTCTGGGCACGTTACCACAGGAGGCATGCGATGCGGAGGAATTCCACGATGCATTTTAGGTTTAGGTTTCTTTTAATTATTTATTTTATTTTAGTTTTATTTAGTTTAGTTAGACATAAAATTTGTAACCACTTTAAAAATAGTTAGAACATCAGGTCGTGCTAAATAACGTTAATCTTAAAATAAATTATTTGTATAGGTATATCCACATAGGGTGCTTGGTTGGGGACCTCCACGCGGTGCACCCTGGGCAAAGGAGACAGCGGCGCCTCTCTCCTAGGGTGGGAGAGACGCTGCCGCCTGCGGCCAACTCCGACCGAGGCGAGGACGGCCCTGTTGAGGGCTGTTCGGAAGCTTTTCACGTGTCCCTCTGATTAGCAGATGGCACAGTGGAGAGCAAGTAAGGGGGCCATCTCGAAACCGGAGATGGCCCAGGGTCAGTCGGGGTGCGAGGGATATGCTCTATGGATAACCTTACACCCCGGTGTCTTAAGACCCGAGACGGCATGCGGTTTTAGTCTGTTCAAGCCCGACACAACCACCCCCACTAGCCGGCGAGGCGGTATCTGAGGGGATTTCCACACGAATAAGCCCGACATAACCGGGGCGGGGGCGGTTATGTCGGGCTTGAACAGATCATCGAATCGGCGGGGGTATCCGAAGGGATTTCCGCACGAAAAAAAAAAGGTATGTCCAAATATTATACACATTCCATAGTTTGTATGTTAATCTTCACCAAGAAAAACAACATTACCGCGTTTTAAAAGCTGTTTTTAATTTTCCAAAACCCTCACGGACGAAGTCGCTGCAGGAAGCTAGTAATAAAAAAGCTAAAGAATTTATTTGAAAGCGCTAATCTATGAAACTACCCTTGCGATTTGAAAACAAATAATTATTCTACGACATTCTACACAGCGCTCTCTAAACTTAAAATATAAGTAAATAAAGTATACCATGCTTGTATAAGTTTAAGCATAAGCATAAGCTTGTGGTATGGGTTCTACAATGCGGATAAAGTTACTTAAAATTATTTTATATCCGATAGCCTAGTTTCTGAGAAAGGTTTTTTGCTATTTGGTATCATAACACCAACACTCTTAGGAACCAAGCAATAAATAAAGTTCGAAATGCATGCTACATCTGGTGTGCAGGTGAGATGACTTGGGCCCCGTAGATCTCTGTGGAGCCACATCCAACCAGTTGGTCACAGATGATATTTGTAAATTAAAACGACTAGTAATTTTGCACACACAAAGGGGTGACATGTTTTCAATAAGGTACAGGGGTGATTATCAACGAAGCTTGCTTGTAAACAGTTTTATTTTTAAGCCGAGGGGATCGTTCGCGTCATGGGGTGACGACAGGAAAGTATAAAATCACGAAGGTAGTGGATGCGGCGTTCACTTCACTCTCATTGCATTCTTCATGCATGCTCGTTGGTTTAGGGTACTCTCCTGACCTGCCCCTTTTCTAAAACTTCCCCGATTTGGTCCAGGTATGTGCGCCTAAGGGCACACCGCAATAGCGGCGGTAAGGCCCATCATGGAGGATTGGCTAGAGAGGCGACACGGAAGCCTCTCGTACCGACTGACGCAGGTGATCTCCGGGAAGGGGTGCTTCGGGGACCACCTGCATCGGATCAGGAAGGAGCCAACGCCTGAGTGTCAGAAGCAGGCCGGGACGGTGGGGCGACTAGCGCCCCTCACCCAAACCGGGGCAAGACGGGGACACCGTGGTTCCCAAACCCGAGGGGGCCATCTCGAAACCGGAGATGGCCCAAGGTCAGCCGGGGCGCGAGGGATATGCTCTATGGGCAACCTTACACCCCGGCGTCTGCAGACCCGAGACGGCGTGCGGTTTTAGTCGGTTCAAGCCCGACATAACCGCCCCCGCTGGCCGGCGGGGGGGTATCCGAGGGGATTTCCGCACGAAAAAAAAAAAAAAAACGATATGTGCGCCTAGGTCGTCCCCTTCCAACGGTACCAACCACACTCGCCTCATACACCTGTTTCGTTAGTCTTCTTTCATGAATTCTTTCAACATGACAAGAACATGACCGAACCATCTTAACATACCTCTCTCAAAGTGGCTCACGGAGAGCCGTTTTGCTGCATTGAATGTTGTTGGAGCCTTGCCAGGGCCATCTCCTGTTTCGAAATGGCCAACTTGGGTTTAGGAACCATGATGTCCCCGTCTTGCCCCCGGAATAAAAGGGGGAGGGGGGGGGGGAGGCATGCAACACGCCGCAACCCCGACTTGCTTCTGCTAGGGTGACGGACAGGCGGCTCCACCTATCACACCCAGGCCTGCGCTCATGGAGGACGGAGCTCGTTGAGTGACCGCCGACGTCTGAGTCGCTGATTCGTACCACAAAGATGTTGGTACAAGGCCCTACCAATATCTTTGGTACGTAAGCCAATCTCACCTGCTAAATGACGGACGAGGCTCTGGGGCAGGCTTTCTTCTCGGGCACTCGTCCAGGACATACCAATCAAATACAATAAGCGGACCTCGGGCTCCAAAGTGCAAACTTTTGACGGCCTTTGTGGCGTAGCGGTAGTGCATTCGACTGCCACGACAGGGGGCGCGGGTTCGATTCCCGCTCAGTGCAAATATTTGTATGCATGAATATGTCTATTTGCATTGGTCTGGGTGTTTCTATGTATAAAATGTATGTATTAACAAAAAAAAAGTATATAAGTATGTTTATCCGCATTCTGGAACCCATAACACAAGCTAGTTAAACTATGCTTAGGTACTTTGGGTCTGGTGCTTCGGGGACCACCTGCATCGGATCAGGAAGGAGCCAACGCCTGAGTGTCATCACTGTGACGCGAACGAGGACTCAGGGCTGCACACGCTGGCGGACGGCCCGGCGTGGGAGGTGCCGAGGCGTGACCTCGTGGCAGCCATCGGGGTGGGAGTCCTCTCGCTCGGCAGCATGATTGCGGCAATGGTGCGGAGCGCGAGCGCGTGGGCCGCCGCCACCTCTTTCTGCGTGCAGGTTCCCAAACCCGAGGGGGCCATCTCGAAACCGGAGATGGCCCAGGGTCAGTCGGGGTGCGAGGGATATGCTCTATGGGCAAGCTTACACCCCGGCGTCTGCAGACCCGAGACGGCGTGCGGTTTTAGTCGGTTCAAGCCCGACATAACCGCCCCCGCTGGCCGGCGGGGGGTATCCGAGGGGATTTCCGCACGAAAAAAAAAAAAGGTACTTTGGGTCTAGAAAGCGCTGTGTAGAATGTCGTAGAATATTACGAGTATTATTTATTTAACGATGAAATCGCTATGAGCGTGATGATAGAGCAGATGCAGCATTTCATCATTCAAAGCATCCAAAGCTTGCACTTTGAAGTTCTTGAATCGGAGTCTGACCCCCCGACCCCGAAAGAAAAGCCTACACCCGTAGGCCTTCCATGAAATCGGTAATCCGTAATCTACATCCGTAATTCCGGGTCCGGATGAAACACGAACGAAAGAAGTGTCATTGAGGTACTATGAAGTTGGGGGTGCGACTGGTTGGATCACCTCCAAGTTTGGTGCACCCTGGGCACCGTGGGCGATGACGCATCATTGATTGCTCCTCTGGAGTAGCTAGCATCAACGTCAACGTCAACGGCCAAGAACGACCCCATTGCACGAGGGGGTCGGGGCATGACGGGCCTGCAAGGCCCGCGGGGGTGGGGGCTGCTCCAGGTACCCCTCTGCAGTTATCAGAGGGGACACTGCGAATGGCCCAGGGTCAGTCGGAGTGCGAGGGATATGCTCTATGGGTAACCTTACAACCCGGCGTCTGTAGACCCGAGATGGCGTGCGGTTGTAGTCGGTTCAAGCCCGACATAACCGCCCCCGCTGGCTGGCGGGGGGTATCCGAAGGGATTTCCGCACAAAAAAAAAGTTACGTGTGAAGAGTAAAAATAAAATGGATGTTTGCTCGGGTCCACCAAGATCTTTGGGGTCGACAGATTAACGAACAACTCAGTTACAACGGTCTCAATACCCGTACGACGGATTTATGAACGGTTCAGTACCCCTTTTATTTGTATAATGACCAGCAAACAACTTGACAATGTTAATCTATCTGCGCAGAATGTGCTCTTAGGTCACTTTGACTACTTTTGACACTTGCGACGGCCTCTGTGGCGTAGCGGTAGTGCATTCGACTGCTATCACAGGGGGCGGGGGTTCGATTCCCGCTCAGTGCTACTATTTATATGCATTAATATGTCTATTTGCATTGGTCTGGGTGTTTCTATGTATAATATGTATGTATTTACAAAACAAAAGTATATAAGTATGTTTATCCGTATTCTGGAACCCATTAACACAAGCTAGTTAACCTATACTTACTTTGGGTCTAGAAAGCGCTGTGTAAAATGTCGTAGAATATTTATTATTTATTTATTTAATGGTAGTGCGGGGCGCGACGGCCGAGGCGTATTTCTATCAATAATATATTAATATTCTACGACATTCTACACAGCGCTTTCTAGACCTAAAGTAAGCATAGTTTAACTAGCTTGTGTTGTGGGTTCCAGAATGCGGTTAAACATACTTATATATTTTTGTTTTGTAAATACATACATATTATACATAGAAACACCCAGACCAATGTAAATAAACATATTCATTCATACAAATATTTGCACTGAGCGGGAATCGAACCCGCGCCCCTTTTTTTTTTATCGTGCGGAAATCCCTTTGGATACCCCCCCGCCGGCCAGCGGGGGCGGTTATGTCGGGCTTGCACCGACTAAAACCGCACGCCGTCTCGGGTCTTCAGACGCCGGGGTGTAAGGTTACCCATAGAGCATATCCCTCGCACCCCGGCTGACCCTGGGCCATCTCACCACTAACAGCATCGCTCATCCTGTCTCCTCTGAAAGCAGAGGAGTACGGAGAGCGATGTGTTCCCGCCACGTTGGGTATTGGCCGACGATCAATGCCAACCCTATGAAGGGGTGAAGGGGAAGCCATTGACCGCCGCCCAGGGTGTACCGGCCGCTCCGATCCCGTTCCCCCCGGACTGCAGCGGGATCGGAATCGGAGCGACACTCGAGGAGTTTACCCAACACACACCCCCGAACCCGCGCCCCTGTCGTAGCAGTCGAATGCACTACCGCTACGCCACAGAGGCCGTCAGATTATATTAAACCAATCACGAGTTCAAAGGACTCGCGTCATTGGTTGATCAGCCGTTTTATAGGTTGGTTCCGTATAGTGGCCATACGCGAACTTTCCGAGTTTTGTTCAAGATGTTTACGGGTATCTGTATGGGTGTATGGTCGTATTACCATCTATGGGGGCAGAGCCCACCTCACCTGCAAGCGGCGTCTGTAGACCCGAGACGGCGTGCGGTTTTAGTCGGTTCAAGCCCGACATAACCGCCCCCGCTAGCACGCGGGGGGGTATCCGAAGGGATTTCCGCACGATAAAAAAAAAAAAAAAAAAAAGGTACGCCCTGTCGATCAACAGACGAGCCTCTGGCGCAGATGTTCCTCTGTTTGCATTTTGGAGTCCGGGGTCTGCTTATCGTTTTTGATTGGTATTTCGGCTTTGCCGCGAGCGACTACCGTTTGATCTCCCAACCCCGAGAGCTGAGTGCCACCATTGTTAACATGATACGTGTATGTAATGGTGACCCTCTTTCCTAAGACTTTACCTTCAGCTTACCATCAGGCGAGGTGAAGTCAAATTGACGTGTCCTAAATATAAAAAAAAATAGCTCGCACCAGAACATAGTTCTCTGTTCAGCTTTTGACGTCGATAGGACCCTTTACACCATGCAGCAGCTAGTACGTTATGAATAGCGATAGGAAGAATCTGAAGACATCTGTGAGTTAGCGGTATTGCGTTCGAGCGCTAAGTCAGAGGTCGCAGGTTCGATTTTGACTCGTTGCAAATATGTATATTTGCATTGGTCTGAGTTTTTCTATGTATAATGTGTATTTATTTAAAAAAAGAAGTATCTAAGTATGTTTATCCGCATTCTAGAACCTACATGACAAGCTCTGCTTAATTTGGGTCTAGATGGCGTTGTGCAATTTGCCCTACAGTCGAGATGTACCGGGTTCGAATCCTGGCTATTACACTACCGACGGCGACGTGAACCCACTCCTAGCGCAGGCAACTCAGCTTAGCTGGAGAGGTTACCGGGAATACAATTAATTTCGATTTTCAGTAGTCTTAAAAAAAATACTACACCTTTTACTAATAATCTTCGTTTACTCTAAACATCCCGTAACTATTTCAAACATGCGTCGACGCAGGAAATACCAGTACACACACTCAATTCCAACACTTCCAAATATTAAAACTACACACACACGTATAATACACATTTAAACACAAGAAAATTCCACGCACACGTAAAAACAATCATACGTCATCAGTAATACATTACGCTATACGTATGTGTGTGTATTCATCTATGACTGAATCGAACGCGATTCTACACATTATTCGAATCATACACGCCCATACAGCAGGAGTCGTTTTCGCTGGTACGGCCACGTTTTGCGGCAAACACCAGGTTACGTCGGTAATTTTTTTTTTTTATATATAGTCCGACAAATTGACTGCACCCCGCCTGATGGTAAGCTGAGGTGAAGTCCAAAAAGTAGTGGCCACCATTTCCAGAGATTGTCCCTAGAATGGTGGCCCCTACCTCGACGGCCTCAACAGATGTTTTTTCACGCCCCGCTTAAAGAGCCCAGGATTGTAGTTAGAAGGGAACACGTGTGTGGGTAAAGCGTTCCAGTGCTTTATGGTCCGACAAAAAAAGGAGTCACCAAACCGCTTGTTTCGCGAAGGTATCGATTGCTCTGTATGAGGATGACACCTAAGTCCTGAACGTGTCGTTCGGGACAAGAAGGGAGAAGGAGAAATCAATTGGAATAGCTCATCCGAACATTCACCATGGTATATGGGATTGAATACTGCCAAGGAGGCTATATCTCTACGCAGCTGCAATGGCGCCCACGGTGGGTGCCGGTATGAGGGGCAGACCCAAGAAATGCTGGCTTGACGTCGTAGAAGTGTGATATGCGTGAGAATGGTCTCATTGCCGGGTTTTTTTTTTACGTGCGGAAATCCCTACGGATACCCCCCCGCCGGCCAGCGGGGGTGGTTATGACGTGTCTCGACTAAAACCGCACGGTGTCCTCCCCAAGTGTCCGTTGCCGGGCACCCCGGGTAAACCCTCGAAAGGATAACCCCAGGGTTGCCGGCGGACTTTGGCCGCCACCGCGGCGTCGCCTGGTGGGGTCGGGTTTTATCCCGCTTCGGTGAGTTGGCAGAAGTGTGTAGGGCACACACGACACGCCTCCGCCACGGCCTGCTTCTGTAAGGACGGCGAGTCGGCCAACTGCCGTTCTCAGGCCCCGATCATGGAGGTCGGTAGTCCCGGGCGTAGATGAGTCTGCGGCGTCCTCGCCACAGACTGCGAAACTCGAGGGGCAGGGTTCTCTCCCGCTCCCTCTCCGCCGTCTCTTTCGCGCGCATTACCTGCTCGCAGAAAGAGGCGGCGGCGTGCCACTTGCTCCCGTCGGAGACCACGGCCCTCACCATGGTCTCCAACGCGAGAACGTCCACGCCCAGGACCGCAACGAGATCCCGGCGTTGACTCGCCCACGCAGTGCACTGCACCAACGTGCCGGGGTGCCCAAACCTGTGCGAAATGGAGAAGAAAAAGCCGAAAGGTGGACCCCAAGCTCCTAAGCACTCCGAAGCGAGGGCCTCGGATGCAATCGAGACGTAACGCTGTTATGCTGATGGTGACACACACATACATATCGCGAAAATGGTCATCAAAATAACACTCACACATGTAAATAATAAACGCAAACACGTAAACAATACGTCAGAAGCATATGAATGAAACACGTTACGTATTACGGCCACTTGTTTAATTCTACATTTGAAATATTGAGGTTTTATTTTTACATTTGTGTGTAAACATTTAGAGAAAAAAAAAGCGTCTGATTTCTTTTTTCACAGAGTATAGTAGTTTATGCAACTGTCATATAAGAAGGGGTATTAAAACACGGGAGTCTGTTTATCGATACGAAGATAATATTTATTTATTTATTAAGGTTTAAGGTTATTAGGTTACAAGGAAGTAATTTAGCGTGTGCCATTTTTTTCACAGTTCGAACTGAGCATTCGTGCGCCTTTTTTTTCAATATTCAGCCTAAAACCTTAGACTAGTTTAATGAATAAAAAAAGATAGCGGTGCTATAATGAGTTTTATTTTTAATTTTATGTATATGCGTTTATAAGGTGCGTAGGTATGTATAGAATCGTCTTTGAATTCGTAATTCGAATTTTTCGATTTGAGTGTAGATAAAATATTTATTGAGGTATTCTTATAATATTAATTGTTATTGTAAGTTTTTATTTGGGTTACAATTTGTTGATTCGATTTGGTTTTGTTTTATACCAAGGTCCGCTAAATATACAGAACAAAACATTGGGGTGCGATACAGTAACGTCTTTTCAAAACGCGGGATTTTAATTAGATTAGAAAGAGAAGCGTACAAAATAACAGTCGCACTCCGGGAGTGCCGACAGAAGTAAAAACTTGAAACAATGACTTTAACAAAACAATTGATTGATATGATGCTCACGGCCACATTATATCATTGCACCGCTCGCCACAGACAGGGAATTCATCCTCACACGTTGCGAACGGAAACAGTGCGTAGTGAGGTTTGAAAGGCACTTCATTCTGCGCACCCTCAGGCTGTGGAATGATCTCCCTGCTGTGGTTTTCCCAATCGACTACAATATGGGGTTCTTCAAGAAGGGCATTAGAAGGTTTTTACAGGGTCAGCCTCTAGTATTGCACACGTCCATAGGCCACGGTAACTGCTTCCCATCCGGTGGGCAGTGAGCTGATCTGCCACCGAAATGGTATAAAAAAATACAAGCATATTATACATAGAAACACCCAGACTAATGCAAATAAGACATATTTATGTATACAAATATTTGCACTGAGCGAGAATCGAACTCGCGCACCCTGTCAAAACAGTCAAATGCACCACCGCTACGCCACAGAGGCCGTCATGAATAATTCTTGTTATGAAACGACTAAACAACCATTTCAAACAAACGATGCACGTTCAGGAAATTTGCAACTACCTTCCAAACACCAACTTTCTTATAGCTACAGCCAAAACAGCCCATCACCATCTTTACATATACAACTAACTAACAAAACATACATCGTTGGCAGCTGCGCGGGCGCCTGTAAACGGCACGTATTAATAGACCGACGAAATGTGGCGTGACGTCACCAGTTCGAATATTCTTCGTGGCGATCGATGCTCGGTGGGGACGAAATCTTGGTTAATAGAGAAAGGAGGAAAAAGTTTTGGACACACCAGAATAATCACCATCATCATCTTGAGTCCTAACAGGCCACCATCTGCTTCTGTCCTTACACACTTCACGAGCTTTCTATACTGATGCATTTTTATGCAGGCCCGTCGGTTTCGGTTTTATTTATTTTTTTCGTGCGGAAATCCTTTCGGATACCCCCCCGCCGGCCAGCGGGGGCGGTTATGTCGGCCTTGAACCGACTAAAACTGCACGCCGTCTCAGGTCTACAGACGCTGGGGTGTAAGGTTGCCCATAGAGCATATCCCTCGCACCCCAGCTGACCCTGGGCCATCTCCGGTTTCGAGATGGCCCCCTCGGGTTTAGGAACGACGGTTTCCCGTCTTGCCCCGGGTTGGGGGAGGGGCGTTAGTCGCCCCATCGTCCCGGCCTGCCGGTTTCGAGTACCTTTTTTTTTTTTTTTTTTTTTTTCGTGCGGAAATCCCTTCGGATACCGCCCCCGCTGGAGAGCGGGGGGTCTCCAGCGGGGGCGGTTATGTCGGGCTTGCACCGACTAAAACCGCACGCCGTCTCGGGTCTTAAGACGCCGGGGTGTAAGGTTACCCATAGAGCATATCCCTCGCACCCCGACTGACCCTGGGCCATCTCCGGTTTCGAGATGGCCCCCTTACTTGCTCTCCACTGTGCCCTCTGCTAATCAGAGGGACACGTGGAAAGCTTCCGAACAGCCCTCAACAGGGCCGTCCTCGCCTCGGTCGGAGTTGGCCGTAGGCGGCAGCGTCTCTCCCACCCTAAGAGAGAGGCGCTGCCGTCTCCGTTGCCCAGGGTGCACCGCGTGGAGGTCCCCAACCAAGCACCCCCGGTTTCGAGTACCTAAGTAGTGAATTTTGTTTGTTTGTGATCCCGTTCCCATAATAATAATAATAATGGATTACTATGGAGGGTTTTTCGGAATCATCAATCACGATTCCGAAAAACCCTACATACCTAAATACATGCCGAATTTTGTGACAAATTTGTGTCATCAAATTTCTAAAACCAGTAATATTCTCCGTAAACCAACAAATGTCCGTTTAGAATCCAAGAAATCTCTTAAGCCAGTTTCCGGATATTGATTAAGGATTCGCGTCTCATAAAAATGTACCCGCGTTTTCGATGTAACAATGTAAACACAAATACGCGCGCGTTACGACACATTACTCAGATGGCGCACTTCCAACAAGCAGTCATTGGTTTCTATTAAATTTTTGCACATGTGTACATAGCACGTGCCTTTAGAACACACATGGTTATACACAAGGAAATGACAGTATAACCTACCTAGTTTGTTACCACCGCGACCCGTTCACCCACCAACTTCTCCCACTGGTGGGTGCAAGGGGAATTTCTGTTTACCCGTACACCCACTGCATCATGGCGGGACAAGTAATAATGTGTCGTGTTTTTGGTTTATGGGACTCGCAAAGATATATTATATTGCTTAGACGGCCTCTGTGGCGTAGCGATAGTGGTAGGTAGAGCGGGTTCTATTCCAATGCAAATATTTATATGCATGAATATGTCTATTTGCATTGGTCTGGGTGTTTCTGTGTACAATTTTTATGTATTTACAAAAAAAAAGTAGGTATATAAGTATGTCTATCTACATTCTGGAACCCGTAACACAAGCTTTTTTTTTTCTTTTTTTTTACGTGCGGAAATCCCTTCAGATACCCCCCGCCGGCCAGCGGGGGCGGTTATGTCGTGCATCGACTAAAAACGCACGGTGTCCTGCCCAAGTGTCCATTGCCGGGCACCCCGGGTAAGCCCTCGAAAACGATAGCCTCAAATTAAACTATGCTTACTTTGGGTCTAGAAAGCGCTGTGCAGAATGTCGTAGAATATATTATTTATTATTACAGATCCGAAACTAACCGAAGCTATTATTAAAGATAAACTATCCGGAACTAACCGAAGCTATCCTCACGTGGCTCTCGTGCAAGGCGGTGCACCTACTTAACAACGGACGAGGCTCTGGCGCAGGCTTTCTATCAGGGTTGGGAGGTCAGACAGCACTCGGTGCCGGAAAAGCCGACATACCAATAAAAAACAATAAGCGGACTCCGGGCCCCAAAGTGCAAACTTCGGACGCAACTGCGAAATCACTATGAGGGTGATGATGAATAGCTGCTTTTCTTTTGAATTCGTGCGGAAATGATCCCGGATACCCCCCCCCCCCCCGGTCTATGGGCGGTTATGTCTCGGGTTTTCAGACGCTGGGGTGTAAGCCATTTGGCTTCAAGATGCCCCCCCCCCCTTGGGTTTAGGAACCACGGTGTCCTCATCTCGCCCCCGGAAAGGGGGGCGTGCAACGCGCCGCCGCCCCAGACTGCTTATGCTAGACAGGCGGCTCCTTCTGGCAGCTGAGGTTGGCTTGGTAAGGCCTCAAATACTCAATTTTTAATCTCGATTGTAGGCTTAATATAGTCAGAGGTACATGACCGATTGAACTTGAACGGACATAAGATACAAAAGGAAGGACTTCACACATTACATCAGGTACTCTTTATGATGCTATCCCATCAGTTTGAGTACACAAATAATTAACAATGTTCGTAGTTGCAGAACTGGTTACACAAACTATAAAGATTTTTAAGTAATTTTTAATGATAGATAATTGATAACTGTGTACAATTTGAGAGGTAACCGGTTGTATGGACAGAATTTATTGATAATATTGATTGCAATTGGTTTGGCTATCACCAGTACAGATACCTCCAAACATCTTAAACAAGAATCTTGCCGATTTTTGTTCAGGATGTTTGTAAAATTTGAAAGTGGGGCAAAGTCCGTGCATGTGCACTATGAACATCTTGAACAAAAATCATGTCGATTTTTGTTCAGGATGTTTGCAAAATTTGTAAGTGGGGCAAAGTCCGTGCAGTGTGCACTAAAAATCTTGGCGATTTTTGTTCAGGATGTTTGCAAAATTTGTAAGTGGGGCAAAGTCCGTGCAGTGTGCACTAAAAATCTTGGCGATTTTTGTTCAAGATCTTTGCAAAATTTGTAAGTGGGGCAAAGTCTGTGCAGTGTGCACTAAAAATCCTGGCGATTTTTGTTCAGGATGTTTGCAAAATTTGTAAGTGGGGCAAAGTCCGTGCAGTGTGCACTAAAAATCTTGGCGATTTTTGTTCAAGATCTTTGCAAAATTTGTAAGTGGGGCAAAGTCCGTGCATGTGCACTATGAGCATCTTGAACAAAATCATGCCGATTTTTGTTCAAGATGTTTGCAAAATTTGTAAATGGGGCAAAGTCCGTACATGTGCACTATTGGTCCAAGATCCCACTATCGCCAGAACTCACTGATTTTTTACAACGGTAAAATATGTGGGATAAAGTAGTGTAGGCACGTACCTTGAGTATATGTCTAGCTTGCCCCGGCAAGTCGTTCCTTATTAGCGGTACTATCGAATGGTGTAATAATACAGGGTGTATTTTTACCCAAAATCACATACATTTTACCCTTGTAAAAATCTGTGCGTTCTTGTGAATCTGGGATCTTGCTGGATATATGGACCAACCACAAACTGACAAAAGGGCTGATCAATGAATGACATGAGCCTTTTAACCCCTTGATTGGCTTAATATAATTTAGTTCAATAATTTTTTTTTAAGCAATTAGTATAAGTACTTACTTTTCCTATAGATTTAGATCGGAAAAAGAGAACATCTAGGACGGGACTTGAACCCGCGACCAGTCTCTTAAAATGATTGTAAATTCATTCATTGTTTCCGTAGTTCGCAAGAATTACGGTAGATGGCTCCAGTGTCGCCCCGATACGTATATATAATATATCGGAGAATTGGTCAGGGATTCGCCCTGTAAGAAACCGGTCGCGGGTTCAAGTCCCGTCCTAGATGTTTCCGCCTTTTCCGATTTAAATCTATAATATAATTTAGGTTGATAAATGGGCACGCCTCTACCATCGCGCCCCGCACTACGAGCAAAGAGACCAGAAAAAACGCTTTCTGCGCCGTCGCACTACGAGACCTAAAAAAACACTTTCTCCCTTAAAGTACATTATCAAAATGTTTGCCGGTCACTATACCCCAGTAAAAGGCTGGGTTAAGTAGCTAGCCCATCACGTCAAATGGCCACTAGTCCCAATGGTCACCACGTCATGTTTAAGATGAAGGTTCTTAAATTCATGTTGAGCAAATTTTCAAAATTAAACGACCATATTAAATACTCATATGTAATTAAACTTTATATATGTATTCATATTTTTTGTTTATATAACATAACATAACTTCACGCCTGTATCCCCGAAGGGTTAGGCAGAGGTGTATTACACACCCACGATTCGCCAGTTATGTTAAGGTCCCAATGTAATAGGGGGCGAGCCTATTGCCATATACCGGGCACATTATTAAGCGAGCGATAATTAACATTTATTAATGCACACATAACTACGAAAAGTCAGAGGTGCCCGGGGCGACTGGCGATCGAACTCGAGACCTCGTCTCAGCAGTCCGTTACGTACGCCACTGGGCTATCGCCGCTCTTGTTTATATTTATGTAAGTATTGGTATATTTATGTTTGAGTATATTAGTATTATGTAGGTATGTATACCTTCTTTACGGTTCATATATATATATAATTCAATAATTTTACTTTCCTTAATGCACCTGCTTTTTATTTATTCTCTGCATCACCTACAAGGTTGACTGGTAGAGAATGCCTGTAGCATGAAGTCCGCCTGTGTACATTATTTGCATGGAGTTTTAATAAATAAATAAACTAGGAATTCAGTGCAGGGTGCGACTGAAATAAATTGAGCTGAGCGAGCAGGACTCTTACTTGAAAATAAGACATCTTACTACGGTCGCGGGCTTAGCTAAAGCCGCGCGCTCGTGAAACTGTTTTTCGGTGATTATTCCTCAATGGTACATCGGACATGAACTATCTCGCTTCAAAACGGGACGCGACGGCCTCTGTGGCGTAGCGTTAGTGCATTCGACTGCTACGACAGGGGGGCGCGGGTTCGATTCCCGCTCAGTGTAAATATTTGTATGCATGAATATGTCTATTTGCATTGGTCTGGGTGTTTCTATGTATAATATGTATATATTTACAAAAAAAAAGTATATAAGTATGTTTATCCGCATTCTGGAACCCATAACACAAGCTAGTTAAACTATGCTTACTTTGGGTCTAGAAAGCGCTGTGTAGAGTGTCGTAGAATATTTATTAAAAAAAAAAACACTCCTCAGTGTCCACACTATCACCGTGGTAAATTTGGTCAAGATCGCGAGTGTGGTTACGGAGGAGTTCAGCCACCAACAAACGGCTATGCCGCGTATAAAAGCTTTGCTCGCTCAGCTCAATAAATGTCGAATTTTATAACATTTTAGTGGGATCGAAATTAGATTGGAACTGAATATTGACTATATTTTTATTACCCACGAGAATTGACCTTCTGACCTCGACACCACAAACAAAACGCTAGTGATGGGCATATAAATACAATCGCTGAACGTCATATGCCAACCCAGCTAAAGGGTAAACTTGACTCCCAGTCCATTAGCAACTGAATATCATCGTTTTTACGTCACTGGCGAAAGAGAATATAGGCCGCGGTCAATGTCAAATATACCATTTCAGAGATGTAAACATATCGATACTGCGTTATCGTAGATAAGTAAAATCGCATCGGTATTTTCTGAACACATTCTAAGTTTCCGACCACCTTTTTTTGTCAGCTCTAAAACTTTACATAAAATAATAAACAAAAATTTCTCGGAAGATTACAAAAATTATTAATTCAATGACATTTTGAAGCAACTATTATGCTAATTTTTCCGTAGTTCGCAAGAATTACGGTAGACAGCTCCAGCGTCGCCCCGAGACATATATAATATATCAGAGAATTTCGATTTTCTGGGACGTGACTAGGTAGCTCAGTTTGTCAGAGTATCCCCCCTGTAAAGCACTGGTCGCGGGTTCAAGTCCCGTCCTAGATGTTCTATTTTTCCGATCTAAACCTATAGGAAAATTATTAATTTTTATTTTATGCATGTTGTATGTTTCGATTAATAAATATTTACACACCATAATGTAATGGTAGAATGTGCACGGGACATAATATATTTAAGACCATTCTTTGTTACCTACATTTATGTGAATTTGCCGGGCACCCCGGGTAAGCCCTCGAAAGGATAACCCCAGGGTTACCGGCGGACCTTGACCGCCACCGCGGCCTCGCCTGGTGGGGTCGGGTTTTATCCCGCGTCGGTGAGTAGGCAGGCGTGTGTAGGACACACACGACACACCTCCGCCACGGTCTGCTTCTGTAAGGACGGCGAGTCGGCCAACTGCCGTCCTCAGGCCCCGATCATGGAGGTCGATAGTGCCCGCCGTAGACGAGTCTGCGACTTTTATCCCTGGAATAGGTTCTCATGGGTTGCAGGATTAGTAACAGTTAAGTGTATATAATTTTAAAACTGAAACATATCGATAGAACGTACATCACTAGTCCATCTCGCCGGAAATACTGCGTAAAAGCAGTCCATCGACAGATGCCAGTCAGTCGTTAGCTAATCACATGAAACGGTATTATTATTATGCAGTGGTATATATTCTGAAACAGCACTGCGTAGACTTCTAACGAAGTTTTTCGCTTTCGTCATACTCTGAAAGACATGACATTGAATGTAGGATTTCTAGATGGAGTATGATAGACTTCTTAATATTTTTACTAACTGTGCCCACGTGGACACGTCTATCTAAACTGTTATAAAATGTTAAATTATTTATGTCTGTACCTTGGACATGTTTAAAAAAAATACTTGGGTCGTGTTAAATTAACAAAAATAATTTTTACAATATGATGTAACTAAAAATTTACGGTTTTCGCAATTTTTCCTTTTTATGTACTATAAGACGTTACTTCGTACCAAATTTCAAGATTCTATGTTCACGGGAAGTACCCTGTAGGTTTTGATTCCCGTGCGAGTTTCCAAAATTTGCGGCATAAACGGCTGTATCTTTTGATTGCTTTGGCTTAGAAGTTTGATTTTTTCACAGCTCCAAGGGACAGTAGACCTGAGTATTAAGTATAAATTTCAGTTTGATACCGCCACGCGTTTTTGAGAAAAACGGTCTTGACAGACGGACGGACAACGAAGTGATCCTATAAGGGTTCCGTTTTTTCCTTTTGAGGTACAGAACCCTAAAAACGATAACCGACTTTCATACAGACTTACATACTTCCCGTTGGAGGTGCCTGGGGGTGGCAGTTGAGGCCGCCTGTGACCCCTGCAGAAGCAGGCCGGGACGGTGGGGCGACTAGCGCCCCTCCCCCAAACCGGGGCAAGACGGGGACACTGTGGTTCCTAAACTCGAGGGGGCCATCTCGAAACCGGAGATAGCCCAGGGTCAGTCGGGGTGCGAGGGATATGCCTTATGGGCAACCCCACACCCCGGCGTCTGAAGACCCGAGACGGCGTGCGGTTTTTGTCAGTTCAAGCCAGACATAACCGCCCCCGCTGGTCGTTGTGGGGGTATCCGAGGGGATATCCGCACGGATAAATAAATAAATGGCCCTTACCCGTGGTTCCATACCTTAATAGCTAAAAAAACATGTTTACATACATATTTTTAGCATGACTGCAGTATAAAATTAGCATAAACATTGTTCAAAGTCATTAACATGTTTATTATCAGCTTTAGTACTGCTCGGGAGCATGTTTTGATGTTTTTAAATAATCGCTTGTTAGCTATGAGGTATGCAACGTGAAGAAATAGACAATGATCTCATGGGTTCAATACAACTAGTACAATTCATCGACATCATAAGGCGCCAATCCCCGTAGCATCCACAGCTTGCAACTTTGGAGCCTGGGCGGACCCCTAGTCTCCTCATCATCCTCCTGCCCTTAACCGAACTGTTATTTGGGGTCGGCGCCGACAATTTATTTATCATAAGTGCTTCAAAGAGATTTGATAATGATCTTTGATGATGATCAGACCTCTGCAGAATTAACGGTATTAGGGTAACCAAAATTTCTAAGAGGTGGTAAACCTGAGGGGGCCATTTCGAAACCGGAGATAGCCCAGGGTCAGTCGGGGTGCGAGGGATATGCTCTATGGGCAACCTTACACCCGGCGTATTAAGACCCAAGACGGCGCCGAACTACTGAGACAGAGGGGCGTTTCCCAGTCATCTCTGCTTGCGGTCATCTCAACATTCACTCCCTTCCTAACCATATCCTCTTTCACACAGTCCATCCATCTCCTCTTAGGTTTTCCTCTCCTCTTGTAACCGTCCACTTCCATACTTGATGCCATCCTTACGATATTACTTTCATCCCTCCGCATTACATGTCCGAACCAGGACAAGCGATTTCCTCGCAACTTTTCTGTTATTGGAGCTAGTCTCCTAATCCTCCAATATTGCTCTATATATTAGCTTTACAAAAACCTGCGCCAGAGCATCACCCGTCATTCAGCAAGTGGACCGGCTTGCAGGTCAAATTTGCCTTAGACCACGACAATGTCCAGTTTTTAGTCCCAGTATTAAAGTAGACATGCAATTATAATATAGACGGCCTCTGTGGCGTAACGCACTAAAATGCACTACGCATTCGACTGCTACGTCAGGGGGCGCGGGTTCGATTCTCGCTCAGTGCAAATATTTGTATGCATGAATATGTATATTTGCATTGGTCTGGGTGTTTCTATGTATAATATGTATGTATTTACAAAAAAAAGTATATAGGTAAGTATGTTTATCCGCATTCTGGAAGCCATAACAAGCTAGTTAAACTATGCTCACTTTGGGTCTAGAAAGCGCTGTGTAAAATGTCGTAGAATATTTATTCGTAGAATAGACTAGGTGATGCCCGAGACTCCGCCCGCGCGGCAGTAGGTTATCGTTTTTTGGGAATATCTCCTTTTCTGCTTAACCGATTACAATCAAACATATATTATGGTAGACCGGATTTTAGGTCTGCCTAAGAACTTTCTAATAAAAAAAAAACCACGTCTGAATACGATCAGTAGTTTGCGCGTCCGTCGCGAACAAATTTTTGCGTTCAGAACCGTTCATTTAACATAACCCAAGTATTTTTATTTTAATATCACACAACTTATTTACAATTTTATAAATGTATACATAGAGAAATATAGAAGATAATTGCTTAAACATTCAACAACGTGTAGTACAAACAACATTGGAATATAAAAAAGCTATCGACACAAACATAGCTAAGGCAATGTACACATTAAAGCGAAGCGGAGCGAGAAAGCAGTACAGAGCAGATTGCAGACGGAACTGCTGATGAACAAACGGGGCTTTGGTGCACTCTTTCTTTTCGGGGTTGGGAAGTCAAACGGCAGTGGCTCCCGTAAAGATCATTATAAATAAGCCAAATCTAAAAAGGACAAGGAGTAAGCCGTCTTTGGTCTCCGAGAGCGTCGGATTCACTAGGAAACAACGCTAACATGATCATCATCTTCAATATCGCGTGTTCCAGTCGCATTGAACGCTCTCACCTCGGGGTCCGGAGTCCTGGGGCGACTAGCGTCCCTCCCCCAAACCGCAGCAAGACGGGGACACCGTGGTTCCCAAACTCGAGGGGGCCATCTCGAAACCGGAGATGGCCCAGGGTCAGTCGGGGTGCGAGGGATATGCTCTATGGGCAACCTTACATCCCGGTGTCTGAAGATCCTAGACGGCGTGCGGTTTTAGTCGGTTCAAGCCCGACATAACCGCCCCCGCTGACCGGCGGGGGAGTATCCGAAGTGTTTCCCGCACGAAAAAAAAGAAAAGGGGGTCTGGAGTCCGCTTTCCAGCGTTTTCTACTCCACTTCGTACGGTCTTCGGCATCAGCCGTCCTCAAGCTCAAATATTAACTTTGAACAAATATTTTTACGTTTCAATAGGAACTTTACTCTCGTAAATGCTCAAAATATATACATCCACTGTTAAATGACAACGTTAATGCAGATTTATAGATAACTAACTGTTGCCCGCGGCTCCGCCTGCGTAGAATTCTGATCCCGTTCCCGCTACCCATGGGAACCTATTCCCGGTATGAAAAGTAGCCTATGTGTTATTCCGGACTATAGTTTATCCTTGTACCAAATTTCAGCCAGCTCCGTTCAGCCGTTTTTGCGTGAAAGAGCAACAAACATACATGCATACTCACAAACTTTCGCGTGTATAATATTAGTAGGTAGTATCCTACTAATATTATACACGCGGTATAAAGGTTTTAAAATATTAGTAGGATAGTAGGATTATAATATTAGTATACATTACACGTGTAACTCTAGCGGTTTTGGCAGCGCACGCCCGAATAGCTCGCAGATGGTACATTTTTTCCTACTTGACAATTATCGTCATATTTTGGACAATTCACACAATATCTTTATAAATTGTAGCCTATGTGTTATACTGATGTATCAGCTATATTATTGTAAAGTTTCATTAAAATCCATTCAGTAGTTTTTGCGTGAAAGAGTAACAAATATCCATCCATCCATCCATCCATACTTACAAACTTTCGCGTTTATAATATTAGTAGGATACTAGCAAAGGTTTTAAAATATAATAATAATAATAATAATTTATTAACCAAAATAAATTCGACATAATAACACAATTTATGGTTGACAATGTTAAAATTAAGTTTTACAATTTGTGTCTGGTATTAGCATCTGCTGCTGAACTAGGCTTCTCACCTGTATTTCAGCTAACAGCGCCTCCACCCCGACTTCTGGGTATATTTAAGATACAAATTTTTGTGTATTGTGTAAAAACAAAAATTACAAATTTATAATTAAAAACAAATCAAAATAAAACAAAGTAAAATAAAAAACGCGTCCCTTTCCCTGTGTGTGTTATGTGTGAATTGTGTGTATACCCTTATGGTATGTATGGGAGTGTGCATAATATGAATGTGTATGTTATGTGAGTATGTATAGGTGTAGTGTATAGATGTGTGCTTAATAGAGTGAGTGTGAGAGGAGAGTAACATAGTGTAAGCTTGATACTTTTCTGTAACCTGCTTTGCTTGCTCAAAGTTGTTATGATAAATTATAACCAATACTTAGCTATATTTAATTACTCTTTAACGGTTATAACTATCTCAGTTTCATCATATGATAATTCGCTCAAATAGTTGGATACTGCTTTTTTTACTTGTAATTTAGTTAATGGATATATTTTGACAATTTTATTAAGTTTGTTGTACGTGTAAGGACCTAGGAATGGAAAAAAGCTGCGGATAAAAGATGTTTTAGGTTGTAATGTACGGTCACACACTGCAAAACATCTCCGCTGAGATGTTAATTCTTGTGTATAGTCTAGTAAAGAATGTTGTTTCAACGTTATACTTAATATAAATAACTGGCGCACAGTTAGGACATCACAATATTCGTACAAAAGTTTAGTAGGGTATCGAAACGGTTTGAAGGTACTGAGCTTAAGAATACTTCGCTGAGCAACTTCCAACTGAATGAGGGTTGTTTTTAGTGCTCCACCCCAAGATGCTATGCAGTATGTAATCACTGATTGACAGAGGGCATAGTAGACTTGCTAAAGAGTGTCAGGCAGTAGTACACATCTCAAAGTTTTAAAGATGAAGGTAAGTTTACGAATCCTCTTGCTCAGTGCTTCTATGTGAGCTTTGAAATTAAAATGTTGATCAATCGTAACTCCCAGGTATTTAATTGTTTGGGTACGGTGTAGTGTTTTGCATTTGGAGGTGCACGGAGTATTAGGCAATGACAGAGACATACAGTGATGGACAATCAATTCATTATCCGTATGGACAGAGGCTCGAATGGAGAAGGCAATATATTAGGTTTTATCAGCATTTAGTGCCAGAAGGTTTTCTTGTAGCCAAAGTTTGACAGAGCTAAGATCATTTTGAGCATAGTAATAAACATCTTCCCAAGTTTTAGCTGTGAAGATAAGGGCAGTGTCATCCGCATACGAGATGACTTTACCCTCAGGTATATTTAGAGAGAGAAGGTCATTTACGTAAATGAGAAAGAGAGTCGGCCCTAGAATACTTCCTTGGGGGACACCGTAACACACAGGAAGATCAGTACTTATGTACGAACCCACCCTTACATACTGTGTTCTATTTGATAAATAGTCAGTAAAAAGCTTCAATTGTATTCCTCTAACCCCAACTTCTTCCAGCTTATGCACCAGAGTGGGAACAGAGACAGTATCGAACGCTTTAGATAAGTCTAGGAAAATAGATAGACATTTTTTGCCCTTGTCTAAATTAGATGTTATGAAATCTGTGAGAATACCAACCGCATCGTCAGTGCATTTTCCCTTGCGGAAGCCAAACTGATTGTTAGATAGAATGCCTTTGCTTTCTAAGTAATCAACTAACCTGTTATTCATAATTCTTTCTAATATCTTTGAAAGTGTTGGTAAAATTGATATAGGTCTAAAGTTCTCAACACTGTCTCTGTCTCCACCTTTGTGAATCGGGCGAATTTGAGACCTTTTAAGTCCATTAGGGAAGACGCCATTTGTCAAACACATATTAAAAATGTGACTCAGGTGAGGCACTAGAATGGCACTATTTTCTTTTAATAGCTCGGGTGAGATATTATTCCACCCCACAGAACAGTCATTTTTGAGTGCCATTATGAGACTTGCAACCTCTGCTTCATCAGTGTTTAGGAGTACGAAAGAGTCACCACCATTATTCAAAGGTCTTATTGTGCTAGAGGAAGATGTTTGACTTGAGGTTAGTGTCTCCGCAAGAGTTCTACCAACATTAGCAAAATAATTGTTGATTGCATTCACTGAGTCATGCGGAGAATACGTGAAGTTAAGTAGTTCTTTAGGGTAGGACACATCTTTGGTCGTATTTGTGATATCCTTGATTGTTTCCCACAACTTTTTGGTATTTTTGCCGGCTTTCTGAATACGATCCCTTTCATAGCTTCGCTTAAGTTTTTTTAAGATTGAAACACAAAAATTCCTGTAACGGGTATAGGTTGTTTTGAGAACAGAATTTTCAGGACAAGATTTTGATTTTACGTGTAATTTATCTCTGTTTCGAAGGCAACGTAAGAGACCCTGCGTAATCCAGGGTTTAATTATCCTTTTCCGACGTGATAAAGGTACTGTTGTTGAGGATTTACTTATGGCTGATTTTAATCCAGTAACGATATAGGTCATTGCACAGTTGCTGTCGTTAGTCGCATATATTGGGTCAAAATCTATATTTGCCACGTAGTTGTTCAAGCATCCTTTGTTAATTTTGGTTCGGGTATTAAAAGCAAAATTACGTGTTTGTTTTTTCTTTATACATAATATGATTGCTTTATGATTTGTCAGGGTTGATTGTGGTACTATCGTAACTGATGGGATTTTAGTTTTCAGGAGAACACGGTCAATACACGTTCCACTGGCATCACGGATAATAAAGTAGTGAGCTGGCAGAAGGCCATGATAACTGGTGAGGGCAAGATATTGATTGGCATCAGAGGTTGGAGAGTAGATATCAATGTTAATATCACCTATAATGGCAATGTTCCTACATCCTGATAGGTTCCTTAAACAATTTTCTAATGAGGCAAGGAATGGATCTATGTTTGCATACGAGGGTGACCGGTATACAGCTAGGATAGCTGTTTCATTGTTACCAATTTTGATAAGCAGGCAGTTACTGTTCTGTAACAGAATTTCTTCAACAGTAAAAGTGAGTTGGTCCTTCACATAAACAACAACGCCATCATTCTGTATTGGATTGTTTGACGTTGCGAAGGAGGGTATTGCTCGGTAAAGAACCAACACAGGATAACCAACATTCAGTGAGAATCAGCACGTCACACTCGATCCCAAGTCTAGTCAATAAGACCTGAAAGCCTAAAAAGTTGCGATTTATACTACGAATGTTTTGGGATAATATTGATAAAGATGGGTGATTGGGAAACATTTTCTTGCATTCGTCAACTTCGCATGTCAACGATTCCGAAACATCGAAACTGTCGATATCGGTAATCAAATTATTTATATTAGCCATGGGTGACAATGGTACATATATGCATCAGCTGATAATCACTACGAAGGGAAGGTAAGTTTGTGGTGTGATATTTTGTTTTCAGTTCATAAACTGATTGTCCTACCTGAGCGAATATAGAAAAGGAGTCATACGGGTTATCTACTTTGTCATTGCTAAAATATTTCAGACATAAAGAAGGTTTAGTATTATTCAAGTCTACAGAAAAAATGTAATAATATGTGTACAGTGTGATATGTGTGTGTATATACTTAATTAATGTGAGCATGCTAATTTTTAACTTACAATCAACATAGTATACAATATAAGACAAGGTAGTCGGAATGAAATCACTTCCGTAGTTGACTGGTAAAAATGCAAAGCAGATGGCATGAAAGCTAACGTAAATAAAAAATAGTCATTGATTTTTCTTTAAATAGTCAAGAACCTCTTCACTTGTTATACGGATTTGGGGGCAGCCGAGTTCCTTACGTACATAGACTATTCCATTTGCAGTCCAGCAGAAGGTGTATTTATGGCTCCTTTGAAAATTTCTTGCAAGGTAGTATAACCTCTGGGTGTTGTAAGTTAACATCTTCGATACGAATATAGGCTTTATTGCTTTTTGTGGGCCTAGAGACTTGATGTGACTAGTGTTCAACTTCAGACCTGGGTTTTTATTTTTATTAAAAGATTTTACTGCCCTCAAGAACTTATCTTTCAACAGTACTGTGGTAAAGTCAACCACTACGGGGTTTGTATTATCTTTCGAGCTTAACCTGTAGACATCTCGAACGTTGTTCACTAGAATATTAAGATCTAATGTCTTACCCAGATTCGTTATAACATCACATAAGGTTTCCTTGGTTTTTGCCTTGAGTTTTCGGGAGATTCCTGACCTCAACACCGGAAGATCGGGATTTACGTTCCATAGTTTCAATTTTTTCTTCTAAATTTTTGGTAAGTTTTTTATCGTCCTGTTTCTCCTTTTCAAGGCAGGTAATCTTCGATAAAAACTCATCATATTTTGCTGACATCATGTCAACGCTATTACGAAGTTCTAAGTTCTGGTCATTTAAATTGGTAATTGTCGCTTGCAAATCTTGGAAATGCCTGTCCTGATCCCTCGAAAATTCAGCAAACATATCCTTTATAACAGTGGTAATGCTAGAGGAATCCTCGTCATACTTCCTCTTTTTTCGCTCTGTTACCGTTGCAGTTATAGAATGAAGATCTGGCGCCGATTCGCAATGATTTAGTGATGGCTCAGTAGATGCCACCAGCGCAGATACACTTTGCACACGCAGTATTGTAGCATGAGGCGCTTCTGGAGGTAGTGACGTCAGCGGTGAGGCAGGGGGTGTTCGCTTAAGTGGCATGTTGGACGAAATTACTAAGTGCCGCTGCAGGAATTTCCCAATATCTATGTATAGTCCCTCGGTTGAAATATAAATTATAAAGTTAAGTATCAAATTATTAATTATAAATAAATTATTAACTTATATAAGTTTAGTTATTATCTAAGTATTAGTCTTAAGAATTTTCCCAAATAATGTGTCTATTCAATTTCGATGGTAACACTGAAACTTATATCATCTTTGGTTGGTAGTGATTTTATTGTCTTTGGTAACTTACTAATTTGAATATAATTCGTTCATTTAATCGCGCAACACTATTATTGTCTTTGATACTTTATTTTGTCTATGATATTTGTTATGGTATTACCTAGACTCTACGCTCAATTTTGCGTAATTTGAATTTTTTTTTTATCAAACGGTTAAATTTATTAAAACTTAGTAAACTCCACTTCAAGTGTCACTATATTGTCGCAAATTATAAATCATAATACTTTTAGGGATACTTTGTGGCTAATAACGACAAACACTGCTTCTTGATCACTTTTTATCACAGTTTTATTGATGATTATTAAAAATGTTACTTTTTACCCTTGTATTTACTTAACACTTCTGCAAACATTATATGAGATTTATGATGAACTTGTACATTACTTTCATGTTGAATTTAGAAGTTTACACTACATTTACTATTTTATATGGAATTAAAATACGTGTAGGATGTTTACATTGGCGTAGTGTTGCCAGGGAGGAGATGAGAGATGAGAGAGGATATGCCTCCATTTTTCAGCTCCAGCTTTTTAGTTTGAGAACGGCATTCATGTCATCTTCTACTTTGAAAAAGTAGCGCTTCTTGGATCTATCCCTCCTACCGGGGCCCGCTAAAACGATGAATATATACTTTTTTTGTTCGTGCGGCTATCCCCTCCGATACCCCCCCCCCCCCCGCCGGCCAGTGGGGGTGGATATGTCGGGCTTGAATCGAGTAAAACCGCACACCGTCTCGGGTCTACAGACGCCGGGGTGTAAGGTTGCCTACAAAGCATATCCCTCGCACCCAGACTGACCCTGGGCCAATACAATTGTGAGTTTACCGGTCAAATTTTCTTTGCCGCATCATAAAGACTTGGCATTTTTCACCAGCACACGTGTTTCCTTCTTCCAACAGTCCCGGGTCCTTTAAGCGGGGCGTGAGAAAGCATCTGATGAGCCCGTCGAACTAAGGGCCACTGAAAGCGATGGATGCGTGCGTTTTTTGCCTTTGGCAACGGAACCCTAAAAACCGGCCAAGTGCGAGTTGGGCTCGCCCATCAAGGGTTCCGTAGCAGCAAGTAACATACTATAAAAGTTCTCTTAGTTCGTTGTTACAAAAAAACTACTTACTAGACCTCGTTTAAACCAATTTTCGGTAGAAGTTTACATGGTTAATGTACATCATATTTTTTTTTGTTTTATCATTCTCTTATTGAGCTGAGTGAGACGAAGTCGAGCGAAAGCTCCTCATACCAGACTTCAGGATTTTCTTTGTCGCAGGTCTCCTCCTAAACTACTAATCCAATCAGAACCAAATTTGGCATGATTAAAGAGGTCAATCAGAGGAAGGTTTATGGATATATATTTTGAAAAAATTAATGCTACCATAGAGGAATGACAATCGTTAAAAAAAATCCAGATGGAATTACATAATAACCGCTCGAGACACTGTGACCAAGCTTTACACGCTCAGAAAGCATGTCCACAGTTGTGACTTTCAAAAAGAATTTTCAAAATCGGACTTGCCACGGAGGAATGATCACTGTTCAAAATTTTGAAAATCTGATTCCGCAATAGCGGTCAAATCTATTGGACAAGAATCACGAAGGAAGTGGAAGTGTCTCTTGCCCAAACTATTCAGTTTAGAAAAAAATGATATCAGAAACCTCAATATGGGTGGTATGTTATCGGTGAAAAATAAATTTTGAGTTTCAGTTCTAGGGTGGGGCTTAAAGGTCCGCGGGTAAAAAGGTCCACAT
Source organism: Cybosia mesomella (assembly GCA_946251805.1). Classification (NCBI taxonomy): domain Eukaryota; kingdom Metazoa; phylum Arthropoda; class Insecta; order Lepidoptera; family Erebidae; genus Cybosia; species Cybosia mesomella. The sequence continues at coordinate 11,910,758 of OX276417.1, read as the reverse complement.
GTCCTATCTCAGAAATAATAAATGCGCGAGCGAAACAAATGACAGGCGTATGAAGGGTGTCCGGGAGGGATACCCACGCGGCCCCGCGCAGTGAGCTTGCGAGCGCCGACGAGAGTGTACGCGGTACCGGTGCAAAAAAATCACGTAAGTAAATTTTTTCACGTCACTTATTTTTAGTCTTGTGCTTATAACATTACAGAACTGAACTTTTATTAAAGGTGCAGTTTAACGCATATAGTTGAACGTAAAGCCATTATATATTGAATTGTCTGTGTATATTTTTCTCTATAACCTCAAACTTCAATCAACATACAGTTGGGGTACTAAGGTCCACCCTGGACCTTTAAGCTCCACGGTGGACCTCTTAACGTTATGGTATTATTTTCAGAATGCGAAATTACAAGAGAACCACCGATAAAGGTAAAAAGTCCGTCCAGATCATGCAACGTGCGGCAGAGCTAGTCACAAGCGAAAATAAATCCATACGTCAAGTTTGTCGTGACTACGAAATTAGTAAAACTTCTTTAATAAGATTTATTGCACGCCTAAAAGAAAATCCAGAATCACCACGATTTGGTTACGGGACTCCCCGACTAGTATTTAACGCTGAACAGGAATCTTCTCTCAGTGAGTATCTGCTTACACTTGCTCAAATCTTTCATGGTTTAGGACCCAAAGATGTTCGTCGCTTCGCATATGAATGTGCCACGAAATATAAACTTCAGATGCCAAATACATGGCATGCAAATAAAATGGCTGGAAAAGATTGGTTACAAGGTTTCTTGTCAAGAAACGCACAGGTTAGCACAGGTCATGGATCGTCACAGATTTAGAGGGTCTCAAATATGGAATGCCGATGAAACAGGCGTATCAACTGTCTCCAACCCCTCCAAAATTATAGCGGCTAAAGGGAAACGCAACGTTGGATCAGTCATATCCGCTGAAAGAGGAACCAACGTTACATTACTGGTTGCCGTTTCAGCAACTGGTGGTTCCGTGCCACCATTGTTTGTGTTTCCCAGGAAGAAATATCAGGATCATTTTGTGCGAGATGGGCCTGCAGAATGCGTAGGTGCAGGAAATGCAAGCGGCTGGATGACTGATGTGGAGTTCTTGCAATTTATGAAACATTTCATTAGCTATGTAAAATCAACTAAAGATTCTCCTGTATTGCTCCTGGTAGATAATCACTGTTCTCACCTCTCCTTGCCTGTATTGGATCTAGCCAAAGATAATGGAGTAGTGATGCTTTCGTATCCACCCCACTGTTCGCACAAGCTGCAGCCCTTAGATGTGTCAGTATTCGGTCCACTTAAAAAGTATTTGTCATCAGCACAAGATGCATGGATGCGTAATAATGCCGGGAAAACCATGACAATATATGACCTCCCAGGAATAGTTCGAACTGCATTACCACTGGCGCCAACTCCAAACAATATTTCAAATGGGTTTCAAAAAACGGGCGCGTATCCATTCAATCGAGACGTTTTTAATGAATCGGACTTCGCTCCAAGCTATGTGACGGATCGACCAAACCCTAATAATCAACAGGCACCAAATTCTACGTCTACTGAGCCGTATACAAATTCTGAGTTACCCGCAGCTATTGAAACTTATCGACCTATTTCATCCACATCACCAAGTTTGTTAATACCTAGCGACCCAGCAGCAGCTGATTTATCTACCGCTTCGCTCTTATTGTCACCAAGTGATCCATTGCTGTCTGCTAGCACTATTGGTATGATAGAGCCAGAGCCATCAACTTCCCACCCTGTTCTATCCTTTTTCAATGAGCCTCAGCCATCAACATCTACGACTAACGTGTTTTCTCCCGAAGCTATTAGACCTTACCCTAAGGCTGGAGCTCGTAAGGGAACAGGGGGAAGAAAGCGACGCAAGACAGCTATTTTAACAGACACACCGGAAAAGGAAGCGCTGCCTTTAGAACAACAAAAAAGTTCAGAAAAAGAAGCAAGTGAAGAAAAGAATTTTAACTGATGAAAAGGAGGACAGTTCTAGTTCGGAAGAGGAATGTTTTTGCTTGGTGTGCTGTGAATCTTACCTGGAGAGCATTCCTGGGGAAGGCTGGATGCAATGTTCTAATTGCAAAGGTTGGTCCCACGAGAAGTGTGTTAATCCTTCACTGTCATCTTTGACCTATATATTGTTACAACGATCGTCGATATCTCGGAAACTACTGATCGAATCTTCTAGAAATTAAAACGCATTGTTAATGTCGATGTACTCTATCGATCCGTTTAGAAAAATCCAGAAAAGTCAATAAGAAATCACAAGCCCTTTTGTCTACCTATACCTACTTTACCTACAAATCGCGATAACAAGGGCATTCACCACTATCGTCGGCACGACTGTGTAGGTACTTGTTTTCTCGAACGCCCCAGTAAATACCTACTATTCTCGAACGCTCTAGTGCCTTATCTCTAGATAATTCCGGAACATTCTACCCTCTTTATTAAGAGCTATAAAAGGGCGCCCGGCGATCGACACGAGGCAGTTAATTTTCGAAAGCGAAAGTGAACACATCTTACCGAAGTGAACCAAGAGAGTTATACCTGCGACTTACGCAACGATTGTGGACTACTGTGAACTGCTGAGCGACTTGAACTGTTGAAGAGTACTGTGTGTGCTAGTTATTTAGTTATCTAGTTTGTGGTGAGCGAATAAACCTCTTTGTTGTGTAAACGGCATTTAATTTGTACCCCGCGCACGTAACAATATGTATTAATTGCGATTCAGATGACGAGTAATTGTAAAAAAGTTCTGTTGTTTTAATGTTACATAATAGGTTTCGGACCAAAAAGCTGTACTAATTAAGACTGAAATGCTGTGCCATAAGTTAAAATAAGTAAAGTTGTTTATTTTATTTTAATTAAAATAATGACTGGTTGATTTAAAATAGTTTTCAATTATTTACTTGCTTTAACTAACCTAAAAAAAGCTATTTCATTATACTGGTCCTCTTTACCCCAGCCCCGGTCCTTTTTACCCACGTTTGGGGCAAAAGGGACCATTCGACTCAACTTTAAAAAATGCAAGTATCTGGGTTATAGATAGACATTACTTATCTCCACTTGTTCTTTCTTGTAAATGAAGGATAACAGTATCCATTGCTAATAAGGATATTTTTCTGAACCTTATACATAAATAGTTACAAGGCAATTTACGTAAAATGGACCTTTTAGCCCCACCCCAAAATTATTGTTTTTTTTACAATTTTTGTTAGAAAATCTTAATGCGGTTCACAGAATACATCTACTTACCAAGTTTCAACAGCATAGTTTACAACAGTATGGTTTCGGAAAAAAGTGGCTGTGACATACGGACGGACGGACAGACAGACAGATATGACGAATCCTTAAGGATTCCGTTTTTTGCCATTTGGCAACATAACTCTTAAAATCTCCACTCCGCTGCAGTAGACGGCCAGCCTAACCATATACCTCACAGCCAGATCCGGCAGCCAGCAGTGACGTAGTTGCTATATTCGGAGTAACAGCTATGAGGTAAATGCACCTCTCGACTCAATGGGTTCATGTTTGCGTAAATCAATCGACATATTTATGGGTTTTAATACTGCTGCGCGTGCGCTGCTCGTATGAGAATCTTGTGTAAATGCCGACAAACATCTTTAACAAAAGTCGAAAAGTTCATGTGCACTATAAGGACCAACCAAAGAACAAAAAAAAAGCGGCCAAGTGCGAGTCGGACTCGCCCATTAAGGGTTCCGTAGCAGCAAGTAACATAATATATATTTTTTTAATTTTTATATTTGAGTTGATTGAATGAAAGGTAAATTGCAGTTTACGATTTAAGCCGTTTTAAAAAAAAACTACAAACTAGATCTCGTTCAAACCATTTTTCAGTGGAAGTTTACATGGTAATGTACATCATATATTTTTGTTAGTTTTATCAATCTCTTATTTTAGAAGTTACAGGGGGGGGGGGGGAGGAGACTCATTTTACCAACTTGGAAGTATCTCTCGCGCAAACTATTCAGTTTAGAATAAAATTATATTAGAAACCTCAGTATCATTTTTAAAGACCTATCCATAAATACCCCACACGTATTTGACGAAACGGGTGTGGTGAAAAAATTTTTTTTGAGTTTCTGTTCTAAGTATAGGGAGCCCCCAAAATTTATTGTTTTTTTTTTCTGTTTGTGTGAAAATCTTAATGCGGTTCACAGAATACATCTATTTACCAATTTACAACAGCATAGTTCTTATAGTTTCGGAAAAAAAAATGGCTGTGACATACAGACGGACAGACAGACAGACATGACGAATCTTCCATTTTTTGGGTTTTTTGTTTTTTTGGGTTCCGTTTTTTGCCATTTGGCAAAGGAACCCTAAAAATGCTCTCTGCGCAGCGAGAGTACATTGTCAAGATGTTTGCCAGCTATTATACCCAGATTAGGTTATAAGTAGTTAATTTACGAAGGGCAGAGCATTCAACTGCTACGTTAGCTGTCGCGGGTTCGATTACCGCTCAGTTTAAATATTTGGCATCATCTTCATCCAAGCGCCAATTCTGGTTGCATCAAAAGCTGGCTCTTTGGAGACAGTTCGCTTTTACTACTCCTTTTGGATATTGATTGGGTTATCTTGGCTTTTACGGTAGCGACTGCCGTTTTACCTGTCATCATTATCATCACAGCTTCAATCCCGGTTTCATCCAAGACTCTCACTTCTGAGCCCGGCAACCGTTCACCCCTCCTGGTTTGGCTTAACCTTTACGGGAGCGACTGCCGTCTGACATCCCTACCCCGAAAGAAAATCCTGCGCCTGAGTCCCTTTCGTCCATCAGCAGGTGTTGGGCCTTAAAGGTACTTACTACACAGGGGTGCTTGGTTGGAGACCTCCACGCGGTGCACCCTGGGCAACGGAGACAGCAGCGCCCCGCTCCTAGGGCGGGAGAGACGCTGCCGCCTACGGCCAACTCCGACCGAGGCGAGGAAGGCCTTGTTGAGGACTGTTCGGAAGTTTTCCACGTGTCCCTCTGATTAGCAGATGGCACAGTGGAGATCAAGTAAGGGGGCCATCTCAAAACCGGAGATGGCCCGGGGTCACTCGGGGTGCGAGGGATATGCTCTATGAGTAACCTTACACCCCGGCGTCTTAAGACCCGAGACGGCGTGCGGTTTTAATCGGTTCAAACCCAACATAACCGCCCCCGCTGGCCGGCGGGGGTGTATCAGAAGGGATTTCCGCACGAAAAAAAAAAAAACGTACTACACACCTGCACACCCCCAAAACTACTGTGATCGTGTTTAAACCCCGTAAGGTACCGTATTTCATGAAACGTGAAATGTCATAGGTTTCATAACTTGGTCGCATTTTTTCTAGCTTTCTAAGGCACATAAACGGTCCTATTACATCAGTTTTTCAGGCTTAAGCAATATTACAACGCGTCTGATTTATTGTAGAACGCTTCATGGCATAATTTCACGCATGGTGTGTTGGAACCGCCTGCTTGACGGTGTAGTCAGTAAATATAAACATTAGCACACATGGTAGCATAAAGGTAGCATAATAATGTGACGAAAGGTTTACGGTCATGCTGCTTTTAGACGAAAAGTTTTTTTTTTTTTTTTTTATAAATGATATTAGTAACCGAAATTACTAATATTCCCCCAAACCCCTCCAGCTAACTGCTTGTGTTAGGAGTGGGTTCACCTCGGTAGTGTAATGGCCAGGATTTGAACTCGTGACCACTCGATCGTAGGGTCGACTCCTTAACCACTAAGCTACCGACGCTAATTAAAGAATCAAAAATCCGACTGCTTTAAAAAGACCGAAACAAGTTTGATAGCAGGCGGGACCCATTAATTTACTTTCGGTTTATGAGTTGCAAATTGGTCCCGCCTGCTATCAAACTTGTTTCGGTCTATTTAGGGCAGTAAATTTTTTGATTTTTTATTTAATAATTTTATGTATACTTTTGAGTTATAATATACATATTTTTTGAAAGTACCCTTTAAAGCTCTTCTTTTTGATAAGTTTCGAAATATTTTAAAAAATCCGCCATTTCTAACGTCACCTCTCAACCTAAAATCCATCTAGCCGTTCAGGCTGCAGATCATGCCAAACAATTATACATACAAACATGCTCTCGAAAAAATAACTCTCCCTTTAGCGCAGAAGGGTAAAAATATACATCTACGTTTAAGTTTATACATCAAGGTAATAATATACTACGTACACGAACCGACGGACTTGCATGAAAGATTTAATGACAATAGATGACGCTTGAAGTGAAGTGTGTAAGGACAGAAGCAGATAGCCTGATATCTGCTTTTCCTTAGAGGGAAAAAGGTGTCAATTTTAATAAAAGCCCATATACCGCAGATTCCGTACTAACACCGATATTATTCTAAATAAATAAATAATAATTAATAAATATTGTACGACAAAGTACACAACGCCATCTAGACCCAAACTTAGCAGAGCTTGTCATATGGGTTCTAGAATGCGGCTAAACATACTTAAATACTTTTTTTTGTAAATAAATACATGTTATACTTTTTTTTTTTTTTTTTTTCGTGCGGAAATCCCCTCGGATACCCCCCGCCGGCCAGCGGGGGCGGTTATGTCGGGCTTGAACCGACTAAAACCGCACGCCGTCTCGGGTCTGCAGACGCCGGGGTGTAAGGTTGCCCATAGAGCATATCCCTCGCTCCCCGACTGACCCTGGGCCATCTCCGGTTTCGAGATGGCCCCCTCGGGTTTGGGAACCACGGTGTCCCCGTCTTGCCCCGGTTTGGGGGAGGGGCGCTAGTCACCCCACCGTCCACATAGAAACATCCAGACCAATACAAATATACATATTTGCACTGAGCGGGAATCGAACCCGCGACCTTTGGCTTAGCAGTCGAATGCACTACCGCTACGCTACAGAGGTCGTCATTCTAACCCGGGAATAGAACACAGGACCTCACCATCTCATGCACGAAACTATGATACGGGAATATAGCGGCTGTCTAGCTGACCACTTTTGAGAGCACAGCGTAAATTTAGCTTAGTTTAAATTAAATGTGTATACGGCACCCTAGTCCATCTCACCTGCTGATTGACCAGTTCTGGCACAGGTTTTCTTCTCGAGGTTGAGCAGACAGTAGTTGGTCCCGTAAAATTTAATGGAACTAGCCTAGTGGTATGGGTAATGGACTGCTGAGACGAGGTCTCGGGTTCGATCCCAGGTTTTACCATGGCACACACCAATGACTTTTCGATGCTTTTCGAAGTTATGTGTGTGTTTATCGCAGGTTTATAAGTGCCCGGTTAATGGCAATAGGCTCGCCATCTATTACATTGGGACCTAAACATAAACTGGCGAAATGTGGGTGCTAGCACCTCGGCCTACCCCTTCGGGGATATAGGCGTGAGTTTATGTTATGTTTTGTTACTAGCGATTGCCCGCGGCTTCACTCGCGTGGAATTCTGATCCCGTTCCTGATACCCTATTCCACCACCACAACCTATACAAGATACACAATTCCACCATACAACATTTTGTTTTATCTCAAAGGATTTAAGCAGCGTTTTCGTTGAAAGCTCCCAGGCAGCTTTTTTTTTTCCGACACTTCCAACAAATATCATTGTATTTTAGCCAGTGTATACAAAAACTTGACAAATTATATACTAAAACCTTCTTTGAGAACCACTTTATCCATTGGTTAAAACAGCATAAAAATGGGTGCCGTAGTTTTTGAGTTTATCACGAAGAGACAGACAGAGGCGGCGGAGGACTTTGTTTTATAATATGTATAATTATATAATATAATATAATAATAAGGCACTTGGAACGAGAGAGTACTGAGCGAATGTCACACCAAGTATATAAGGCAGATGTAAGTGGGCAGGCAAGCCGGGGTCGACCTCGCAGGACATACACAGATCAAATTAATGAGATATTTAAAAAAGGGCAGGTCAAAAGCACCCGAAACCGGCGGTCTTGCATGAAAGGTTTAATGACAGTGAAGGAAGCTCGTGAAGTATGTAAGGACAGAAGCAGATGGCGGGCTGTTGTCTCTGCCTACCCCGGAGGGACAAAGGCGTGAGTATATGTATGTATGTATAATAATATGTAGTGATAGTGATAAGCCAAATCAAGAGAAAGAACAGGACAGCGGACCCTTTTTTTTTAAATTCGAGCGGAAATCCCCCCGGATACCCCCCGTCGACCAGTGGAGCGGAACCAACTAAAACCGCACGCCGTCTCGGGTCTTCAGTCGTCAGGGTGTAATATGGCCCGGCCCATAAGGCATTTCCCTCTTAAGCTGGCTGGCCAAGGGCCATCTTAGGAGGGCGAACCCGGGGCTCCAGAGTGCTAGTATGTATGCAACTGGAAATGTCACTCGGATTATAATGATGATGGCCCGTTCAGTTAACAGCGTAAATCTATCACAATTGAAAATAAACTCTAACATAGGACAACTACAATGCACAATGCTTTACCAGCAGCTTTGGGGCGAAGCTCACCTTTTAGTCGAGTGCACCGGACGCACACAACAAAGGACGAGGCTCTCGCGAAGTCTTAGGGTTTGATAAGTCAGCTCACCGAAAAGTCTACATACGTAAATACAAACTTTGGACGCTACCGAAAAATCGCTACGAATGATAGGACAAGTACTTTTTTTGTTTTTTTTTTTCGTGCCGAAATCCCTTCGGATACCCCCCCGCCGGACAGCGGGGGCGATTATGTCGAGCTTGAACCAACTAAAACCGCACGCCGTCTCGGGTCTACAGACGCCGGGGTGTAAGGTTGCCCATAGAGCATATCCCTCGCACCCCGACTGACCCTGGGCCATCTCCGGTTTCGAGATGGCCCCCTCGGGTTTGGGAACCACGGTGTCCCCGTCTTGCCCCGGTTTGGGGGAGGGGCGCTAGTCGCCCCACCGTCCCGGCCTGCTTCTGCTGGGGTGACAGGCGGCCTCACCTGCCACCCCCCCCCCCAATACAAACTGATTCCCAAAAGCTTAAATAAACCAAAATGAGTCATAACCACCTACAAGACTATTAATCATGATACCGATCTCCAATTCGCTGTTAAACTGAACCGGTAACCCACTAATGTCAAGGTCACGTGACTCACTGCGACCTTCCAACACAAAAGCTATGGAGATGGGAGACACACCCATCCATAAAACCAGTAATTCCGTATCGGTATACAGGGTGAGTAGACAGCCCATACTGTATTAGCTTTTGTTTAATCGATATTAAAAAGGTATACTTTATGGACATTCTTTCAAACTAGGAATTCAGTGCAGGGTGCGACTGAAATAAATTGAGCTGAGCGAGCAGGACTCTTACTTGAAAATAAGACATCTTACTACGGTCGCGCGCTTAGCTAAGGCCGCGCGCTCTTGAAACTGTTTTACGGTATTATTCCTCAATGGTACATCGGCCATGAACCATCTCGCTTCAAAACACTCCTCAGTGTCCACACTATCACCGTAGGAAATTTGGTCAAGATCGCACGAGTGGTTATGGAGGAGTTCAGCCACCAACGAACGGCTATGCCGGGTATTTTATACGGCTATGACTTTCTTCAATCGCCATTTGTATAGTGTAACGCACCAGTCACCAATCAACAATATCTTACTACGATATTGAAATAATTGTCTTATTGTTGAATAAGACGAATACTAATAAGATATGATAGTTTAGGCGGATGGATGTATCTTTGTTATTCAATCCAGATTCGAATCTGGATGAAATTTAGCACAGAGATAGGTCTGGGGGCACGGCATTGCCCAGCCAAGCCGAGCAAAAAAGCGGCACGGCCTCTCCAATATAATATGTATTACTTGTAATATTGTGTTTTCATGCGATGGCCAAGTGAATCTATTTGATTTAAAATTTATTTTTAAATTTAATATTGATATGGTCACTAGGTTAGCTAATTACGCAGGCGACTCAGACCGGAGATCGCTTAACGACCTCCGTCCTTCATGAGCGCAAGCCTGGGGATGACAGGTGAGGCAGCTTGTCTCCCCAGCAGAAGCAGGCCGTGACGGCGTTTTCGACTAGCACTCCTCCCCCCCCAAACCGGGGCAAGACGAGGACGCCGTGGTTTCCGAACCCGAGGGGGCCATCTCCCGAGATGGCCCAGGGTCAGTCGGGGTGCGAGGGATATGCTTTATGGGCAACCTTACATCCCGGCGTCTGAGACCCGAGACGGCGTGCGGTGTTAGTCGGTTCAAGCCCGACACACATTTTACCACTTTGGACGTGTCTTTCGCACAAACTATTCAGTTTAGTGAAAAATGATATTAGAAACCTCAACATCATTTTTGAAGACCTATGCATAGATACCCTACACGTATGGGTTTGATGAAAAAATTTTTTTTTAAGTTTCAGTTCTATGTATGGGGAGCCCTAAAAAGGGCAAAGAGAATACTAGTAATTTCGGTTACAAAAATAGGGAGTTCACCGTTAGTTAAGTGTATGGGGTATACCCGCCGTGGGCTGTTCGCCAATAGACGAAGCCCTGTAGCTGGCCTTCCTCTGGGGGCTGGTAGTTCAGACGACAGTCGCTTCCGTAAGACCAAAAATAAGATAGAAAACGCAGCTGAAAGCCTCGGTTGCAAAGGACCATCGCGGAGTTTTGGCGCCAACGCGGGAAAAGACACATCAAGGCAGCGTTTCATTTTCTAAGATTTGTGTAATTACGAGTACTTATGTGTAAAAACCGGCCAAGTGCGAGTCGGACTCGCCCATGAAGGGTTCCGTAGCCGCAAGTAAGATTTTTATATTTGGGTTGTTTAAATGAAAGGTAAATTGCAGTTAACGATTTTTATATGGATTGAAGAAATCTGAAATAAAAATAATTCTATTCTATTATAAAAAAAACTACTCACTAGATCTGGTTCAAACCAATTATTGGAAGTTGACATGGTAATGTACATCATATATTTTTTTTTAGTTTTATCACTCTCTTATTTTAGAAGTTACAGGGGGGGGGGACACATTTTACCATTTTGGAAGTGTCTCTCTTCCAAACTATTCAGTTTAGAAAAAAATTATATTAGAAACCTCAATATCATTTTTGAAGACTTTTTTTTTTTCTATTTAGGACACGTCAATTTGACTTCACTTCGCCTGATGGTAAGTGTAACAATGCACATTGTACTTTTAAGGATATTAGTGGAATATGTAGTCGATTCCTTAGTTGATATCGATTCATAGTCTACTAATATTATCTGTATTCTTTCATCGACTCTGTCAATGGTTAGCTGTGGTCAACCCTATCGGCTGTGGCACATTATCTATGAACTCCCACCAAGTCGCTTCTTTCAGCCGACGTTATAAATTACAGTGCAGCGGTTTTGCGAGCCCCTAATTTTCTGCATCGCTTCCACAAGTGCATAGCTCTGGTACTGAGCCGTTGGTCCGCCGAGCGAGTCACGCAGCGGTAGGTGCCAGCGCGACACGCCGGGCAGGGGACCTGAGCTAAGTGCAGACTCCTGGCTGCTGCGGGCCGTCTTTCACGTTTTCACGTCTTCACGTCTTTCACGTTTTCACGTCTTCACATCTCTTCTTTTAATCCTTAACTTCAATCTTAATTGAACTATGTGTACTCACCCCTGAGATCACTTACTATTGATAATATTTAATATATGAAAGGTAAAACTAGTCTCATGTTTAATTTGCTATAACCTTATAAACCAACAATTAACTTCTAATAACTTGTAACTTATAAACCTTAAATTGAACTAACCTTGTTACATAAGCTAAAGGTAAAGTCTCAGGAAAGAAGGTAGGATTGACGAAAAAAATTTTTTCAGTTTCAGTTCTAAGTATTGGGAACCCCCAAAATTTATTGTTTTTGTTCTATATTTGTGAAAATCTTATTGCAGTTCACAGCATACATCTACTTACGAAGTTTCAACAGCATAGTTCTAATAATTTCGGAGAAAAGTGGCTGTGACATACGGACGGACAGACAGACAGACATGACGAATCCTTAAGGGTTCCGTTTTTTGCAATTTGGCAACGGAACCCTAAAAATGGTGGAACTGTAGGAAAGTAACATATACCGTGAATTATGTTTTACCGGGTTGTTTTTTTATTTATTTCTTTATATTTAGCCCGTCAAATTGACTGCACCCCGCCTGATGGTAAGTTGAGGTGAAGTCCAAAAAGTAGTGGCCACCATTTCCAGAGATTGTCCCTAGAATGGTGGTCCCTACCTAGACGGCCTCAACAGATGTTTCTTCACGCCCCGCTTAAAGAGCCCAGGATTGTAGGTAGAAGGGAACACGTGTTTGGGTAAAGCGTTCCAGTGCTTAATGGTCCGACAAAAAATGGAGTCACCAAATTTTGTTTGTTTATTTCCAAAACTCTACAGTAACCTCTAATAAAGTCCCCACTACTTTACTAGGGCAGGACTTTGACATGACTTATGACAATGAAGGACTTTACTTGACTTGATTGCGATTAAATGACGAAAACGATGCATAATATTGAATACATATGCAAATTACTTGTTTGTGGCCAAATGCGATGAATAGAAACAAAAAAAAAACATGTTCTAGTGAGTTGGTGAGTCAGTCTTCTTGTTTCTGATAGCTCAGTTCTTGAAAAAGGTAAATATAGGCTATTTAACATTTTCCTTTAAATTAAAAGGTGGGTGAAACCGCTTGATACAATTAGTAACATAATAATGTCCACAATTCCTAAAAATACTGAACGATAAAATCCACTAACCTATATTACGTTCCGCGAACTCCTAAACCTAGCTCAATACGAAAACTATACATTTCAATGATTAGGCCTAACAAAATAGGCCGTATCGTGTTGATCTTTGTTTAATACCTATTTCTACGAAATAGGGGGAAGCTCCACCCACCCTCTGAATCAGCTGCTATGACTCAAATCACCTTGACATTACCTAGGTCATAAGGGCTATCGATCGGAAAAGTTAAGCAATATCGGCGCGGTTCAATAATGGGGTGTACGGTACCAAGAGCGTTGGCGCCCCAGCCAACTTCACCTGCAAAACGGTACACACCTGCTGATTGACGAACGAGGCTCTGGCACAGGCTTCCCTATTGAGGTTCGAGGGTCGGACGGTAGTTGCGCCCGTAATCTTTCATCGACATCTCTATGCTGCGACAGCTTGTTAATGACAGTGATGCCACTTAGACGTTGGTTCCTTCATGATACGACAGGTGGTCCCCGAAGCACCCCTTCCCAGAGGTCACCTACGTCAGCCGGTAGGAGGCTCTCATGTCGCCTCTCTAGCCAGTCCTCCATGGTGGGTCTTACCGCCGCTACTACATAATAATAATAATTTAAATTTTTTGAAATAGCCCAGTGGCGTACGTAACGGACTGATGAGACGAAGTCTCGAGTTCGATGCCCAGTCGCCCCGGGCACACACCTCTGACTTTTCGTAGTTATGTGTGCATTAATAAATGTTAATTATCGCTCGCTTAATAATGTGCCCGGTAGATGGCAATAGGCTCGCCCCCTATTACATTGGGACCTTAACATAATTGGCGAATCGTGGGTGTGTAATATAGCTCTGCCTACCGCTTCGGGGATACGGGCGTGAAGTTATGTTATTTATCTACACCCATGCTATAAATCCTCTATAAAAGATTCTGAAACAGTTAGCTTATTGCCAACATTAATACATCCAATGTCATAATAACCATAATATCATCCGAACGGGTGTTATAATGTTGTATGAAATTTCATAATAACACTCCTTTCGCTTTTAATCTCTTCCGCGCAAAGGGTTACTCATCAGACAGCCAAATTCTTACCGCCCGATGCGTGGAATCTGTATGAGTTTCAAAAAAAGAACTGTCATTCACGCGCGTTGCATTGCACCACCACAGCGGCGGCGGCGCGCCGTAAAAAAAAATTAAAGCTTATTCGTTCGAATTCGAATTCCCGCTATTTTTCTTCCCTATTATTTTTGCAAATTGTTTTGTTTACTTACTATTTTATAGAGGACACATCATGGGTGTAGATAAAGTCTTGTATGCAACTGTATAATTAGGTATTAAAACACTCATGTGATACTATTATCACACTCAGCTTCGCTTCGTGTGATAAACCCACATTCATGTTTTAATACCCCTCATTATACCACAGTTGCATAAATAACTATTAAAAGCAAAGAAAGCCTTTTGTTATGAATATCAGTGTTTAAGAAAAGTTTGTAGATAAACAAGCTTCGTTTGAATTTATTCCTAGCTGTAAATGATTAAACTTTAGAGACTTAGAACTCTCCCGGTCCGCCGAGCCCGCAACTTGCTCGCCGCGCGTCGCAGGCAACTCAGCCGTCGGAGGTCACTTAACGACCTCCGTCCTCCATGAGCGCAGGCCTGGGGGTGGCGGGTGAGGCCACCTGTCACCCCAGCAGAAGCAGGCCGGGACGGTGGGGCGACTAGCGCCCGTCCCCCAAACCGGGGCAAGACGGGGACACCGTGGTTCCCAAACCCGAGGGGGCCATCTCGAAACCGGAGATGGCCCAGGGTCAGTCGGGGTGCGAGGGATATGCTCTATGGGCAACCTTACACCCCGGCGTCTGTAGACCCGAGACGGCGTGCGGTTTTAGTCGGTTCAAGCCCGACATAACCGCCCCCGCTGGCACGCGGGGGGGTATCCGAAGGGATTTCCGCACGATAAAAAAAAAAAAAAAAAAGGTAGATATGCTACGAGATACCAGGATAAATCATTTTTGACTCTGAAATAATAATAACAGAAAAGCATTCCTCTCCTTTTTAGTCAACTAAGCTTTTAAAAATTCAGTACAGCGAGCTATGGAACGTGCTATGCTTGCTTATTTCTCTACGAGATCGAATCAGAAATGAGGAGATTCGTAGACGAACTAGAGTTACCAACATAGCAGAGCGAGTCAACAAGCTGAACTGGCAGTGGCAGAGCACATAGCTCGGAGTACCAATGGCCGATGGGGCAGAAAGGTTCTTAAGTGGAGACCACGTGACGGCAAGCGCAGCGTAGGGGGGCCTCCCGCAAGGTGGACAGACGACCTAGTAAAGAGCGCAGGGACTCGGTGTATGCAGGCCGCTACAGACCGGTCGAAATGAAAGTCAATGGGGGAGGCCTATGTTCAGCAGTGGACTACCTACGGCTGATATGATGATGATAATGAAGGTCTTACAAGGTGAGTAGGTCACCGGAGGAGTGTACCAATACCAAATTTCCATTCCAAATACCAATATTTAAAAAATGCCAATAATTTTGCAATTAGCAGTCCCGAGTAACTGAGTTATTTTAATGATATGCTAATTAATATATGTAGCTAATTTATCAAACTATTTTATAGAACTATAAAATTAATAAAATACTGTTTAATTATTTTAGCGCGGTAGCCAAGTGGTATGGGTAAAGGACTGCAGAGACGAGGTCTCGGGTTCGATCCCAGGTATTACCATGGCACACACCAATGACTTTTCGATGCTTTTCGAAGTTATGTGTGTATTTATCGCAGGTTTATAAGTGCCAGGTTAATGGCAATAGGCTCGCCACCTATTACATTGGGACCTAAAACATAAACTGGCGAAACGTGGGTGCTAGCACCTCTGCCTACCCCTTCGGGGATATAGGCGTGAGTTTATGTTATGTTATGTTATTATTTTAGCATTAGGTAAAGAATAGGTGTGTGTTGGGTAACCTCCTCGAGTGTCGCTCCGATTCCGATCCCGCTGCAGTCCGGGGGGAACGGAATCGGAATGGGCGGCGGTCAATGGCTTCCCCTTCACCCCTTCATAGGGTTGGCATTGATCGTCGGCCAATACCCAACGTGGCGGGAACACATCGCTCTCCGTACTCCTCTGCTTCCAGAGGAGACAGGATGAGCGATGCTGTTAGTGGTGAGATGGCCCAGGGTCAGCCAGGGTGCGAGGGATATGCTCTATGGGTAACCTTACACCCCGGCGTCTGAAGACCCGAGACGGCGTGCGGTTTTAGTCGGTGCAAGCCCGACATAACCGCCCCCGCTGGCCGGCGGGGGGGTATCCGAAGGGATTTCCGCACGACAAAAAAAAAAAAAAAAGGTAAAGAATAATTTGGTTCTTCTGGTATTGGGTATTGGTAAGGTATTGTCAGTATAACTGCATTAATCTGGAAATGTGGTTGATACACATTACCTCAGCTCACTATTCTGGGAACTAAAAATTTTCAGTTCCATCTCCAACTACCATAAAAAAAGAAGGAACTGCAGGTTCAGCAGGAATTTCCTTTGACGGACGCTCAATTGTGGAATGACTGCTCCGGTTTTCGAAATGGTGATTGAAAAGTTGTTCATGATGGGCAAGATACAAGTTCAACTGATGTAAGTTGCTACTGCTGTTGCAGGTGTCCATAGGCTTCGATGACCACTTACCATCAGATGGGATGAATGACTGGTTGCCACCTTAGTGGTATATATTAATGTTTTTCAAAATGTATTCAATTGTAATTTAATTATTTTATTAAATTGTGAATTAAGAGAGGTAGGACATGACGGTATTCCCGTCCAACTGAGCAGTCCGACTGGGGAAGTACCTCCGCCCTGTAGGGCGGAGGTACTTCCCCATTGTAGAATACCGCGACCACAATAACCTCGTGTTGTGTTCCCGGCGGTGAGTAGGGTAGCCAGAGCTCACTGAGAGTTTTTGTGCTGTCAGAGGGAAGAGTCTTCCTTCTGACAGCACAAAAACTAAAAAAGAAGGGAGAGGCGGGAGTAGCCTTTGGTCTTCCCGGAAGACTAAAGTCTATTACTGCTATGCAATTTCTTTTTTTTAGGGTCGGCAGCGCGAGTGTGACGCCCCTGGTGTTGCACACGTCCATAGGCCACGGTGACCGCTTCCCATCAGGTGGCCCGTGAGCTTGTCTGCCACCTGAGTGGTATAAAAAAAAAAAAAAACAAAATATTTTTGTTCACTGAATGCTTTGTCTGAAGGACATTGTTGAGTAAAAACATGGCCCATTTTTACTTGACAATGTCAAATTTTAGATGGTTTTACCACAAAGGCAACTAATGCCTGTCT
The DNA here is from genome assembly GCA_946251805.1 of Cybosia mesomella. Lineage (NCBI taxonomy): Eukaryota > Metazoa > Arthropoda > Insecta > Lepidoptera > Erebidae > Cybosia > Cybosia mesomella. The sequence continues at coordinate 11,893,726 of OX276417.1, read as the reverse complement.
CATTGTAAGTAGATTATGCACATATAATAGGTATAGATTTAGCAGCTGGCTCAAGCAATGGACTCTCAAGATTATCAGTATTTGTGTTGCAAAAAAAATAAGCTGTTTTGCATATTCTTATTAACCCAATACTCCATGGGGTCCCCTTATTATAAATAAATAAATAGTCTACGACATTCTACACAGCGCTTTCTAGACCCAAAGTAAGCATAGTTTAACTAGCTTGTGTTATGGGTTCCAGAAAGTGGTTATACATACTTATATACATTTTTTTGTAAATACATACATAGTATACATAGAAACAATGCATACAAATATTTGCACTGCATGGGAATCAAACCCCCTGCTGTAGCAGTCGAATGCACTACGGTTACGCCACAGAGGCCGTATAAATATATTTATACAGACAGATAAAGATTTCCAAGGAGGTTAACACATTGCAAAGTTAAGCAATCCTAGCCAGGTCAGTCTTAAGATGGGTGACCATTCTGAGCATATTGCAACCCCTCTGTGCCTCGGAGAGCACATTAGGCCCCGGTCCCGGTTGCTATGCTAATATCTATGGCAGTAGTCATGTTTATTTAAAGCCTTAAAAGTCGCCCTAAAGGTTGCATCATAGTTAAGACTTAAAAGCAGACCCCAATTGAGTAGGAAAAAGGTTTGGAGGATGAGATAAAGATTGGCAGGAATGCTTGTGATAAATCATGTCGTTGAACTGATATGGTTGAATGTTTTTTAGCTGTGCAAAAGTTTCTTCTATAATTGTAGAATAAAAAGATTTTCTTTCATTCTTTCACAAGCTGCGGTCCCTGATTTTATATCTGTGGTTCAATAGCTCCATATAAAATATTCATACAATGCATGGCCGACTGGATATCTTTGAATGAATGGAGTGATCACAGTATGAAAATATTCTTTTGTTCTGTCTACTTTATTATTCTAATATGCAATGAGGAAATTTTTACTTTGAATTATAGTTACTGGTAGGTGTATTATCAAGACATTTTATTGTGGCATTTTTTTTGTTGCTTCCAAAATACTGTTGCAATGATATTAAAAAAAAAAACATGCCACAGGTTAATTATTATATTTCTTTCTCTTGTAATAATTAAAATATGGATTTAATATCAGTTGCATATTTTTTAAGTATTCTTTGCAGGTAAACATGAAATTTTAATACCTGAGTAAATATTATTTCTGCTTCATTACATAGATAACTGGATAAATTAATAACTAAATACAGAATTATGGAAAATAAATCTAAAACTTACGCAATTTGCTGGTTTTCAGTTGTCGGTAATTCATGAAAACAGATTATCCCTCCGATAAATATAGATCAAAAATGTAGTCCAAAATAGACAATAATACATCCACGGTTCACTCGCGAGGAACACAATCACATCATGATCGGAATGATAGATAAAACGTAAGATTTCGTACAGTTGACGACAGATGGAAAATCAGAGGGAAACTGAGAAAATCCCAGGGATTGCATTTGAGTCTGTGACCACTTTATTTCACCACCGTTTTTTATTCTACTTATGCATTATTAAAATTATTTTTTAACACAATTGTCCGTATGTAGGCACTCATGCCCGGAGACGCAGCGTCCGTAAATTTCCACAAATTCTAACTCGTTATAACGATATCACATAATAAAATGAATTGTGAATGACATGAAATTTTGACATGCGCACTGAGCGCACTCCATTTATGTTTGACTAACGACATCTAGAAGTTTTTATGTACGAAGTTTTAGTTTCAGAGCTATCAAGTAAGCTGCTCAGTGCGGCTACTACTTACTAGATGGCAGATGAATAAACGCTAGTTTTGGATATCAATTTATGGGTAGCGTTACAACTAACTATATAATTTCGCTAAAAAAAGAAAAGCAGTTCAATATTCAACCACCACCACCGAATAGTCAAAATTATCAGTTACTGGGTATGTTGAACATATTGGAATAAAGTTATTTTAAACGGATTCTATCGTGATTTATTTAATGTTATTTTATTATTTACATTGAACGTATTTATGGCTTGATACAGTAGGATATTTTACAATTTAATGAAACAAGTTGAATAGGAAATATTAAAACATATATTCAATGAAATATTGTTTGATAATTTAAATCAATACATGTTTTTTATAGCCCATACAACTTGTTTAATTCTATATAATTGTTTTCCTCTGGACTGTTAAGTTGTGAAATAATAGATAGGATGGATGACGATGTACCTCCCCGCCGGGGAGGATACCTCCAGCGGGGGTGATTGTGTCGGACTCTAACCACATGCCGTCTCGGCTCTCTAATGGCCGGGTGTAAGATGGGCCCATAAGATATTTCTCTCGCACTCCGGTTGACCCTGGGCCATCTACATACCCAATGATTTAACAATTAAAACCCCCCGAAATAAATTTATTATTAGCCGAGAACCATCTCGATCATATAGGCTTTTGAACAAAAAAATCCGCATCTAAATCGGTTCAATCGTTCGGGAGCTACGACCCCACAGACAGACACACACACAGACACGTCAAACTTATAACACTCCGTCGTTTTGGCGTCTTTATAAGTTTAGTAATATACGGACTGTACAGAACAAAAGATTTGGTATCGAAATACCACTACTTCACCAGCAACAATGCGCGATTTTTTTTTTCTCTTATACCCGGCATAGCCGTTTGTTGGTGGTTGAACTCCTCCATAACCACTCGCGCTATCTTGATGATATCCAAATTTACCACGATGATAGTGTGGACACTGAGGAGTGTTTTGAAGCGAGGGTTCATGTCCGATGTACCATTGAGGAATAATCACCAAAAACCAGTTTAAGACCGTAGTAAGATGTCTTATTTTCAAGTAAGAGTCCTGTTCGCTCTGCTCAATTTATTTCACCCTGCACTGAATTCCTTGTTTAGAGCTGTCACACAGATTTAGCCTGTGGCGTAGCGGTAAAGCGTTTGACTGCTAAGTCAAAGTCCTGATCCCAGAACCACGCAATCTCTGACTTAGCAGTCAAACGCTCAGTGCAAATATTTGTATGCTAAAACATGAATATTTGCATTGGTCTGGGTCTATTTTATCTAAGTATATCCGCATTCTGGAACTCATAACCCAAGCTAGTTAAGCTATGCTAACTTTGGGTCAAGATAGCGCTGTGTAGAATGTCGTAGAATATTAATTTATTACATACAGTCGCGCCCCTTTGTCAATGGGGTAGGCTGGCAGGCACAGGCCACATGTTCCCACTTGCAACGATCCTAGCTGGCAACACCTTTCGCTTCGTCTACCGGTTGCGAGGACTCTTGACCGGGCCTTAACTGATTGGCATACGTACGCCTGGGTCGACCTTTACCGAGGTGCCCATACATCTTCTCCTCATAAATCTGGTTCGTCAATTATCTAGGTGTCCGAAACATCTAAGCATCCCTTTTTATATTTTGATCATCTTAACAAATGAGCCCGAACTATATAGGTTTCTCTTGATTATAAATTTAGATCGGCAAAAGAGAACATCTAGGACGGGAATTGAACCCGTGACCAGTCCCTTACAGGGGGAATGCTCTGACCAACTGAGCTACCTAGACACGTCACAGATATTCGAAATTCTCCGATATAATAGGTCTTTACCTATGAAATTGCCGAAATTTTCTTACAAATTCATGAGTTCGTTATTCCTGTAATTTAAAAGCTATTTCCATTATTTATATTTTGTTTGAAAGTTGATTTCAAGATTTTACAACTCTGTATTAAATTTTTATAGGTCGCTTAATAAATTAATTCGATCTTCAAAAACAGTACTTCCTAAATGCTATCCGTTTTGATGATAAATTTCGTAATTTGTTAGGTTAATGTTGTCTCATTCATACACTAAAAAAACACAAAATTTGGATTTGTCATTCCTAAAAAAAATGCAAAAATGTTAATACTGAAAATTGGGTTTCCTACAATTTCTTGAAGAAAAACGGCAATTTCATATTTAACGACCTAATATTATATAGGTACATACGTCTCAGGGCGACGCCACAGCCATCTACCGTAAGTCTTGCGAACTACAGAAACAATGAATGATGCTACAATCATTTTTTGATTACTCCGCAACATTAATTCAATGAATTTTTTCAAACAATTAGTATGCTTACTTTCCCTATAGATTTAGAGCAGACAAAGAGATATATTTACCTTGTTTAGTCTAGGAGTTGCTATGGCCACCTTCCTACACCATCATCAGACCCTGAATAACATGTAATACCAGAGAGTTTGTCACGACAATACGAATGAGCCTTTTTTTTTTATTTATTTTTTATTGTGCGGAAATCCCTTCGGATACCCCCCCGCCGATCAGCGGGGGCGGTTATGTCGGGCTTGAACCGACTAAAACCACACGCCGTCTCGGGTCTACAGACGCCGGGGTGTAAGGTTACCCATAGAGCATATCCCTCGCACTCCGACTGACCCTGGGCCATTCGCAGTGTCTCCTCTGATAACAGCAGAGGGGTACCTGGAGCGACCACCCCTCCCCGCAGGCCTTGCAGGCCCACCATGCCCCGATTCCCTCGTGCAATGGGGTCAGCTGGCCCTGAAAAGGGCCGGTTGGTCAGACTCTTGGCCGTTGACGTTGACGCCAGCTACTCCAGAGGAGCAATCAATGATGCGTCACCGCCCACGTTGCCCAGGGTGCACCAAACTTGGAGGTGATCCAACCAGTCGCACCCCAATACGAATGAGCCTAAACTCGATAGGTTTATCTTATTTAGTTTAGGAGTTGGACATAAGTACGTCTACACAGCTCAATACTATCTAGGGATATAATTAAAAAAATATCAATTCTAGAATTGTCACGTTTTACAATCTTTTTTAAAAATTTAAATTTGATACCAAAAATAAAAGTGTACCATCAACAATTTGGTACGGATTAAAAATATTTTTCTAGAATTCTTATTTGTTTTAATTACGTAAGTACATGTAAAATGTCACTAGACAGTGTAGATATGTGTAGGTCCACCCTTACCGGCTTGCCCATACACCTTCGCCACATAAATCTGTTTCGTAAATATTCTTTCGTCCATTATCTCTACGTGTCTGAACCATCAAGCGACGCTATCGACCTCGTCTCAGCAGTCCGTTACGTACGCCACTGGGCTATCCCAGTGGCGTACGTAACGGACTGCTGAGACGAGGTCTCGAGTTCGATCCCCAGTCGTCTGACTTTTCGTAGTTATGTGTTGTTGATGCTCAGGGGTCATCAATGAAACTTCCAGAACTGATTTTACACTTGTATTACTGGTTTTACATGAATTATAGGAAATTAGGTTGAGGAACAATGTTATCCGTAGTGCGTAAAAATTTGAAGTGAAAAAAGGTATGAAGGTGTGCAGAAATAATAGCGCCTATCCATCCGGATCGAGCACAGAAACGAGACGTTGCTCCCAAGTAAAGCGTAGGCGTTAACATCCTGGCCCCGTTGAAAAGCTTTGGTTTTCAACCCTCTAATTCTTCTGGAGTAGGCAGGGCTACCAGGCGTACCAATGGACGGCGCACACATCCTCTAGTTGTTTTAACATCAGCAACTCTGGGTATCTTGTCATCAGGACCGTAGAATAATCTGGTGATTCGGCCAAGTCTCCAGCAGAGTGGCGGAGTGTCGTCTTCTTGCAATAGGACCAAGTCTCCTACGTTGGGATTTGAGGAGTTGGTCTTCCACTTGCGGCGTTGCTGTAGCTCAGCAATATATTCTCGCTGCCAGCGTCTCCAAAAATGTTGATGCATTTGCTGCAGCCGAGCGTAGCGTTGTAGGTTGGTTGCGTTGCAGTCTTCCAGCGCAGGTGAAGGCAAAGCCGTGAGAGCACGACCAATGAGAAAGTTCCCGGGAGTTAGGCAAAGGAAATCGTCGGGAGATGTGGATAGGGGACATAACGGACGGCTGTTTAAAATCGCTTCTACCTGTGCGAAAAGAGTGGATAGCTCTTCGAACGTTAGGTGAGAATTACCCATAACGCGTTTAATATGAAATTTAGCAGATTTCACACCAGCCTCGAAGATTCCGCCAAAGTGAGGAGCGTAAGTGGGAGAAAATACAAATTTAATTCCGTCTTCACTTGCAAAATCAGACAAAGAATTAGCGTTAGTTTTGAGAAAACAATTAATTTCTTTCGCACTAGCTACAAAATTGCGTCCGTTGTCACAGAATACTTCCGTTGGCTTGCCACGTCGTGATACGAAACGACGGAACGTCATGATAAAAGCGTCCTTAGAAAGATCGCTAACGGCTTCGAGGTGTATGCATTTGTACCGTAAGCAAACGAAAAGGCATAGATAGCATTTAATTACATGAGCACCCCGTCCCTTTCTGTTCAAAATAAAAAATGGTCCGGCAAAGTCTAATCCAACGGTTTGAAATGGGAAGCTTGGCGTAACGCGTTGTGATGGCAAGTTGCCCATCATAGGCTTCATAGTTTTTCCTTGTAATCGTCTACATTTAAACCAATTATGAAACGTACGTCTTGCAAGATGTCTACCATTAATGGGCCACACAAATTCACGAATAGTAGCTAAAAGAAGTTGTGGCCCTGCATGAAGATTGCGTTTGTGTTCATCTTCAAACAACATTTTGGTTAAATGATGATTGGCATGCAAAAGCACGGGATGTTTCTTGTCAAAGCTGAAATCGGAGGCATCCAATCGACCACCAACTCGAATGATGTGGTCATCGCTATAAAATGGAGTCAATGATAAAATAGGAGATTTTAAACTTAAAGATTTTTTGTCAGCAAGTAAGTCATATTCAATTAAAAATGATTCTTGTTGCGATAGGCGACACAAATGAATGAATGCCTTATTCATTTCTTCGACCGACAAAGGACCAGTGAGTCGAGCCTTTGGATTTTTCAAGTTGTAAGTAAATCGCAACAGGTAAGCAACTATTCGTTTTAATTTGGACAAACTAGAGTATTTCTTAAAATCAATAATGGGTTCCTTTTGGGTTGACACATTAACTATAGTCGAGTTAATTTTAGTTTCTGGTAAATTTTTTAAATCAACATTTTTATTAAGAATAGGCCAAGTATTCTCGGGTTGAGATAAGAAATGGGGTCCTGACCACCACATCGATGTGGCACCTACTTGATCTGGACTTACTCCTCTAGATATAAGATCAGCAGGATTGGAGGCTGTTGGCACGTAGCGCCATGAAGCAGAATTTGTGAGCTCAGATATTTCAGATATCCTGTTTGAAACAAATGTCTTCAAATTCTGAAAGCTGCTGCGAAGCCAAGCTAAAACGATTGTGGAGTCACACCAATGAATTTCTGCTTGTAAATTGTATCTCAATGATTCCCTAGTAGCCTTGCATAGCTTGGCTGCCAATAGAGCTGCGCATAGCTCGAGGCGGGGTATCGTGGTTGTTTTGATAGGAGCTACCTTAGATTTAGAACAAAGTAGCCTTACAGATACATTACCGTAGGAATTTACAGAGCGCAAATAAATGCAGGCTCCATATGCATTTTGAGAGGCATCACTGAAAGAGTGAAGTTCTATGGATACAGGTGAATCGCATAGTACCCATCTGGGTATTTCAAGACTAAGAAGAGCCGGTATAGCTTTAGAGAAATGGTTCCATTCACGTTGAATATCACTGGGGATAGGATCGTCCCATGCTAGCTTGTGTAACCACAGCTGCTGCAACAGAATTTTGGCTTTGATTACACAGGGACTTAGTAATCCCAACGGGTCAAAAATTTTAAACAATGATGAGAGAATAAAGCGTTTTGTTAGGACATTGTTAGCAGATGGAGGCGGAATCTTAAATGGAAAATTCAATTGATCTGAAGCTGGATTCCAACCTATGCCTAACGTAGAAGCAGATTCACTGACTACCAGGGTATTGTCTGAGTTAGAAGAGGTCATGTCTAATATAGAAGGCAAATTAGTTTTAAATTTTCTAAGATTAAAACAGCCCTTTTGTAAAGCTTCAGATACAGCCTCACGAATGTGACGTAAAGCGTTTTCATCATTAGCACCTGAACTGAGATCGTCTACATAAAAATCGTGTTGTATTATTTCTTTGATAGTTGGGTCTGAGCATTCTTCGCCTAATTGCCAAAGGCATCGCGTACTTAAATAGCTAGAACTTGCCATTCCGTAAGTTATAGTATTTAACTTCAAGGTCTTGATAGGCATGGACTCGTCTTCTCTCCAAAGTATGAGTTGAAGGTTTCTGTCATTTTCATTTACGAGACATTGCCGGTACATCTTCTCAACGTCGCCGGTGAGAAGGTACTTGTGTTGCCGAGCTCTGATAAGGATAGAGAAAAGAGAGTCTTGCATATTTGGCCCTACCAAGAGGATATCGTTAATGGAATGCCCAGACGACGTTGGAGCTGCTGTCTTTGAAGACTGCATGATGACATAGAAAATACGAATTATTCGGTTTAGCTATAGGAGACTCAGAGAGATGACCAAGGTCGGAGTACTCGCGCAAAAATTCTACGTATTGCGATTTGACCTCGGGTTGGCGTTTGAAACGTCTTTCTAGATTAAGTAATCGCTTCTTGGCTAAATTGTACGATTCTCCTAGGCAGTCGGGTGAATCTTTGAGGGGTAGACCTACTGAGAATCTACCTGAATCTAGGCGGAAGGTGCTGGATAAAAAATGAGACTCGCATGCCTTCTCGCTTTCACTAAGTTGAGATCTTAGGGGAACTTCTTCCAGCTCCCAGAACTTAGTAAGTTCTTGGTGAATCTGAATATCGTCATCACTCAATTTGTTTGAGATTATGGAATGATTGCATTAGATAGTATTGTTGTATGTAGTACCTGTAGTCATAGGACCTGAAATAATCCAACCAAACTGGGAGCTTCTTAATTTTGGTTTATTGGGACCGAGAGAGGATTGATCACGGCCAAGAATGTCCCAGAAAAGATCGGCGCCGATGAGGACATCAATCGGCGCTGGTTGGTGAAACATTGGGTCTGCTAGCTGAACGTTTGTCAATTGTAATTGGTTTGGATCTATCGGATATCTTGGAATATGACCTGTTAATTTAGGTAGCACTAGGAAACCTGATGTGACCTGAAACTTGGTAACTAGGGACCTCAATTGTGCTACGCATGTTTCTGTGACTGTGCCAGTTTGCTTATAGCCTATGCCAATGACATTGACATTGCCGATAGAATTGGATGGTAACGACATTCTCTCCTTGAGAGACTGAGTTATAAATGACGACTGGCTACCGCAATCTAATAGGGCACGAACCTTCTCAGTCTGGTTCGTCCGAGGATTAGCCACCTCAATAAAGGCGGTAGACAGCAAGACTTGGTTTGAAGTTTGCTTTGAGAAGTTGACAATAGTATCTTTAGCGTTGTCCGAAGCTGCGGTGCCAACACTGGAATCAGAGTTATCAATTTTACTGGATGTATGGGCTTGGGTTGAGCTGGAAGGCTTATGTATAAGAGTGTTGTGTCTCCCTTAACATTTAAGGCATGGACCCAGACGGCAAGTTTGTACTCTATGTCCGAGCCTTAAACAATTGGTACACAGCTTTAATCGATGCACTTCAGCCATGCGCTCGTCTACGCTTTTTGCCATGAAGGTGGGACAATCGTAGATACGGTGACCTTCACCGCAGATGACGCAAGATATGCTAGATGGCGTAGAAGTAGCTTCATCACTGGCGCAAGCAAAAGATTTAATATTAGATCGGTTTGTATTGGTATTACTCGTAGAATTTCTTTGTATCGCTTGAGTTGATTTATTAGAGTTCTTATGTATAGATTCGAGAACGTCAGCGCGATTAGTTAAAAACTTATAAAATTGATCAAGTTTGGGAACATCATCCAACGCGCCACGACACTCTTCCCACTTCAAAAGAGTATGACTATCCAGCTTGGCACTCATAATGTGGATTATTAGAACATCCCAATGACTAGTCGGTTGTCCGAGGCTGGACAGTGCGCGCAGGTTTTTAGTTACATGATCCACCATGAACCTCAAAGATCTGTCGGATTCGCGAGAAGCTTGTTGAATACCCATTAAAGAATTCAAATGATGATTTATCAATTGGCGTTTATTATCATAGCGATCGCATACCAACTTCCAAGCCGTTTTATAGTTCGCGCTGGAAACCTCTAAATTAGAAATAATGCGGGCCGCATCACCCGTTAGATAAGAGATTAAATAATGATATTTATGTATAGGAGTAATTCGTTCATTATTGTGTATAAGCGATAAGAATGTGTCACGGAACTCAAGCCAACGGAAGTACGATCCGTCGAACTTTGCAATTTGTATTTGTGGCAGTCTAAAACCAAATTGTTCGCGGTGATCAACATTGCAATGAATAGAAGATGAATGACTCGAATTTAGATCCTTGTAATTGTTCTCATCATGTTTGCTTGAGTTATATTTTTGAATAATGTTTTGAGCGGAAGCAATGTGTGAAATAAATAACTGCTCAATGTCGTCTCGCTCATCAATTTCGTTTGATAAATTTGTAGCATTTAAAACTTCTATCTCACTTTGCAAGCTATCAAAACGGCTGGATAATGCCTCAAATTTTGCTAGTTTGAGTGTCAATTCAGCTAGTTCAACTGAACTTAGAGTTTCCTTTGAAGTGGCGGAACCAAGATAATTTTTAAACTTTGTAATTTGACCCTTGATAGAACTGCGTTTGACAAAAAGATCAAGTAATTCTTGCGATTCCTTACCACTGGTTTCACCCCCCATCGTAAACAAAAATAGAACTTGAGTAGATTAGATTTGAGTTAATAAAATTAGTCTTTACCTATATGCAAAGGGAAACCGAATTAACACTCATAAAAAATAAATTAAGTTTTGCAAAATGTTATATAAAATAATAAAGTTAGCTCACGCTCCTTGACTAGGCGACACCTTACGAGAATCCGGCTGACGCTGCACTCCGACACAGCTGTTTTGTAGGCTGCAGGCCTGAGCGTCCTTCTTTATCTCTGTAGGTTGTTGTACGAAGGCACACAATAGGTAGGTAGATATGCCTGGAATCGATAGCGAAGCTGCGTGAGTTTATTGTAAAATAGAATTGACACAATGACCTAAGTATAAAATGATTCGACACGCAAAATAAATGGATATTTTTTACCTATTACTACTTGTAAAAATTATACTAAAATCAATTTTTACTTATACTTTCACTTTTCTTACTATGTAGTTAATTATCTTACGCACAAATACGTAGATAAAAAATATCTTTGTAAGTTAGAAGAAACCTTTGTTCGAATAAAAATATGTGGGTGGAAAAATATTACAAGAATGTTTAACTTTTATTACGTATTTTACGTTAATTTAATGGAATTGGATGTTTGAATTGTATGTAATAGCACTGTATAATTGGAATTAACACTGGTAGTAAACGAATAAACACAGGGAAATTGGTAAAAACTGTTCGGGAAGTCTAGGTAGGATTGGGTATGACTGGATTGTATGACGAATGTAGGAATGAAACTTATCTGCATTGGCCTGTGCTGCGGCTCGACGCTGATTGCTGATCGATAACCTGCTGTGGCTGCAATGGATTGACTTCCAGGTTTTATCCAGTTGTTCTATCGTCTTTTAGTTCTATCTAATTTTGCTATTTTCTTCGAAGATTTTGCAGTCCTGTTACGGTCGCCAGATGTTGATGCTCAGGGGTCATCAATGAAACTTCCAGAACTGATTTTACACTTGTATTACTGGTTTTACATGAATTATAGGAAATTAGGTTGAGGAACAATGTTATCCGTAGTGCGTAAAAATTTGAAGTGAAAAAAGGTATGAAGGTGTGCAGAAATAATAGCGCCTATCCATCCGGATCGAGCACAGAAACGAGACGTTGCTCCCAAGTAAAGCGTAGGCGTTAACATGTGTGCATTAATAAATGATAATTATCGCTCGCTTCATAATGTGCCCGGTAGATGGCAATAGACTCGCCCCCTATTACATTGGGACCTTAACTTAACTGGCGATTCGTGGGTGTGCTACCTCTGCCTACCCCTTCGGGGATACAGGCGTGAAGTTATGTTATGTTATGTTTATGTTTGAACCATGAAAGCATCTCTCTTTTTATTTTGATCTTTATATATATATGTATTTATTTTATGTTGATAGTATATCAAAGTATAAATGAAAAATATAAATTAATTTAATATATACACCGCAAACTGCCCTAGTTCTATTCACTGATTCTCTCCATCCAATGGTTGCCTGTAAGAGATTGCCCTGTGCGATAAGGCAGCCAATTGTATATGCCGCATAACTAAGTAAAGCAACTTTATGTTTCTGTAATCTTGTTCTTGTGTAGGTACATAGAATAGGGGTGTGTGTTGGGTAACCTCCTCGAGTGTAGCTTCGATTCCGATCCCGCTGCAGTCCGGGGGGAACGGAATCGGAGCGGCCGGTACACCCTGGGCGGCGGTCAATGGCTTCCCCTTCACCCCTTCATAGGGTTGGCATTGATCGTCGGCCAATACCCAACGTGGCGGGAACACATCGCTCTCCGTACTCCTCTGCTTTCAGAGGAGACAGGATGAGCGATGATGTTAGTGGTGAGATGGCCCAGGGTCAGCCGGGGTGCGAGGGATATGCTCTATGGGTAACCTTACACCCCGGCGTCTGAAGACCCGAGACGGCGTGCGGTTTTAGTCGGTGCAAGCCCGACATAACCGCCCCTGCTGGCCGGCGGGGGGGTATCCGAAGGGATTTCCGCACGATAAAAAAAAAAAAAAAGGTACATAGAATAAAGAGAAATATTATTATTATTATTATCTTTTCCCTTCTTCCTGCAATCCCGAGTTCTTTTTGCGGGGCTTGAAAAATCATCTGTCGCGGCTGTCAAGTTAGGGAACACCATTCTAGGGAGAGCATCTGGAAATGATGTCCACTATTTTTTGGATTCACCTCAGTTTACCATTCAATTGACGGACCAAAGATTTAAAAAAAAAATTCTAGACGCTACTTCCACTCCTATCATAAATGTAAAATTTTGGAAGATTTTTTTCTTTTTAAAGGAATATTAGTAACCGAAATTACTAGTATTCCCCCTAACCCCTCCAGCTACGCTAAATTGGTTACTAGGCGTGGGTTCACCTCGGTAGTGTAATAGCCAGGATTCGATCTTAAGGCAATTCGATCTTTAATTATACTTATAATAGTATTATTAGTTATCTACACATGTATGGGGCCCTAGTAAGGTTTTCGGAGCCCAATACAACCTCGCCTGTAATCTGCTACACCTACTGATTGACGGACGAGGCTCTGACGCAGACGCACCTCTCGGGGTTGACGGATCAAACGGCAGTCGCTACAGTAAAAACCTATTTAAACCACTCGTTTTTTTTTAAAGAATATTAGTAACCGAAATTACTAATATTTCCCCAAACCCCTCCCTCCAGCTAAGCTTAATTGCTTGTGTTAGGAGTTGGTTCACGTCGGTAGTGTAATGGCCAGGATTCGAACCCGGGACTTCTCGATCGTAGGGTCGTCTCCTTAACCACTAAGCTATCGACGCTATAAGTTTGGATGATTGTTACTCAATCAAATCGAACGGCTAAACAAATCTTGCCATAATTTGGTACAGGGATAGATTATAGTGTGGAATATCAAATAGGCTACTTTTATCCCTGGAATAGATTCCGGGATTACGGGAACGGGATCAGAAATCCACGCGGGCGGAGCCGCGGGCATCAGTTAGTAATTTTATAAAATTATCCTACACCCAAATTTTGTAGTTTATAAACGCAGGTATTTGGTATTCTGCGTACGCAGTACCGGATGAACTAAAAAACACAATGTTACCTGCGGCAGTTTAGGAATCCTTAAGTTTATTAATAAAACTGATATTTAATCAAGTTGAAGACTATGACTATGGAATTGCAATCGATAAATTGTGAGTGTATTACCTTTTTTTTTTTTTTTATCGTGCGGAAATCCCTTCGGATACCCCCCCGCGTGCCAGCGGGGGCGGTTATGTCGGGCTTGAACCGACTAAAACCGCACGCCGTCTCGGGTCTACAGACGCCGGGTGTAAGGTTGCCCATAGAGCATATCCCTCGCACCCCGACTGACCCTGGGCCATCTCCGGTTTCGAGATGGCCCCCTCGGGTGTGAGTGTATTACCTCACCAATATCTTCGGTTCCCAAGCCAAACGGCATGCGGTTTTTGGTCGGTTCGAATTCAACATAACCTCCCCCGCCGCCGGTTGGATGGGTATCGGAGGGCGAAAAAATAAAGAGCACCTAATAGGTGAGTAGGCCCAGGGTCCTAAGTGCAATCTTTAAATGCAACCCGGATTGGCGCTCAGATGTTGATGAACATACATCCAAACATACAAACATACATACAACAGTCACAGAACCTTCCAGAACTAAATAGCGCTCACGCTTACCATATTTTTTCCATATCAGACATTTTAATGGGCCTACTATTTTCGAATAAAATAAAACTACTAATTTTTTATACTGCAATTTATTATGATACCAGGGGCCGACCCCGAGGGGGCCATCTCGAAACCGGAGTTGGCCCAGGGTCAGTCGGGGTGCGAGGGATATGCTCTATGGGCAACCTTACACCCCGGCGTCTGTAGACCCGAGACGGCGTGCGGTTTTAGTCGGTTCCAGCCCGACATAACCGCCCCCGCTGGCACGCGGGGGGTATCCGAAGGGATTGCCGCACGATATAAAGAAAAAAAAAGGGGGCCGTTTTAGTAACACCACGTTTTCAAAGCGTGTGAATTAAATTTTTTTGGACGGTGGTAGAGTCAAGCAACAGTCATTTTGGCCGTTGCATGAATGTGCTGACTCGACCGGGGAAGCACCATCCTCTCACAGAATATCGACGCCAAGTAACAGTATTTGAACTGTTGCGTTCCGTTTGGTGAGTGAGAGTGCCGGAGCCCAAACTCCTTTCCCATCCCCTCCCAAACTCCTTTCCCATCGCCTGCCAAGCTTCTTTCCCATCCCCTTTCCTTTACAGGGTCGGCAGCGCGAGTGTGACGCCACTGGTGTTGCACACGTCCATAGGCCGCGGTAACCGCTTCCCATCAGTTGGGCCGTGTGCTTGTCTGCCACCTTAGTGGTATAAAAAAAAAAACAAAACAAAATTCGATTATAGATTATTCGATTGGGTGTAGGATAATTTTATAAAATTACTAACTGATGCCCGCGGCTCCGCCCGCGTGGAAATCTGATCCCGTTCCCGTAATCCCCCCTATTGGAACCTATTCCAGGTATAAAAGTAGCCTATTTGTTATTCCAGACTATAATTTATCCCTGTACCAAATTATGGCAAGATTTGTTTTTTCCCTGGGGTTATCCTTTCGAGGGCTTACCCGGGGTGCCCGGCAACGGACACTTGGGGAGGACACCGTGCGGTTTTAGTCGAGACACGACATAACCACCCCCGCTGGCCGGCGGGGGGGTATCCGAAGGGATTTCCGCACGTAAAAAAAAAAAATGCCGTTCAATTTGATTGAGTAACAATCATCCAAACTAGCGTCGGTAGCTTAGTGGTTAAGGAGACGACCCTACGATCGAGAAGTCCCGGGTTCGAATCCTGGCCATTACACTACCGACGTGAACCAACTCCTAACACAAGCAAATTAAGCTTAGCTGGAGGAGTTTGGGGAAATATTAGTAATTTCGGTTACTAATATTCTTTAAAAAAAACGAGTGGTTTAAATAGGTTTTTACGGTAGCGACTGCCGTTTGATCCGTCAACCCCGAGAGGTGCGCCTGCGTCAGAGCCTTGTCCGTCAATCAGTAGGTGTAGCGGATTACAGGCGAGGTTGTATTGGGCTCCGAAAACCTTACTAGGGCCCCATACATGTGTAGATAACTAATAATACTATTATAAGTATAATTAAACTGTATAAAAAATATAGATAAACTTATTAATCTAGTCGTGGGATCTAAGGCTGTAACGGAAACAAAGAAACCAGAGTATGAATCACGCAAATAGTTTCGCATGTGGGAATCGACTTGACAACTAGGGAGGAGCGTTATGCAACGTATATAATCGGTTTGTGAAACTAGTCAAATAGTCTAAAAACATTTATTCTTAATTTCGTCGGAAGTTTACGCGAATGTCACACATTGAAATAAATCTATTTTTAACGGATTCTATCGCGATTGATTTGATGATATTTTATATTTTACATTGATCCCGACGTTTCGGTTGCTTTTCAGCAGCCATGGTCGATAGAATCCCTTAAAAATAGTTTTATTCCAACATTTATTCTGTTTATACCATTACAACAGCACTTACAAAACGTAAAAAAAGTAATAGACTGATATTTAGCAAATGGTGCACTGCTTCGAAACGAGGCCCTGTCCTGAGAAGACGCCGGCAAGAAACTCAGCGGGCTGTTGGTTTTTGGTCTATTTACAAACATGTTTACTTAATCTAATAAAATTTTTTTTTTGAGTAGTATAGTGAGAGAGCAAACAGTTCCTATCCAAACTTGTTTGTCGTCTAAATATTCTTGAATTTTATAATAGCCTTTTAGGTAAAGTTTAGTTTTAATTTGACTTTTAAATTTATGAATAGGTAAATCCTTCATTTCAATAGGGAGCTCGTTGTAGAAGCGCATACAGTTACCCTGGAAGGAATTACTGATCTTGTAGAGTCGACTATCACAAACCACAAGATTGTTTTTATGTCTGGTATTTATGTTATGTATATTTCACAGCCTAACATCGTCTTTTAAGCAAATACAGTAGATTCAAGCATTAAGCTAGTAGTAAAAATAGCTCAATGGATTAAAGTCAACTTTTAAAGTTAAAAATAATCGTTATCCTCATAGTGATTACCCAGTTGCGTCTTAAGTTATCGTTTTGGAGATTTAATAGGTATTATTAGGTAGATTTTATTGGATTGATTGGCATGTCAGCTTTTCCCGGAGCGATTGGCATCTGAGAGGTTCACCTGCGCCAGAGTCTCGTTTGTTGTTTAGCACGTACATCGACTTGTAGCTGAGGTTGGTTTGGGCCAAGAGGATATCCTTTTGTGCGTTCTAAGATACACACGTTTACGGGAATTTAACATCCATACTAAAATTTCCCTAATCCCATATCGACTGCCTTCATCGAGTGACCATAGCCAGTGACCACGTTGTTCGAAACATTAAACAGTTCGAAAATATACGCCTCAGAAAACAGACCGCCATCTAATTCTGTCCTTACCGAGTTCAGGAGCTTCCTCTACTGTCATTAAACCTTTCATGCAAGCCCACCGGTTTCGAGTGCTTTTGAACTGCCCTTTTTTCATTTGATCAGTGCGAGATCGACCCCGGCCTGCCTGCCCATCAAAAATATCTTATAAGATATTAATAGTTATAAAAATAATCGGTTTATACTCGAAACTGTTTATAACCTATTTAAAAATCACGTTACTACACTAGAGGCGGCTGGCATTATAGCCAAGGTGACCGCTTGCCCCAATGCGTCATTCGTAAGGTTTACCCACTAGATGACCGGGTCAATGCAATTTACCTGACCTGTCTTCAAAAATACCTTGATAGGTCCCTAACAAAAAATCAGTCAAGTACGAGTCGGATTAAAATTAAAATTATTATATTAAAATTAATTAAAAGATTTAAAAAAAAGGTACATTAGATTGAGGGACATAACGTTGCTGTTGAAAAACTGGATTTACTGCTGCATAAACTATTGCATCTTTTGATTGTGCTGACTTATAAGTTTGATTTTTACACAACTTCAAGATTTAATAGTTATCAACTTCATACCTCCACGCGTTCCTGAGAAATAGGTCTTGATTAACAGACAGACAGACGGACAACGAAGTGATTCTACAAGGGTTCCGATTTTTCCCTCTGGTGGAACGGACCCCTTTAAAGATCAGGCCTTTCCTTAGAACTTCCTTCATTTAATTAATAGGTCGGGATAAGACCGTCAATAAATGTCGCGATGTGATATCGTGATCCGATGTTAATATAGGTACGAATCGCGTGCCCCTCCCCCAAACCGGGGCAAGACGGGGACACCGTGGTACTGTGGAGTCTGGGGTTTGACTTCACAGCTTCTTGTCGATAACATGTGATATTTTAATTATATTATATTTATAATTAAGGATTTTATATGATCAATATATTTATTCGTAATTATAATTCTACTAAACGTGTTTTTATGATATTTACGCGAGGATCTTTAACTTTACTGATACGAACAAGAGGATCGCGGAAGCTGCTCAGTGATTTTGCCTTTTTTTTTTTAAGACTAAAACCGCACGGTGTCCTCCCCAAGTTGCCGGGCACCCCGGGTAAGCCCTCGAAAGGATAACCCCAGGGTTGCCGGCGGACTTTGGCCGCCACCGCGGCCTCGCCTGGTGGGGTCAGGTTTTATCCCGCCTCGGTGAGTTGGCAGGCGTGTGTAGGGCACACACGACACGCCTCCGCCACGGCCTGCTTCTGTAAGGACGGCGAGTCGGCCAACTGCCGTCCTCAGGCCCCGATCATGGAGGTCGGTAGTCCCGGGCGTAGATGAGTCTGCGACGTCCTCGCCGCAGACTGCGAAACTCGGGGGGCAGGGTTCTCTCCCGCTCCCTCTCCGCCGTCTCTTTCGCGCGCATTACCTGCTCGCAGAAAGAGGCGGCGGCGTGCCACTTGCTCCCATCGGAGACCACGGCCCTCACCATGGTCTCCAACGAGAGAACGTCCACGCCCAGGACCGCAACGAGATCCCGGCGTTGACTCGCCCACGCCGGACACTCCACCAACGTGTGGAGCGCGAGTGATTGAGCCTAGTACACTTTTCACTGCTTGATATTTTCTTCCTTCGGCTCAAGGACGGATCCCTGTCCACCAACTGACGGGATCTCTCCGCCAACCTTTTGTCTTTTCTCTATGCTCTAAATTCAAATTGATTTATATATTTTATTTTAATATCGCTGACGCATGATGGCCAGGCAACTAACTATAGTGTGACTTTGACTTTGACTTTGACTTCGAAGGGTTCCGATCACTACAGTACCCAAACCCACGTAACGAAACACACATCTCGAAACCGTAGATGGCCCAGGGTCAGTCGGGGTGCGAGGGATAAATGGGTAACCTTACACCCCGGCGCGGCGTCTGTAGACCCGAGAAGGCGTTCGGTTTTAATCGGTTCAAGCCCGACATAATCGCCCCAGCTGGCCGGCGGAGAGGGTATCCTAAGGGATTTCCGCACGAAAAAAAAAAGCTATATACGAATCGCGTTAGCACATCAATAATATCAACATATATTATATTGACAGAATCGCGATGTCGCAATTTATATTAAGTATATCGTGATATATATTGACTGTCAAATTGCACCCTGACGCCGGTCATAAAAATGTAGTGCCTGCCTACTTAAACGAAATGTAAGCGACATTAGGGGGTGTGTTACCCCGGCCTACCCTTCCGTCAGTAAAGAATGTTTGTATTATAATAATTAACTGATTAAGGAATCAATCTTCATCATTATTAATGTAAAAGTAATTCTTTGTTCTGTCAAACTGGAATTATAACTGTATAGTTACATAGAAGAAAAAAAAAAAAGGTATCCTACACAGAAAAAAGCGGCCAAGTGCGACTCGGACTCGCCCATTAAGAGTTCCGTAGCAGCAAGTAAGATAATAATGTTTTTTTTTTTATTTTTATATTTGAGTTGATTGAATGAAAGGTAAATTGCGGTTTACGATTTATGTCGTATTAAAAAAAAACTACTTACTAAATCTCGTTCAAACCAATTTTCGTTGGAAGTTTACATGGTAGTGATCTATAAGGGTTCCGTTTTTTGCCATTTGGCAACGGAACCCTAAAAAAGCATTTTTTGAATCAAGACAAATTTACTTCAGCGAAAGCAAATTGCTTTAAGCCAAGAAATTCACGCTCTCATATATATTGAAACTATTATTTTCTAGACTGTAGCAAAATTAAGTAACAAATCAATGTTTAAATAATTCTCAACACAAGATAATATATCTTCTTTCAAGAATGTATGTACTAATTTCAAAAATATGCCTTTTCTCCAGATAAGCCTAAAATTCAAGACTTACTATTTAAGAAAATATTAGACTAAATAAAGAAAAATATATTGTCACCTTAAAATAAAAATTTCGTTATTCAACATAAATAAATCTTAAATCAAGATAACAACATCTTGAAATTAAGAAGTCTATTATTGGATCAAAACAGTAGGATTCTTCTTGTTAGTTTTTATTGTTTACATTTGACACAAATAAATACTATTCCAAGAAAATAAAAATTTGTTTATAAACTAATATCTACTCGGACCAAAATTAAATTAAGTACCTACTTATCTTTAAAAAAATATTTCTGGTCTTCATTTCAAGAACTTAAATGTTTGATCAAGAATAAAAATTCTAGTTATTAAAAAAGATACATTTTGGATAAAAACGATAACTCTTGATTTGAAATCAAAATCATGTTAGACTGAGAAAGTAAAACCTACGTTCAAAACATTAGGTCCCGCCAAAATGGCTAGCTGACGTTGGGGCCACTAATCTCTAGGTCCACTTGTCCGTATTGACACTTTAAGTTTTATATTTTTTACTGACATTTTGACAGTTCTTTATTGTACAAAATAGGTTTAATATATAAGGTGTCACAAAATTTGGTCTCTGAATTTGGTGAGATGACTTGGTATCGACAAAATATGTATTTGAAACAAAAAAAAAATATCGGGTAAAATTAAAAAAAAAAAAAAACACCATCAGCGACCAGCGTCACGTGACGTGACGAGCCCGTGACGCACGTGGTAGGCGTGCAGTCCTTCTCCTCGCAGTATTTTTTTTTGTGACACCTTATATACGGATGGTGTCCGAAATGAGAGTAAATAAAATATATACTCACACCATCTTCCAGTGACCTAAACGGTAGACGAGTGACCTTTTGTTCAAAGTCTAGACTTCATACTTTACATAGATCTTGTGCCCTGGTTTGTACGTTATATTTGTTTAGGTAAGTACTTACTAATTGTTGAATCGTCAACGTTTTAAAGGTATTTTGAGAGGCTTATTAAGAGAGGGCTTCTTAGAGGAAAATTATGACCAATTCCGTCACTGTTTTGAATGGCGTGATTGGTCTTTTTTTTTTTATATAAATGAATATTCTAGGATAGGACACAGCGCCACCTGGACCCAAACTTAGCAGAGCTTGTCATATGGGTTCTAGAATGCAGATAAACATACTTAGTAGTAGTAGTAGTAAATCTCTTTATTGTATGTACACAAGAATACTCCATATTATTCCATATTAATATATATATAGCTGCTCGTGCTGATTCACTGACTCATTGATCACCTCTCCTGAACAATTTTCTATGAAAATTTTTTTTTTCACTGATGGTTTCGTATAGAGGATAAAAATTCATTCGGAGGAAAAATATGGAGAGAGCTGATGATTGAGGATTTCGGAGACGGGTGAAGAGCACGCTTAAGGTATTGAAGATAGGTTGGGGGTGCTTGAACAAATGTCACTCGAAACGTCATTCAATTGCCAGTGACCTGAAAAAAAAATCAAAATGGCGAAATAAAAATGGCCGCCATACTAATTTCGTCGGTGTCCATCTCGGAGAGTATAAAAGATGGAAGAGTAGTTTCTTCGCAAAAGATGATCAGGATCCAAAGGTCTACTCGATGAATAGAAAAAAAATCAATTTATTTTTCCATACAAAATATATGGAGAATATTGAAGAGACTGCAAGTTGGGAACTATGTAAGACTTTGATTTATGGTTTCTTTTTAAAATGTTTTTGTGGAAGAACTCTTAGTCAGAAACATGTAGCTAGATGATGATCGAAGTCGGGTTTGGAAGATGGGTGAGGAGCACGGCCAGGATATTAAACATAGGTAAGGGCTGCTCAAACAAAAAATACTTGGAACCTCATCCAATTGGCAGTGAGCTGAAAAAAAATTCCAAATGGAGAAAAAAAGATGGCCGCCATACAAATTTCGTCGGTGTCTATTTCGGAGAGTATTAAAGATAGAAGAGTGGTTTCTTAGCAAAAGATGATCAGGACCTGAAGGTCTACTCAATGAACACAAACAAAATTCAAGATGGCGGCCAACATGCTGGTCGTTTCTCCACCATCTTTGATGATATGGCAACATGGGTGTCATTTTTGAGTAAATCGAGGCTTCTGATTTTGAATTTTTGAAAAAAAAGTTGAAAAATCCAAGATGGCGGATCGATTTTTTTATTTGAAATAAATAAACAAAATAGAGCGCTACACATAACACTCGCGAGCTGCGCGCAAAATACTAGTTATTAGTATGTTTTTGTAAATACATAAATATTATACATAGAAATACACTGACCAATGCAAATATACTTACATTTATTTGCACGCAGTGGGAATCGAACCCGCCACCTCTGGCTTAGCAGTCGAACGCACTGTCGCTTTCACAGAGGTCGTCAATAATGGATAATAGTCTGACTATACTATTTTCCATTCTAACGAAGGTTAAGGGCAATTTCTCTCGATTTTATATATATATATATATATATACTACTTCATTCTTTAATAAATGTTTTAAGTCAATCATAACAACAAACATACTAAACATATCATTGATATTAGTAAAGAACCCGTGACTGGCATAACCTTGCATTCCTTTGCCTCATGATTAAAAAACATATAAGCAACATGGCCGACAGGTATAACAGCTGATTTATTATATCACATTCAATGAGTTTTTTTATATCATAAATGACTTAATATACTAGACAAGCAGTTCAAACAAAAAGTGTGTCACACTTCGGGGGTGAGACGCGAACAGGGGAGGGGTACGGGACGCCTCATTGTAGATTGATAATTTTGGCGCCCTTACACTACTTTATAGAGATGACACATAATAATCCCATATAAAATAATTTTATTATACTCTGTGGCTATGACAGCAACAAAAAGTGTCAAAGTCAAAGTCAAAAATCATGTATTCTGTATAGACCATTAATACGGCACTTACAAAACGTCAAAAAAAATTAAACGAATGTTTAACAAATGGACCACCGGTTCGAAACGCGGCCCTGTCCTGAGAAGACTCCGGCAAGAAACTCAGCGGGCTGTTTTTTTTTTAGGTCTATTAACAAACATATTTACTTAACCTAATTACAATATTTTATTTGAGTAGCATAGAGAGAGAGCAAACAGTTCATATCCAAGCTTGTTTGTCATCTAAATAGTCTTGAATTTTATAATAGCCTTTTTGGCAGGGTTTACTTTTAATTTGTCTTTTAAATTTATGAAGAGGTAGATTCTTTATTTCACTAGGAAGCTTGTTGTAGAATTGTAGAAGCGTATACAGTTACCCTGAAAGGAATTACTAATCTTGTGGAGTCGACTATTACAAACCACAAGATTGTTTTTATGTCTAGTATTTACGTTATGTATATCACAAAGCCTTAAAAAATTGGAAATGTTTCTTCTAACATACAAAAGATTTTCAAAAATATATTGGGAAACTACAGTTAGAATGTTTATTTCTTTGAACTTTTCTCGGAGGGAGACTCTTGGGCCCAACTTATAAATTGCCCGCACAGCCCGCTTTTGCAATACAAAAATTGTATTCAAATCTGCGGCATTACCCCAAAGGAGAATGCCGTAGCTCATAATACTATGGAAATAACTGAAATAAAATATTCTAGCGGTATCTGTGTCTGTTAAAGTCCTAATCTTTTTCACAGCGTAGGAAGCAGAACTTAACCTACTAGCTATTTTTTGAATATGTGATCCCCACTGTAATTTAGCATCGATATTTAAACCTAAGAACACGGTCGATTCCACAAGGCTCAGCAACTGTTCATTGAGTTGTACATTGGTTTCCACCTGTGTAACATTAGGTAAAAGATCCCACCAAACGTGTACCGTTCACATCGACCCTCTGAATTCTATTGTTCAAATAAGAAGTCAAAAGGTCGAGAGCCTTGTTCCTTATTCCGTAATAATCTAATTTCCTGACTAATGTACCATGTTGGACGCAATCGAAGGCTCTGGATAGATCGCAGAAAACACCTAATGCATCCTGCTTATCCTCCCAGGCCTCGTAAATACATTTCAATAACTCTATACCAGCATCCGTCGTTGATCGTCCTTTAGTAAACCCAAACTGTTTATCATGAAATAATTTATATTTATTAAAATAGGTTAGCATCTGGTCTAGAATTAATTTCTCAAATACTTTACTCAAGGTCGGCAACACAGAGATGGGTCTGAAATTCGAGGGATCTGAGGCGCTGCCCGCCTTGAACAAAGGTATGACTTTACTATGTTTCGTTAATTCAGGAAATATACCGCTAGTGACGCAGTCATTAAACACAGTTGCTAGATGGGGAGCAATGACATCAATGATGCTTGAAACAGTTTTGACTGATAATCCCCATAGGTGTGTGGCTCCATTGTGTCCTGAAGCACCCAAAAATTTAGAGAAGCAGTTCAGAACAAAAAGTTTGTCACACTTCGGGGAAGAGGTGGGAACGGGGGAGGGTACGAGACGCCTTACCATAGATTAATAATTTTGGCGCCCTTTCACTACTTTTCAGATGACCGATAATCATCATCATCATCAACCTATGCTAGTCCACTGCTGTACATAGGTCTCCCCTAATGAGCGCCATAGCGTCTTCAGCTTGCTGCATCCAGCATCTGCCCGCAGTCTTTCGCAGATCGTCACCCCACCTGGCCGAAGAGCGTCCTACACTACGTTTGCCGAGTCGCGGTCTCCACTCATGAACACGTTTACCCCAGCTGTTGTCGGTTCTTCACGAGATATGGCCGGCCCACTACCACTTCAGCTTGCTAATTCTTTGAGCTATGTCGATAACCTTGGTTCTCTGTCGGATGTATTCGTTACGAATCCTATGACAGATAATGTTTTCATGTAAAATAAATTGAATATACTCTGCGATATTGTGGGTCCAGTAGTGGTCATAAATCTACACCAATTTTGTTCTGAACAGCCAGTCTAGCATACATAAGTCTTTGGGTAATAGACAATCATGTTGTGAATTCTATTGAACACTGCTTGATACCCGCGGCTCCTCCCGCGTTGAGGTCGGTTATCGTTTTTTGGTCATATCTTCGGTTCTACTCAAAAGCAGCTGAATGTGGTGTAGCGCGGATTCACCCAAAAGCTGTCCAAGAGCTATCGTACGGTCTCTCTGCACTCAGGTCTGATCTTGGCCTGGCTCCCTCTGGACCTCAGAGTTCGAGAGGTGGCCTCATTGTACGAGGCCAAGAGAGGAGTGCTCCAGTCATGGTTGGGAGACAGAGAGATCGAACGAATGGTTCCAGCTATAGAGAAGCGCAGAGCATATGAACCTGGAGTTCACAAGTCTGGTAGACGAGGATCATTATTAACGCTTAAATAACATCCAAGTGAGCATTTTCACGGACGGAAGTAAGATTGAGAGCCGTATCGGTGCTGCAATATCCATTTGGAATAACGGGACCGAAACTAGGACCCTCATACTTGCTCTCTCATCTTATTGCACCGCCTACCAGGCCGAGCTCCTGGCCATATGCAAAGCGACCAGTGAGATTCTCAGGCGAGGCGCGGCCACATTCGGCATCTACAGTGACAGCAGAGACGCACTCCTCACGGTCATAAACCATCACGCCCTCCACCGTCTGGCAGTTGAGACCAGATCTAACATCAGGCAGGGCTTGACCCAGGGCAAAGAAATCTCCTTGTTCTGGGTCAAGGCCCATGCAGGGTTGGAGGGCAACGAGCGAGTTGACCAGCTCCCTAAAGAGATGGCGCTGGGACTGAAGACGGCACCTCACTACAGTTTGTGGTATAGAACGAAGGGTACTGGGTGAGACCGCTTTTCCTCTCATGCGCAGTGGCTGCATACAGGATCGTTCGCAAGATGAAGTTTGCCTGCATCACAATCCAGCTGCTGACGGGGAATGGTGGGTTCTCCGAATACTTGACCCGGTTCAAGTGTAAGGAGGATCCATCATGCTCCTGCGATCCTGGCGTCGCAGACGGTCGCACACCTGATTGTGGACTGTGCTATATATGGGTGAGACAGGTATGATCTAGAAAGCCTCTGGAAACCCTCGTTGTCAAAAGCGTGAGGTGAACCGGCTTGCAGGTAAGGTTGACTTGGGCCACGAAGAATTTGGCGGGCCAAATACACCCAGGACATTTTATATTCTGTAGTTTAATTATAGAAACATCATCCTCCGAGCCTGTTTTCGACTACGAAGCGGCTAAATTTCGATATTTTCCTTAAAGTGACTGACATCTGACCTCCACAACCCCGGAGGCCAGTGTTTGGGGGGCTGGGCGCAATTCCCCAACGTCTATGTATCTAACAACACTCTCATCTTTCTATATGTGTTCATAATACACAAAAAAAAAAAAAAAACAGGTGCTTGACCGTTGACTCAGGCGCCGAAGGTCGCTTCAAGACCTCCGTCCTCCATGAGCGCAGGCCTGGGGCTGGCAGGTGAGGCCGCCTGTCACCCCAGCAGACGCAGGCCGGGACGGTGGGGCGACTAGCGCCCCTCCCCCAAACCGGGGCAAGACGGGGACACCGTGGTTCCCAAACCCGAGGGGGCCATCTCGAAACCGGAGATGGCCCAGGGTCAGTACGAGGAATATGCTCTATGGGCAAACTTACACCCTGTCGTCTGAAGACCCAAGACGGCGTGCGGTTTTAGTCGGTTCAAGCCCGACATAACCGCCCCCGCTAATGGGGGGTATCCGAAGAGATTTGCGTACGAATAAAAAAAGGTAGTTGACGGTTTGGAGACCTCCATAATTCACGGGCGACATCAAAGTTCTGTAGTTAGACCACAGAGTAATTACGTTTTTAAAATTGACACGGATCTGCAGAACCTAGTGATCAGTACAACATTCCGTGACTTATTTTTTTAGTGATAGTTCGAGGATCGTTTTAAACATACAGCGATTAGTACAAGCGCCGGCGCCGGATTTTTTGTTCAATTTGGTTAACCTTCGTATGCCCAGCATTGGTCTGTTAGACCATTAACATCCTCCGCGTCCAAAACTTTCGCGGCAATATTTTAATAACTTTGAAGGAGGTAGGGTAAAACAGGATCCTGATCTATCATACAGGATTGGCTGGAATGGAGACAAGACAGCCTCTGACAGAATATTTAGATAACATAACATAAACATAACTTTACGCCTGTATCCCCGAAGGGGTTGGTAGAGGTGTATTACACACCCACGATTAACACAAGCAATTTAGCTTAGCTGGAGAGGTTAGGGGGAATATTAGTAATTTCGGTTACTAATATTTTTATTAAAAAAAAAAACTAAATTCATCCGTATTCTAGAATCCATAACTTAAACTAGTTTAGCTATGCTTACTTCCTGGGGTTATCCTTTCGACCCGGGGTTATCCTTTCGAGGGCTTACTCGGGGTGCTCGTCACTGGACACTTGGGCAGGACACCGTGCGGTTTTAGTCGGTTCATGCACGACATAACCGCCCCCGCTTACCGGCGGGGGGGGGGGGTATCGGAAGGGATTTCCGCACGTAAAAAAAAGCTATGCTTACTTTGCGTCTAGATAGCACTGTGTAGTGTGTCGTAGAATTTTTATTGAGCGAAGCTCTGGAAGAGTTAAGCTCTCTTTTAGACGACTCATGTATTTCGTTAGCCCATCTTCTCCTCCCAAACGGCAGAACCGATTCTAATGAAATTTCACACAAGCAAAGATGTTACTGATGGGAATGACATAGGCTAGGAAAATCAAAAGTACCACGGAGGAATAATCACCGTAAAAAATAATTAAAATCTGATTTCTCAATGAACAAAAACTCCTCATTCACGTGATTGGTATTAAATAAAGTAATTTGTTCATATACGCAAGACAAAAAAAATAAAAACGAAAATCAAACTAGCCATTGAGGAATTATCACCGTTAGAAAAAGTCCTGGTGAAATTGCTTCGCTCAATTTTTGCAACAGCAGAATGAATTGCAGACCCAGTTTATATTTATTTGCCGCAGGTAACGGGGGGTTAAGTGTTTTAAACAACCAGTTGTCATGACCGGTTGGTTGCTGATGTCATTATTTAAATCCTTGTATTAGTTACTTTGCACTAATGCTATGTTTTAACGTGATTCCATTTTATTCTTAATGAGTACTGAGAAAAAGTACTTGCGTTGGTGGCTCAGTGGTAGTTAGTGCGGCCGCAGTACGTGTGAGACTACGTTCGATTGCTGGATTTGGATAATTTTATTGAGTGTTGAGTGTGTGCAAGATTTTTCATCATAGGCTTTCGTCTCAGGGTTGGTGGGTAAGACGACAAACGCTTCCGTCAAATAACAAATTAATGAAACCATGGAAAACAACAGTAATAGTATAACCGGCAGTAGATTCTGCTTTCCCCCTTGAAAATATATAGATCATGATCCTGTTTTATCCTCCTCCAAGCTATTCAATCAATATATTTCAGTCCACTGCTGGACATAGGCCTCTCCCATTGTACGCCATAGCACCCGATCCTCCACCTTGCGCATCCAGTGTATCCTAGCTAACTTTTCTTCTTTTAACTTCAGGTCGTCCGTCCATCTTGCTGGGGGACGGCCTACCTTCCGTTTGCCAATCCGCGGTCTCCACTCTAGGACTCGTTTGCTCAATCGGCCATCTGTCCTTCGGCAGATGTGGCCAGCCCATTGCCACTTCAACTTGCTTATTCTGCGAACAATGTCGGTGACTTTTAGTTCTTTGTCGGATGACCTCATGACTTTTAACGGCCGGTTTCAATAATCCAACTATCCTTTACCAGCAGTTAAATATCTATCGGGGATTTTTTCTGTTTCAATAAACAAAGATAAACAGAAAATGACTTTGATAATATTGAAACCGCGGTTACAGATAGATTAATGTTGACTGTTTATCTGGGATAGCTATCTACCTTTAACTGTAGGTAGATTATTGAGGCTGTCCGAAAGTCCTGGACTGTCTCACTGTCAATGTCCACGCTTCGGCACCGTAAGTCATGACTGGTGCGACGCAGTAGTTGGACCTCCAAGCTATAACAATCTACAATTTAAATTTGCCGCGAAAGTTTGTATTAAGAACGCCTTTTGACAGTTATTATTTTGGAATATAAAAATGGCTGCCTCAATCATAGACAATAATAAACCTTTAATAACTGATCAATTATAAATTGATTATACACAACCTTGTTTGTTTTTTATTGAAACGCCGCGACCTCAATGGTTGGTTGTAACTACAGATGATATACAATTCTAGAGATTATGCCTTTCGCGCCAATATGATCGATGCCCAGTGTCACACACACATTCGATTAAAAAAAAAAAGTTTTTTTTTTAAAATTGTCATTGCGTTCTTGACATTATATCACAGATACACGCGTACGTATAATCCTCGTCTCCTATTTTTAACCCCCGTATCTAAAACGACGGAACGACGTGACTGTGTACACTCAGTGTGTCTGTGGCATCATAGCTCCCGAACGGATGAACCGATTTGATGCGGCTTTTTTTGCTCAAAGGCGGTATGATCGAGATGGTTTTTAGCTGTATATAAATTTGTGTCGAGGGTTTTATGATTTTTATTTATTTGTGAAATATCATAAGTCATCTAACTCTGTGCCGGGAGCATTGTTTTGATGACTACTAGCGCCACCACAGTTAAAAAGAGCTCAATTTGAATCACATTGTTGAGTCTTGGACAGCAATCTTCAAATGGCTGATAAACTGAATTTCATAGCAATCATTTGACTGAGTCTAGGTCATGCAGCCATTCCTAACGGGCTGACTTTTAATGCGCTAAGTTTTTGGATGTCGGCCTAGGCGTCCCATTAGCACTTTTAACAAGTGGCGTCTGTGGCGTAGCGGTAATGCATTCGATGCTATGACAGGGGGCGCATTCGATCGGGGGCGGGTTCAATTCCTACTCAGTGCAAATATTTGTATGCATGAATATGTCTATTTGCATTGGTCTGGGTGTTTATATGTATAATATTAGTAGTATTTACAAAAAACAAGTATATAAGTATGTTTATCCGTATTCTGGAACCCATAACACAAGCTAGTTAAACTATACTTACTTTGGGTCTAGAAAGCACTGTGTAGAATCTTCTTCTTCTTTGCACATTCCCACTTTAGGTGGGGTCGGCTCTCCTAATTTTGCTGCGCCATGACATTCTGTCAAGGGTTGTCGGGTCAGGAAGTCCTTCCTTCTTTAAAAGGCTGTTCATACTGGTCCACCACGTTGCTGGTGGCCGGCCTCTTCCCCTAGCTTTTTCCGGTAGGCATAGCGCTTTCTTTACCACATGCTCTTCATCGCATCTCTTTAAAGCACTGTGTAGAATGTCATAGAATATTTATTTATTAGAATATTAATAAGGTCCTGCAAAGCACCGCCCATCAATGGGCGACTCGGTATCAATTTTGCCCTCATAACCAATAACCATCTTATGGAGTTTGTATAAATTTCATCATTATTTTCCACATAGCGATTTCTCAGCTGTGTCCAAGTAGTGTCTAAAGTTAGCATTTCGGAGCCCGAGGTCTGCTTATTGTTTTTTATTGGTATGTCGGCTTTTCCGGCACCGACTACTGTCTGAAGTCCCAACCCTGATAGAAAGCCTGCGCCAGAGCCTCGCCCGTTGTTCACCAGAAAATCCCTATTGCTATCGAGTTGTCGTTGACGTCGTCGTTGCCAATTTTCTGTCACGGTTTTGGGTTTGAAAGAGATGAGCTATCGAGTTGCTGTTTTCGGTAATAGATTCGTGCTGGGGTGAACCATTGCAAGATAAAGAAAAAAATAATAAAAAAAATCCCTTGTATTCGGCTGAGCTCGTCTCAGGAATTCAACTTGTTTTTTAGTATATTTAAGAACTCTTATATGTTTATGTCAGATGTCCTCCACATAGGAGTCAGTTGAAAACCAGTGCCAGGTACTTGGGCCTGGCATTATGCTGAACTGGCTCCTTTTTTGGTGCAAAGCGGAGTATATGCTAGATTTTGTAACTGTTTACCTTTTTTTTTATTCGTGCGGATATCCCTTCGGGTACCCCCCCCCCCCCGGCCAGCGGGGTGGTTAAGTCGGGCTTGAACCGACTAAAACCGCACGCTGTCTCGGGTCTTAAGGTTGCCCATAGAGCATATCCCTCGCACCCCGACTGACCATCTCCGATTTCGAGATGGCCCCCTCGGGTTTGGGATGTAACTGTGTACCTATAATGTTCTTAGCTATGTAATTTGTGTTGCATCGAAATAAAGAGATTTTTCTTTCTTTCTTTCTTTCTTTTGCAGTTGCACCAACTTGCAGGTGAGGTTGACTTGGGCTTCAAGGCTGTTGGTAGAGTCCTGTACACCTGGTTTACATTTCATCTCTATAGTATGCTTGCTCTATGGTTGCAGCAATTAGCTTCGAAGTCACGATAATACGGAATCTGAGCAAATTGTGTCAGCTCGACCTCAGGAGGCGTCATGACATTGATGGCAGGTAATGTTCTTATAAATTTGTTACAAAGTAATCACCATATTGATTACGATGATTTCTAGTAATTAAATTTAATTATTAGAACCTTGTTTATTTTTAAGTTTGTGTCTTGTCTTGTTACGTGTGATTGTGAAGCCTAGGTTCGATTTGTTGGTTGATTAAATTATTTTTAGGTTTGTATTTCAGGAAATTTCTAGGGGTCGACTTCGCAAACATATACTACAGATAAAATTGATTAATTTATGTAGTAAAAATAGGGCAAGTTAGAAACACTTAAAACCGAATATACAGAACTTCATCAAGATTTCTGGAGTCATGCCAACGTCAACTGCAAGCCGGTATACCTACTGATTGACGGTTAAGGCTTTGCGCAAGTTTTCCTATAGGCGGCATTCGTTCTCGTATAAGCCAATATAAGCCAAGTCAATAATTGAAAGGAATTGAAACAGGCAGACACCGGGCTTTCAAGCGTCCATTCTGATTGCATCCAGAGCAACCTAACATAAGAAGCTCGGTGTCCACCCTCCAACAAACTCCATTATTTGGTGTATTTCACTTTTACGAGTGGAACAGCCGTTTAAACTCCAAACCCCAAGAGGTTTAGGAGGAGGAGATTTATTTCTATAAATGTTATAATGAATATATGTTCACGTAACCCATCCACGGCCTGACCTTCAGCGTGTAACAAAAAACGTAGGTAGACCGGTCTACTAAGGTCAAATGACGACAATATTTGACGTTTTGTGTTAATATAACGAAATTCCTCAACACTTTACGTTCTCCATTCTTATTTCTATGTTCGCTGTTTAATTATGTTCTCGTATATTCTCACGACTATATCTCATTTAAAGGGTGGACAGACGTTTTATTCATTTTGTAAAACTTGTCAACCAATTTTTGTTGAACGAATTTTCACTGGTCAACTCCAAACTTAGTCGCATAGCACTACGACATCTTCGAGAAAATATGAGGTGGTTTTTCTCTGTTTCAATGCGAGATAGTCGTTAGATATACAATGTTTTGACGTATATGGGTGCATCTTTCACAGGGCAGAAAGAATTATTTATAGTCGTCAAAAATTCATGTTAAAAAGTAGAACAATTTTTTTTTCATATGCGTGTTACTTACAGAGTTTACTCTACCGATTTTAATCACTAGCACATTAAAAAGCATTGTTATTATTATAATAATTTTATAATATTCAATATAATTACTAGTGATTAAATTCGAAGCTCTGTAAATAACATGCAAATGCAGTTTTTTCGAATTTTTGACAACTATAGGTAGTTCAACCCCCCTGTGAATGATGCGCAGGCGCAAATCAACACATTGTATAGTTAAACAGCTAACACAGATATAAGATAATGAACTATCATCATTATCAGCTTCGTGGTTCCCGGTCGCATTCATGGCTTTCACGTCAGAGCCCAGGGTCCACTTACTTCTTCTGCTCCTTCCTCTCAACCCCAAGAGGAGAGCCTGCTAGACCCTCGTTCGTCAAACAGTTGGTGTACCGGCTTGCAGTTGTCGTAAGCTTGGCCCCCAGGGTCAAAGTGGGATCCCATTATAAGCATTATGGATGAAATGAAATTTGATATATGGATAGTTTGTAGTCTGGACATAAGCTACTTCCATCCTGGGTTCCTGTGGGTTCGGGGAATGGTTTCAGCATTTCGCGGTGAATATAATATATATGTGAAGTGAAGAATATATAATTTAAGTACTTACTTAATCTGTGGTTATATAAAAACAAAGGATAGGTAACCAACATGCTAAATAATTTTATATTATTCTAGCCTAATGTCATAATAATTCCTAATGCCACTATCCAAAATATTCACTACAACATTCACAAAATATGCAACAGGTTTAAAACTAAAAAAATAAAAAAACTACCGTGCCCAGTTTTGATATCCCGCTTAAAATATGGCCGTCTACAAATTCGCGCCAAATTTTACGAAGATCGTTTTGAAACCCGCCAACAGTCTAACGTCTCATCATAATTAAAGTAACAACCTGTTTTTAGAGATTTTTAATCGATTCTTATGAGGACATATTGATATCTCGCTCTTAGGCTATCGCTCAGTTTTGCTTAGTTTGCTTTGTGTGACTGTGTGAACGGACGTGCTCACTTCTGATTCTATTTTTTATTTATTTTTTTAAATTGTGTTCTTTATTTAAATTTTTTTTATGTGGTGAGTTTTTATGTAATATCTTTATTCCAATTTCAAATAAGATTCCTTTCAAATTTTTACGCGGGAAACTATTATTTTGTTTATTTAATTTTGTGATTTTATCTTTTTTCGTGTGAAGCCATTGTAGTTATGTTAATTGAGGATAACTACTATTGTATTCCTATAAGCTACTTCAAGTCAGAATAATTTATAATCTTATTTAATAGTCTTCATGCTCAATATTCTTGTAATTTATTTAAATTGCTAAGTAGGTACAGAGAACTAATTCTTGTGAAATATTCATACTGACTGAGCCCGTTTGTCTGTTATGTTTTCACGCCTAACCAATTAGAATGATTTTGTTAACATTTCGCATAGAGGTTATTAGGTTCCAAACGGGCGGAGCCACGTCCAGCAACTAGTGCATAATACCATACTTTTTAAACTAAAATACCAATGACTTAAAGCCCATTTTACCAGTAGTAGGCACTGCGATCAAGACGAATTAAACAGGCGTTACCACATTTTACTCAATGTATTTTCATGAGTAAATTCCTAAACAAGTAAAAATAATAAAAACAGAGTGACATGACATGGGTGACACTGAAGAATATAGTAGAACTCTAAGGCATAATAATTATCGATTTACATAAACAATTTTATGTTAATATTCACTCAATATTAACATTTTTATATAGTCACAAAATCTCTGATACCGTTACGTTTTGACTGTCTCAGGAAGGCCTTATCGTCTTGACCTTACCTATGCGTCGTTGACTGTGACCGACCCGTTTACCATGAAGTGATTATGAAACCTCTTCACCACGAAACCAAAAAGTCCATAGTCCGAAGTTAAATTTGGGGTTGAAAACGTTAGAGAATCCAATTTTATTTTTTGGAAGTCGAGAGGTTGAGGGAGAGGGTTTTTTTTTTTTACGTGCGGAAATCCATTCGGATATCCCCCCGCCGGCCAGCGGGGGTGGTTATGTCGTGTATCGTGTAGGGTGTAAAGTTAAATCCAAGTTTGTGGTGTTGCAACCCTTATCCCGCTGTCACCATCTTGTAAATAGGGGTGCAAGATCAGGCAAACTATTCATCGCACCGAAAATTGGCAAAAACTTTTTTGTAGCAAATTAAATTCTCTACGGCTTTGGTCCTGTAACTTTTAGTCGTAAAACCAAAAATAACAAAGTTATTGACGAAAATATTCAAAAATTTGCACTTCAACAATCATAAAATAACATTTGTTAACTGACTTTTGCACGCTTAGCATAAAAAAGTGTAACATTTCTATGGACTAATATGGGAAAGGCATATATACACCCCGTATGAGGCTCTGGGTCAGGAAAGCCTAATAATAGTTTTAGGAGAGTGGACTTCAGGCTTCAAAGTGCAAGCTTTGAATGGAAGAGAAAGAGATAGATCAAGCTAAGAATGTTCAAAATACGTCATCTAAACGAATATAAACTTCTGAAATGGAGAGTTTAAAACCTGTGACAAAGTAACTTAGTAGTTTTTCTGTGACATAGGTAGTAGTTTTCTGTGACAAAGTTACTTAGTAGTTTTCTGTGAAAAAGTTACTTAGTAGTCTTCTGTAAAAACGTTAATTAGTAGTTTTTCTGTGTCAAAGTAACTTAGTAGTTTTCTGTGACAAAGTTAATTAGTAGTTTTCTGTGACACAGTTAATTTGTAGTTTTCCTGTGTTCCTGTGACAAAGTAACTTAGTAGTTTTCTGTGACACAGTTACTTAGTAGTTTTCTGTGACAAAGTTAATTAGTAGTTTTTATGTGACTAAGTTACTTGGTAGTTTTAATGTGACAAGGTTATTTAGTAGTTTTTCTGTAACTTTTACACAAATCTGTAACTGACAAATTTTATTACGAATAGGTTAGTAGTTTTGAAGCCGTAACTTCATGTCCAACGCTTTATTCATTACATACATCACACTTCTCCCCCAAAGCTCGATACAGTGGATGCTTTAAAAAAAGAAATATTAGTAACCGTATAACTAGTATTTCCCCTTACCCCTCCAGCTAGGTTAAATTGCTTGTGTTAGGAATGGGTTCAAGACGGTAGTGTAATGGCCAGGATTCGAACATGGGACTGCTCGATCGTAAGACCGACTCCTTAACCACTAAGCTACTAACGCTTTTGCCAAACTGCCGAATGAAGACAGGCTGTACAGAAATAAAAGTTTTGGTATCGCGGACGACCTCAACCCGACCACTAACTATTATTACTTTTATTACTAATATGATCCTTTGTAGTATCAAGAAGAAGTAATGCGTTATAAAACTCCTTTTCAAAACCTCATCATCCTTTTTAAAGCTGGTTCAACTAATTAGGATCAATTCAAACTAAACGAAATCATCTTTTATGGGAGCGACTGCCGGCTGAACGCCTTAACGAGAGTATACATTTATGAGGATAATAGCACGGTACAAGACAGTCAAATTCACGTCCACAAAGCCTATCAAAATCACGCAGACATATTCGCTGTCTTAGATAGTTCGCGAGATTCCGGTGGCCGTTGAAAAGAATAATAAGTTGGCTGCTTGGCCTTGAGAACCAGTTAGTACAGACCGTTAGTGGGTTTGATGTTCAAATTCCAACTTAAGTAGCTTATAACATCAAGAATATGTTGAAAACCTTCGCATTTTAAGTCAAACGTGAATTTATGTTGAGCGAACGACTCGTTTGGTAATTAATTGAAAAAAAAAACAGTTTATACGTATTTAAATGTGATAGATAAGATAATATAATATTCGAGGACAGATTATACAGCGATATCTAGACCCAAACTAAGCATAACTTATAATATGGGTTCTGTAATGCAGATAAATATAGTTACTTATTATACAGTAACTTATTGCCAGAGTTAAATTCTGTCTCATTCCCATTAAAAAAATTCTGAAGAACATATTCCCTAATTTGTTTGCCATTTCAGATTCTAGAGCAGATTATCTCGGTACCAAATTTCACCCAATCCGTTCAGCCGTTCGAGTAAAATATCGAAACGGGATCAGAATTTCATACGGGCAGAGCCGCGGGCAACACCTCTGTCAAGTCTGATAAATATATAAAAATCTCGTGTTTGTTATCAAACACGAACGAAACGGCTTCAACGATTCTTATAATTTATTTTTGTATATTTGGTAGGTCGGAGAATAGGTCGTAGGCTATTTTTTAGTCCCCTAGATGAGCGGGAAAAGATGAGAGTATTTTTTGTTAGGAAGGTTCAAAGTATTATTGTGGAATGCTAGGAGGTAGGAGCAGAGGTAGGTCGAAGAAAAGATGGATGGAACGCGTGAAAGAGGATATGGTTGGGTAAGCAAAATGATCTGCGGAAAATTAATTGAGAATCAATTACCTACATTTGTTCGTCACTTGAACTTCAATTACACCCGGTAATACGGTGACGTGTAAGGGTCAAGAAACTGTTACGTATATGAAGGATTTTTAGATTATTTTATGATAACACTCAGCATCCAGCAAAATAATTGTAGTTAAGTACCTATATCATTGAAGCGCAGGAAATCGCAAAATTGAAGTACTACAATGTAACATTTTTGGTCCCAATATGATTTCTTTTCAGTGGGGTTCCCCAAGGTATCATTGTAGGACCTGACCTGAATTTTCTTAGAAGTGTACATCAAGGTAGTTTTCGTGGACAAGAAAAGCATAATAACTTCAGTTGTTCTATATTTAGTTTTAGACATTACCAGAAAGTCGTACGGTAAAGAACTGCAATGCTCTAAGCACACACGTGTTTTCTTGTTCTTCTTAGAAACCCGGGTTCTCGTGAAAAAGGATCTATGGGACTATCATTTTAGGATCTTCAGTATCTGGAATAGTGGCCCGAATCTTCCGGACTTCACCCTAGCTTCTTACTATCTAGCGGCAC
This sequence comes from Cybosia mesomella, assembly GCA_946251805.1. Taxonomy (NCBI): domain Eukaryota; kingdom Metazoa; phylum Arthropoda; class Insecta; order Lepidoptera; family Erebidae; genus Cybosia; species Cybosia mesomella. Next base: position 11,856,175 of record OX276417.1, on the reverse strand, counting down.
GCAGCCAATTGACAGACTGAATATAAGGAAAACAGAGGTTGAAAAATTATGCTGATCATGGTTTGGTCACGTGCATAGATCTTATAGATGAGTCAAGATTGACTAAAGAAAGAATGATGCAAATATATGACTATGACCGAGCGCACGTTTACGAATCTCATTGGCCCCGTTCTTGGAAACGCCGGTGTAGATATGGTAGTGAAAGGAATAAATGTCAAGAATGGGAAATGTAAGTTTATATAACAGAGACATATTAAGTGCTGCATATTAATTAAACCTAAGGAAATACCTTGGTGTGAGGATACTGCCATTGTATCCCAATATGTATATAGATTTATACAACGTGCACAGGGCCCTACGAACACCTTTAGAGTCCAAGCCAACTCCACCTGCTAAGTAACAGACGAAGCTCTAGCACTGGCTTTCCTCCTAGGGGTTTGTAGGTCAGATGGCAGTCGATTCCGGAAAAGCCGAAATACCAATCAAAAACCATAAGCGGACCCCGGAGTCCAAAGTGCAAACTTTGTACACAAAGGGGAAATCGCTACGAGGATGTATACAGATTTACATATTCGGACCAAAAAAAGTAAGATTTTTGCTATAGACAAAATCGAACACTAAAAATTCTAATATAAATTCTTGCCTTGATTCAAATCCGGATTCGTTATGACATCATATACCACGCACGTAGGTGGCACAAAGTCACTGAGGTGGCCAGGTCAAACACATTATAACCTTTTTATAGACCTTAGAGGACAGTCAGCCAAGGATATTCGGACGGATTCGAGATATTTAGAGGTTTAATTAATGGCATTTGATTTCAAAATCTTGTGAAATAAGTTAAGTTATTTATGAACAATTTCTGAGGTCAAGCAATATTTTAAAATAAAATAAAATATTGCTTTAACGATATCTATAGCTAACTATAGCAACTCGCCCTCGCCCTTGCTCAAGCCATCGTAATTTACACATACAACCTATAATATATGGCCTATGAACATCTATATTGTCCATTATGTATTAGGACTATAAAGCATTTGACGATATCAATATATATCTGACTAGATGTTGTCTGCGCCTTTGATCACGTGAAATACTGATTCCGATTCTGCACAGCCACAGGATTCCCCCTAACCAAGAACATATTCTCAGAAAAATAATGCCTAGTTATATTCTATTCCAGACTAGGAACTATCTCTCAAAATGTCAACTAGATCCGTTCAGCCGTTCTGGTGTGAATGAGTAAGAAACATAGATTTTTTTAATAACGCTATACTACTTTACATAAGGTCTGTGAGAGTGTCAAAGGCCTAACTCATTTCCATTCGTTTTTTATAATTACCTTTTAACATCTTTCTCGTCCTTTTGTAAGTAGCTATACGAGAGTGACACCTCGGGATTTGCAAGGGTAGTTACTTGAGTAACTTTTGATTTTTTTCCTCCTGTGACGAGAAGTAACCTAACCGTTGGAAATCAATAGTATTAATTTATTTAATTAATTATAAAACTGGCTTGTCTAGCAAACATTGTGGCCTATATGCAGGATGAGTTCTTAGGGTTAAGCTGCACTGCATCTGAAAATGGCGCTAGTAGAAGTTCAATGGACATCGCCTCTATTATACCTGAGGGAATGATGATGAGTGAATTAAGAATTAGTTAAATGGCTGGGTTCCCATCACTTCAAATAATATATAATCTATATCGTTAGTTTCCTTTTTAGAACTTCAATAAGAATCTCCTCTATTATGCGTGACGAAATAATACGTATTACTTCCCAGACATCGATTTACCTAAATCATTAATTTCCTTTTTATTCCACCTGTTTTTAACGTTGCGTTGACTATGATAAATGGGTGAAATGAATCTGTTTATATCTTCGCGGTTATACAGTCGTGAATATGTAGGTGTTGGGTGTCGAGGGCCTAGGGCACGAAGTAGTAGCGGCGGTAAGACCCATCATGGAGGATTGGTAAGAGAGGCAACACGGGAGTCTCTCGTACCGGCTGAAGCAGGTGATCTCTGGGAAGGGGTGCTTAGAGGACCACCTGAGTCGTATCAGGAAGGAGCCAACGTCTGAGTGCCATCAGTACCCGGCTTGGGAGGAGCCGAAGCTGGCCCTGGTGGCAGCCTTCGAAGTAGGAATCCTATTGCTCACGGCGATAGTGCGGAGCTGCCTCCTTCTGCGAGCAAGTAATGCTCGAGAAGGAAGCGGCGGCGCGGGTCCAGGAGAGACTCATGTCTCTCTCGATCGGCAAAACCCGCAAGACGTGGAGACGACTCAGACTTCGTAGGTCGATTAACAACCTCCGTCCTCCATGAACGCAGGCCTGGAGGTGACAGGTGGAGCCGCCCATAAAGGGCCATGGACCGCATGATTCCCCCGTAGAGTCTGCTGCAGTAGTCATCAGGCCCCCTCAATCAAAGTAAGACACATAACGTAAAAACCGATCAAGTGTGAGTCGGATTCTCGCACTGCGGTTTCCGTACACAATTGGATTAAGGGAAAAACTTAACGTCGCTTTTGGCAAACTGGAGTTAAAAATATAACTCCCAGCAAATTGAAGCGGCTGGCAACATTTGCCGGGGCCGAATTTCCGCATAGTAGTAGAGACTGCAAGTCAGTAAAGGGATGATAGGAAGCCTCCCAGCCAGATAACTGAAGATCTGAGTTAGACTGGATGCTGAAGGCAGAGGATCGGGTGCTGTGACACAGGTTTTTGACCAGCAGTATACTGCAATAGGCTTAAATTGGTTAATAGAAGCTAAGAATAAGCTTTCAAATCGCATATTTTTAATGTAATAAGCTACATTAATAAAAACGTAATTTTTAAGCAATTAGTAGTAGTAGTGCTATTCCCGTCCTAGATGTTCTCTTTTTCCGATCTATGTCTATAAAAAGCTACATATTTACGGTTTGGCCTTTACTTGTATGTTTATCTTGCTTTCTGCTAAGTTTCTTCATACTCTTGTCTTGGTTTAACTTGGCTTTACGGGGGCGACTACCTTCTGATAGCCAAAACCTGCCAGGATAGCCTGTGCCAGAGCCCCGTCCATCGTAGGAGGTGAGGTTGGCTCGTTGAAGCGCTCACCTCTGCTTACCCCCCTCTAAAAATAGCGTAAAGTCTCATTGAAAGATCAACAATATAATTAAATCAATTCAACATTTACCTGATTCTAAATATCCTCATTATCATAAATGAATAATATTAACCATTCAAAGTTGACATTTAAATTTGTCCGTCACCCTCCGCGGGGCACTTGTTTCATTCGAGTTGAGGGGGGAGAGAGGGTTCTAGGTAAAGTAGAAGAATTCAAGATTCAAGGTTTTGTATTATTCCGTGTCTGCGGGCTATTTTTTCATAGAGTTGTCGTACAAAATGAAGATATGTTGACGACATTTAATAATCTTTCTGATTTGCACCGCAGTTATTTTGTTGAAAAGAGCCCTACGTGTTAAGGGGACACTGGTGACGAGGCTAGTATATTCCCACTTCGTACGATCCTATAAAGACATATTTTCATATGCTTTCAATCTTGACCTGGCCTTTCTTTAAAACGTCCTACTGTCCTAACGCCTAGGTAGACCTTTACCGGGTTGCCACTTTACCGATAGGGCCACTCCATAAAAAAAGTCGACTGAAGGACTGAAGAGCTGACCGTTGGAGCAAACTAGTTCTAGAGTGGAAACCGTAAATCGGTGATCTTGCATCCGAAGTCAGAGCACCTCGGAGCTCTTGCACTGATTACCATTCGGTAATCAGTGCTAGAGCTCCGCGGTGACTGTTAAGTCGAGGGTCCGTTATCCTCCTCCATCAGCTTATTTTGACTTTTTAAGCTGAGCGAGCGAAGTGAGCGAAGCTCTTATACGCGGCATAGCCGTTTGTTGGTGGCTGAACTCCTCCGTAACCACTCGCGCGATCTTAACCAAATTTACCACGGTGATAGTGTGGACACTGAGGAGTGTTTTGAAGCGAGATGGTTCATGTCCGATGTACCATTGAGGAATAATCACCGAAAAACAGTTTCACGAGCGCGCGGCCTTAGCTAAGCGTGCGACCGTAGTAAGATGTCTTATTTTCAAGTAAGAGTCCTGCTCGCTCAGCTCAATTTATTTCAAGTGCACCCTGCACTGGATTCCTAGTATAATAGCGATTTATATCTGAATCTGACCCAATTTATACAAAAACTTAACAATCTATTGGTGAAAACAGTATGAAAATCGGTGCAGTAATTTTTGAGTTTCATGCCAAAAGACAAACGTGGTGCAAAACTTTGTTATACTTAATTATGTTTTATGCAATGTACCCAAAAACTTGACAAATTATGTACTAAAACCTTCCTCGAGAACCACTCTATCCAATGGTGAAAACAACATGAAAATCGCAGCAGTAGTTTTTGACTTTATCGCGAACAGACAGATGCGGTGCAGGACTTTGTTTTCTAATATGTAGTGATTACCATGGCTCGAGTTAAAACAACTCATAAACCGAAGCGAGAGTGGGTTGCTGGTACAGATATAGGTATAATGTATAGAGATACAAGGTCGTTGACTTACATGTTACGATATCTTTACAAGTGACTTAGTTAACACAATATTTGAGCAAGTGTGCTTAAATGTGCGTTAAAATGTTAATTATTCATTCAAATCACCTGTGATACTAAAGTTTTTGTTTTTTAGGGTTCCGTACCCAAATGGCAAAAAACGGAACCCTTATAGATTCGTCATGTCTGTCTGTCTGTCCGTCCGTATGTCACATCCACTTTTTTCCGTAACTATAAGAACTATGTTGTTGAAACTTGATAAGTAGATGTATTCTGTGAACCGCATTAAGTATTTGACACAAAAATAGAAAAAAAAACAATTAATTTTGGGGCTTCCCCTTACTTAGAACTGAAACTCAATTTTTTTTTTTCATCAATCCTATACGTGTATGGATAGGTCTTTAAAAATGATATTGAGGTTTCTAATATCATTTTATTCTAAACTGAATAGTTTGCGCGAGAGACACTTCCAAAGTGGTAAAATGTGCCCCCCCCCCCCCCTGTAACTTCTAAAATAAGAGAATGATAAAAATAAAAATAATATATGATGTACATTACCATGTAAATTTCTACCGTAAATCGGTTTGAATGAGATCTAGTAACTAGTTTTTTTTAATACGTCATAAATCGTAAACCGCAATTTACCTTTCATTCAATCAACTCAAATATAAAAAAATTACTTGCTGCTACGGAACCCTTCATGGGCGAGTCCGACTCGCACTTGGCCGGTTTTATTTAAACTAGCTGTTGCTCGCAGCTACATCCGCGTGTAGTCGTTAAATTTTCAGTTATTTTTCAATTTTCTTAATTTTTCATTGCGTAAGAACCAAGTATTACAAAACGTGAAAAAATGAGGAATGGAATCTTAAACACAGAATATTTTTTTTTACTTCCCAGAATTCATTTCGTACTAGCAACACTATCAAATGGTGTAACATGATACTGTGTGTCTTTTTCGATAATCAGCGGGCTCTATTCCTGGCTAGGAATATTGATTTCTCAATCCAATGACTGCATCAATGAATTTTCGAAAAATCGTTTAAGTACTTTTCGCTAGTTTTCATAGTTTCGGATGCGGCCATTCGCGTCCACTTGAAACAAGTTGAATTTCTGAGATGAGCTCAGCCGAATACAAGGGATTTTCGATTTTGCGATTATTTTTTTTTGCGATTTTTTGCGATTTTTTCTTTATCTTGCAATGGTTCACCCCAGCACGAATCTATTACCGAAAACAGCAACTCGATAGCTCATCTCCTTCATACCCAAAACCGTGACAGAAAATTGGCAACGACGACGTCAACGACGACAACTCGATAGCAATAGGGCTTTTCTAAAGAAAATCCCTAAAAAACATTCTGTATATGGATTAAGTGTTGTCAGGAGGCTCATCTTTTCGCGGCAAAATCACAGTGTTGCCCGTATTATGGGTTCGTTACACTTCTAAAATGGTAGTTAAATTTAAACAATCATGAAATTAAATAAGCGTATAATTATTAATTAAATAGATAATTAGTTGATAATTTTCATTCATAAAGATTATGATAATGATTTATTATGCCAGTTAGTAATTAATTAAAACTAAACATAAACATATTAGCTGCGCTTGGTGGTTTTGCCCGTGATGGTTTAAAAAATGGGTACATATCATGCTCACGCCTTTTTTAGGGTTCCGTTGCCAAATGGCAAAAAACGGAACCGTTATAGATTCGTCATGTCTGTCTGTCTGTCCGTCCGTATGTCACAGCCACTTTTTTCCCAAACTATAAGAACTATGCTGTTGAAACTTGGTAAGTAGATGTATTCTGTGAACCGCATTAAGATGTTCACACAAAAATAGAAAAAAAAACAATAAATTTTGGGGGCTCCCCATACTTAGAACTGAAACTCAAATTTTGTTTTCATCAAACCCATTCGTGTGTGGTTTCTATGGATAGGTCTTCAAAAATGATATTGAGGTTTCTAATAAATGTTTTCTCTAAACTGAATAGTTTGCGCGAGAGACACTTCCAAAGCGGTAAAATGTGCCCCCCCCCCCCCTGTAACTTCTAATATAAGACAATGATGAAACTAAAATAAATATATGATGTACATTACCATATAAACTTCTACCGAAAATTGGTTTGAGCGAGATCTGTAACTAGTTTTTTTTAATACGTCATAAGTTAAAAAAAACATTATTATGTTACTTACTGCTACGAAACCCTTCATGGGCGAGTCCGACTCGCACTTGGCCGCTTTTTATTCTTGGCTGTAAGGGCCCCATCCAGGGCTTCAGTGCAATTTCAGCTGCAGCCGGTACACCTGCTGATTGATGAACGCGGCTTTGGCGCAGGCTTTCTTCTTGTGGCTGGGGGGGTTAGGCAGTATTCGCTCCCATAAAAGCCAAATCAAACGAAGGCAAAGGAGTAAGCGGAACCGGGGTTCTAAAGCGAAAGACTCGAATGCAACCGGGGACAACGCTACGATGATGATGATGACTCACACCTTTCTCCCTTCGGGGTAGGCAGGGACAACAGCCCACCATCTGCTTCTGTCCTTACACACTTCACTTCACTTACATTCAGGTATATATTGCAAAGTTTTCTGTGCTAAAAAAGCGAGCTCATATCATCATATCAACCGTAAGAAGTCCACTGCTGAACATAGGCCGCCCCCATTGACTCAGTGGATACAGGCCGCTACATTTCTACCGGTCTGTAGCGGCCTGTATCCACTGAGTCTCTGCGCTCTTTGTTAGGTTGTCTGTCCACCTTGCTTGCTTGGGAGGCCTTCCTACGCTGCGCTTGCCTGTACGTGGTCTCCACTCCAGAACCTTACTGCCCTGCCCACTGCCACTTCAGCTTGCTGACTCGCTTTGCTATGTTGGTAACTCTAGTTCGTCTACGGATCTCCTCATTTCTGATTCGATCTCGTAGAGAAACCCCAAGCATAGCCCGTTCCATAGCTCGCTGTGTGACCCCGAGCTTCCTTATGAGGCCCATAGTGAGAGACCACGTCTCGGCACCGTAGGTCATCACTGGTAACACGAGCTCATATGTTCCGTTACAATATATACGAAGCTAATTAATAAAAAAAAAAACTTTTTTGAATTCTTGTATCATCATCAGTCCTTTATAAGTCTTAAAAATTTCAAATCAATCCGACATTTTGAAGTGCTGCAAATTCCAGTTTAAAGATTCCGTGACATAAAAACATATTAAGTTGTGCGTTGATATCTTTTGTTCTACGTCGACTTCGGTAAAATAATAATGCTTTTAATAAATAAATAAATAACAATTCCTTCTTCCTAGGTTATCTTTACAACCCATCAAATTATTTACTTAATAACAGGTAAATTATAGTAAACTATTATTAGTAACTTAACGAGGCAATGTAATAATTATTTAATGATATTACATTGACCTTACATTCAGAATGTAAATAATAATAAATGCCCTAATGCCCTGGCCGACTGCTGTTTGCCTCACCAGGTTTATCTCGCCGCCTCTCCCTTACTCTAGGGTGAGGCGTGATATAACTCTATAAAATAACTAGGTCAGTGAATCAGCACGAGCAGCTATATATAGGTATATTAATAAGAATAGACAAAATAAGAAAACTCTTAGTGGGTTAAAATCAAATGGTAAGACTAGGTCTGCAAGGCGAATCGCTGCTTGTAATGTTGAGCTGAGTGAGACATCGTGAATCAGATTTTGAAAATTTTGAACAGTGATCATTCCTCCGTGGCAAGTCCGATTTTGAAAATTCTTTTTGAAAGTCACAACTCTGGACATGCTTTCTGAGCGTGTAAAGTTTGGTCACAGTGTCTCGAGCGGTTATTATGTAATTCCATCTGGATTTTTTTTAACGGTGATCATTCCTCTGTGGTAGCATTAATTTTTTCAAAATATATCCATAAACCTTCCTCTGATTGACCTCTTTAATCATGCCAAATTTGGTTCTGATTGGATTAGTAGTTTAGGAGGAGACCTGTGACAAAGAAAATCCTGAAGTCTGGTATGAGGAGCTTTCGCTCGACTTCGTCTCACTCAGCTCAATAATATTCATATTATTGACATTCTGAATGTAATGACATGCTAACACATTTGTTTATTGACTTGTTTTATTTCACTTTATGTTCTAATATTCTTATTGAAGCCTATTCACAGCTAAGCGGTATTCGTTACTGTCTGCGGTAGAGAAAACCGAGTGGGTTTACGGTAATACTACTGTTCATTACCTATGTACTCGTACCACTACTATTCTGCTCTAGCCGCGGAACTTTTGAGCCAAACCCGCACGGTATGGAAGTACCTCTACCCACAGCAGCGAATACCGCTCAGGTATGTATAGGGCCTTACATATAGGATTGTAATTTTGCGTTTACAGAGAATGCGCCTGATGCATTGACTTCCATAACATAACATAACATAAACTCATATATCCCCGAAGGGGTAGGCAGAGGTGCTAGCACCCACATTTCGCCAGTTCATGTTTAGGACCCAATGTAATAGGTGGCGGGCCTATTGCCATTAACCGGGCACTTATAAACCTGCGATAAATAACACACATAACTTCGAAAAGCATCGAAAAGTCATTGGTGTGTGCCATGGTAAAACCTGGGATCGAACCTGACACATCGTCTTAGCAATCCATTACCCATACCACTAGGCTACCGCGGTCTTTGACTTCCATGTGCTTAAATAATTTGCACAGTAGTATTGATAGATCTGAACTTACCCTTTTAATATAAGACCTGTATTATTATTATTATTTTTTAGTCCGTCAAATTGACTGCACCAAGTAGTGGCCACCATTGTCCATAGAAAAGCGGCCCCTGCGTAGACGGCCTCAACAGATGTATTTTCACGCCCCGCTTAAAGAATCCAGGATTGTACCACCATATTCTGTAAAATAAACATTATTGTTATTTCAGTTTTGTAAAGATTGCACATAATTTACCTATAATTAAGTATGTTTATATTTTTTCCCGCACTGCAACCCTTTCTCGCCCCAAAGTCAAAGTCCTATTAGGACTAGGGCCGAGAAAGTTGTAGAATAATTTATCTGAAGTGATGAAACATATGTATATTAAAAATTAATTATAAATTTAATTTTTTTTTTAAATTAAAATATTAAATGTTATTATTTTTAAATTTCAGTAAGACAAATAATTTGTTGGTTTCAAATTTACCTCCCCTGAAAACAACTGCCCTTTTTTTTCGTTTTACGTGCGGAAATCCCTTCGGATACCCCCCCCCCCCGCCGGCCAGCGGGGGTGGTTATGTCGTGTATCAACTGTCGTGTGTAACTGCAGCGAAGGGTCAAAATTTTTACCAATCTACTGCCCTTGGTAAAAATTTTGACCCTTCGCTACAGTTAACTCAGCCTGTTGGCGAATCCGCCACTCAGCCTAATTATAAATTAGGATATATATTATCACGGATAATTTCTAAAGTGCCATTTTAAAGCCACATGCAACTATTTAATAACCTTAATATATAATACAAAGTTAGTCAAAAAAAAAACACAAAAAGGCACAGTATAGGCGGAGAGAAATCTAAAAAATCAAAGATTACATCCATCTACGGCTTTGAGATGGCACCCTCGCTATACTGTGCTTATACTAGCAATTAGGATAATCTATACACATAGGTATTTAATGAAATTGGAGTGTCTGTTTGTAATATTGAAATAACCGTTTTTTACTACATGTATATGAATATATATATATATATATATATATATATGGTACCATACACCAAAATAACATTATTTACAATTTTTGTCTATCTGTCTGTCTGGTTGTTCCGGCTAATCTCTGAAATGGCCGGACCGATTTTGACGGGACTTTCACTGGCAGATAGGTAATGTTACAAGGCGTAACATAAGGTACTTTAATTTTAGAAAAAAAAATTAAGGTTCCGCGCAAAAGAACGAAAACCATAAAAATCGAAATCCACGCGGACAAAGTCGCAGGCACAGCTAGTTAAAAATATGAAACATTCACGAAATAAATTCAGCTGATAAGGTAAACAACATAACTTGATTCTATGGCGGAACGAAGTTTGCCGGGTCGGCTAGTAATTTTATAGAAGGGTATCTAGGTCAACAATAATTACAGTTTCATTTAATTACATAAATACTTCGATCCATTGTTTTCCTCCTCAATCAAGGCAAGGCCAGGTATCTCTCGTTTTTATAACACAAGAGCTAGATTGCATCGATGAATATAAACGCATTTAACTAAATTTAAACTGCGTTAGACACATTTTACTCAATGCATTTCATTGAGTATGTGAACAGTCACTTGAGTTATATAACTAGGAATTCAGTGCAGGGTGCAACTGAAATAAATTGAGCTGAGCGAGCAGGACTCTTACTTGAAAATAAGACATCATACTACGGTAGCGTGTTTAGCTAAGGCCGCGCGCTCGTGAAACGGTTTTTCGGTGATTATTCCTCAATGGTACATCGGACATGAACCATCTCGCTTCAAAACACTCCTCAGTGTCCACACTATCACCGTGGTAAATTTGGTCAGGATCGCGCTAGTGGATACGAAGGAGTTCAGCCGCCAACAAACGGCTATGCCGCGTATAAGAGCTTCGCTCGCTGAGCGCCTTCCTCTGAGCCTTCTCTCAACTCAGTTATGGTCGACTTTTCAGTCTCATTACGAAGCAGCTGAACTTCGATATTGTCCTTGAAGCGATTGCCCTCTGATCTCCACAACCCACTGGCGACATCGAAGTTCTGTAGTTAGACCAGCTGTCGGACTTTTTAGAGCTGTAACTACCCGTAACGAGTGCCTTAGATGTTTGTATGGTAACCGGGACCGACGGCTTAAAGTGCTCTGAAGCACGGAGCAGGAGGAGAAAATTTGAAATAATAACTGTTTGACCTCTCCAGCTAAGCTAAATTGCAAGTTTTAGGTGTGGGTTGAATTAAATGTACAATTTCCAAGCTCCTTGTGATATCCTTTGACTATCTACTAGGTACTATAAAAATGATTTTTAGGGATTTTCTTTAGAAAAGCCCTATTGCTATCGAGTTGTCGTCGTCGTCGACGTCGTCGTTGCCAATTTTCTGTCACGGTTTTGGATATGAAGGAGATGAGCTATCGAGTTGCTGTTTTCGTTAATAGATTCGTGCTGGGGTGAAACATTGCAAGATAAAGAAAAAATCGCAAAAATCGCAAAAAATAAATAAATCGCAAAATCGAAAATCCCTCGTATTCGGCTGAGCTCGTCTCAGGAATTCAACATGTCGCTTTCGTTTCTATGTTTAACCTTTATACTAGGTAGGTACCTTTTTTTTTTATCGTGCGGAAATCCCTTCGGATACAACCCCGCCGGCCAGCGGGGGCGGTTATGTCGGGCTTGCACCGACTAAAACGGCACGCCGTCTCGGGTCTTCAGACGCCGGGGTGTAAGGTTACCCATAGAGCATATCCCTCGCACCCCGGCTGACCCTGGGCCATCTCACCACTAACAGCATCGCTCATCCTGTCTCCTCTGAAAGCAGAGGAGTACGGAGAGCGATGTGTTCCCGCCACGTTGGGTATTGGCCGACGATCAATGCCAACCCTATGAAGGGGTGAAGGGGAAGCCATTGACCGCCGCCCAGGGTGTACCGGCCGCTCCGATTCCGTTCCCCCCGGACTGCAGCGGGATCGGAATCGGAGCGACACTCGAGGAGGTTACCCAACACACACCCCTACTAGGTAGGTACCTACTAGTTTTAAGCAATATTATATTAAGTAGATGTACTCGTACAAGTCGCTCACCCAATTGAATAAGGGAGGGAGTAATTTTAGGAAGCCAAATTTGACTTTTTAACTACATTATAGGTTTGCAAAGAAGTTTCAACTACGGCAACTGAAATGCTCTATCATTTTTAAGTGATAATTAAATACCATCAAAAAAAAAAAAACAATGTTTAAAATTGATTGTAAAATCATTCATTGTTGTCGAACCTATGGATTTCAATTAAAAAAAAAAAATCTTTGCAAATACAATAAAGCGTCAATATTTTTTTAATGGGATAGTCAAAACACTATGGAACAAACACTTCTCTAGAAATCAGTTGGGTGAGCAAATGTACCTAAGACCAAGCAATATTCCAAGAGATTTTCAAGAAGAATACGGCGCTGATACTTCTAGAAGATCAGAAGATTGAAGAGTTGGGATGTTGACCTAGCCTCTCCTTGGCTTTGTCTGTATCTTAGAGATGTTTCAGACATAGCCTGATAGAGGTTACGTTTTATCCCTTATTTCTGCGATAGAATTTCGAAGAGAAGAAATATGAAGAAGTTGAAAATTATTTCAAGAAATAAATATTTATCAATGTAATGTACGCCTCATGATTCTATCCACGCGACGGTTGAAAGACTCAAGAGTTCAAGCTACAATGACAGTTGAAAAGAAAATCACTTTTCAATCAAGTTTTTACAATTTCGTTTGAGATCATTTCTCTTTGAACATTCGATGTCACTTGCAACCTTTCGCTTTTTAACCGTCATTATATTAAAATGAAACCGATTTAATTAACCGAATTCCGTTTAAAGTCAAAATAATGCTTTATAACGCACTAGCTGAATCCTACATACAGTACGGCCTGAGTAGTTATAGTCGTACCTACAAGTCATATCTGGATACCATGTATAAACTTACTACAAGTAACTATTCTGAAAGCATTAGTATCACCCGAAATAAAAACCCAATTTTACAACAATGAAAACGGTCTCTTCAAACAATGTAAACTTTTGCCAGTACACACGCAAGTACGTTTATTGCTACTGAAAGAACAATTTTTAATAAATCTTTAAGAGATGTCATTGAACATCCTGTACGCACTCGGGCTGTTTCCGAGAATCGGCTTCGCACACAGCGTGCTAATAATATGTATGGCGAGCGCACTACGGGCTATATATTGTCCCACGGCTTCTTAATAGTCTATCTTCTCGTATACGAAAATGTAACACGGTATCGGGTATAAAGTGTAAACTCAAACCATATTTTTTAGATTTACTGTAGGTGGTTGGAGATTTGAAGATTTTTTGTTTTATACACTAACTTTATTTTAAATTGTTAAGTGCTTGATAACTAATGACAGCACAGGTATAAACCTTCGTGGATTTTTGTTGCTATTGTCATGTGTATTTAATGTAATGTTTGTTTTTAATAATAATAAAAAAAAAATGTTATCTCCATACACGATGTCAAAAGTGTACCGCGTTGTATGACATATGTCAAACTTTGTTCTCGTTCGCACTCACTGATTAGTGCATGTCCTGTTGCAATCTTGCTTGCGGTGAGGAAGGCAAATTAGACTGACTTTCAGTGATGCTGTTCAAGCTGTAGCGTCATGTCTACCTCTTTTAATAAAATATAAAGATCATTGTTTGGCTAGTGATTGATTGAACGAATCATATTATTTTATTATGAACCTACTCAGTTAAGATGTATCTTTTATACAGTGACTTATTGGTAGGTATCTATATAAGTGTCTTATATAACCACAACGTCTATAATTTATAAATATAATGTGACATTAACTATTTAGAAATCATTGACATTATAAAATTAAGCTGACTCCCTTGACATTCTTGTATTTACCAACTAGGTACTAAGATTTAAATTATTAATGCAATATTATTTTTATTATAAAACATTATCTTATATAAATTTAAGTACGAATGTATGTATGGTTTACTATCTCGAGACTTATAATTACTTAAGACAATATATAATACAATTTAATTAAGAATTATAATATAAAATATTTACATTTATCAGATAATTAATTTGAAAAATGTATATTTATTAAATGTCATGTATGCAAATAAATCAATCATGATTTATCAATTAAAATATAGTGGTCCCAAGACACTTCCTTGAGGTACCTCACACTTAACGCATTCATTTAATAAGAATGTCGATCTGTTTGGTGATGTCCAAGTCATCATCATTTAAACGAGTTTTCTGATATACGTATTATCAGAAATCTGGATTCATGGAATCCATATTAATCTAGTTATTCCACCTATGCGTCACTTAATCAAAAGCATTTGCAATTACCAAAAATATCAATATGTTTTAGCTTTCTAAAAACTGTTTTGATCTGTTTTAATCAGTTTAAACCTACTTACATATAGGGTGAATTTTTTTAAAACCACTCGAAGGAAAAATATTTTTAATTATGGAGGTAGCAAATTTTACTCAAAGGAAATCCTTTATTGTTAAAACGAAACAAATCTGCATTCAAAGATTTTCGAAAACTCTTTTGGCACACTCGGTATTCGAACCGCCTAAACTCTGTAAATTGTGTACTTTTATGGGATCAATCCCTTGATCCCATAAAATCTTGGCCCTATCAATCAAATCTCTCTAAAAACAAAAAAACATGGTTAATTAAATAAAGGGAAATCAATGCAATCTATAAAGTGCTCGATAAAGTGCTTTATATTGTCCCATTGAATTTAGAAGTTTAAATTCAGTGGGACAAGATAAAGCACTTTTACTTAATGGTCCATCAGATACCTTCACCGACAATAGTTTCCACACTAATAAGTTTTCCATCCCCCTTCCCATACCTTTTACTACAGCCGTCACAGTCTAGACCTTTGCGCCACTGATTGAACTATAAAATCCATGAACACAGATTTTTTAGCAGTCAGTTACTTTGAGTTGTTTCAAAACTCCTATTAGTTTATCGTATTGCACAAGTAGTCTGCAGATGCAGATTCTGACATTTATAAATATCTTAATAAGCTAAATTGAATATTTTAAATTACTTACCTCTCTTAGGCTGGCCTCACACAACTGGAATGTCGTTCTGAATTCATAATCTGATTTCATATTACGCACTACACGCACCTGGTGTTGCACACGATCATAAACCACACTAACCGCATCCCATACTGCTGTCCAGCTGGGCCATGTGCTTGTCTGCCACCTAAGTGGTATAAAAAAGGCTTGATGCTGCAGCATCAAGTCAAGGTTACCGTGTCATAGAAATACCACTAATGTAACTGTACATCAAATTTCAAATCAATCGAATATGTGGAAGTAAGTATGATTACTTTCTGAACCACTAAAGAGCTGATAGTTCTCAAAGCCTGAACAGTACACGAAGAACAATTTTTTATAATTTATAGCTAAGAACCATGTCGATCATGTCAGCTTTCAAACAAAAGAAACCACATTAAGTCCACCACAAATACACAAACACACTGTTCAAACACCCTACAATAGTTTCTTTTCTTCGTGTGGATACCCCACGGGCTTCACACCACCGGTGCCAGCGATGAGGTGGGTACGTCTAAATCGAACCGACTAAAACCACACGGTGTCCTTTCCAAACGTTCATTGCCGGGCACCCCTGGTACGCCCTCGAAAGGATAACCCCAGGGTTCCCTGCGGACTTTGGCAATCGCGGCTTCGGCTTTGGGGTCGGAATTGATCCCGCGTCGGTGAGTTGGCAGGCGTGTTAGGACACACACACGCGACACGCCTCCGTCTTGACCTGCTGCTGTAAGGACGGCGAGTCGGCCGACTGTCGTCCGGCTCCGATCGTTCGTTCACACATCAAACTCCCCTCGTTTTTCGCCGGGGGTTTGTATTCTAAGCGTACAGCGGAAGGCGAGAAGCGACTTTGTTTTATACTACGTTAGGATAAAGTAGATAAAAACAAGTTGAATTCCTGAGACGAGCTTAGCCGAATACAAGGGATTTTCGATTTAGCGTTTTTTTTTTTTTGCGATTTTATGCGATTTTTTCTTTATCTTGCAATGGTTCACCCCAGCACGAATCTATTACCGAAAACAGCAACTCCATAGCTCATCTCCTTCATACCCAAAACCATGACAGAAAATTGGCAACGACGACGTCGACGACAACTCGATAGCAATAGGGCTTTTCTAAAGAAAATTCCTAAAAGCGATTAATTTTAAAACACTTTGTTTAAAACAAGCTTTCTAGTAAGAGCATAACCAGACAAACCAAACATGATGGCTTTATCTTGTTAAGTTCAGAGGGTCCTATGGCCACCTACCGTCCTCATCCTCAGACCCTGAATATCATTTAATATCGGAGATTTGCCAAGACAAAAATCCAAGCTCAAAACTAGATTGGTTTATCTTGTTCAGTTCACGAGTTCCACATTCATCATCAGACTAGCTTCATTATATGACATAACATAACATAAACTCACGCCTATATCCCCGAAGGGGTAGGCAGCGGTGCTAGCACCCACATTTCGCCAGTTTATGTTAAGGTCCCAATGTAATAGGTGGCGAGCCTATTGCCATTAAGCCTATTGCAATAAACCTGCGATAACTACACACATAACTTCGAAAGGCATCGAAAAGTCATTGGTGTGTGCCATGGTAAAACCTGGGATCGAACCCGAGACCTCGTCTCAGCAGTCCATTACCCATACCACTAGGCTACCGCGGTGAACATCATTATATGAATATGAACGATTATATGGTACATATAATCGCACTCTCACTGAAGATACGCAAGTATACAAATCCAATCCAATCTACCATCCATCCATCCATCTACGTAGTTCTAATTGGGCTTCCAAGATTTGACCCATACTGACAAACTAACAGAGCACGTTAAATATAAGTTTGTTATTACGTGAACTCGTACTCTGTGAGTTTGAATTTAAATAATTAAAATGTACAAATTTAACAGGATCTTGATACGTTATATTTATTCGTACATTTTTATTACGTACAAGGTCAAATTGAAGTTTAAAATTTGGTTGAAGTCATTAGAATCGTGACTAGATTTTTATTATCTATCTTGTTATAGATCCCAGATTGGTGGCGCCTGCGCCACTTTGTAGAGGCATGTTAAAAGGTACACAGTACTGCAATAGAAATACTAAAGTATTAAAATGACTTGTAATAAGATAGATAGTCAGTAGACTGACGGACAAAACTGACGATTTTTATCAATCATTGTTTATATAAGTACAGTCAACCACGAAATTAGCTTAACTATTCTAATTTATTTGTCACCTTAGCTTAAAATAATAAACGTAAGATGCAATCTATTAACTTTATCCTCTGGAGATAATAAAATTACTTGTACATCAATTTATTGGTGCATGTATTCCAATTTAAAACTGGTTAATAAATGTTTTAGTGTTAATCAACTTTTGTCGTTCACTGTACCTACGTGATATCTGTTCTCATATAAATGTCAGTGAGCTTATAAAAACGTTTCGATAACATCTAGGTTCTAATTGTCATTATGACCTAGAGGCAAATGCCACGTCGTCCGCTAAAATCTCAAAAGGTCGAGTGTGGTAAAGTCAACTAATTTTCCTCTTTAACAAATAATATATCGTCCGGATGTTTTGTTCAAAAATTATGCCACCTGATTACAATAGCTCAGCAATGATATACCTATTACAATTAATGTACTAGACTATATTAATAACATAACAAAACTTCACGTCTGTATCCCCGACTATAATAATCGTAAGACTCTTTTGTGTTTAACTCAGAATTAAGGTACGAGGAGGGTTGATCTTGATGATCCTTACTGGATCAAAACCCAGAAATAAATAAAGATTTAAAAAAAATCTCGATATTTTAAGAATAGGTTATCAGCTGATGATAATAATTTAAAAAAAATTACGTAGCTAGTATTTTTTTTTCTTTAATACTAGTATCTTTGACATAGTCAAAACCTATCTTCTATGTCATTCATACTAATTAGTTGAGCTGAGTGAGACGAAGTCGAGCGAAAGCTCCTCATACCAGACTTCAGGATTTTCTTTGTCACAGGTCTCCTCCTAAACTACTAATCCAATCAGAACCAAATTTGGCATGATTAAAGAGGTCAATCAGAGGAAGGTTTATGGATATATTTTGAAAAAAATAATGCTACCACAGAGGAATGATCACCGTTAAAAAAATTCCAGATGGAATTACATAATAACCGCTCGAGACACTGTGACCAAACTTTACACGCTCAGAAAGCATGTCCAGAGTTGTGACTTTCAAAAAGAATTTTCAGAATCGGACTTGCCACGGAGGAATGATCACTGTTCAAAATTTTCAAAATCTGATTCACGATGTCTCACTCAGCTCAACATTACAAGCAGCGATTCGCCTTGCAGACCTAGTCTTACCATTTGATTTTAACCCACTAAGAGTTTTCTTATTTTGTCTATTCTTATTAATATACCTATATATAGCTGCTCGTGCTGATTCACTGACTCACTCATTGATCACCTCTCCTGAACAATTTTGTATGAAAAATTTTTTTTTCACTGATGGTTTCGTATAGAGGATAAAAAATCATTCGGTGGAAAATATAATTTATTTTTCCATACAAAATATATGGAGAATATTGAAGAGACTGCAAGTTGGGAACTATGCAAGACTTTGATATGGTTCCTTTTCAGAATGTTTTTATGGAAGAACTCTCAGTCAGAAATATGGAGATAGATGATGATCGAGGGTTTGGGAGATGGGTGAGGAGCATGGCCAGGGTATTAAAGATAGGTGAGGGCTGCTCAAACAAAAAATACTCGGAACCGCATCCAATTGGCAGGGAAATGAAAATGTATCCAAACTGGCGGATTCAAGATGGCGTCAACACAAATGTCATGGTTGTATCTCTCAAAAAGTATTAAAGATGGATGAATTGTTTCGGTTGACCTCTGCTGTAATTTTTTTTCCCTGATGCTTTCGTATAAAGGACGAAAATTCATTCGGAGGAAAAATATGGAGGGAGCTGATGATTGAGGATTTTGGAGACGGGTGAAGAGCATGGCCAAGGTATTGAAGAGAGGTAGGGGGTGCTCAAATAAAAACCACTCGGAATCTGATCCAATTGCCATTGAGCTAAAAATATAACCAAAATGGCAGATTCAAGATGGCGCCCATACAAATTTCGACAGTCTATCTCACAAAGTATAATAGAAGATAGAAGAGAGGTTTTTTGGCAAAAGATGATCAGGTCTACTCTATGAATAGAAAAAAAAATCAAAATGGCGAAATTTATTTTTCCAAACAAAATATATATTATATACCTATAGCTCGATTACCACTCACTCACTCACTGACACAATTGTCCTCCTAGAAGGAGTAATGGGGGATATGGATGATGTATGGGAAAAATGTAGAGAGAGCTGAGGGGACTATGGGAAAAATCCGAAATGTCAAAAAGTTCCAGATGGCGGCCAACATGGTGGTCGTTTCTCCGCCATCTTTGATGACATGGCAGCATGGGTGTCATTTTTAAGTAAATCGAGGCTTCTAATTTTTGAATTTTTGAAAAAAAAGTTGAAAAATCAAAGATGGCGGATCGATTTTTTTATTTAACACTCGCGAGCTGCTTGCAGCTCGCGCACCGCGCAAAATACTAGTTTACTATAACCACGCTTTCATTCTTGTCCGCTAGTACCATACCAGTTCTCGCATCTATTCCTCGTATTCGTATTTCTATTATTCGTACTTCCATTCCATTAGATTCATGTTTTCGGATTCGGTTTCGGATTCATATTTCGGATTCAGAGTAGGGGACTGTTTTGTGCCTGTATTCCTTTTTTTTATTCTTAAATAAATCTTATACTAATTCAATTAAATTTTTTAAGCAATTTGTATGCTTACTTTTCCTATAGATTTAGATCGGGAGGCGTTCCCCCTGTAAGGGACTGGTCGCGGGTTCAAGTCCCGTCCTAGATGTTCCCTTTTTCCGATCGAAATCTATAGGAAATCTTATACTATTTTATCTTTATTATTTAATTATTACATTTATACTATTTTACTATGTCAACACATTTCCGCATATATATATTATAGTCTTATTATCTAATTTCACAACAGTTGTTTCCTATGGTTAAACATTTTATTTGTTTCTTCGCATAAATTACTTAGATCCCATCTTTATCTTCACGTTGTTCTCAGTTGCATTCGAGAATTTCACCTCGGAGCTCGTGATCTTCTCTTGCGAGAGGTGCGACTGCGCCAGAACCTCGTCCCTCAGTCAGCAGGTGTAACGGCTTGCAGGTGAGGTTGACTTGACCCGGAACAACAGCCTTAAACATCTTGATGATGTTTCTATGTATAATATGTAGGTATTTACAAAAAAAAAGTATATAAGTATCCGCATTCTGGTCGTCTGTCCACCTTGCGGGAGGTCTTCCTACGCTGCGCTTGCCGTTACGTGGTCTCCACTCAAGAACCTTTCTGCCCCACCGGCCATCGGTTCTCCGAGCTATGTGCCCTGCCCACTGCCACTTCAGCTTGCTGACTCGCTCTGCTATGTTGGTACCTTTCGTTCGTCTACGGATCTCCTCATTTCAAGGTGGACAGACGACCTAACAAAGAGCGCAAGGACTCGGTGGATGCAGGCCGCTACAGACCGGTCGAAATGGAAGTCGTTAGGGGAGGACTATGTTCAGCAGTGGACTTCCTATGGCTGATATGATGATGATGATGATCCGCATTTTGATTCACTGGTGGTAGAAATTTGACGACACAAATTTGTCACAAAATTCGGCCGGGTAGGTACCACCGTGTACGATTGTGAAAAACCCTCCATAGTAATCCAATTTCGGTTTGATTGCGTTCAGGGGACAGCAAGTGCATAGCCGGGCAGGGGGATTGTGGTCGCAGCACTAGTGGGACCGGTGGATGTCACACGGTGCTGCGACGACAATCCTCTTCTGATGAGGCCGTCAAGCTGAGTGCCACCATTGGTAACATGGTACGTGTATGTAATGGTGACCCTCTTTCCTGAGACTTTACCTTCAGCTTACCATCAGGCGAGGTGAAGTCAAATTGACGTGTCCTAAATATAAAAAAAAAAACTGGAATCCATAACACCAGCTAGGTAAACTATGCTTAATTTGGTCTAGAAAGCGCTGTGTAGAATGTCGTAGAATCTTTTTTTATTTATTTATTCAAAGTCAAACATCTTTTTTATACAGAACAACACGTGCTGGGCTGTGGTGTCACACTCATACGTACGGTGCAAACAGGACCAAGCAGTGCAGCACCTCTTTTCTTTGTCTCACCATCAAGGCTTGGAATTCTTCACCCGCACCTTTTTTCCTTCTTCCTGCAGTCCCGGGTCTTTTAAGCGGGGCGTGAAAAAGCATCTTATGAGGCCGTTAGGCAGAGGGCCACCTTTGTAGCTTTAATTGTTTGTACCGCTGCCGTCCTCAAGCTAAAAGGCGACTAAGTGATATCTGGTCAATTTTCACATTTTAATAATAATTAATAGGAACTTTATTCACGTAAAAGCTCAAAAAAATATTCAGCTTTTGATATTTGATGACGTTATTCAAGATTTATAGAAAATACTAGCATCGGTTTAAAAATATTCCCTCGTATTTCAGCTCTGTCACATAGCTTTTCAGCTTAAGGGCGGCAGACCGTGCAAACAACTTTAGGATAAAACAACGTCTGAATCTGCTTGTATTACTTAAAATCCTAAGTTATTCCGAACATAGCTACGATTGATAGTTAAGTCACACACAATCTATCAGTACATATGTACCACAAGTTGTGTAAACGTGTGTGTACGTAAGAGAGAGCCAAGGGCGACGGCTCTGACGTCATAGTCTCTCGAATTAGACGCCTGCGTAGCCAATATTGGAATCGTGATTTTGATATTTTTCAATGTTATTATTCCTTTATAAGACTGTGTCTACTGACGCTTGTATATCATTGGGGTAGACAGAATTGCATTAACAGGGTGTACAACTCTACCAACATTTTTTATTTTTAATATTTAATAATTTATTTAACATATGAGTTACTGATACATAACAATTACAACACAAGCTACACATAGATTTGTAACGTTGTCACCTGTACTAGTGATAATACACTGTATCACAGGTGTCAGCGCCCTCCACAGTCAGGGAACAATGAACAGTAGACACTGGTAGGTATGATCTATAACAATTTAGGTACATAATACTCTTCAAACACAATAATTATAAAGGATTAACTCATTATATAAAATTGAGAGTGAGCATGTGAGAGTGTAGTCTGTGAAGTGTGTGTGTGTGTTTTTAGGTATGTTTGTGATTGTAGTGTATGTGTTGTATATGTATGTGTAAATGTGAGTGAAAGTGTCAATGTAATGTCAGTAACGTGTCTTAAGATGGTCTTTTTAAAAAACATTCGGTCTTTAGGCCCAAGTCTACCTCATCTGCAAGTCGGTGCACCAGCTAAACAACGGAACAGGTTCAGGCGCAGGCGCACCTCTCACAGCAGAAACCAACCGAAGATGGAGATCATCGACAGGCATGAGACAGTCGAAGATCTTTATCAAGGGCATCGATAAGAAAAAGACGAGCGAAATGAACAAACTCTCAAGAGTGAACAGGAACATTGCAGACTAACATTGTACATTAAACTTAAGTCGAATATTATTTATATAGAATTACTTTTATGGGGTACAATAAAGAATATTTTATCTTTACATATCTTTAAACAGGCACTTCAAAATGATTGTAGTGAAGAGTGACCCCAATTGTCCGGAGTGCATGGAGACAGAAGAGACCAGTTTCCACCTGCTGGCCGAATGTCCCATGTATATACTCACTAATTAGATGGGAACTTCTGGGATCGGACACATTGGACACGGAGACGGACACGGATCTGAAGGTGGAACAGATCGTAAGATTCTGCAAGGATACATAAAGGTTTGAAGGGGTGCCGTAAATGCTGGAATAACCACGCTCTCCCCAACGGGAGGGTTGGGGAAATGGATGAAATGGCCCATAAGCTTCGTGGGTTGATCGTCCATCCGGCTTGCGATGTCCCCAATTGTAATAGTAAAAAGGCTCACCTCTCAAGGATGGGCGGTCAGATGGTGATTGCTCTTGGAAAAGTCGACATACCAATCAATAAGCGGACCCTGGGCTGTAAAGTGCCAACTTTAGGGGTAACTGCAAAATCACTATGTTGATGATGAGGAGGGAGGGATGTATTAAAACTTGGCTTGCTATATGGCCGGGCAATTCGAGATTGTACCCTATTGTAATTTAGACGACAAACAAGCTTGGATATGAACTGTTTGCTCTCTCTCTATGCTACTCAAATGAAATATTGTACTTAGGTTAAGTAAATATGTTTGTAAATAGACCAAAAAAAACATCCCGCTGAGTTTCTTGCCGGAGTCTTCTCAGGACAGGGCCGCGTTTCGAACCGGTGGTCCATTTGCCAAACATTAGATTAAATTTTTTATGACGTTTTGTAACTGCAGTATTAATGGTCTATACAGAATAAATGGTTTTTGACTTTGACTTTGACTACCCGAATTATGTGTCTTGATCCGTGTCCAGGCATTACAAGTTTATAGTCCTGGATTTTGAATATCTCATCATCATCAGCGCCAATCCCAATTTTCCTCTGTGGCGTAGCGTTAGAGCATTCGACTGATATAGGGCGCGGGTTCGATTCCCGCTCATTGCAATTGCAAATGCATTGTGTTTTTGCATTGGTCTGGGTCTTTCTATGTACCTATATGTATTTATTTACAAAAAAATAGTATTTAAGTATTTTTATCCGCATTCTAGACCCCATATTACAGGCTCTGCTTACTTTGGGTCTAGATGGCGCTGTGTAATATGTCGTAGATAATTGCATCCAAAGCTTGCACTGTGGAGCCTGAGGTGCGCTCTTCTACCCCTCCTAGTCAGTATTTCGTTTATATTGGCTTTTACGGGAGCGACTGCTGCCTGTCTCAACCCCGAGAGGTGCGCCTCCGCCAGAGCCTCGCCCTTCAATCAGCAGGTGTACCGGCTTGCAGTTGAGTTTGACTTGGGCGCCGAAAATCGTAATAGGAATCTCTGTAGTCTAGCCGCGTCTGTCTGTCTGATCAAGAGAAACTCAAAAACTACTGCACCTACTGTCAAGCTGTTTCCACCAATTTATAGATTGGTTCCAGAGGAAGGTTTGAGTATACATTTTAGTTAGAAGTTTTTGTATACATTGGCTAAAGTATAATGAAATTTTTATAGAGCTGTCGGAAAAAAATAAGCCGTATTTGTGATTGTGTATGTTATGTAGGTTGTGGTGGTAGAATAGGGTCCTATGGGAAGCGGAAACGGGATTCGAAGTATACCATACCAGAATCTATTTTGATGTTGTAAAGAGAGAGGCCAAGTTTTGTGAGTTTTCTTAAATGTTTGGGGTAATCTTCGGCTAAAAGGATAAAATTCGAAATTAGGTCATCCGACAAAGAACTAAAGTCACCGACATAGCTCGCAGAATAAGCAACTGAAGTGGCGATGGGCTGGCCACATCTGCCGAAGGACTGATGGCCGTTGAAGCAAACGAGTCCTAGAGTGGAGAGTTGGCAAACGAAAGGTAGGCCGTCCCCCAGCAAGATGGACGGACGACCTGAAGTCAAAAGAAGAAAAGTTTGCTGCGATAGACTGGATGCGCAAGGTGGAGGATCGGGTGCTATGGCGCACATTGGGAGAGGCATATGTCCAGCAGTGAACTGAATTATATTGATTGAATAGCTTGGAGGAGGATAAAACAGGATCATGGACGGAAGGTAGGACGTCCCCCAGCAAGATGGACGGACGACCTGAAGAAGGTAGCTGGGATAGACTGGATGCGGATGGCGGAGGATCGGGTGCTATGGCGTACATTGAGAGAGGCATACGTCCAGCAGAGGACTGCAATAGGCTAATTGATTGATTCTTCGGCAACACTGCACTTATTAGAAAAATTCTTTTACATTTCTTTCACTAGCGATATTACCTATATTATGTGTAAATTTCGATAGAGTTAAAAATACCTCATGTAAACTGAAGTGAGGCGAGGGCGGATTGCTATTTGTCAGGTAAGTCTATTTACCCCACCAGGCGAGGCCGCGGTGGCGGCCAAAGTCCTGCCGGTAGCCCTGGTTATCCTTTCGAGGGCTTACCCGGGGTGCCCGGCAATGGACACTTGGGGAGGACACCGTGTGGTTTTAGTCGGTCCAATTCTGACACGCCCACCCCATCGTTGGCACCGATGGGGTGAAGCCCGTAGGGGTTTCCACACGTTAAAAAATAAAAAGGTAAGTCTGTTTCATCAGTAGTGGCGAATTGTTACAAGCCAGCCAGATTAAAATTCAACTTGAATACCTGCTTAAAATGTAAATGTATTATAAATTCCGTATATTATTAATTTTATTTAACGTAATGGAATTTAGATTTTTACCTCTTAACAACAAACTTACATATATTATATCTTTATTTAGCAATACATTTAAACAGTCATAGACAGCTAGGTTATTTAAAATTCAAATGATAACCAGTTTTAATGTTAAGTTAATAATTTAATAACTTAATACGTTAATCCTATTAATATTATAAACGCGAAAGTTTATTGTGACTATGTATGTATGTATATATATTTGTTGCCGTAAAAACGGCTGAACGGATCTGGTTAGTACAGGGATATGCTATAGTCCGGAATAACACAAGGGCTACTTTTTATTACGGGAATAGGTTCCCATGGGTAGCGGGAACGGGATCAGCATTCAGTTACAGCAGCAACAGCTAGTAATTTAATATTTTTTCACATTGTCGGAAGTTTACGCGAATATTACACGTTGAAATAATAACGTGAACCGTGGCCAATGGCTGCTGAAAAGCAACCGAAACGTCGGAATCAATGTAAAATATAAAATAACATCAAATTAATAAAACTATTTTTAACGGATTCTATTGCGATTTGCAATAGAATCCGTTGAAAATAGTTTTATTAAAATAACTAACAAATGTTATTTTAAATTTCAGTAAATAATACTTACGTTTATTTTCATTATTATTTTTTTTGACTTTCAATTCCTGGCTACTAAATACTTATGAGCCTATAATTGATCAGGTAGGGTTTCACTGTATTAATTGGTAACAGTTTTGAAAGAGTTCGAGCACTGCACACTACCTATAAGAATTTAGTTTATTCAGCACAACTGGTTTTACAACCTTGCACGAACTAATAACATTAATTTACGTCCAAAATAAGATCGTGTATACATTTGAATTAATAATAATTTGAAATATCAACACAGCATTGAAGAATTTTATTATAAGGTATAATTAACCCAGTTTATTATTGTATCCTAATAATGTGGTATTTATACTACCAAGGTAGGAAACAAACACGTGGTCTAACGGCTTTTGGGCCTGAGACGGTGTGCAGTTTTAGTCGATTCGAGCCCGACATAACCTCCTGGCTGGCCGGCGGGAAGGTTTCCGAGGGGATTTCCGCACGAAATAAAAATAATGATCTCCCAGCTAATGGCAACACCAAGACTTACGGGACTAAGCTGAACCCACCTGCTAGCTAGTAGGTACGCCTGTTAATTGACGAACGAGGCTTTTGTTACCCACATGTAGTCAGGTTATCACCGCATAACGTGGCTGCACCAGCGACGACAACTCTCCAGTATTTTATCTGCGATGTCACAAATATGAAGGCTGCCGCGGATACGGGAGTTCCTCACACGACGCACCGAAGTATATTCATTTCCTTACTGGATCAGAACTCCGAAATAAATGAAGATTAAAATAAAATTCATCTCCCCGACACGCAGCTTCTGCTTGTGTAGCTCTTGCAGCAGCCATGTTCGCAGCTGTGTATAACGACAGGCCTAATGATTGTTTTTTATACCTGATCTTTCAACCCAACCGGTATTTTGGGGTCACAAACGACACCAGTCACCTCACGTCAATTGGCCCGTGCAGCGGTAATGCGTGCCTTGACGTCGCAATCGATGTCAACAGTAACGTGAAGTACCGATCCCAGGTACTGGACCCCGGGGGTGCTTGGTTGGGGAGGGGTGTTTGGTTGGGGACCTCCATGCGCAACCCCCTCCCTGGGCAACGGAGACGGTAGCGCCTCTCTCCTAGGGTGGGAGAGACGATGCCGCCTACGGCCAACTCCGACCGAGGCGAGGACGGCCCTGTTGAGGGCTGTTCGGAAGCTTTCCACGTGTCCCTCTGATCAGGAGATGGCCCAGGGTCAGTCGGGGTGCGAGGGATATGCTCTATGGGTAACCTTACACCCCGTCGTGTTAAGACCCGAGACGGCGTGCGGATTTAGTCGGTGCAAGCCCGACATAACCGCCCCCGCTGGCCGGCGGAGGTGTATCCGAAGGTATTTCCGCACGAAAAAAAAAAAGGTACTGGACCCCGAGGGGGCCATCTCGAAACCGGAGATGGCCCAGGGTCAGTCGGGATGCGAGGGATATGCTCTATGGGCTAACCTTACACCCCGGCGTCTTAAGACCCTAGACATAACCACCCCGCTGGCCGGCGGGGGGGTATCCGAAGGGATTCCGCACGAATAAAAAAAAAGTACTTAGCCTGGTCCATGCGCTCGACCAATCATCCGGGCAGGTGTACGATATGTAGAGTTTTTTCTGCTCATACTAATTCTGATACTTATTATGCAGTTTAAGCACAAACAGTCAGACAAACGCTTTGTCTATAAAAATGATATCCGTGAAGTCAAAAAGCTAGACATAAAAAAATGGTTGTTTTATTACATTAGCTAAAAAAACTGAAGAGCACAGACCCGTCGCTAGGAGTGGAGGTACATGGCTGTATATATTAGAGTCGTTTCTCGGAAACTGTGACCTCAGCCGGTGACGACATCGCAGTGTAATCTTTAGACATTCTGTTAGCGCTAGTTGTGACTAAAGATGGAGTCTATACCTATTAGTGTATCGAAATTATTTAACTTGTCTATAAGATTACATAAATAAATATTCTACGACATTCTGCATAGCGCTTACTAGACCTAGAATGTAAGCATATTTTAACTACCTTGTGTTATGGGTTACAGAAAGCGTATAAACATACTTATATACTTTTTGTAAATACATACATATTATACATAGAAACACCCAGACCAATGCAAATAGACATATTCATGCAGACAAATATTTGCACTGAGAGGGAATCGAACCCGCAGCCTGTGTCGTAGCTGTCGAATGTACTACCGCTACGCTACAGAGGCAGTCAAGATGTTAAAATACATAATTATATGCTCAAACAAGGGTGTATATGGGGGCCCTGTTAAGATCTTCGGGGCCTAAACCAACCTCACCTGCAAGCCGGTACATACATTGACGGGTGAGGCTCTGGCGCAGGCGAACCTCTCAGGGTTGGGGGTCAGCCGACAGTCGCTCCAAAAGCCGCTTAAACCAAATCTAAAGGGTGAGAAGGAGTAAACGAACCTTAGACAGGGAATTCATCCTCACACGTTGCGACCGGAAACGTTGCGTACATTGAGGTATGAAAGGCACTCTATTCCGCACACCCTCAGGCTGTGGAATGATCTGCCTGCTGTGGTTTTCCCAAGCAACTACAATATGGGGTTCTTCAAGAAGGGCATTAGAAGGTTTGCGAGTGTGACGCCTCTGGTGTTGCTCACGTCCATAGGCCGCGGTATTCGCTTCCCATCAGGTGGGCCGTGAGCGTGTATGCGCCCTGAGTGGTATAAAAAAAACCCTCGGATGCAACCTAGAACCACGCTAAGATCATCAGCATCCTTATCTACCTGCCCTTCTTCCAATTATGTTAGGGTCGGTGCAATATGTAATCCTCCTCCATAAATTCCTGTCAGATGTCACCTCAGTCACTCCCTTCCTTTACATATCCTTTTTCACACGTTCCATCCATCTTTGCTAGGGCCTACCTCTGCCCCTGAAACCCTCCACATTCATACTTTGAACCTTTAAATAAGTAAATATTCTACGACATTCTACACAGCGCTTCCTAGACCCAAAGTAAGCATAGTTTAACCAGCTTGTTCAATTAAATTTTCAAGCCAATTGATATTCTTACTTGTCCTATAGATTTTAGATCGGAAAAAGAGAACATCTAACACGGGACTTTAAGACGTATATCGGAGAAACTCGAATATCTGGGACGTGTCTAGGTGGCTCAGTTGGTCAGAGCGTTCCCCCTGTAAGGGACTGGTTGCGGGTTCAAGTCCCGTCCTAGATGTTCTCTTTAACTAGCTTGTGTTATACGTTCCAGAATGCGGATAAACATACTTATATACATATTTTTTTTGTAAATATCTACATATTATATATAGAAACACCCAGACCAATGCAAATAGACATATTCATGCATACAAATATTTGCACTGAGCGGGAATTGGACCCGCGCCCCCTGACGTAGCAATCGAATGCACTACCGCGACACCAAATTACTTTCATCTGTTCTCATGACATGTCCATACCTAGACATTAGCTCGCTTCTCAATTATTCATTTACTGTTGCAAGTTTCAAACTTCGTCTAATATACTCATTCCTAGTTCTGTCCTTTCTCGTCACATCAAACATCCATCTTAACATTCGTATCTCCGCAACATGTTGTTTTACTTCCGTCACTTTCAAGGCTAAACACGACGAGCCATACAAGACGAATACACTAAGAAGAATGAATACACGAATGAAGTCTTCCACCTGGTGCTATCGGTACATACTTCGAGAAGTATTTACTTATTACGAGAACTCAGTTGACATCAACCTGTTGTATTTTTTATTTATTTATTATTTAATGCATGGAAAACTTACAGCTAAGAACATCAGTAAAAATATGCAGCTTACTCGACTGAGAGCCAATTAAAAGTTTTCACTTATAATGTTAGATTAGTAAAATTTTGTAAGCAATAAGGGTAAAATCATACACATAACATAACATAACTTCACGCCTGTATCCCCGAAGGGGTAGGCAGAGCTGTATTACACAACCACGATTCGCCAGTTATGTTTAGGTCCCAATGTAATAGGGGGCGAGCCTATTGCCATCTACCGGGCACATTACTAAGCGAACGATAATCAACATTTTTAATACACACATAACTACGAAAATTCAGAGGTGTGTGCCCGGGGCGACTGAGGATCGGACTCGAGACCTCGTCTCGGCAGTCCGTTACGTACACCACTAGGCTATCGCCGCTTATACTAAACAAATAATAAAAAAAAACAAACAATAATAACAAAAAAAAAATGAACTAATCACACAGTGGACACTAAAAGCCGAAACATTACACAAACTGAATAAGCGTTAACAGAGCGACACTATTTAAAAAAATTAGGGCTTAGACACCTTTTTGCCGAAGACACACTAATTAAGAAGGGATCAATGTCGTGCTGTTTACACAAATTATTAAGATTTCTGAGATACCAAGTAGCTGTTCTGTCGATAGTTAGTTTTAGCTCGAGGAACGTGAAGAGGGGGATTAAAATCGAAGTGACTTAGATGGTACGTGGTACTGGTGGTAGAAATTTGATGACACAAATTTGTCACAAAATTCGGCCGGGTAGGTACCACCGTGCACGATTGCGAAAAACCCTCCATAGTAATCCAATTTCGGTTTGATTGCGTTCAGGGGTCAGCAAGTGCATAGCCGGGCAGGGGGATTGTGGTCGTAGCACTAGTGGGACCGGTGGGTGTCACGCGGTGCTGCGACGACAATCCTCTTCTGATGAGGCCGTCAAGCTGAGTACCACCATTGTTAACATGGTACGTGTATGTAATGGTGACCCTCTTTCCTGAGACCTTACCTTCAGCTTACCATCAGGCGCGGTGAAGTCAAATTGACGTGTCCTAAATATAAAAAAAAAAAAAAAAAACGTTAAACTAAAATTTTCTCGAGCAAATCTGGACAGTCATTATTGTGGTTCAGTATTTTGACAAGAAAAGTAAAGTCCGCTATTTCACGTTGATCTATGAGAGGAAGAAGGTGGAACTTTTTACATAAACGGAGATAATCCTTGGAGTGGTATGGAATTTTTTGATGATAACTTCTTCTTCTTAGTCGTGCACTCTTGACAGAGTGGTCGTGGTTATGATGGGGAGTCCTGATGAACGGCTGCTCGTGCAATGCGCCGCCATCGCTCTCTGTTGGTTGCGTTGTGGGAGCAGTCGGTCATGGTGGATTGTGTTAGGGAGGTGATGAGGTCCGACCATCTAGTTGGAGAGCGACCACGGGACCTTTTGCCCTCCATTCTGCCCTGTACCACGAGACGCTCCATCGAGTCTTCATTCCGTGTCAGGTGCCCAAAGAACTTGAGTATTCGTATTTGCACAGTCGACGATAATCTCTCTTTTATGTGAAGTTCTTTGAGGATGGAGACATTAGTCCTATGCGCGGTCCACGGAATCCTGAGGAGACGTCTCCAGCACCACATTTCCAGTGCATCTATTTTTCTCCGCTCTTTTTGTCTCAGAGTCCATGTCTCAGCTCCGTACAGAAGAATTGGAAAGACCAGACTCCGCATCAGACGAACCTTGGTGGTTTTGGTTATCCGGCGGTCCTTCCAAATCTTGGAGAGCCTTTCAGCAGCTGATCGTGTAATAGCGCAACGTCTTCTGATTTCCTCCACGCAGGCTCCGCTGTTGGTGATGGCAGAACCCAAGTAAATGTAGTTCTGCACAACTTCACAGTTAGCAATGCTTTTGATGATAACATAGATATTTAATAAAGCGTTGTTGTATATTTTTGATTCGATGAATGTAAACTAATTAACGCATATGCATCGAACGTTCGACTGAGTGACTGCTTTAGTAGTTTTCTTCTTCATTTATTTTTATTTTGTTTTTTCTATTCCCTGTGTACAATAAAGTCAAAGTCAAAGTCAAAAACCATTTATTCTGTATAGACCATGAATACGGCACTTACAAAACGTCATAAAAATTTTTAATCTAATGTTTGGCAAATGGACCACCGGTTCGAAACGCGGCCCTGTCCTGAGAAGACTCCGGCAAGAAACTCAGCGGGCTGTTTTTTTTGGTCTATTTACAAACATATTTACTTAACCTAAGTACAATATTTCATTTGAGTAGCATAGAGAGAGAGCAAACAGTTCATATCCAAGCTTGTTTGTCGTCTAAATAGTCTTGAATTTTATAGTAGCCATTTTGGCAGAGTTTACTTTTAATTTGGCTTTTAAATTTATGAAGAGGTAGATCTTTCATTTCACACACAATAAAGAGATTTAATGTAATCTATACAAATAAAAAATATTTAAGTGCATGTTTATGTTGTAATATTACAATAATAGATTTTTAATGATTGCACATGAATGTAACACGATACTTATAACAAAAATACAATTATTTTTTTGTCTGTCTGTTTGAAAGAGGTAATCTCTGGAACGGCTGCGCCGATTTTGACGGGACTTTGACTGGCAGATAGGTAATTATACAAGGCATAACATAGGCTACTTTAATTTTAGAAAAATAATTAGGGTTACGCGCAAAAGTACTAAAACTAAAAGTCGAAATCCACGCGGCCGAAGTCGCGGGCACAGCTAGTAAATAAATAAATATTTTAGGACATTCTACACAACGCTATCTAGACCCGAATTAAGCTCGCGTTATAGGTTCTAGACTGCGGATAAGCATACTTAAATACATTTTTTTATTAAAGTCCCTACCCTGATACAAGATCCTGCGCCAGAGTCTCGTCCGTTGTTTAGTAGGTGTACCGACTTACAGGTGAGGTTGGCCCCGGCCTCAAGGATGTTGGTAGACTCCTGTACGAGGACTACTGATTGAGTTAGGTTTACAGCAACAGAATTTAAATCTATACTATAATAATAAAATAAAGCTGAAGAGTTGGTTTGGATGCGCTAATCTTAGAAACTACTGGTTCGAATTGAAAAATTATTTTAGTATTAGATAGCCCATTTATCGAGGAAGGTTATAAGCTATATATCATCACGTTTTAACCCAGGAGAGCGGAGCAGTAACCATAAATGTCACCAAATCGGGTAAATTTCCATCCAATCAATCAATGAGCCTATTGCAGTCCACTGCTGGACATAGGCCTCTCCCATTGTACGCCATAGCACCCGATCCAGTCTATCCCAGCTACCTTTCTCAGGTCGTCCGCTCATCTTGCTGGGGGACGTCCTACCTTCCGTTTACCGTTTCATGGTCTCCACTCTAGGACTCGTTTGCTCCATCGGCCATCGGTCCTTCGGCAGATGTGGCCAGCCCATTGCCACTTCAGCTTGCTTATTCCGCGAGCTATGTCGGTGACTTTTAGTTCTTTGTCGGATGGCCTCATACATTACAGTAGAATTAATAAAGTACGGCCATATTTGGGGTAAATAGGTGCCACGGGGGTGAAGTATGCCTCGTGCGAAGCCGCGGGGGACAGCTAGTATAAAATAAAGTTGCCAGAGTAAATAAATGTTTTTAAATGTATTCACACATGTTAGAGCTACCTAGTCGCTTGTGTTACAAGTTACAAAGTCTATGTTTGGTCGCCGGCCACTTAGCGAGGCGATATGTCAAGGGCAGTGAGTTCGCTTGCCAGTGACGAGCTTACCGACATTCACAGTGCAACATAGTCGGACAAGGTACAAACTAATACGTATACTAGTTGTGCCGCGACTCCGTCCGTGTGGACTTAGACTGGGTTGTAGTTTTTAGCCCGTTCTAACGTCGCACGGAAAGTATTTATAAAAAAAAATCATATTCACATAGAAGTAAGCAAGTTACACCTTATAATATCAGCTATCTGCCATATAGTTCCCAAAATTTTTTCCAGCCGTTTGAGAGATTAGCCAAGTTAAACGATCAGAAAGACAGATAGAAAGGCAAATACCCTATGTATTTATTAAAAGCTTTGTATTTCCGGGCCAACATCACATCACATTCTGCCTGTCTGTCCGCGATAAACTCAAAAACTACTGCACCGATTTTAACGCTGTTTTCACGAATGGATAGAGTGGTTCTCTGGGAAGTTTTTAGTATATAACTTGTCACGTTTTTGTATACATTTACTAAAATATCATGATATTTGTTGAAGGTGTCGCAAAAAATAAGCCGTCAGGGAGCTTTCAACGAAAACGCTGCTTAAACTCTTTAAGATATAACAAAATGATGTATGGTGGAATTGTGTATCTTATAAAACTCTTGGTGGT
Organism: Cybosia mesomella; assembly: GCA_946251805.1. Classification (NCBI taxonomy): domain Eukaryota; kingdom Metazoa; phylum Arthropoda; class Insecta; order Lepidoptera; family Erebidae; genus Cybosia; species Cybosia mesomella. The sequence goes on along the minus strand of OX276417.1, from coordinate 11,821,705 downwards.
GGAATAGGGTTCCATGGGCATTGGAGACGGGATCAGAATATATATATATATTTTTTTTTTTTATTACAATATTAGCAACCGAAATTACTAATATTCCCCCTAACCCCTCCAGCTAAGCTTAATTGCTTGTGTTAGAAGTGGGTTCACGTCGGTAGTGTAATGGCCAGGATTCGAACCCGGGACCTCTTGATCATAGAGTCGACTCCTTAACCACTAAGCTGCCGACGCTTTAGCTATTGCCCGCGACTGAGGCCGCGGGCAATAGCTAGTAAATAATAACACTATAAACTTTCAGCCCCTAATTTATTATAATCATCATTATTGCATCCAGCTTGAACTTTGAGAACCAGGATCCACCCTCTTACTCTTTCCCCAGATTCGGCTAATCTTGGCTTTTACAGGAGGGACTGCTGCCTGACCTGACCATGAGATGGAAACTTTTAAAGTGAAAAGGATGAATCAGAGGTTCATCCGTTAAACAGCAGGACACCGAAGAACCTGGTGGCGCCCCTAGGGGTATATGAGGGCCCTAATTCACTATCTAAAGGGCAAAATTAAAATAAACTCCGATATACGTGTACATTTATTTCCGCGGTAGCCTAGTGGTATGGGTAATGGACTGCTGAGACGAGGTCTCGGGTTTGATCCCAGGTTTTACCATGGCACACACCAATGACTTTTCGATGCTTTTCGAAGTTATGTGTGTATTTATCGCAGGCTTATAAGTGCCCGGTTAATGGCAATAGGCTCGCCACTTATTACATTGGGACCTAAACATAAACTGGCGAAATGTGGGTGCTAGCACCTCTGCCTACCCCCTCGGGGATTTAGGCGTGAGTTTATGTTACGTTATTTATTTCTAACGAGACGCATGTATAAAGCTTCGGACTTTCATACAACCTTTCACCATTTATTTCACCTCCTTAGGGGTGAAATTTCCAAAAACACAAACAATTTTTATATTTTTTTTATATTTAGGACACGTCAATTTGACTTCACCTCGCCTGATGGTAAGCTGAAGGTAAAGTCTCAGGAAAGAGGGTCACCATTACATACACGTACCATGTTAACAATGGTGGCACTCAGCTTGACGGCCTCATCAGAAGAGGATTGTCGTCGCAGCACCGCGTGACACCCACCGGTCTCACTAGTGCTGCGACCACAATCCCCCTGCCCGGCTAAGCACTTGCTGACCCCTGAACGCAATCAAACCGAAATTAGATTACTATGGAGGGTTTTTCGCAATCGTGCACGGTGGTACCCACCCGGCCGAATTTTGTGAGAAATTTGTGTCATCAAATTTCTACCACCAGGTATCTTCTGTTTCTTCTGTTAATTAACTAGGTACCTACTCTTTTATTCTAATCTAATTCTAATCACGCTTTCATTCTGAGCCTCTATTACCAAACCCAGTTCTCGCCTATATTCCTCTTGTAGATACTTACTTTTATTCGAGTTATAGGGGTGTTCATGATCCAATAAAATAATATGTAAACTAATATAAATGCATATAGTTAAATAAATTAAATCAAGATTATAGTATAAAATTAAAATAGGCAACATTTGTCAAGTAAAATAGTTTTTTTGTATTAAGTATATTAATTACCATGTTCGGCCCTAGACGGCGGAAGTTTTTACTTATACAGTGTGTAGCCACACTTTAATTATTTACACTCTTTCAATCTTTTCTCGAATATTTGGCAAAATATTCGTTCTATATTGTTAACTACTCGTACTGTCATACGGTTATGGAGTGGAAGCCTGTGTTTTCGGGAAGCTATAACCTGGGAATCTTCACGTCTAGAGTGAACAGGTTCCTTCTAGGCAAACGTGTTTCGTCATAGACCACAACGTCCCTTACCAGCAGCTGAGAAAAACACAGGTCGGCTTAGTGCTTAAGGAGTCGGCCTTACGACCAAGAGGTCCCAGGTTCGAATCCTGGCGATTATACTGCCGACGTGAACCCACTCCTAACACAAGAAATTTAGGTTAGCAGGAGGGGTTAGGGGGAATACTAGTAATTTCGGTTACAAAAATTCTTGAAAAAAAGGTCTCAATTAAAATAAAACTATTTTTAACGGATTCTATTGCGATTTATTTGATGTTATTTTATATTTTACATTGATCCCGATGTTTCGGTTGCTTTTCAGCAGCCTTGGTCACGGGGATTCTCCCGGTTCCTTCGGTTGCTGAAAACCAACCGAAACGGCGATTTATTTTTGATTTATTCTATAGTCATGGTCACGGGGAGACTCCCCGTGACCATGGCTATAGAATAACTAAAAATAAATCGCGATAGAATCCGTAGTTTTATTTCAATGTGTGACGTTCTCGTAAACTTTCGACAGTATCAAAAAGGTCTCAAGTTCGTAAGCGGTTTAAGCTCGGAGTTGTAACTGTTAATGGTACTATAGTGACAACAAAACTTGGCAAAGCGGCTGATGACGCTACACGTGACCAGAAGGCTGGACTGTATCTTGCCCAAAGAATTAGCACTGCCATTCAACGAGGCAATGCTGCCAGTCTTCTGGGATCATCCTGCCGGTGATGATGCGGAGGAATTCTATGACGCATGTTATATTTTTCTATCTTTTAGGTTTAGTTTTCTTTACATTTATTTATACTTAATTAGTTGTACATACTTATTTTAAGTTATTGTTGTATATATATCTTCAACTACTTACTAGTGAAAACAAACTATTTTTTCCTTTTTTTTGCACAATACATTCAGGTGTATATTTATTTAATTTTGTGCGTTATTTTGAGTGATTCGAGCAGAACTTTTTAGGTAGATTTCGATGAAATCGATCTACCTATTGGTTTCTTGACTACTGTCGAATTTAAAAAAAAATTCTTCATAGGAGCTCTAGTTATGACCCCCTCAGTCCGAAATGACCACTGGTCAAAAAGTTTATATATATATATATACCAGGCCACTCAGAAAGTATTGCGAAAAAAAGTTTTTATATATGAGAGACTGGTCAGTTATAATCTATTTCTAAAATATGATTATTTATGAGTAAAAATAAGTACGTTCCAATTTCAAAATTTCTCTCTGCATTTTTTGCAAGATAATTTCAATTATTGTGTCTCATTGAAAAATGGATCTGCGTCGGGAACATTTTCGCGCTATGATTTTCTACGATTTCAAGTGTCGCCTGAAACCAGACGAATCGTACGATAGACTTCAAATGGCATTCATGGATGAAGGCCCTTCCAAGGCGACCGTGTATCGTTGGTATAACGAATTCAAGCGCGGTCGACTGACTTTGGAGGATGAAGAAAGAAGTGGTCGCTCTTTGACGGCTGTTACGGAAGAAAACGTGCTAGCAGTGAAAAATTTAATCCAAGATAATAGACGAGTCACGACAAGAGATTCAGCACATTCTTCAGATTGGATCGGGAAGCCTTCACGAGGTTCTACACGTGCATCTTCGTGTGAGAAGGATAGTTTCACGCTGGGTGCCGCACAATCTCACCGATGCTCAGAAGCAGGCCCGGGTGGAATGGTGTCGTGATATGATAAACAAGTTTGAAGCAGGCGCGTCTCGGCGTGTTTATGACATCATTACAGGTGATGAGTCGTGGATTTATCAGTATGGTCCAGAAACAAAACGCCAGTCGACGGTTTGGGTGTTTCAAAACGAATCAACACCTACCAAAGTGAAGTGATCTAGAAGCGGAGGGAAGATTTTGGTCGCGAGTTTATTCAATTTGTCTAGCTACTTGTTATCAATCCCTTTACGAAATCAAAGAAGCATCAACGCTGAATGGTACACTACCAAATGCTTGGCAGAAGTTTTCTCTGTAGTGAGCTACAAGCGACCAAACACAGGGCTCCGCGGGATACTACTCCACCATGACAACGCGCCCGCACACACCGCGCTTAAAACGAGGGACTTCCTGGACAGCACTCCGGTTAAACTCCTAGGTCACCCTCCTTACAGCCCTGACCTTGCACCGTGCGACTTCTTTTTATTCCCGAAAATAAAAAATCAGCTCAAAGGGATACAATTTTCGTCGCCGGAAGATGCGCTGTCAACGTTTGAGCAGGCTGTAAACGAGGTATCTGCGGCGGATTGGAAAAAGTGTTTTGAAAACTGGTTCAAACGCATGAAAGTTTGTATAGAGGCTGGTGGTGAGTACTTTGAAAAGATTTAATAAAAAAATATTTACCTATAGAACACTTTTTTTTATTTTCGCAAAACTTTCTGAGTGTCCCACGTATATGTATGTATGGTTCCACTTCCCAAAATTTGCGGCACTCTCACGGTCGCATTTTGTCCCGATCGCTTTCAAACTGCGGTCAAAAATTTTTTGGGTGTAAACTTAGTTTAAGTTCGTGAACGGGTGGAATCCGGCCTAAGGGGACGGTAGGGCCTTACTTTTTGTGAAATCAGTTTTTCCTCAAAATTTAACCTCCTCATACCAGACTTCAGGATTTTCTTTGTCACAGGTCTCCTCCTAAACTACTAATCCAATCAGAACCGAATTTGGCATGATTAAAGAGATCAATCAGAGGAAGGTTCATGGATATATTTTGAAATAATTAATGCTACCACAGAGGAATGATCACCGTTAAAAAAATTCCAGATGGAATTACATAATAACCGCTCGAGACACTGTGACCAAACTTTACACGCTCAGAAAGCATGTCCAGAGTTGTGACTTTCAAAAAGAATTTTCAAAATCGGACTTGCCACGGAGGAATGATCACTGTTCAAAATTTTCAAAATCTGATTCCGCAATAGCGGTCAAATCTATTAGACAAGAATCACGATTTCTCACTCAGCTCAACATTGCAATGAACGATTCGCCTTGCAGACCTAGTACTTAGTATTAGTATGGAGTAGACGTAGAGTATAGTAGAGCTCCGATATATTATAATTCAATGAGGGATCAGAATGGAACAAAAAGTGAAAATGAAGCAATCGTATCAAAGTGGAAACAAATGCATCGATGGATCAGAGTGGAGTGAAAAGTGGAAACAAAAACCGTTAATGGATTGTTCAGAGGATGAGTGTGGATTAGGCCAATATTTAGTCATTCTGGAGTATCAGGACAAAAATTTAGTCATTCTGGAGTATCAGGACAAAATTTAGTCATTCTGGAGTACCATGGCAAGTAAGTAGGACAAGGTTCAAATGATCATCACCCCAGCGGCGCGGCAGTTATCCCAGATGCATCTCAAGCTTGCACTTAAATCTTAGCTTTTACAGGAGCTCCTGCCTTCAGACTTGCCAATCTCGAGAGAACGATCTGCGCCAGAGTCTCGTCCGACAATCGGCAGGTGTGTATCGGCTTGCAGGAGAGGTTGGTTTGGACCCCGAGGTTAGGTAATTTGATTTGTTTGATCTCGGAGGGGCTCCAAGCTCCACATACAAGTAAATAGAGATATAATATAGTATATATCTACCTATATATATTAGGTCGTCACATATGAAATTGCCGTTTTTCTTGAAGAAATTGGATGAAACCCAATTTTCAGTACTAACATTTTTGCATTTTTTTTAGGAATGACAAATCCAAATTTTATGATTTTTTTTTGTGTATGAATGAGACAACATTAAACTAACAAACAGCAACTTTTGATACATTTTTGAAAAGTGACAGCTGTTAAGTAATACGAAATTTATCACCAAAATGGATAGCATTTAGGAAGTACTGTTTTTGAAGATCGAATTAATTTATCAAGCGGCCAATAAAAACAAAATGTATGTAAAAATTGTAAAAACTTGAAATCAACTTTCAAACAAAATATAAATAATGGAAATAGCTATTAAATTGCAGGAATAACGAACTCATGAATTTGTAAGAAAATTTCGGCAATTTCGTAGATAAAGACCTATTATAAAACGAAGTCGTGTTAGCGATGACCGGGGTAAACTGAAGAATGGGTGGACCAAATTTCATGACCTTTGACTTTTTAGATTTTTCTCCTCGTATAGTGTGCCTTTTTTGCCGAATTCGGCTGATAAGGAAACCAAAATAACTTTATTTTAAGGCGGAACGAAGTTTGCCGGGTATGCTAATTTTAAATAAAACACATTACAATGAATTTATACAATTGTTTTATTGTATTTAAAGCGTAATTTTAATAAATAACTTACACTGATAAAATTATACCCGGTATACACCAACGGAACAAAGACGAATCAACGCAGAGTGTCACGTCTACACTGATTCATTCGTGTTCGCACGCCGGCCGTCGTTGGCTTGGTGTGTATCCGGCATCACACTTAATATATATTAACAGTAATTTTACTAGTAAGATTATGTTTATTGGTAACAAACAAATATAGCTGTCGCTTGTGAAATTCCTATTGGGAACTGGGAACTGGGAACCAAATTTTCGTCACTGTTTCCCACTTGGGAAGATGAGTGCATATTGAAAAAGGCTAACTTTTTTTAAGTCTTTTCAGTTTTTACTTCCATATAACCTCTCTTTTTTTTAATTCGTAAATAAAAACTTTAAATTTCGCGTTCAATGGTAAGAAATTATGTTTATGAGTGTGTAATACACCTCTGCCTACCCCTTCGGGGATACCGGCGTGAAGTTATGTTATGTTATTTTAGATATATAACTTAGTGGTCAGAACCAATACATTTCAAAATTCAAACCTTTACTTTCAAAGTGTTACCATTGGCGTTCATACGTTTCTAACTGTTATCTTGTGACCTACACGAATAAAGATATTTTGATTTTGAATAATGGTACGAAATAGGGTATAATAACACCTATCAAAAATTTAATTGAGAGGCAATCTAGATGACCAATTAGAGTTCTGATATATTAAGCTGTAACGCAAAGTAGACTATTACTGCTACTTTACGACAATTTTCATTATGATACTAGTATTCTTCAACAACATCAACAACAACGAAATTTGTGAAAAAGTCCTATAACCCGAATGCACCGCCACCTACCGGGTCCTTTGTGAACAAAAATAAGCTTTAATACTGAATTTAATGCTTTTTACTTCAAAAGTTAAGCACTTTCCACGAACTTCCATACAACCGCTCATCGCCTTTTTTTACCCCCTTAGTAGTAAAATGTTGAGAAACGCTGAAACATGTGTACATTTTATTTTCAACCAGGAACAGTTTTATGAAATTTCGTGCTTCTTGCTTTGAAGATGACGAACATTCCATATAAACGTTCATCGCCCATTTTAACCCCTTAGTAGTCAAATTTTGAAAAACGCTGATATATGCGTATGCATTCATTTCTAAACAAAGGCAGATTATATGAAATTTCGTGCTTCTGACTTTGCAAATGAAGGACTTCCATACAAACGTTCATTACTTGTTTTGCCACCTCAGGAGTGAAATTTCCAATAATCCTTCCTTAGTGGATGCCTGCAACATAAAAAGCAACTACTGCCGAAATTTTAAGGTTACACCCCGGGTCTGAAGACCCGAGACGGCGTTCGGTTTTAGTCGGTTCAAGCCCGACATAACCGCCCCCGCTGGCCGGCGGGGGGTATCCGAAGGGATTTCCGAACGAAAAAAAAAGTCACCGCTCTGCACTGATGAATCAGTCTGGTCAGTCGGGACAGGTAATTGTATGTAAGAAAGAATATAGGTAATATTCCATAGGTAACACCCATACCATAATCACAGTAATTTGCATCAAAATAATTGTCTAAATCTTCTATTAAAATGAAGTAAATAGGTATCTTATCTTAACACTATCTCGATTTCGCACTGGTACTTGCTTTGAGGTAGGCTAACTAGCCTAGTTTTGAGTGACCGTTATTAAGTGACGTATGTACTCCTTTTTATATAACATCATTGAAATGAGGCTTAATTTCTAAACCGACATTTTAATCTCAAGTATTAATATTTGGCAACACCAAATTATTATTAGATAAAGATTGTAAAGAATCTAGTCGAACATAGTTTCCATATGGAGTGCTAATAGTTTGAGGTCCTGCTACGTAAGGGCTTATCACTAAGTTAATGCCTTTAGTGTCAGTTGACGCACCGGTGGCGCCATCTCTGTTCCAGGACGCTGAAATGAAAAAGTAATGTTAACGACATCTATGAATTGTATTTTTAACTAAAAAGTTTAGAGACATCTAGTGGACGAGTGTTAGACTACTACAACACAGCGTGGTTCACGGTTGCATCCGAGGCGTTCACCTCAAAGCGCGATGTTTATTTACTACTTTCCCTTTTGATTTGTCTTGCTTTTATGGGAGCGACTACCGTCTGACTTCCCAACCCACAGAGAAAAGCATTTGCCGGAGCCTCGTACGTTAATCAGAAGGTGTACTGTCTCGCAGGTGAATTACAGACCAATAATAATGTTTATATATTGGTCTATGGCTGAAAGTCTTAACCATACACCCATCTATAGAGACATCTAGTGGATAAATGTAAAACTACTTAAGGTGTAGAATTTCTTTGAAAGAAAATATTTTTGGAAAACATCATATTTTTTGTATTTAATAATAGACAATGAAATTAAAGCTAAAATCACCCGTCGAGTGCTGAAAAAGGTTAAAAAAAGAGAAAAGAATACAATTGCATTTTTAGTGCCTTCAAGAAAAAAATATCGGCGTGTAGCTGTGTCGCGAACATGGCCATTATGTAGCTATCAGTAAACTAGGGGCGCAATGCATTCTGCTGTTGCAACTACATGATTACCTACAATTCACGCGCAATTTTTTTTCAATTGAATACCATTGAATTGTTTTTTCGATGATTATTCCTCCGTTGCTAGACCGATTTTCATTTTTCTTTTTCTGTCTTTAGCGAATAGTTAAGTTGAACAGTTTGGCACATCGTGGTCTTAACATTGATCATTTTGGAGAAATCAGATTTTGAAATTTTTTTTGGGTGATTATTCCTCCATGGTATGTTCGATTTTCAATTTTATTCTAAACCTTCCGGGTATCTAGTTGTATTTACATTCCAAGTTTGATGAAAATTGGTAGATTAGTTTAGGAGGAGTAGCGTCAGAACCGAAATACACCGAGTGGAGTATAGAGAGCTTTTCGCCCGACTTTGTCTCACTCTCAGCTCAATTAGCCGTTTATTAAACGCAGGTCAACTACAACTACAGGTTTTTAACTAAGCACAGGAGTCAGGGATTCAATGTGAATACTGAAATATCTACCAACATGTAGTCTAAGTAAGACCGAATTCACGTTTGTAATGTATTTTTCATTACTCATACTCTGAAAGTAGGTCTAAAGTTGCCTGAGGAGCGGGATGAAAGTAATACTTTTCATCCCTAGTCACATTATTAAAAAAAACTAATTCTATTTTCACATTTTTAATATACCTACCAACTTTCTATACAGCCACTCAATTACAGCGCGATGTAAAATTGAAATAAAATAAAGTTAAGTATTGATTAAAGAATATATATTTTTAAAATAACTTTACTTTAGTTTAGTTTCAACAATTTCCTTAAAATAACATAGATTTGGGCAAAATATTTACCATTTTTTCAATGATGAAAATGAAAAATAATGGCTGAATAGCTGGCCGGCCACGGAAAAAAAACAAACAAAATAGGCGAAAAAGCGGCAACTCGATCGTCATTTGTTTTTCGATTTGAAGGTTTTACTCATTATTACTCATTTTTTCTTTAGCTAATTCATGTTTTTATTTTACCCGCGTAACCGAGTAACCGCGGTAGCCTAGTGGTATGGGTAAAGGACTGCTGGGACGAGGTCTCGGGTAGGATCCCAGGTATTACCATGGCACACACCAATGACTTTTCGATGCTTTTCGAAGTTATGTGTGTATTTATCGCAGGTTTATAAGTGCCCGGTTAATGGCAATAGGCTCGCCACCTGTTACATTGGGACCTAAACATAAACTGGCGAAATGTGGGTGCTAGCACCTCTGCCTACCCCTTCGGGGATATAGGCGTGAGTTTATGTTATGTTCATGTTTTTATTTTTACTTTCCTTGTATTCGTAATGAAAAGCACAGTGTTTACCTCGGGTTAAAGACTTATTTAGTCCCTCGAACTATTGGCACCCTCACTTCGTCCGGGCGCCAAACCTCGTCTCGGGACTAAATAAGTTACTTTCACCCCCTTTTTTTTTTTTTTACGTGCGGAAATCCCTTCGGATACCCCCCCGCTGGCCAGCGGGGGTGGTTATGTCGTGTCTCGTCTAAAACCGCACGGTGTCCTCCCAAGTGTCCGTTGCCGGGCACCCCGGGTAAGCCCTCGAAAGGATAACCCCAGGGTTGCCGGCGGACTTTGGCCGCCACCGCGGCCTCGCCTGGTGCGGTCGGGTTTTATCCCGCTTCGGTGAGTTGGCAGGCGTGTGTAGGGCACACACAACACGCCTCCGCCACGGCCTGCTTCTGTAAGGACGGCGAATCGGCCAACTGCCGTCCTCAGGCCCCGATCATGGAGGTCGGTAGTTCCGGGCGTAGATGAGTCTGCGGCGTCCTCGCCGCAGACTGCGAAACTCGGGGGCAGGTTTCTCTCCCGCTCCCTCTCCACCATCTCTTTCGCGCGAATTACCTGCTCGCAGAAAGAGGCGGCGGCGTGCCACTTGCTCCCGTCGGAGACCACGGCCCTCACCATGGTTTACTTTCACCCCTAGGGTAACAATGTACTATATATTCTGATGCAATAAACATTATTATTATTATTATTCCCATTTAAGTACTTCACGCCACCCACCTAGTTTGGTTATAACAACTTGGTGTATAAAAAGTCAGTCTGTTGAAGATGGCTGAACAAGACTTAGCCAAGTGATTAGTTCTGTTCTTACGCTGCGGCGCTAGTAGTCCCGACATGGATAGATTAAGTTGGAAGGGTTACGTACAGCCAGTCGAGTAGTATACATGAGATCTCGATCATACCTATAAGCGTCAGTAGCTTAGTGGTTAAGGAGTCGACCCTACGATGGAGAGGTCCCGGGTTCGAATCCTAGCCACTACCGACGAGAACCCACTCCTAACACAAGCAATTTAGCTTAGCTGGAGGGGTTAGGGAATATTAGTAATTTCTGTTACTAATATTCTTAAAAAAAATGCCCTTCGTGTTAGATAACTCGTGAGAATGCTTGACAGGAGCCAAGCAGTAGACATCGCTCACTAAGTCATATGATAGTGAAATAACCAAGTATTCCATCCGTCAGTCTAATCTAACTAACGGCCAGTCTCAATAATCTACCTACAGTTAAAGGTAGAAGCTATCCCAGATAAACAGTCAACGTTAATCTATCTGTAACTGCGATTTCAATATTATCAAAGTCATTTTCTGCTTATCTTTGTTTATCGAAACAGAAAAAATCCCCGATAGATACTTATGATAGCTATTTTAACTGCTGGTAAAGGATCAGGTCACACCTAAACAAGGAAATTGCGAAGATGGTACGGCGCGACCTTCGGAGCTCCAACACACGCCTCATTGAAGAGGCGATAGAACGAAACCGAGGGTCCAAAGTATTCACTCAGCAGCTTGGAAGGAGCCATCTGACGAAACACATAACGCATGACGGGAGGACCGTCTTGTCGAAGCCGGAGATCTCCGCCGAGATAGAGGATTTCTATGGCCGTCTGTATACTGCACATGCTCCCGTCCTCGACGAGACGACCATGATTCCAGAGCCACCCTGACACGCCACTATACCGACGAACTGCCTGATATCAGTCAAGACGAGATCGTGTTAGCTCTGAAGCAGCTTAAAAATGGAAAAGCCCCCGGTGAGGACGGAATTACTTCAGAGCTTCTGAAGGCAGGAGGAGCTCCTGTCATACAGGAGCTACAGAAGCTCTGCTAACGCAGATGCTGGACGGCCTAGCTTCAGCCTCGCGACGCATCGGTCTTGGCATGAATTTGGATAAAACCAAAGTCTTGATCAATGGCCACATTGATCCAGGACCGGTCGTCGTGGATGACCACCTTCTTGAAATTGTTTCTGAGTACACTTACCTCGGGCAGATTGTGCAGTTGGGTAAAAACAATTTTGAGAAGGAGGCCAAGAGGAGGATCCAGCTAGGCTGGGCAGCGTTTGGGAAACTACGTCGGTACGTCGGACGAAAGTTTTCAATCAGTGCGTCCTACCCGTAATGACCTACGGAGCTGAGACGTGGACACTCGCGGTAGGGCTGGTCCACCAGTTCAAAGTCGCTCAGCGAGCTATGGAAAGAGCTATGCTCGGAGTTTCTCTGAAGGATAGGATTCGTAACGAATACATCCGACAGAGAACCAAGGTTATCGACATAGCTCAAAGAATAAGCAAGCTGAAGTGGCAGTGGGCCGGCCATATCTCGCGAAGAACCGACAACCGCTGGGGTAAACGTGTTCTTGAGTGGAGACCGCGACTCGGCAAACGTAGTGTAGGACGCCTTCCGGCCAGGTGGGATGACGATCTGCGAAAGACTGCGGGCAGACCCCGGATGCGGCAAGCTGAAGACAGGGCGCTATGGCGCTCATTAGGGGAGGTCTATGTCTAGCAGTGGACTAGAATAGGTTGATGATGATGAAGGGATAGATGGATTATTGAAACCGGCTGTAAATGATTAAGTACATGACGTTGTAAGGATGCGACGTCAGGCGGCGTGCGAAGGAATTACCTTATTGGGCCACCTTATACCCCGGCATTAGAGACCCGAGACGGCGTATGGTTTTGGTCGGTTCGAATCCAACATAATCACCCTCCGCTAGCCGGCGGAGGCGGCGGGGTGGTATCGTCATACATGACGTTCAATCAGAAGAACTAAAGAACATTTCCTCTCACAATGTTAAAGTATATATGTATGTATATAACGTATTTATATATATGTATAACTATGTATAAAATATAAATGTATGGATGTGGGTATATTATTTTATTTTACAAATAGTATATTATATTTACTTTTTGAATGTATAATTTATGTATGTCTATTGATTTATTTTTGCCATCTTTCGTTTATGTATAATTTTTTTAGTTGTACACTTTGCTTCCCTCTGTTATTTTCTTTTTTCTACCTCTACTGCTCAAAGGTTTGCTGGTAGCGAACTCTTTTAGAGTTAAGCTTGCCTTTGTACATAATTTATTTTAATTGTAAAACATTTATATCTTTTTCTTTTTTTGTGTACAATAAAGAATTAAAAGAATTAGCAATTGCTATCAACTAAGTGACCAATTTTTTTATTGACAGTCTAGTAGTAGGTAGATTGATAGAAGTAGACACAGAAGTATAGGTACGTACAATTACTTCCTAGACACTAACGACCGCCCCAGTTCGCACGGGTAGTAATCTGATTACCCGTTATTTCAACAAAAGCTTATTCAAGATGAATTACACCTACCTACCTATATTTCCGTAAAAATTATGTAAATGACAGTAAAAACCGTATCAAAATCCGTTGTGTGTTAAAAGTTAGCGGTGAAATAGACAGACGCGTAAGATTAATTTCTTTTTTACATCAATAAGTAACTTCCCTCGCACCCAGGCTTACCCAGTACCATCTCCGGTTTCGAGATGGCCCTCTCAGGTTTGGGAATCACGGTGTCCCCGTCTTGCCCCGGTTTGAGGGAGGGGCACTAGTCGGCCCGCCGTCCGGCCTGCTTCTGCTGGGGTGACAGGCGGCCTCACCTGCCACCCTCAGGCTATGAAATAATGCAATGATGCCGTCATCTTCATAACAGGGTTAGTCCCTTACATTTTGGATACACGGAGTCCGCTCTTTTACTCTGAATCTGATAATTTAACTTGAGACACAAACGCTATTTATCTCAGTAAACATTTAGTTTTCAATTCCGTTTCATAAAAAAAAACAATTATAGTTTCACCGGTACCAATGTACCGGTCAAAGTATAATACAGTACCTACAAGTATGATTTGAATATCACATATAGTGACTAGCGCCATCTCTGAGAACAGGTCCGTACTACTGGGTTACCGTAATGATTGTTAACTAAAATGACCCATAGATGTCAGTAGCATGCTCTTTAGAAGATACTTAACTGTACAAATAAATAAAATTGAAGTGCCATGATCATATAAAATTAACCCCGCTCAGGCCAAGTTTAATTCGTAAGTTTTTTTACGTTGGAAACCCCCACGGGCTTTACGCCACCGGTGCTAGCGATGAGTTGGGTATGTCAAAATCGAACCGACTAAAACCACACAGTGTCCTTGCCAAGCGTCCATTGCCCGGGCACCCCGGGACCCGGGTACGCCCTCGAAAGGATAACCCCAGGGTATTCGTGAGCTTTACAAAATGTTATTGTACATTTTCATTCAGGAAATTTTCAGCAACATCACATCAGAACATTTTTTTTTCGCACGGAAATCCCCTCGTATAACTCCCGCTCCCCGGCGGCCAGCGGAGGCGGTTATGTCGGGCATGAACCGACTAAAACCGCACGCCATCTCGGGTCTTCAGGCGCCGGGGTGTAAGGCTGCTCATAACGCATATACCTCTCAGAACATAACTTTGGCAAGATCAGTTCCTCCCCCGTGACGTACCTTTTTTTTTTTTTTTTATCGTGCGGAAATCCCTTCGGATACCCCCCGCAGGCCAGCGGGGGCGGTTATGTCGGGCTTGCACCGACTAAAACCGCACGCCGTCTCGGGTCTTCAGACGCCGGGGTGTAAGGTTACCCATAGAGCATATCCCTCGCACCCCGGCTGACCCTGGGCTATCTCACCACTAACAGCATCGCTCATCCTGTCTCCTCTGAAAGCAGAGGAGTACGGAGAGCGATGTGTTCCCGCCACGTTGGGTATTGGCCGACGATCAATGCCAACCCTATGAAGGGGTGAAGGGGAAGCCATTGACCGCCGCCCAGGGTGTACCGGCCGCTCCGATTCCGTTCCCCCCGGACTGCAGCGGGATCGAAATCGGAGCGACACTCGAGGAGGTTACCCAACACACACCCCCCCCGTGGCGTACCTAGTGAAACTACAGTGGAATATATTAAAATGTGCGTGCTACCTACACCTCTGGCAACGCCTAAGATACAATACTTAGGGTGATTTAAAAAAAGAAATTTGTAGATTACTACAATTAAAATCTGCATGACATCTCTCATTAAAACTTTCAAAACCAAAATAGGTACAGTCAGCGATAGCTACTTTATCATCATTACATATAGTTCACAATAAGTCACTTTTACCCGTCTGTCTGTTTAGTGGATATGTTGTGTGGTTTAGAAGAAACCATAAAACTGATTTCGATACGGATTTCACTGTCAGTTGTAAGTATGGATGAATAAATTAATCAATAAGGGTTCTTTGAAATAGTATAGCGCAAATTTTCGCGTTCCATGAAATACAATAATTTAACGGGAATTAACGCTATCATGTATAGGTATATGCATACCTTTGGATTGCCTGACGTTTCGACCAGGTTACACTGGCCGTGGTCGGCCAAACGTCAGGCAATCCAAAGGTTTGCATATATCTATACATGGTCGCGTTAATTCCCGTTAAACTAGGACGGTTACCAGCTTCGCAATCAACCCAAACTTAAGCGTAGCGAGATTTGCCTATCCAACAATAGGTCAACGTGACCGGTCGACTTTTTCCATTGATTTGGTTTTTCGGTGATTATTCCTCGATGGTAAGACCGATCTGGACATTCGACCCCTTACGACAGTAATGTCTACTTGATCACCGTGGCAAATTTGGTCGAGATCAGTCAAACGGTCTCGGAGGAGTATCATTTGTTTGAAATGCAACTTTGAAACCAAAGACGCTTCGCTCGCCTTCGGCTCGCTACGCTTAATTATTGTATATCATGGCAAGTTAAATGTTATTCCTTTAGTCATTGAATAAGACTTTTTGCTCTTTAAAACTTAATTATAAAATTAATTACTTTTTAATTATTATTCGTGGAATTTTGTAACAAGAATTTCACAATAAAAGTAAGAATGAGCCCTAATTGCATATAACATAACATAACTTCACGATTGTATCCCCGAAGGGGTAGGCAGAGGTGTATTACACACCCACGATCCGCCAGTTATGTTAAGGTCCCAATGTAATAGGGGGCAAGCCTATTGCCATCTACCGGGCACATTATTAAGCGAGCGATAATTAACATTTATTAATGCACACATAACTACGAAAAGTCAGAAGTGTGTGCCCGGGGCGACTGGAGATCGAATTCGAGACCTCGTCTCAGCAGTCCGTTACGTACGCTACTGGGCTATCGCAGCTTATTGCCGCCCTAATTGCTTCATTAGAAAAACGAGCATGTCTAATTTTGAGGCTTCTTGGCATACTGTGCGCAGTTAGTCCTATAATAATTATAATAAATGCGAAAGTAACTGTGTCTGTCTTTCTGTTTGTTACGCTTTCACACCTAAACCACTGAACAGATTTTTATGAAATTTGGCGCAGAGATAGACCTTGGGAAAGAACACACTTTTGATGCGAAAAAAAGGCTTGATGATTGGTTGCAATAACCGACATCCAGCTAGTGCTATCGTCAGTAAATTTGTTCAGTAATATTATCGCTGACTGTACACGTAAAGCGCTTTCACTACATCCAATTTTAGTAATACTATCAACGCATGTCGTACGTCATCAGATAAACCCAATCTGTTTCACTTTCTCATATTGGATCATCACTTTCAAAACGTTGTAACATAATACAAAACATCTGGGGGACCGGAAACAGTATTTCTTATATCGACTTTTTCTAAAAATATAATCTAGCTAGATCGATGAGATCAATCTAGCTAGATTCCGATGGATGAGATCGATCTAGCTAGATTTCGATGGATGAGATCGATCTAGCTAGATTTTGGTGGGTGAGATCGATCTAGCTAGATTTCGATGGATGAGATCCATCTAGCTAGATTTCAATGGATGAGATCGATCTAGCTAGATTTCAATGGATGAGATCGATCTAGCTAGATTTCGATGGATGAGATCGATCTAGATAGATTTCGATGGATGAGCATACCGACAGGCTTCATGTGGGTAGATCCAATATATGTATGTGCGAAGTAGGTACGTAAACCTTAATTTACATTAATATTATAATACCAGCGGCGATAGCCCAGTGGCGTACGTAACGGACTGCTGAGACGAGGTCTCGAGTTCGATCCCCAGTCGCCCCGGGCACACAATTCTGACTTTTCGAAGTTATGTGTGTATTAATAAATGTTAATTATCGCTCGCTTAACAATGTGCCCGGTAGATGGCAATAGGCTCGCCAACTATTACATTGGGACCTTAACATAACTGGCGAATCGTGGGTGTGTAATACACCTCTGCCTACCCCTTCGGGGATACAGGCGTGAAGTTATGTTATGTGTTGTTATGTTATTAAATAGAAGTAAATCTTTGAAACTACTGATCCAATTTACAAAATTCTTTCACCAAAATTTAGCCCCATTGTTCCTGATAGGTTATTTTTTATCTTCCAACACCCGCGCATCTCATTGAATTCACAAGTTTTGATTTTATCAATTTCCTTTTAATTAAATTGACCATGTTTGTTAGAGAGATTAGATCCTTATGATTGAACCTACCGATTGATGAGATATAAATACGGGATAATTAATTTTCGGATTTTAGTAAGTAAGTAAGTAAATTCATTTAATGCACGAAACATGGTCAGGTATAAAGATGTTAACATATAATGGTGTACATCATGTCTCACAGAAATTTCCGCATGCAACATTGTCTATCAAATCAACTATATAAGCGTTTTTGACAGTTATTATGACCAAGAAATTGAATAAATATGTTTATCTACACCCATGCTTTAAATCCTCTATAAAAGATTCTGAAACAGTTAGCTTATTGCCAACATTAATACATGCAATGTCCTAATAACCATAATATCATCCGAACGGGTGTTATTATGTTGTATGAAATTTCATAATAACACTCCTTTCGCATTTTCAACCTCTTCCGCGCAAAGGGTTACTCATCAGACAGCCAAATTCTTACCGCCCGATGCGTGGAATCTGTATGAGTTTCAAAAAAAGAACTGTCATTCACGCGCGTTGCATTGCACTACCACAGCGGCGGCGCGCCGTAAAAAAATAATTAAAGCTTATTCGTTCGAATTCGAATTCCCGCTATTTTTCTTCGCTATTATTTTTGCAAATTGTTTTGTTTACTTACGAAAATACACATCATGGGTGTAGATAAAGTCTTGTATGCAACTGTATAATTAGGTATTAAAACACTCATGTGATACTATTATCATAAACCCACATTCATGTTTTAATACCCCTCATTATACCACAGTTGCATAAATAACTAAAAATTAAGGCAAACATGTCAAAAGTTAAAATGAGTCAAAATCAAAATGACAAATTTACATATTGAGACCAAGATATTAAATAAACATGAAAATTAAAGTAAACATGTCAAAAGTTAAAATAAGTCAAAATCGAAATGTCAAAATTACAAAATATGTCATAAATGTTAGGAACAGTCAACAAGATTAGATTATCATAGCAAGCAATAGTACAATTTTAGCCGGTTCGATTACAGAAAGTGGCAAGTGAGTTTTCGATTGCAGATAAGATCTTTTAAAAAAATAAAGGATCCGGCTTGAACCGACTAAAACCGCACACTGTCTCGGGTCTTCAGACGCCGAGGTGTAAGGTTGCCCATAAAGCATTTCGCTCTCGCACCCCGACTGACCCTGGGTCATCCACCTCCGGTTTCGAGATGGCCCCCTCGGGTTTGGGAACCACGGTGTTTCCGTCTGGCCCCGGTTTGAGAGAGGGGCACTAGTCGCCCCGCCGCCCCGGCCTCACCTGCCGCCCTCAGACCTGCGCTCATGGAGGACGGGGGTCGTTGTATTTAGAGTACATACTTTCCCTCCAGGTGGGGTTTAAAAATTCCACTCTGTAGAAACAATTGCCACAAATGTTGTCTCGTGTTGATGCGTGATGCGCTGATATAAGTAATCTTATAAGAGGAAAGAGGAAAACCCATAGAAAAAGTCGACACGAACAGCTAGTAAATATGCAAGAGAAATAATTTACTCAAGAATAAACAAAAGGAAAGTTTATCCCAAGTGCTTCTGAAGAAAACAGATTTCTTGTTTGGAGAAATTGCTTGTCGCAGAAGATCATTCAGTGCACATGCTTTACTGCAAACATATTGCCACTTACTAAAAAGCTGTACCCATTATAATGGAGATGGTTGCATCCCGACAGGCTTCATGTTGGTAGGTCCAGCATATGGATGTGAGTTGTATACCTGGCGCTGCGTGGAAGGTTGCCCTGGCAAGATACACTTTAGTAATCATCTTCAGAATACTTCCTACAAATATAATTAGAAACGCGAATGTTTGTGAGTATGATGTATGAGTTTGGATGTATGGATGTTAGTTACTCTTTCACGCAAAAACGGCTGATCGGATCTAGTTGAACCTAGGTACAGGGATAGATTATAGTATGGGATATCACATAGGCAAACGGGAACTGAATTCGATGCGGGCGAAGCCGTGGGCAAAAGCTAGTGTGTCATTAAGGGGAGGGCAGTCTCGTTCCACCTGGAACTGTATGTGCCCCCGCTTACCAGGCATGGCTACTTAGGTAAATTCCTGCCCCGTATAGTCAGTGAGCCAATGCCCCAATGGAACCACTGCTGGGCGCTATTCTGTGGACACCCCCACTGTACACTGGGAGAATACCCAGCGTGGATAGAGCGAAGATGTTACCTCGTAATAGCCGTTGCAGTGTAAAGCCTGATGTTGCAGTGTAAAGCCTGATGCTGCAGAATCTGATGCTGCAGACCCTGATGCTATAGACAGCAGCGAGGGTGTGTGGAACAACACTGCTTTGTTTTGCGACGCGGTGATGGCCGCCACAGAGGCGTCGGTAAAAGATAGGAAGTGGTTTAGCACTCATCAGAGATTCCAGAATGATCTCCTTCCTCCATGAGCGCGGACTTGAGGGCGACAAGGTCGCTCAACGACCTCCGTCCTTCATGAGCGCAGGCCTGAGGGTGACAAGTGGAGCCGGCTGTCTAGCCTTAGCAGAAGCAGGCCGAGGCACCGGCGTTGCGCGCCCCCCTTTTCGTAGGCAAAACGGGGACACCGTGGTTCCCAAACTCGAAGGGGGCATCTCGAAACCGGAGATGGCCCTAGGTCAGCCGGGGTGCGAGGGAAATGCCTTAGGGCCACCTTGCACCTGACACTACCACCCACGCTGGCTAGCGATAGGCTATATAGCTAGAATATCCGAAGGGATTTCCGCAAGGAATAAAAAAGGGTGACGATTTGGACTACCTGTCATTCTCACAGAATCGGGTCCAAGACGCGACACGCCATTTTTCACCGAATGCCTCTAAACAGGGTTTGAGTACCTGGAATATCCATCCTCGGAGATGGCCCTGGGTCAGCCGGGCGCGAGAGAAATGCCTTATGGGGCCACCTTCTACCCCGGCGTCTGAAGACACGAGACAAAGTGCGGTTTTAGTCGGTTCAAATCCATCATAACCACCGCCGCTGGACGGCGGGGGGGTATCCGAAGGGATTTCCATTTCCGCACGCTTATAGTTTAGAGCGGTTTCTCTGGATTTGGCTTATCTTGGCTTGGACTGCCATCTGATCCTCCAACCCTGGCAGGAGAACCTCGTCCGTTACTCAGCAGGTGTTGGCTTGGGCCCCGAAGTTCTTGGTAGAACCCCGAAGTTCTTGGTAGAACCCCCAATGAAATAATATAAAAATCCTTACAGATATGCTCGTCATGCGGCCCGGGCTGTCCATGGACGTGGAGGTGTATATCCTTCTGGTGAGGCTGCCAGCCGTGGTCGTGTCCATGTGACTTTGCGAAGAAGGCACCGATCTGGAAGTACATAATTAGTACAGGTTAAAATAATGTAATTTAAAAACTCTGTAAGAAATCATATAACATAACATAACTGCACTCCTGTATCCCCGAAGGGGTAGGCAGAGGTGTATTACACACCCACGATTCGCCAGTTATGTTTAGGTCCCAATGTAGGGCGGGGGGCGAGCCTATTGCTATTTACCGGACCCAATACTAAGCGAGCGATAATATAATCAACAATTTTAATACACACATAACTACGAAATGTAAGAGGTGTGTGCCCGGGGCGACTGGGGATCGAACTGCAGGCCGTTACGTACACCACTGGGCTATCGACGCTTTACAGTTTCAGCGATTAGCCGGAACAAACAGACAGACATGTTTTTTAGGGATTTTCTTTAGAAAAGCCCTATTGCTATCGAGTTGTCGTCGACGTCGTCGTCGTTGCCAATTTTCTGTCACGGTTTTGGGTATGAAGGAGATGAGCTATCGAGTTGCTGTTTTCGGTAATAGATTCGTGCTGGGGTGAACCATTGCAAGATAAAGAAAAAATCGCAAAAAATCGCAAAAAGAAAAAAATCGCAAAAATCGAAAATACCTTGTATTCGGCTGAGCTCGTCTCAGGAATTCAACTTGTTTAATTACTTCTTTGTTCTATTTACCGTATATACCTATATTCATTGGTAATTAGAAACTGCTAAGTTTTTCAACATTAAAAAAAAATATTCCGACGAATTGAGTACCTTCTTCCTTTTAGGAAGTCGGCTAAACCGGATACTTAAATTTTATTTATTTGTATAGTAATAATACTGTTAATTAATAGCACCAAATGTATGTATAAGTATGTATTTACTAATATTTAAGAAAAATGTTTCTTAAAACAACGCTGTATGTTGCGATACTATCCGAGTTTATTTGCTGTCTTAATAAATTAAAACTACGTAACGGACTGCTGAGACGAGGTCTCGAGTTCGATCCCCAGTCGGCCCGGGCACACACCTCTGACTTTTCTTAGTTATGTGTGGATTAATAAATGTAAATTATCGCTCGCTTAATAATGTGCCCGGTAGATGGCAATAGACTCGCCCCCTATTACATTGGGACCTTAACATAACTGGCGAATCGTGGGTGTGTAATACACCTCTGCCTACCCCTTCGGGGATACAGGCGTGAAGTTATAAAAAAATATATATAAGTATATAGAAGAACTGGCGTGAAGTTATATTATTATGTTATTATAAATATAAAAAGCTAAAAGCCCAGTGGTGTACGTAACGGACTACCGAGACGAGGTCTCGAGTTCGATCCCCAGTTACCCCGAGGACACACCTGACTTTTCGTAGTAATGCTACGAATAATGTATCCTTTATTCGTAGTAGTTATGTGTGTATTAAAAATATTAATTATCTCTCGCTTAGTAATGTGCCCGGTAGATGAAAATAGGCTCGCCCTCTATTACATTGGGACCTAAACATAACTGACGAATCGTTGGTTTGTAATACACCCCTGCCTACCCCTTCAGAAATACAGGCGTGAAGTTATGTTATGCTTACTAAATTACAAAATATGAGTGTATAAGTTGAGGCCCTAAGTACTAAGATTATCGTCTTTGCTCGTGTTCAGTATTTTTTGCCGTTGACTGTACTCACAAGGAAATCCCCTATCACAATATCACCGAAAGTATTCCGCCAATATTGGCACGGCACACAAAAAACGAAACAGTCACGAATCATTTCTCGTTGATTATTTTGACGCCATCTTTCTCTAACCAGTATATTGGTAATATCGCTGTCCCTTTCACTCGAATTCCGGTTGTAATGTCTTACACTTTCACTGAATGCTATTTATTTTGTTGGCGTGACCTTGAAGTGGTTGCCAATGTCATTGTTCGTACAAGGTGTAAATTGAAGCGTAAGACTCAATTTATATTGCCGCAGAATGGAAAGCCGGAGACGGAGTCCGGTCTTAGCACTTCCACGCTATCTCTTCCTGGTGGAACTTATCTTAGCTTTTACGAGAACGCACTGCCGTCTGACTTAGGGTTGCCAACTATACTGTTTTTCACTAAATTATACTGTTTTTCACTAAATTATACTATTTACTGTTGAACAAAAATAAATTATACAAAATACTGTTTTCAGCGTCAAAAATTTTTTTTTTTAAGCTTTATTTGTTTAAGGAACATTTAGCCTAAAAGGCCATGCCAGCTCCATCGTACCCTGAGCTTACACATGACTTAAAATTATCTATCCTACATGTACACTACGCTTTCAAAATCTCATATGTCATTTTATAAATTAGAATAGCAGCTTCAGAGAGAGGTTGAGCCAGAATGCTATTGAACCTCCCAATATCCATCGGTCGCATATCAGTAACTTCCAATAAAGCCACTCTTAATACCCGTGTTCGGACACACTCCACCAACAGATGATGTACATCCTCAGAAGTGCCGCACTCTGCACAATTTGGGCAGGCACTTTTCCTCATCAGATGCAAAAAACTACTGAGTGGAGCATGTCCGGAGCGAAGTCTATGAGCTATCACCACGTATTTTCTATTAAGGGTGGTAAGCATCAAAATGCAAACATATTATTATGTGTTATACTTAGACGCTCATACAAATTTGTTTTTATTTAGTTAGAGGGCATTTTTATTTAGTCATAGGGCGCTGATTGCTCAGTGTAGCGCAGCCACACCACAAACAAATCACACTGAGTTTCTGAACGAATATTTATTTTAATTTCAGTTATAATTGTGTAGAGGCGTATGAAGTTTTTAAAAAAGAATTGTAAATTAGTAAGTTGTGCGAAAAGCTCTAAAAATATGTACCTATTTAAAACAATAAATAAATAAAATACTGTTCATTTTTCTAAAATACTGTTTAATATTCTTCATAGACCTGAATATACTTTATTTCTTATAAAAAAATTGACAACCCTATCTGATTCCTAACATCAAGAGGAAAGGCTGTTCGTTAGTAAGCAACTTCGGGGATTGGGCCCCGAAGATCTTAGTGAGATCCCATATACACCCACGTATCAATACTAATATTACTTATAAATGCAAAAGTAACTGTCTGTGTGTTACGCTTTCACGCCTAAACCACTGAACCGATTATGACGAAATTTGGTACAGAGATAAATAGAGCTTGGGAAAGGACTGTGTTTGGCCGCGATAACCGACATTCAGGCGGGCGGAGCCGTGGGCAACAGCTTGTCTATAAAGATTGTTAATATTATAAAGATTTGCTTTTTTGTTTGTTTGTTTGTAACGAATAGGCTCCGAAACTACTAGACCCATTTCAATAATTCTTTTACATTTAGAAAGCTACAATATCTAGGAGTAACATAGGCTACAATTTATTTTCATAAAAAATAGAGATCCGTAAGAAAATCGCAATATTGTAAAAAAATATAGAGAAATAAAAATCTTTTTAGGCGTGCGCTGCATAAACTATTGATGATAGAACAATATGATGTACTATACAGGCTTTATAGGTCTTTTTAATGTCTACAAAACCTCAGTAGCCTAGTGGTATGGGTAAAGGACTGCTGAGACGAGGTCTCGGGTTCGATCCCAGGTATTAACATGGCACACACCAATGGCTTTTCGATGCATTTCGAAGTTATGTGTGTATTTATCGCAGGTTTATAAGTGCCCGGTTAATGGCAATAGGCTCGCCACCTATTACATTGGGACCTAAAACATAAACTGGCGAAACGTGGGTGCTAGCACCTCTGCCTACCCCTTCGGGGATATAGGCGTGAGGCGATATATGCAACCGTAATATTTGTTCCACTACAACAGGTTTTGTGTTCTCAAAATTTAATTATTTCATCTTTTTGATCACATCACAACGCGGGCAACAGCAGTGCGAGTCGGAGTGGGAGTGGGAGTGGGAGTGGGAGTAGGAGTGGGAGCGGGAGTGGAAGTGGACGCAATAAGCGACTTCAACGCGAGCGGAGCCGCGAGCAACAGCTAGTAAGTAATAAAACAATAAGTACCTTAGCAGCAATAACGACGAGTATAAGTTTAAACGTCATCAGTGAGACTATGAGAGTTATCACCGTCACCAAGGTCCCTACTCCTATGAAGGTGGTGGCGGCTCCCGCCTGGAACGCCAGTGGAATGAGGGCTTGAACCATCTTCTTCATGGGCCGACCGAAGGTCCTTCCTGAAATGTAATAAGAATTGATATTTATATTTGCACACCATTATTATGTTAACCGCTGCCTATGGAAACTTATTACAGGGATGTGCAGGGGTGCCCGGCAACGGACACTTGGGGAGGACACCGAGCGGTTTTAGTCGAGACACGACATAACCACCCCCGCTGACAATGGGGGGTATCCGAAGGGATTTCCGCACGTAAAAAAAAAAAAGGGATGTGCTGGGATGTGTTATTCCAGACTATAATCTATCCCTGTACCAAATTTCAGCCAGATATATTAAGCCGTTATTACGTGAAAGAGTGACAAACATTCATTCATCCATGCTCACAAACTTTCGCGTTTATAATATTAGCAGTAAGTAGGATTGTTTGTATTACACATGCAAAAGTGATATACTGAATCAGGCAAAAACGACAAGATTGATGTGACAACAATTTAACACACAGGTAGAGCACGACCCCCGCTGGCCGGCGGGGGGGTATCCGAAGGGATTTCCGCACGATAAAAAAAAAAGGTAGAGCACGACCTATTGGGGGTGGCAGGTGAGGCCGCCTGTCACCCAAGCAGAAAGCAAGTCCGGGCGGAGGGGCGACTCGTCCCCCCCTTTCCGGGGCAAGATGGGGACACCGTGGTACCCAAACCCGAGGAGGTCATCTCGAAACCGGATATGGCCCTGGTTCAGCCGGGATGCGAGAGAAATGCCGGCCACCTTACAACCTGGCGTCTGAAGACCCGAGACAGCGTGCGGTTTTAGTCGATTCAAGCCCGACATAACCACCCCCGCTCATGGGGGGGGGGATTACCCACTATCGGCTATTATTCTCTAAAGAAACGTACTGGAGATATGTGGATGAAAGAACTGCATATGCGAATTGTTGATCATTGCCAGTTCACACTGCCGGCGAATCTCCCTATAGTTCTGTCACAACGACAAGTCTTCAGGATAAACTCAAAAAATACATTCTTGTGGTTCACGGGTACGCGATCCGAGGGCATGGGCTAGTATACTCACGTCTATAATATCTCCAAGGGGCACGCAGAAATCGTGATAATATTTCCACACCTCGTAGCAGCGCGAGGTTATCACCGTCCGCCAGCTAGACTTCGGTCTACTGGGCATTTTCCGCGGCCACGAGGCAGTCGACCGTTGAAAGAAAAGTTAAAGACTTTCACTACCTACTTAAGTGTTAAGTAATTAAATGACATTGCAATGTTTGCGTGCCGCAGAGTTTGTTCACTTCAGGGGTGCGTGACAACCGTGTATTATGCGGGATTGCCCCGAGTAGCAGGTGTAGTCCCGCATTTCGTCCAAACAAATAAATAAAATTGAAATGTCTATTTGTAATGATAAAATAACAGTTGGAGAGCAGTAACTCACTCAATATATTGTTGCAGTACAACACCCATTATGTTTTAAGTGTGCAACATTTACTTGTAAACCTACAATTTTGATTTACGAATAAATTATTGAGCTGAGTGAGACGAAGTCGAGCGAAAGCTTCTCATACCAGACTTCAGGATTTTCTTTGTCACAGGTCTCCTCCTAAACTACTAATCCAATCAGAACCAAATTTGGCATGATTAAAGAGGTCAATCAGAGGAAGGTTTTTGGATATATTTAAAAAAATGTATGCTACCACAGAGGAATGATCACCGTTAAAAAAATTCCAGATGGAATTACATAATAACCGCTCGAGACACTGTGACCAAACTTAACACCCTCAGAAAGCATGTCCAGAGTTGTGACTTTCAAAAAGTATTTTCAAAATCGGACTTGCCACGGAGGAATGATCACTGTTCAAAATTTTCAAAATCTGTTTCACGATGTCTCACTCAGCTCAACATTGCAAGCAGCGATTCGCCTTGCAGACCTAGTTATAATGGTTTTAGAAAAAAAGCAGACTGCATATAATATGTAGTTCCAAGACTAGTGCGTTTAAGCAAACAACCTCGAGACTTAGTAATAGGGTCCCGTTTTATCCTTTTGGTTCTCAAACCCGAGGGGTCATCTCGAAACCGGAGATGGCCCAGCGTCAGTCGGGTTGCGAGGGATATGCTCTATGGGCAACCTTACACCCCGGCGTCTGAAGACCCCAGACGGTTTGCGGTTTTAGTCGGTTCAAGCCCGACATAACCGCCCCCGCTGGCCGGCGGGGGTACCCTCCGATTGGATTACCGCACGACAAAAAAAAAAGGTACTGAACTCCAAAAAATCCAAACGCGAAGTTCAAAACAGTCTTCAAATTTTTCGTGACCCCCTTCTTTTAAGGTGTGGAAACCCCACGGGCTTCACCCCATCATCGGTGCCAAAGATGCGATGGGCGTTTCGGAATCGAACCGCACACTCATTGCCTACCACGTGCACCTTCGGCCGAGTGAAAACCGGTTCGAACCTGTTATACACCTCGAGCTACTTTCTTCGCATGCCTATTCTCCATTACGTTATATGTAGGTATGTTGTTATTCACTATTGCATGTTTGAAGTCGTTACTTTGGTCTGAAAGATACGTGGTAGAGCGGAAACATATACTCGTAGTAAAAAAGCGTCGATAGCGTAGTGGTTAAGTAGTCGGGCTTTACGGTCGAGAGGTCGTAGGTTCGAATCCTGGCCGACTACCGACGTGAACCCACTCCTAACACAAGTAATTTAGCTTAGCTGGAGGGGTTAGGTTCGGTTATTTAAAACCGCACGCCGTTACGGGTCTTCAGACGCCGGGCTGTAAGGTGGCTCATGAGGCATTTCCCTCGGGCCCCGACTGACCCTGGGCCATCTCCGGTTTCGAGATAGCCCCCTCGGGTTTGGGAACCACGGTGTCCCCAGCTTGCCCTGGAAAAGGGGGGGGGGGGAGTTACTCGTTGTCGCCCCACTACCCAGGCCTGCTTCATCTATGGTGACAGGAGGCCTTACCTGCCACCCCCAGGCCTGTGCTCATGGAAGCCGGAGGTCGTTGTGCGACCTCCGGCCGGCGTCTGAGTCGCCTACGACGCGCGGCGAGCAATACTTAGCGGACCTCGGGCTCTTAAGTACAAACTTTACAAGCTGGGAAATTGCTGAGGGTGATGATGATGGCTTATAGATACGGAGTAAAGCAGAAAATAATAGTAAAAACAGACTTATAACGTACTAGCTGATGCTCGCGACTTCGTCCGTTACTTCTGCAGTTTCGAACACAACAGGTAACGCCGCCCCCGCTGGCCGGCGGGGGGGTATCCGAAGGGATTTCCGCACGATAAAAAAAAAAAAAAAAAAAAAAGGTATTAGGTTACCTGGGGTGCGACTGGTTGGATCACCTCCAAGTTTGGTGCACCCTGGGCAACGTGGGCGATGACGCATCATTGATTGCTCCTCTGGAGTAGCTGGCGTCAACGTCAACGGCCGAGAGTCTGACCAACCGGCCCTTTTCAGGGCCAGCTGACCCCATTGCACGAGGGGGTCGGGGCATGGCGGGCCTGCAAGGCCCGCGGGGGTGGGGGCCGCTCCAGGTAACCCTCTGCTCTTATCACAGGGGACACTGCGAATGGCCCAGGGTCAGTCCGAGTGCGAGCTAGGGATATGCTCTATGGGCAACCTTACACCCCGGCGTTCGGTTTTAGTCGGTTCAAGTCAAGTCAAAGAAAAAGGTTACCTATTTCATTGTTATATTTTCAATCATTTATCATGAAGAAATAGATGTGTCATCACAATAAACTCTACCCGGTTGCCTAGTATACATACTTGATACTTACATAACTTTTTTTTTTTTTTTTATCGTGCGGAAATCCCTTCGGATACCCCCCCGCGTGCCAGCGGGGGCGGTTATGTCGGGCTTGAACCGACTAAAACCGCTGATACATACATACTGTAGTGTAGGTATGTTATTATTATACAGTATTATATTTATAGTTGTATTTATTCAATAATTGTTGCTCTCAATAATGCACCTACTGAGTTTTTTTTTAATATTTAGAACACGTCAATTTGACTTCAACTCGCCTGATGGTAAGCTGAAGGTAAAGTCTCAGGAAAGAGGGTCACCATTACATACACGTACCATGTTAACAATGGTGGCACTCAGCTGGACGGCCTCATCAGAAGAGGATTGTCGTCGCAGCACCGCGTGACACCCACCGGTCCCACTAGTGCTGCGACCACAATCCCCCTGCACGGCTATGCACTTGCTGACCCCTGAACGCAATCAAACCGAAATTGGATTACTATGGAGAGTTTTTCGCAATCGTGCACGGTGGTATCTACCCGGCCGAATTTAGTGACAAATTTGTGTCATCAAATTTCTACCACCAGTATTTTCTCTCTGCACCACCTTTGGTTGACTGGTAGAGAATGCCTGTGGCATAAAGTCCGCCTGTGTACTTGTGCATAAAGTTTAATAAATAAATAAATAATCAAAAAGATAAATGATCTAATTTGTAAATTAGTCAATGTTCAGCAACTATTGTCGCTGACTGTACCTAAAGATAAGTGTCATCGGCCTTAATATGCCAATACTTAAGTGACCGATGGCCAGCCATCGCTCAGGGTCACATGACCTTTGAAGTGTTAATATAATATTACTTTAAAATAAACAACCAATAGGTGCTTAGGTGACCTCTCCAAGAGCTCCGTGACTTCCAATAGATAAGAATAAACAAGGCATAATAGTTATCTAAAGGTTTTTAGAAAAATCTATGTTTCCTATTTCGGGACTTGAACCCGCAACCAGTCCCTTACAGGGGGAATACTCGGACCAACTGAGCTACTTGGATACGTCCCAGATATTCGAAGTTCTCCGATATATTATCGGAGTCTATATAGTCCTGTCCTGGATGTTCACTTTTTCCGAGTTTAAATCTATTGAAAAAGTTGGCATAATAATTGCTTCATAATTAAATTAAAATCTATATTTATTTGAGTATAGTCCTCTAGTCTAATATTTAATTTGACAAAGTTAAAAGTGACAGGCGACTAAATTAGTCCGTGTTCTTAAAATAAGAAAACCATAGCTTTAGTAAGGTAGGTACTCTAAAAAAACAACTAGTAATTCAATGAAATTGTTAAGTAATTAGTATGATTACTTTTAGATCGGAATAATAGAACATCTAGGAAGGGACGGAGTAATCAAAAAAACACAAAATGATTGTGAAGTCATTCATTGTTTCCGTAGTTCGCAAGAATTACGGTAGATGGCTCCAGCGTCACCCCGAGACGTATACAGGTGTATTTTTGAAACGGCGCAGTAAGGGCTTGTACCTTAACCGTTGTAGTTACAGCAAAACGTTCTTAGGAGACCTTCCCTAACTTTTTGAGATATTTTGAACTGCATTCACAGATTTTGCAAAAATCTTACAGTTAAGAAAAAAAATGCAAAATGTCCAAAATATTTTTTTTGTGCCCAACGGTTAAGGGTTTCAAAAATACACTCTGTATAATATACCGGCGAATTTCGAATATCTGGGATGTGTAGGTAACTCAGTTGGTCAGAGCATTCGCCCCGTAAGGGACTGGTCGCGGGTTCAAGTCCCGTCCTAGATGTTTTCTATTCCGATCTAAATCTATAGGACAACTACTAAAATTGACAACCGGTATATTAGAGCCCGGGGTCCACCTTTTTCATCATCATCATCATCATAATCATCATCTGAGCGTTGTTCTAGGTTGCATCCGAGGCTTTCACTTCGGATCCCAGGGTCAGCTTACTCCTACTCCTCCTTTAGGATTAGCTAATACGGCTTTTGTGGGAGCAACTGCCGTCTGACCTCCTAACCCCGAAAGGAACGTCAGAGCCAGGGCCCAACAAGCCAGTGACTTGGCCCCGAAGGTTTTGATGGAGGCCCATACACATAAAGATCCGCCTTTTTCATGATTTGGTTAATTCATGTTACGTACATTGCATACATACGTGTCTTACATTCGTGTTTCGTTCAGGTCGAAGTTCAAATGCAATCATTTATAGCTTTTTCGGATCTATGTTTTGTGTTTATTTATGTTTCTAACTACATAGAAAGCTCACACAACCGGAAACACCCTCATACACACTCAATCTCACTATCAGATACACACACACACACACACACACACACACATACACACACATATTATGCATGCATAATATTTACTAACTATAGGTGCTTAAATTTTTTTTTTATTTTTTTTATATATATATTTAGGACACGTCAATTTGACTTCACCTCGCCTGATGGTAAGCTGAAGGTAAAGTCTCAGGAAAAAGGGTCACCATTACATACACGTAACATGTTAACAATGGTGGCACTCAGCTTGACGGCCTCATCAGAAGAGGATTGTCGTCGCAGCACCGCGTGACAGCCACCGGTCCCACTAGTGCTGGGTCCACAATCCCCCTGCTGATAAAATATGTTATTTAAATTTAAATCCAATTTTGTAGTAACTTACCAGATCTGAAGGAAGATAACGGCACTCGTGACACAGGGTTCACCTACTACGAGTGCCAAAGCACTCCCTTGATAATATAAATTTCTAGGGCAACTAATATTATTGTACCACTTTAAAAGGAGAATAATGTACCATTTTTATAGGAATAAATTAATTTATTATTAACTACGTTTCATGGTGGCCTCTAGCGGCCAGTCTCAATAATCTTCCTACAGTTAAACATAGATAGCTATCCCAGATAAACAGTCAACATTAATCTATCTGTAACTGCGGTTTCAATATTATCAAACTCATTTTCTATTTACCTTTGTTTATTGAAACAGAAAAAATCCCCGATAGATACTAATGGTAGCTATTTTAACTGCTGGTAAAGGATAGATGGATTATTGAAACCGGACGTAAGATAGCAACTGGCCCTGATGACTCATCGACCATCCTACGAGTTTTTTCTCAACTCAGCTTTTCAGTCTAACTGCGAAGCATTCGAACTCCGATACTTTCCGTGGAGCGACAGACATCTGAACTCTACAACCCTCTGGCGATATCGAAGTTCTATAGTTAGACAAGTTGTCGGAATTTTTAGGGCTCCAACTCCATAACGACTGCCATAGATGTTCATAGGCCGTCAAGCTGAGTGCCACCATTGTTAACATGGTACGTGTTTGTAATGGTGACCCTCTTTCCTGAGACTTTACCTTCAGCTCACCATCAGGCGAGGTTTTTTTTTTATACCACTAAGGTGGCAGACAAGCACACGGCCCACCTGATGAGAAGCGGTTACCGCGGCCTATGGACGTGTGCAACACCAGTGGCGTCACACTCGCGCTGCCGACCCTGTAAAGGAAAGGGGATGGGAAAGGAGTTTGGGAGGAGATGGGAAAGGAGTTTGGGAGGGGATGGGACAGGAGTTTGGGCTCCGCCACTCTCACTCACCAAACAGAACGCAACAGTTCAAATACTGTTACTTGGTGTCGATATTCTGTGAGAGGGTGGTGCTTCCCCGGTCGAGTCGGCCCATTCATGCAACGGCCAAAATGACTGTTGCTTGACTTTACCACTCAATAAAGGTGAAGTCAAATTGACGTGTCCTAAACATAAAAAAAAAATTACATCCCAAACTCCAAGCTCGCCTCGATGACTATTAATATTTTACCGCGACAATTCAAGCGGATGCTGTTCGTATAATGTAGAACGCTTTCTGTCATTAGCGAGAAGTGACACCTGGATATGTATCTATTTAGTTAAATTATAGATTTTCCTCTTAAGCGAGAGATATTCAGGAAATAACCTGCGGTGGTATAACGCTTGCATATCTACAGAGGGCTAGGTAGAGGTATGTTAACACACTATATTTTTGATTTGGGTGTAGGTATTGGACCCCATCGAGAACATTACCCATGCCAACCTCATCTTCAACCCATGTTACACCTAATGATTGACAGACGAGACTCTGGAGTAAAGGGTAACGGAGTGTATTGCAAAGTTAAGCAATGTCAGCCAGGTCAGTTTTAAGATGGATGACCATTTGTTAAGAATGAGACCCCTCCGTGCTTCAGAGAGCACGTTAAGCCGTTGGTCCCGGTTACGGTATACGAACATCAGCTCTAAAAAAATCGGCAACTGACTTAACTACAGAACTTCGGTAAATTAAAACTTCGTAAAATATCTACATTACATCATACATACGGACGGCCTCTGTGGCGTAGCGGTAGTGCATTCGACTGCTACGACAGGGGCGCAGGTTCGATTCCCGCTCAGTGCAAATATTTGTATGCATGAATATGTCTATTTGCATTGGTCTGGGTGTTTCTATGTATAATATGTATGTATTTACAAAAAAAGTATATAAGTATGTTTATCCGCATTCTGGAACCCATAACACAAGCTAGTTAAACTATGCTTACCTTGGGTCTTGAAAGCGCTGTGTAGAATGTCGTAGAATATTTATTTATTTATTTATATACTCACGCCTTTTTCCCTCCGGGGTAGGCAGAGACAACAGCCCGCCATCTGCTTCTGTCCTTACATACTTCACGAGCTTCCTTCACTGTCATTAAACCTTTCAGATATTTTAGGACCATATTTTAAACCGGCGGGCTTGCGCCGGTTTAAAATATGGTCCTAAAATATCTAAGTTCTTAAGAACTTCGAAAAATATTGAAGTAAACCCGACTTCAACTGAGTTGGGAATAAGGCACAGAAGAAGTTGACTCTGGCGTAGGTTTCCGTCTCGGAGTTGGGGATCAAAAACTCCTTGTACTGGTAATATGGATGATGAGCCTATAAGAAAGTGGTTGGGTGTAAGCGCTTCTAAAGAGTCCGGCTCTACAGAAACGTGTGTTAAAGGTCGACCATTGGATATGTACTCGACTTCCGCTAGGAGCGTATTCAATGTTTCGTCTCGGGGCGATCGTTCCTTCAAAATTACACGAACAGATCGCTTTAAAGTCCTGATCGCTTTAAAGTCCGGCGATAGCCCAGTGGCGTACGTAACAGACTGCTGAGACGAGGTCTCGAGTTTTCGAAGTTATGTGTGCAAAAATGTTGATTATCGCTCGCTTAGTAATGTGCCCGGTAGATGGCAATAGGCTCGCCCCCTATTACATCGGGACCTTAACATAACTGGCGAAACGTGGGTGTAATACACCTCTGCCAACCCCTTCGGGGATACAGGCGTGAAGTTATGTTATGTTTTGTCAAGCGCTCCCAAGCCCCACCCCAATGGGGACTGGCGGGCGGAATAAAGGTCCAGCGAACTTGATTATTAATGGCGAAGTTTCTTAATGTCTCTTCGTCGAGCTCTTGTATAGATCTTTGAAGTTCCGCGTCACACGAGTTGGGCAGTCAGTTACATAATATCTCCAAGGTTAATATCACTTAAATAATAGCCAAAATAAACCAAACCATGGCTACGAGTGAGAGAGAGGTAGAAGAGTAGACGATCCACGGCCCTTCAAAGAAAGAATCAAGGAATCAATTTCGTTTATTCAGTTTAGGCACATAAAGAGCACATATGAATGTCAAAGTTTTACAATTGCGTTTGTCAAAAATGTCAAAAAGATGTAAATAAATCATTTGAAAATGATTCTTTCGCTGGTTCGGTAGTTGGATCTACTGAGAGGAGACCAGCAAGAAACTCAGGTAGATCATCGCTATCCTTTCTTTTTATTTATTTTTTAATATATAGTTTTGTTTTATTTATAATAAATATGTGCGAGAGCAAGAGATTAATTAGGTTGACCATGCATTTTTATCATTAAGATATTCATCTACTTTATAATAACCATTTTTCATTAAACCTTTTTTCACTTCTATTTTCAATTTATTAATCCTTCCTATCCTAAATCCTTGAATACAACGTGGAGTATTTGTTTGCTATTTTGGTAGTCTAAAAACATAATTTACTCTGGCGGCCACATCTAGGTTAGTTGGTTAATAGTTACTTTTTTACAAATCATAGAAAGTATAATGTCTTTAAACGTTTTTTTTTACTTATTTGCATTCTGCTCCGTTATAATGATAGCTTTCATTGATTGCCTCAGTAGCAGTAGTGTTTAACTTATTGGATACCTTTGATTCTATAATCAAATAGGCCTATGCCTAGCCCCTATGATTTTGACAATAATATTATATGTTGTATGTATGTATATATAAAATATCTCCCGCGCGCGGAGGTCGGTTGTCGTTTTTGGTCATACCTCCGGTTCTACTTAACCAATTGCAATCAAAGATACGGTAGTCTGACCAAGAACTTTCTAATAGAAAAAACCATATTAAATCGTCCAGTAGTTTTTACGACCATGGTGAACAAACAGACAAACAGGTAAACAGACAAGAATTAAAAAAAAAAAATTTTTGTATCCAGAATGATTCATTTAACATAACCCAAGATTTTTATAAATATCTCCAAGTACAGTCACAACTACTTTACAAGTTTATAAAAGTATAGAAGATTATTTTATTATTCGCGGCCAACCCGTCATCATTTTCATACAAACGCTCGTACGTGATTTTGGCGTTGTAATACGTCTAATTTATATTTTTTTTAAGTAAATTTTTTTTTCGTGCGGAAATACCTTCGGTTAGCCTCCCCCCCCCCCCGGCGGTCAGCGGGGTAGGTTATGTTGGGCTAGAACCGACTAAAACCGTACGCCGTCTCGGGTCTTCAGACGCCAGGGTGTAAGGCATTTCCGTCGTACCCCGAAAGTAACAGGTCCCTTTTTTTTATACACCCTGCCGCCGGCCAGGGGGGGCGGTTAATGTGCTCTACATTTATCTGATGTTATATTTTACATTGCTGCTGCTACCATGGCTGCTGAAAAGCAACCGAATCGTCGGGATCAATGTACAATATAAAACAACATCGAATAAATCGCGATAGAATCCGTTAAAAAAATAGTTTTCTTTCATTGTGTGACATTCGCGAAAACTTCCGACAATATCAAAAAAACATGTGTATGTAAACCATACACATGTTATGGAGATTCTAAATAACAAAAAAAATATTTCACAAACTTGTAAGACTTATTCAAAAACAGCTTTTTTTTTTCGTGCGGAAATCCCTTCGGATACCCCCCGCCGGCCAGCGGGGGCGGTTATGTCGGGCTTGAACCGACTAAAACCGCACGCCGTCTCGGGTCTTAACACGCCGGGGTGTAAGGTTGCCCATAGATCATATCCCTCGCACCCCGACTGACCCTGGGCCATCTCCGGTTTCGAGATAGCCCCCTCGGGTTTGGTAACCACGGTGTCCCCGTCTTTTCCCGGTTTGGGGGAGGGGTGCTAGGCCGTCCCGGCCTGCTTCTGCTGGGGTGACAGGCGGCCTTACCTGCCACCCCCAGGCCTGCGCTCATGGAGGACGGAGGTCGTTAAGCGACCTCCGGCGCCTGATTCAAAAACACCTATTTTTTTAAATGAAATTTTTTGACGATAGACCTACCGGGAATGGCTCTAGTAAAGCAGCCTGACAGGTTGCTAGTGCACGATAGTAGTGAGCTAGTCATCCATGATGAATATTGAAAATAGGTCGTAATAATTCAAAACACACGCACAATCTCACCGAGCACTCGGCATTCGGCAATTAAGTACATACCACGACTGTTTATGTTCAATTGGTTGAACAGATAGTTGAACATATTGGAGTAATAGTTCATTCATTTAAAAAATTGAAAAAAATTGACAGAATCTTCCAATATGTCGAATTGGTTGAACAGATAGTTGGACATAATGAAGTAGGGAAGTTCAACTATTTTAAAAGTTGAAAAATTTGAAGAGAAACTCCCAATATGTAACGAAACAGGTGTATGAGGCGAGTGTGGAGACTAACGAAACCGGTGTATGAGGCGAGTATGGATGGTACCGTCGGAAAGGGAAGACCTAGGCGCACATACCTGGACCAAATCGGGGAAGTTTTAGAAAAGGGGCAGGTCAGGAGTACCCTAAACCGACGAGCATGCATGAAGAATGTTATGAGAGTGAATGAGGCGAGAGAAGTGTGTCAGGATCGTGGCAAATGGAGATCCGTGATCTCTGCCTACCCCTGTGGGAAACAGGCGTGATTTTATGTATGTATGAATGTAGTTGAACATAAGTTGATACATATTGGAGTAGAGGGTTATTTATATATACCCTCCAGCAAAATTGTCTCTCGCAACTTTTTGTAGCAGCCGGGTTACTGGATTCTATCTTGACATCTGGAGGCATCATGGTAGCTAAATACAACGCAACATTGTATTTAATTTAAATTGGAAATCTTACCATTCAGAAAAATCTTTTAGAGTACTTTTTTTTCGTGCAAAAAAAGTACTGGAAATTGAAATCCCCCGGATACCCCCCCTCCCCCTCGCCAGCCAGCGGGTGTGGTTATGTCGAATTCGAACCGACTAAAACCGCACGCCGTGTCGGGTCTTCATTCATTCATACCGAGTACCTACATGGTTAACACAAACAGTTATAATTTTAATATTTTACAAACAAACGGTTTTAACTACTAAAGTCACAAAAAGCTATCAAACTATCAGTCCGATGTACGAGAGAGGGAACGCTCTACCGAAGTCAACCGGACTCTTGGCTCTTCTCGACGTGTCAAATTAATAGGCACGTTTTGATTTTAAAAATGATTGTTTAAATAAAAGAACAGTTTGAAACGCGATAGCGTGTTTCATTGCATAACAACTTATCGATCCCGCGTAGAAGGTGATCGATTTAACGAACAACAGATTTAATTGAGACAGTGCTATTAATTATTTACGCTTTTTTAATTTACGATTGGTGGAGTTGCAATATCAAAAATAATTGACGACTTCAGTGGTGTAATTGAGCATTCGACTGCTAAGTCAGAAGCCGCGGGTTTGATTCCCGCTCAGTGCAAATATTTGTATGCATGAATATGTATTGCATTGGGAGGGTGATTTTATGTATAATACGTATGTATTTATATATTTACATACATCCGAATTCTAAAACCCATTACACAAGCTTAAGCTATGCTTACTCTGGGTCTAGATAGCGCTGTGTAGAATGTCCTAGCAGGTTCGCTGTCCGGAAGCAAGTTGCGATCTTCTTTGTACACGTCCTCGTCGTAAATAATGACAGCTAACGCTCATGAAGTTTCGTATTAAGTTACGGCATTCTCTTCAAGTATTTTATGATACTTTATGTATCATACATAGTGATTGAAATTAATTATGTCGATAACTGCTAATGTAAAGAAATTAATTATTTACGTCGATAAAAGGTACGTTTATGTTCGTAAACACTTTAGACATCTGAAAAGTATATTTTTGAAAACAATCTTCTTCTGTCATTGATTTACACCATTCAATTACCCTTTCGGCCACCAGTTTCTAAACAAGAACGAAATTAAAGAAATCAAATCTATGACGGTTCCTCACTTGAGAAAGGCCCAAATTGATTGGTTAAAAGTGGTTGTAGTATTATTTACTAATGCTAAAAATAATATAATAATTATTTAAAAAAACATCGAAAGATCGATTGCATTATCTACATCACTGGCCATGAGGCACTTATGCCTCATGGACGTACTAGTGAAACCACCCATGAGGCACATGTGCCTCATCGGTCATCGAACCTGCTTTATCAATTTCATTGGAAACAAATAGTAAAAACGAATTTAAAACGTGTATGGGGCCCAAACCAATCCCACTTGCAAGCTACACCTGCTGATTGACGGACGAGACTGGCGCACGCTTTCCTTTCGTCGTCCCCCTTTTTCCGGGGGTAGGACGGGTACACCGTGGTTCCCAAACCTAAAGATGGCCCCCTCGGGTTTGGGAACCATGTTGTCCCCATCTTGCCCCAGGAAGGGGAGGGGGGGGCACTTTGCTTGTCGCTCCGCAGCTCAGGCCTGCGCTCATGGAGGACGGAGGTCGTTAAGCGACCTCTGGCGTCTGCGTCGCCTGCAACGTGCGGCAAGCATGTTGCGGGTTCGTCGGGCCGAGACAGTTAAAATCTCTACCGGGCTCGCTCTGCCATCTCCTTCTCGAGCATTACTTGCTCGCACAAAGAGGCGGTGGCGGCGGCCCACGCGCTCGCGCTCCGCGTCATTTCCGCAATCAGGCTGCCGAGCGAGAGGACTCCAACCCCGAATGCCGTCACGAGGTCACGCTTCGGCACCACCCACGCCGGGCACTCTTCCAGCGTTTCACCGCGAACGTTGATGCAATACCTAACATGCTGTTAAACATGTGTATTTATTTCGGTTTAGATCTGTCGACCTACCATGAAAAGTACATCCGCAATCGCGGGCCCGCACGAAATATGAACGAAGGAATGTAATTTAGGTATCAGGAAGTTAAATGGAAGGAAATGAAATTGTATCTTGTATGTTGATCTAAGTCATTTTTAAAAGGAAATGATACAAGTTTTTTAGGGATTTTCTTTAGAGAAGCCCTATTGCTATCGAGTTGTCGTCGTCGACGTCGTCGTTGCCAATTTTCTGTCACGGTTTTGGGTATGAAGGAGATGAGCTATCGAGTTGCTGTTTTCGGTAATAGATTCGTGCTGGGGTGAAACATTGCAAGATAAAAAAAAAACGCAAAAAATCGCAAAAAATTTTTTATCGCTAAATCGAAAATCCCTTGTATTCGGCTGAGCTCGTCTCTGGAATTCAACTTGTTAATACTTCAAAATAATTACCTAGGTACCTATAAACGACACACCCGGCGTTTGTAGTGTGTCGGTGTGACACACTACAAACGCCACACGCTTTTTTTTTCACGTTCGGAAATCCCTTCGGATACCCTCCCGCTGGCCAGCGGGGGTGGTTATGTCGTGTCTCGACCCCGGGTAAGCGTTTAAAGAAAAAACAAAAAAAAAGTTTTTACTTAAAAATCCTTCAAGAATATTTTTGAGATCGCTATTTTAGTGTGGGCACAGGGTCCTACCGACATCCATGAGCTCAAGGCAGCCTTAAGAGGCTCTGACGCAGGCGGACCTCTTGGGTTTGGGAGTTTAGCTGGCAGTCGCTCCCGCAAAAGCCGACATACCAATAAAAAACAATAAGCGGACCTCGCTCGGGCTCCAAAGTGCGAACTTTGGACGTCACGCAATTGAGAAATCGCTACGTGGATGGTGATTTAAGTGATAATTAATTTCTAACACAAACATGACCTTTGTCTAATTTTCAGTTCTATCAATGATTTATGCAATCCAATGTTAATTGTACGAGGTTCCATACCCGTGAATAGCACGATTGTGAAAAACCCTCCATAGTAATCCAATTTCGGTTTGATTGCGTTCAGGGGTCAGCAAGTGCATAGCCGGGCAGGGGGATTGTGGTCGCAGCACTAGTGGGACCGGTGGGTGTCACGCGGTGCTGCGACGACAATCCTCTTTTGATGAGGCCGTCAAGCTGAGTGCCACCATTGTTAACATGGTACGTGTATGTAATGGTGACCCTCTTTACTGAGACTTTACCTTCAGCTTACCATCAGGCGAGGTGAAGTCAAATTGACGTGTCCTAAATATAAAAAAAAAAAAAAAAAAAAAGAACAAGTTAAACTCGTAATTGTCCAAAAGTTATAAAATGTAATATGTTTGTTTAAAGATTTAGATCGGAAAAAGAGAACATCTAGGACGGGACATGAACCCGCGACCAGTCCCTTACAGGGGGAACGCTCTGACCAACTGAGCCACCTAGACTCGTCCCAGATAGTCGGTTCAAGTCCCGTCCTAGATGTTCTCTTTTTCCGATCTAAATCTTTAGAAAAAAAGTAAGCATACAAAATGCTTAAAATATAATTGAAATGTTTGTTTAAATTTAATTGATTTGTACAGTTACTAACTAAAATATGAAATAGGTTTAGACAGCCAAAAATGCAGTCTCAGATTCGCCAGACTGAATAGATATCGCGAAACTCGCGAAAGAAATTACAACCCTAAAGGGATCAGCGGGGGCGGTTATGTTGGACTAGAACCGACTAAAACCGCACGCCGTCTCGGCTGCAAAAACTAAAATATTACACGCAGTTTGGGCTTTCTTTTCGGTTTTCGGTTTTGATGAACATCAAACAAAACACACAGGTTTAATAATTTTATTAAAATCCCCACCCCGAACTGTGTCACAATTTTGGTTGTAAACTGCCTGTCTAGTACACTTAAAAGACTTTGGCCTTAAGCGATCAAGTCACTCTAGTCATTGTGAAGCGCCTCGTCGAGCACCTCTCAAGCGTGGGGCCAGACCTGGCGGATGGCCAATATGGCTTCCGGCTGACGGAGAATGCAGTCGCCCGGGGTGAGGTGATGTTGGCGGTGTCCCTGGACATCACCAACGCGTTCAACACCTTGCCCTGGAGTTGCATTAGGGAGGCGCTCGTGTATCACGAAGTGCCTCTCTACATCCGCCGCATCTACATAGTCGGGGCGTATTTGACGGAGAGAGGTATATAGTACCTTTTTTTTTTTGTTTTTTTTTTTCGTGCGGAAATCCCTTCGGATACCCCCCCGCCGACCAGCGGGGTGGTTATGTCGGGCTTGCACCGACTAAAACCGCACGCCGTCTCGGGTCTACAGACGCCGGGGTGTAAGGTTACCCATAGAGCATATCCCTCGCACCCCGACTGACCCTGGGCCATCTCCGGTTTCGAGATGGCCCCTTACTTGCTCTCCACTGTGCCATCTGCTAATCAGAGGGACACGTGGAAAGCTTCCGAACAGCCCTCAACAGGGCCGTCCTCGCCTCGGTCGGAGTTGGCCGTAGGCGGCAGCGTCTCTCCCACCCTAGGAGAGAGGCGCTGCCGTCTCCGTTGCCCAGGGTGCACCGCGTGGAGGTCCCCAACCAAGCACCCCAGGTATATAGTACCTATTACGCAGGGAGTCCAAGAGGAAGTGCCCCTAACCTCATTGATATGGAATACCATAAAACTCACATAATATGACCAATTACGGCACAAACAACAATAAACTGTGGAATGATCTCCCTGCTGTAATTTTCCCAAGCGACTACAATATGGGGTTGTTTAAAAGGGGCATTAGAAGGTTTCTACATGGTCAGCACCGCGAGTGTGAAGCACACGTCCGTAGGCTGCGGTAACCGCTTCCCATCAGGTGGGCCGTATTCTAGTCTGCCACTGAAGTGGTATAAAAAAATCAATAACATTAATGCTTTTAATTTTCAACAGAGAGCAACATAAATGCGGGGCTCGCAGTCTTTTTTTTTAAATGATATTAGGTCGTTACATATGAAATTGCCGTTTTTCTTGAAGAAATTGGAGGGAACCCAATTTTCAGTACTAACATTTTTGCATTTTTTTTAGCAATGATGAATCCAAATTTTATGATCTTTTTGTGTATGAATGAGACAACATTAAGCTAACAAACAGCAACTTTTAATACATTTTTGAAAAGTGGCAGCTGTTAGTAATACGTAATTTATCATCAAAATGGATACCATTCAGGAAGTACTGTTTTTGAAGATCGAATTAATTTATCAAGCGGCCAATAAAAACAAATATTTAATACAGAGTTGTAAAATCTTGAAATCAACTTTCAAACAAAATATAAATAATGGAAATAGCTATTAAATTACAGGAATAACGAACTCATGAATTTGTAAGAAAATTTCGGCAATTTCATAGGTAAAGACCTATTATTACTACTGTTTATTTTTGGGTATTAAAAAGGTTTAGTTTGACTTTATGAACAAGTTCCGGTAAGGTTACATCTCTATTTCACGAATCACGACCAAGTTTCATGAACGCAGGGTTTCATTACGAAATGGATATTCTATAGAAGCATGCATATGCTTCAAAAGTCAGAGGTGAATGGGCATCGAACTCGTGCTGTCAGGGTGAGCTGGCTTGATCACTCTGTTAATAATATGGTATGTACTAGGACGACAGAGCTTCGCTCGTAGTTTTTTTTAAATTTAAACGTCATTTTGTTGAGTTTTGAGGCTGGTACCAGTAAACTCTACAAGATGATGTAATTTTTTTTTGTTTTTAAAAAGACTACAGTAGTGACAGTAGTCTTTCTAAAAACAGTTTTCATAAAAACCAAGAAAAAATCTGGAATTGCTGCAAACTAATTTGCTTGTGTTAGGAGTGGGTTCAAATCGGTAATGTAATAGCCAGGATTCGAACCGGAGACCTGTCGATCGGAACGCCGACTCCTTGACCACTAAACTAACGAAATTATGTTACCGTCAATACAACCATATAAATAGGTATGCAACTCAAATATTTGCAAGGTAGCATCAGTAACTATTATCTTATTTGTGGTAGCATCTATTTTTTAAACATTGATAGGCTCACGTTTGATCTTTATATCACCTGGTGGAGAGTAAGGATGTGGTCTACGATGAAACACGTTTGCCTAGAAGGAACCTATTCACTCGAAACTTGAAGATTGCCAGGGTATAGCTTCCCGGAAACACAGACTCATGGCAGGGCATTCCACTCCACGCATAATAAATGAGTTTGCCATAACGTTTCGTGGCGTGTCGCTGTGCGTCTGGTCGTTCGTTGTTGGAAAGGGTTTAGAGGTATCATCAGGTCAAGGTAGCACCATTATCATTTTTGTGATGCACCTAGTTACTTGCGGAGCTTTCACCTTTAAATCCAGGGTCCACTTTAAACTCCTCGACGCCTCGATCTGCGATCGGCAGGTGTACCAATATTAGCAGGTGAGGTTGAGTTTTAGTAATGTGCGAGTCGGAATCGCGCATGAATAGCTCCGTACAATTATCTATTCAATGGGAGCCCTCTTTATTTATTTTTGAAGTTCGTTTCGTTTAAATAGGTATTCTACGATGAAATAGTCATAGAATATTAAACGTATATTCACTTCTTCTACCTTTTACCGTTATTAATATTGAGTCAGAAACGGCAAAAAATCACGCTTCTTGTATGGGAGCCACCCTTAAATATTTATTGTAGGTATTCTCTTTTTAATATTTGTTGTTAAAGTGGCAACAGAAATACATCATCTGTGAAAATTTCAACTGTCTAGATATCACGGTTCAGCCACGGGTAGCTTCACGATACAACCTGGTGACACGGACGGACGGACAGCGGAGCCTTAGGGACCCCTTTTACTCTTTGGATACGATAAAAAGTAGGTGATGTGATAAAAATAGAAGTCAAAGTCATAAACCATTGATTCTGTATAGACCATTAATACGGAACTTACAAAACGTCAAAAAACATCTAATGTTTGGCAAATGGACCACCGGTTAGAAACGCGGCCCTGTCCTGAGAAGACTCCAGCAAGAAACTCAGAGAAATCAAGAAAGAAAGAGAAATAGAAAAACTCGTATAAAAGCTTATTATGTACCTAAATCTTGGAAAATTAACCCCCAATAGGCACATGATAAGTTTTCAAATACGTACACTTTCATCATCAGCTTTGCACAAATTACCGGCAAATTTCATAAAATACGTCTGTTCTAAACTTATAACTTTCGCGCCTTTACGTATAACAGGTAAACAAAATTAACGAAACGTACCTAATTACCAACTACCGTACAGTTTTGTAGTATGATAGGAGTCTATGGTATTCTATAGACGCTTTATTCAAAATTAAGAAAAAGGAAAAAAGTGAAACAGTCTTACCTACGGAGGTATCCATCTTTAAACTCCTATCTTCAATCTGCCGTATCTTATTTACTTCATAATGATCACTTTGGTTATTATCATAATTTAAATAATTGTAACTAACTATATTTTTGGTATCAGCCTCACTTAAACTGTCAACGTTTGCACTGCAACTGGGACGTGCGAATAATAGTACAAACAAACAAAAAATGTACATAAATTTACACATTTTCACTTTTTTATACAGCAAAATACTCAAACATGGTATAAACCATTTAATTATTTCTTTTAAATCCATAATTGTATTAAAAAAAATTATATACGTATTATTTTAAAATTAACACGCGACACATACAAAATAAAAATGGACGTCATTTCGCGCCCACCGCAATGTCAAAACTGATGCTAGTTCTGTTATACCGATGCGTTCGGAAAGCCCGCTCGCCCACCTATTTCTTCTTTCACTTAAGAGATATGCACACTGGTACTAAGTTAACAAATGAATACATTTAGTCA
Source organism: Cybosia mesomella (assembly GCA_946251805.1). Lineage (NCBI taxonomy): Eukaryota > Metazoa > Arthropoda > Insecta > Lepidoptera > Erebidae > Cybosia > Cybosia mesomella. The sequence goes on along the minus strand of OX276417.1, from coordinate 11,776,848 downwards.
CGACTTTCGCTTCCCTATTATTATTCAAGTCCTGTCCAATTTAAGTACAAATGCGCGATTTTATGAAAACCCGAAGAAAACAGTAGATACAAAATATAGAAAGTTTTTTTTTTCTACATTTACGTCGGCGATGGAAAAACTGCAGTACGGCATTTACGGTTAATATGGTTATGAGGAATTCGTCAAGTTCTTTGTTTTATTATTCGTAATTATTGAAAAATTGACAATCATTGTCTTTGCTTACGTACGAGTTTTAAAATGTTCTATTGTAACATTTAGAAAGTGGTGAAACATGCCTTCAGTTCCTGAGCTAGGTAACTTTTTTGGAACAACAACAACAAATACTAGAGCTATATACTAATGAATAATAATAGGTACATTACAATACAAGTAGCGGTACTAGTGTAAAAGGACACATGTCAATTTTCATTAGGTATAGTTACAAAAATATAGCACTATATATTGGTCTTCACTGAAGAAAGAATGTCACCAGTAAAAACACGTTTATCTAACTGGGTTTTGACATTATGCTCTATAAAATATATTTTGTAAAATGTGTTGAAACACAACAAACAGTTAAAATTTAATTAAACGCGTTAAATAATAGGTGAAATCCAGCCTTAGAAGGTCACATCTGTCAGACTAAAGTAATAGAATGTTAAAAACAAATTCAAGCGCGATCATACGTATATGGACTTTACGATGATTAATAATATGATTTTCTATTTTCTCTGATAATAATATACTACCGATATTTTCGATTGAGTCATAAGGTACAGGCATGAATAGATATTTAAAGCTGAATGCTTATTTTTGACCGAGATGGCGTGACTGATGTGACGATTCACGTCATAAGTGGTGAAAATTAAAATGCTAACCCGAAACCAATAAGACAATCTGCCGAAAGGCCACAATCGTTAAACGGACGGGTCATTTCGTAACTGCTGACTAAGGTAACACGGTCACGGTGTATTTAAGGTAATATTTGTTTGCCAGCCTTAACTTTAGTCTGTACGGAATTAAGAATTTAGTTATGGTTGGTTCTTTGTAATTCGTTTTGGCTTATTCATCTGTAAGACAGTGAACATTGTTATTGACGTATTTAATGAAATTTACTGGTAATTTGTATGAAAACTGATACAAATCAGTTTGAAAATTGATTACATTTATTGAGTATTGGTGTCACCTTCACACCTGCATACGCATCAACTAGTCTACGTATCTTTTTTTTTCGTCCGGAAATCACCTCGGATACCCCATCGCCGGCCAGCGGGGCGGTTATGTCGATATATGCCGACTAAAACCGCACACCGTTTCGGATATTCAGACGCCGGGGAGTAATAAAGCATATCCCTCGCACCCCGACTAGTCTCCGTATCATACCCTATATATTTTTATAAACAGTCCATCCAGATGCCAAGTAGCTATGATGAAGTCCAGATGGTCCTAACCACCATTCTAGATGCTAAAATGGTGGTTGCTACTTTGACAGATGCTTTTTCACGTCCCGCTAAAAGAACCCGGAATTATAGAAAAAGGAAAACCGTTTGTGGGTAGAGCAATCCAGTCCAAACTGAACACGATAAATCTATCGAGTTTGAACTCATTTGTTTCGTCTCGAAAAACTCTCTAATGTAGCATGGTATTCAGGCTCTCATGATTTAGTAGGATTGGAGCTCCTTGGGGCTCCTGGGGAACTCCTGTTTTTTTTTTAGTGCGGAAATCCCTTCGGATAACCGGCCAGAGGGTGTTGGTATGTCGGGCTTGAACCGACTAAAACCGCTCGCCGTCTCGGGTCTTCAGATGCCGGGGTGTAAGATGGTCTAAAGGGAACTCCTAAACTAAATAAGTTAAACCTATCGAGTTTGGGCTCATTTGTTTTGTCTTAACAAACTCTCTAGTGTTACACGGTATTCAGGGTCTGATGATGGAGTATGAAGGTGGCCATAGGAACTCCTAAACTAAACAAGATAAACCTATCAAGTTAGGGCTTATTTGTTTTGTCCTGGTAAACTCTACGTCTAACTCTGGTGCTACATGATTGTCAAGGTCTGAAGATGAAAACGGTAGGTGGTCTGGTACTAGACAAGATAGATTCAATATATTGAGCTTCTTTGGCTCGTTTTGATAAGCATTCTAGTGCTACTAAAACAAAAAAGTTGTAATGAAATAATTAATAAAAAAAACTGTTTTAAAAACAAGTTTTTATTAAAAAAATCAGTTGTACTAAGACAAAAACAATAATTTTATGCAAAGGTTTAGGGTAGCGTAATAAAAACACAGAAAAAAACCGGCCAAGTGCGAGTTGCACTCGCCCATTGAGGGTTCCGTAGCCGCAAGTAAAAATTTTATATTTGAGTTGTTTAAATGAAAGGTAAATTGCAGTTTACGATTTAAGACGTATTAAAAAAAACTACTCACTAGATCTGGTTCAAACCAATTATCGGTGGAAGTTTACATGGTAATGTATATCATATATTTTTTTTAGTTTTATCACTCTCAAAATCATTTTTGAAGACCTATCCATTGATAACCCACACGTATAGGGTTGACGAAAAAATTTTTTGTGTTTCTTTTTTTTTCTATTTTTCTGAAAATCTTAATGCGGTTCACAGAATACATCTACTTACGAAGTTTCAACAGCATAGTTCTTATATTTTCGGAGAAAAGTGGTTCTGACATACGGACGGACAGACAGACAGACATGACGAATCTATAAGGGTTCCGTTTTTTGCCATTTGGCAACGGAACCCTAAAAATACGTGCGCGGTACAAGCTTTTAAAATCAAATATGTTATAAAGATGATGTGACTCTTATGGCTGATTCGGCAATTAAAGTAATAGGCTAGTTACAATCATAGCAATCAGTCCTGTGGAAACTTGTAAGAAATAAAATATATGACGCCATGCCTCGTTATTATCAAATCATTTATTACATTAATAGTGGTTGGGTAAATGATAATTATACTATTAATAATGGGTGGATAATTAAAACATTGGTATGGATTTAAAACTAGTACTTGACTGCTGGTCAAGTAATATTAAAATTTTGTTTGCTGTCATACATTGACATTACAAAATGGCGCTTAATAGCTATAGACAAGAATTGTGTCACGGTTCCTGGGTGAGGCGTGAATGTATTTCGAATTTGGAACGGGACGCAGAAACTAGATAAATGAGTTTAATGAATTTTGACATGTTACCTGTATGACAGCCTCACAAAGTCGCGCATTGTCTCTGACCAAGTATTGGTCCTCCGCGAGTTCTGGCGCCGGGGTTCCATTTTCAAAAAAAAAAAAGATGAATTCATATGCAAATTACTCGATTTTTCAAATTACTTGACACCTGCATTCATTACATATTTTCCAAGGAATTAGGATTAGGCTGATGGCATTGCGCCAAAGCCCTATTAAAAAAATGGTCTTTCGCGATGCCAAATTTTTTGTTGCGTGTAATAGAAGTCTTGGTATATCATAAACAAGTTGAATTCCTGAGACGAGTTCAGCCGAATACAAGGGATTTTCTTTTATTTTTCTTTTTTTTTTATCTTGCAATGGTTCACCCCAGCACGAATCTATTACCGAAAACAGCAACTCGATAGCTCATCTCCTTCATACCCAAAACCGTGACAGAAAATTGGCAACAACGACGTCGACGACAACTCGATAGCAATAGGGCTTTTCTAAAGAAAATCCCTAAAAATCTCATCTGTCAAACGAGTACGTGTGCAGTGTATAGTCCCCTTAACTAAACCGACTACGGTACACGACAATTTAAAACTTATTATTTATTCAGTTTATTAAATCATAATTTTATTGTTTACGGTACCTACATTTTGAGTTCAGATTTAATGACGTAATTAAAGTAGACAATGAAATTACAAGATGCCTTATCTTACCCCAATTGGAGACAGAGGTTGATTTTTCGGACATTTTTATTACCTATTATAAAGTTAGCTGTGATTTGCTGAATGTATATTATTTCCGTAGAGTCAAAACTCACAAAAAAAACTATACTTAATTCAAATAAATAAATGAATCCTACTTCCTACTTCATGGAACGTGAAATTTTGAGGAAAAACTGATTTCACAAAAAGTGAGGTCCTACCGTCCCCTTAGGCCGGATTCCACCCGCTCACGAACTTAAACTAAGTTTACACCCAAGCAATTTTTGACCGCAGTTTGAAAACGATCGGGGCAAAAATGCGACCGTGAGAGTGCCGCAAATTTTGGGAAGTGGAACCATACATACATATATATATATATACTTGTTGACCAGTGGTCATTTTGGACTCGGGGGGTCATGTCATAACTAGACCTAATATGAAGAATTTTTTTTAAAATTCAACAGTAGTCAAGAAACCAATAGGTAGGTAGATCGATTTCATCGAAATCTACCTGTTTTTTTTTTTTTTTTTTCGAGCGGAAATCCCTTCGGATACCCCCCCCCCCGCCGGCCAGTGAGGGTGGTTATGTCGGGCTTGCACCGACTAAAACCGCACGCCGTCTCGGGTCTTCAGACGCCGGGGTGTAAGGTTACCCATAGAGCATATCCCTCGCACCCCGGCTGACCCTGGGCCATCTCACCACTAACAGCATCGCTCATCCTGTCTCCTCTGAAAGCAGAGGAGTACGGAGAGCGATGTGTTCCCGCCACGTTGGGTATTGGCCGACGATCAATGCCAACCCTATGAAGGGGTGAAGGGGAAGCCATTGACCGCCGCCCAGGGTGTACCGGCCGCTCCGATTCCGTTCCCCCCGGACTGCAGCGGGATCGGAATCGGAGCGACACTCGAGGAGGTTACCCAACACACACCCCTCATCGAAATCTACCTAAAATCGCAAAATCGAAAATCCCTTATTTTCGGCTGAGCTCGTCTCAGGAATTCAACTTGTTTTAATATTATAAACGCGAAACTTTATGAGTATGGATGTACGGATGTTTGTTACACTTTCAAGCAAAAACTGCTGAATGGATCTGGCTGAAATTTGGTACAGGGATAGAGTAGATTAGACTAGACCCGAAGTAAGCATATCTTAACTAGTTCGTGTAATGGGTTCTAGAATGCAGTTAAACATACTTAAAATATGTTCTTTTTTATAAATACATACATAGGTCAATCATATTAGACCAATACAAATAGACATATTTATGCATGCAAATATTTGCACTGAGCGGGAATCGAACTCGCGACCTCTGATATAGCAGTCGGACGCTGTACCGCTACGGCACAGACCTCGTCGGAAATAGAGAACACGCTCTACAAAACCGAAACAAGCCGGAATGTAACTAGGAATTCAGTGCAGGGTGCGACTGAAATAAATTGAGCTGAGCGAGCTGGACTCTTACTTGAAAATAAGACATCTTACTACGGCCGCGCGCATAGCTAAGGCCGCGCGATCGTGAAACTGTTTTTCGATGATTATTCTTCAATGGTACATTAAATATAAATAAATAAATAAATATTCTACGACATTCTACACAGCGCTTTCTAGACCCAAAGTAAGCATAGTTTAACTAGCTTGTGTTAAGGGTACATACATATTATATACATATTATACATAGAAACACCCAGACCAATGCAAATAGACATATTTATGCATACAAATATTTGCACTGAGCGGGAATCGAACCCGCGCCCCCTGTCGCAGCAGTCGAATGCACTACCGCTACGCCACAGAGGCCGTCCAAACATTGTATTTGAACAGTTAACCCCTTTTAACACTCAGCGGTGTCTTCACTATCACCATGGCAAATTTGGTCAAGATCGGTATTGTGGTTCCGGAGGAGTACAGTCTCGACCAAACTAGCCACGTATAAGAGCTTCGCTTCGCTTAGCTCAAAAACATTGCGTGACCAAACGACGGAAAGATCGCGATGTGCACTACAGACCAATAAAAGGACTGATCAACCAATGAGTCGAGCCCTTCGAGCCCGTGACTGAGCTGAGCGAGCGAAACTCTTTTACGCGGCATAGCCAATTGTTGGTTTTTTTTTCTTTTCTTTTTTTTATTCCGCTAAGGTGGCAGATAAGCACACGGCCCGCCTGATGGGAATGCTTAAACTAAAATTGACAATTCTAGGCTAACCGGAACGTGCTAAAATCCCTTCTGGTATCCCCCGGCCGGGTAGTGGGGGCGGTTATGTCGGGCTTGAACCGACTAAAACCGCATGCCGTTTCGGGTCTACAGACGCCGGGGTGTAAGGCTACCCATAGAGCATATCCCTCGCACCCGACTGACCCTGGGCCATCTCCGATTTCGAGATGGCACCTCGGGTTTGGCAACCACGGTGTCCCCGTCTTGCCCCGGTTTAGGGAAGGGGCACTAGTCACCCCACCGTCCCGGCCTGCTTCTGCTGGGGTGAAAGGCGGCCTCACCTGTCACCCCCAGGCCTGCGCTCATGGAGGACGGAGGTCGTTCAGCGTATAGGTTTTAGGTCAATAACCTATATGGTAGCTCCCGTTGACCTTTAAGCAGCGCAATTAAAGGGAGAATTCCTAGAAATAAAAAAATAAAAATTGGTAAAATCATTCTTTTATATAATGATACGGAACTCTTCGTGCGCGAGTGCAACTCGCACTTGGCCAGTTTTTAAACTGTAACAAATAATACAACTTTCACTAAAACAAATACCTAAGTGATTGCAATTATTCTATATTCTACGACATTCGACACAGCGCTTTCTAGACCCAAACTAAGCATAGTTTAACTAGCTAGTGTTATGGGTTCCAGAATGCGGATAAACATACTGATATACTTATTTTTTGTTAATACCTACATACATATTATACATAGAAACACCCAGACCAATGCAAATAGACATATTCATGCATACAAATATTTGCACTGAGCGGGAATCCAACCCGCGCTCCCTGTCGTAGCCGTCGAATGCACTACCGCTGCGCCATAGAGGCCGCCAATTATAAACTGTCATGGCTAGTTTATAATTGGACTGTTACTGGATATTAGTACTTACAAGCTGTCGTTCGCGGCTCTGCCCCGTGGTATTCTGATCTCGTTCTCACAACCCATAGGAACCTATTCCAGGGATAATTAATAGTAGCCTACGTTTCATTCCATACTATAATCTATCCCTGTAACAAATTTCAGCCAATTTCGTTTAGAAAAGAGGGTCACCATTACATACATGTACCATGTTAACAATGGTGGCACTCAGCTTGACGGCCTCATCAGAAGAGGATTGTCGTCGCAGCACCGCGTGACACCCACCGGCCCCACCAGTGCTGCGACCACAATCCCCCTGCCCGGCTATGCACTTGCTGACCCCTGAACGCAATCAAACCGAAATTGGATTACTATGGAGGATTTTTCGCGTGCACGGTAGTACCCACCCGGCCGAATTTTGTGACAAATTTGTGTCATCAAATTTCTACCACCTTTTTTTTTTATATATTTAGTCCGTCCAATTGACTGCACCCCGCCTGATGGTAAGCTGAGGTAAAGTCCAAAAAGTAGTGGCCACCATTTCTAGAGATTGCCCCTAGAATGGTGGCCCCTACCTAGACGGCCTCAACAGATGTTTTTTCACGCCCCGCTTAAAGAGCCCAGGATTATAGGTAGAAGGGAACACGTGTGTGGAAGCGTTCCAGTGCTTTATGGTCCGACAAAAAAAGGAGTCACCAAACCGCTTGGTTCGCGATGGTATCGATTGCACTGTATGAGGATGACACCTAAGTCCTGCACGTGTTGTTCGGGACAAGAAGGGAGAAGGAGGAATCAATTGGAATAACTCATTGGAATATTCACCATGGTATATGCGATAGAATACTGCCAAGGAGGCTATATCTCTACGCAGCTGCAGAGATTCTAGGGAACTGGTGACCTCAGGACTATCAATGATCCGGACTGCCCGTCGCTGCAATCTATCGAGAGCGTCTAGTAAGTACTGAGCGGAGCCATCCCACAGGTGAGAACAGTATTCCACGCAGGGACGAATTTGAGTCTTATATAAAAGACTGGTAGGTAATGCTGAGCTAATTAAATAAAACACATACAAAACCAGTGTGACCATTACCTTTTTATTAGCGTGGGGAAATGATCGTGCCATTTATTACACATTAAGTTCATTCGATTTTATGTGCGCACATCCACGATTTCTCCTTTTAGGGTAGGCAGAGACCAAGAGGGGACACCGGGCATCGGAGACCGTTAAACGGTCTAGGGGCGAAGGCGAAGGGCTATTACCAGAACCAAGCCCGAGACTGCGCGAGTCGTGACTCACGCGTGCCTTTATCTAATACCTGGGATCCCCCCGTAATAGGTATCTATGAAGAAACACTGTTAAATACTTCAAAACTTGGTAAAGGTATACCTATTAATGATAGTCCAGTACAACTTACACTGATATCTATTTCTATATCTAAGAATTATATCTTTTTTCACGGAAACATCAATGCACTCTTGCGCTGATATCGGTTTGTATAGCATTTAATATTACCTAACTAACCTTCTCCGTGCGAACACACTTCTTAATTTGCGGTAGCGAACAAAATATTTTATCTATTTCAAGTGAGTCACGAGATCGCTATTTATAATGTTTGTTTTAATTAATCCAGTCCAGAATGACATTACCAAGTATATTTTTAAGCTTCTTGGACACTTATGGGACTAAAGAAATCAGGCATATACACGGCTTGGATTCGTACTTCGTAGGGCGGGGACATTTAAGAATGTGAATGCTGTCATAGCTCTTTATAACGCTCTTATAAGGAGCCAGTTAGAAGGTAATGGTATGATATGGGCACCGGCTCAGGCCAAGTACAGTCTTATGTTAGAGCGCATACAAAATAAATTTACTAGATACCTATACTTAAGAGTGTATGGGGTCTACTCCTTCTACCCTTTGATGTATCCAACCTTATTTGTATTGGCTATGGTCGGATACAATAAGCTGGAAGTTAGGAGGGACTTGACGACGGTGACATACATTCTCAAAGTGTTCCGTGGATACATTAGTAATCCGGGTATATTACAATGTATAGTTTTATGTGTGCCAGATAGGTATGTACATCATCGTAGACGGCTGAACTTATTGAGGGTACCGCGGGGTAGAACTAAATTGTTGGACAATGCTCCCCTCACGCGAGCTATTACCACCCTCAATATAGTGGCAGAAAAAGTAGATGTGTTCTCGTGTTCACTGAGTGAGTTCGTAAAGGTTACCCTACATTCCATTTGTTATGGTAGTTGAATTATGTTTTATATATTATTATTATTTTTTTTTTATTTATTTTTTGTATTATCATTTTATAATTATTATTGGAAATTGCTATTATAATGAGTAAATTAATATTATTGCTCGTACTATTGAAATATAATTAATAATATGAGATGATGTGAAAGAGATGAATGATATCATGTTACTACACTGTCGAATTGGGATTACCTGTAATGATGGATGTAATGTAAGAAATAAATAAATAAATAATAAAATAATCTTCTTCTCCCAAACAACAGCAAAACACTACGTTGTATTTTGTCTTAGACTGATAACTTTAGCTTTTTAATTCTCAGTTTACGTATGCTGTTAAATATTTACTCTGTGCAACACATTCTTACTATAGTCTATTGTAGAAAAAGAAAAGAAATCATATTTTTGTAGTGAAAACTTCTTTAGGCGCGTCGAGCACTTTTTGGGTGAACAAAAATCAGATTTCGCGTCATCGTCACTATAACGCTTTCTACATTTTTTTTATAGCAACGCCACCTTTCTTTAGCTGATGAACTTATTTGCTCTGACCTAACGAAGTTTCAAACTGATTCATAATGAACAACATAGATGGCTCTATAAATATTTTTTCGTATCTTACTTCTGTCCGCATTCCTGGAGTACCACCATTTCTTTTTTCAAAGGTTTGCATAGGTTTGATTTTCCTACACCAATCAAATGCAATTCAATTACTTTCATTCGAGACTACTAGCGTCATCTTTTGAAAGCCGATGATTACTTTGGCGGTATCGAGGCAGCACCAGCGCTAATAGCTAGACTTTACTATGCTGCTCAAATAAAATATTGCAGGAATAATGACCATATACTCAATCTGTGTAAACAGCGTTTTTAGGTATCTTTAATGATTGTGCGGCGCAACGGCCAAGGTGCGCCAATTAACAAACCAATCATAGATTATTACCAGAGATCGGAATAGGTAGAGTATATTTACCTAAAATTCGAGGAAGGAAGTAACATAGAGTTGATAATACCTCCTCTAAAATTCCGGAATTGTAAACGTGAAGATTAAATCCCGGGATTTAATTTTACTTATTGTATGTAAATTTTACTTTATTATCTGATACCCCCGGCTCCACCCGCGCGGTGTTAGGTCATCGTTTTTTGGTCATATCTCCGGAGCTATTTAACCCATTGCAATCAAACAAACGGCAGATTTTAAATCTAACCAAGACCTTAATAGAAAAAACAAGTTAGCAGGACTCCTGGGTATACTCTAAAGAAGTCCCTAGGAGCCCTGGTAGACATTGCCCACCTACCATTCTGAAGGCGCTCCCACCGTAGATATACTCGATATCTCAGAAATATTAAAATACTAGCTGACCCGGCAAACTTCGTTCCGCCTTAGAATCAAGTTGTGTTGGCTACCTATCAGCTGATACTCCTGAATGTTGCATATTTCTAATTATCCTAATTGCTAGTATACGCGCAGTATCCCGAGGGCGGCATTTTAAAGCCGTAGATGGCCTAGGGTCAGCCTGGGTTTGAGGGAATTACCTTATTTGGGCACCTGAATAATCGGGTCTCGAATGGAGTGAGCCGGGGTGGCATTAAAGACCCGAGACGGCGTGCAGTTTTGGTCGGTTTGGTTCCGACAAAACTACCCCCACTCTGGCCGGCGTTGGGGTAACCATGGGGATTACAGCAAAAAAAAAACTCAAAATGGATCAGAATAGACTAAGATAAATCTAAAAAATTAAAGTTCATGAAAATCGGTCCTCGTACGATTTCGTTTTAAATATACAGATTTTTAAGAACCGTCTACAACATATTACATACCTGGAGTATTAACTTATTATAACATTTTTTTTTCACGCATAGTAATCGTTTTTACCTAAATATATTTAAAACTAGCTGTCCCCCACGGCTTCGCCCGTGGCCTACTTCGCCCAATGGCACCTATTTATCCCAAACATGCCTCTAAACTTTTTTTTTTCAAGCAATTTTTAAAAAAAATCTCCCTAAATAGTTCAAAATCTCCCTAAATATTATAAAAAAAGAATTAGCGAAATCGGTTCAGCTGCTCTCCAGATTTGCGCTTAGCATCACATTCAGGATTAATTTTTATACATTTAAAATAAAACAATAAAAACACATTTAACAAGTATTTATTTCCAAATATAAATTACAACGAAAATTTGATATAAGTTTATAACTAAACTAGAAAACTGTATCAACTCATTCGATGCCTTGGTCTAACATATATTTAAAAGTAAATCCTACTAATAAACACCTTATAGTCACAAAATTAGGTCTCTGAATTTGGTGAGATGTCTTGGTATCGACAAAATATGTATTTGAAACAAAAAAAACATCAGGTTAAATTAAAAAAAATATATATAAAAAAAAATATGAAAAAAAAAACACCAACAGCGACCAGCGTCACGTGACGCGATGAGCACACGTGACGCTGGTCGCGATTTAGGTATTTCCCACACATCCGTTTGTAGAATACTGCGAGGAGAAGGACTGCACGCCTACCACGTGCGTCACGGGCACGCTGGTCGCTGGTGGTGTTTTTTTTCCATTTTTATTTTTTATATATTTTTATTTTTATTTTACCCGATATTTTTTTTTGTTTCAAATACATATTTTGTCGATACCAAGTCATCTCACCAAATTCAGAGACCTAATTTTGTGACACCTTTTATATATGCGAAAGTTTGTGAAGATGAAAAATGAAATAGAAAAGAGAAAGGCTGAAATTTGGTACAGGGGTAAATTATACATAGGTTACATCCTTGGAATAGGTTCCCACGGATTGCAGCGGGCTACAGCTAGTCCTAAGATATTTGAGAGTGATATTAGCTATTCTCAGCAAGTTTTTGAACGATAATTTGATCATACAAATAGACGAGTGTATGGTTCGAGTCCCAAGTCTGATTGACGGACGAGTCACTGGCGCAGGCGTACCTCTCGGGGTTAGCTCAGGCGACAGTTGCTCCCATAAAAGGCTTATAAGTCAAACTAAAAGGCGGACGAGTAAATGGCTGTGTGGTGAAGATTTGGATGCAATCGTAAACAACGCTGAAACGATGAAAGTTTTACTGTGGTGTTAAAATCATTGCATAGAATGAGTTGACTATTTCATGAAAACATTGAACTGAATACTTAATAAAATATATATTAAAAAAGAAATAAAGCCACCACGAATAAATATGATTGTTTTAATATTATACTATTTTTTTTTAAAACCTCAATTTTTTTATTCAATATATACATAGAAATTGTTTAATTATATTGCATACTTTGAGTTTAATATTATATAAAGGGGTCATAAGTCATATATTTAAAGTACAATGATATATTTAGAGTCTGCATTGCTATTTAAGAAATTAAGTGACTTTGCAGAGTTTTAGCATCTAGTGTGATATGAATTATTAATAGTAATTGTGTACATATTTGCAAATGCAGTTTTCAAGTGATGCAAAGTAAAAATAGTCTATTACATAACATTAAATGTTTTTGCAATAACACTGAAATTATTAAAAAAGTCACTTATTCAAATCCAAAACTCTGATTACAAATAATTGCAAACAAGTAATACGTGATAATTACAATATCCGTGCAACTCTTACGAGCAGTGCATAATAATTCAATCTGCAGAGTTTTTGCAGACGTGATAATGTGGTATGTAAATCCTTAGTATACCTCTATTTCAAGATATTACACCAACTTACGAATAAAAATTTATTTCTTATTTTCGTTTCGTTTCTTTACGATTTTAATATTTAAGAAAGTTTAGCTATTTTTTTAAAGATTTCACTTCACTTCAGCCGTTCCTTCCCCTAGGGAACATCATGTCTTAGCCCCATATTACATTACTACTTTTTGGTAAAGTCACACAGTTGAAAGTAAATAAACCGTATCGATATTATTTTACATATTTTTTCCCTCGCTCTAGCAAAGATAAAAATATTAACACTATGTGCAACTACTGTAATCTGCTTTTAATTGTGTGATGTAGAAAAAAGAACTAGAACACATGTACAATCAGTCCTTAATAAATGAGTTTGCAGAGTTTAAGTGGCATTGCAGAGTTCACTTACTACATTTGCTGAGTGGAATTCCCGTTCCATGTGTTATTATCGTCGTCTGCTGGCCTATCGCTTGGTAAACGGTGAATGTTGCCACGGCGGCGGAGATTACCGATGCTCGTTTGCGGGGGTTGGGGTGATGATGGGCTAGGTTCCCGGGAACTGGTTACCGCGGGAGGTGGGAACATCCTTGACCGTACCCATTCGTAGAATTGTTGTGTGGGCTGTAGAATCATTGTTGTGAAGACCTGTGCGAAGTATGCTAAAGAAAAGAAAAAAAGAAAAACGGTTACTGATAGTTATGGTTGCATATTGATTTGTTATTCCGAGTTCGATACCCAAGTTAGGCAAGAAATAATTAACGAAATTTTCTATTACGAAATGTTTAATAGCAGCACAGAGTCCGGGGTAAAGTTTCAAGTTGATTACAAAGGCAGAATACTCGGACGGTTGCTGCCCCTTCCAAACCCAAAAACCCCAGAACCTCGTGGGTCAATCAACAGTATTTAGGCTATAATTGGTCAAGTCTGAAAATTGTTTCCATTCGTCAAGCTGTTTTTTAACACCCATTTCTGTTTAAATTCATCAATTACTAAGTTTCGAGTTTTCAAAGCATGTAAAGGTTCTAATTAGATAAGTCTATGATAAGTATTAACTCGTCAAGTCTTTTGGTCTTAGTAGTAATTGGTCTAATGTTAAATGGCCCATACCTCTGACTTTTCGCAGTTATGTGTGTATTAACAAATGTTAATTATCGCTCGCTTGGTAATTTGCTCGGTAGATGGCAATAGGATCGTCCCATTTGAGACCTAAATATAACTGGCAAATCGTGGGTGTGTAATACACCTCTGCCTACCCCTTCGGGAATACAGGCGTAATTTATATGTTAATATAATCTCATTCGTCAAGCCTTTTATATTATAAGTTCTTATCCGCTCAGCCGGCTCACCCCGCGTCATAAAAACACTTAACGGCGCACGCATGACGTCAGCGCACCCGCACGTGTCGCCGGCCGGGGCCAAACAATTTTTTTGTTATCGTTTGAAGTGCTGTGCGACAGCGAAGTGTTATTTTTTGTAATGGATACGAGTCATTCTTTCAATTCTGATAAGAATCTTTGTTTATAATTATCGTTTGCTTTATAATAAGCGACTGTAAACAGAGACGATAGTTAAAAACATTAATATGCCAACTTTAGGTGTTTATTTCAATATGTAACTTGATAAACTAGTGTATTTTATCCTTTTAAATAGTCTATAGGTTCTAACTACATACAACAAAATTTAAAAAAAAGATGTGTATAGTACAAAAATATTTATTTACAAGCTTATGACTAAGACGAATAATATTCAAATATTAATTATTTTATTAAATTTTTTTTTTTTTAAATCGAATCGACTAGTGGTGTGCTGTGTGTTAATTTTTTTGGACGAAGTGATGTGTATTTAGTCGATTAGAATGACGAAAACCGATACTAATTCACGTGTTAAAAAGAAATAAACATGTTATTACGATGTGCAGTGCAATTACGGGACTGGCATTCCACAGAATGCTTTGTCCGCTGAGCTGAGCTGAGTATATTAATATTAGGTCGTTACATATGAAATTGCCGTTTTACTTGAAGAAATTGGAGGAAACCCAATTTTCAGTACTAACATTTTTGCATTTTTTTAGGAATGACAAATCCAAATTTTATGTTTTTTTTTGTGTATGAATGAGACAACATTAAGCTAACAAACAGCAACTTTTATTACATTTTTGAAAAGTGACAGCTGTTAAGTAATACGAAATTTATCATAAAAATTGATAGCATTTAGGAAGTACTGTTTTTGAAGATCGAATTAATTTATCAAGCGGCCAATAAAAACAAAATTTAATACAGAGTTGTAAAATCTTGGAATCAACTTTCAAACAAAATATAAATAATGGAAATAGCTATTAAATTACAGGAATAACGAACTCACGAATTTGTAAGAAAATTTCGGCAATTTCATAGGTAAAGACCTATTATTACATAGGTCTCCCCTAATGAGCGCCATAGCGTCCTGTCTTCAGCTTGCCGCACCCAGCATCTGCCCGCAGTCTTTCGCAGATAGTCATCCCACCTGGCAGGAGGGCGTCCTACACTACGTTTAGGGGAGACCTATGTCCAGCAGTGAACTAATAGAGGTTGATGATAATGATTAATATTACGGGTCTATTTACAGGCGTACTACTACTCACTGATCATGACGGAGAAGCTGCTGGAACTGGCGACAATGGGGGCAGAGGCGCGGCGGGGCAGCACCAGTAGCGCCGCAGAAGGCGCCAGTTGCAGTTCACGAAGACTCTCTGAGGCCTCAGTCAACTCACGGCGAGGGAATGCCGTCCAGAGAGAGAACGTTGATGTGGACAGCTGGGAATATATAACAAATTAGTAGCTAAGCAGTCGGTCTTACGAACGAGATGTCCCGGGTTCGAATCCTGGTCATTACACTACTGATGTAAACCCACTCCTGGCACAAATTTAGTTTACCTATAGGGGTTAATAGGTATACTTATCATTTTGGTTCTCTTTCTCGTTCTCTTTTACACAAAAAAAGGAAAAAAAATCGTATATTTTATTTAGAAAAAGTCGACATATAAGACGGGATTATACTCCGCACGCCGAATGATGATCCCTATGACGTTTCAACTGACAGTTGTATTAGTTATGCGAAACAATTTCGATAAAATACTGTTTTTTCAGGCAAATGTCATGTCATTCAGCCAGGTCATTCAACATAATAAGCAATATTTATTTATTTTGAAAAAAAGACTACGCGCATTGATGGACATAAAACACTAGATAAAAAAGTAACAGCCTTATTATATTTTATTTTACTATACTTTAATTTTTATTCAAATTGCATAATTTAAAGAATTTAAAATTCTTTTTGAATTGAATTTTAGAATTCATAATTAGCTGGCAATTATGGATTACATGGAAAAGTATTTAAAAGGAGGCCATAGACCTACCGTATTTTTTTTAATTCAGTCATGTCATGTCTTGTCAGTCTGTTTTGTCTTCTTGTCACACCGCATCACATCGCGTCATACGAGTGCTCTAACGCCTTGTACTCGTATGCGCCACGTCTTTCTTTGTTAGCTGAGTTTTGTTTCTGTTTTCGCTGTTTTGTGTTATTTGTTGATTTTCTGTTACCTGTTTGTTGATTTTCGGTTTTGCAAAATGCCGAAAAGACAGCGGAAAACCGTTCTCAACAGTGAAGTTCGCGAGTTTGTAGTTCGTTTGCGAGACTATTTTGCTCGTGAACAACAAAATGGCGGACCCTTGTTACCGCTTGACAATGTTCGCGATCGTGTAGCCGATGCTCTAGGAATCGGAAAGGCTACTGTTTCTCGAATAACAAAGGAAAAATTTGGGGAGTCGTCCATGGAGGACAATAAACTAGTAACACCAAAGAAGAAAAAGAAAAGGTTATGTCATATAACAGAACCTGATGATTTTGATTTAGATGCTATACGCAATCATATTTATGGTTACTACCTACGAGGTGAACTACCGACCTGCCAGAAGTTATTATCTTCATTAAAAGCTGCAGAACTCTTCAAAGGCGGTGCTACTTCTCTTAGAATTGTTTTGAAAAAATGTGGATTCCGCTATGAAAAATGTGACAAGAGAAAAATATTAATGGAGCGTACTGACATAGCTTTACTACGATGCGATTTTCTTCGCAAAATCAAACAAATTGATAACTGGAAGAAGGTAGTATACCTTGATGAGACATGGCTGAACGCCAATCATACTGTAGGTAAGGCATGGACGGATGACACAGCCAAATCCAGCACAAAAACTCCTAAAGGAAAGGGCCAGCGCTTAATCATTTGCCACGCTGGCACAGCTACAGGTTTTGTGCCGAATTGCCTGTGGGCTTTTAAGTCAGTGAAAACAACGGAGTACCACGAGGAAATGAATTTCGAAAACTTTAAGACATGGTTTATAAAACTATTAGAAAATTTGAATGAGCCTCACTATATTTTAATGGACAATGCTTCATATCACTCAGTTCAAATTAACAAACCCCCCAGCAGCAATAACAAAAAAGCTGAAATTATAGAGTGGTTACAACGCAATGGTGTGGAAACTGACAGTCAGATGTTAAAAAAAGAGTTGGTTAGACTGTTGAACTTTCACAAACAACAGACGCACCCATCATATTTTTTGGATGAATTGGCCAAATCAAATGGACACACGGTAATTCGGTTACCGCCCTATCACTGCCAATATAATGCAATCGAGTTGATATGGGCGCAGATCAAAGGTATCTATATTTTTTATTTATATAATATTATGTATATGCATATATTTCTAAAAATAATTACTAAATGTACAAATATTTTCAGGTCATGCAGCTAGGCATAACACAACTCCGCCATTCACGGCAAATAAAATGATGGTATTATTGGAAGAAGCTTGCGCTCAAGTGACAGCTGACGATTGGCGAAAAGTGGTCGAAAGAAGGAAGAAAATTTGCTTACAAGACTGGGATCGAGATGTACAATACGACAATATCATTGACCAACCGTTAATAATAAACGTCACGGATAGCTGCAGTTCAGACTCAGATTTTGAAGATCCGATTGACCCTGTATCAGATTCAGATTGATATAAATAAAATACAAACTCAAAGCATTTGTTTTATTTTTCCAACAAATTATCGATATTTTGTTTATCGATGTGTCCCTTCTTAGTCGATAACAGCTTGACGACGTAACTTTTGCAGCACGTACCATGTACATTTGCATTGAGTTTTTTTCTATTATTTCCGAACATTACGTAATAATTTCTTAATATTCATTTTTATAATTTACAGTTGTACACAATTATGATTCTTTCGACTTTTTAATGGACCTCTAAAGGATTTGATGTGATAGGACGTCAGTACAATGTTAAGCGCTAACGAACTGTCATAGGGATCATCATTCAGCGTGCGGATTATAGTATTAGTACGGAATAGTAAAAGCCGCGGTAGCCTAGTGGTATGGGTAATGGACTGCTGAGATGAGGTCTCGGGTTCGATCCTAGATTTACCATGGCACACACCAATGACTTTTTGATGCTTTTCGAAGTTATGTGTGTATTTATCGCATAAGTGCCCGGTTAATGGCAATAGGCTCGCCACCTATTACATTGGGACCTAAACATAAAATGGCGAAATGTGGGTGCTAGTGCTTACCCCTTCGGGGATATAGGCGTGAGCTTATGTTATGTTACTTAAAAAATATTAAAAATCATTCATTGGTTGTAGTTCGTAAGTAATCCGTTCCTTCCGTAATTTCAGTTACAGTCAACTGGATTCGAACTAGTTGGATGGAACAGAAATTCCATCTGCAGATTGTCGGAGACGTACTGCTATACGTTTCCCAGCGGGAAGTTTCCTGCTCACAGAAGACTCCTCTTCCGTGAGCAGGAAACTTCCCATTATTTGTCATAGAACATGTGTAGTGTAGGGCAGGGATCTATCATTCGTGATGTAATATTAATAATAGACGGGGAAGCAGTACTGACGGAGGGTTAGAAAGGGGGGGGGCGGAGTTATCAACGGCTCCCCGGTAATTAGTCTACTTTACACTCCTACATCCTTATACATCAACGCCTAGATCAATAGTCATACTAAAT
Source organism: Cybosia mesomella (assembly GCA_946251805.1). Classification (NCBI taxonomy): domain Eukaryota; kingdom Metazoa; phylum Arthropoda; class Insecta; order Lepidoptera; family Erebidae; genus Cybosia; species Cybosia mesomella. The sequence continues at coordinate 11,757,903 of OX276417.1, read as the reverse complement.
GGAGGGGGGATGCGTTAGCCTAGCGCCGCCCTACGGCCAGTGGTTGTGCGGGCATACCTGCAGGTTGTCGGCCACGTAGCGCTGCACGGCGGCCAGCGAGTCGTCGGCGTGGAAGTGCGCCGTGTGCGACGCGCCGTCCGGCAGCTTGAACTGGATGCGCGCGCGCCCGCCCGCGTCGCCCGGGCCTGCGGGCGGCAACGGTAGGGGCGCGAAGGAGCTGGCGGAGCGCGCCCGGGAGAGCTTCACAACTCTCCCGGCCCGCTCAACGACCTCCGTCCTCCACGAGCGCAGGCCTGGGGGTGGCCTGTCACCCCAGCAGAAGCAGGCCGGGACGGTGGGGCGACTAGCGCCCCTCCCCCAAACCGGGGCAAGACGGGGAAACCGTGGTTCCCAAACTCGAGGGGGCCATTTCGTAACCGGGGATGGCCCAGGGTCAGTCGGGGTGCGAGGGATATGCCCTTACACCTTACCTATGGGCAACCTTACACCCCGGCGTCGGTAGAACCGAGACGGCGTGCGGTTTTAGTCGGTTCAAGCCCGACATAACCGCCCCCGCTGGCCGGCGGGGGGGTATCCGAAGGGATTTCCGCACGAAAAAGAAAAAAAGGTATATGGTGCAAGGCGTCAATAAGTTGATAAGTTAACTTATCAACAGAGTTTTATCAACAAAATCTTGAGTTGTGTAAAACTTGCTTAAGTATTCTACGACATTCTACACAGCGTTTTCTAGACCCAAAATGAGCATAGTTTAACTAGCTTGTGTTATGGGTTTTAGAATGCGATTAAACATTCTTAAATACTTTTTTGTAAATACAGACATATTATACATTGAAACACCCCGACCAATGCAAATAGACATATTCGTGAATGCAAATATTTGTACTGAGCGGGAATCGAACCTGCTCTCCCAGTCGTAGCAGTCGAATGCACAACCGGTACGCCACAGAGGCCAACATACAGCTTAACAACAACAATTGCTTTAAATGGTCTAAGAAATTCACTCCTATTGGCTCCCATGCCTACAGTTTCTACTGCCTAGATTGGTCATTTGAACTATTCATACCAAACATTTATCAGAGGCGTTTTATCTGGCGATTTTCAATCTTTGACAAGCCTGCACAGAGCCAAATTAATCAATCAGCCACCCAGCCACCGTTGAAAGCGAGGTTGGCTTGGCTCCGAAGGTCTTGCTGGACCGCATACACCCATTAACAGTTAACGGCCGTACTATAACTATAGTAACTACGTACTGGCAGGCGGCGCGGCGGGCTGCGCGAGGGGCGCGGGCGGCGCGGCGGGAGGGGGGAGCGGCAGGTCGCGCGCCCTCCTCTCCGCGCGGTCTTGGGCGATCTGCTCCAGGATGCGCTGCCTGGCCAAGTTGTTCTCCATCTTCTCGCGTTTGCGTTCCTCCTGGAATATAAATAAATAAAATGTCAGCATACAAGCTTTACCATGAAACGTTCGAAGGTTAAAAGCAGTCGGAACCGGCGGGTTTGCATGATATCATACGTAGTGATGATGAAAACCAATAAATAAATATGGTGATATAGAAATATGCCCGAGTGGGAAGAGAGTCAAAGTTTTGAGAGCATGGCGACGCCTCGCGAAGCTACAAGTCTTCACTGCCAAGACGCGTCGAAAGATCTACCGGCCTGTATCTGCTTGAGCTCCTGGTCTGCCTGCCAACGTATCAATTCAGCCACACCTTTTCTGATGATGAATGTCATAAGATGTACGAACCTGTATCTGCTTGAGCTCCTGGTCTGCCTGCCAACGTATCAATTCAGCCACACCTTTTCTGATGATGAATGTCATAAGATGTACGAACCTGTATCTGCTTGAGCTCCTGGTCTGCCTGCCAACGTATCAATACAGCCACACCTTTTCTGATGATGAATGTCATAAGATGTACGAACCTGTATCTGCTTGAGCTCCTGGTCTGCCTGCCAACGTATCAATACAGCCACACCTTTTCTGATGATGAATGTCAAAAGATGTACGAACCTGTATCTGCTTGAGCTCCTGGTCTGCCTGCCAACGTTTAAGTTCAGCAACATCTTTCCCTTGAGATCGACGCTCAATCTCTTTCTGCTTCTCAGCCTGTTATAGAGAGGTTATGTGTGATTGATAACGTCATTAGCAGTCATCGGCTTCAATAGGGGGTTATGCGTCGGTAGCATACTGGTTAAGGAGTCTGTCCTACGACTGAGAGGTCCAGGTCTCCTGGCCATTACAATACTGAAGTGAACCCACTCCTAACACAAGCAATTTCGCTGAGCTGGAGCAGTTAACGGCAATACTAGTAATTTCGGTTACTATTACTCTTTTTTATATAGAAAAATAAAATATTCTGTTCAGACCATTAATACGCCACTTACAAAACGTCAAAAATAGGCAGTGGCGCTCCGGGAGTGCCGACAGAAGTGAAAACTAATAAATACTCTACGACATTCTACACAGCGCTTTCTAGACCCAAAGTAAGTATAGGTTAACTAGCTTGTGTTATGGGTTCCAGACTGCGGATAAACATACTTATATACTTTTTTTTTGTAAATACATACATATTATACATAGAAACACCCAGACCAATGCAAATAGACATTCATTCATAAAAATATTTGCACTGAGCGGGAATCGAACCCGCGTCCCCTGTCGTAGCAGTCGAATGCACTACCGCTACGCCAGAGGCCGTCATTATATATGGAAAGTACACAACGTGCCGCAAGAAATTTTCACTTTAAAATGGCCCAATGATATGAACCAGGCCCGTCCTGAGAAGAGCCCAGTCAACAGTCTCCACAATACTCTAATGGCCCAATACCATTGGGTGGAATATTTTTAGTGTTCCATTACCAAATGGCAAAAAACGGAACCCTTATAGATTCGTCATGTCTGTCTGTCTGTCTGTCAGTATGTCACAGCCACTTTTTTCTGAAACTATAAGAACTATGCTGTTGAAACTTGGTAAGTAGTTCTGTGAACCGCATTATGATTTTCACACAAAAATAGAAAAAAACAATAAATTTTGGGGGTTAGAACTGAAACTCAAAATTTTTTTTTTTCATCAAACCCATACGTAGGTCTTCAAAAATGATGTTGAGGTTTCTAATATCTTTTTTTATAAACTGGATAGTTTGCGCGAGAGACACTTCCAAAGTGGTAAAAAGTGTGTTCCCCCCCTTGTAACTTCTAAAATAAGAGAATGATAAAACTAAACAAAATATATGATGTACATTACCATGTAGACTTCCACCGAAAATTGGTTTGAACGAGATCTAGTAAGTAGTTTCTTTTTGATACGTCAAATCGTAAGCCGCAATTTACCTTTCATTCAATCAACTCACATATAAACATTTTACTTGCTGCTACGGAACCCTTCATGGGCGAGTCCGGCTCGCACTTGGCCGGTTTTTCTACCGTAGTAGCATTGAAAATAAGGCTTCGAAAAGTTCTCATTCTACATAGAAGACATATCTACCTCCTTCTCTTTGTCAACTTTCTCCCTCCTCCTTGCATCTATGAGCTCCTTGGCGCGTTCCATTCTTTCCTCCATGCTGGCAGTACTCTCAGATTCCATAGGAGTCTCCGTCTGTAAGAAAAAATATCTCATATTCAGGAAGGTATCAAAATGTGCTGTGGTTTTCCCCTGCGACCACAATATTGGGTTCTCCAAAAAGGGCATTAGGTGTATACAGCGTCCATAGGCCGCGGTAACCGCTTCCCATCAGGTGGGCCGCCGTCTTGTCTGCCACATAAGTAGTATAAAAAACTGGTTGGCCAGGGTTTGATAGATTGATCAACCACAGATTATGAAATAAAACCGAAGTACCCATTTTTTTTCTTTTTTCGTGCGGAAATTCCTTCGGATACCCCCCCGCCGGTCAGCGGGGGCGGTTATGTCGGGCTTGAACCGAATAAAACCGCACGCCTTCTCGGGTCTACAGACGCCGGGGGGTGTAAGGTTGCCCATAGAGCATATCCCTCGCACCCCGACTGACTCTGGGCCATCTCCGGCTTCGAGATGGCCCCCTCGGGTTTGAGAACCACGGTGGCCTCGTCTTGGCCCGGTTTGGGGGAGTAAAGCCGAAGTACCCCGTAGCAAGTGTTTTCCCAAGTTAGTTGGTGTTGTATACTATTGTATATGTCTGTGTGGCTGCACCTACTACGGTCGCGGCCCGCGTCGGGATGTGTCCTACATAAAAGCTACTTTCCACTTTGATTACTGCGAGTCACTAGTCACTCACGGTAGGGCTGGTTTCTCTGAAGGATAGGATTCGTAACGAATACATCCGACAGAGAACCAAGGTTATCGACATAGCACAAAGAATTAGCAAGCTGAAGTGGCAGTGACCGGTCCCACTAGTGCTGCGACCACAATCCCCCTATTATAATATTCAGGTATTGTTCAATTCCGGGCCAGGAGGTATATTGCGCAGTGGAAGTTGGTCCTCCTGGCTACAATGGGGAAGTGAGCAGTCTGCGGTTCACAGAGCAAATTATTGTTGAGAAACAGGCTGTGTGGTGCCGGCCTAGAAGAGAATAGCACCAACCCAAGTCTTCCCGTGGGTGTCGTAAGAGGCGACTAAGGGACATATCCGGGGGCGGGCAGCAGCACCCCCGCAGAACAACCCCTCCAACAAACTGCGATCCCCAACCCGCCTGCCCAGCGTGGGGATTATGGGCACTACCCCCAAATGAAGGAAACAGCCAAAAGATGGCCCCCAGTTCCCGGCCGCCTCGCTATCCCTGGTCATGGTAGCGGCCATGGTAACGGCGGGGCAGGGGGTGCTAAGAATCCCCGGGCTACAATAGGCTACCAAACCCTTCACAAACTGACCCTGGCTACGTATAACGGACGCACTCTGAGGCTTGACCATCATCTAGCGCAGTTGGAAGTGGAGTTAGAGAACATTAAATGGCATGTTCTCGGGTTATGCGAAGTCCGTAGAGAGGGAGAGGACACCGTAACCCTTGACTCGGGCCATCTTCTCTACTTTCGCGAGGGTGATAAAACATCCCAGGGTGGCGTAGGTTTCCTCGTCAATAGGGCCCTCTCTAACAACGTTCAAGAAATCTCCAGCGTGTCGAACAGGGTAGCGTACCTGATCCTTCGGCTATCCAAGCGGTATAGCATGAAGGTTATTCAGGTCTACGCACCGACCTCGGCACACTCGGATGATGAAGTGGAGGATATGTATGAAGACATATCCAAAGCCTTGCACAACACCACTAAGGCTCACTTCAACGTTGTTATGGGGGACTTTAACGGCAAGGTGGGTACCCAGTCTGGGTACGAATCCCGTATAGGCCCGCATGGTTATGGAGTTAGGAATCACAGGGGACAAATGCTTGTCAACTTCCTTGAGAAAGAGGGATTATTCTTAATGAATTCCTTCTTTAAGAAACAGCCTCAAAGGAAGTGGACATGGCAAAGCCCCGACGCTGTGACAAAAAATGAGATCGACTTCATTATGACGGATAGCAAGCACATATTCAGAGATGTCTCAGTGATCAACAGGTTTAATACCGGATATGATCACCGACTGCTCCGAGGCTTTCTGAATATCAACCTAAAGCTTGAAAGAAACCGTTTGATGATGTCCACGCTCCGACCTAACCCAACCCAAATCATGGCGGGCACCGAGAAGTTCCAGCAGCTTCTCGGGAAAGATTTGTTGCCTTGGAACCCACTGATGACGCTGACGAGACCCTACACAATCTGGTCGAAACGCTGAGAGACGAGGGCATCAAGTTCTGCAAAAAACAGCGCACTGGCAGGAAGTCCAAACTCTCGGATGAGACTCTGGGGCTGATGGCAAGAAGACGGGAAACCACCCAAGCGACTTCGTCAGACAGGTCACACCTAAACAAGGAAATTGCGAAGATGGTACGGCGCGACCTTCGGAGCTCCAACACACGCCTCATTGAAGAGGCGATAGAGCGAAACCGAGGGTCCAAAGTATTCACTCAGCAGCTTGGAAGGAGCCATCTGACGAAGCTCATAACGCATGATGGGAGGACCGTCTTGTCGAAGCCGGAGATCTCCGCCGAGATAGAGGATTTCTATGGCCGTCTGTATACTGCACATGCTCCCCGTCCTCGACGAGACGACCATGATTCCAGAGCCACCCTGACACGCCACTATACCGACGAACTGCCTGATATCAGTCAAGACGAGATCGTGTTAGCTCTGAAGCAGCTTAAAAATGGAAAAGCCCCCGGTGAGGATGGAATTACTTCAGAGCTTCTGAAGGCAGGAGGAGCTCCTGTCATACAGGAGTTACAGAAGCTCTTTAACGCCGTCCTTCACAGTGGGAGAACTCCTAAGGCGTGGAGCGGGAGTTTGGTTGTTCTCTTTTTTAAGAAGGGTGATAAGACCCTCCTTAAAAACTACAGACCCATCACACTCCTGAGCCACGTCTATAAGCTATTTTCACGAGTGGTCACGAATCGTCTCGCCAGGAGACTCGACGAGTTCCAGCCACCGGAACAGGCTGGGTTCCGCGGAGGATATGGCACCATAGACCACATTCACACAGTGAGGCAGATTATACAGAAGTCCGAAGAGTATAATCAGCCCCTGTGTCTCGCTTTTGTGGACTATGAAAAGGCATTTGACTCCGTTGAAACTTGGGCTGTTCTGGAATCCTTACAGCGATGTCAAGTAGACTATCGTTATGTCGAGGTGCTGAGATGCCTTTACGAAGCCGCCACTATGAGTGTCCAAGTACAGGGTCAGCAGTCTAAACCCATCCAATTGCGCAGAGGAGTGAGACAGGGGGATGTCATATCCCCGAAACTGTTCACGAGCGCATTGGAAGATATGTTTAAGACGCTGGACTGGAAAGCTAAGGGCATAAATATAAACGGCGACTACATCTCACACCTGCGATTCGCTGATGACATAGTCTTAATGGCGGAGTCGCTAGAGGAGCTAACCCAGATGCTGGACGGCCTAGCTTCAGCCTCGCGACGCATCGGTCTTGGCATGAATTTGGATAAAACCAAAGTCTTGATCAATGGCCACATTGATCCAGGACCGGTCGTCGTGGATGGCCACCTTCTTGAAATTGTTTCTGAGTACACTTACCTCGGGCAGATTGTGCAGTTGGGTAAAAACAATTTTGAGAAGGAGGCCAAGAGGAAGATCCAGCTAGGCTGGGCAGCGTTTGGGAAACTACGTCGGGTTTTCTCGTCATCCATACCGCAGTGTTTGAAAACGAAAGTTTTCAATCAGTGCGTCCTACCCGTAATGACCTACGGAGCTGAGACGTGGACACTCACGGTAGGGCTGGTCCACCAGTTCAAAGTCGCTCAGCGAGCTATGGAAAGAGCTATGCTCGGAGTTTCTCTGAAGGATAGGATTCGTAACGAATACATCCGACAGAGAACCAAGGTTATCGACATAGCTCAAAGAATAAGCAAGCTGAAGTGGCAGTGGGCCGGCCATATCTCGCGAAGAACCGACAACCGCTGGGGTAAACGTGTTCTTGAGTGGAGACCGCGACTCGGCAAACGTAGTGTAGGACGCCCTCCGGCCAGGTGGGATGACGATCTGCGAAAGACTGCGGGCAGATGCTGGATGCGGCAAGCTGAAGACAGGGCGCTATGGCAATCATTAGGGGAGATCTATGTCCAGCAGTGGACTAGAATAGGTTGATGATGAGGTTTCACTTACCATTTACTTCGAAGGCGCCCGAAACACAACGCTTTTACCTGTCTGTGTCTGTATTTAAGTGTATATGAAGTGTAGGGGTGTATGATATTTTGTGTGGACAGATCAGGTACGAACAACTCCCAACTGATTACGTTAATAATTCCAAAATATAACCAATCCAACGCGAGCCAAATATGATTTTCGCGGATTATACTTTATTCGAACAAACTTATTTAACCAAACTTTTTCTCAAGACAATTCTTTCAACAAGTGACAGTCGTAGATCTGTCAACGCAAATTATGTTTTTTTTTTTTTTTACTTCGTTTAGGAACGCAACAGGTATATAGATAAAATAACTGACGTCATTAGGAGTGACAGGCGCCGGCGGGGTGCTAGACTGCGAGGGTCCCGCTTCATCGACTTTGGGCCGCCGCATGCACACATCGTCCTTACAGACCACTTCGTACTCTGGCGAGGCCTCGGTCTTCGCCTGCTTGGCTGGTGGGGCAGAAGGATCTAGAAGAAACAGAACATTGTAGACTTAAAGAGGTTCTAGAGAGCGTGGTTGTTAGTTACTAAAAGTAACCTTAATGGTTCTATGTTTGAATATTTCTCTTAAAATTCTACTCAAACTATTGCAATCAAACATACGGCAATTTTTAAGTCTGACCAAGACAATTGTAATCAGAAAAACCGACCAAGTACGAGTCGAACATGTATTGTCTATAATTTATTTTATTTTAAATTAAATATGAATTTTTGAAGTGTATAATAAACTTAATATTCTGTGAATATTCCAAAATGTAAAAAAAATTTTCGTGCGGAAATCCCCCCTGATACTCCCCTCCCCCCACCGGCCAGCGGGGATGGTTATGTTGAATTCGAACCAACTAAAACCGCACGCCGTCTCGGGTCTTCCAACGCCGGGGTGTAAGGTGGCCAATAAGGCATTTCCCTGTATGGGAGCCCCCTTTAAATATTTATAGATACACTAGCTGTTACCCGCGACTTCGTTCGCGACCAAATGGTGAATCTAAACCATCCTCGAATCCCCTTGAACTCATACAAAAAATTTCATCAAAATCGGTCCAGTCGTCTAGGAGGAGTTCAGTGACATACACACGCACACAAGAAATATATATATAAAGATAATTTATAGTATTTATTGTTATAGCGACAACAGAAATACATCATCTGTGAAAATTTCAACTGTCTAGACAGACAAACAAGACAGACGGACGGACAACGGAGTCTTGGGCATGGCTCCCTAAAAACCGCAGAAAAATCCGTTCAGTATTTGCGTCCATAAGCGAACAAACAGACAAACAGGTAAGAATTACAAAAAAACATATTCTCGTATTTAGAATAGCTAATTTACATAAATGCGTGCGGCATGCAAATAGAGTACATTGTACAGATTGTTACAGAGGTTGTTACACTGGAGTTACAATAGTGGGAACACTGGGAACTTTGGGAATGTGGGTGGGATTAGACTTGTAATCTTGCCTGTTTCTCCTTCAGCGGCTTTATTCTCCACGGGTTTCTTTTCAGCAGCCATCTCTCCCGCCTCCTCTTTCTTCTCCTCAGCCTGGCGGCGAGTTACCACGCGGTGGAGGAAGTGGACTCTCTGCTCTGACGCGGGCACGTGTTCAGCTGATGTCGAAGGCTGGATTGGTCTATCCTTGTCTGTGGAGTTCAAAATAAGGTAAATTTTTCTGGGCCGAAGGGTCCACTTGAAACGATTTACACCAGTTTCCCTTTCTTACTAATAAATGGAAGAGTTTGGACGAATGGATATGTAGGTGGCTTGGATGGATGGGATAGGTGCGTGGATGGATGGGATAGGTGGGTGGATAAATGGATAGGTGGGTAGATGGATAGACAGATAGATAGGTGGGTATATGGATGGATGAATACAGTCAACGACAGTAGTTGCTATACAATTTACAATCGATCGTATAAGTGTTTTTACAATCCCCAAAGGGCAAGGTAAACATATACAATAATTTAAAGGGAATTAACGCGATCATGTATTAGTCGGTTCAAGCCCGACATAACCGCCCCCGCTGGCCGGCGGGGGGGAATCCAAAGGGATTTCCGGAATAAAAAAAAGGTATATACGTTTCGACCAGGTTACACTGGGCGTGGTTACAGGCTGCGACCACGGCCAGTGTAACCTGGTTGAAACGTCAGGCAATCCAAAGGTATGTATATACCTATACGTGATCGAGTTAATTCCTGTTAACATTATTGTATATCATGCTACGCGAAAGTTTAAAAAAAAACAAGGTAAACATATTTAATTTTATGTTTAGTATTTTATTAGAGTTTTAAAGATAGAATGGTGGTAGAAATTTGATGACACAAATTTGTCACAAAATTCGGCCGGCTGGGTACCACCGTGTACGATTGCGAAAGACCCTCCATAGTAATCCAATTTCGGTTTGATTGCGTTCAGGGGTCAGCAAGTGCATAGGCGGGCAGGGGGGTTGTGGTCGAAGCACCGCGTGACACCCTTCCCTCTTCTGATGAGGCCGTCAAGCTGAGTGCCACCATTGTTAACATGGTACGTGTATGTAATGGTGACCCTGTTTCCTGAGACTTTACCTTCAGCTTACCATCAAGTTAGGTGAAGGCAAATTGACGTGTCGTAAATATAATAAAAAAAGAAAAAAAAATGATCTGTTCATTTGAATGTGTTGAACTACTTTTGTCGTTGACTGTACGTGTGTTACTCAATCACGCTAGACATGATCAGAGCTTGGCGGGATATATTTCTTTTTAATAGCTTCTTAATTAAGCGTAGCGAGCGAAGCGTCTTTGGTTTCAAAGTTGCATTTCAAACAAATGATACTCCTCCGAGACCGTTTGACCGATCTCGACCAAATTTGCCACGGTGATCAAGGATCCTAATGTCCAGATCGGTCTTACCATCGAGGAATAATCATCGAAAAACCAAATCAATGGAAAAAGTCGACCGGTCACGTTGACCTATTGTTGGATAGGCAAATCTCGCTACGCTTAAGTTTGGGTTGATTGCGAAGCTGGTAACCATCCTAGTATTATGTACTTACGATGTTCTTCCAATATACGGTCTATCCTGATCGCTAGGCTGGCGGGCTGCACTCCTGCGCACACCACCTCCAAGGGAGTTCCGTTCCTCCCTATGAAGAAGAGCGACGGTACTGGAACGAATTGGTCTGGTGCGAGAGTTAAGAGATCGTAATATTTTCAATGACTTGTTCAATGTTCAGAACATAAATGGTACAGATTTTTGGACACTACATGACACAATTTTAGCGCTTGTTGCAGTATATTAAACGAGTGTAAGGGCACTAAAATTATTATTCTATGGTGAGGCCTTACCCATTCCTGCCTCACCCCCGAAGTGTGACACACTTATTAGGGTTCCGTTGCTAAATGGCAAAAAACGGAAGCCTTATCGATTCGTCATGTCTGTCTGTCTATCCGTCCGTATGTCACAGCCACTTTTTTCCGAAACTATAAGAACTATGCTGTTGAAACTTGATAAGTAGATGTATTCTGTGAACCGTATTAAGATTTTCACATAAAAATAGAAAAAAAAACAATACATTTTGGGGGTTCCCAATACATAGAACTGAAACTCAAAAATTTTTTTTTCATCATACCCATACGTATGTGGTATCTATGGATAGATCTTCAAAAATGATATTGAGGTTTCTAATATCATTTTTTTCTAAACTGAATAGTTTGCGCGAGAGACACTTCCAAAGTGGTAAAATGTGTCCCTCCCCCCCTTGTAACTTCTAAAATAAGAGAACATTCCAACCATCTTACCTATTAAAATTAGGATGTTTTTTAATTTCAATTGCTTCGCGGAGCATCCTTAAAAATAGTTGTCAATCAATCAATCTCTTAAAAATAGTTTTATTTCAATGTGTGACATTCGCGTAAACTTCCGACAGTATCAATTAATCATGAAATTTTGATCCAGCTTTATATTGGCCCATTTTTTAAAGTATTCAAATGGATATAGTATGTTAAAAGGTAGAATTATAGACCAATAGCTCTTATCTCTGTTATATCTAAAATATTTGAAAGTTCATATATCAGACCATGTATTCTTACTTTGAAAGAAATAACATTTTATGCAATGAACAGATTGGTTTCAGAAAAGGTAAGACTATAAATATGGCCATATATAAGTTCTTAAACATAATTATAAAAAATATGGATATAAGAAAGTGTCAGGTCCAGTGTCAGCTATATACTGTGATATGACGCAGGCATTTGATTATGTGGATCATAAGATCTTACTGGCAAAGCTGGAGGCCTACGGTATCAGGGGAAATATTTTAAAACTACTGGGATCATATATTTCTAATAGAAAACAAAAGGTCGCAATATCCGGAATTGATTCTGAGACCAAAATTGAAAAAATATAGGTACACATCCAAGGAACGCGACTTAACATTTGGGGTACCCCAGGGCAGTGTACTAGGACCTTTACTCTTTATAATATACATAAATGACTTTCCTAAAATAACAAACCATCATATGACACTTTTTGCCGATGATAGCACATTAGCAATAGAATGTAAACAACTTGACCAATACGAATCGGAAATTAGAAGCTCCCTTGGTTCTATGATTACATGGATGGATAATAATAATTTAAGAATAAATTTTACTAAAACAAATTATGCACTTCAGCCCAAGGCAAGTGTCGACATCAAATATAAATATTAAATATAATGACCATGTAATTGACGAGTGTAAACAAATAAAAATTTTAGGTTTTATTATTGACCGACAACTTAACTGGAAAGATCATATCGAAGCGCTACGTAAAAAAATTAGCAGTGCCTCATATGCACTTTATAAACTTGCTCCAACAGTTAGTACGGATACACTGCTCACTGCATATCATGGTCTTGTAGCATCTATATTAAGGTACGGGATAATATTTTGGGGCCGTTCTACTGACAGAGAGATTGCGTTTTTAGCTCAGAAGAGATGTATAAGGGTAATGTTTGGGCTCAAACTCACCGATAGCTGTAGACCGTACTTCATCAGGCATGGAATATTAACACTTCCGTCTTTATATATTTTTGAAATGGCCCTATTTGTTAAGCTTAACTCTCATTTGTTCCCACGGCTTTCGAATGGTGTTCAACGTAGCAGACGTGGCAATACCACGCTACGCATTCGGAGTGCCAAAACAGCACTTATGTGGAAAAGTATGTTCTGTTTAGCCCCTAAAATCTATAATAAAATACCAAATGCACTTAAAGACTTATACTGCCAGTGGGGACGCCGTTTGACCAGACGGGTGATCAGCCCTTCTATGTGGGGCCATTTCACCCATTTCCCCTATAACGACTGTCATACATATTCGTATGGCAACCGGGACCGATATCTTAACGTGCTCTCCGAGGCACGACCAGACCAATGCAAATACTCATATTCATGCATACAAATATTTGCACTGAGCGGGGATCGAACCCGCGCCTCCTGCGTAGCGGCCGCTTTCAATACCGCCACGCCACGGAGGCTGTCTTTAGGTTATAATTTGTTTACAAAAGAATTAAAGAACATACTGATTTCAAAATGTTATTATGACTTATGACATAGATGTAATAAATTTATATGATTGAATTAATATGAATGTTATTGACAATATGTATTCGAATTTGACATTAAATTTTATGAATAATCTTTTATATTATGATAATTTCTAATATTTGATAGGATATAATGAAGAAATATGTAATCTAAAAATAATTTGAATTGACAGTAATATGCATGATCTTATAACAGTTAATTTATATTTCACATTAATAAATTTGTACGCCACGAATGGCAGAATATGCTGAACCTTCACATGTACACCATGTTATTATAAGGACAATGGAAAACAACCATATTACATACATACATAACTTCACGCCGGTATCCCCGAAGGGGTAGGCAGAGATGTGTATTACACACCCACGATTTGCCAGTTATGTTAAGGTCCCAATGTAATAGGGGGCGAGCCTATTGCCATCTACCGGGCACATTATTAAGCGAGCGATAATTATCATTTATTAATGCACACATAACTACGAAAAGTCAGAGGTGTGTGCCCGGGGCGACTGGGGATCGAACTCAAGACCTCGTCTCAGCAGTCCGTTACGTACGCCACGGGCTATCGCCGCTTAACCATATTTACAAATAAATATTATTCTTATTCTTATCGTTACGAGATAGACATATGCCAACAAGGACTTTTCTGTAGACCTTTATAAGATACACAATTCCACCATACAACATTTTGTTGTATCTCAAAGGGTTTAGGCAACGTTTTCGTTGAAAGCTCCCAGACGGCTTATTTTTTCCGACACCTCTAACAAATATCATTATATATTAGCCAAGGTATACAAAAACTTGACAAGTTACATACTAAAACGAGTCGAGAACAACTCTATCCATTGGTGCAAAACCGCATGAAAATCGGTGTAGTAGTTTTTGAGTTTATCGCGAAGAGACAACCGCAGCGGAGGACTTTTTTTTTAAGTTAATAGGCCCGCGTAAGTGATGATGTGCGCGCCTTGTCGTGGAGTTGCAGATACCAGCCCGTGATACCATACCATACCATACCAAGTGAAGATGTCGTCGATGATAGAGCACGCTTTCCTAGAAGCAACCTGCTAAGTCTAGACTTGAAGACTCCCTCCCAGGTTATAGCTTTCCATTATAACCATTAGGTACAAATGAAAAATTGTTGTCGAAATCGCGCATAGCGATAAGACTGCCAATTGTATTATCACATTTTCATAAACTGCTTTTTTTTGTAAATAATGTTTATGGTGTGCAATAAACAATATTGTATTGTATTGTAAGGGTCCATTCCCACTGAAAGATCAGCGTCCGGCAGCTGTCGGCGGTGGTCAGAATTTGTTACTTGAAGAAGTGCAGTGCAGTCTCGCGGTGCCGCGCTGTCCTCCTTGGCCTTGAATGACTATGAACTTCAAAACACGTAGATAAGATTCAAAATGGCCACTGCTCTTTCAGTGAAAATTGAGTGAGATTGATTGAGACTATTTAGACGACAAACAAGCTATATGAACTGTTTGCTCTCTCTTTCAGGACAGGGCCGCGTTTTGAACCGGTGGTCCATTTGCCAAACATTAGTTTAAGTTTTTTGACGTTTTGAAGTGCCGTATTAATGGTCTATACAGAATAAATGATTTTTGACTTGACTTGACTTGACCATAATTGTAGTTTCCATTTTAATGAAGTTTAAGAACACTTCTTCTTATATTCTCTGCCTATACCTACTATAAGATAAAGGATACAGATCTGCGCGAAGTGCGTGTAATTAGAGGAGCCACTCTTCAGCTTCACAGCCAGGAAGTTTTCCTCGTCCGACAGGCGGGTCACGACTGCTGTGTCGTCTATCGTCGCCGCCATCTCCAAGGAGAGGTCGTTTTCTCCTGAAAAAGAAACAGTTTATTTGGAAAAGGAAAATAAAATGGGCCGTTGGAAGCACGTTGATACGATATGAAGAGCTAGGTAAGCATTTGTTTACTACTAGCTCAATTATCTGGTACGGGCTGATTGGCGTATGGTATGGTGTATATAACCTACCACTTGTTATGTTTGGATCCAACCGGGACTAGTGTTCAAATGAGAAGAGAGAGGTATGTACCTATTTGTCTCCAACAAATATTTGCACTTATAAACTCAATATTCTCAAACCAGATGCCTTAATCAAAAATTGTATTCGAAAATCCGCAATATTCTTAAAAGACCTATCCCACGATACCCCACATCATGGGGTAGATGACAATAAAAGAATTCAATTTACGTGTAGCACCCTAAAAAAATATTCAACATTTTAGTGACTCATGTAAATCCAAGCCAAATTATATTTTTCTAAAACTATGGAATTCCGAGCTGAGCTGCAGACGGACGGACATACCGAAACTATAAGGCTAACGTTACAATCGACGGAAATTCCTTCACGGATCATCCGCGTCGGAACGTCAATACAAGTTATTGCATCTTATGACTCATAACGGGCGCACTGCGCAGATGATCGGTCACTCTGTCGTGTCCTCATTTATATGCAGTAACATGTATAGGCGTTCCGTTCGATTCGGAAGGTAGCGCTACCCTATGAGTTCCGTGTTGACTTTCCGTAGTAAAGTTTCCATAAAAACATAGAATCTACAACACATACTACTAAAAAGATCAATACCTGCGTCAGATGTACAAAGATATGGTTTATGGCAGAACGCCAGGATGTAGTAGAGACAAATGAACCAGTGCCGTAAATATGTATGTGTACAAGATTCAAGTGCGGTGATTCATTCATAAGGAGAAAGTCTTAAAGATATAAATATAATATGGGGAACCGTTGAGTCGTTATAGCAAAATATGTTTTATACTTGAGAGCTGATGAACCATATAAAATTGTTTTTATGCGCTCGACGGGAGTGGCTTAGCCCCTCCCTTTTTTAGGCGTGCAGAATGAAAAATATATATACCAAAGGTATCAAATTTGCTTCCATAGAGGATGGCAGTCCAGAAGACTTCATGATACATATCTCGACACCAGCAACTAACACTACGCTAACTTGAAATTCGGCCATTTTGAGTTTTTAGTGCCAAATAATTTGTACCGGCCTTCTGCATATAAAAATCCCAAAACTGAAGAAGTTTTTAATGGCACACGACGCTAATTACACCTACTTTTCGCGATTGGTCGATATATATATTGAGTTAACTATGGTTAGAGGTGTGTAAGGTGTGAGAGCACGAGAGGCTAGCCAAGTTAGCGTAGGGTAGTTTGTTCATAGATACCCTTTGTTTGTAAATAACATTTGACTTAGCCAATTAAAGTCTTCAAGACAGTGGACTCATTACTTAGGTATTATATTGTTAAATTAGTTTAATTTTGTAAGTTGTAAGTTTAGAGGTTTTAACATTCACTAATGTAGTAGGCTAACTGTTAGTTGGCGTAATTTATCCTGTTTTTTTTTGCAATTATCTCAATCACATACTAGGCTAACTTGTGTTATTTTAAAAAATAATAATAAATTGAAAAAGTTCATAAACGGCATTCTATGCAGTTATGTAACGACATAAAAAAATCTATCTAATCGTTATTTACTTAGATGTTATCACGTTTTTACCTTTAAAAGGCTCTTATGAAAAATTGACATTTGCGGGTTATTGTGGTCTTAATGGCTGATGTCGATCTATGGGTGTATGGGGCCCACGAAGTTCTTCAAGGCCCAAACCAACTTCATCTGCAAACCAGTTCAGATGATGATGTATGATCTCACCCCGAAGTAGCACCAGAAGTCACATTGCAGCAATGTAAGCGTTAATACACCTTTGCTTACACCTGGACTACCAACCCCAAGTGTGAGCACATGTTTTTGTAGCATACGCTTGACAGACAAACACACGGCCCACCAGATGGGAAGGGGTTACCGCGGCCGCGGTCACACTTGCACTGCCGAACCTGTATAAAACTTCTAATGCCCTTCTTGAAGAACCCCATATTGTAGTCTCTTGGGAAAACCACAGCAAGGAGATCATTTCACAGCTTGAGGATGCGTGGAATAAAGTACCTTTCATACCTAACTGTACGCACCGTTTCCATTCGCAACATGTGTTTAAATTTTTATGTGCTAATTCTTTTCCGAAAATAGAAGTTTAGTTTGTTACGCCATATAATATTACCTATCTGTCATGCCGAATTTGCAGGCAGCATTTCCACTCTGAAACTCTATAGAAAGAGTCTGTGTGCACCGTGATCCCCCAGATCAAGACTCTACATCAAATGCAGCAAAAGTTATTTAAGTATAAATTATTAAATTTATTAATAAATATTTATCATAATTTTTTTTTACCTATTAATCTAGGTCTGGGGTGATTTGGGGCATGAGGAATGAGTAAATGATTATTTTTAGGGTTCCGTTGCCAAATTGCAAAAAACTGAACCCTTATAAATTTGTCATGTCTGTCTGTCTGTCTGTCCATCCATATGTCACAGTCACTTTTTTCCGAAACTATAAGAACTATGCTATTGAAACTTGGTAAGAAGATGTATTCTGTGAACTGCATTAAGAATATCACACAAAAATAGAAAAAAAGCAATACATTTTGGGGCCCCCCCACTTAGAATTGAAACTCAAAATTTTTTTTTTGCATCAAACCCATAATTGTGGTGTATTTATGAATAGGTATTCAAAATAGATATTGAGGTTTCTAATATCAGTTTTTTCTGAACTGAATAGTTTGCCGAGAGACACTCCCAAAGTGGTAAAATGTGTGTCTCCCCCTGTAACTTCTAAAATAAGAGAATGATAAAACTAAAAAAAATATATGATATACCCTTCCATCGAAAATTGGTTTGAATGAGATCTAGTAAGTAAGTTATTTTTAATACGTTATAAATCGTAAAACGCTATTTACCTTTCATTCAATCAACTCAAATATAAAATTTAAAAAAAAGCATAATGTTACTTGCTGCTACGGAACCCTTCATGGGCGAGTCCGACTCGCACTTGGTCGCGTTTTTACATAGTGTAAAACAAAGTCTTTGCCCGTCTGTACACTTAAATTTTAGAACGTTTGTTCTCAAGGTATGAGAATGTCATGAATGAAAAAAAATCTAATAAGAATTTAAAACAAAGAGATTATTTTTTAGGTATACCACTTACACTATTTCTGTAATTAATATATCCTGTTTTTTGGCATAGAATGCAAATAGAGTAATGTCTTCACAGTAACCTTGTAATCAATGGTATTATGTCAAAATACATGCAATAGATGCCTAACCTCTTAAGTCTGACATAATCTGACCTATATAATAATTAAAGTTTCGCAAAAACTGCTTTTATGTCTTAATAATGCAATAAAAACGATTCTAATAACAAAAATGTAAAGAATAAAACAAAATACCTTCGACAAAGACAACGAAAATTGCATTTTTTTGCTTAGACAAATTTACCGCCTCGGCGATGCTACCCCCAAACCAATGCATCGTTGTTCAGCTGCTGCAAGTTTTCTAGCTCAGTTATAAGCTTTCCGTGTTTATTTGTTCTATTTAAGACGATGCCACAATGTTTAGTTTTAAACAAAAATATTACGCCGACATGACACAACAAATTTTGACAGCTGACGTGTTTATTTTTGCTCTTTTTTCTTCACGGTACAATTGTGTTCAGAAACCCTAATATATTGCCGCTCCCCATTGAATTTTTAAACTTTTCAGGACTGTACCAGTATTATAAGCTCAGTAGAAACAATTATAGTACTTGTAATAATAATGTTATAAAAAATCATAATATTAAACTTTGTAATGGAATACATAGCTAGGGATAATGAGAACTATTTATTTGTAGCTTCTGAACAGATATATGTAAATGACTTATAACCTAACTAAAATGAAAAGTCACAGTTACAGTAAATACTTAGATAAGATTTATGGTTGGTTTTAATAAGTAAGATTATATTTAGAATGAGATGGATGATTTATGCGATTGTCTATGATTCGTTTCATGTGACCTTGGAAATTACTACTCATTACTAGATGGCGCTTAATGCATAGTAGATATTATAAGTGGAAAATATTCTATTCGATAATAGATGTCCCTACCGATCGTCCTTACATTAAAATTATTCTTGTATAAAATATCAAGTTCATCAATAATTATTTATTACTTTTTAATTTCAAACTAGCCTTTCCCGCGACTTCAACCGCGTGGACTTAGAGACTAGTAGACTAGACGCATAGACTTTTAATTTTATCAGGAACCCTAATACTTTTTCTAAAACAAAAGTACCTAAGTTGCGACTAAAGGTAAATTTGCGTTATAATAATTTCCGTCATATTCGGCCCAGCCACTTCGGAGATTACCCAGAACAAACAGACAGAAAGAGACCAACAAAAATGTTTAAAATGGATTTTGTTACGTACTTATAAGTATTGTAAGTCTGTACATACACCATGCACACATTAAACATTTAATAAAAAGCTGTTATTTTAATATTAGTCACACTATTTCAATAAACAGTTACTTCAATTTAATTTATTTGTATTGATAGATGTTGCCCTAGACTTTGGTCGCCACCGCGGCCTCGCCTGGTGGGGTAGGGTTTTATCCCGCGTCGGTGAGTTGGGAGGCGTGTGTAGGACACACACGACACGCCTCGGCCACGGCCTGCTTCTGTTAGGACGGCGAGTCGGCTAACTGCCGTCCTCAGGCCCCGATCATGGAGGTCGATAGCCCCGGGCGTAGACGAACGTAGCGGAACTCGGGGGGCAGGGTTCTCTCCCGCTCCCTCTCCGCCGTCACTTTCGCGCGCATTACCTGCTGTATGCCACTTGCTCCCGTCAGAGACCACGGCCCTCACCATGGTCTCCAACGAGAGAACGTCCACGCCCAGGACCACAACGAGATCCCGGCGTTGACTCGCCCACGTAGGGCGAATGCCCTAGCGTGTGGAGCGCCGTGTCTTCGCCAGGATCCTCGCAGTGCTGGCACTGCGGCGTTGTCTCCCGGTGGATGCGCCATAGATACTTACCGAAGCACCCGTGTCCGGTAAATATCTGGCACATCGGTTGGAGAGGTCACCATGGCGCCTCTCCAAACTCCTTCATGATCGACCTCACCGCCGAAATGGTGAATTCCCCCCACCTTGGTTGCTCAAGTCGCACCCTCCATGTCTCAATGAGTTCCCGGCTGAGCTGGGACCGCTGAGCCCTGATTTCTCGGCGCTCCGGCCTACATTGGTACAATGACGCACGGGCTCTCGCTTCCAGGTCCCATGGAGGGGTCCCGGCTAGGAGACATGCCACCTCGACTGAGATCGTGCGATACCCCCTGATGACTCTGATGGCCATCGCTTTTAACGGGCTGCTTAGAACAGCCACGTTGCGGGCCGCCAGAGTCTCCGCCCATACGGGTGCCCCGTACAGGGCCATGATTCGCACGATCCCCAGGTACAGTCTCCTAGTGGGGGCGTTGGGTCCCATTACGTTGGGCATCAGCCGCGATAGCGCAGCCGCAGCTCCCCTCAGTTTCGGGACCAGACTTCGGAGATGAGGTCCGAAGTTCCATCGGCTATCGAGTACGAGCCCAAGGTAGATCTGGCCCCACGTTCGTGAGATGCTCGACAAGGCGCTCTGCAATAATCCGCTCAAAGAGCTTGCACACATCGTCGAGCAACACGATCGGCCGGTAACCAGATGGCTGATCCGCCTGCGGCTCCGCCTTCCGGATACAAGGCGTACAAGGGGGCCAAGAGGACCCTCCAGGAAGCCATAAAGCAGGCCAAACAGCGGGCCCGCGAAGAGCTGCTGGAGTCTCTGGAGCAGAACCCATGGGGGCACCCTTACCTTGCGGTCAGGGGCAAAATCCGGCCAAGGGCGCCCCTGCTGACCCAGAGCCTCCAGCCAGAGCGGCTTGAGGGGTTCCTGGGCTCCCTGTTCCCAGCGAGAGCGGAGGAGCATGTTCCTCCCCGTATGGCTCCGCCTCAGGCGCCTGACGCTGATAATAGCGAGAGCGATGTGCCCGAAGTCAGGGAGAGTGAACTAGGTATCCGTGCTCTGGCTTAAAGCCCGGACCAAACGGCATTCCAGGCCGAGCATCGGTCCGGGCCCTTGAGGAACTAGGGCCTCGACTGGTGGCGCTCTTTAGTGCATGCCTCGAAAGGGGCCAGTTTCCAAAGGCGTGGAAGACGGGAAAGCTGGTCCTTATCTTTGTCTGTCTGTCTTTTTGCCGGCTTCTTTCGAGTATTTTACTTACACTGTAGATAGCTGATTTTATAAAGCGTAACTTAGGGTACTTTTTTTTTTAAAGTATTAGGGTTCCACGCAATAATATTAAAACACATCTAAGTCCACTCGGAAAAAGTAGCGACACAGAGGGTTCATCAATAAATTATTTTCAACCAACGGTGTACGGGATCCTATTAACATCTTCAGGGCCCAAGCCAGCCATACCTGCTAGATAGTACCTTTTTTTTTTTTTTATCGTGCGGAAATCCCTTCGGATACCCCCCCGCCGGCCAGCGGGGGCGGTTATGTCAGGCTTGCACCGACTAAAACCGCACGCCGTCTCGGGTCTTCAGACGCCGGGGTGTAAGGTTACCCATGGAGCATATCCCTCGCACTCCGACTCCCCCCGGACTGCAGCGGAATCGGAATCGGAGCGACACTCGAGGAGGTTACCCAACACACACCCCTGCTAGATAGTACCTACACCGGCTGATTGACAGACGAGGCTCTGCTGCTGGCTTTCCTCCAGGGTTGAGTGGGTCAGAGATCTGTCGCTCCTGTGATAGCCAAAATCCAACTCATCATCAACACAGCATCGGTCCCGGATGCAACCAAAGCTGATGCTTCGGAACCCGAGGTCCACTCTCATAACTTTCCTTTGTTTTGACTTTTCTTGGCTTTTAAGGGAGCTACTGTTACTATTAATACTGTTGATTGATGGCACTTGGTGGAACTTGCTACACATATTGAAACAAATGTATCATTTTTACTTTTCCACATATTTATTTAATAATTACACCTGACCGGTTTCGCCTCACGGCATTCTCAAAGGCTTTTTATATAATACTAGCTTTTAGGCTCCGCCCGCGTAGATGTCGGTTATCGCGAAAAACATAGCCCATGTCCTTTCCCAAGGTCTAATCTACCCCTGTACCAAATTTCAGCAAAATCGGTTCAGTGGTTTAGGCGTGAAAGCGTAACAGACTGACAGACAGACAGACAGAGTTACTTTCACATTTATAATATTAGTAAGGATATAATATTTATTTACATGTTACAATCACCAAGCTTGGTGACTGTAATAAATAAATATGTAATAAATAACTAGGAATATAGTGCAGGGTGCGACTGAAAAAAATTGAGCTGAGCGAGCAGGACTCTTACTTGAAAATACGACATCTTACTACCGTCGCGCGTATAGCTTAGGCGGCGCGCTCGTGAAACTGTTTTTCGATAATTATTCCTCAATGGTACATTGTATTTGAACAGTTGACCCCTCTAAACACTCAGCGGTATCTACACTATCACCATGGCAAATTTGGTCAAGATCGGTATTGTGGTTCTGGAGGAGTACAGTCTCGACCAAACGGCTTAGCCACGTATAAGAGCTTCGCTTCACTCTGCTCATTAAATAAATTTGTGGAAAAGTACAAGTGATACATTTGTTTCAATATGGGAGCTACTGTTGTCTAACCTTCCCAACTCCAAGACTAGAGCCCAGGACCCTGCTCTCCGGCTTTTCCTTCCCCGCTTCGTTGGTATCCATGGCGGTGAGACCACGTATATCATTCCTTATGACGTCAAGCCAGCACATATAGGGTCTCGCTTAACTACCGGGGCCTGGTGAAAGCGGCATGGCCAGATATTTGTTGACTACGTAGCCAAGTGGTCGCGGGAAAACGAAAGCGTAAGTATGGATAGTAAATTATACCTACATCTCACTGATGGCCCCTGTGGCGTAGCACTACCGCTACGCTTCGTTCGACTGCTACGACAGGGGGCGCGGGTTCAATTCCCGCTCAGTGCAAATATTTGTATGCATAAAAATGTCTATTCGCATTGGTCTGGGTGTTTCTATGTATAATATGTATGTATTTAAAAAAAAATGTATATAAGTATGTTTATCCGCATTCTGGCACCCATAACACAAGCTAGTTAAACTATGCTTACTTTGGGTCTAGAAAGCGCTGTGTAGAATGTCGTAGAATATTTTTTTATTTATTATCTCTACATCCCCGGGTATAGAGGGCTCTGCCAACACCTTCGGCACCCAAATCAACCTCTCTTGCTGGTTGGTGAACATGCTGAACAATGGGCCAGGCTTTGGCACAGGTTTTTCTCTTGGGGCTGGAAGGTCAGACTGCAGTTGCTCTCGTAAAAGTCAAAAAATCAATCGTACTAATATTATAAATATGAAATTGAGATGTTTGGATTTTTGTTTCATATTCACGCAAAAACAATTGTACGGATCTGGCTGAAATTTCGTACAGGGATAGTTTTAAGTAATCTGGATACAGGATAGTTTGAAGTAATCTGGAACAACATACAGGCTACTTTTATCCCTGGAATAGGTCCCCATGGATTGCGGGAACCGGACCAGAATACTACACGGACATATTCATATTCATTCATATTCATTTATTTGCTTAAAGGTGGTTATACAGGTGTTAGGTACAATTATTTAGTGCAGCACATTTACCATTTTATGGCATGCAAACATTACAATACATAGGTAGATATTATACGACTTTAAACTACAATTAATTATTATATAGAATTATTTCAGCACATGCAAGTCCATTGAATTCTTTAGTCACAAACATTATAATAGATTATTGGGAATGTCAGAACATATCATAAAATGCATAAAACAAGTCATAAAAATTTGTGAAGAAAAAAAAAAAAAAAATACATTAAATACATTTGAAAGACTAAGTATTATATTCTGCTATTCATTCACAGTTTATCTTTACAGTTTTCAAATTCCTCTATGGTATAAAAGCATTTTTCCATGAGCCATGCTTTCAACTTTCTTAGAAATTTAGAGGTTGGCAGTTGCTTCAAGCTTTTAGGTATTGCATTATAAATACGACCGCACATCGCGAAACAGTTTTTTAGGTATAGGGCCGTATTCGGGACTCTGGGTAAAACAATTCTATCCTGATTTCTAGTGCTCCTCGGATAAACCTCATGTGCCTTAGAGAAGAAGCTAGGATATTGCCTAACAAACTTCGCAACTTCGTATATATACATGCAGGGAAGGGTAAGGATCTTCAGTTTCAAGAAAAGAAGCCTACAAGAGTGCCATGGTGCAGCTCCACATATAGCTCGGACACACTTTTTTTGGGCAATGAAGACTCTGTTCACGACTGTGGCGTTGCCCCAAATCACTAGACCATAATTTAAAACTGAGGCAACGTAGCCGTGGTAGGCCATGGCAACCGATTCGGGATTTGAGGTCTTTCTAAGTTTAGCCAGAACGTAAACAAATTTGTTTATTTTATTGCAAACTTTTTCAACGTGTGCCTTCCAGTTTAGGTTCTGGTCAATAATTATACCTAGGAAGGTTGTTTTATCCACTTTTGTTAAATTATCAGTCAAATATTTGATATTCAAATTTTTAAGTTTCGTACCATAATTGCCAAATTGAATATATTGTGTTTTAGCCATGTTAACCTGCAAATTATTTTCATGGAGCCATTGGATTATAGAGTCAATTGTATTATTTATGTCATTAGTATAGTCAATATTGGAATAATTAGATGTCATGATGAGAGAAATGTCATCAGCGTATAAAATACAAGGCTTGGGCGTTACGCTTGGCAAATCATTAATATAAATCAGGAACAGCAAAGGTCCCAGAATACTTCCTTGTGGGACCCCAGAGCTATTGACCCTGTACGAGGATCTATGTGCTTTTAGTTCATTGTTATCGTCTATACACATAATTTCAACACACTGTTCTCTATCCCTTAGATACGAATCAAGCCATTCGTAGGCAGGGCCCCTAATTCCATAATTGTCTAATTTATTTAAAAGCCGTTTATGTGAAACTAGGTCAAATGCACTTTTCATATCAAAGAAAATGACAGTGGTCTGCATATTACGGTCCAGGCTTTCACAGATCCTAGTTACAAGGTTAAAACATGCCAGCGTTGTAGACTTGCCTTTCTGAAAACCATATTGTTCGTTTCGTAGTATTTCGTGTTGAGTAACAAAGTCATATAGTCGCTTATGCATAGCTATTTCAAAAACCTTAGAAAAAATGGGTATAAGAGTTATTGGCCTGTAGTTATTAAGTACAGACTTGTCACCTTTTTTGTATAGGGGTTTGACTATCGATCTCTTAAGAAGACTTGGAAAATGACCTTCACTGAACGATAGGTTTATTAAATGTGTTAGAATGGGTGAGAGTTCGATGGCACTGTCCTTGAGAAGTCTAGTGCTAAACTCATCATAACCCACTGAGTTTGTATTATTGAGCGATTGAATGATTCTCAGAATATCGGTACAGTCGTAAGGCCTAAGGTATATACTGTTGCATATACTATGAATGTTTTCTTTTTTTTTTGAGCTTTGATTGTTTGTTTTTTGTTTGGTGTTAACGTCTATTAAACGATCGTTGAATGCTTGTGCTATTTCTTTTGGGTCTGTGAGAAGGTTGCCATCTACCTGTATTTTGTTTATAAAGTCTGATGTTTTTAAACCTTCCGTCTCCTTTTTTATCAATTGCCACGATGTTCTACAAATATTTTTACAGTTACTTAGTCTACTCTGATTGTAGTTTTTCATAGAATTAAAAATACATTTACGTAGTAATTTAGAGTACGATTTGAATTTTTCTTTATTTGTTTCAGATTTATGTTTGTAATAATTTAGTCGTAGTAGTCTTTTTTTTTTACAGCTAACTCTCAGCCCTCTACTGATCCAAGCATTTTTTTTAGGCTTGTGTGAAATTGTCTGTTTGAATGTAGGAAAGCACAAGTTAAAAAATAGAGAAACTAGTTCGTGAAATTTAGAATATGCCGAATCAAGGTTTGACTCCGCATATACCTCACTAAATGACAGACTTGCCATACACTCTTTAAATCGGATTATATTTTCACTAGAAAAGTCTCTCTTGTATATTGAGTATCTTGTAATCGTAGTTTTCCTGTTACTTGTAGGGACAGTAAGTAATTGAGCTGTTTCGTGGTCCGACATTCCAAGGTGGAGGATTTCGCCATTGGCTATGCTGATATTACTAATAATATGATCAATACAAGACTTTTGCTGTCGAGTTGGCTGGGTTATGTGCAGAGTCAAATTAAAATTTTGGGCCATCTCCAGTAAAACATTTGATTCATGGCTTACTTTTAATGTATTTATATTTATGTCTCCAGCAATTATAATTTTTTTGTCAGAATTATATATAGTCTTTCTTAATAGAATGTCAATGTTTTTGAAAAATATGTTAATGTCAGAGTCTGGTGTCCTATACACGCATATTATAATTAAATTTTGGTCAGTTAATTCTATGGCACAGCATTCAAAGTGCTTTTCTATCGACATCTCTTTGATATGAGGTAGCTCCACAAGCGCTATGTCATATTTCACTAGTATACATACACCACCGCGCTGCGCATTTTTTGTTTTGATTCTACAAAATGAAGAAGCTAATCTGTACCCAGTCACATTAATGAAACATTCTTGATTACTTTCTAAAAAGGTTTCTGACAAGCAAATAATACAAGGCACAATTTTACTACATTGTAGGTTGTACAGGTGAATCTCTAACAATTCTATTTTACTTCTTAAACCCGCTATATTTTGATGCAATACTCTTAAAGAACGTTCCGTTGTCATATTATTCACGAAAAAGATTGATCTTGTCTGAGGTTCCAGTTTGTAAATGATTTTGTGAATTATCTTTTGGTTTCGCAATAAAGTAGTAAGGGATGGTACCTTTTTTTGCCTTCATTGGAAGAGTTTCTAGTAGTAAATTGGTCCCTTGGCCCTTGTGACTCTCTTCGTAACAATTATGCGAGTTATCTTTGGGTTTGCTAGCAAAATAGTAAGGGATAGTCCCTTTTTTTACCTTACTTGTAAGAGGAGGACAACGGGCTGCAGACACACGAGGCTCACGCGATGAGCAGTGCGGTCCATATCCATGATGCATAGTTGGCTTTGTAATATACTTAGTCTTTTGAGGTATATATTTACAATTATAATCAAGGCTGTCAATATTTAAATTGATAGTTTTACACATGTCAAATTGGTTATAAGTCACATTGATATAGTTACAATTAGGAAAGTAATTACATATTTTTTTAATCATATTATTGAGTAGTATCTCGTTTAAGAATTTATTTTTAAGTACACTTAACACAAGAATGCCCACAGTTGGCAGACAATTAATAATAGAACAGAGCTCTATCATAACACTAAAGGGGTTTTCATCATGTTCGCCTACAGAAACAATCAATCGATCGTCCTCCTTCAAGTTGTACTTTTTAATAGGTTCTAATATTTGTCGCGTCCTGGCGCGTCACGGGCAACTGCCAGTAAAAATAGTGTAAATTTTGGTCGCACTGAGAAATCACTAGGAGGATAATGGTAAATCCAAAACTCCATAATCATATGATAACAGTATGTCAATAAAAGGAGACAACACATACACACACCACCACACACAAAAAACACATAATTAAAAACATAACTGTCACCACGTCTAATTAGAAATCCTGTCGCTATTTATAACTGGCAAGAAGGCAATTAAACAATTTGTTTTCGACACTGGCAACACGCTCCAGCGCCCGCAGTTTATTGCTGTGGCAACATTTTACTTACAAGTGAGAATAACGACTTAAAATGTCAATGAGTCGTGAAATGGTATGTTTTCGCGCTTTGCTTTGACTCTGTAGCTATTATTGGAGAGACACATAGATTCTAATTTTAGAGATATGCCATTCGTGCGAATATTTTCGAGTCCCAGTGACACACTCGATTTCAAACAAAACATCTTAGAGGCTTAGGGCCTCGGAGCCCCTGGTCCTCTTAAATCTTCTCCTTTTTTTTATATATAGGACACGTCAATTTGACTTCACCTCGCCTGGTGGTAAGCTGAAGGTAAAGTTTCAGGAAAGAGGGTCACCATTACATACACGTACCATGTTAACAATGGTGGCACTCAGGTTGAAGGCTTCATCAGAAGAGGATTGTCGTCGCAGCACCGCGTGACACCCACCGGTCCCACTAGTGCTGCGACCACAACCCCCCTGCCCGGCTATGCACTTGCTGACCCCTGAACGCAATCAAACCGAAATTGAATTACTATGGAGGGTTTTTCGCAATCGTGCACGGTGGTACCCACCCGGCCGAATTGTGTCATCAAATTTCTACCACCCGTATTCTCCTTTTGATTCGGCTTAAACGGTTTTTATGAGAGCGACTGCCGCCTGACCTCCCAGCCCCGAGAGGTGCACCTGCGCCAGTGCCTCGTCCGTCAATCAGCAGGTGTACCGGTGTGCAGGCGAGGTTGACTTGACCTCGAAGATTTTGGTAGGACCCGAAACCACCCACCCATTTCAAATAAATCGGTTCACACAATCTTCATTTAAAGAAAGAACTGTAAATATGTGAATAAATGGTACGCATCTGGAGTAGTTTATTTGACTGTATCTTGATAATGAGAAATGTAAACTTTTGGATAATTCACTGATTTTGTATTTTTTTTTTATACCACTAAGGTGGCAGACAAGCACACGGCCCACCTGATGGGAAGCGGTTACCGCAGCCTATGGACGTGTGCAACACCAGTGGCGTCACACTCGCGCTGCCGACCCTGTAAAGGAAAGGGGATGTTGGAGTTTGGGAGGGGATGGGAAAGGAGTTTGGGAGGGGATGGGAGAGGAATTTGGGCTCCGGCACTCTCACTCACCAAACGGAACGCAACAGTTCAAATACTGTTACTTGGCGTCGATATTCTGCGAGAGGGTGGTGCTTCCCCGGTCGAGTCGGCCCATTCATGCAACGGCCAAACTGACTGTTGCTTGACTCTACCACTGCAATTCATAGATACTTATATAGAAAGAAAGAAAGAAAGAAAGAAATAATTTAATTCTAATATGAGTAGTTGCTGCTAAATTTCATGATACGCTCAACTAACTCCAATGGAAGTAACCTACACTATAAAAGATTCCATTGCGTCTTTCTAAATATCACTGTCATCACTTCACTATCACTACATATTATAAAACAAGTCCTCCGCTGCGTCTGTCTGTTTACCGTAAACTCAAAAACTGCACCGATTTTCATGCTCTTTTCACTAATGGATAGAGTGGTTCTTGAGGAAGGTTTTACTTAACATAACATAACATAACATAAACTCACGCCTATATCCCCGAAGGGGTAGGCAGAGGTGCTAGCACCCACATTTCGCCAGTTTATGTTTAGGTCCCAATGTAGTAGGTGGCGAGCCTATTGCCATTAACCGGGCACTTATAAACCTGCGATAAATACACACATAACTTCGAAAAGTATCGAAAAGTCATTGTTGTGTGCCATGGTAAAACCTGGGATCGAACCCGAGACCTCGTCTCAGCAGTCCATTACCCATACCACTAGGCTACCGCGGAAGGTTTTAGTATATAATTTGCCAAGTTTTTTTTATATTTGTTTGAGGTGTCGGAAAAAATAAGCCGTCTGGGAGTTTTCGACGAAAACGCTTTGAGATACAACAAAATGATGTAAGGTGGAATTGTGTATCCTATGTAGGTTGTGGTGATGGAATAGGGTGTCATGGGTAGCGGGAACGGGATCAGAATTCCATACTGGTGAAGCCGCGGGCCACAGCCAGTGCTATATAAACGACTTTATCTTTTGATTGCTTTTTCACCGCTACATAGCGTTACAGACTTGAGAATTTGATATTAATTTTAACTTGAAACCTCAACGCCTGGCTGAGAAAAAGGTCTTACAGACAGACCGAATGTAATAATGTGATCCTATAATGGTTCCATTTTTAGGGTTCCGTTGCCAAATGACAAAAAACGGTACCCTTCGTCATGTCTGTCTATCTGTCCGTCCGTATGTCACAGCCACTTTTTTCCGAAAATATAAGAACTATGCTGTTGAAACTTGGTAAGTACTAATTCTGTGAACCGCATTAAGATTTTCACACAGAAATAGAAAAAAAACAATAAATTTTGTGGGTCCCCATACTTGAACTCAAACTCAAAAATTTTTTTTTCATCGAAGCCATATGTGTGACGTATCTATGCATAGCTCTTCAAAAATGATATTGCGGTTTATAATATCATTTGTTTCTAAACTGAATAGTTTGCGCGGGAGACACTCCCAGAGTGGTAAAATGTGTCCCCCCCCCCTGTAACTTCTAAAATAAGAGAATGATAAAACTAAAAAAAATATATGATGTACATTACCATGTAAACTTCCAACGATAATTGGTTTGAAAGAGATCTAGTAAGTAGGTTTTTTTAATACCTCATAAATCGTAAACCGCAGTTTACCTTTCATTCAATCAACTCAAATATAAAAATAAAAAAAAACATGATTATGTTACTTGCTGCTACGGAACCCTTAATGGGCGAGTCCGACTCGCACTTGGCCGCTTTTTCCCTTTTAAAGTACAGAACCCTAATCACTATTCCGACCCAGTGTGAATCACATTTCATATCTATAGCGTACTTATTCTGTGGACTGACAGCTGCTTCGTTGAGATGGTTGAATGGCGTTTTATTGTTAGTGAAGTGGTCTGCGCACTCGCACTGTAGTTAGTGATTTAGAGCTTTGTTTTAGTTACATAAGTGTTGTCACATATTTGTTTAGCCTTATATGTGTTACTAGCGGCCCGCCGCGCCCTGGGGTTATCCTTTCGAGAGCTTACCCGGGGTGCCCGGCAACGGACACTTGGGTAGGACACCGTGCGGTTTTAGTCGAGACACGACATAACCACCCCCGCTGGCCGGCGGGGGGGTATCCGAAGGGATTTCCGCACGTTAAAAAAAAAAAAAAAAAAAGCGACCCGCCCCGGCTTCGCACGGGTGCAATGGATGTTATTATACAAATAAACCTTCCTCTTCAATCACTCTATCTATTAATTGTTGTAAAGTTGTAAAGTTGAATTCCTGAGACGAGCTCAGCCGAATACAAGGGATTTTCTTTTTTTTTTTTTTTTTTTTCTTTATCTTGCAATGGTTCACCCCAGCACGAATCTATTACCGAAAACAGCAACTCGATAGCTCATCTCCTTCATACCCAAAACCGTGACAGAAAATTGGCAACGACGACGTCGACGACAACTCGATAGCAATAGGGCTTTTCTAAAGAAAATCCCTAAAAACCGCATCAAAATCTGTTGCGTAGTTTTAAAGATTTAAGCATACATTGGGACATAGGGATATAGGGACAGAGAAAGCGACTTTGTTTTAGTAGTGTAGTGATAATGTGTAATAGCGGCGATAGCCCCGTGGTGTACGTAACGGACTAATGAACCTAGGTCTCGAGTTCGAACCCCAGTCGCCCCGGGCACACACCTCTGACTTTTCGTAGTTATGTGTGTATAAAAAAAGTTTATTATTGTTATTTTTTTTAAAAGAATATTAGTAACCGAAATTACTAAGTAATATTCCCCCTAACCCCTCCAGCTAAGCTAAATTGCTTGTGTTAGGAGTGGGTTCACGTCGGTAGTGTAATGGCCAGCATTCGAACCCGGGACCTCTCGACCGTAGGGTCGATTTCTTAACCACTAAGCTACCGACGGTTGTATCGCTTAGTAATGTTTCCGGTAGATGGCAATAGGCTCGCCCCTATTACATTAGGACCTAAACATAACTGGCGAATCGTAGGTGTGTAATACACCTCTGCCTACCCCTTCGGGGATACAGGCGTGAAGTTATATGTTATATGAGTCGGGCTGAAGGAGGACGTGTCACTTATAGATTCACTAGCTGTTGTCCATGGGATTCTGAGACTGTTCCCGTAACCCATGGGAACCTATTTCAGGGATAAAAGTTGCCTGTGTTATAACATAACATAACATAACTTAACGCCTGTATTCCCGAAGGAGTAGGCAGAGGTGTATTACACACCCACGATTCGCCAGACATGTTTAGGGTCCAATGTAATAGGGGGCGAGCCTATTGCCATCTACCGGGCACATTATTAAGCGAGCGATAATTATCATTTATTAATGCACACATAACTACGAAAAGTCAGAGGTGTGTGCCCGGGGTGACTGGGGATCGAACTCGATACCTCGTCTCAGCAGTCGGTTACGTACGCCACTGGGCTATCGCCGCTCTTTTAGTTATTCCAGATTATAATCTATCCTTGTACCAAAAACTTCTTCTTAAACTTTCACATGGAATGAAATATATAAAAGTGGAAGATCCTGACCTGTAAGGGGCCGTCCATTTATTCCGTGAGTCGTTTAGGGGGACGAGAGGGTCAACCCAAACCTCACCCATTCTCACGTGGGGGAGACGGTGAACTCGGCAAATCTCACGTAATTTTCTTTCCCGCAAGACAAATTGTAAAATTGCATGTTTTTTATTTTTTTTTTATTTAAAACTTTATGCACATGGGGATGTACAAAGGCGGACTTAATGTCAAGGGCATTATCTACCAGTCTACCTTGGTTAGTTTATCTTGTTTATATTCGATGCGATGTGAAAATCATTCATAAACAATGTCGTAACCGTTTATATAAATAAACAACGCGCTAATAAATTTTCGCAAAAAAAAAACCTTGTTAAACAAAAATACGAGAGAATTGTTATTTTTTTAAATAATTATATCGAACGCAATCAAGCACATATTCAAAAACCTCACTTGAGATTAAGGGAGGGTTGAGGGTGTTTAGTGAAATCTCACGACATCTCGTCAAGGGGAGAGGGGGTTGAAAATTCACCATAATTACCTCACGTAATTAAAGGACGCCCCCTAAACCGGTACACTTGCTGGTTGACAGATGAGGCCCTGATACAGACTTTCCTCTCGGTGTTGGGGCGTCAGTCGGCAGTTGCTCCTGTTAAAACCAAAATAAACCAAATTGTGGAAGGGAGCAGTTTTTTTTGTACCACTCAGGTGACAGACAAGCTCACGGCCCACCTGATGGGAAGCGGTTACCGTGGCCTATGGACGTGCGCAACACCTGGGGCGTCACACTCGCGCTGCCGACCCTGTAAAAACGTTCTAATGCCCTTCTTGAAGAACCCCATATTGTAGTCGCTTGGGAAAACCACAGCAGGGAGACCATTCCACAGCCTGAGAGCAGTGAGAGAGTGGACCCCAGGCTCTAAAGTGGAAGGTGGATGCAACCTGGAGTAGGGCTCGCATGAAGAAGAAATGTGTTCTCTTACACTGGAAACCACTTAATAAAGAATACTGGCAACCCTAATATGAACTGATCGAAATCGCTCGTTAAGCATTAACGACTTTGTTAATTTGTAACGCAACACCAAATTAGATTTAAACAAACCATAAATATACCAGAGACAAATAGATCGACTGACAGCTGTCATCTGTCACGCTAACTGTCAGGCATTTTAATTTGAATTCTTTGTGGCAGTTTGATGAGTTTGTTACTTTGAGACGTTGATCGGCTGGATTCTGGAATTTACTGATTGAATGTGTGTTAACGGTTGCTTGGTAGGAACGCCTGTTCAGTGTATAGATCGATAAAGTGTCAAGAACTTTGTATATCTATAATAATAATAATAAATTCTTTAATTCGAGCAACTTTGACTCATATTGGGGTTAGTAACAATTTTTACTTACGACTATGTTAGTATTATAATACACATGGAAATTTAATAGAATGAATGAAATAATTTGCAAATAACAATAAAATAAAATTGAAATTATTGATTTGTTTTTAATAATTATAAATAAAATTTAAAATGATGTCAAATGGAGATGCCAAATAATGTAAAAATAAAATTGTATAATTAATGATTATGTATTTATAAAAATTAAAAATTAAAATGGAAATAACAATGAAATTCGTATATATTTAATTTTTAAATAAAAATACAGGAATCAATCAAAACCAAATAGTGTCAAAAATAATAAAAATGTGTCCAGAAATTTAAATGAGTCATCATTGTAATTTAATTTTATTGCAATGTAATAGAATTAAATTTAAATAATAATAATAATAAGCCATTTCTTTCCATATCCCATGATTACATATGTGTATTAAAGTTAGTTGTTAGTTTGCTTTCTTATTCTAAGGGTTAGTATTGTTAGTTATTCTTCAAATTCTGAGATATGGACCCCTGGCGGAGCGCGCCCTGGATAGGTTCAGAACTCTCCCGGCCCGCCGAGGCCGCAACATGCTCGCCGCGCGTCGCAGGCGACTCAGGCGCCGGAGGTCGCTTAACGACCTCCCTCCTCCATGAGCGCAGGCCTGGGGGTGGCAGGTGAGGCCACCTGTCACCCCAGCAGAAGCAGGCCGGGACGGTGGGGCGACTAGCAACCCTCCCCCAAACCAGGGCAAGACGGGGACACCGTGGTTCCCAAACCCGAGGGGGCCATCTCGAAACCGGAGATGGCCCAGGGTCAGTCGGGGTGCGAGGGATATGCTCTATGGGCAACCTTACACCCCGGCGTCTGCAGACCCGAGACGGCGTGCGGTTTTAGTCGGCTCAAGCCCGACATAACCGCCCCCCACTGGCCGGCGGGGGGGTATCCGAAGGGATTTCCGCACGAAAAAAAAGAAAAAAAAGATATGGACCCCTGTTTGGGTAAAGGCCTCCTCCATTCCCTTCCACAACTCTGTCTTTGGCTTTTTTTAGCCATTCTTTTCCTGCTACTTCTGTGATATCATCAGCCCACCGTCGTTTTGGTCTGCCAACATCCCGCTTGCCCAATGGTCCCATCCAACGTGTGGTTTCAATGGTCCACCGTTCATCATTGTAGCGTGAGATATGACCTGCCCAAATGATACTTTCTTACCCAGATATATATAGCACCCAACATATTCGATACTATTTCCTTTCGAGTTCGATAGGTGTTTTCAGGCTATTAGACATTATTTTGGTTTTGCTAGCATTCATTTCTAGGCCTACTTCAGTACTGTAGTGGTCGAGTGTTGTTACCATATCCTCCAGCTGTTTAGATGTTTCCGCAAGTAATACGATGTCATCTGCAAATCTAAGATGGTTTAGATAACGTTGACCTATTCTTATGCCTTTTTGGTTCCAGCCTATTTTTCGGAACATATCTTCCAGAACAGCTATGAAGAGTTTGGGTGATTATTTATATATACCAGGCCACTCAGAAAGTATTGCGAAAAAAAGTTTTTATATATGAGAGACTGGTCTGTTATAATCTATTTCTAAAATATGATTATTTATGAGTAAAAATAAGTACGTTCCAATTTTAAAAATTTCTCTCTGCATTTTTTGCAAGATAATTTCAATTATTGTGTCTCATTGAAAAATGGATCTGCGTCGGGAACATTTTCGCGCTATGATTTTCTACGATTTCAAGTGTCGCTTGAAACCAGACGAATCGTACGATAGACTTCAAATGGCATTCATGGATGAAGGCCCTTCCAAGGCGACCGTGTATCGTTGGTATAACGGATTCAAGCGCGGTCGACTGACTTTGGAGGATGAAGAAAGAAGTGGTCGCCCTTTGACGGCTGTTACGGAAGAAAACGTGCTAGCAGTGAAAAATTTAACCCAAGATAATAGACGAGTCACATATCAAGAGATTCAGCACATTCTTCAGATTGGATCGGGAAGCCTTCACGAGATTATACACGTGCATCTTCGTGTGAGAAGGATAGTTTCACGCTGGGTGCCGCACAATCTCACCGATGCTCAGAAGCAGGCCCGGGTGGAATGGTGTCGTGATATGATAAACAAGTTTGAAGCAGGCGCGTCTCGGCGTGTTTATGACATCATAACAGGTGATGAGTCGTGGATTTATCAGTATGATCCAGAAACAAAACGCCAGTCGACGGTTTGGGTGTTTCAAAACGAATCAACACCTACCAAAGTGAAGCGATCTAGAAGCGGAGGGAAGATTTTGCTCGCGAGTTTTTTCAATTTGTCTGGCTACTTGTTATCAATCCCTTTACGAAATCAAAGAAGCATCAACGCTGAATGGTATACTACCAAATGCTTGGCAGAAGTTTTCTCTGTAGTGAGCTACAAGCGACCAAACACAGGGCTCTGCGGGATACTACTCCACCATGACAACGCGCCCACACACACCGCGCTTAAAACGAGGGACTTCCTGGACAGCACTCCAGTTAAACTCCTAGGTCACCCTCCTTACAGCCCTGACCTTGCACCGTGCGACTTCTTTTTATTCCCGAAAATAAAAAATCAGCTCAGAGGGATACAATTTTCGTCGCCGGAAGATGCGCTGTCAACGTTTGAGCAAGCTGTAAACGAGGTATCTGCGGCGGATTGGAAAAAGTGTTTTGAAAACTGGTTCAAACGCATGAAACTTTGTATAGAGGCTGGTGGAGAGTACTTTGAAAAGATTTAATAAAAAAATATTTACCTATAGAACACTTTTTTTTATTTTCGCAAAACTTTCTGAGTGTCCCACGTATATTGATATTGGGTGGATATTGGGTGGGAATTAATGATTAGGTATTTATAAAAATAAAAATTAAAATCGAAATAAAAATGAAATTCGTATATAATAAAAAAAAAAAAAAAAATACAGGAATCAATCAAAATCAAATAGAGTCAAAAATAATAAAAATGTGTCCAGAAATTTAAATGAGACATCATTGTAATTTAATTTTATTGCAATGTAATAGAATTAAATTTAAATACAATTACTTTATTTTATAAATTTAATACAATTACATTTAAATATATCTTCAAACTGCACTTGATGCCTGAAACACAGGACTTTAAATACTTATTTATGACGCCTAAGTACACGTATGTAAATAAGTACATATTGTATTGATATATATATATAAATATATACGACTTTGGGTTCTAATTTACCACTTAAATTCTAAAATACATGGATTCTCAAAAGTGAACTGCATGTATTGGGGTATTTCTAAAATTATTACAGGTTTTCGAAATGCACTTGAAGTTTTTCACCCTAGCGTGAGGGTAGTGTAGTATGATGTCACCCCTCTGGAACTCACCCTTTTATTAAATTAGCGAGTCGCGGATGATCGATTCAATTTAAACAATGCAAGGGCACTCCATTGAGCCTTTAGTTGGAACTTTACAAATTGTATTATTGTCAGGGATTAATATAACAAACTTTTTATTTTAAATTGTTTTTTTTTTTCTTAGAGACATTGACTATATTACATTGTCGGAACTTTCCACGATTGGTACACATAGAAATAAAACTAATTTTAACAGATGTAAAAATGTGAAAATAATAAATAAGAATATCTATCTAAATCTTTAGAAAAGAATATATAAATAAATATTCTACGACATTCTATACAGCGCTTTCTAGACCCAAAGTGAGCATAGTTTAACTAGCTTGTGTTATGGGTTCCACAATACGGATAAACATACTTATATACTTATGGCAGCCATGATCAAGCGGCGTGATTTCTACAAGGAAGTAAATACACACGTAAACACCAAATAAGAAATCACGTCCGCTGCCATAGCAACAAAGGAAGGCGTCAGCAGAAAGCAGCTACAAGCACCAGCCCCTCTCTAACTAATGGCAAAACAACTAGTATATAAGCGTATGTAAATAATAAATAAAACAATGAGTCCTAACGAGTAAACATTATTTATTAATCCGCAATATTGGTGACGCCGACGTGATCTGCGAATATTCCCTAGTGCTGATGTAATTGCAGGCCGACTGCAGCCCTGAAAAGGTTTTCAGCAGCAAATCTAGGGAACCATATTTGGGAAAATTAACCCAGTTTTTTTTTGTAAATACATACTTAATATACATAGAAACACCCAGACCAATGCAAATACACATATTCATCCATAAAAATATTTGCACTAAGCCGCGGTAGCCTAGTGGTATGGGTAATGGACTGCTGAGACAAGGTCTCGGGTTCGATCCTAGGTTTTACCATGGCACACACCAATGACTTTTCGATGCTTTTCGAAGTTATGTGTGTATTTATCGCAGGTTTATAAGTGCCCGGTTGATGGCAATAGGCTCGCCACCTATTACATTGGGACTTAAACATAAACTGGCGAAATGTGGGTGCTAGCACCTCTGCCTACCCCTTCGGGGATATAGGCGTGAGTTTATGTTAAAATATTTGCACTGAGCGGGAAATCGAGCTACGGCACAGAGGCCGTCACTTAACTATACATTATAAGACACACTAAACAATAAAAAATGTTTCTAGAACTTAAGTCTGCAACGATTAAATAAAACTGTGCATGCAATAAAGCTGAAATTAAACAAAAAAAAATATATATACAGCTTATTACCAACCCTAATTCAAAATTTCCCATCCCTCAGTCTACACCTACACACATACATTCGGAAAACATTTAATTTGACAATTCGTGAAACGATGTTTGAGCATTGAAACCCTTCATTATCAAATTATATATTGATTACACAAATGACCGCATAGATCTCAACATGTCATAGAGCTGGACTAGAACCATATTTTATTAGTTTGAGGCAGTTCCTAAGTATTAGTTTGAGGCAGTTTCTTGTATATATAAGACTGGCTGTACGAAACAAAAATAATGTTACTTTTTTGCGAAATATTTGATCAGCAACAATGCTTTTACAGATATGTGTCAAAATTCATTCACTCATTTAAGTATCTAATTTCTGCGTCCTGTTCCAAATTCAAAATTTGTCGCCTCACACTGTGTCAATCAAACACTGTGACAATTTTTAGCCGACTGTGCCAGTTAGGATGTGTTACACGCGTATGTATGTGTGTATGTAGTTTTCTTTGTTCCCCTGTATAGACCTATCGGCTTGACGGATTTCGATGAATGAGGTCTTAAATGAAATGTATTCATCTCCCGAGTGTCATATGATACATAAAATGAAAATAAAAACAATACGCTGGATTTCTGGCGCTCAAATATAATAATATGTTGTCAAAAAAATATTTATCTCAAATTTATCGAGTAGGGTATCAAAATGAAGGAAATTGAAAGAAGATTACAAAAATATATATATAGGTACATATGTGTCATAACTAAAAAGCATAAAAAAAAAAACCCGACTGCTGCTGAAAAGACCGAAATAAGTTTGATAGCAGGCAGTACCCATTCGCAAATCATCATCATCTTGCCCCAAAGTACCATAATATGACAGACGTCACCCCCTCCTTAGGCCACAGTGCACCACGATGTAACTTAGTCTGGCCCAACTCCCCAATAAACTAACCTTTTTGTGTTTTCAGTACATCAACTGACTGCACCCTGCGGGATGGTGGGTCCAGGAGATACGGGCCTTCATTCCAGTAGGCCTACCATCCGCAATTGCGGACCAAAACTTCGGGCAATCGGTACAATCGGCCTAAACCCTACCATGAAACAACATGAAACCACATCCCGCCAAAAAAATAAAACTAGGACGGTTGCCAGCTTCGCAATCAACCCAAACTTAAGCGTAGCGAGATTTGCCTATCCAACAATAGGTCAACGTGACCAGTCGACTTTTCGCATTGATTTGGTTTTTCGGTGATTATTCCTCGATGGTAAGACCGATCTGGACATTCGACCCCTTACGACACTCAGTAATGTCTACTTGATCACCGTGGCAAATTTGGTCGAGATCGGTCAAACGGTCTCGGAGGAGTATCATTTGTTTGAAATGCAACTTTGAAACCAAAGACGCTTCGCTCGCCTTTGGCTCGCTACGCTTAATAAAATTAAATTACGATACTATACAACTTATTTCAAAAGGTTGAAAGTTTATAATAATCCAATACAAACATAGCATAACATAAACTCACGCCTATATCCCCGAAGGGGTAGGCAGAGGTGCTAGCACCCACATTTCGCCAGTTTATGTTTAGGTCCCAATGTAATAGGTGGCGAGCCTATTGCCATTAACTGGGCACTTATAAACCTGCGATAAATACACACATAACTTCGAAAAGCATCGAAAAGTCATTGGTGTGTGCCATGGTAAACCTGGGATCGAACCCGAGACCTCGTCTCTGCAGTCCATTACCCATACCATTAGGCTACCGCGGCTTTGAAAGAGCTCATTAGTTAAAATTTATAAAAATGCCTTCTCTATCACATTGTGTGGTCTGTGTGAGAAAACAAACAGTGCCCCTGTGTATAAATAACACGTATTAAACAAATGAGCAGTTT
This sequence comes from Cybosia mesomella, assembly GCA_946251805.1. NCBI lineage: Eukaryota > Metazoa > Arthropoda > Insecta > Lepidoptera > Erebidae > Cybosia > Cybosia mesomella. Next base: position 11,717,422 of record OX276417.1, on the reverse strand, counting down.
GCTTGAGCACCCGACAATTACTAGTGTGTGCTGGGTTTTATATTGGAACCAATATCATCAATGTTTGGGACGATATTTGATGAACTTTTTTTAATGCTAATAACATAACTTTACGCCTGTATCTCCGAAGGGGTAGGCAGAGGTGTATTACACAACCACGATTCGCCAGTTATGTTTAGGTCCCAATGTAATAAGGGGTGAGCCTATTGCCATCTATCGGACACTAATGCTAAAAGGTACATATAAAGATAGTGTACGAATTGGCTTACCCTAAGGTAGCACCATTTTTTTCCTTGCTGAAATCCCTTCGGAAACCTCCCCGCCGGCCAGCGGGGACCTCCCCCCTATGTCGGATTTCAACCGACTAAAACCGCACGCCGTCTCGGATCTTCAGACGCCAGGATGTAAGGTGGCCCCATAAGGCATTTCCTTCGCACCCTAGCACCCCAAGGTCGCCCCCAGACGTATAATATATCGAAGAATTTCGTATATCTTGGACGTATCCAGGTAGCTCAATTGGTCGAGCGTTCGACTGCTAACTCAGAGGTCGCGGGTCCGATTCCCGCTCAGTGCAAATATGTATATGCATGAATGTCTATCGTCGTCGTTAAATATAAACAAATGGAGAGATTGTTGTGTGGATTTCACCTCGCTAACAATACTCCAACACTGGTTCAAATATTGGCTATCAAATTTATACATCCCTAACCTATAATTTGTGAACACAATGGATAAGTACAGGTTCGTAACTAGACATTATGGTGTACTTAAATGGTGATAATTAGTTACCAAATAAGTCGATTTAAATAAAAATATTTTACAATGTCTTTTTAGTTTATTTTAACGAATCCCATATATATGGCAATTGGTAGGTAACAACCGTATTTTTAAGGGTAGCAGACGCGGTAAATTACTGTAGTACTGGTGGTAGAAATTTGATGACACAAATTTGTCACAAAATTCGGCCAGGTGGGTACCACCGTGCACAATTGCGAATAACCATCCATAGTAATCCAATTTCGGTTTGATTGCGTTCAAGGGTCAGCAAGTGCATAGCCGGGCAGGGGGATTGTGGTCGCAGCACTAGTGGGACAGTTGGGGGTCACGCGGTGCTGCGACGACAATCCTCTTCTGATGAGGCCGTCAAGCTGAGTGCCACCATTGTTAACATGGTACGTGTATGTAATGGTGACCCTCTTTCCTGAGACTTTACCTTCAGCTTACCATCAGGCGAGGTGAAGGCAAATTGACGAGTCCTAAATATTAAAAAAAAAAACTTCGTTCCGCCTTAGAATCAAGAGTTGGTAACTTTATCAGCTAAATTTATTTCGAGAATGTCTCCTTGCACCCTGGTATTTAAGACCTGGGACGGTGGCGTGATGTTTTGGCCGGTTCGAGTGTGACATAACCACGTTATGGGGATGAAACAGACACACACACACAATCACGCTTGTGCGGTCTTCGAAACCGATTTTGATAAAATTTGGTACAAAAATAGACTACTTAGATCTTGAGAGGACATAAATAAAATACCTTTTGTTTTTGAAAATCGCATGAAGGGGTTGAAATAGGGGATGCCAAAATGCAAGTAAGAATATAAATAATATCGAAACGCAAGCAACAAAACAGCAAATCCATAAATAAACGCTTTAGTTTTTCAAAAATATTTCAATTATTTTCTCTGTGGCAAAATGGCGGCAGTGGTCGTTTCGTTACGCGCAATAAATCTTGATGTTATTAATTATCCCATTAGTTGACTGTCAATATAAGTTGAGCTCTCTGTGTGTTACTGAAGATTGTTATAAAAGACCACCCATAATTAGTTACTGTGTAGATGAGTGATTTAAGTTTGTTAAAATGGTTGTTCATTGAACAGCATGGAATGAAAGTTAACCTACAAATTTATTTTATTAAAAGGCAAATCAGTTCCATTAATTCAGGCCACGTGAACCCATTCCTAACGCAAGCAATTTAGATTAGCTGGAGAGGTTAACAGGAATACTAAAATGTTCTTTGGAAACTTGTATGATATAACAAGGTTATACCAGGCTCTATTCATCCGATATAGCCCAGTGGCGTACGTAACAGACTGCTGAGACGAGGTCTCGAGTTCGATCCGCAGTCGCCCCGGGCACACACCTCTGACTTTTCGTAGTTATGTGTGCATTAATAGATGTTAATTATCGCTCGCTTAATAATGTGCCCGGTAGATGGCACTAGGCTCGCCTCCTATCACATTGGGACCTTAACATAACTGGCGAATCGTGGGTGTGTAATACACCTCTGCCTACATCTTCGGGGATACAGTCGTGAAGTTATGTATGTATTATGTATTCATCCGAGCACCAATTAATTCCCTTCGCATTCAAAGCCTGCACTTTGGAGCCCAGGGTCCGCTCTCCAAGTTCCCTTTTCCATAATTTGGTTTATTTTGTCTCCTACGAGAGCGACGACTATATCACATCTTAACCCCGAGCGAAAATCACACAGATAAAAAGACAAACCGAAAATAAATAAAAAATTCACATTTTCAGTATACCACAGCAACTTTTTTTTCTTCTTAATATATGTACAGGTTTCAACTCGTGACGATTTTTTTTCCATCTTTGGCATATATGTCATAAATGTCAAGTAATTTGCATATGAATTCAAATATAATGCAGCGTTTTCTTCATGTGGTCAAGGTCAAGTAAAGTCCTTCATAGTCATACTCAAGTCGAAGTCCTGCCCTAAAGAAGTAGTGGTGGCTTTACTGGAGGCTTCTGTGGAGTTTTAGAAACAACAAGTTTTCTACACTTGCGCATGTTGTCGAAGACGATATGTCTAAAAACCCACAATTTTTAAACATAAAAACTTGAAATTACACAAATTCTAGAAAATAAAACACTGCCTCGATGTGTCTTTTCCCGCGTTGGCGTCAAAAACCCTCATTACAATATTATTATAAGTAATAGAAAGCTCACCTAATACAGAAAACCTGTCAAAGTAAAAAAATATGACATGTTAAAAATAAAATATTGATTGCACTTAGGAGTTTTAATACCAACTTCGAATTAAATCTTATGAAAAATATTTTGCACTTTTTATCATTTTAGGGGTAGAATATTAAAAAACGATGAAATACTTGTTTAATTACATCCTTTAAACCAATCCTTTAAACAGACCAAGATAACATGTTGTTCAGTACAAACTTTGCAACCCCTTTTCACCCCCTTAGCGGTTGAATTTACAAAAATTCTTTCTTAGTGCACACCTATGTCATTAAAGGAATATTTGAGCCAAATTTCATGATTTTAGACCCAGTGGTTTCAGTTGTGCGTTGATTGATCAGTGGGTAGTTTCTGCTTTTATATAATATATATTTGTTCTGTCAGGCCACACCATTCTCGTATATCTGTCAGTATAAAAATAAGGCTGGCGGGTACGAAGAGGACTTCCTATCGGCCAGTCTTCGCATCTCAACTCAACTGCTTTTACTCTAAGTGCACGATTTTTCTGCCATATCCAAATTTTACACTGAGCGTCAATAAGTAACATGAATCTAATAAAAAGGGGATTCAACGTGAATAGTGTCACACGAACCCTTCCCAGCTAACACGCACACATCAATAATCTATCTCTGTGTGCAAAAGCTAATCTTCTAAAATATTTACCAACAAAACCACTGTCATCTTAATATTGTCAACAGTTGAGATCAAAGCCGAAGGTAGGGGAGGTCTCATAATACTGGTCGTATTTAATGGCTCGTGTCATTTTGCGAGCGCACGTTAAGTAAAACGGAACGCGGCCGGAAGCCACGCCCCTTCCGCCGAGATGTCATCGTGACAGCGCGCCAAATTACAAGCCACAGATTATGTTAGTAACCAAGATTGTATAATGGGGTTTAGTTTTTGTTGTTTGAATTATTTTGTCATGTTGTGGCGTAGATAGATTTTCGCAAAAAATACGTTACAAAAAAGTCAAATTAAGTCTAGACTGGTTGTACGGAACAAAAAATTTGGTATCACTAAAAACCACTTATGTACCAGACCACGAACAATACGTAACTTTTTTGTACTATCAAACAAATGACCATACAAAAAGGTCCGCTATGTATATACAGATAGGTGTCAACATTCATTAACTCATTTATCTAATTCCTGTGTGTCGTTCCAAATTCAAAATTCATTCCCGCCTCACCCAGGAACCGTGCCACAATTTTTGTTCTATACAGGTTGTCTAATATCATTGCTAGACGACGTCAGGTGGTACTTAAGGGCTTACACTGAAAATCAGTTCTGTGGTGGCTTATACCCACCTCAGTTTATGCTGAGTGTTTGGCCCTTATTGCGGACACATTGTACATTTTCTTTTTTCTTTTAATTGTAATACAATGATACACGTGCTAAGTGAGACCATGTGTGATGTACCAAGCATTTTTATATTAATTTCTATGTGCCACGTAGGACATAACACGTTGGCAATGTCACTAATGTCAATTTTGTCACGTGCATGTCACACGCCGCGTTATCTGCTCAGGCGGCGACCACAGATAAGAAATAAAAATATCCTTGCCGCAACACCCCGAACCTTTTTGGTGTTACGACATGGTCGCCGTCTAGGTAGCTGTAGGTCTACCGTTTTTTTAGACTTTTATATTTTTAAGTGTAATATTGTTGTGTGGACTTGTGTATTATTGTTATCTCTTGATTTTTCTTATTTAGGTTTTTTCTTTAATCCTGATAATATGTGCATGTGTTTTATCCGCAATAAAAATCAATTTTCTTTCTTTCTTTCTTTCTTTCTTCTTTATCACAGACATAAGATAGGTAGTGTATATAAGGGGTGTGTGTTGGGTAACCTCCTCGAGTGTCGCTCCGATTCCGATCCCGCTGCAGTCCGGGGGGAACGGAATCGGAGCGGCCGTTTCACCCTGGGCGGCGGTCAATGGCTTCCCCTTCACCCCTTCATAGGGTTGGCATTGATCGTCGGCCAATACCCAAGGTGGCGGGAACACATCGCTCTCCGTACTCCTCTGCTTTCAGAGGAGACAGGATGAGCGATGCTGTTAGTGGTGAGATGGCCCAGGGTCAGCCGGGGTGCGAGGGATATGCTCTATGGGTAACCTTACACCCCGGCGTCTGAAGACCCGAGACGGCGTGCGGTTTTAGTCGGTGCCAGCCCGACATAACCGCCCCCGCTGGCCGGCGGGGGGTATCCGAAGGGATTTCCGCACGATAAAAAAAAAAAAAAAAAAGGTAGTGTATATAAAAGTCATTGCACATATACGGTCAATTACTGTCCAACAAACGATACCGTCGCGGCACTACCTGTGTATTTTATATTCCGCGCTCGCAAGCAACTGTTACTGATTTACTGTAGAGCGGTTACGCCACTTAAGTTGGCATCTCCCCCATCTGACGACAATGGATGTAGAAAGGATGTTTGGAAGTATTACAAAATGAAGTCATACAATATTGAGTGGTTTGTTTTGTTTGTCGAAGTCAATGACTTGACTTCTATTCTACTAGACAAGGTGTTTGAACAAAAATTGTGTTACGGTCCTTGGTTGAGAAGCAAATGAATTTTGAATTTAGAATTTGTGAACGAGACGCACAAACTAGACGAATGAGTTAATTATTTTTTACTTCTATCTGTATTTGCACAGCGCGCTTTTTACGGTTCCGTAGCCAAATGGCAAAAAACGGAACCCTTATAGATTGGCCATGTCTGTCTGTCTGTCTGTCCGTTCGTATGTCACATTAACTTTTGCCGAAACTATATGAACTATGCTGTTGTAACTTAGTAAGTAGATGTATTCTGTGAACCGCATTAAGATTTTCACACAAAATTAAAAAAAAAGGATAAATATTGGGGGTTTTTCATACTTAGAACTGAAACTCAATAATCTATGGATAGGTCTTCAAAAATGATATTGAGGTTTCTAATATAATTTTTTTCTAAACTGAATAGCTTGCGCGAGAGACACTTCCAAAGTGGTAAAATGTGTCTCCCCCCCCTCCTGTAACTTCTAAAATAAGAGATAGACAAAAGTAAAAAAATATATGATGTACATTACCATGTAAACTTCCACTGAAAATTGGTTTGAACGAGATCTACCTTGTAAGTAGTTTTTTTTTTACGTCATAAATCGTAACCCGCAATTTACCTTTCATTCAATCAACTCAAATATAAAAATTAAAACAAAAAAACATTATTATGTTACTTGCTGCTACGGAACCCTTAATGGGCGAGTCCGACTCGCACTTGGCCGCTTTTTTTTAAATTGTGAAACCCCCACTTTCTCCACCCCATCGGTGCTATGGGTATTTAGGAATCGGACTGACTAAAACATGCCCAAGTGTCCATTGCCGGGCACCCCGGGTAAGCCCTCGAAAGATAACCCCAGGGCAAGAATAGACCCTAATTAAACGCATCTAATTACAGTGATTATTACAATGCCGGCTCATCATCACCGTGTTAACGAGGAGCTTGTTACGTGGTTTTAAAAATATACCTCTTAATTAGCCCACAAATTCATTAAAATCAAAGTTAACTTTGTTTTTACATAAATACTTACGTCAATTTAATTATGATAATGTTAACGGGAATTTACGCGATCGTGTATAGGTATATATATAAATATATAAATAAATAAGCGGCGATAGCCCAGTGGCCGGACTGCTGAGACGAGGTCTCAAGTTCGATATGTTATGTTATGTTATGTTATGTTATGTTATGTTATGTTATGTTATGTTATGTTATGTTATGTTATGTTATGTTATGTTATGTTATGTTATGTTATGTTATGTTATGTTATGTTATGTTATGTTATGTTATGTTATGTTATGTTATGTTATGTTATGTTATGTTATGTTATGTTATGTTATGTTATGTTATGTTATGTTATGTTATGTTATGTTATGTTATGTTATGTTATGTTATGTTATGTTATGTTATGTTATGTTATGTTATGTTATGTTATGTTATGTTATGTTATGTTATGTTATGTTATGTTATGTTATGTTATGTTATGTTATGTTATGTTATGTTATGTTATGTTATGTTATGTTATGTTATGTTATGTTATGTTATGTTATGTTATGTTATGTTATGTTATGTTATGTTATGTTATGTTATGTTATGTTATGTTATAGGGGGTCAGACGGCAGTTGCCCCCGGAAAAGCCGACATACCAATCCTAACCAAGAAGCGGACCCTGGGTTCCTAAGTATAAACTTTGGACGCAACTGCGAAATCACCATGAGGATGATGATGAAGGGGTGGGTAAAGGTACCTTTTTTTTTCGTGCGGAAATCCCCTCGGCTATCCCCCCCCCCGCCGGCCAGCGGGGGTGGTTATGTCGGGCTTGAACCGACTAAAACCGCACGCCATCTCGGGTCTTCAGACGCCGGGGTGTAAGGTTGCCTATAGAGCATCCCTCGCACCCCGACTGACCCTGGGCCAGTTGAGGTACCTTATTTTTTTTTTTTTCGTGCGGAAATCCCTTCGGATACCCCCCCGCCGGCCAGCGGGGGCGGTTATGTCGGGCTTGAACCGACTAAAAAAAAAAAGACAAGAAAAAAAAAGCGTCGGTAGCTTAGTGGTTAAGGAGTCGACCTTACGATCGAGAGGTCCCGGGTTCGAATCCTGGCCATTACACTACCGACGTGAACCCACTCCTAACACAAGCAATTTAGCTTAGCTGGAGGGGTTAGGGGGAATATTAGTAATTTCGGTTACTAATATTCTTTAAAAAAAAAAAAAAAACCGCACGCCGTCACGGGTCTGCAGACGCCGGGGTGTAAGGTTGCCCATAGAGCATATCCCTCGCACCCCGACTGACCCTGGGCCATCTCCGGTTTCGAGATGGCCCCCTCGGGTTTGGGAACCACGGTGTCCCCGTCTTGCCCCGGTTTGGGGGAGGGGCGCTAGTCGCCCCACCGTCCCGGCCTGCTTCTGCTGGGGTGACAGGCGGCCTCACCTGCCACCCCCGGCCAGTTGAGGTACCTATATTCATAATCATCACCTAGTCCCCTTGCATTTAAAACTTCCGCTCTCCTGCTCTTTCTCTTGATTTGGCTTATTTTTGCGGGAGCGACTGCCGGCTGACCTCCAAACCCGTGTGGAAAAGCTGCACCAGAGCCTCGTCCATCAATCAGCAATTGTACCGGCTTGAGGGTGACTTTGGCTCAGTAGATTTTGGTGGGACCCTCGAAAAGAGAGGTGCCTATAAGTTTTATAACGAGATTTCGTATTATCTAATAGGAAGCGAGTCTGTTGCCCCTATTGGTGTCAACGGGCACTATGAATCCGTACTGTATACGTACGTACCTGTATACTGGTGGTAGAAATTTGATGACACAAATTTGCCACAAAATTCGGCCGGGTAGGTACCACCGTGCAATTACTACCGTATAATTATCCTATTTCGGTTTGATTGCGTTCAGGGGGATTGTGGTCGCGGCACTAATGGGGCCGGTGGGTGTCACGCGGTGCTGCGACGACAATCCTCTTCTGATGAGGCCGTCAAGCTGAGTGCCACCATTGTTAACATGGTACGTGTATGTAATGGTGACCCTCTTTCCTGAGACTTTACCTTCAGCTTACCATCAGGCGAGGTGAAGTCAAATTGACGTGTCCAAGATATAAAAAAAAAGTGTTGCTTCTGAGAATTTCTTGAAAGAAAAACCTAATGACAATGTTTCCGATTCGGTAATCGACTCAGGACGTCATGATAGCATGCAATCTTAGGTATGCACGAAACACATAGGTATATTTATACAAGTCGGTAGCTTAGTGGTTAAGGAGTCGACCTTACGATCGAGAGGTCCCGGGTTCGAATCCTGGCCATTACACTACCGACGTGAACCCACTCCTAACACAAGCAATTTAGCTTAGCTGGAGGGGTTAGGGGGAATATTAGTAATTTCGGTTGCTAATATTCTTTTAAAAAAAAAAAAAAAAATGTTAGCGAAAATAATCATAAATAAATTCATGTATCCAACACTCTATGTCATAGGGATGGTTGGATACTATTGGGTCGTTACATATGAAATTGCCGTTTTTCTTGAAGAAATTGGAGGAAACCCAATTTTCAGTACTAACATTTTTGCATTTTTGACAATGACAAATCCAAATTTTATGATTTTTTTGTGTATATATAATACGAAATTTATCATCAAAATGGATAGCATTTAGGAAGTACTATAAATATTGTACGACAAAGTACACAACGCCATCTAGACCCAAACTAAGCAGAGCTTGTCATATGGGTTAGAATGCGGATAAACATACTTAAATACTTTTTTTTGTAAATAAATACATATTATACATAAAAACATCCAGACCAATGCAAATATACATATTTGCACTGAGCGAGAATCGAACCCCCGACCTTTGGCTTAGCAGTCGAAAGCACTACCGCAACGCCACAGAGGTCGTCAAAGTACTGTTTTTGAAGATCGAATTAATTAATCAAGCGGCCAATAAAAACAAAATTTAATACAGAGTTGTAAAATCTTGAAATCAACTTTCAAACAAAATATAAATAATGGAAATAGCTATTAAATTACAGTAATAACGAACTCATGAATTTGTAAGAAAATTTCGGCAATTTCATAGTTTTTTGCCTTAACTAAATACGTATTTTTAGTGTTTCGTGGTAAGGTAAAGAATCCTCAAGTATTGGAAATGTTGAAGCTGCTTCTCCCAAACACAAGACTGCAGCAGGCGCCACGGATGAAGGAGTTTGAGGTGCCCACATCTCGCACTAATATCCAAAAGTTTGCTCCATTTACTCGGGCTTTACATTTTTTAAACCTGATCTCGAAGCGGTTGGATATTTTTGTCTGCACTTTGGTGGAATTGAGAGGTGGTGGGCATTAGATTGCCTCACTCAACTTTAGTTTAGGATGTTATGGTTGTTTTTACCAATTTTTTTTTGCGATTGTTTATGTGTTTTCCTCTCATTTCTACATTGCTGTATTAGGTTTGTAACCTGTGTGTGGATAAATAAATAAATAAATAATTTGGTAATATGTCTTGAAACTGTAGTAAACTGTATTGTATACTTTATTTAACAAGAATTATTTGAGGTAAACTAAATATTCTAAGTAACTTCAATCAGAATACCAATGTGATAATTTTAATTGATCAGCTTTCAATTTAGTGTGATAAAGAACTTAAATACACTGCAAGCTTTTTTTTTTTCATACCACTAAGGTGGCAGACAAGCACACGGCCCACCTGATGGGTAGCGGTTACCGCGGCTTATGGAGGTGTGCAACACACCAGTGGCGTTACACTCGCGCTGCCGACCCTGTAAAGAAAAGGGGATGGGAAAGGAGTTTGGGAAGGGATGGGAAAGGAGTTTGGGAGGGGGTGGGAGGGGATGGGAAAGAAGTTTGGGAGGGGATGGGAAAGGAGTTGGGGCTCCAACACTCTCACTCACAAAACGGAACGCAGCAGTTCAAATACTGTTACTTGGCGTCGATATTCTGTGAGAGGGTGGTGCTTCCCCGGTCGAGTCGGCCCATTCATGCAACGGCCAAAATGACTGTTGCTGTATCCTACTAATTGGTAATAATTGATTTGACTTGTTGTCCATACCACAAGTTAGTACTGTAACACTGGTGCAACAAAAATCTGGAATACGTCTGTATCTATATATGTCTGTATGTATCTAATCTGTATGCTACGAGATGCCAATATTAGGGAAAACTCAGGAAGGAATGCTACGAGATGTCAATATTACCGAAAACTAGATACGAAATGCCAATATGAGCGAAAACTTAAGTAGATATGCTACGAGATTTCAATATTAGCGAAATATTAGGATGCCACGAGATGCCAATATTAGTGAAAACTTAGGTAGATATGCTACGAGATGACAAAAACAGCGAAAAATCATACTATGGAACCAGGGAAAACTGAAAAGACTTTATTTTTTGTATAAAATATGATCGTGACGTGTGTGGTTCGGAAATCCTTACGTGTACCTATCATCTCATCAGAGATAGAGATGATGGGGCTATGTCGGAATAGAACCGCCTAAAAACACATGGTGTCAAGTCACGGATATTTATTATGAGGGGAGTCCAGGTATATCTTAGGAAGGAATTCCCCAGGAACCCCACCAAGCAATGACTTTTTATTATGAACAGGCAGCCTCACTATAGAGTGCAAGGGCTGTTGCCTCCTCCTAAAAGAAAATGGTAACTCGCCCCCTCGCTTAAAAATATCTAAGAAAATATTATAAACATTCGAAATATGAATTGCAAATGCTTACAACAAACACTTGACGTAATCCCAAGGGTAAAACTAAAATTACAATATAACATTCGCTACGCGTATCCGAACGTCAACTCACATCACTATTTGAGTGCATTCGAAATGCGTCACTAATGTCATTTAAGTACAAACTAGTTTTTACAAGATCGACAAACGATAATAAACCTCATTTCAATAGAGTTAAGATCTACGTGAAACGTAAATTTAGTTTGTATGTTATAATGATTTTGATTTCGCGCTCCTTTCGTTAGAAATGGCGGGTTTGTGACATTTTTGACAGTTGGTAAATGGCATCGAAATCTCAATGGGTGAATTAAATTATTATCATTTTGGTTAGGGGGTAGATACAACGGTAAAAGGTTTATGTAAATTTGATGTGTTTAATAATTTTTAATTATGGAAGTCACTTATAATTATTCTAGTAGCCATTTAATTATTATCATAGGTAGTGCGGTAGGTAGGTACATTACCCGGTTTTTCATTTGGCACGTGTATCGGGAAGATGAGTGAGAGACAGGTTAAGACTGGCTAGCTTCGGTTTTGTAGAGCGTCTGTCAATCACAATCTTTAATAGCATTGTAGATTGAAAGGCCACATTGAATTCTACTGTCCAACTTTTTATGATTGAGAACAATAGTGCAGAGTCTCCGTAAACTTCGAATACCTCCGTTTCAATGTCATCATCATAGATTTTTTGTTTAATTATATTATACAATACTTATTAGCGATAGCCCAGTGGTGTACGTAACGGACTGCCGAGACGAGGTCTCGAGTTCGATCTTCAGTCGCCCCGGGCACACACCTCTGACTTTTCGTAGTTATGTGTGTATTAAAAATGTTGATTAAAGCTCGCTTATTAATGTGCCCGGTAGATGGCAATGGGCTCGCCCCCTATTACATTGGGACCTAAACATAACTGGCGAATCGTGGGTGTGTAATACACCTCTGCCTACCCCTTCGGGGATACAGGCGTGAAGTTATGTTATGTTATTATTTTTTGTGCTTACCATTGTTCAAATAAATTTAAAAAAATCGATTAAGTTTACACTTTAGTTTCAAGTTTACATATCTAGATGTGACTTGCATTTAATTAGATTTATTTCTATATTAAATTGACGTTTCACATCACTATTTTAACGTGTCAAAACGACCATCATAGCCTGCCGCTAGTATAGTCAACTTCCTTTTGCTTGATTTGGCGGGAGCACTAACATGCCCCCGGATATTGTATTTAGCATAGGAAAATATTGTTCCTACTCTACTTATTCACCCATTTCTTAACAACAGAAAAGTAAAAATAAACCACAAATTAAATAACCCACAATAAAAAAAAACAAAACTACACTAATGAGACGTATATTCTCAACAAGATTAAAAATCATCCGTCGGCTGAACGTCGGTCGGTCGTCATGCACACTGCTAATGAAAGAAAATTACGACCTAAAAAAAAAATAACAAGCATTTCAAATTTCGAACCCTATTAAACTACCAATCGTAGCGCCGTATTTTGATTGCGGGGCGTGACAGCGCTCATTACTTACAGAACAACGAGGGAAACGCAACAACAAAACTATATCTGCTCGCCTCACTCGTTCAATATTTAGAACGAGATGGGGGATAATTTGATTTTCGAAAGCAATTTCCTCGGGCTGTTGAGCACTTCACAGCGTGTTTTAATATTTAATGGCGGCATTAAATTTGTTATGAATAAGATTATTATATTATTGTGGATTTATGTGGAGGGCGCGTAATGGTGCGTTGGCCGTTCACGTTAATGTTAGCAAATGTAATTTGTTTATTTTACACGTTAGATAGCGATATTATTTGATTATCCCTGTATAGGTGATTTAGTTTCGTGGTGTGGGGGGTAAAGTTGTCCCCAGAGAAGTAATTATGGGACGTTTTAGACAAGATATTGCGTTATGGGCATAAACATGCATATTTGACATGAAATGCATAGCTCCCATGGCTCCATCCGCGGATTTATTCCAGGGATGAAAATAAATTACTTATATTCCATCTCGATTTTCTTACTCTACCTGTGTACAATAAATAAATAAATATTCTACGACATTCTACACAGCACTTTCTAGACTTTAAGTAAGCATAGGTACTTTAACTAGCTTGCGTTACGGGTTCCAGAATGCGGATAAACATACTTTCTTTTTGTAAATACATACATATTATACATAGAAACACCCAGACCAATGCAAATAGACATATTCATGCATACAAATATTTGTACTGAGCGGGAATTGAATCACCGCTCTCGTAGCAATCGAATGCACTACCGCTACGCCAAAGAGGCCGTCGTTAATGTTTAAGATTCTTATTTATGTTGCAATTGATTTGATTAACTTATTATCTAGAAACTTGTCCTTTTCTTATTAATGACATAACATAACTTCACGCCTGTATCCCTGAAGGGGTAGGCAGAGGTGTATTACACACCCACGATTCGCCAGTTATGTTAAGGTCCCAATGTAATAGGGGGCGAGCCTATTGCCATCTACCGGGCACACATAACTACGAGAAGTCAGAGATGTGTGCCCGGGGTGACTGGGGATCGAACTCGAGACCTCGGCTCAGCAGTCCGTTACGTACGCCACTGGGCTATCGCCGTTTTTTTCTTTCTCTTCTAATTAATGACTTAATCTTTATTCTGCAGTTAAAAAAAGAAAAAAAATGTCTTGAGATGAATTGAGTTTTGTAAATGCCGTGAACTGTATTTTCTCAACTATTAATAGAAGACTGCTTGTTGATATAGCTGGCTGTTAAGGTAACCTCGATACCTGGGCGAAGGAAATGCCTTTTGGGCAACCTTAACCCCGGCGTCTGAAGACTCAAGACGGCGTGAGGTTTTAGTTGGTTCAAGCCTGACAAAACTACCCCCGCTGGCCGGAGGGGGGGAGGGGTGTACGAGGGGATTTCCGGACGAAAAATAAAAGTCGAAAGTGAGTTTTTTTAAAGAATATTAGTAACTGAAATCACTAACAATCTCCCTAACCCCTCCAGCTAAGCTTCATTGCTTGTGTTAGGAGTGGTTTCGCGTCGCTATAGTGTAATGGCCAGGATTCGAACCCGGGACCTCTCAATCGTAGGGTCGACTCCTTAACCACTAAGCTACCGACGCTTAAAATCTGTATTTTATCATGCGACTCCAAACGCTAATTTCAATGATCTGATATAATAATTTAGCTTAGCTGGAGTGGTTAGGGGGAATACTAGTAATTTCTGTAAAAAAAAAAAGTTTAGTCCATCGACCTTATGAAGATCGAGATATGAGGTCCTATTCCAGTTCCTATAACAGTTCCAGAGCCTAAGCCAACCTCACCTGCAACCTGGTGCACCAGCTGATTAACGGACGAAACTCTGGCGCAGACTTTCCTGGTTTTCAGGTCAGGTGGCAGTCGCTCTCATAAAAGCCGCATAAATTCTGACTGCCTCTGTGGCGTAGCGGTAGTGCATTCGACTGCTACGATACGGGGCGCGGGTTCGATTCCCGCTCAATACAAATATCTGTATGCATAAATATGTCTATTTCCATTGGTCTGGGTGTTTTTATGTATAATATGTATGTATTTACATAAAAAAGTATATAAGTATGTTTATCCGTATTCTGGAACCCATAACAGAAGCTAGTTAAACTATGCTTACTTTAGGTCTAGATAGCGCTGTGTAGAATGTCGTAAAATATTTATTTATTTTGTTTTTGCATATATTTGTTGTTAACAATTGAAGAGTTGAGTAGAAAACAATTAAAATAATATGTGTGCGTGTACTAGTGTACACAGGTAAGAAGTGAAACTTCTTTATGACCTTATTTTACGAAAAATGATCAACTATAGGTATGCAATTTACAGAAATTTGTTAAATAAAGTTAAATTAGATAAAGATTTAGATCGGAAAAAGAGAAGATCTAGGACGGGACCTGAACCCGCGACCAGTCCCCTACAGGGGGAATGCTCTGACCAACAGAGCCACCTAGACACGTCCCAGATATTCGAAATTTCCCGATACATTAATACGTGTTAAGGCGACGTTGGAGCCATCTACCGTAATTCTGGCGAACTACGGAAACAATGAATAACTTTACAGTCATTTTTAAACCCGTCAGGTCCCGTACTAGATGTTCTCTTTTTCCGATCTAAATCTTTAGAAAAAAGTAAGCATACAAAATGCTTAAAAATTTAATTGAATAAATTAGGTAAAGTTTAACAAAAGGCTTTTATTTTCATAGACATGAATACAAATAATACAATTATTTCATTTTTCCTTATTACTACTAAGATTATTACAGCATTTCATTAAATTACAGAACAGTCGTACTAGTTAATAATAACTAGTTTTAATGGAATTATGGACATTGACCGATAGTTACAATCAAAAACTGAGGTTAACCTTAAATAACTCGAAAAAAATTAATACCATAATCACACCCACGTTTTAGATTAAGAGATATAATTACTTACTTTTTTTAGAAATACACTGGAATTAGAATTAAAATAAACCCTTTCATTTGCTGATCACTATCAGTCGAATAAATCAACTTTTTTTAAAAGATGGCGCGTAACGGAAAATTGTGACGTTAATTTTTTTGCAACGCCGATAAAGAAGTTTCACTTCAAAAAACACAACCTTCCCCCTACCCCCTCTTCGAAACTAAAACCTAGCTAAGTACCCTCATAATTCTAAACCCGCAACCTCCTAATTTCATCCCATAAATTAATCATAAACATTTTTCAAAAGCTCTTCTCTTGACAACAAAAGTCACCTAACCAGAACGTCTTGAAACTTGTCCTCAAGTTTATGATACACAATTTATTACCGCTATTCACACAAATATCTCATAAATAACATTGTAGTACATCGGTGCGGGAAATAGCCACAATCAATTTAGGAGGGGGTGCCGCTAAGTGCTGGGGGGAGGGGACAAATTGCTCTCTAATGACGGGAACTCGGCTGGACGGTGGTGCTGGCTTTGCACTTACTGGCTCGGGCCATTAAAAGAATCTGATTAAAACCATTGGTTGGACTCTACTGATAATTTGCTCATAAATAAGTAATAAATAAATATTGTAGGACAAAGTACACAACGCCATCTAGACCCAAACTAAGCAGAGCTTGTCATATTATGGCTTCTAGAATGCGGATAAACATACTTAAATACTGTTTTTTTTGTAAATAAATACATATTATAAATAAAAAAAGCGGCCAAGTGCGAGTCGGACTCGCCCATGAAGGGTTCCGTAGGAGCAAGTAACATAATAATGCTTTTATTATTATTATATATATTATTTTTATGTTTTTAAATTTTACATTTGAGTTGATTGAATGAAAGGTAAATTTGTTTTACGATTTATGACGTACCTATTAAAAAAAACTACTTTCTAGATCTCATTCAAACCAATTTTCGGTGGAAGTTAACATGGTAATGTACACATCAAACCTATATTTTTCTTTTAGTTTCATCATTCTCTTATTTTAGAAGTTACGGGGGGGGGGGGGGGGGAGACACATTTTACCACTTTGGAAGTGTCTCTCGCGCAAACTATTCAGTTTAGAGAAAAATTATATTAGAAACCTCAATATCCTTTTTGAAGACCTATCCATAGATATGCCACTCGTATGGGTTTGAGGAAAAAAAAACTTTGAGTTTCAGTTGTAAGTATGGGGAGCCCCAAAATTTATTGTTTATTTTCGCTATTTTTGTGTGAAAATCTTAAAGCGGTTCACAGAATACATCTAGCTACCAAGTTTCAACAGCATAGTTCTAATAGTTTCGGAAAAAAGTGGCTGTGACATACGGACGGACAGACAGACAGACATGGCGAATCTATAATTGTTCCGTTTTTTGCCATTTGGCAACGGAACCCTAAAAACCCAGACCAATGCAAATAAACATATTTGCACTGAGCGGGAATCGAACCCGCGACCTCTGGCTTAGCAGTCGAACGCACTACCGGTACGCCACAGAGGTGGTCAATTATATATTATGATAGGTAGATACAGTTTAAATTCTGACTTATGGCGCGTCGGAAAGATCGTCTTGCTTATTTGTAAAGCGTTCTCTCTCGAACAGCGCAAGTTTATATCTTGATATTTATTTTGGCTTTTACGAGAGTGTCTGCATTCGACCTTACAACTGCGAGAGAAAAGCATCAGTACCTTAGTGGTTAAGGAGTATACCCTACGATCGACAGGTCCCGGGATCGAATCCTGGTACCACACTACCGACATGAACCCACTCCTACCACAAGCAATTAAGCTTCGCTGGAGGGGTTAGGGGGAATATTAGTAATTTAGGTTAATAATATTCGTTAAAAAAAGGTTAGTGCCTCGTAGATCATGGTGGGTTTTTTCTAAGGTAGGTACTACAGTATGGTATAATATAGGGTATAGGTAAGGTTCTTGTAACAGCATTAGAAGATTTTTTTAATGAATATTAGTAACCGAAATTACTAATATTCCCCCTAACCCCTACAGCTAAGCTAAATTGCTTGTGTTAGGAGCAAGTTCACGTCGGTAGTGTAATGGCCAGGATCCGAACCCGGACCTCTCGATCGTAGGGTCGACTCCTTAACCACTAAGCTACCGATGCTTGTAGAGCACATCGTATCCTCCCTGTTGTTCAAATGGCCATAGGCTTTTCATTAGGTGTCCGATATGCTGGTTTGCCATTTTAGTAGTATAAAAAATAACATAAAAAAGGGGTAGGCAGAGGCGTATTACACACCCACGATTCGCCAGTTAATTTTAGGTACAAATGTAATAGGGGGCGAACCTATTGCCATCTACTGAGCACATTACTAAGTAAACGATAATTAACATTTTTAATACACACATAATTACGAAAAGTCCGAGGTGTGTGTGTTCGGGGTAACTGGGGATCTAAGTCAAGACCTCGTCTCGACAGTTCGTTATGTACACCACTGGGCTATCGCCGCTATATTTAAAAATAAGTTTTAATATATTCAAAGAACAATACTTTAGCGCCTAATGCTGACTCCTCTCATACCTACCTTTTTTTCGTACGTAAATTCCCTGTGATACCCACCCGCCGTCCAGTGGGGGTGTATCTGAGGCTGTATGTCGGGCTTGAACCGACTAAAACCGCACGCCGTCTCGGGTCTTCAAACGACGGGGTGTAAGATGACCCGTAAGGCATTTCCCTCGCACTGACCCTGGACCATCTCCGGTTTCGAGATGGCCCCCTCGGGTTTGGTAACCACGGTGTCCCCATTTTGCCCCGGAAATGGAGGGCGGCGCTCTTCGGCCCTCCGCCACCGTCCCGGCCTGCTTCTGCTGGGGTGACAGGTGGCCTCACCGGCCACCCCCAGGCCTTCGCTCATGGAGGAAGGAGGTCTCCGTGTTTACTACCCTTTTTTTTTTTTTTTTTTTCGTGCGGAATTCCCTTCGGATATCGCCCCCGTTGGAGAGTGGGGGGTCTCCAGCGGGGGCGGTTATGTCGGGCTTGCATTGACTAAAACCGCACGCCGTCTCGGGTCTTCAGACGCCGGGGTGTAAGGTTACCCATAGAGCATATCCCTCGCACCCCGGCTGACCCTGGGCCATCTCACCACTAACAGCATCGCTCATCCTGTCTCCTCTGAAAGCAGAGGAGTACGGAGAGCGATGTGTTCCCGCCACGTTGGGTATTGGCCGACGATCAATGCCAACCCTATGAAGGGGTGAAGGGGAAGCCATTGGCCGCCGCCCAGGGTGTACCGGCCGCTCCGATTCCGTTCCCCCCGGACTGCAGCGGGATCGGAATCGGAGCGACACTCGAGGAGGTTACCCAACACACACCCCTCCGTTTTTACTACCTCAAAATTATTCAGGAATGTTTTCCATTTCAAAAATAACCTAAGTATAAACTCCCCTGTTTCCTTATGACAAATTGTTTTGATTTTACAAAATGAAAGTCGAACTAGCTTTTAAACTTCACGTTCTATGATATACAATAATGTTAATTGGAACTACATAACTAGATCATGCGAAGTTTACGTGTCTAATGGTCAGGCAATCCAAAAATACCTGTACCAAGATCACCTTAGTTTCCGTTACCAGATCCGTTATCCTTTCGAGGGCTTACCCGGGGTGCCTGGCAATGGACACTTGGGGAGGACACCGATGGGGTGAAGCCAGTGGGGGTTTCCACACGCTTAAAAAAAAGACCCGTTATTTGAAAGTCAAAGTTGAAAATCAAATTGAACACTTAAGGTATAGTCATTCTTTTCACAGCTCGATAATGTACCTTTTTTTTTTTTTTAATTTTTTTTTTATCGTGTGGAAATCCCTTCGGATACCCCCCCGCCGGCCAGCGGGGGCGGTTATGTCGGGCTTGCACCGACTAAAACCGCACGCCGTCTCGGGTCTTCAGACGCCGGGGTGTAAGGTTACCCATAGAGCATATCCCTCGCACCCCGGCTGACCCTGGGCCATCTCACCACTAACAGCATCGCTCATCCTGTCTCCTCTGAAAGCATGAGGAGTACGGAGAGCTATGTGTTCCCGCCACGTTGGGTATTGGCCGACGATCAATGCCAACCCTATGAAGGGGTGAAGGGGAAGCCATTGACCGCCGCCCAGGGTGTACCGGCCGCTCCGATTCCGTTCCCCCCGGACTGCAGCGGGATCGAAATCGGAGCGACACTCGAGGAGGTTACCCAACACACACCCCAGCTCGATAATGTACCTAATACGTATCAACTTCCCACTTCATATGAGTAGGGGCACAGCGCTCTCTAGACCCAAAGTAAACATAGTTTAACTAGCTTGTGTTATGGGTTCCAGAATGCGGATAAACATACTTAGGTATATACTTTTTTTTGTAAATACAAACTTACATATTATACATAGAAAGACCAATGCAAATAGACATATATTCATGAATACAAATATTTGCACTGAGCGGGAATCGAATCCGTGCCTCTGTCGATGGTAGGTAACTATGAGGTAATTTGAGGCAGGGGTAACGTAAGATTTGTGAGAGTGGACCTCCCTCCCTATGCTTTTTCTCACTCTCCTCTTTTTCATTGCGCTTTGCTATGAACCCAGGTGATAACGCACCAGGGGTCCGAATCTTGCAAGCATTCATAGGCCACAGTTCCTACACGCTTATCGACAGACGGACCATGTACTTACTTGTATTTACAGGCAATTCAATAGTGCAGAAGCACATAGTTTGTCTTAAAATACTTACACATTTTTATCATCGTCATGAATTCTCGTACAAGAACATATAAAATATCACAGACACATCTATTTGAAATCGTCAAAGAAAATCGCTAAAATAAAACTAAAATTGTGTTCATAAAATTGAGTGACCAGTCCGCGCTAAACGGAGCACAAACCGATGAAATTTATACTTAGCGCTGACATTGGCAAAACATTCTGATCACCACCAATTACCAGTGTACACTGCCAGCACGAATATCACTAGCGCCATCTCTCTCTGCTGTATCTGTAGACTATTGGCATCTCTGTTACGCAACACACAAAAGTGTTCTTAATCATTTGTTGCTTGGAACCAGCAGATTCTATTTTAATTTCAGAGCGGGCAAAATACGATCTAATTTTTTAAAAATAGGGTTCAATTTCGATTGAGAATAGGTCTATTGAAAATCTTATAGCTGTTTTATAAATCTCGTCTTTATTGTAACTGCGCAGAATATATTTTTGATGTTACATAAGCGGCGTATAAAGCTTTTATTATAAAATCACACCGCGATAACGACAGTAGTATTATGATGATAACAATAAAGTCTAAATTCGCTCGTCCAGCGGTTAGTTCTAATACAATAAAAAAAATCGTTTTGACAACACCCCGTATGGGCGTGGCGGATAGTCACGAGTTTACGAGGGAATCTCGTAGCGGTTGGACGTTCCTTTCGAATTAGAAATGTGATTTTCCGTTTTGAAATTAAAAAATGTACCTATTTATATTTTTATTAAATTAATTTAAATAATAACTTTTTCCTATTCAGTTTGATTGTGCAAAACAAAATGTGTTTTTTATTGTAGCCAGTGATGATATTGACAATTGCAATAAAAACAAAAGATTTATTAAGTAAAGTAATTAATTAATTTAAGAAAAACTATTAAAAAAAAAGAACAGTGTTTGTGTTTTTTTTAAAGTGTTTGAAAAAAATTAGTGACAATGGAATCAAATTTAGAAATAGTCGAAACAAAAACTCAAAAGAAAATCCCGAAGCCATTTTCTATAGAATCTATTATTGGAGATAGAAAATCACCGGAAATAGACATAGAGAATAATATTTCGGAAAATTCTAGAAATTCAGAAGAGGAAGAAAATGAGAGATTAGAAGGATTAAATCAGATGCGATATTACGCGCCATTTTTACAACAAAACGGATTCCCTTTTATATTAGGGTACCCTGAGCCGTGGCTGTCGAGGGTTTTGGGGTCGGTGCCGGGGCCAGTAAGAGATAATAGAGAAGAAGAGAAGAGAGAGAGTCCTGTCAGCGTTGGGAGCGAGGCAGAAAGCGACGGAGGAGAGGAAACTAATGCAGGTTTGGATTTCGTTACACTTAAGTATAAATTTATTAGATAAATAGATAGGTAGATAGATAGAACACTCTTTATTGTCTACCTTTATTGTCTGTCCAAATTATATTAAGTCTAAATATATGTTGGCGTAGCGGTAGTGCATTCGACTGCTACGAATGGGGCGCCCCCTGTCGTAGCAGTTCGATGGTTCGATTCCCGCTCAGTGCAAATATTTATATGCATGAATATGTCTATTTGCGTTGGGCTGGGTGTTTCTATGTATAATATGTATGTATTTACAAAAAAAAGTATATAAGTATGTTTATCCGCATTCTGGAACCCGTAACACAAGCTAGTTAAACTATGCTTACTTTGGGTCTAGAAAGCGCTGTGTAGAATGTCGTAGAATATTTATTATTTTATTATTATTCCCTTTATTACATTTAAAATACATTTAAATTATATTTTTGAATACATTCTATATTAAAAAAAAATATATATAAAAAATAGTGACCCACCGGCATCGGGTATTATTATTATTATTATGTTTGGTACAATGGGCAGTCTTCTACCAGAAAAGGTACATACCCCCGCTGGCCGGCGGGAGGGTATCCGAAGGGATTTCCGCACGAAAAAAAAAAAGGTACGCGTTTATTTGATTCCGCGCGCGTAAAATACTGATTCCGTTCCCGTGACCTCCTCCTATTCCCGGGATAAAAAATAGCTATGTGTTACGCCAGACTATATTCTTATCAATCATCATCATAGGAGCGCCAATCCAAATTGCTTCCGAAGCGTGCACTATGGTGCCCGGAGTCGGCTGTCCTAAGTGCACCTCTTTTCCGTAACATGTTTTATCTTAATTTTACGGGAGCGAGCGTTTTTAAGCGGCGATAGCCCAGTGGTGTACGTAACGGACTGCCAAAACGAGGTCTCGTGTTCGATCCCCAGTCGCTCCAGGCACACACCTCTGACTTTTCGTAGTTAATATGTGTTTATTAAAAATATTGATTATCGCTCGCTTAGTAATGTGCCTGGTAGATGGCAATAGGCTCGTCCCCTATTACATTGGAACATAAACATAACTGGCGAATCCTGGGTGTGTAATACACGTCTGGCTACCCCTTTGGAGATACAGGTGGGAAGTTTTGTATGAGTCCCGTCTGATCCCCAAACACGGGAGGAACGCCTCCACTAGTGCCTCGGTCGTCAATAAGCGAGTGTATCAGCTTGATGGGATTGTCTTTCATTCCTAAGATCTTGTTTTGGCCTCAAACACTCCATAAATCTATCATTGTGTCAAATTTCCTGTAAATCATGATACTGTCAGAAGTTTACGCGAACGTCACACATTGAAATAAAACTATTTTTTAACGGATTCCATCGCGATTTATCTGATGCTATTTTATATTTTACATTGAACCCGACGTTTCGGTTGCTTTTCAGCAGCCATGGTCACGGGGAGACTGTACTGTGACTGGAACATCGGGTTTAATGTAAACTATAAAATAACCTCAAATAAATCGCGATAGAATCCGTTAGAAAATAGTTTTGTTTCCTTTATATCAGTTCGACTGTTTTTGCGAAGTGACTTTCATCCGTCCTCATAAAATTGGTTTAACATTTGAATTTGTCATAAGCAGTAGATACATAATAGTCGAAACTCAAAAACTGGATACTTTTAAGCTGCGGTTTTAGTCGAGACACGACATAACCACCGCTGCTGGTCAGCGGGGGGGTATCCGAAGGGATTTCCGCACGTTAAAAAAAAAAAAAACCACGTCGCCTCGGGTAGTAAGATGAGAGTTCGGCTAAGATCGGATTGCTTCGGTCTTGTAGAGCGTTCTCTTTGTCGCATCAGCCTGACAGTGTTGATATCTGCGTAGAGTAGTTAAATCTGTTACCGTCGAGGCGGCATGTCTCCTAGCCGGGACCCCTCCATGGGACCTGGAAGCGAGAGCCCTTGCGCTGCTGTACCAGTGGCGCAAGGAAGCGCTGGAGCGGGGCCATTGGCCGGAGTCCCGAGAAATCAGGGCTCAGCGGTCCCTGCTCCGCCAGGAACTCATGGAGACATGGAGGGTGCGACTTGAGCACCCAAGGTGGGGGGAATCCACCATTGCGGCGGTGAGACCGATCATGAAGGAGTGGTTGGAGAGGGACCATGGGGACCTCTCCTACCGGATGTGCCAGATGGTTACCAGACACGGGTGTTTCGGTAAGTATCTGTGGCGCATCCACCGGGAGACAACGCCGCAGTGCCAGCACTGCGAGGATCCTGGCGAAGACACGGCGCTCCACACGTTGGCGGAGTGCCCTGCGTGGGCGAGTCAACGCCGGGATCTTGTTGCGGTCCTGGGCGTGGACGTTCTCTCGTAGGAGACCATGGTGAGGGCCGTGGTCTCCGACGGGAGCAAGTGGCACGCCGCCGCCTCTTTCTGCGAGCAGGTAATGCTCGCGAAAGAGACGGCGGAGAGGGAGCGGGAGAGAACCCTGCCCCTCGAGTTTCGCAGTCTCCGCAGGCGCCGATGAGTGCGTAGAACTCTCCTCGGTAGCAACAGAGAAGTTGTCGACCGCAGTGATAGACGAAACGTTTGGAACACAAGTTTACTATGTAACACGGCCAAACTGCCCGGAAGCAGTATATTCTACTTAATATAAAGTCGCTTATTTTACGTGTGGAAACCCCCACGGGCTTCACCCAATCGGTGCCAACGATGGGATGGCCGTGTCGGAATCGGACCGACTAAAACCCCACGGTGTCCTCCCCAAGTATCCATTACCGGGCACCCTGGGTAAGCCGTCGAAAGGATAACCCCAGGGTTACCGGCGAACTTTGGCCACCATCGCGGCCTCGCGTATGGGGTCGGGTTTAATCCTGCGACGGTAAGTTGGCCAGTTGGCAGTCGTGTGTGTAGGATACACACGACACGCCTCCATCTTGGTCTGCCTCTGTAAGGACAGCGAGTCGGCCAACTGCGGTCCTCAGGCCCCGATCATGGATAAAGTCCCTAATATGAATAAATCAATATTCTACTGACTCTAACTCTTCTGGCCAACGGTGCCACATCAAAAGCCGGGTATTGTAAAAAGGATTCCAAAGGAATTATTTATTTGAAATGCAGTCGCTTCAAAGCAAATATATTTTTAATTAGAAACTGAGTTGCGTTAGCGCTACACTGCAAATGCCATCGCAAATAATTTAGTATGCTCAAAATTAAATAAATCTGAGATCTAATAAATAAAATAAAATAAATATTCTAGGACATATTACATGTGGGTTCCAGAATGCGGTTAAACATACTTAGATACTTTTTTGTGAATGAATACATATTATACACAGAAACACCCAGACCATTGCAAATATCCAACCCGCGACCTCTGACTTAGCAGACGAATGCTCTACCGCTATGCCATAGAGAGCGTCGTGATTTGTAAGTGACAAGAGGTCGTAATGATTGTTTAAAGACCTTAGTGGGACCCCAAAAAGCTCGTTATTTCACTGTTAGTAAGTTAACGCAATTCACATGAATTTGGCTCTACATAGAGCCAAACCTGTGGGCTTATGGAAGCCTGCAACCTCATCTGCAAGCCGGTACAGCTATTGATTAACGGACGAGTCTCTTGCGCATACTTTCCTCACAGAGTTAGGGCTTCAGACGGCAGTTTTTCCCATGAAATCCAATCAAACCAAATCATGGAAAGGAGGAGAAGGAGACCAGACCCTGGGCTCCAACGTGCAAGCTTCAGATGCAGCTGGGACTGGCGCTCGGATGTAGAGAAATATATAATTGTGTTTCTTATTCCCTTGGGCTGGTCGGGCATCATCCCTTTTGCAGAAATCGCTATTTTTGGGAGTAATCCCTCCCACATACCCACTACTGGAACTCCTGTACACCAGGATCAACAGAAGATAGATAGATAACACCTTATTTGTAGGTACACTATTTACAATACGTACCTACACAATGTCAATGACAAATTCAAATTTTTTGTTTTTTTTTGTGTATGAGACAACATTATAAGCTAACAAACAGCAACTTTTATTCCATTTTTGAAAAGTGACAGCTATTAAGTAATACGAAATTTATCATCAAAATG
This sequence comes from Cybosia mesomella, assembly GCA_946251805.1. NCBI lineage: Eukaryota > Metazoa > Arthropoda > Insecta > Lepidoptera > Erebidae > Cybosia > Cybosia mesomella. The sequence continues at coordinate 11,691,541 of OX276417.1, read as the reverse complement.
GATAGCATTTAGGAAGTACTGTTTTTGAAGATCGAATTAATTAATCAAGCGGCCAATAAAAACAAAATTTAATACAGAGTTGTAAAATCTTGAAATCAACTTTCAAACGAAATATAAATAATGGAGATAGCTATTCAATTACAGGACTAACGAACTCATGAATTTGTAAGAAAATTTCGGCAATTTCATAGGTAAATACCTATTATTATATTATTTGAACCTACTTCCTTCCTTCCTTCCTACCTTCACAGGTACACACCAAATATAGGTATATATACATACATATTAAGATACCTACACATATATGATATACATATAGACTACATACATTATTAAGCGTAGCGAGCCGAAGGCGAGCGAAGCGTCTTTGGTTTCAAAGTTGCATTTCAAACAAATGATACTCCTCCGAGACCGTTTGACCGATCTCGACCAAATTTGCCACGGTGATCAAGTAGACATTACTGAGTGTCGTAAGGGGTCGAATGTCCAGATCGGTCTTACCATCGAGGAATAATCACCGAAAAACCAAATCAATGGAAAAAGTCGACCGGTCACGTTGACCTATTGTTGGATAGGCAAATCTCGCTAGGCTTAAGTTTGGGTTGATTGCGAAGCTGGTAACCGTCCTAGTCTATATATATGTACATATATATATATATATATATATATATATAATATGTAGTTTGTGCTACACTCACAGGTAATGCTCATGTTACATCTTTTAAAAATATTAATGGATTGCGCTTATAAATTGTGCATTCCATAGAGAGTAGTTAAATCTGTTCCTGTATCGGTTCAAGCCCGACATAACCGCCCCCGCTGGCACGCGGGGGGGTATCCGAAGGGATTTCCGCACGATAAAAAAAAAAAAAAAAAAAAAAGGTACATCTCAAGCTTATCCTCCTCCTGTAAGGAGGTGTGTGCCCGGGGCGACTGGGGATCGAACTCGAGACCTCGTCTCGGCAGTCCGTTACGTACGCCACTGGGCTATCGACGCTATTTATTATCAAGTGCCTATAATGATACAAAGTTTCATCTAACAGGCGAGGCCGCGAAAGCAACCAAAGTCCACCTGTTACGAGGACTTGCCTGGTGTGCTAGGCAATGGACATTTGGGGAGGATATCGTGTGGTTAAAGTCGGTCCGATTCCGACACACCCATCTCAGCGTTGACACCGTTTCATGATTTCCACACGTCAAAAATAATTCCTATCTTCCAAAATGACGAACTTTCAGCCCCTATTTCAACTCTTTCAAACCCTTTTTTCGCAATAACAGGCAACCTATGTCCCTTTCGAAGCTCTAGTCCATGTCTATACTAAATTTCATTAAAATCGGTTCAGTGGTTTAAGCGTGAAAGCGTAACAGACGGAGTTACTTTCGCATTTATAATATTAGTATGGATTAAAACTGTTGTGCGACTGAAATAAATTGAGCTGAGCGAGCAGGACTCTTACTTGACAATAAGACATCTTACTACGGTCGCGCGCTTAGCTAAGGCCGCGCGCTCGTGAAACTGTTTTTCTGTGATTATTCCTCAATGGTACATCGGACATGAACCATCTCGCTTCAAAACACTCCTCAGTGTCCACACTACCACAGTGGTAAATTTGGCCAAGATTTCGCTAGTGGTTACGGAGGAGTTCAGCCACCAACAAACGGTTATGCCGCGTATAAGAGACTAATTGCTTGCAGCCGTCCGACCGAATTCTGATACCGTTGCCGTTACCCACGGGAACCCATATTCCAGGGATAGAAAGTAACCTATGTGGTTTTCCGGTCTATAGTTTACCCCTACAGTACATTTAAATTTCAGCCAGTTTCGTTCAGCCGTTTGAGCGTGATTAAGTAACAAATATTAAAACATCTAAAAATCTTCACAAACTTCCACATTTATAATATTATTAGCTGTTGCTCGCGGCTTCACCCACGTGCTGATCCCGTTCCCGCTACCCATGGGACGCAATTCCGCCACCACAACCTATATAAGATACACAATTCCACCATACATCTTTTTTTTATACCACTAAGGTGGCAGACAAGCACACGGCCCACCTTATGGGAAGCGGTTACCGCAGCCTATGAACGTGTGCAACACCAGTGACGTCACACTCGCGCTGCCGACCCTGTAAAGGAAAGGGGCTGGGAAAGGAGTTTGGGAGGGGATGGGAAATGGCATCATTTTGTTATATCTCAAAGGGGTGCCAGCGTTTTCGTTGAAAGCTCCCAGACGGCAATTTTTTTTCCGACACCTCCAACAAATTTATATATTTATATTTTAGCCAATGTACATATACAAAAACTTGACGAATTATACACTAAAAGCCTCCTCGAGAACCACTCTATCCATTGTTGAATGCAGCATGAAAATCGGTGCAGTAGTTTACGAGTTTATCGCGAACAGACAGTAGGATAAGACTCATAACTACGGTTTTAACTACTCTAAGAAGATAAAACTGTAGAGACGCGGTATGCGATAATGAGAACGCACTATAAAACCGAAGCTAAACCGATCTTAACCGAACTCTCACTCTTCTTCCCGACGTGCCAAATTAAAAGTCGGGCACTGTACTTGTCTGTCAAGTTAAACAGTATTTTTTGTCTATTAAACGTCAAAACAGTACGTTTTTTTTTTTTTTTTTTTTTTTTTTTACGTGCGGAAATCCCTTCGGATACCCCCCCGCCGGCCAGCGGGGGTGGTTATGTCGTGTCTCGACTAAAACCGCACGGTGTCCTCCCCAAGTGTCCGTTGCCGGGCACCCCGGGTTATATCCAAACTTGTATGAAAGACTAGCCGATGCCCGCGGCTCCATCCGCGTGGACGTCGGTTATACATTTTTGGTCACATCTCCGGTTCTACTTAACCAATTGCAGTTAAAAATACGGTAGATTTTAAGTGTAACCAAGACCTTTATAATAATAAAACCGGCCAAGTGCGAGTCAGACTCGCCCATGAAGGGTTCCATAGCAGCAAGCAACATAATAATGTTTTATTTAATTTTTATACTTGAGTTGATTGAATGTAAGGTAAATTGCGGTTTACTTCTTGTGACGTATTAAAAAAAAGCTACTTACTAGATTTCGTTCATTTACTAGAGTTCGTTTCGAATATTTTTTTTAGTTTTATCATTCTCTTATTTTAGAAATTAAAGGGGGGGGGGGGGACACACATTTTGCCACTTTGGGATTGTCTCTCGTGCGAACTATTCAGTTTAGAAAAAAATCATATTAGAAACCTCAGTATCATTTTTGAAGACCTATCCATAGATACCCCAAATGTATGGGTTTGATGAAAGAAATCTGAGTTTCAGTTCTAAGTATGGGGAACCACCAAAATTTATTGTTCTTTTCTATATTTGTGTGAAAATCTTAATGCGGTTCACAGAATACATCTACTTACCAAGTTTCAACAGCATAACTCTTATAGTTTGGGAAAAAAGTGACTGTGGCATACGGACGGACAGACAGACAGACAGACATGACGAATCTATAAGGCTGCCGTTTTTTGCCATTTTGCTACGGAACCCTGAAAGACCGCATCAAAATCCGTTCAGTAGTTCTAGCGTATATCGCGAATAATAGACAAACAGGCAACCAGACAAAGTACAGACACCATTAATTTACAAATTTATTATAGTAAAGGAGAAGTATGACGTCACTCTTCATTATTGTCAAGTAAGTAATTTACTATTATATAGTATTGAATGCTTGAGTAGGTGATTAAAAATAATTAGGCGTAGCGAGCCGTAGGCGAGCAAAGCGTCTTTGGTTTCAAAGTTGCATTTCAAACAAATGATACTCCTCCGAGACCATTTGACCGATCTCGACCAAATTTGCCACGGTGATCAAGTAGACATTACTGAGTGTCGTAAGGGGTCGAATGTCCAGATCGGTCTTACCATCGAGGAATAATCACCGAAAAACCAAATCAATGGAAAAAGTCGACCTGTCTCGTTGACATATTGTTGGATAGGCAAATCTCGCTACGCTTAAGTCTGGGTTGATTGCGAAGCTGGTAACCGTCCTAGTTAAAAAACATAAGAACCTACGTACGTTCTTATTATAGTTATCGATAGTTATCGTTTTTAATTATTTTTAGGGCCCTCAAAAGGAAAAAACGGAACCCTTATAGGATCACTTCGTTGTCCGTCTGTCCGTCTGTCAAGACCGTTTTTCTCAGGACCACGTGGATGTATCAAACTGAAATTTGTATCTAATACTCCGGTCTACTGTCCCTTGGAGCTGTGAAAAAATCAAACTTCTAAGCCAAAGCAATCAAAAGATACAGTCGTTTAAGCCGCAAATTTTCGAAACTCTCACGGGAATCAAAACCTACAGGGTATTTCCCGTGAACTTAGAATCTTGAAATTTGGTACGAAGTAACGTCTTATAGTACAGATACAGGAAAAATTGCGAAAGCCGTAAATATTTAGTGACATCGTATAAATATTTTTGAAAATTTTAAAGTTACTACTTCTTTTCTCATGAACGCGTAGAGGTATTAAATTGAAATTCATATCAAATACTCAGGTCTATAATCAGGTTTGTACGGAACCCTCGGTGTGCGAGTCCGACTCGCACTTGGCCGGTTTTTTATTATTATTTTACCACTATTTTACTGTTCTTTTTTTTTTTTTTTTTTATCTTTATTTAAAAAGCTTAGCCACAATATGACTATGTCGCTCCATCATAGCCATTACATTATAAAACTAAACATTTCTCAGGTATTCACAGTATTCGCTTAACGACCTCCGTCCTCCATGAGCGCAGGCCTGGGGGTGGCAGGTGAGGCCGCCTGTCACCCCAGCAGAAGCAGGCCGGGATGGCGGGGCGACTAGCGCCCTTCCCCCTCGAGGCAAGATAGGGACAACGTGGTTCCTAAACCCGAGGTGGCCATCTCGAAACCGGAGATGGCCCAGGGTCAGTCGGGGTGCGAGGGATATGCTCTATGGGCATACACCCCGGCTTGTTAATACCCGAGACGGCGTGCGGTTTTAGTCGGTTCAAGACCGACATAACCGCTCCCGCTAGCCGGCGGGGGGATATTCGAAGGGATTTCCGCGCGAAAAAAAAGGTATTCACAGTAATTTAGGGATTCTACGCCCTATTTGGGGTCCAGTTGTAAAGGGTGTTACCGGCGTACACGTCACTTTCTTGCCCGACACGTACCTTCTTTTATTTTAGTGCGGAAATCTATTCGGCCACCCCCCGGCGGGCAGCGGGGGCGGTAATTTAGATTTAGATACTCTTTATTGCACACCAAACATAGAATATATACGATGGATACATACATGTGAGAAAGTTGTACAATGGGCGGTCTTATCGCGGTCTGCGATCTCTGCGATCTGCGACAACCAGTGTATGGACTATACTGCCAGTATTCAGGGTAGTTTGCGGTGTACACTAAATCATAATAATTTAATATTTTATCTAGTATAGTATTTAGAAAATGGAAGTGAAGAAGACTAAGAGATTATATTATTTCATTTAATAAGTACCTGCCTATATATACACATGTCGGGCTTAAACCGACTAAAACCGCACGCCATCTCGGGTCTTACGGGTGTAGGGCGTAAGATTGCCCATAGAGCAATGCCTCCTTGTCCCTCGATGTAGCATTCGACCAACGCAACTGGGACACCCACGCACGTTTTTCTCGAACCTTCTCACTGTTCAGGGGTCACCAGTTTAGGGATTCTGCGCCCTATTTGGGGTCCAGTTGTAAAGGGAGTTACCGGCGAATAAAAGAGTTGAGTAGCCTTGATATAAACTTGTCGTTTAATAAAGAAGGTACCCAGAAGCTACACCTATCGTGCCGAGTAGCGCGCAGTAACTGTCTCGGCTCTCACATACATCGCGCTAGCTTACGAATCACTGAGTCTACAATATTTCACACCACAGAGTCCCTACAGTATAATGAGTAACAGCCCTATGCTCTATCTGACATAGGACTTCCCAGGATACTATTGCATCTTCCAATAGCCGTTATTTCACTTCTCAGTAGAACCTCTCGCAGTTGTTGCTTCCGCAAACCTTCCATCAGAATATGTTGTACATCTTCAACACTCCACATATTTCGCAGTTTGGTCACAGATTACTAAATAGTTACTACGTAAGTTTGGTGGAGTTGATATGCAGACTGTTTGATATTGTCGGAAGTTTACTCGAATATCACACTTTGGAAATAAAACAATTTTTAATGGATTCTATCGCGATTTATTTAATGTTATTTTATCCCCGTGACCATGGCTGCTGAAAAGCAACCGAAACGTCGGGATCAATGTAAAATATAAAATAACAAATATAAAAAAATCAAATTGACATGTGCTAAATATTAAAAAAAAAGGTTTATTACAATGCAGACTGTTCCTTATTTAATACACTTAATTACTAATTATTTTTTTTTAAAGAACATTTTATTAGAAGATTATCTAATTTGTAGTCCTATGAATTGCTACACAAACCACACCGGTGCAATATTGCTCTGACTGACGTTCTGCAGTCAAAACTTCCCACGTACAATATCGTACCTGCATTATGAACAACTGCACGGTCAAGTTAGTCAATAGATTATTTAATGCTTATAATGATTATAAAATGGCAAATTTATGCGTGACACTCCCATGATTCACGGGGGATGAGGGGCGTAAGGCAGGGAGGTGGTGAGGCGTCTTGCTCACAGCGATGGTGCGGAGCGTGATTGCGTAGGCTGCCACTGCCTCCTTCTGCAAGCAAGTAATGCTGGTGAAGGAGGCGGCGGAGCAGGTCCAGAAGAGACTCAGTTCTCTACCGATACGCAGAGCCCGCGATGCGCGGTGGCAATTCAGACGATGGAGGTCGCTCAACGACCTTCTTCCTCCATGAGCGCAGGCCTGCGGGTGACAGGTGGAGCTGCTGCAGGCGGTGAAACGTTCGCGCGGGACTTCTAATTTTAACGAATTTAAATCATGTGCTTTGAAAACGTAGTAGTAATGAATCGGGCCCCAGGGGCATTATTGTGACGTGAAAAGTCGATACATTTCAATAGGTTAACACAGAAGAAAGAACTAGTGTAAAACTAAACCAACGTAAATGTGTCGGCTAATACGAGAGCGCGTGGTTACGGCACAGTTGGTCCATACGAATAAGGGGACAGATACGATAGTATACGTAGGAAGTGTCAATTAATTATCTCAGGAACTGTACTCTCTACACCAGCTGGTACTAAGTACAGTCAACGACAAAAGTTGATATAAGTACCTTTTTTTTTTTATCGTGCGGAAATCCCTTCGGATACCCCCCCGCCGGCCAGCGGGGGCGGCTATGTCGGGCTTGCACCGACTAAAACCGCACGCCGTCTCGGGTCTTCAGACGCCGGGGTGTAAGGTTACCCATAGAGCATATCCCTCGCACCCCGGCTGACCCTGGGCCATCTCACCACTAACAGCATCGCTCATCCTGTCTCCTCTGAAAGCAGAGGAGTACGGAGAGCGATGTGTTCCCGCCACGTTGGGTATTGGCCGACGATCAATGCCAACCCTATGAAGGGGTGAAGGGGAAGCCATTGACCGCCGCCCAGGGTGTACCGGCCGCTCCGATTCCGTTCCCCCCGGACTGCAGCGGGATCGGAATCGGAGCGACACTCGAGGAGGTTACCCAATACACACCCCTTTTTTTTTTTTTTTTTTTAACGTGCGGAAATCCCTTCGGATACCCCCCCCGCCGGCCAGCGGAGGTGGTTATGTCGTGTTTCGACTAAAACCGCACGGTCTCCTCCCCAATTGTCCGTTGCCGGGCACCCCGGGTAAGCCCTCGAAAGGATAACCCGATATAAGTACCTACAATAAAAAAATTAAACCTTTTTTTCCATTAAATAAATATTCTACGACGTATTATACAACGCCATCTAGACCCAAACTAAGCAGAGCTTGTCATATGGGTTCTAGAATGCGGAAAATCATACTTCGATACTTTTTTTTGTAAATAATTATATTTTACACATAGAAACAATCTTCTTTATATATAAAAATGAATTGCTGTTCGTTTGTCTCGCTAAAAGTCGAGAACGGCTGGACCGATTTGGCTGATGTTGGTCTTGAATTATTTGTGGAGGTCCAGAGAAGGTTTAAAAGGTGAATAAATATGGAAGTTGTTATCGATTGAGGCAGTACGAAGTTTGCCGGGTCAGCTAGTACATATATATATATGCATATTTGCAAGCGGCGATAGCCTAGTGGCGTACGTAACGGACTGCTTAGACGAGGTCTCGAGTTTGATCCCCAGTCGGCCCGGGCACACACCTCTGACTTTTCGTAGTTATGTGTGCATTAATAAGTGTTAATTATCGCTCGCTTAATAATGTGCCCGGTAGATGGCAATAGGCTCGCCCCCTATTACATTGGGACCTTAACATAACTGGCGAATCGTGGGTGTGTATACACCTCTGCCTACCCCTTCGGGGATACAGGCGTGAAGTTATGTCATGATATGTTATGTTATGTTATGTTATATTTGCAATGAGCGGGAATCGAACTCGCGACCTTTGACTTAGCAGTCGAAAGCTCTATCGCTACGCCATAGAGGTTGTCAAAAAGCAATACATGTACCAATAATTGACGTATAATTATTTTTATAATCCCCACAGAAGACACTTAATATAACTCGTATTTTGTTTATTATGTAAGGTTTAAGAGCTAAAAGGTGATCATTAAATTAGAATTTGCTAAGTACTTTAGTCGTTGACTGTACTAGACCCTGTCGACAAATTGTTACGGCGGCGTACTGTCCCCTGTGGCCAGGTTTGTTGTGAGTTTTTGACCGTTGTGTGTAGATTTAACCTCACTAGCAGGACTGCTGAGACGACCCAAACCGGGGCAAGACGGGGACACCGTGGTTCCCGAGGAGGCCATCTCGAAACCGGAGATGGCGCAGGGTCAGTCGGGGTGCGAGGGATATGCTTTATTGGTAACCTTACACCCCGGCGTCTGAAGACCCGAGACGGCGTGCGGTTTTAGTAGGTATTGAGAGTAGCGGGATATCATCCTTATTATCAGTTGTCCCATTCTACGTGTCGTTCCAGGAAATACATTGATAGAACGGGTAAAGCATGTGGCGGGGTTGCCGTGTATCTTCGTGGAGATATCTCTTATAAAGTTGTTGACCAGTCCCCAGGTGTATACTCAAATTTTACAGAATATCTCTTTATTGAAATTGATTTTAAGCACACTAAAACACTACTAGGCGTTTATTACAGCCCTTGTAGTAATATTAATTATTTCTCCGCTTTTGAAATGCAACTTGAAAATCTATCGTCACTGTATGAACATAGAATTATCCTCGGGGACTTCAACACTTGTCTTCTCAAAAATGATTCACGCAGCCGTCAACTCTGCTCTCTTGTCTCTTCTGTAGATATGCATATTCTTCCCCTAAATGCCACACACAAGGTTCCTAATACTAAGCCTTCTCTACTTGACCTTATTCTAGTTTCTAATCTTCATAAGGTGGCTTCACATGGACAGCTGTCTGCTCCCTTTTCATACCACGACCTTCTATACCTTTCGTATAAACTGCGTCCTCCGAAACGCAAGAGTAAATTTCTAGTTCTTCGTAATTTTAAAGATATTGATCTGGAGCGTTTGGGGGGTGACATAGATGGTATTGATTGGTCATCTGTTTATGACTGCAACAACCTGGATGAGAAGGTGTCTATTTTTACAAGCACGTTGTTGGCCATCTATGATGTACATGCCCCTCTTAAAAAGGTAAGAGTTAGACACCATCCTGCGCCATGGCTTTCTCCAGCCATCAAGAATATTATGTCGAAGCGAGATAAGGCCAAGCGTAAACATGTTAAATGTCCGTCTGAGGAGAGCTGGGATCTGTACAAGAGGCTACGTAATCGCTGCAATCGTATGTGTAGGGATGCGAGACGAGACCACATTCATAATTCTATGAAAAATCTTAACACTTCTCAACAATGGCAGTTTCTTAAATCTTTGGGTATTGGTATGGTCGTTCATGACAACCTTACCGATATGGACCTCAATGCATTGAATGCCCATTTCTCTGCGCCTCCCACTACTATTCCTTGTGATGTTAAGTCCTCTACTCTAAATTTCCTCTCTTCTCTTCCACTACCTTCAAATACTTCTTTCTCATTTCAGCCGGTCTCAGAGGTAGATGTTAAGAAACATTTGCAAACCATATCTTCTAGGGCTGTCGGTGACGATGGCCTTCAACTTCAAATGCTTCTTCCCATCCTGAATCAAATTCTTCCTATCCTTACCCACATGATAAACTACTCCTTATATTCTAACTGCTTCCCTTCATCATGGAAGAAAGCTTCTGTTTAACCTCTGCCCAAAGTATCCAATCCTGCAACGCACTCTCAATTCCGACCCATTTCGATCCTTCCCATCTTGTCCAAAGTACTCGAGAGTGTTGTTCACGATCAACTGTCCTACTACCTCTCCTCTAATAACCTGCTAAGTCCATTCCAATCTGGCTTCCGCCGCGGCCATAGTACTGTTTGAGCTCTAGTTAAAGTAACAGACGATATAAGATTGGCCATGGAGAACAAACAACTGACAGTTCTGGTTTTATTGGACTTCAGCAGTGCCTTCAATTCGGTTGACTTTGACATCCTCTTAGGAATTCTATTATCTTTTAACGTTTCTACTTCTGCAACTGCCTGGTTTAAATCCTATCTTGAGGGACGCTCACAATCAGTTCGAATGAACGAGACCTCCTCCGATTGGTGCAACTTAGTGGCGGGCGTTCCTCAGGGTGGCGTTCTTTCTCCTCTCCTCTTCTCTGTCTTTATAAACGCCGTCACTAAGGTCGTAACCTCAAATTATCATCTCTACGCAGACGACTTGCAGCTATATCGACATTTCAAAGCCGATGAACTAGCTAGGGCTGTAGCTGCCATCAATAATGACCTTGAGAACATTAATGCTTGGGCTAAATCTTTTGGATTGTTAGTCAACCCAAAAAAATCTCAAGCACTCATTGTCGGTGGCAGATATATGCTCGGCCTCCTGGATCATGAGTCTCTACCTCCAGTTAAGTACGAGTCTGTGGCCATTGAATATTCCAAGAGTGCAAGAAATTTAGGAGTGCACATCGACTCCAAGCTTGCCTGGGATGTTCACATTGCGGAGGTAAGCAGGAGGGTATACTGCGCATTTCAATCTCTCAAACGTCTCCAGAAACTCCTACCTCTTCAGACTAAAGTTACTCTTGCGCAATCTCTTCTACTCTCAATATTAGACTATGCTGATGTCTGCTTTCTCGATGCTTCGGAGGAACTACTGAATAAACTGGAACGCTTGCAGAATTTGGGGATTCGCTTCGTATTTGGCCTTCGTAAATACGACCATGTTAGTGAATTTCGTAAAAGACTGAACTGGCTCCCTATTCGGCAGCGCCGTAACACTCACATCCTATCTCTTCTCTACTCTATACTACAAAATCCTAATTCTCCGTCATATCTGCGGGAACGTTTTGAATATCTTGTACCTAGGGGCAAACCCTGTCGTGTTTCTTCCTCTCTTCTGCTTCATACTCCTGCACACTGTTCTAGTTGCTATGACGGATCCTTCACGGTGCAAGCTGTTCGTCTCTGGAACTCACTCCCTCATACCATTCGGAGTAGTACCAGTCTGGACATCTTCAGAAGAAGAATTAAAGAATTTTTCCTTTCTCCATAATTTAGTGTGTATATATCTAACCTACGAATATATTTATGTATGTATGTATGTGTGTGTATATATGTATTCATTTTTTATTATAAGTATTGTAGCATGTTTCTCTTTTCTTTTTGTCTTGTAAACACTTCACAGCCTTTCGTAAACTATTCTTCCTTTATTACTCAAAGGTTTGCTGGGAGAGAACTCATATTGAGTTAAGCTCGCCTTTGTACATCTTTTTTGAAATGTTATTGTTACTATCATTTTCTTGTGTGTGCAAAAAGAATAAATAAAAAAAAAAAAAAAAATACATCATATTAACGTCTGAATGTAATAGGGGGCAAGCCTATTGCCATTTACCGGGTACATTACTAAGCGAGCGATAATTAACATTTTTAATGCACACATAACTACGAAAAGTCAGAGGTGTGTGCCCGGGGTGACTGGAGATCAGACTCGAGACCTCGTCTCAGCAGTCCGTTACGTACACCACTGGTTACGTTCGCTTAATAAAAATATGCACCACTTTATTAAGTACAGAGATAGAAAAATTATTTAATGCTTATAATCATAGGTTGGCAAATTTATGCGTGACACTCTCATGGTTCACGCGGGATGAGAGGCGTAAGGCAGGGGGGGGGGGTGAGGCGCCTGGCGTGTTTAATCATCAATCAAACACGTGCAAGGCTAAACCTATAAAAGCTGTTTACAACAAAAATTGTGAGGCGGGAATGAATTTTGAATTTCCAATTTGGAACGAGACGCAGAAACTGGATAATAAATAAACTATTTAACTATTCCCATGGGGCAAATTATACTAATGACGATACCCCGCTACTCTCAATACCTATTTTTAGGTTATCTGGGGGTACGGTAGTGCCCCCGTCAAGTCGAGACAGCAGACTGCAGTGCAATACCTAGCTTTTCTGGGATACATTTTGACACCTAACTGCAGATAGGTATATAGGTGTCAAACACAATTGCGTCCTTTATATGAATATAAAGGGTGTAAAAACAAGGCTGTAAAGGATTCTAGGAAATACATCAAAGAAAGTAAACTAATATGTTTCAATACTGTTTATTGGCTGAACCACCAATGTCTTCATCTTATGTTTTTCAACACGTATGTCACGTCTGTTTGTATTATTATAACAGATTTAATTATTGCACATGAATTTTACACGATAGTTATAACAAAAACACAATTTAAAAAAATGTTGACTGTCTATAAATCTTAAGGCTTTAACGGCCGGCGTTGCATGTAGAATATACTGCTTCCGGGCTGTTTGGCCGTGGTCCATTGGAAACTTGTATTCCATACGTTTCATCGATCACTGCGGTCGACATCTTCAGTGGTACACGTCGGGACGCCGTCGAGTGCGGAGAACCTTCCTCGGCGGCGAACTCGGTGCGACTGATCAGCAGTATATTCTACATTTTGTCTGTCTGTCTGTCTTTTTGAAAGAGGTAATCTCTGGATAGAATTTCGAGTCATGTTAAAAATAAACCGTAGAACCAGAATGCCGGTGGTATATTAGATACCTTTTTTGTTCCTGCGGATATCCTATTGGATTTCCGCCAGCTGGGGCGATCATGTCGGGCTTGAACCGACTAAAACCGCACGCCATCTCGGTCTTAAGACGCCGGGGTGTAAGGTTGCCCATAGGGCATTTCCCTCGCACTCCGACTGACCCTGGGCCATCTCCGGTTTCGAGATGGCCCTCTCGGGTTTGGGAACCACAGTGTCCCCGTCTTGCCCCGATTGGGAGGGGGGGCGCTAGTCACCCCGCCGTCCCTACCTGCTTCTGCTGTGGTGACAGGTGGACTAACCTGCTACCCCCAGGCCTGCGCTCATGGAGGATAGACCTCTATCCTCCATGAGCGCAGGCGCTGGAGGTCGCTTAACGACCTCGTTAAGCGACCTCCAGCGCCTGAGTCGCCTGCGACGCGCGGCGAGCATGTTGCGGGCTCGGCGGGCCGGGAGAGTTCCAAACCTCTCCCGGGCGCGCTCCGCCGTCTCCTTCGCGAGCATTACATGCTCGCAGAAGAAGACGGCGGCGGCCCACGCGCTCCCGGCATGTTTGATACCTATTTACAAAAGGAACACTTGTCGGAAGTAATATTACATTTATAATCTCAGTTATACAGTATGTAACAAAACTAGTGTCCGATCAATAAAACGCATATATGATTTTTTACTTGTTTACCGTATATTGGTACCTATACCTTCCTATATACACCATCACTGATCGGGCAATCGTTTTGTTACACATTGTATAATCTGTCTGCCTCCATAGACTTAAGAGCTACTCTAAAATTGCAACCGTTTAGCACTTCGCACCCTCAGCTTCACCAGAAAATCAACAAATAAAGCAATTAGAAATGGATGCTTGACATTATAAAGACAATTTCACGCCAGTAGAACGCATCTGTACCGTAAAATTGACGTGTATCCGAACGACCTCTTGTTTGGCGCGAATTTACTACCAGGTGACAGATGTCAGAATTTTTTGTTATTTCTTTGAGTTAGAGCGTGGGACGTAGGAAGTTAACTACTCATCACTACATATAAAACAAAAACTACTGCACCAATTTTCATGCTTTTTTGTTTTTTTATATTTAGGACACGTCAATTTCACCTCGCCTGATGGTAAGCTGAAGGTAAAGTCTCAGGAAAGAGGGTCACCATTACATACACGTACCATGTTAACAATGGTGGCATTCAGCTTGACGGCCTCATCAGAAGAGGATTGTCGTCGCAGCACCGCGTGACACCCACGGGTCCCACTAGTGCTGCGACCACAATCCCCCTGCCCGGCTATGCACTTGCTGACTCCTGAACGCAATCAAACCGAAATTGGATTACTATGGAAGGTTTTTCGCAATCGTGCACGGTGGTACCCAGCCGGCCGAATTTTGTGACAAATTTGTGTCATCAAATTTCTACCACCAGTTATTTGCTATTTTCCCCAATGGATACACGAGTGGTTCTCGAGAAAGGTTGCAGTAAGAGTTAAAAACTTCGAAATTCGGCCGTTTCATAACTATATAATTACTATTAGTTAAGTTTTTGTATACATTGGCTGAAATAATGATTTCTTGATGATGATGATAATTTGTTGGAGGTGTCGGAAAAAATAAGCCGTCTGTGAGCTTTCAACGAAAACGTTGCCTAAACCCTTTGAGATACAACAAAATGGTGTAATGTGGAATTGTGTATCTTATATATGTTGTGTTGGTGGAATAGGGTCCCATAGGTAGCCGGAACGGGATCAGAATTCCACGCGGGTAAAGCCGCGGGCAACCGCTCGTTCTATCTAAAAAACTAAACAGTTTCATATTTTTCTTCATCTGAGCGAATACTGGATGTATCCAAAGCTTGCACTTTTGTGCCCGAGATCCGTTCTCCTGTTATATTAGGTCGTTACATATGAAATTATCGTTTTTCTTGAAGAAATTGCAGGAAACCCAATTTTCAGTACTAACATTTTTGCATTTTTTTTAGGAATGACAAATCCAAATTTTATGTTTTTTTTTTGTATGAATGAGACAACATTAAGCTAACAAACAGCAAGTTTTATTACATTTATGAAAAGTGACAGCTGTTAAGTAATACGAAATTTATCATCAAAATGGATAGCATTTAAGAAGTACTGTTTTTGAAGATCGAATTAATTTATCAAGCGGCCAATAAAAACAAAATTTAATACAGAGTTGTAAAATCTTGAAATCAACTTTCAAACAAAATATAATTAATGGAAATAGCTATTAAATTACAGGAATGAATAACTCATGAATTTGTAAGAAAATTCCGGCAATTTCATAGGTAAAGACCTATTATCTATACTTCTACACTATAATATTATAAAGAGGAAAGATTTGTATGTTTGTAACGAATTGGCTCAAAAAGTACTGGAGCGATTTCAAAAATTCTTTCACCATTAGAATGCTACATAATCCATGGGTAACATAGGCTACTTTTTATCCCGATATTCCCACGGGATCAAGACTTACGCGGGTGAAACCACGTGGCGATGCTAGTTATATATATAAATTATATTTCTTTTCCATAATTTGGTTTGTTTGGCTTCTACGGGAGCAACTGCCGTCTGAACCCCCAACATCGAGAGAAAAGTCTGCGCACGAGCCTCTCTCGTCAATCATCAGGGTTCCGGCTTGCAAGTAAGGTAGACTTGTTGGTCCCCTAACCCCCACACCAGGAAAAACAATCAAACATTTCTTGAAATAGAACTATTTTAACGGATGCTATTGCGATTAATTTAACGCAGAATGAGCTTACAGTGTCATGAAGCTTAATGCCACTGTGAGCTCATTCTGCGTAAATAGTAACACCAATAATTCAACATAGTTCGGGTACTTTGAGATAACTTACACTTCAAAACTACAAGACAACGAGCATCTTTAGTCTTCCCTTGACCATGGCTGCTGAAAAGCAACCGTCGGGATCAATGTAAAATATAAAATAACATCAAATAAATCGCGATAGAATCCGTTAAAAATAGTTTTATTTCAATGTGTGACATTCGCGTAAACTTCCGACA
Organism: Cybosia mesomella; assembly: GCA_946251805.1. Taxonomy (NCBI): domain Eukaryota; kingdom Metazoa; phylum Arthropoda; class Insecta; order Lepidoptera; family Erebidae; genus Cybosia; species Cybosia mesomella. The sequence continues at coordinate 11,675,307 of OX276417.1, read as the reverse complement.
ATATCATGTTTTTGTGCTTTATTCAGGTTTTCAGGTCAAACGGTCAAAATTCTAATTAAAATGGTAATGTGTTGGTAAAGAAAATTAATATTGCATTCACGCAAATCACAGTTTCAAAGACACATTTACTTTGACAAATTTATATTTATTACTCAAATATAACATATAAACACATAAGTCAACCACATTTATTTCAATTTTTAAAATTCACCATCCATTCAAGGAAAACTGGCAATGTGACAGCGTGAAAATTTAAACTAAAATAGAACGTGATCGCCATTACGAATGATATTTTTATCGTAATCGATTTATCTGATTCTACTAAAATGCATTCGAGTTCACAATCGATTTAACTCGCCGCTCCGTTCGGGAATTTAAAATTCAAACCGCAGTTATAGCGGGGACTTATGTGTTTACAAGTTTATTAAATGCAGTTGTTTAGGCCGTATCCTGGCTTCTTTTGCTGTTGTTGTTTATTTTTTTGGCGGTAAATTTAAAATGGCGGACTTTACAGTTTACAATTCATTTGGCGATCTCGATAACTGTCAATCGTCGTTCGTTTGTGTGAAATAAATACATTTATTTGCTGGAGGGATCTCTTGTGAAATGTTTTTTGTTTTTTGTCATCAATGTAGTTGAATGCATGAACGCAGCACTTCACATGTTATCTTTACATGTTTTCTTGCAATCTTCAGAGCTTCTAGTAGGTACAGTCGCGCTCAAAAGTTGCTGAATACCAATGACTTCTAAATATACTAATAGACAAACTGTTCAGAACAAAAAGACATTGTGTCACGGTTCCTGGGTGGGGCGGGAATGAATTTAGAATTTGAAACAGGACGCAGAAACTAGTTTCTGAAGAAACCTGAAACACTGAATTAAAAAACAAAGGAGGGTTTATGTCAGGCAATGATCTTATAATAAAACTAGCTGTTGCCCGCGGCTCCACCCGCGTGGATGTCGGATTTCGCAACCAAACATAGCTTGAGTCCTATTATAGTCAAAGTCAAGAACTGAAACAGGGTCCACTAAGGGTTCCGCACAAATCTGGATTGAGGGATTAAATTCATTAACTCATATTTTATCTGGATAAAATATGAGTTAATTAATTTCAATCAAAAATCATCAATTAATCAAAAATTCAATGACACCGGAACATACAGAGTCTGTATGTTCCAGCGTCTGTTTAACAGATAGACAGAATTTTTGGAAGTGAAAACTTCTTTTGATTTTTCCGTAGGTAGTAAGTTAGGCTGATCCGTCACGCTCTGAGGTGAAAGGCTCGATCGGGTGAACTCGGGACCGCTGAGTGTACCCGAGCGAGAAAGATACAGTCAGCTGCTCTTCGCTGTTGTGTCGCTGTGTTTAGTATATTCAACATACATACATACATAACTTCACGCCTGTATCCCCGAAGGGGTAGGCAGAGGTGTATTACACACCCACGATTCGCCAGTTATGTTAAGGTCCCAATGTAATAGGGGTCGAGCCTATTGCCATCTACCGGGCACATTGTTAAGCGAGCTATAATTAACATTTATTAATGCACACATAACTACGAAAAGTCAGAGGTGTGTGCCCGGGGCGACTGGGGATCGAACTCGAGACCTCGTCTCAGCAGTCCGTTACGTACGCCACCGGGCTATCGCCGCTATATTCAATTCATCAGTAATAGTCTTTATTAATTTAATAGTTATTATTAGAACGTAATAAATATTATTTTGACTATTATTTGGTTTACATTGTGAGGTTAGTGTGTCAATTGATTGCGATTGCCAATGAAGTTTTCACTTCTGCCGTGCGGTCTTAAGCACACACTCTAAATGTTTTTTGTGTATGTGTCACAACGACATACGCTCACATGCATTTTTTAAAAGCTGTTATTACAGTACAAACAGGCACTTCAATTTTTGGTAGATATACCTAAGTAGATAAAGGTTTTATGAAAGGTTTTATAGTAACTTTGAACGTGTTAAGTTACTTTTGACGGCGATTGTACATGAACAGGACAAATAGTGCAATTTACAATAGTTTCTAACACTGGCCGTGTTCCGTAATGAATATTAATGTGCTTTCAATGTGATTCTAATATACTAAGAGAACGATGAATGTTTGTCTTGTAAATATTAGGTCGTTACATATGAAATTGCCGTTTTTCTTGAAGAAATTGGAGGAAACCCAATTTTCAGTACTAACATTTCTGCATTTTTTTAGGAATGACAAATCCAAATTGTATGATTTTTTTTGTGTATGAATGAGACAACATTAAGCTAACAAACAGCAACTTTTATTACATTTTTGAAAAGTGACAGCTGTTAAGTAATACGAAATTTATCATCAAAATGGATAGCATTTAGGAAGTACTGTTTGAAGATCGAATTAATTTATCAAGCGGCCAATAAAAACAAAATTTAGTACAGAGTTGTAAAATCTTGAAATCAACTTTCAAACGAAATATAAATAATGAAAATAGTTATTAAATTACAGGAATAACGAACTCATGAATTTGTAAGAAAATTTCGGCAATTTCATAGGTAAAGACCTATTATTATAAGTATATTATGCTTCGTGATGGAGTATCGTAGAGAAATATAACAATAGACAATCCGAAGATTGAAAGACCACCACACCGAGAAAAATGACGTTCTGAAGATTAAAATGCAATTTTAATGAAAATATAAAACCGAGTGCAGAAACCAATAAGAATAAATAGTAAAAAAATAAAATTACCGACTGCTGCTAAAAACACCGAAACGAGTTTGATAGCAGGCGGGCCCCATTTGCAAATCATAAACCGGAAAAAACTAATGGGGCCCGCCTGCTATCAAACTTGTTTCGGTCTTTTTAACAGTAATCGGGTTATTTTATTTTTTAATTAATTTGCAGCTTTTTAGTTTTGAAAATGAAACTGAACTTAGTAAGTACAAGCTCTGTATGTGCTTAAATTTATCATTTATCATTCAATAAAACATATAACTATGAGGTATATGTTTTTTAAATTCCGCCCCCGCTGGCACGCGGGGGGGTATCCGAAGGGATTTCCGCACGAAAAAAAAAAAAAAAAAAAAAAAAAAAAAAGGTATATGTTTTTTAAATTAACTTTTAAAGCTCTTTATCTTGATACCCTACTTGATAAGTTTGAGTCAAAATATTTTTTTGACAACATATAGTTTAGGTTCACATGTTGTGTATGCTATAACACGAGGAAAATGAATCCCTTTCATTCGAGATATTCATTCATTGAAATCGCAGCGGTTTTGAAGATATGAGGTAATCAAGAATATGCAAGATATGCGCATAAACATAACCCTTTCTTGGCAGTCAGGTATAAAAACCACTGCTAAGTGAAAAAATAACTGAATTACTTACAGATGTGTTAGTTCAAAAGACAAAAATTGGTGTAAGACTTTTCTGTTTCTTGTCTTGAAGTCGGTGCTAAGTTCGAAGGACAATGACTTCATATCCGTTGCTCAGGATGAGACACTATACCCAATGGGGTGACTTATGATGTGGTGGGATTGCAGGTGCAAGAGTGGGTCTACCCTACATACATACGTAGTTAATACCTGTTTGGTTCTTGTATTTTCTTTTGTTTTTTTTTTATAGTAGCTCCTCACGGCGTAAGTCTATTCGTAACAGTAATGTCTAGTCTACCTGTTCAAACGATAACCCTCTCAGAGTTCCTTCTGTTTCTAGCTACTCTTTAAATCTATTCACGCTTCCATTCTGAGGCTCTATTACCATACTAGTTCTCGCATTAAAGATCATTTAAATTTATGGGACCTTATCTTTACTCAAAATTGTATCGCTACAACAATAAAATACTAAGCGTGAATAGATCCACTTGTAAAGCTGCTATTTTCAATTGGTTACATAGTAAGGGCTATAATGATAACGAAGATATATTGCAGATTACTCTATAGTAAGTACATACAAACACACGCGCACCCACCCGCACAAACACACACACGCACCCACACACAAACACACACACACCCTCATACACAAACACACCCTCACACACACACGCTCACACACACCCTCATACGCATGCACGCTCACGCGCCACAACACGCGACACAGGGAATCCTAATGTGGGGTCTAGGGATCAATGGTATGTACATGTTCTATGAAAAAATTAATAAAATTAATTAATAATTTATTCCTCTCGTACTTTCACGCCATACCTTTCATGCTCAGGGGATTGAGGGGGGGGGGAGGGATTATATATGTGCTATACCTATTTATTGTTTTCTTTTTAAATTTCTTCTTATATCCAGCTACATGTACATCTTCTTAATTACATTTATTATGTAATACATTTCTGCTTACAGATATAATACGGCTCTTGTATTCGGGTCTTTCTTATCGCATTTTTATCTTTTGAGTTAAATCTTCGGAATATACTATCACAAACTAAGAGGTTATGAGATGTTCAAAGGTTTCTTTTTTGTGCACATGGTTCACTTCAATTGTGTAAATAAAAATTGCATCAAAATGACAATTAACTAAGAAGTTACATCATAGTATACTAATTACGTAATTACAGACCTAAGTGCATAGCCGGGCAGGGGGATTGTGGTCGCAGCACTAGTGGGACCGGTGGGGGTCACGCGGTGCTGCGACGACAATCCTCTTCTGATGAGGCCGTCAAGCTGACTGCTACCATTGTTAACAGTACGTGTATGTAATGGTGACCCTCTTTCCTGAGACTTTACCTTCAGCTTATCATTAGGTGAGGTGAAGTCAAATTGACGTGTCCTAAATTTAAATGAAAACCTACTTTTTTTTTGTATTCTTTATGTTGGTATTCAACGTATAAAATTATTCAGAATTCAAATAAGTGGCAATGAAATGACACAACACCATTGAGTTTATGCTCGTTTGAGTCGTCTTGACGAGTAGTTTAACAATGAAATAAAACTATTTTGAACGGATTCTATCGCGATTTATTTGATGTTATTTTATATTTTGCATTGATCCCGACGATTCGGTTGCTTTTCAGCAGCCATGGTCACCGGGAGAATCCATTAAAAATAGTTTTATTTCAATGTGTGACATTCGCGTAAACGTCCGACAATATGTAACCAACTTTCAATGGTAACCAGGGTCTGATGATGCAGCTGGAGGGTGGTCATAGGAACTGTAATGTAACGACGCAACCCATCAAGATTCGGCTCGTTTGATTTTAAATGTTTATTATGTCTAGAAAGCGCTGTGTAGAATGTCGTAGAATATTTATTATTATTATTTAGCGAGCTATATCACGCCTCTTCCTAGAGTAAGGGAGAGGCGGCGAGCAAACCCCGGCGAGGCCAGCAGCAGTCGGCCAGGGCATTACGACGATTGGCAGAGGAACCGCCGGACTATTCGGGCATTGTCAAGCAAGACCGCTCTCTGCATCGTGGCCGCCACTGATTTCCCACTAATCCCACTATTATTATTATTAACACGAACACAATAAACGCATATATATTTAATTTATTTTTTTAAATTGCAAATCATTGAGTTGAAATTTTTAAAACTTATATTGAGTACAGATCATACCAATAAGTAATTGTTTTGATCCGTATGTCTCGCTGTCTCCACAATATCTCCGAAGCGCCATCCGTCCCCCAATCGCTCAATCAGCCCGAATTAGACGGTCCGGTGTGGGTGTGGCACTGACACAGCGTTTTTCCGCCGACGTTTTTTATCGCCCATTCGGACGAACAGATATTGGTCACAAAAACTCCGGGGAAATGATGGGTGAAGAAAAACAAATGTCAATTCTGAATGGTGTCTGTAGAGGGCTTTATTTTTTTGTGGTTGTAGATAAAAAATAAGGTTTTGAATTATACAATTCGGTTTATTAATTTTAGGTTTTCGCTTCGGTTGAAATTCGACGACAATTACAAATAAATAATACTAGCTGATGCCCGCGGTTATCGGTTTTTGGTCATATTTCCGGTTCTAATTAACCAATTTGGTACTTGGACCCTGGGGTGCGACTGGTTGGATCACCTCCAAGTTTGGTGCACCCTGGGCAACGTGGGTGATGACGCATCATTGATTGCTCCTCTGGAGTAGCTGGCGTCAACGTCAACGGCCAAGAGTCTGACCAAGGCCAGCTGACCCCATTGCACGAGTATGGTGGGCCTGCTATATATCAGAGGGGACACTGCGAATGGCACAGGGTCAGTCGGAGTGCGAGGGATATGCTCTATGGGTAACCTTACACCCCGGTGTCTGTAGACCCGAGACGGCGTGCGGTTTTAGTCGGTTCAAACCCGAAATAACCACCCCCGCTGACCGGCGGGGGAGTATTCGAAGGGATTTCCGCACAAAAAAAAATAAAAGGTACTTGGACCCTGGTACCTGGTATTTGGACTTGATTAATGACAATTCGACATGAGTAATTTATAATTTGATATGAAGAAATATTGACATGTTTAAATCTGACTTTATGTACTAATTTGTTTTTATAATTACTGAGTTCATTGATTTTGTTTTTGACATTTTAGGTAGATTTCGATGAAATCGATCTACCTATTGGTTTCTTGACTACTGTCGAATTTAAAAAAAAATTCTTATGACCCCCTGAGTCCGAAATGACCACTGGTCAAAAAGTTTATATATATATACCACTTCCACTTCCCAAAATTTGCGGCACTCTCACGGTCGCATTTTTGCCCTGATCGCTTTCAAACTGCGGGTAGGGCCTCACTTTTTGTGAAATCAGTTTTTCCTCAAAATTTCACGCTCCATGAAAGATATTCGAACCGTTCTAATTTTATCCCATAGTATACATGAATACCAACAACTTTTAATTATAAACCTATAAGATTAAAACTTTAACTAAAAGTGGAGGGGGGAAAAACCAAAAATTTTCGGGAAAAAAATCATAACTTCTAACCGGTGAACATTCTTGCCGTCGGAAACATATTTAATCGATAGGCCATTTTTAAGTCTAAAATAAATGTCTGAAAAGTTTTTCGCTAAAAATGCGCTCGGCGTTGGTCATAGAAGAAGCATAGGTCATATTAATTGCTTCACGAAATCTACCTGTGCGTTCCCCCTGCGGGGACGGATTTTTTATAGTTCCTTATTGTTTAACCATTATTATTTTTTAATAGATTTGAAATGATCAATTGTACGAAGTAATTTATGTTCATATTTTTATTGACTCATTGGTTTTAATATCATTCTTTTTAAATATTTTAATTTGATATCTTGGCTATAATATTATGTATGTTCAAACACAATGTAAATTGTTACTGAATAAATAAATAATAATTACAATCAAACATACGATAGATTTTACGTCTGACCAATATTTTACGTCTAATAAAAGAAACCACCATAAAATCCGCTCATTAGTTTTTGCGTCCATCGCGAACAAACAGACAAACAGATAAACAGACAAGAATTCAAAAATATATTTTTTTTGTGTTCAGAATCGTTCATTTAACATAACCGTTTTTTTTTAATTGTTCAATGTACAGACACAACTAATTTATTATTAATAATAAATTAGTATGAAAATTCTACTTTATCCAGAACCGATGACAACACAATAATTTTAAAGTTTTTATTTTTATAGCTAAAAATTTAAAAATAAATAATTGTTCAGGAAAAATAAAAAACATTAATGAAGACCAAACTAAAAAGTAAAAATTATTATTTTGATAGATTATAACTGATTTACCGGGAGCGACTGCCGTGTGTGAAAACTCATAGGCTAGCGGTGAAGCGTATATGTCACAATCGAACCGACTAAAACCATACTGTGTTCCGTCCTGTAGCAAATCAGTATTTCATGAAGAAAAGTGGACTTGAAAACTGAAAGAAAGAAAGAAAAGAAAGAAAATACGTTTATTAAACACACACACACATAACAATACAAAATAACACCCACAAAAATAAAATAAAAAAACATTCAAAACAATATACATACTGACCAAAACATAATTTTATAAGAACCTTAGCAAGTATTTATAACAATCTTCCCTACATTTACATCAATAGGTGTGTCGGTGTGGAGTGTGTGCTTAAATCGCCACAGTTCAGCTAAATGCTACAGATTTGGTACAATCTGCAGCGCTGGTTTTCAACCGTAGCCTAGCCCACCAGGTAACTTGTACCTACATTGATCAACTTTATTACTCACGTAGACATTATGCACACAAGAAGTATATAGGTATGCCCGCGGACAACAAATCTATAAGTACAGATAATGTTGGGTGTATCACACATCAGTCACACGTATAGGTACTATAGCACATTTATAGAATTTTTAGATATTATTACAGTCATTAATTATTATATCAGAAGTTTTTGGTTTTACCTACCCTACAATTTTATGTTTATACGTGTGAATTTTTTTCCATTTAGTCATTATATTCCTATAAATATGTATCTACGTATTTAGCAATGGTTTCTCAATTTTACAAAAACAATTAATAACAATAATCGAGAGGCTTGCATTAGATAGTTGTTGTGACATGTTTCATATTTTAAAGTAAATTTAGAGGTGATACGAGTACTTAATAATAATAATTCAGACAGAACCAAAAACTCAAAACGTGCAATAAAGAGTCCATTACGGACTTGATTTCTGGGCATTAAGTAGGATATTTCTGTATCTAACTCGTAAGCCATGTACACCTGTGACCAACTGACCGACTGACGTATGAATTGTTGCCTCGGTAACTAACATTCGGGTTCCATGCCCGCTCAGTGCATATTTCTGTATGTATGAATATGTATATTTGCATTGGTCTGGGTGTTTCCTATGTATTTACAAAAAAACCTGTCAAGTGCGAGTCGGACTCGCGCACTGAATGTTCCGTACAAAACTGGATACCTTATTTGAGATTGGTGCCAATAAAGCTCGTCCTCTTAATTGTAGTGAGTGCCTATACAACTCAGAGGACTATCTCAATTGGCGTCAATTATGTAGGTATGTATGGGGAGACCCTTTAATTTCCAACTTTTTTATTATTTGTAATTTTTAGGGATTTTCTTTAGAAAAGTCCTATTGCTATCGAGTTGTCGTCGACGTCGTCGTTGCCAATTTTCTGTCACGGTTTTGGGTATGAAGGAGATGAGCTATCGAGTTGCTGTTTTCGGTAATAGATTCGTGCTGGGGTGAACCATTGCAAGATAAAGAAAAAATCGGAAAAAAAAACACAAAATCGAAAATCCCTTGTATTCGGCTGAGCTCGTCTCAGGAATTCAACTTGTTTTTTATTTTTGCTGACACCTTGAGAAATTTAAAAATTAAGGTAAATTTTGGTACAATAGCGGCGGCATCATGGAGGATTGGCTGGAGAGGCGACACTGAAGCCTCTCGTACCGACTGACGCAGGTGATCTCCGGGAAGGGGTGCTTCGGGGACCACCTGCATCGGATCAGGAAGGAGCCAACGCCTGAGTGTCATCACTGCGACGCGAGCGAGGACTCAGGGCCGCACACGCTGGCAGAATGCCCGGCGTGGGAGGCGCCGAGACGTGACCTCGTGGCAGCCGTCGGGGTGGGAGTCCTCTCGCTCGGCAGCATGATTGCGGCAATGGTGCAGAGCACGAGTGCGTGGGCCGCCGCCACCTCCTTCAGCGAGCATGTAATGCTCACGAAGGAGATGGCGGAGCGCGCCCGGGAGAGATTAAGAACTCTCCCGGCCCGCCGAGCCCGCAACTTGCTCGCCGCGCGTCGCAGGCGACTCAGGCACCGGAGGTCGCTTAATGACCTCCGTCCTCCATGAGCGCAGGCCTGGGGGTGGCAGGTGAGGCTGCCTGTCACCCCAGCAGAAGCATGCCGGGACGGTGGGGCGACTAACGCCCCTCCCCCAAACCGGGGCAAGACGGGGACACCGTGGTTCCCAAACCCGAGGGGCCCATTCGAAACCGGAGATGGCCCAGGGTCAGTTGGGGTGCGAGGGAAATGCTCGATGGGCAACCTTACACCCCGGCGTCTGTAGACCCGAGACGGCGTGCGGTAAGTTAAGCCTGACATAATTTACCTATTTCATTGTGTTGACTCACAACCTTGTTTTTACACACCTAATAGGGAATATAGACCTCATTATCTGGTACAAATTTCAACTATCAAGGATCACCCGCCCCTGGAAAAATCCGTCGTGACAAGAGAGTAATCTTATAAGACTTCCTTTTTTTGAAGTACGGAACCCTTTTTTTTAACGTTGGAAACCTCACGGGCTTCACCCCATCGGTGCCAACGATGGGGTGGGCGTGTCGGAATCGGACCGACTAAAACCACACGGTGTTCTCTCCAAGTGTCCATTGACGGGCACCCCGGCTAAGGATAACCCCAGGATTACCGGCAGGACTTGGGCCGCCACCGCGGCCTCGCCTGGTGGGGAAGAGTTTTATCCCGCGTCGCCGTCGGTGAGTTGGCAGGCGTGTGTAGGACACACACGGCACGCCTTCATCTTGGCCTGCTTCTATAAGGATGGCGAATCGGCCGACTGCCGTCCTCAGGCCCCGATCATGGAGGTCAGTAGTCCCGGGCGATAGACGAGTCAACGGCGTCCACTCCGCTCACTCGTCTATTGGTATAGATAATCGTCATTGGGTATAGATAGCGCTGTGTAATATTTATTTATTTATAACTCCTTTTATTATGCCATCAGGTAACGACTCTGAGCCCGACCCAGAAGACTCTTCAGACACCCCTCGCGAGAGCAAGGCGCGCAGAAGAAGAACAGCCTTCACGTCGGAACAACTCCTGGAGCTGGAGCGAGAGTTCCACGCCAAGAAGTACCTCAGTCTCACGGAGAGATCTCAAATTGCATCGGCTTTGAAACTTAGTGAAGTACAGGTACCTCTTTTTTTTTTTTGTGCGGAAATTCCTTCGCATACCCCCCCGCCGGGCAGCGGGGGCGGTTATGTCGGACTTGAACCGACTTAAACCGCAGGCTGTCTCGGGTCTTAAGACGCCGGGGTGTAAGGTTGCCCATAGAGCATATCCCTCGCATCCCGACTGACCCTGGGCCATCCACGGTTTCGAGATGGCCCCCTCGGGTTTGGGAACCACGGTGTCCCGGTCTTGCCCCGGTTTGGGGGAGGGGTGCTAGTCGCCCCACCAACCCGGCCTGCTTCGGCTGGGGAGACAGGCGGCCTCACCTGCCACCCCCAGGCCTGCGCTCATGGAGGACGGAGGTCGTTAAGCGACAACCGGCACCTGAGTCGCCTGCGACGCGCGGCGAGCATGTTGCGGGCTGGGCGGGCCGGGAGAGGTCTAAATCTCTCCCGGGATCGGTCCCCCATCTCCTTCTGCGAGCATGTAATGCTCGCAGAAGGAGGTGGCGGCGGCCCACGCGCTCGCGCTCCTCGCCATTGCCGCAATCATGCTGCCGAGCGAGAGGACTCCCACCCCGATGGCTGCCACGGGGTCACACCTCGGCGCCTCTCGCGCCGGGCAGTTCGCCAGCGTGTGCAGCCCTGAGTCCTCGCTCGCATCGCAGTGATGGCACTCAGGCGTTGGCTCCTTCCTGATCCGATGCAGGTGGTCCCCAAAGCTCCCATTACCAGAGATCACCTGCGTCAGTCGGTACGAGAGGCTTCAATGTCGCCTCTCTAGACAATCCTTCATGATGGGCCTTACCGCCGCTATTGCGGCGTGCCCTTTTGCGATGTACCTGGTTGTATCCTAGGCCTTCTCCTCCACCCAGGGTTCGTTTCCTCCTTCTCCTCCTTTTGATTTGGCTTATACGACTTTAATGGGAGCGACTGCCGCCTGACGTCCCAACTCCGATAAGCCACCTGAACTCCCACCCCGAGAGGAAAACCTTGTCCGTCAATCAGTAGGTGTGCCGGCTAGCAGGTGAGTTTGGCTTGACCTTGGTCTTGGTAGAGCCACATCCCACGTTAGGTACCTACATGATATATTAAGTGTAAAAAAATCTTTCACATGTAAGTATCGACACTCAGGGACAAAAATAATTCTAAAACCTTTCATAAAATAATTGAGAACAGAATATCAACCTTTTCTCTGAGAATTTAAAAATCCAACTTCCTACTAATACACTACTATATATTCTACTATTTATCCTACTATATATTCTACTATATACCCTACTATAAGGTCTCAATCTGTTAAGACCCCATCATAAGCAATCACTGCTTCACCATTCGCTCTAAGAAACACGAGTCAACCATTACCATTTATATTTCTCTCCATAGGTGAAAATCTGGTTCCAAAACCGCCGTGCTAAGTGGAAACGAGTAAAAGCCGGCCTAGCATCAGGAAGCCACTCCAGCAAGAACGGCTCCGGGACCAAGATTGTAGTTCCTATACCCGTCCACGTCAACCGGTTCGCGATACGGACCCAGCATCATCAGATGGAGAAACAGAATCTTCAGTTCAGGTAACAAGCTTATTTGTTTGGCAGGGATACTGAAGGCATATTTAGGGCCCGAATTCACGTACTTGCGAGCTGGTAGATACACCTTCTGATTAACGGACCAGGCGCTGGAACAAGCTTTCCTCTCGTTGGGTGTGTGGATAAGTCGCTCTAGTAGCAATCAAGATTAACTACATCTGGAGGACAATGGGACTGGATGAAGATTATGATGACGAAGGATATTGAACGTGGTTCTGAAGTAGTATACAAGGGCTACCCCATCTCTTTCCCTTGGATGTCATACAAGGCGCATAAGGCATGTCTACAACTGGGACTACCGACCTTCATGACCGGGCCTGAGGACGGCAGCGTGCTAAAAAACCGACAAATTATGGTTCGGCCCGCGGTGACTTATTTCGCTGAGGGCGAGGCATGCCTCAATCCTTGTACAGACCAGCGTTCCAATGTACGCGTAGTCGGTTACGCGTACACCGGAACGCTTATTCCGTATCTACAGTACGTGTATACAATACGAGCACGCTAGTTGACTCCCGCCTGTAAGCGTAGTCACCATATCCACCTACAACACGCGTACATTGGAACGCTTAGTCTGTACAAGGCTTAAGGCTGAGGGTCGCGTCTCCAGTTCCGCTGCCTCAGGGCAAGGCAGCTGCTAGGCCCGAGGCTGGCTCTAGTGGATACTTGACTTAACATTACCTACTTTATCCCATACATATTATTTCTGAGAAAATATGTAATGACAGGCGGCCCTAGGATATCGCTGTAGAAACGTTAGTTTGTCTCGTTTTTTTTTTACGTTTTATAAGCTCCATTCTGACTGTTTACAAAACTATTTCTTAATTATTTTCACAGATTAGAAAGACAGCAACCATTACCTGGAAGTTTACTCCAATCACAGAGCTCAGCATTCCTCAGCGCGTCCAAAATCGATAGATTAGACTCCAGAGAGGTGCTCAGCCCTCGACACGGGGGCAGCCCTATTTACGACGCGACGATGTCACGTATGGGGGCCATGAGTTCGAATAATATGAGACATTATCAATCCAGACCTAGTTAATTTTGTAGATATATATGTGCGGATATTGGTGTATGTAAAATGTGAAGTGAATTGTCTTTGTTATGGGACAAAGTTAGGTGAGTAAAGGCGGTTTACCACAGATGTGGCGAAAAATACCGTGTAAAGAATCCAGTAAAATCACGTATTTAAAACGCGAGATTTCAAAATTTATATAAACACTAGCTGGCTCTCCACGGTTTCACCTGTGTCGTATTTCGAACCCCCGTTACAGCTCTTTAACCCATATTTATCCATATTTTATATTATGTATGGGAATCCACCGGATATATTGACATTTATGATTACTGCTCCGCTACCTTGGGCAGTAGCGTGATGACATATATGCTATAACACTCATAAATAATCTCGATTCCTATTGGAAATAGATTTTTTTTCAATCGGTTCAGTAGATCCAGAGATCACCTGTTACAACCTCACAAACACACAAACTTTATTTCTTTATAATGTTAAAAAAAGATAACATTTAAATTTCTAAATCTAATTGAAAACAAATTTATCTACTTATGTGGTTTACTGGATGCGGGCAGCGCAGGACCGATCATTGTGGAAATCCTTGGGGGAGGCCTATGCCCAGCAGTGGGCGTCGTTTGGCTGACCTGATGATGATGATGATGTAGTTAGTGAAGGTTTAATAACCTGAAGAAAATCAGATCATACGGAATACTAAAGATTTTCTTTACGTTTTCTTTCTAACCGAATTGAGATCACGCGTTTTGAAAACGTAACGTTATTGAATCGGGTCAAGGCTTGAAATTGGGCTTCTCCTTTGCAAGCAAGCAATTATTTTCTGCAGGGACTCTCTCAATCAATGTTTTCCTTTTAACAAAGACGCACTTTTACATTGTTTTTTTTTTACTTTAAGGCAATAACTTCCACTTACACAGAACAAAAAAATGATATCGCAATAGCCATCACCTTTCTACTTTTTAATTGCTGACATACATGTTTTATAACTGTCATACAGATGACAATACAAAAAGCAATGCTATGCCTATACAGATAGGTGTTAAAATTCGTTAACTCGTTTATCTAGTTTCTGCGTTCCGTATCCCTCCTCTTCATGCTTCACCCCCGGAGCTGTAACACAATTATTGTTCTAAACAGCTCATCTAGTAGTATTTACCTTTTTTTAGACCCATACCCATAGAGCATATCCCTCGCACTCCGACTGACCTAGTCATCTCCGGTTTTGAGATGGCTCCCTATAGAATCCCTATAGTGAATATGTAGTAAAGATTTGTGCGAAGTTCTCTTCCAAGAAGATCTATTTTAATTCTTCTGTCACTTTATATAGTTTCTGTTCTATTAGGTACAAGCGTACAGTATCCGGCTTTAAGATTAGATAAGATTTATCGTGAAGAAAATTGAGAGTTCGGCTAAGAAATTGTTTAGGTTTGTGATAGTTGACTCCAAAAGATAAATAATTCCTTCCAGGGTAACTGTTTGCGCTTCTACAACAAGCTTCCTAGTGAAATGAAGGATTTACCTATACATAAATTTAAACGTCAAATTAAAACTAAACTTCATTCAAGAATAATTAGACGACCAACAAGCTTGCATATGAACTGTCTGCTCTCTCACTATGCTACTCAAAAAAAAATGTAATTAGATTAAGTAAACATGTTTGTAAATAGACCAAAAAAAAACAGCCCGCTGAGTTTCTTGCCGGAGTCTTCTCAGGACAGGGCTGGGTTTCGAACAGGTGGTCCGTGATGGTTGGCGAAATATTAGTCTATTTTTCTTTTGGCATTTTGTAAGGTTCGTTATGATGGTCCATACAGAAAAAAATATTTTTAACTGTTGACTTTAACTTAGATTGACTCTGCTTCGGTTTTGTAGAGCGTTGTCTCTGTCACACTGTATACAGCTTAGTTTTATTGATAGTTATATATACCCTTATAACACTACAAAACCGAAGATAGCCGGTAGTAGCCGGACTCTCACTGTTTTTCCCGATCTTGAATTCCTCTTCAATATATTTTATTCCACTGAATTCCACAGGTAGGAGAAGAGGGGAAGATGGGAAGGGGGCACAGAATAAGGGGCCATCTCGAAACCGGAGATGGCTCAGGGTCAGTCGGGGTGCGAGGGATACGCTTTATGGGCAACCTTACACCCCGGCGTCTGAAGACCCGAGACGGCGTGCGGTTTTAGTTGGTTCAAGCCCGGCATAACCGCCCCCGCTGGTTGGCGGGGGGATATCTGTGGGATTTCCGCACGGAAAAAGAAAAAAAAAGGTACTGCAGAAGAAATATTCGCATAAATCTTTATTTATCAATAAATTGTAAAATATAAACCTGATGTCAGGTAGAGATATATAATAACATGTATAATAATTAAATATTAAGTATAATAAAGCAATGCCTATGTAATAATGTCAAATTATTATCATTAAAGAATGTGTGATCAATATAAATGTATGGTTTGATTTTATTTTCACTAGCTGTTACACACAGCTCCGCCTACGTTTAATACTGGGTATAATTTCTGAAATATTTACATCTACAGAGATAAAGATGCAGAGAAGTATAGCGTCGGTAGTTTAATTGTTAAAGAGTCTGCCTTACTATTACGAGGTCCCAGGTTCGAATCCTGGCCATTATACGACCGACGTAAACTTACTCTTAACAAAAGTAATTTGGCTTAGCTGGACGGGTTAGAGGAAGTACTAGTAAAATCCGTTACTAGTAACTAATGAAAAAAACAATTAGAATATTTAAAAAAACGACGAATGAAATCGGTAAAGTCATTCGCAAGTTAAGGCCCAGGGAAAGAGAGATTTATTTTTTGTAGATATCACAAACCATACACAGTGCATATGATTTTAGATTGACATGGTCATTTACATTAAAATTAGAATTATAAACGGGATATTTACCATGCTCCTATATAGGCCAGACCAAACGTACTGTCTCAAGCCGGATCAAGGAGCACATCAGAACGGTCAAAAATAACGAGCCACAGAAATCGGCGATCGCTCAACATCTTTTGGAGGAGGGGACGAATCACTGGATTGAGTTACATAACCCTCAGATTCTCTCGACAGAACGCCACTACATACCCAGAATGGTGAAAGAAGCAATTGAAATTAAAAAGTACAAGAACTTCAACCGGGAGGATGGGTTTCAACTGTCGAGTGTCTCTCATCCAGTGATCCGTATGTTCACAAGGCCCAAACAAACTGCAATTCCAAAAACCGCGCGAGCCGATACTGTGAGTGTCGTGTGTCGTGAACGTGATCGAGTGCGTAGTGAGAACGCGGACAGTGGTAGTGGTGACGCGCGTCAGAAACGAGTGAGGAAGAGGGTAGACCGATACGGTTTGCCGAGTAACAACTAACTTGCAGAACTTTAGTACATCCGTGATCATGGTACTTGTAACAGTGCCGAAATATCGGATTCTCGAAAAAGATACTAAACATGGTAAATATCCCATTTATAATTCTAATTTTAACATACACAGTGCAATTCGACAGTTGTGACTCGTTCGAATACCGTTCAGGGTGTTGCCATTTGTCAATATACATTTGTTAATAACTTTTTTTTTTTAACTTTGACCCCTATATCACTATTTGGTAAGTGATGATGAGGTCGATGGTGGAGCACGCTTGCCTAGAAGAAACCTGTTCACTCTAGACTTGAAGACTTGAGGTTATGGGTTACAGGAAACAGACTCAGGTAACGTATTCCACTCTCATAAACACTCTACAAAACCGAAGTAAGCGGGACTCTCTCTCTCTTCTTCCTGATGTGTTAAATCAAAAGCCGGAGCCGGATTATTACTTGCACTTGCTCGAAGGGTATAAGCAGTCTTCTTCTTCTTCTTCATTTCAACGGCCACGAGATTTTGAGTAGATAGAATAGATCACATAAATATAAATTTATACATAATAGATAAATATAATATTTTGTGTCAATAAATTTAACCGGTCCAAAATGCGACTAATGAAAGCGCAGCATCTGTAACCTCCCTTAGGTCTTCCCTAGTGCAATTGGAGGGGCACAGAGGACAGGACAATAGATGGGCCATGTCCCGTGTTGGAGCACCGCACTCACACTCCGACTCCGTGGAGTAGCCCCACTTCGCCAGGTTCGACCTGCAGCGGCCCATAGTATAATTGATAGACCTGGTAGGTGGCACTGCAATCGGGTATTTTTATTTTTTTACCATGGTAACACTGGCGGTTTCAACCTTTATTCAATACTCCAAAACACCTGAAAGCATAGTCACCCTACTTTTTACCGTTAGGGGCGTGTCGAGCAAATATTTCTTCATTTTCACTACGATCTTTAATCAATATACAGCTTTAACACTACGAAATATAGTCTTAAATAGAATTTAGACATGTGGTTATTACTTCTGGTTATTATTACTTATTTGTGTTTATAGGAAATCTTTTGAACAGAATATAAGGATTATTATTATTATTTCCAACGGGAATGCCACGCCGGTGACCTGGCGGGGTGATCAACCCTACCTTAGTGGGTCATTTCACCCATTCTCCCTGATCCTCCCTTTTGGGCAGGATGTCGTTACCCGAAAATTACAGCATTCCGTCGAACCTACCTGTATCTTTGCAAAATCTTACGATCTGAAAGGAGAACTCCTTTTAAAAAAGGAGTTCTCGTTACAAAATTTTCAATATTTTCAATAAAATTGTGTTTTGAGTAGGTACACCTTTTTTGACTAATGGGAGATCAACATGAGATCGAAACCAGATTGAAACTAAATTATGAACATCTTATTTATTACGAGAATTGGCCCTCTGATATCATAAACTGTACGAATTGCAGCATCATCAGCATATTAGCGAGATTGTCACTAGCATCCGAAAGAGCTCAGCGTCCGCGTACTTCTTCTCCTCTTTTTTAGATTTGGCTTAAACGGATTTTATGGGAGCAACTGCTGTCCGACTTCCCATCCCCGAGACGAAAGCCTGCACCAGAGCCTCGTCCGTCAATCAGCAGGTGTACCGGCTTGCAAGTGAGGCTGGCTTGGGCTCCAATGGTGTTGGCAAGCCCTGGACGGTCTGCACACCCAATGATCTTGATGTTCGACGGTCAAGCAGATTCGATTCCCACTAAAGGCAAATATTAGTATCTGTATCGAAATTAAACTGCATTCTGATTGTTTCGGACGAATAAAGAGAGAAAATTTAATCTCGTCCTTGTACACATACAAATCTTGTGTAATCTTGTG